>CM077163.1:143248239-144738239 GCA_039583875.1 Platanthera guangdongensis | reverse complement strand
GAGAGTATCGGTGTTCTTTTTCAATCCGTCCATAAGAAGAGTTACAGCTTGGCCGGCTGCTGTATACTTGTCTTCAAACTTCTTTTCCATCAAATCCAGTTTGTGATTGATTTCCACAACGTTCTTGAGCATTAGATTCTCAGATTTCTTAATTCTTTTTAACATTTTATTTTGAGCTTTCTCAAAAGATGCTTTGAGCTCATCCACGATACCTTGAATAACATTCACCGTGTGATTAGCTAGATCAGCGCGTAGTGGATGATCCTGAGGCATTCCTTGGTCTTGCTCTTCAGCAGATTCACTTGTAGAGCTGGACACTAGCACAGTCTCTAAAGGGGGAATACTTGCAGCCTCAGTAGATTTCTCGGAAGTACTTAGCAGCCTCTGCTGAGAGGACTCCCCCTCCACTGTTGCACTAATTTTCTCAGGAACTATCTCAGGAGCTTGCTTTTCAGATGGAACTTCAGTGTTGTCCTGAGGCTCCAATACTTCTTGTCTCGCATTTCCTTCTTCCTCATCCTCATCATCCATGAAATCATTCTCAGCTGCATCATCTTCCAAACCTCCCTCATCATTTTCCTTTACATTACCTCCGACACCTAGATCATTCACGTTCAGGGCCGCCTCATTTTCCATCACAGCTTCACTTTCTTCTTGCAGATCCGCAACTGCATCTCTAGCTATCAGAGAGATGCCAGATATGATATTAGCAGAAGCGGGTACAGGCTCTCCCTCAATTCCTGCAGTCAGTGCATCAGGAATTTCACTGGGGATAGCCAAGGAATCAGCTACAGTTCTGTCCTCGGCAGGAGATTCTTCTTGTTATTCTATCATGGCAGCCTGCCCGATACGTCGCTCCCATCTGTCAAATACGCTGGAGTCCATTTTCTTCAAATAATGTAATGGAACTCCTTTACTCATGTCGAACCTATCTCCATTTAACTGATTGAGATATAGGCTGATGATTCTTCCAAAACTTGGAGATCTGAGAGTGTCCTTAATCTTCTCAAAAAGCAATGCCCCCCAGTTGAATCTCTTTCTGCAGACAATCGTCATAAGGATCTTGAACATGTCAGCTGAGATGTGGTCATGTGAGCCGGGTTTGCATATCAGTACTTTCCCAATGATGTCGGACAGAAGTTTCCCCTCCTCATTCATTTCCTTTCGCTTTATCGATCTAGTTCCTCGAGCTAGTCCATAGAATAATAATGTCCTGGTTTTATCCTGTTCCTCCAGATAATCCTCGTGCTCAGAACTAGTGAGCTGCAAGTATTGGGTCAGCTTGCTTGCAGACATCTTGATCCTTGCACCTGCAACCTTACTCTTGATGAGAGAGTCTTCATTCCGGAGTTTGGCGGTTGCGAAGAACTCCATCACTTCCTTGTCCAAGATTTTGCAGTGGTGCTCCAGTATAAAAGAGAGTCCAGCCTCTTCAAGCATGATGATGATGTTTCTGAATTCATCCGAAGCATGTGAGAACCCTGTTCGAACCAACTCACATCCAGTGACCAGGCCGGCGGTTGTCCTTGGAGCCATTGCAAACCTATGGAGGGGATCCCAATTCTACGCCTAATCAGAAATCAAGAGGGAAGCTACACTAACATTAAAGTCCCTGTAAGGGTGAGGATGTGGTTACCCAAAAGCGTAGAAGGTGAGAATCGACGGAGACGACGGAAAACCGGGAGGCACACGCGACTTTGTATGATCGAAACCGCGGAGAAATCTCTGGACGAGAGAGGAGTGATCCACGGAAGGGAGAATCGGCGAGTTGCCTGCGGGATATCGACGGAAGAAGTTGCGGGATTCCTGCGGGATGTCGACGAAAGAGGCTGCGGGATTCCTGCGGGATGTCGACGGAAGGAGCGGCGGGATTCCTGCAAGATATCGACGGAAATGAGCCACTTCGACGGAAATGAGGAATATGAAGGGTCGGCGGGATTCCTGCGCGATATCGACGGGTTTTAACGGGGTTTTAACTGGGTTTTCGTGCGAAAAGCGAAATACAAGGGATCGGCGGGAGTTTGTCTAAGTCGAAATCGAAGGGATTCTTCAATAGGAATCTACGGGTTAAGACGATTTTAAAAAAAAAATCTTCTAAATATATATATTTCTTAATGCCAATCTATTTAGGGTTTGAACGGGGTTTTTCCATACATTTCTTGATGTCAATTGTAAGTTTTAGTGATTTCCAATGACGTATCTTCGTTAGTTTTCAGTGAACTGATTTATGCCTGTAGATGTTTGTTCTCGAATCTACCAGTGAAATTACAGATAAATCTATATTAATGTGTCTAAGGTTTATGTTTACAGTGTTAACCTTTCCTTAGGTGTACACATATATATGTGTACATATATATAAATATATATATATATATATATGTAAATGTCGATACAATATGACTCAAGTATTGGAGCTGATCAAAAATACCTGGGATTATGAGAGTTATCATTTAGCCCCTCTGGTTAAAGCATACCAGGTGTTCAATGTGAGTATACCAATGTACATAGTACTTCTGTTATTCCAGATACTTGTTCCAATTCAGTCTTGAAACATCTTCTGTCTAGTTCCCATCATATTTACGGGAACCTAGACTACCCTGCAAAAGAGAGTTACCTTACCTTAGGAACCCAATACGTATTGGGTCCTAGGTTCTTGTTAGCATAAAAACTCGAATTCCTTCCCTCAGAAATCCTGTCAGGAAGACTACCTCTGCCCAGAAGATGTGGATAGGCCCTTGCCCTTGACATAGAGGGGTTGTGCCAATAGTCTATGGCAAAGTGTCCCACCTTTCCACAGCACCAACACGTGTGAATGTTGTATCTCCGTTTCTGACCTGATCCAGTGACTGAGGTAGTTATGATCCTAGGTCCAAACGGGATAGATCCTGATCTGCTCCCAAAATTGCCTCTTCCACCGTGACACTTGGAAGGGTGGAAGGAATGCATGTAGCGAGCGTCATGAGGCCTGGGAGGTGGTGCCTTCCTTTCAGTCAGCACCCTTCCTGAGGACCCATGAGAACTTACTACATGACTTCTAACCTCCCTTTCCTGTGTCCTAGGGTGGCGAGAAGCGTTCTGAGAGCTGATACCAGTAGATTCATGCCTAGTTGGGGCAGTGGCCGAGAATACAAAGGGCTCAGAATGAGCCTTAGGTATTCTCTCATGGGTGCCCATGACAGCCCTTGCACTATGGGTGTCTCCGCATGAGGACAGATCACCCTTGTAGTGACCACGATTGTTCCTGTGATCATACCTGAAGGCATGATGAGTACCCTTCCTGCCTGGAGTGGGGGGTCTGAATACCGTTTCCCCATTTCTCCATGAATTGATAATTCGGGAGATCCACCCATTTTCTTCCTTTCTCTTTATAGCATCAACCTTGGAAACGTTGGATACTATCCTTTTCTCATTCTCTAGACTACTCTCTAGATCTGAGATTTTAGAGTCCTTGACCTTGTTGGATGCCAATTGGAGAACCAACTGTTGGGTATTGTATCAACAATGTACCTGATTTGAAGAAGCCCCTGGACAAGCTAAGGTCAATAGACTATGTATTTGATAAAATCCTTCTAGTTGTGCTTGCAGTTTTTCCACGCTAAGTGCACACCAATGTCAGGGTGCAGTAGGTCAATATACACGGGTCTGCACGACGTAATCCCTCGTTGAGCAGATCAGTGTGTTGGCCTACGTGTACTCTCTCTATTGGAGTGCACTTATTTTCAAGCACAGGGTTATAAATATGCAGGAGCTGACAAGGAGCAAGGATGGGTCAAGGAGCATCTCATAGGTGGAAAGACGAAAATTCGTCCAAGTTAGAATCGACGAGAATCACCAAGTGATTCTCGCCGATTCGGCGAGAATCACTTGGGATTCTCGCCGATTCATCGAGAATCAGAAGTTGATTCTCGCCGAACTCGATCCAGCAACTTCTAAGCAAGCACCTCTGCGTCTAAGTAAGAATCGACGAGAATCACTTAGTGATTCTCGCCGATTCGGCGAGAATCACTAGTGATTCTCGTCGAATCGAGGAGAATTACTGGTTGATTCTCGCCGTCTCGACCTGGCTTAAAGCAGTGCGTGCAACCAAGGCAAATTCGACGAGAATCATCTTTGATTCTCGCCGAATCGTCGAGAATCACCTTTGATTCTCGGCGACTCGGCGAGAATCACTTTCGATTCTCACCGATTTTGACTTGGCATTTTTCTGGAACTTCCTGAGCCGGATTCTGCCGCTGTTAAATCTCTGGACCGGGATTTGGGGATTTCTATTGTGGGTCCCACAAACGGTCATTTTGGAGTTAGCTATAGTATTTATACACAGGTATTTTGAACGGAATACCTAGACAGAAAGAAATCGAGCGAGTGCAACCCTAAAATCGCGAAATCTCTCCGCCGCCTCCGTCGCCGCTCGCGCAAGTCTGTTGCCGCTGCTGATCGCATTTCTTCCCGATCTCCGGCGACAGAAGCTTAGCAAAGCTTGAGTCTCACGTGTCTATCCAGAGATCCCTTGTCTCTCGATTTGTTGACCGGGAAAAACTCCCCCGTCCGAATCGATCGAGACGACCAATCCTAGAGTGACCGTTGGTAGACCTAGTTTGCTTTGCAACGAAGATTGGATCTCAGAAGTACTGCTACCGCGCATCGTCGTTGCTGTCGATCCCGAACCAAGCCGCCGCTCGGATTGCCGCCGCCGGTTTCGGGAAGATCCTTTCCAAGAGAGACCAAGGTTGTAGACTTTTCGTTGACTTCACGAACACATCGTCGAACGAAGAGGAACACCGTAGTCTCCAAACGAAGTTTGTATCTCGTGTACTTTCCATATTTACTTTTGTTGTAAAGGAACGATTGTTCCGTGTTGTAAGGGTTGGGTGCAACCCGTTTTGTGGGAGTGTTGACTCTCACGTGTGGAAGGGTTCCTTCCGTTAGTGCAGGGATTGGATTTCAATCCCGTTGGAGAAGTGACCGAGTCATCCCTTGTTGGGGAGATAGGTCGAAGGGGGAAAGTGGATGTACCCAAGTCAGGGAACCACTATAATTTGCCTGTGTATTCTGTGTGCTGTGCTTTCTATTTTTTATTGTGCAGGCACGTTCGTAAATTCGGCAAAAGCGCTACTCGTCACCTATTCCCCCCCATAGGTGGACATAGCTGACACTAGGTGGACTTTCAAGTGGTATCAGAGCCAGGTTACTCATCAAAAAGGTCAACACCTTGAGTTGAATCCTGCCCCTAGTGTCAAGAAGAAGACAAATATCTACTATGGACGGGCTCAAGTTCTCCGGCAAGATCCCAGTATGCACCAGGCTAAACTTTCCGATCTGGAAGGAAAGAATCAGGTTTTACATGGAAGCAGTTGATCCTCGACTCTTCATGATTGTGGAGGAGGGACCTTATGTCCCCACCAAGGCCTCTACCATCGATCCCACCAAGAAGGTGCCGAAGACACTTTCTGAAATGGACAAAGACGAGATGGTGCTCGTGGGACTGGACAAGAAGGCACGAAACATTCTGGTGAGCGCAGTTGATGATTCCATGATGCAAAATTTCAGCAACTGCAGGACTGCTCAGGAGATCTGGCAGTGCCTGATCATCCTAATGGAGGGCACGGATGAAGTGAGGGATGATCGGAGATCCCTCCTGAACCAAAAATATGAGACCTTCAGGCAAGGGCCTAAGGAAGAGATCGGAGTCACATACGAGAACTTCCTAAAGATTGTCAATGCCCTCAAGGGCTATGGAAGAGTGTTCACCAATGGTGAACTCAATGACAAATTCCTTAGGTCCCTTACTAAGGAATGGGACACAAAGATCTGCGCCATCAGAGAATTTGGCAGACTAGCAGAAACTGATCCACAGATCCTGTTTGGAAAGTTGATGTCCTATGAACTTCAGCTGAACACCAGGAAGGCAGAGGAAGAAGCAGAGAAGGCTGCTGCAAAAGAAAAGACTGTGGCCCTAAAAGCCAGTTACTCCAGAAAGGGCAAGGGTGTGATGTCATACCGTGCGAGGAATAAGGAAGAGGAGGAGGACTCTGAACCATGCTCGTCCGGCTCAGAGCTGTCGGAGGAGGATTTCTCCCTCATCACCCGAGAGTTCAAGAAGTTCCTCAAGATGAGGAATCAAAGAAAGAAAGACAGCTCCTCCTCCATGCATCAGAAGAAAAATTATTCTTCTGACAGGTATGCATCTAAACCTAACAAACATCGTTCTTCTGATATTATTTGCTTTGGATGCAATAAGCCAGGACACGTCGTGGTCGACTGCCATCAAAGCAAAAGAGAAAAAGGTAAAGGAGAGGAGCTCAATTCCTCTAGAGACAAGAAGAAGAAGGAGAGGAGCTACATCGCAAGAAGGCCAAAGACACTAAGTGAGTCTGATTCCTCAGACTCCAGTGATGATGAGGAAGCCTACTTCGGGCTGGTGGGTCGCTCCGACTCAGAAGGAGAATGTCCCCCATTTACTGGGAAGGTAAAAGCTCACACCCCTCTCTCCGACTCCGACTCTGATCCTGAGTCTCAGGATGATGAACCTGAGGATGGCCCTTCAGCCCGTGAAGCTGAGCTCCTCGAGAAGTATGAGCTTCTGCTCAACACTTTCGATGAGTGCCGAAAGAGACTGAAGGCTGAGAAGAAGGAAGTAAAATTCCTTAAGGGTGAGTGTGTATCCCTACGGGAAGAGGTCACTAGCTTGATTTCTCTCCGACAGGAACACCTTGACCTGACTTCCAAGCATTCAGAGTCTTTGAAGCTCCTTGATCTAAAGCAGGAGGAAGTCGACAAGTTGGAAGAACTACTTGCGGCAGAAAGGAAGATCGTCAAGAGCTTCTCCATGCCAAAAACAGTTCTTCCAGTCGTTGATACCTTCTCTGCTCAGGCCAAAGGAGCTGGCTTGGGGCATATAGGGGTATCTGGTTCTTCATCTAGGAGAAACAAGAACCAGAGGAAGAATAAGGCCGCCAAGAAGGCCTCTGCTGATAAAAAGGGTAAGGCTCCTCTTAGTCCTGTTGCGTTCAGAAAGCCTGGCTTTCCTTGCAACCAACACGACTTTGAGTCAACATTTGGGCATCATTTCCGGCCCTCAGTTGCAAAGCCAAAGAGCCGGTATGACGGTTGGAACTTTCCCCGGAACTTCGGTGAGAGTGCCTTCAAGGCACCTTATGAGGAAATCCACATAGGAAATTATGGTCCGTTCTCTAGCGGCCATAATGGAAAGCAGGCACCACAAGCCAAGCCTGTTATACAGAAGGTGACAAAGTCATGCGACTGTTGTCACCATGAGGCCTCCACCTCCAGATCCAAGGCCCCAGCAGTACCCACCGTTCCCAGGGTAAGGCAGGAGCCTAGGAAGAGGTACAACAGATTTGACTGTTGGTGCTGTGGCAAAGTCGGTCACTTTGCCGTGGATTGTTGGTTTAATCCAAGGAACTACGAGACTCCCCATGTTAGCAATGCGAGACCGACCACTCGTAGGGTTAACCAACCGAGGGGGAGTGTGCTAACCAGGAATCTAGGACCCAAGTTCGATTGGGTTCCTAAGGCAAATTAATGTTGTTTTGCAGGAATGTCCAAAGGCCACCAAAACGCCGATCTGGTATTTGGACAGTGGATGCTCCCGGCATATGACCGGGACAAGAAGCCTGCTGCGTGATTACACTCCAGTCGAGAATGGACCCAAAGTCATCTTTGGAGGGTCAGATCGAGGAGTCACCAGAGGTTATGGTATGATTTCCAACGGTATAATCACTATCACCGACGTGGCTTATGTTGAAGGGTTAAACCATAACCTGATCAGTGTAAGTCAGTTATGTGATAAAGGTTATGACGTTAAGTTCTGCAAGGATAAATGTCTGATAATTTCTCGTACCTCTTCTGAAACGGTATTATCAGGCATTAGGAGCAGAAATATCTTTTGTTTAGATTTTCTCAGTTTAGATTCATCTACCCCCGTATGCCTTGTGGCAACAGGCAGTGCATCTCTTTGTGAACAATGGCACAAGAGATTGGCACATATTAATTTCAAGACAATTAGTATGTTGTTTTCTAAGGACTTGGTAAGGGATGCTCCCAGTATCAAGTGCATCAAAGATAGCCCATGTCCTGCATGCCAGATGGGCAAACAGACTCGGGCTACCTTTAAGAGCATCGCTGACAAAGACTCTTCCCGATGTCTTTACCTTTTGCATATGGACTTGTTTGGTCCAATGCAAGTTCATAGCTTGGGAGGCAAGTCCTATACGCTAGTGATAGTTGATGATCATTCTCGGTTTACATGGGTGTTCTTTTTGAAACGAAAGTCAGATACGTTTGACATCTTCACTAATTTTGCCAAGCAGGTTCAGAACGAATTTAACTGCTCCGTGGTCAAAATCAGAAGTGACCATGGAACAGAATTCGAATCTGGTGCAATGACAGAATTTTGTGAAGAACAAGGTATCTTTCATGAGTTTTCCTCCCCGCGCACTCCTCAGCAAAATGGAGTTGCGGAGAGGAGAAATAGAACTCTCATTGAAGCCTGCACGACAATGTTGAAAGACGCTTCTCTCCCGGAATACTTCTGGGCAGAGGGTGTCAATACGGCATGTCATGTACAAAACCGAGCATTGATCAACAAACATCATCGTAAGACGCCCTACGAGCTACTGAAAGGCAGGAAACCAACCATGTCCTACTTGAGGATTTTTGGTTGCAGATGCTATGTACTGAATAATGGGAAGTACCCGCGTACTAAATTCGGTGAAAAATGCTTCGAAGGCATATTCATGGGCTATAGTTCCCATAGTCGGGCATATAGGGTCTTCAATAAGAAAACCCTAGTGGTAGAAGAATCAATAAATGTTGTATTTGATGAAGGAAGTTTGCTTAACAGCAATTCTTCCAGTAGTATTCTTGAAGATGCAGGTGCTAGACTTGAACAGCTGAGTCTGGATGAGACCGCTAAAGATGACGCTCCCAAGTACGTCAAAGTTTCCACCTCCACGTCATCTGAAAATGTTGAAGATCAAGATGGGACAAATCTCTTAGAAGAAAGAGAAGCCCAAGAAGTAGTTGAAGCTCCAGACGCCAGACTTCTAGAGCTCCGGCACGTGAGAGATCATCCTAGAGATCAGATCATCGGGGATCCTCGTGTTGGTGTCAGAACTCGAAGAGGTACAGTTAACGAAGTATTGCATCTTAGCTTCCTGTCACAGGTTGAGCCAAAGAAGTTCGACGAGGCGAACAAGGATGCGGCATGGATTCTGGCCATGCAAGAGGAACTACATCAATTCGAACGTTGCAAGGTTTGGACGCTGGTTCCCAGACCATACAAGCAGAATGTGATTGGCACGAAGTGGATCTTCAGAAACAAGCTGGATGAACATGGTGTCATCGTAAAGAACAAGGCCAGGCTGGTGGCTCAAGGTTACAGACAGGAGGAAGGGATTGACTTCGACCAGACCTTCGCACCAGTAGCAAGGCTCGAGGCAATCAGGTTGTTCCTGGCGTATGCTTCACACAAAGGATTCACAGTCTATCAAATGGATGTGAAATCGGCATTCCTGAACGGAGACCTGAAAGAGGAAGTATACGTCGCTCAACCCCCAGGTTTTGTCGATCCTACTTATCCTAATCACGTTTATTTTCTTAATAAGGCCTTATATGGGTTGAAACAAGCTCCACGAGCTTGGTATGAGACATTATCTAGTTTTCTTCTTGAGAACAAGTTCTCCAGAGGTAAAATAGATAAAACATTGTTTCTCAGGGAAGTCAAAGGCAAGATTTTGTTGGTGCAAATCTATGTCGATGACATAATATTCGGCTCAACGGACAACAATCTTTGCAAAAAGTTCTCTAAACTTATGCAAGGAAAGTTTGAAATGAGCAGTATGGGAGAGCTCAAATATTTCTTAGGACTTCAAGTGAAACAGTCTGAGGATGGAATCTTCATCTCTCAGACGAAGTTCACAAATGAACTCCTTAAGAAATTCGGTATGGAGAGTGCAACCTCTATGAGGACTCCAATGGGATCCACCATGTCTCTGGATAAGGATGAGAAAGGTAAACCTTTCGATGAAACCAAATACAGAAGCATCATTGGATCCCTGCTCTACCTTACTGCCAGTCGACCGGATATTATGTTCTCCACATGTGTCTGTGCCCGATATCAGGTGAACACTAAGGAATCTCACTATGTCGCTGCAAAGTGAATTCTGAGATACCTTAAAGGTACTACTAATCTTGGCTTGTGGTACCCGAGAAACAATGATGTCGAGCTAATAGGCTTTTCAGATGCTGATTTTGCAGGGAGCAGGGATGACAGGAAAAGCACCTCCGGGACGTGTCAATTCCTCGGCAGGAGGCTTATCTCATGGAACAGCAAGAAACAGAATTGTGTTGCAACCTCCACAGCAGAGTCAGAGTACATCTCGGCAGGAAGCTGTTGCGCACAACTTCTATGGATCAGAAACCAGCTAGCCGACTACGACCTTAAGTTCAAGGAAGTACCCATGTACTGCGACTCCTCCAGTGCAATTGCCATTGCCAACAATCCGGTGTCGCACAGCAGAACGAAGCATATCGAAGTACGCTACCACTTCATTCGGGAGCACGTGGAAAACAAAGATATCTCTCTCTATTATGTCCCCACGGACAAGCAGATTGCTGATATATTCACAAAGCCCCTAGACGAGGCCAAGTTCAATCTTTTCAAGACTGAATTGGAGATGCTCAATTATGAGGAATGAAGACTACAGAGGCTCCAGGCCCGTGCAAGAACTGAGGGGGAGCAAAGGGTAAAACGCTACAGACCCCGATTTGTAGAAGCCGAAAAGGGGGAGATTACCCTCTCGGCTAAGGCTAAGGTGGCTCCAAGCTTGCTCCCAAGAAATTGGTATTGGTAATGGATAACTCACTCAACTCTCTTTTCAGTTTATGGGTTTCATTCTCATTTGCTCTATTCACCTTAGCTTGTAGGGTTTAGGCTTCTTCAAATAGGGGGAGATTGTTGGGTATTGTATCCACAATGTACCTGATTTGAAGAAGCCCCTGGACAAGCTAAGGTCAATAGACTATGTATTTGATAAAATCCTTCTAGTTGTGCTTGCAGTTTTTCCACGCTAAGTGCACACCAATGTCAGGGTGCAGTAGGTCAATATACACGGGTCTGCACGACGTAATCCCTCGTTGAGCAGATCAGTGTGTTGGCCTACGTGTACTCTCTCTATTAGAGTGCACTTATTTTCAAGCACAGGGCTGTAAATATGCAGGAGCAGACAAGGAGCAAGGATGGGTCAAGGAGCATCTCATAGGTGGAAAGACGAAAATTCGTCCAAGTTAGAATCGACGAGAATCACCAAGTGATTCTCGCCGATTCGGCGAGAATCACTTGGGATTCTCGCCGATTCGTCGAGAATCAGAAGTTGATTCTCGCCGAACTCGATCCAGCAACTTCTAAGCAAGCACCTCTGCGATTCTCTAGCGAGTAAGAATCGACGAGAATCACTGGTTGATTCTCGCCGTCTCGACCTGGCTTAAAGCAGTGCGTGCAACCAAGGCAAATTCGACGAGAATCATCTTTGATTCTCGCCGAATCGTCGAGAATCACCTTTGATTCTCGGCGACTCGGCGAGAATCACTTTCGATTCTCACCGATTTTGACTTGGCATTTTTCTGGAACTTCCTGAGCCGGATTCTGCCGCTGTTAAATCTCTAGACCGGGATTTGGGGATTTCTATTGTGGGTCCCACAAACGGTCATTTTGGAGTTAGCTACAGTATTTATACATAGGTATTTTGAACGGAATACCTAGACCGAAAGAAGTCGAGCAAGTGCAACCCTAAAATCGCGAAATCTCTCCGCCGCCTCCGTCGCCGCTCGCGCAAGTCCGTCGCCGTTGCTGATCGTATTTCTTCCCGATCTCCGGCGACAGAAGCTTAGCAAAGCTTGAGTCTCACGTGTCTATCCAGAGATCCCTTGTCTCTCGATTTGTTGACCTGGAAAAACTCCCCCGTCCGAATCGATCGAGACGACCGATCCTAGAGTGACCGTTGGTAGACCTAGTTTGCTTTGCAACGAAGATTGGATCTCAGAAGTACTGCTGTCACGCATCGTCGTTGCTGTCGATCCCGAACCAAATTGCCGCCGCCGGTTTCGGGAAGATCCTTTCCAAGAGAGACCAAGGTTGTAGACTTTTCGTTGACTTCACGAACACATCGTCAAACGAAGAGGAACACCGTACTCTCCAAACGAAGTTTGTATCTCGTGTACTTTCCATATTTACTTTTGTTGTAAAGGAACGATTGTTCCGTGTTGTAAGGGTTGGGTGCAACCCGTTTTGTGGGAGTGTTGACTCTCACGTGTGGAAGGGTTCCTTCCGTTAGTGCAGGGATTGGATTTCAATCCCGTTGGAGAAGTGACCGAGTCGTCCCTTGTTGGGGAGATAGGTCGAAGGGGGAAAGTGGATGTACCCAAGTCGGGGAACCACTATAATTTGCCTGTGTATTCTGTGTATTGTGCAGGTACGTTCGTAAATTCCGCAAAAGCGCTACTCGTCACCTATCCCCCCCCCCCTCATAGGTGGACATAGCTGACACTAGGTGGACTTTCACCAACAAGATCTTCAGCCGAGCAATCTCCTGGGCTTGCTCATCAACAAGTAGATTGCTTTTCTGAAGGGCTCTCTTCAGGGAGTCAGGATTTTCTGAAGGGTGACCATTCCTTTCTTCAGGAACTTCAAGAGAGAAGGGGCAAGATGAAGAAGTTACCTGCTCTTCAGAGTTATTGTCACTAGTGCCAGAAACCGTTGTGTCAGCTTCATCAGAACTGCTTTCCTCAATTTCTTCTTCAGTCTCTGACAGGGACACCGGAGCCCTGATGCTGTCTGATTGATCTTTGCCTTCATCTTCAGAGGTGAGGACCCCCACATAGGCTTCATCCTCTTGCTGACAGCAGATCCCTGCTTTCTTTGATCCCCCCATGAGATCTGAGATGGTTACCCACATAGATTTGGCCGTCCCACACTTTTCCAATCTAGATCGAGACAGTCCAGACCAGACATCCATGATGATCTGACGAATCATCTTGTCCAGATTAAATAATGAGAGTTCAGTCTCCGACATCTCAGTAATACACTTAGGGATTTGGATATCCTTTCCAGAGCCGGAGGTCTTCATAGGAATGAAAGGACCCTCTTCTAAGATGAGAGATGCTCGAGGATCGATAGCCTCCAGGTGATAGGACACTCTCATCTTCCAGACGGGATAATACTCCTTAGTGCACGTGGGAAGTCTTAGTGGAGAGATCCCATGATCCAGTTCCATGCTTTTGACACTGGTGGCAGAATTCTACTCAAGGTGTTAACCTATTTGATGAGTAACCTCGCTCTGATACCACTTGAAAGTCCACCTAGTGTCAACTACCTTCACCTATGGGGGGGGAATAGGTGACGTGCAGCGTTTTTTGCGGAATTAAAATTTTACATGCACAAGAAAACAAAACAGCACAGCACAGAAGGGACACAAGCAAATTATAGTGGTTCCCCGATTTGGGTACATCCACTTTCCCCCTTCGACCTATCTCCCAACCAGGGACGACTCGGTCACTTCACCAACAGGATTGAAATCCAATCCTTGCACTAACGGAAGGAACCCTTCCACACATAGGAGACAACACTCCCACAACACGGGTTGCACCCAACCTTTACAACTAGGAACATACATTCCTTTACAACAAAAATGAAAATAGAATGTACAAGAAATACAAACAACTTTTGGAGACTAAGGTGTCCCTCTTCATTCGATGACGTGTTCTTGAAGTCAACGAAGAGTCCACAACCCTAGATCTCTCTTGGAGAGAATCTCCCCGAAACCGGCGGTGGTAAGAAGGGCGGCGGCTTGGTTCTCGGGATCGGCAGCGACAACGGTGTGCGGCTGCTGTACTTTGGAGATTCAATCTTCGTAGCAAAGCTAGCAAGGTCTTCCAACGGTCACACTAGGATCGATCGTCTTGATCGATTCGGAAGGGGAAGGTTTTCCCGATCAACGAATCAAGAGACAAGGGATCTCTGGTTAGACGCGTGAGACGCTGTGCTTGGCTGAGCTTCTGTCGTCGGGAGATCTGGAAGTAACTACGATCAAAGCCTGCGATCTACTGGCACGAGCAGCAACGGTCGGCGGAGCGGATTTCACGATCTAGGTCACGTCGGCGGCTCGGCCTTTTTGTTTTTCAAAATCCTCTGACTACTCTTCAAAAATACGCGAGTATTTATACAGTAGTATACCTCTTTATGACCGTTGTGGGTCCCACCAGAAGAAACCCTAATGTCGTTTCAAAACAGCGCCTTACCATTTGATCCGGTCCAGCGGGATCCAAAAAATTGCCCAAGTCAGAATCGTCGAGAATCGAAGGTGATTCTCGAAGAGTCGGCGAGAATCAGCCGGTGATTCTCGACGATTCGGCGAGAATCACTAGTGATTCTCGCCGAATCACTTGATGATTCTCGACGATTATGACTTAGCGCCAGATTTGCACGCTTTGATGTAGCCGGATAGAGACGGCGAGAATCAGCCAGTGATTCTCGACGATTCGGAGAGAATCACTAGTGATTCTCACCGAATCGGCGAGAATCACTTGGTGATTCTCGTCGATTAACACTTAGACGATTTTTCGTCTTTCCGCCCATGAGCTGCTCTTTGACCCATCCTTGCTCCTTATCTGCTCTTGCATTATCACAGCCCTGTACTTGAAAATAAGTACACTCCAATAGAGAGAGTACACGTAGGCCAACACACTGATCTGCTCAACGAGGGATTACGTCGTGCAGACTCATGTATATTGACCTACTGCACCCTGACATTGGTGTGCACTTAGCGTGGAATAACTGCAAGCACAACTTGAAAGATTTTATCAAATACATTGTGAATTCATCTTAGCTTGACAGGTGGCTTCCTCAAATCCAGGTAATTATGAATACATTACCCAACAGTAGGAGTGTGGACTCACTCTGAGTTGTAGGAGCCTTGTTTGGGTTCTGAGCTGTAAGATCTGCGGATCTGAGGTGAAGAGAAGAAGTTAGGCCGAATCTAGCACACTGCTAGATAGGCGAAGGGGGAAAGTGGATGTACCCAGACCTTGGGGAACCACTATAAAACTGTGTGTAATCTGTGACTGTGTGTATTTCTGAGAATTCTGTGATTGTGGTAGCTGTAAAACTGGTAGATTAATTTGATTATCTGAATAAATATTCTGCCTTAGTGTAAAAAGGTATTGTACCTATTCACCCCCCCCCCCCCTCTAGGTGTTTAGGAACCTATTCTTTCAATAGTGCCTCCAGCTACCACGTCGATCATAGACCTGTAATTGGGCTCAATAGCAAAATAAAAGAATTCAACTAAATTCCACGGCTCACAGCCATGTTAGGGCATCGATGCTGCAGATCAACAAATCTCTCCCATGCCTCAGATAAAGTTTCCTAGTCTAGCTGCCGGAAAGTGCCTATCTCCCTTCGAGTGTTCCCTATTTTGTCCACCTGGTGGAATTTAGCTAGGAACTTCGTGGAAAGATCCTCCCACGTAGTTGCAGTCCCGGGAGAAATAGTGTGGAGCTAGGTTATCGCCTTGTCCCTCAGCGAAAAAGGAAACAGCCTTGGCTTCACCACGCCATCAGTAATACAGGCGTAGTGGAAGGTACCACATATCTGTTGGGTATTGTATCCACATTAACCCAGATTTGATGAAGTCGCCCTTGAACTAAGATGAATTAAGTTGTATTTGATGCTTTGATTGAGTTATGTGTTTGTAGGATTCTAATGCCAAGTGTAGACCAATGTCAGGCTACAATGGGTCACCAAATACAGGACCATACAATGTAATCCCTCATTTTGTGATCCAAGGTGTTGACTCATGTGTAGCCTATCTATTGGGATACACTTAATATTCAAGCACTAGGACTAATTGGAAAAGACATGATGTTGGTTTCACCAAAGAAGAAGAGGTTTTTGTTTAGATAATTTCACTAAGTAATTTACTCGAGTAGATCCCTACTTACTCGAGTGAACAACTAGTCTATACTCGAGTAAGAGTCTTTGCACTCGAGTAAGAAAGTTACCTCTCGTGTAGTTAAGCTTTAGCTCACGCGTAACTAAGTTAACTACTCGAGTAGATTCCCTCTCATTCTCGAGTTAACAGGATTACTTCTCAAGATATTCTCTAAGTAACTTACTCGAGTAGTCAAATAAGTACTCGAGTAGTTTGAACCCTTTATGTCGAGTTACAGAAATCTGTGTTACATGTTATTTCTATTTACTAGAGTAGCTAAGTCATGTACTCGAGTAGTTCATCCACTACTCGAGTAGCCCAGAGTTTATACTCGAGTAACTAGAATTTCTTCCCTCAGAATTTCTCTAAGTCAATTACTCGAGTAGCTAGTTCCATATACTCGAGTAGTTCTTATTCACTCGAGTAGTTCAGCTTTACTACTCGAGTAGCCCAGAATTTCATTCCAGAAAATATTATAAGTCCATGACTCGTGTAGTTCCTCTATCTCTCAAGTAGTTCATCCCTTATTACTCGAGTAGTATTTCTTATACTCGAGTAGCCTAACTCCACTTACCGTGTAATTACTTAAGCACTCGAGTAAGTCATTCTTGTACTCGAGTAGCTGGTTATCATTTTCAATTTATTCTTCAAGTATATACTCGAGTAGTTATCTTCAGCATACTCGAGTAGTTTTTTATAGTACTCGAGTAGTTATCTTCAGCTCACTCGAGTAGTCCTATAAAGTACTCGAGTAGTCATTTCTTCACACGAGTATGTCACTCCACTCTTTTTCAGAAACATTTCGTTAAGTCCAAATTGACTGATTTCTTAATAAGCCGTGACATGATTGGTCCACGTGTACCTCATTAAGATTTAATCCCGACAGTTATCACAAATCCTATATAAGGTCTTGTCAAACCTACAAACCCTAAGAAGAATAAGAATATTTTTGCAGCCAATTATCTTTCTAAGTTCTCTGAATTTCTCTCTCTCCAAGAAGAGAAAGCCTCCGCCGATCTTCATCGCTTACATCCGGTTAGGGTTTTCATTTTCAGAGGATTCAGATCAAGAAGGCTTACAGATCAAGATCGTCGCTTAAGTCCTGATTCTCTATCCGATCGTGTGAGGCCAAGGAAATCCAGATCTGTCTTTGCCGAAGATTTTCTTCATCTCTCTGATAAAGCCGCAAAGGCTAAAAGAAGAAGATCTAGGTTTACAAATCTGATAAAGATTCACTGTTTGTATTTTTACATTCATTATATTTCATTCTTGTAGGAGAATTTTCTCCGAGCGTAGGAGCCTTTGTCTCCGAGATTGTAGGAAGTTTTACCTTCCGAGTGTAGATCCGTTTTGAGGATCGAGATTGTAGGAAATTTGTTCAGAGGCGTAGGATTGGTTTTTCAATCCGAGATAGTGGAGTAGCCGAGTCTAGTTTATTGCTAGATCGGTGAGAGAAAGTGGATGTACCCAAGGTTGGGGAACCACTATAAATCTTGCTTCGTCTGTGATTGATTGGTTAATAGTTCTGTGCATAGTTCTTAATTTTTTATTCCGCAAAAGACGCACATCTCACCTATTCACCACACCTCTAGGTGATTTAGGTAGGCAACTAAACACTTTCAATTGGTATCAAAGCCAGGTTGATCATTAAAAGGTTAACACCTTGATCAGATCTGTTCAGTTATCTTTTAAGATCTACCAAGCATGGACAAGGGTAAAGATTTTTCCAAGTTTCCTTTGTGCACTAAGAACAACTTTCCCATGTAGAAAGAGAGAATCAAATTTTTCATGGAAGCTGTAGATTCGAGGATCTTCATGATAGTTGAAGAAGGTCCTTACATTACCATGACAATCTCCACAATAGATCCAACTAAAAAGGTATCAAAGAAATTAATGGATCTAGACAAAGATGAGATAGCACTTGTATCTTTAGATTAAAAGGCCAAGAACATAATAGCAAGTGCAGTCGATGACTCCATGCAGCAAAACCTGATCCACTGTCAGTCTACAAAGGAGATGTGGCAGTCTCTAGTTACCTTGATGGAAGGTACAAAATAGGTGAGGGATGATAGAAGATCCCTTCTAAATCAAAAGTATGAATCCTTCCGACAAGGAAATAAGGACACCATTGCTGACACATTTGAGAATTTCTTCAAGATAGTGAATGGCCTAAGAGTCTATGGCAGAGTCTTCACAAACGGGGAATTGAATAACAAGTTCTTGAGATCCCTAACTAAGGAATGATATAACAAGGTTTGTGTCATCAGGGAGTTTGGAAACCTAGCCGAGACAGACCCATAGAATCTCTTCGGGAAGCTTATGTCATATGAGCTTCAACTCAGTACCAGAAAGGCTGAAGAAGAGAAGAGCAAGTCTGCATTCAAAGAGAAGTCTGTTGCTTTAAAGGCAGAAACCTCAAAGAAGTCAAAGGTTGTTCCTCCTGCTCCAGCACAAGAAGTGAGTGAAGAAGAAACTTCGGAGCCAAGTACCTCAGGATCTGAGCTATCTGAAGGAGAGTTCTCACTAATCTCGTGTCACTTCAAGAAATTCTTGAATAAGAAGAAGCACTAGAAAAGCAAGGATGCCTCTTATAGAAGATCACGTCGTGATGGTGATCGTCAAAGAAAAGGCTTAAGTAGCCTCGACAAGTCCTAAACAGAATAAACACATTTCTACTGACGTCATTTGCTACTGCTGTAATAAGCCAGGACACGTCATTGTTGACTGCCCCCATAAGAAGAAGGAGGGTGGAAGAAGAGAGGAAAAGAAGTCCTCATACAACAAGAAGAGGATAGAGAAGAGCCTAATAGCCAAAAATGACAAGACTCTTAGTGACTCCGACTCATCAGAGTCAAGTGAATAAGAAGAAACCTATTTTGGGCTCATGGCTTAGACAGATGATGAGCAAGAGTCTAGTTCACTGGGACGATAAACTCTCATACTCCTCTTTCCGAATCTGAAGCTTCTGAGCATGATCGTGAGGACAGCTCTTCTGACAATGAGTCTGAACTCATGGCCCAGTACAAGGGGTTAATCATGGCTTACGACAAATGTCGTCGAGTCGTTAAAACTCAGGCTAAAGAGATAAAGTCTCTAAAAGCTGAAGAGAGCATCTTGAGAGAAGATGTCGCTAAGACTGACTCACTCAAAGAAAACTTCAATAATGCTATTGAAAAATACATCAATGCTCTTGAGCACCTTGACCTTAAAGAGAAAATCATCAAAGAGTTGGAAGAACAACTCGCTGCTGAGAGAAAACTTATTGAAAGTTTCTCCATGCCTAAGACTGTTCTTCCATTCG
The DNA here is from genome assembly GCA_039583875.1 of Platanthera guangdongensis. Classification (NCBI taxonomy): domain Eukaryota; kingdom Viridiplantae; phylum Streptophyta; class Magnoliopsida; order Asparagales; family Orchidaceae; genus Platanthera; species Platanthera guangdongensis. The sequence goes on along the minus strand of CM077163.1, from coordinate 144,718,931 downwards.
TTGCTGAATTCTCAGCGAAGGCCAAGGGTGCTGGATTAGGCCATGAAGAAGCTCCTACCAAATTTTCTATGAGAAATAAGGCCCAATGGAAGAATAAGGCCGCCAAGAAGGCCTTGGCCAAAGAGAAAGGGAAAGCCCCTCAAGATCAGACCTCTTTCAAAAAGGTCATATTTCCTTCAAATGAGTTTGATCTTGACTCATCCTACGGACACTTTGCTAGACACCTATGTAGAGCCAAAGTCCCGTTATCAAGGATGGACTAGCCCCAGAAACTTTGGTAAAAGTGTCTGTAAGGAACCTAATGAAGAAGTGATTCTTCAGAGCTATGGCCCTTTCAATCATGATCATAACTTCAAGAAAGCACCAAAGGCAAAGCCCGTTATGGAAAAGCCACAGAAGGAGAAGAAATTATGTGATTGTCATCATCATGAAGTTTCTTCTTCCAAAAATGATGCCCTTGCTAGACCACAACCTCAAAAGGCCAAGCAGGAGAACATAAGACAAAGATACAACAGGTTTGACTGTTGGTGTTGTGGCAGAATTTGTCACTTTGCCATCGATTGTTGGTTTAATCCCAGAAATGCTGCAACCCCTCATGTTGGCAATATGAGAAAGACCACTCTTAATGCTAATATTCGTAGGGGGAGTGTTCTAACCTGATACTAAGGACCCAAACATATTTGGGTTCCTAAGGCAAACTGATTATGATTGCAGGTATGTCCAAAGGCCACCAAAATGTCAATCTAGTATTTGGATAGTGGATGCTCTCGGCATATGACCGGGACTAGAAGCTTACTTTAGAACTTCTCTCCAGTCTTGAACGGACCAAAGGTTATCTTTGGAGGTTCAGACCGTGGAATCACTAAAGGCTACGGTATGATTACTAACGGTATTGTATCTTTTTCAGATGTAGCTTATGTTGAAGGATTAATCTTATAAGCATAAGCCAACTCTGTGATAAAGGATACATAGTTGAGTTTCACGCTGATAAGTGCTTGATAAAATCTGTTGACAATATGGAGACGATTCTATCCGGCACTCGAAGCAGAAACATATTTTGTTTGAATTTCATTTGTATAGACTCTTCAACATTAGTGTGCTTTTTTAGCAAAACATAATGCATCTCTTGGTGACCAATGGCACAAGAGACTAGCACATATTAATTCCAAAACTATTAATAAATTATTTTCAATGAACTTAGTACGTGATGCTATAAATGTCAAGCACGTCAAAGATAGACTTTGTCATGCATGTGTAAAAGGCAAGCAAACAAGGGCTACCTTTAAAAGCATTATTAGCAAGGATTCTAATCGATGTCTTCATCTGCTTCATATGGACTTGTTTGGTCCACTGCAAATTAGAAGTTTGGGAGGTAAGGATTATACGTTAGTAAATTTTGATGATTACTCGCGCTTTGCATGGGTGTTCTTTCTGAAACACAAGTCAGATACCTTCGACATCTTTACTAATTTTGTCAAGCAAGTCCAAAATGAATACAACTGCTCTATGTCAAAATAAGAAGTGACAATGGAACAGAGTTCAAGTCTGGGGCCATGACAGAATTTTGTGAAATCTTGGGTATCTTTCACTAGTTTTCCTCTCCTCGTACTCCACAACAGAACGGAATGCCCGAGAGAAGGAATAGAACACTCATAGAGGCCTGCAGGACCATGTTGAGTGATGCCTCACTACCAGAATATTTCTGGGCTGAAGCCGTCAACACTGCATGCCGCGTGCAAAATCGATCACTCATAAACATAAACCACGATAAAACACCTTGTGAACTTCTAAAGGGCAGGAAACCAACTGTCTCATATTTAAGAATTTTTGGTTGTAAATGCTTCGTGCTTAACAATGGTAAGTATCATACTATCAAGTTCAGCGAAAAGAGCTTTGAAGGTATTTTGTATGATATAGTAGCCATAGTAAGGCATACAGGATATTCAATAGAAAAACCCTGGTCGTAGAAGAATCAATACATGTTGTATTTGATGAGACGAGCTTGCTGCAAGGCAACTCCTCTAGTGTTCTTACTGAAGATGCAGGTACAAAGTTGAAAGAACTCAGCTTGGATGAACCATCTAAAGATAAAGGTGAAAAGTTCATCAAGATCACCACTCCAACCCCTATTGGAGAAGTTGATTATCCAGATGAACAGATCGTGCAAGACGATGAATTCACTCCGGTGGTTGAAGAGAATCCAGATGCAAGGACTCTAGAGCTCAGACATCTGAACAATCACCCCATGGACAAGATCATAGGAGATCCACGGGATGGTGTCAGAACTCGTAGAGGTACAACTAACGGAAATTTATATCTAAGTTTTCTCTCACATGTTGAACCAAAGAAGTTTGAGGAAACAAACTCAGATGCATCGTGGATAGTGGCAATGGAAGAAGAACAAAATCAATTCAAGCAGTGTAAAGTATGGAAACTTGTTCCAAGACCCAAGGGTAAGAATGTCATTGGCACAAAATGGGTCTACAGGAACAAGATGGACGAAGATGGAATGATCATAAAGAACAAGGCCAGACTCGTCGCTAAAGGTTATCGTCAAGAAGAAGGAATTGACTTCGACCAGACATACGCTCCAGTGGCAAGACTGGAGGCCATCAGGTTATTCCTAGCATATGTTGTACTCAAAGGCTTCACCGTCTATCAGATGGACGTGAAGTATGTCTTCCTTAATGGTGACATAAAGGAAGAGGTGTATGTGGAACAACCTCCAGGTTTCGTTGATTCTAACTTTCCTGATTACGTTTATTTATTGCATAAAGTTTTATATGGTATGAAACAAGCTCCTCGAGCTTGGTATGAGACGCTGTCTAGTTTTATACTTGAGAATAAGTTTACAAGGGGAAAAATAGATAAGATATTATTTCTTAGGGAAATAAAAGGCAAGATTTTGCGTGTGTAAATTTATGTAGACGACATTATTTTTGGTTCTACTGACGACAACCTCTGCTAGAAGTTTTCAAAACTTATGCAAGGGAAGTTTGAAATGAGCAGTATATGCGAGCTGAAGTATTTCTTAGGGCTTCAGGTGAAACAATCTGAAGATGGAATTTTCATCTCACAGACCAAGTTCACCAAAGAGCTAATTAAGAAATTCGGAATGGAGAACGCAATCTCAATGAGGACTCCAATGGGTTCAACAATGTCTCTGGACAAGGATGAAAAAGGGAAACCTTTTGATGAAACTAAGTACAGAAGAATAATTGGATCCTTGCTCTACCTTACTGCCAGTAGACATGACATAATGTTTTCAACATGTGTATATGCTAGATTTCAGGTGAACTCTAAGGAATCTCACTATGTTGCTGCGCAGCGGATTTTGAGATATCTTAAAGGCATGTCAAATCTTGGCTTATGGTACCCAAGAAGTAATGATAGTGAACTAATAGGTTTTTCAGATACAGATTTTGCAGGGAGCAAAGACGACAGGAAAAGCACTTCCGGGACTTGCCAATTCCTAGGAAGAAGGATTATCTCCTGGAGTAGCAAGAAGCAGAACTGTGTAGCAATCTCAATAGCTGAGTCAGAGTACATCTCTGCAGGCAGTTGTTGTGCATAGTTGCTATGAATAAAGAATCAATTTGAAGATTATAACATGAAGTTCCAGAAGATTCCGTTGTTTTGCAACTCTTCCAGCGCAATTGCAATAGCCAACAACCCAGTCTCGCACAGCCAAACAAAGCATATAGAACTGAGGTATCACTTCATCCGGGATCATATGGAGCATGAGGACATAGATCTCTAATATGTCACTACAGACAGACAGATTGCAGACATTTTCACGAAGCCGCTGGACGAGACCAAGTTCTCGTTCTTCAAAACAGAACTTGGAATGCTCAATAAAGAAGATTAGAGAAGATGGACCCCCAAGAAAGCTCAGAGATCAAGAATCAGTCAAAAGTTGGAATTCCATAGATTTCTAACTTATTGACTCGAGTAAGCAATAAAGTACATGAGTACTTCAAAATAACCTACTCGAGTGGTAAGATTGACCTACTCGAGTACCCCATAAGCCACTCGAGTCACTTACTCGAGTAACAGAATGGCTTACTCGAGCAGTCAAATCACCTACTCGAGTAGTGAAACTTCACTCGAGTACCTGAGTAAAACTTCTCGAGTACCTGAGTAAAACTTCTCAAGTACTTCAGCATAACTACTCGAGTACATCAGCTCAACTTCTCGAGTACTTCAACCCAACTACTCAAGTACTTCCAGCCTATCAACTTGAGTATCTCAAATACTTCACTCGAGTAATATCAAGTCTCTCGAGTATGTGACCTCAACTTTTTAGTCCTTGATTCAAATTTTCTTATTCACAACCCGAGGCTTATGCTGCCACTTCTAAGGTATGATTCCATCATTTTTATTTTCATTAGCCATTAACCTAGGGTTATATAAATCAAAATTCCATAGTCCTTCTACACGAAATCATTTCCGCTCTCGTGTAAGCTGCTGTCTCTTCGCCTTCCGTCAAAAGTTGCAGAGCCGCGTCTTCTTCCTCCCCATCGCAGTTCTTCCAGGCATTTCTGAATCATGGCCGCCTCTTCTAAAATCGGCGTTGGTTCCGAATTGGTTGCCGCCGGGATTGTCGAGCTCTCCGATGATTTTCATAATCTTTTGATCCTCCTCGATACCGCCGGACTCACCTTCATTCTACAAGAACCCTACAAGATTCTCTTTCCATATGTTGTCTAATTCTTCAGAAATGTGAAGGTTAAGACACATGGAACTGTTCTCAAATCGAAAGTCAGAGGTATCACAGTCAAGCTCACCAAGACCTCTATTTCTCAACTTCTTCAACTGTCGATTGTAGATGAAGAAGATGACCTAGGCCCTGATGAGTCTGATAGAACATGTATATTCTGTGGTATTTCTCCTGATGACCAATATATCAAACGCTCTCAGATGAATCTAGAAGGGAAATTACTTGTGGATATAATAGGGAAGGTACTCCTCTACAAAACCAACTCTATAAGAGATATCTCACTTTCATTATTTGACATTATGCAAGCCATTGTCTGCAGAAAGAAATTCCAATTTGGTATGATGATATTGGATAAAATCAGAGACAGCATTTAGGCTCCCAACTATGCCAGGATCATCTCACTTATCCTCTATGAACTCAATCCAGAAGTGTTCAATTTCTCAAAAGGGACTGTTCTTCATCACATGAAAAAAGTTTCCATCTCCTCCATTAAAAGATGGGAAGTGAAATTACAAAATCCCACTCAGGCTGCCAAGGATCCAGAGGTTCCAGCAGAGGACAGGACTCCATCTCCCTCTCTACATCAGATTGTCAGCTCCTCTGGTGCATCTATTGAGGGGGAGCTTGCTCCTTCTGTCCCAGCAAGGATTCCTGCACCTCCAGCAGTAACTCCTCCACCTCCTCAGACTCCAGAAGAAACACCATCTGAACAGCAACTTCAAGAAGCTCTACTCTCCTTAGAAGCAGCAATCAATGAAATGATTGAAGAGCTAACAACAGATTTACCTATACTCTCTCCAAAGGAGACCACCACTGAACTACCACCAGAATCCCCCCTAGTCAAATCTCCAATACATGCTCCTTCTCCAGCCAAGTCTCTTGTTGCAAACCAAGAGCAAGCTGAAACCATCTTCATCTCTGATGAGCAATCTCCTGAGCCAGCTAAAGCTCCTTTAAGAACACTGGACTTCTTCATACCCTCAGTCACTGATGAAGGGTATGCCCTGATTCACACTATTAGAGAAAAGAGCACAGTCTTCATTACAGAAATAGCTCCATGGGTTGCTCCTTCTCCTCCAGTTCCATCTACTAGTGCTCATCCTTCTATTGCTGCTTCCTCCACTAAGTTGATGAATCTGCTTGTGCTAATGCTTCAAGAGCAAAGAACCTACTTTGATGCTTCTCTTAAAGCTGTTATTGATAAAGTCACTGCTCTAGAGACTGAGATGAGCAGGGGATTTGCTAAAATTCAGCACAATACTGATCAGCTAAGACATCTGTTCCAACTTGGTGGAAAAGCCCTAGATCACACTATTACTAGTGTTGGTCAAGTTATGGAGCAAGGTGTGACTCTTGCTAACAATCAGATTGAAATAGATAAAAGAGCTGAAACTACAAAGATGAAGATCTGTGAAGAAGTTGGAACATTCAAAGAAAATGCTATCAGTACGCTGACTGTAGAAGTCAGAAAGGGGGAGAGTTTGGTGAAAGAATATTTTGAAAAATCAGATGCCCTCAAGCAAAATCTTTGGGAAGCCAAAATGAAAGAGATCCATGATGATATCTTAGAACAAATTCAAAGTGTCAAATTCTATACATATGACACTGCTGTCTGGATGCACAATCAAATCCTTCCTGAGTTTGTTGCTGATCCAAATATCATTCCTCATCATCTCAACCCTCTAGTTGTTGCTGCTCCTGCACCTCCTCTACAACCTACCTTCTCTCCAAGACCGGAAGGCCAAGAAGGCCCTCCTCCAGATTCTTATGCCCAACTTTGGGAGGATGACCCTGCAGATATTTTTCTCCAAGCTCCTCTTGAGATCCAGACTTTTAGGAAGAAAAGAAAATATGGTGATGGTGCCTCTGCTAGCAGATCTATCCCAGTTCCAGATTCAGAAAAGTGAAAAGCTCCAGAATTTTCAGAGATCTTGTCTCCTACCTCTAAGTCCCTCATTTTTTATACTCTCAAACTTGTTATGGACTTCCATGAAAGCAGGAATATTCATTACAACTCCCAGGAATGGGAACTATATGAGAAGTCTATAACTAAGAGGAGACTGTATAACAAAATTTGGTAGGAACAACCCTGCTGCTCCTCTAAGACCTCCTAAATACTACCCTAAGCCATACAACTATCAGAAGAGACAGCAAGAGAAGCAAGACAGGCAGCACCACCAATTCTAAACTACAGGACATATGAGGATGTGGAAATGATCTTTTGTAGAAATGATACTTTGGAAATCACATTTATATAATTCTAAGTTTTTTGATCATATAATCTTGTTTCTAGTCGTATGCTTGCTTACACTGATTTATCTATTTAGCACTTTCTATGTCTATAATTCACCTTAGTATAAAGGGTTCTGACTTCTACAAATATGGGGAGATTGTTGGGAATTGTATCCACATTAACCCAGATTTGATGAAGTCACCCTTGAACTAAGATGAATTAAGTTGTATTTGATGCTTTGGTTGAGTTATATGTTTGCAGGATTCTAATGCCAAGTGTAGACCAATGTCAGTCTACAATGGGTCACCAAACACAGGACCATACAATGTAATCCCTCATTGTGTGATCCAATATGTTGACTCATGTGTAGCTAAGTTAACTACTTGGGTAGATTCCCTCTCATTCTCGAGTTAATCGGATTACTTCTCCAGATATTTTCTAAGTAACTTACTCGAGTAGTCAAATAAGTACTCGAGTAGTTTGAACCCTTTATGTTGAGTTACAGAAATCCGTGTCACGTATTGTTTCTATTTATTCGAGTAGCTAAGTCATATACTCGAGTAGTTCATCTACTACTCGAGTAGCCCAAATTTTATACTCGAGTAACCAGAATTTCTTCCCTTAGAATTTCTTTAAGTCAATTACTCGAGTAGGTAGTTTCATATACTCGAGTAGTTCTTATTCACTCGAGTAGTTCGGCTTTACTACTCAAGTAGCCCAGAATTCAATTCCAGAAAATATTCTAAGTCCATGACTTGTGTCGTTCCTCTATCTCTCGAGTAGTTCATCCCTTATTACTCGAGTAGTATTTCTTGTACTCGAGTAGCCTAACTCCACTTCCCGTGTAATTGCTTAAGCACTCGAGTAAGTCATTCTTGTACTCGAGTAGTTGGTTATCATTTTCAATTTCTTCTTCAAGTATATACTCGAGTAGTTATCTTCAGCTTACTCGAGTAGTTTTCTATAGTACTCGAGTAGTTATCTTCAGCTCACTCGTGTAGTCCTATAAAGTACTCGAGTAGTCATTTCTTCACTTGAGTATGTCACTCCACTCTTTTTCAGAAAAATTTCGTTAAGTCCAAATTGACCGATTTCTTAATAAGCCATGACATGATTGATCCACGTGTACCTCATTAAGATTTAATCATGACAGTTATCGCAAATCCTATATAAGGTCTTGTCAAACCGACAAACCCTAAGAGAATAAGAATATTTTTGCAGCTGATTATCTTTCTAAGTTCTCTGAATTTCTCTCTATCCATGAAGCGAAAGCCGTCGCCGATCTTCATCGCTTACATCCGGTTAGGGTTTTCATTTTCAGAGGATTCAGATCACGAAGGCTTACAGATTCAGATCGTTGCTTAAGTCCTGATTCTCTATCCGATCGTGTGAAGCCAAGGAAATCCAGATCTATCTTTGACGAAGATTTTCTTCATCTCTCTGATAAAGCGTCAAAGTCTAAAAGAAGAAGATCCCGGCCACTTGTTTGCAGATCTGATAAAGATTCACTATTTGTATTTTTACATTCGTTATATTTCATTCTTATAGGAGAATTTTCTCCGAGTGTCGGAGCCTTTGTCTCCGAGATTGTAGGAAGTTTTACCTTCCAAGTGTAGATCCGTTTTGAGGATTGAGATTGTAGGAAATTTGTTCTGAGGCGTAGGATTGGTTTTTCAATCCGAGATAGTGGAGTAGCCGAGTATAGTTTATTGCTACATCGGTGAGAGAAAGTGGATGTACCCAAGGTTGGGGAACCACTATAAATCTTGCTTTATCTATGATTGATTGGTAGATAGTTCTGTGCATAGTTCTTAAATTTTTATTTTGCAAAAGATGCACATCTCACCTATTCACCCCCCCCCCCCCTCTAGGTGATTTAGGTAGGCAACTAAACACTTTCAATATCTCCGAGAATTCCGCCAGATGGAGCTGCGGATCCTCACTTGGCAAGCTCGAAAACTGGGTGTTATCGCGGATTATATTAAGGATGGCGGGCTTTATCTCGAAGTGGTGGTTCACTATGGCCGGGCCAAAACCCGGGTAAACACTTCCCGTGATAGGGGTCGTGAAGTCTTGCATTGTCCTAATGCAGGGTCGGACCACCTCCTGGTCCTCACCGACCCGTTCACCAAGGCCATGTCCTCATTGACCTAACACTTCCATTCTTTCTCTACCTTCAATAGCAGTAGCACGCCGGCAAGCTCGCCTTGCTCGTGTGATTTCAAGATCAACACTAAGATCTTCACCTAAATCCCTCGGGTTTGAATCTGTCATACAACACACAAAAACCTATCAAAATACCAAAAACACTTGCAACAACTTTTCCAATAGGAAAATACACACAACGGTTGCATTCCCTAGTAACGGTGCCAAGAACTTGATGCACTTTCGGCAAGTGTATCGATCGTAGTCAAGTAATAAATTTGAGAAGTTGAATCCCCGGATATCGATCTCTCGAGGAGTGCAGGTAGGGAGTGTGACTTTGCTATTGAAAAAGGAATTGCAAGAGCCACCGTAACAAGGGGTTTTGATTTTTGGTTTCCTAATTTTAACACCAATAAAACTAATGTGGGTCGCCTTCACCGCGTCGCTTGGGTGGATTACTCAAGTGAGTAATAAGGAGGATGGACAAACCATTGAGGGTCGCAGCCACCTCTTCGCCACGCACGCTCCTAACAATTGTTAGGACAGCGTTATCGCGTCAAGAACACAATGGATGGAAGCGCACCAACACAATCAAGAACTAAAATATGTCAACACATAGACATGTTGAAATCATTAAGTAAATAAAGTTCTTACTCAACAATCCAACAACAAAGCAATCAAGAGCAAAGTTACTATAAGAGGAGGGGGGAGATACAACCAAACGCGCGAAGACTTTTCGAGATTCGCGGTCAGAGTCAAGGTTTGTCGGGCCTTGTCTGTGCTCGGTCTACAGATGAAATTCGGGGTTGAGAAGGGATGTCAATTCCTTCTAATAGCCCGTCTTCTTCGTGAATAGTCGTCGGGTTAAACCTAACCAGAGAACTCCACATATACAACCCCTAAGAGCTTGAAACGGAGATTTGAGGTTGGAGAAGACGATTGCAGCCGAAGATGAAGCTATTGAGAGCTTTTGGAGGGATAATGGTGGTCGGACGAGCTCTCCATGGATGAGAGAGAAGAAAACGGCAGGAGGAAGGTTTTCCCGCTCAAAGGAGCGGAAATGGCGGAGTGGATCCTTGGACAAATGAGACCTGCGGCTTAAATAGAGAAGTCAGAAATAATGGTCACGCACGGTTTGGCCCACGAAAATGTGTTAACCGTGCGATATTAAATTCCAAAACAAGCTTGCAGAAGAAGAAGCGTTGACCCGTGCGTTTCCTCGCGCACGAACGCTTCCGCCCGTGCGTGAAGGAAAACTCACGGGTAACAACAGAAAGCAGAAATTTCCGACAAGCAGGTGGAACCGTGCGTTTTACTCGCACACGGGCAATTCTGCCCGTGCATAAGCAAATCGTACGATTAATCACAGAGCACAATAAATCAAGGCAGCCACAGGAAAACTGTGTGTTTCCTTCACGCACGGTTCCAAAGAAACCGTGTATTAACCGTGCGTGAAGATCGTCGAGCTCAACTCGATGATATTCGTCGAGCTCCACTTGTCTCTTCTCCAGCTCAACAAAATGAACGATCGGGAAAAAAAGTGCACTAAGGAAACGCACGACCGTGCGTTTTCCGCAAATCAGAATTCCTGCCTTGGGAAAAATGCACTACATGCACAACAACAAATCAAAACTGGAGCACAAGCTCCCAACACCAATACACAACAAAACAAAAAAAATAGTCGAAAAGAGCCATGGGGAGAACCATGTGCTTACCTCGGACAATAGAATGCGCAATTTAACACCGTCGGGCCAAAGCGGTCCACAGTGTCGTCATTGACCGATTGAAGTAAATATAAACGATTATCGGTTGAAATGCAGTGTACGAGTGAGAAAACAGTCCCAGATGAGTCCGAAAAACCCTATATAAATCGCACTCATCAGAACACTAAGATTATTCAGGTCCAAATAATCAGATGCAAATAGAAGAACAAAAAACAAGGCAGAGAAAACAAGCCACATGGACTCCAAGACTAACATGCCACAGATACACAAGGCTCAATCCAGGAGGTCGCACGGTCTGCGCAGACTAATATCTCTATCCGTCGTGTTAAGAAGTTAGCCTTGTGTGCCTTGGTTGTGAGCTCGAAATATGCGGATTGGAGTGGTGTCCGTAGGTGCGAGCGGACTAGAGCTGTGTCCGCTAGTGGGCGGACTGGGGCGGATCTCGCAGAGTTCGCCTGTATGTCGATCAAGTTTGGCTGGCCCTTGGTGACAAGGCGGATTGGCTTGGTATCCGGCCTTGGTGGTGCAACCTTGGCGGACTGGCTTTCTTGCCTAGTTGTGGTGGTCTGGTTGGATATCCACGGCTTGGCGGATACACTTAATGCTCACCGCGAGATTGGAAGGCTATCCTATGAGCTAGGGTGATGAACACACTCCTCTCCACACCTATAAATAGGACCCCTTGTGACATCAATTGATAACCAATTGAACAGTAAGGAACTCGCGGATAGTTGCTCCGGTTAGGATTTTGTATCCACACGGTTTGAGGAGGTTGACCGGTTTGTGTTGTGCAGGTTGTGCGGGTAGCGCTGGAAAGCCAGGGACTTGGTTATGACTGCAGTTGGGGATACTGCGGCTCTGTGGATAGCAACCTGCGGTTTATAGAAGGTTGTAGTTTGCGACTAGGCTTTCTCTCTCTTCCGCAACTAGTTTCTCATTTCAATAAGTTGTCCGCATCTAGCGGTTTGGTTCTGTTCCGCAGCAGATCATGCGATCTGGAGGCTAGCAACCGTACGGTTAGACAGCTTATAGATTGGCAGTTATAATTCAGCATTGGAATAACGGGCAGTCCGAGTGATTAGGTTGCAGTTTGGCAATCTGTCGGTTTGAACGGACTCCGTAGCGGTTAGTAGCAGGGTCGGAGGTTACTCTTGAGTTCGCGCGGCTTGTTTTCTCTGCCTTGTAACTATAGTTAACTATGAATCTGATTCTTGTTCTTCTATTTGCATCTGGTTATCAGGAGCTCCAGGTTGTTCTCAGCTATTGGAGGAGCTTACAAGGTCGGAATCACAAGCCGAAGCTTGATCTACAAAGTGGAAAGTGTTGCGAGTGTTTCCCTCCAGATCATCTGAAATTTCATCTTTTTGAAATGTTCTACGGGGGTAAGGACTATCTTTTTGAACACTTGGGCATGTTAAGTCCTTTATTTGGCAAGTTGTGTGGGGGTTCCCACCAATTGGTGGAGGAAGAGACTTCAAATGGGTTGATATGGTTTATCCCTCGTATAATTTGCATTTAAAGTCCAGATCGCTCTACGGACATATGCATGTTGTGTGAATCCCATCTGTGAATTGTAAGACTGGATTGGTGATGTATTTTTTGCTTGCCAGAGAAAAGCCCGTGGAAAATGAATAGTTTTCGGGGTTTTAGGGTGATGCAGGTTGTTGCAAACGTACTGGAGGGTGTCTCTTGGAAACACCCGAGATTACAATAGAAAACAAAGTTCTTTTGCTATCGCCCACGATAGTGATATCGCTGAAGATAACACTTTTGGTAGAGACCAGTGAGCAGTTGTATGCTCTGGGTATGAACCCAAAATGAGACAGACTGGTGGTTCTGTCGACATAACGCAGCGATAGCAATATTATTGGCGATAGTTACCATTGAGCTGAAGTGATGGATGTGAAGCCCAAGTCTTGAGGATCAGGTGCGTAGCATTAAGTTGTGAGGCCTTAAGGCCTTACAAACATTAGAACCATGCGCTTCTTTGCAAATATTTGCTCGAATAACTCCAATAGTTGGAATACAAAACCTTCCTCGGAACTTCAAGGTGCCATTATCATCCACCGAGAAGTCCGGAAGATCTCCACTTTCCGTTTTACCTCGCAAGAACTACAATTCGGGATAATCCTTCTGATCTATTCTCGGAAGGTTTATCCACAAAGGATCTTCCACTTCTGAGATGGTCAGCAAACCACTACTTCTAGCATCTATATTCATAAATGAAAATTCGTCTAACAGCGACTGGACTGAGATATAAAAGACATGTGAGTCTTTACGTCTTAAGGCAAAAGCTACCACATTAGCTTTACCCGAATGATAAAGGATCTCGACATCGTAGTCAGAAACATACTGCAACCACCTTCGCTGACGAATATTAAACTCTTTCTGAGTGAAGACGTACTTCAAGATTTTATGATCAGTATAAATCTTGCATACTCTATATAATAGATATCTGCAAAGCTTCAAAGCATAAATGAATGCTGCAAATTCTAAGTCATGCATATGGTAATTCAATTCACGAACTTTAAGTTGCCTAGAACCACACAAAATCACATTTTCTTCTTGCATCAAAAACACGCCCAAGTCCAACTAGCGATGCATCCACATATACATCATACTCCAGTCCCTCAGTAGGTGCAACGATTGTGAGGAAGCTTTTCAAGAATTGAAGAGGTTATGTTATGCCCTAGTCTTTACATATAACCTGCCAATCCTGAGAAACTTTTTTCTCCTTAGGGGTTGTAGGTCTCTTCCAATACAAAACTGCAGCTATATTTGATAGATCCACAGAGATTCCATCCTTACACACAATGTGACCCGAGAAAGACACAATGTGAAATATTCTGTTCTAATAAATCAATGTCTACTTACTTATTTTATTCAATACACTGCCATGTATTATTTCCAACAAAAGTTGCGCTTTGGGGATCCCGCGTAGTATCTATTAGTAATGTATACTTTTTTTTTTAATTTATGCTACCAATTTCTATTAAATAAATTGTGTGTTTGTTAGATCAAGAGATTAAAATTGAAAGACTTAAAAATTTTTGATGGTAATATTTTTCAAGATCACGACCACCCAGATGTTTTTTTTTATTTAGTATAGATAATCCATTGGTTAAGTATCATATGGCATTGTTTGAGTTTCAAGAGACAGCAAGACACTTCTTAATGTTTGAGTTTGAGAAATTTAGTTAAAAAGAATATATTAGGAGTTCCATTTAGCAGATATGTTAAATCAACCTCAATTATAATGGGCTTCCCATCTTTCATTGCCTTCTTTAAATAGGCAAATCAAGCGCATATAACATTTGTTTATTAAGTTCAAGAACAAATAAAATATAAATGATATGAGTAGAAGAATGTCGCCCCATTTACCTTTCCTGACAATTTTACATACTCTGCAGAATACTGTGGTGAGTTCATCTGATGAATTAAATTCTCGATCTCAAATTTGAGTGTCTATTATTGGAGCACTGATTCAATGTGCAAGAAATGTATTCATCAACTTTTGCTCTCTCTGTCTACGCTTCTCTATTTTTTTACATTATATTTGCAGTAAGCTAACGGGGTTCTTCATCTGAAGTATTTGCAGGAGGCTGACAATTTTTTTCGTAAGGGAATTTATCAAGGAAGATCATGCATACAGATGACGTAAATGCCAGTTTGATTCCTTTACTGTATAATTGAGCTGTTCTATGTCATCAAATTAAAATTTCTAAAGCTTTGTTTTGCCAGAGGTTAAGAAGAAATCATCAAATCCAGCATTAAGCACTTAAAAAGAAACAAAGAAGATAAATCGAACCATGAGATATGTAAGCTCTTCCAATCCTTTTTTTTGTGCTCTTTATTATTGAAGTCTTATATTTTGTAAAGCAAACATTCATCAATCGGGGAAGCTCATAATTTTTATTGTGCCAACTTGTAATTTTATTTACGCAATAATTTCTTGAATTTACTAGAGATTATTTATCCATGTAACATTAAATTCTGGATTACATGTTTGATTGCATACTTTTCTGTTTCAATTCATAGTTAACTATTGTTGCTGTAAAAATTTTGTGAAAGAGGAAAACAGGAAACCAGGCGCAGGAACACTTAACCTATCCGGATCCAAAAAATCAGATGCAGAGAAAAGAAGCCACGCGGACTTCAAGAGTAACCACTGACCCTGCTGCTAACCGCTACGGAGTCCGCTCAAACCAACAGATCGCCAAACTGCAACCTAGTCGCGCAGACTGACCGTTATTCAAATGTTGAACTCTAACCGCCGATCTGCAAGCCGCCTAGCCGCACGGTTGCTAGCCTCCAGATCGTGCGAGCTGCTGCCAAACTGAACCAAGCCGTCAGATGCGGATATCCTATTGAACGGGGAAACTAGTTGCAGAAGAGAGAGACAACTTAGTCGCAAACCGCGTCCTGTTGTTAACCGCTGGTTGTTATCCACAGATTTCGCATTGTCCCTGACCGCAGTCAGAACCAAGTCTCTGTCTTTCCAATGCTACCCGCACAACCTGCACAGCAAAAACCGGTCAACCTCCTCAAACCACGCGGATACAAAATCCTAACCGCAACAACTATCCACGAGTTCCTTACTATTCAGTTGGTTATCAATTGATGTGACAGGGGGTCCTATTTATAGGCGCGGAGAGGAGTGTGATCACTTCCCTAGTTGATAGGATAACCAACCTATCTCGCGGCGAGCAAGAAGGATATCCGCCAAGACGCGGATACACAACCAGACCGTTGTAACTAGGCAAGACAGCTAGTCTGCCAAGTTTGCACCACCAAGGCCGGATAACAAGCCAATGCGCCTTGTCGCCAAGGCCCAACCAGACTTGATCAACATACAGGCGAACTCTACGAGATCTGCCCCAGTCCGCCCACCTGCGGACAAAACTCCAGTCCGCTCGTGCTTGCGGACACCACTCCATCCTGTATATCTCGAGCTCGTAGCCAAGACACACGAGGCTAACCGTCGAATACGGTTGACAGAGATATCAGTCTGCGCAGACCGCGCGAACTCCCGGACTGAGCCATCCCGCATAACCCGGCGAACTCCAGCGCCAGTCCGCTCTAACCGGAGAACTCTGCGGTTACCACCAACCACGCCACCAGAGCTAGACCAAGGCACACGTCATGATGATCTCCCGAGCTCTGGTCTAGTCTGCAACCCAGACTCTACTAACTTCAACCGAGTACGGACCTCCCCAGTCTTGGCAAGCTCCACGGATTGTAATCTTATCCACCCGGTTACTTTCTGGGAACCAACTGACGACTGAACACAACTCGGCCTGGCAAGCCTCCTTCTCTATCCGTACAAACTGCGTGAACATACCTCCCAGGCCTCTATAGCATGTTGAAAATTCTGAAGTGAAAGTTGTTGATCGAGTAGACCGCGCAGCCTGGGCGGCTGATAGTGCGGTCTGGGTTTAGTGATGGTGCGGCCTGGGTGAACTGGTGGTGTGGCTTGGGCGGCCTGTCTACTGCGACCAGATGACGGTGTTCTGTGAGCTCGGCTTGTGGTTTTTCTGTTGGCTTGTTCTCCTTGATATAAATGGGCAGATTGGTGGTGTATCCACAGCAGTATGGCTAACTCAGTTGAGTCCACGGAGTCCGTTGTGGTGGACTGGGTTTGGAGATCGCGAGATCGGCAATGGTCCATGCCCTTGATCTCTGGTGATGCGGTGGATGATAACCGCATTCTTGGTGGCGGACTGTCCTTGGAGCTGGCGATCTGGCTTCGTGTCCGCAGAGCTCGCGCCTTGTGTAGTGGGTTGCTGGACTTGGTCACACACTGTGACAAGTCCAGGGTATTCGCTGTGCCCGCGGTGTCCGCTGGTTGACCGGTCGATCTGTGCCTGTTGGTCGTGGACTAGTGTGGTTTGCTGGTGCGGTGTTCGCAGACTGTGCGGACTGGTGGTCCGTGTGTAGCGTGCGGACTGGTGTAGTATGTGGGTTGTTGTTGTCTTTGTGCCAAGCAACATGCGGGCTGGTGTGGTGTCTTCCAGGTAGCTGACTGGCTTCCTGACTTGATGCCTGGCGAATCGGCTTTGGCCTTGTTCTCGCGGACTCGGCGGTCTGAGTTGTGCTAGTTGCAAGCTGCGATGGTGACTCTATCTACTAGGACGGTGGCCACACTCCTCACCCCGCCTATAAATAGGACCCCCCGTCACTTCAATATTAACTGAATGAACAGTAAGTTGAGCACGGATTAATTGTTGCGGCCTCGGTTTTCTAGTCCGCGTGGATTGAGAAGGTTTAACTATTTGCTGTTTGTAGGTTGTGCAGCTAACACTATGAAGCCAGGAGTCTGGTTCTGATTGCGGTCAGGAAGTAGTGGATCTTGCGGTTAAAATCAACGGTTTGCAGTAGGTCGCACTTAGCGGCGAGCCAGTCTTCTCTCCAATAATTGAAGTTCAAGTTCAATAACCAGTTCGCCGGTATAGGTGGACTTGGCAGTCTGTTCTTTCAGTTCGGCTGCAGCTTGTAGAGCAGTCGTCTAAACAGAATAATAGGTAGTCTGCGGACTGCGTGGACTTCGTAGATCAGTGTAGCAGTTGCGGCTTGGCAGTCTCAGTGGACTTGGCGGACTAGGAGGTCTCTAACGCAGTCCATCAAGCTTGAAGTTTTCTTATTGTTTGACTCTCTATTGTACTTGGCAAAATCATGTCTCGCCATGTATACCTTGCCTTGTAAATTTGATAGTTGATATTACAAGATCTGTGGTTGCTCTCCTTTATTTCTGATTACTTATCTCAGTTTATGGTTGGTGTGTTCCTGCGCCTAGTTCTCGCTTTCCTCTTGATCAAGTGATCAGCTTGATAGCTCTGGAAGTGTTTGCTTAATACCAGAACTACCAGCTGATCAGCCTATGAGAAATTTCAACATGGTATTAGAGGGAACAGTGGCTTGAGCAGTGAGCAGTGATCAACCTCAGTTGTGCTCGGTGCTTCTAGAAGCTTTGTGATCAGTGGTTGGTGCAATGGAGGGAGCTTACGCAAGGGGTCTTGGCATTGAAATTCTTACATCGACTAACTTCAAGATGTGGAAGTCGTGTATGAAGTGTTATCTGCTGGGTGAGGAGTTGTGGAATGTCGTCGGTGGTGACGACAAGAAAGAAGTAACTGCTGCTACTGGTTCTGCTGAGCAGGTGAGAGTTTGGAGGAAGACTAATGCAAAGGCAGAGTTGCTCTCAAACATGTTTATCACCTGAGCTCTTTGATCACACCTTAAGATGTGAGTCTGCTGCTGAGATATGGGCAACCATTGATTGTTTGTTCAACAAGAAGAATGTAGCAAGGCTATAGTTCTTCGAAAATGAGTTGGCTAAGGCAACTCAAGGAGATCTCTCCATCTCAAAGTTCTTCCTCAATATGAAGAACCTGTACGCTGAAATATCAGCATTGGATCCTGATGAGCCCATCTCTGAAGCTAAGTTGAAGAGGCTCATAGTTCGCAGTTTGTGGAAGTAGTATGTGGCCTTTATGAATTTTGTTTAAGGGTGGGCAACTCAACCTTCTTTGTTGGAGCTGGAAAATCTGCTAGCGTCACAGGAGAGTTTGGCTAGGCAGATGGCCGGGGTGACTATCTCTGAAGGAGGTAGTGAAACTCTCTTCACTGATAAGAAGAAGAAGAGATGGGAGAAGATGAAGAATCTTGTTGTTGATGATGTGCCTTTAACTTCATATCAGCAAAAGAGTAGCGTTGCTCCTAAGAAGAACTGAAAGAAGGAGTTGAAGTGCTACAGGTGCAATCAAACAGGACACTTCAAGCGCGACTGCAAGGTCAAGCTGCAACCTGGGCATGTTGCTGACAAGGAGGGAGCTGGTTCCAGTGCTGAGGAAGCCGGGTGGGGAGGATCCTTCTTGACAAGCACGTGTGTTCGTGCTCTTTCCACCGTTGACTACCAAGATGACTGGGTAGTCGATTCGGGGTGTGGTCATCACCTCACTGGAGATGAGTCGAAGTTCTCTTCATTGCAACCATTCTCAGGTAATGAAGTTATTATTACAGCTGATGACTCTGTTCATTCTGTAAAGAAGGAGGGTGTTGTTTCTTTGGATAGTGCTTAGGGTCCGCTTACTCTAAGGAGTGTGTACCACGTTCCTAGCATGAAGAAGAACATCTTCTCTGTGACCAACGCAATTGATGCGGGCTATCATGTTTTGTTTGGCCAAACAGAAGTAAGGTTTCTCTGCAACGTATCAGTGGTAAAGGTTGATGTTGCTCATGTATGGAGAAGAGTAAGAGACTTGTTTGTTTTATCAACAAGATCTTATGTTGATAGGATGAGAGCCAATGATAGCGCGGCTATCTGGCATGAAAGACTCGGGCATGTGGGGATGGACATGTTGAAAACTATGTTGATGAGGATCCTGGTTAAAGGCTTGCCGGAGTTGTCATCCTATGGAGATGGCCATGTTTGTGTGGGGTGTCAATACAGTAAGGCTCATTGCCTTCTATTTGATAAGTCACAAACGAGGATTAAGGCACCATTGTAATGCATCCATGGTGATTTAATGGGGCCAACAGTTACCGCTAGTCTTGGAGGCAGCCGATACATGTTTGTATTGATTGATGACTACTCAAGATACACTTGGGTGTATTTCATGAAGGAGAAGTCGGTAGCTTTCCAATTGTTTGTGGTGTTCAAGGAGCAGGTGGAGGGCCGTCTTGGCTTGCGGATCAAGAAGTTCAAATCAGACAATGGTGGTGAGTTTGTTTCATCTGAGTTTTCTAACTTCTACAGAAAGTACGGGATCCAGATAGAGCTTACTTGTGCTCATACTCCACAACAAAATGGAGTAGCGGAGAGGAACATCCGTCACTTGATGGAAACTTGCAAGTGTTGGCTTCATGTAAAGGGCATTCCCAGGTCCTTTTAGGCGAAAGGAAAGGCTTACGCAACCTACGTCATCAATCGGATGCCTCCGAGTCCGATCAACATGAAGTCTCCCATTGAAATGATGTTCACGGAGAAGACGAGCGTGGAACACCTTTGGGTGTTTGGATCAACCTGTTATGTTCACATCCCGGATGCTCAGAGGACCAAGCTTGATGCAAAGACGAGGAAGCTCGTCTTTGTGGGCTATGATGAGCGGAAGAAGGGCTAGAAGTGCATGGATCCTGCAATAAGGAAGATTTTTGTATCAAGAGATGTTATCTTTGATGAGCTGACGTCGTATGGAGGTGACACTGTTGAGCTGCAGGGGAGCAGGGTTGATGAAGGGCAGATGGAAGCTGATGAATATCTTAAGGTGGAGCTATCTGTGTAAACAGGAGCTCCAGGTGTTTCAATCTCTAGGACAGAAGCTTCTGGTTCGGGAAGCAGGGGGAGTGAAACTCCAAGTGTGCCCGGGAATGGAGCTGGTTTTGAAGAAGAAGCGGAGGTGGTGAGCAAGGAGCAGCCTCTTCGTAGATCGAAGAGGACCATCAAGCCAATAGCTCGGTATTGCGAAGGGAACACATTGAGTTTTGTCTCTTGTTTCTTCGCAGGCCCCCTGGATGAGCAGGAGCCTTCAAAGTTTGAAGAAGCCACTGGAGTCAAGGAGTGGAACAATGATATGGATGAGGAGATGGCTGCCCTCAAGTAGAATGAAACTTGGGACTTGGTGCCCAAGGTTGATGGTGTTACTCATGTAACTTGCAAGTGGGTCTACAAGCTGAAGAAGAAGGCGTATGGAAGCATCGAGCGGTACAAGGATTGCCTTGTAGCTCGAGGGTTTTCATAACAATACGGCGAGAACTATGAGGAGATGTTCAGTCCTGTGGAGAAGATGACTTCAGTACGAGTGGTGATAGCTTTGGCAGCTTGCTAGGGCTGGAAGATGTGGCAGCTGGACGTAAAGAACGCCTTTCTTTACGGGTAGATCAGCAAGGACATCTTCATGGATCAGCCACTCGGTTATTTATTTAAACAACATCCGGACTACGTCTGCAACCTCCGGAAATCCCATTATGGCTTGAAGCAGGCTCCTCGAGCCTGGTATGGGAAGATTGCAGAATACCTCCAGTTCTGTGGCTACTTGGCTTCAAACTCAGACTCAAGCTTGTTCGTCAAGAAGAAGGGGGAGCTTCTAGTCCTAGTGTTATTGTACATGGATGACATGATCATCATGGGGAACTCCAAGGAGGAAGTAGCTAGACTCAGGGTAGTGCTAGCTATCAGGTTCGAGATGAAGGATCTAGGTGAACTCCACCATTTCCTTGGACTTGAGGTGGAGAGGAAGGAGAGAGACATACTTGTGTCCCAGAAGGGCTATGCGGAACGGATCATTCAGCGATTCGGCATGCAGGAGGGGAAGAGTAGCTCTATGCCACTTGTTTCAGGCGTCAAACTTCGGCGGGATAAGGGGAGGATTCTTCCGGATCCTTTGGTGTTTCGGGCTATAGTTGGGAGTCTTATCTACTTGACGAGTATGAGGCTAGACATTGCTTACGCGGTTGTCCGAGTAAGTCGGTATATGGCGGAACCCAGGAAGCCTCATCTGATGGCGGCTATGAACATCCTGAAGTATGTGAAGGCCACTTTCTGATATGGGTCTCCTTTATAGGATAGGCACAGAGTTTATTATTCAAGGTTACTCGAATGCTGATTATGGGGGAGATGCAGATGATCAGAAATCAACATCTGGTTATGTCTTCACTTGTGGATCAGGCAGTATCCCTTGGTACAGTAAGAAGCAAGACTCGTTGTCCATCTCTACTATGGAAGCGGAATATAAGGCTTCGGCCTTGCCAG
Source organism: Platanthera guangdongensis (assembly GCA_039583875.1). Lineage (NCBI taxonomy): Eukaryota > Viridiplantae > Streptophyta > Magnoliopsida > Asparagales > Orchidaceae > Platanthera > Platanthera guangdongensis. The sequence goes on along the minus strand of CM077163.1, from coordinate 144,697,362 downwards.
CTTGGGAAGCCATCTAACTCAGGAGACTAGTAGAGGACGTCTATGAAGAAGTGCGCGGTCCTACTCTGCTGATCAGTGACAATGAAATTGCCCTGAAGCTGGTGAATAATCCAGTTTGTCACACTTGGACCAAGCACATAAAGGTTGAGCACCACATCATTCGGGAGAAGGTGTTGGAGGGATCTCTTATGGTGCAGCATGTGCGGAGTGAGGACAATGTCGTGGACATCTTCACGATGTCGTTGTCGAAGGTGCTGTTTTCATGGTTAAGAGGGCTGTTGGGCTTGATCACCACTTCTCACTTCAAGGGGTAGTGTTGAAATTTATGAAGTGAAAGTGGTTGATCGAGCAAGCCGCGTGGCCTGGGAAGACTGATGGTGCGGTCTGGGTTTAGTGATGGTACAGCCTGGGTGAACTAGTGGTGTGGCTTGGGCAGCCTGTCTACTACGATATGATGACGGTGTTCTGTTAGCTCGGCTTGTGGTTTTGTTGTTGGCTTGTTCTCCATGATGTAACCGGGAGGATTGGTGGTATATCCGTTGAAGTATGGCGGACTTAGTTGAGTCCGCAGTGTCTGTTATGGCGGACTGGGTTTGGAGATCGCGAGATCGATATTGGTCCAGGCCCTTAATCTCTGGTGATGCAGTGGATGATAACTGCATTCTTAGTGGCGGACTATCCTTGGAGATAGCAATCTGGCTTCGTGTCCGCAGAGCTCGCGCCTTGTGTAGTGGGTTGCTGGACTTGGTCACACAGTCCAGGGTATTCGATGTGCCCGCGGTGCAACGTATCAATTCACGCTAGGCCCCTTGTGCGCACTTTTTAAGCCAGGAGAGTTGACTTGGGCTCAGGGAGTGCTGGCAGTTAGGCTTGCACTCGAGTAAGGGAGGAAAGTTGGTCCAGAATAGGACACGGGTTGTGACACGGGCGTGTCCATACCCATGTGGTACTCTGGTGTCATTGTGTCTTCTTTGTGAGATTTACAGAGAAGGACACGGGTAGTGACACGGGCGTGTCCATACCTGTGTGGCTCTCTGGCAACTGCATGCAATACTTGCTATTTCCAGAACAGGACACGGGTAGTGACACGGGCGTATCCCTACACGTGTGCTGAGCTCCACGATTCGTCGAGTTGACCTCGACGAATCATCGACCATGTTCCTTCCGAGCAGGATGCGGGTAGTGACATGGGCGTGTTCATACCCGTGTGTATCCAGGCAGCGATTCATCGAGCAGAGCTCGACGAATCGTCGACCATCTTCCTCCCAAGCAAAACACGGGTAGTGATACGGGTGTGTCCCTACCCGTGTGTGTCCTAGTAGCAGCTCAACAATTCGTCGAGCGGAGCTAGAAGAATCGTCGACCACATTATTCCTGAGCAGGACATGGGCGTGTCCCTACCTGTGTAGCTCAATTTCGGGTTTTGGTAAATTTTCCGACCACGTCATTTCGAAAGGACTCATTTACTGAGTTGATTGGCAGTCCAATGATAGGCTGACACGTGTCTATGCAGTTGCCAAACAACTCACATGAAAAGGGGAGAAAACCCTAGACGTTTCTAGTCTTCCTTCCAAGCCATTGTTGTAAGAAACTTCTGTAGCGGAAGGAGGTGCTAGAGTCGACCTTCTTTCCGTGAAGAACTAACACCGACCGAGGAGAAGAAGATGTCGCTGAGAAGGGTGACAAGATCCATGGCCGAAAATGTCAAAGACAAGGTGAGCTTCCTACCCTATCCTTTGGTGCTAGATCTTTAGTTATTTCTAAGAGAGATATCGACTCAAAAGAGTTTTGATTTGTGAGAAGAAGGTTTCTAGGAAAAGGCCATGCTAGGGCTTGTGTCCTAGGATTTAGAGTCTACAACCTTTCCCTCACTTCAAATGCAGTTTCTGGATTGGTTTCGTGAAGGGAAGTCGCCTTGTGAGGGTGAATAAGGGAGGAGAAATTCTGGACATTATTTGAAAGTTTGGTTGAAGGAAGAAGACGAACCGATGTCATTCGACCTTCTTTAAGATGCGCGCAGAAATCTATTTTCTGCGTGCAGCAACCTGCGAGACCATTTTCAGACACGATGCTGCCGGATCTAGGCTCTCGGCTAAACACAAAAGTCACAACCCTTGGGAATACCTTTCCAACGAGTGGTTAAACGCCTTCACCGGATTCATGTAGCCTCAGGAATCCCCATTTGAAATTGTTGTATAGTAGTCATTCCTGCTCATGTAATTTTCGTGTTGGTTTTGTATCAGCTTTGGGATTGGTAGAGAGATTGTTGTACATTAACGTTAATGTTTTGTGAAATGTAGTCCAAAGGTTGTTGTGATAAATGATGTTATTAACATTGTTGGATAGATCCCTAATGAACAAATGATGATGAAAATGTATTTGATTGAGGTGATGTGGTGAAGGATAGAGAATGAACGTATTGACGAGTTGTCATGGTGGGAATGATTAAAATATTTGAAATGATGAGGACATACTTGACAGTGGAAATGAGTTGAATAATGACGAGTTTGGCTCGATTATGCGGTATATAATTGGTAATGACTGTTACGAACAAATGGTTGTGGTCTTGGATGAAGGGTGTAAGTAAGGGTGTTTGATCGCACTAGTTTGGAAATGCTGAGAAGAGACATAAGTGGTCGGTTGGGCTTGGTCCTCGGTGTTCATTCCTGAGGCTCCTTCCGTGCCAAGTGGACGGTTGGGCTTGGTCCTCGTGCTTTTTCCGAGGCTCCTCCCGTGCCACAATGATGTGAAATTGTATGTGGTGTGAGTCGATATGCGGTGTCGTAATCCTGGGTTAAGGATAGTGTGGCAGGTCTACGGGCTCGCCAGTCATCACACCGACGGGAGCTGACTGATAGACTTTGGGCGGTTGGGCTTGGGCCTCGGTGCTCATTCCCGGGGCTCCTTCCGTGCCAAGTATATGGATGGGTTTGGTCCTCGTGCTTCTTCTGAGGCTCCTTCCGGGTCATAATATAGGCCAGTTCGGGGCTTGGTTCTCGGTGCACATCTACTCAAGACTCCCGCTAAGCCGTAGTACGCAGGTGAGCTCTATTGTGGAGTTCTTAGCGTTGAGGCATATGGAGGCCTAGGACAGGTAGTGTGGATGCCAGCCTAGTAGTGGAGATGCCCGCTCTACTGTCACCGCCTGGCCACGACGGTTGACGCCTGAGAGGTTAGCAACCTGCTCGAAAAGTGGGAACTACAAGTCTGTGTCGACATAGTAGTTGTATGTGCATGATCATAGTTGAGTCATTGCATAACATTCATGTCATTACATTGCATTGCATACACAAGATCCTCATCGTATAACTTGTATGGGCACTCTTATACGATGAGTTACTTTATTGTTGAGCTGATCCTTAACTTATTAGTTTGTATGGGCATTCTTATAAGTTAAGTTACTTTCATGTTGTAGATCTATATGCTTAGATGGATTGATATAGCTTGAGTAGAATTACTAGAATAGAATGTTGATAATATTATGTTACATTACTTCTATTGTACTCATGACATGTATACTAACTCCACTTGCTTGTACTACTGCTTATGTAAATATATTGTACCCTTGATCCTTTCTCCGCCCGGTGCCGAGGAGTCGCCGGGGGAGCGGATGTGATAGCCACTTTGTCTTTTTTTACTAACGGTTGCTACGTCTTCCTTTTTAGAAGGAAACCCCACGGACAGGACAGCAGCAGGTCATGCAGTAGGACAGCCAGGCCAGGATGATAGGGCCTGAAGGGCGGTTCCTTCGATACCGTCAGTTACCGATGTGAGTTGAGAGACTCGTGATGTAGCCCTTTTGGGCAAGTTTTACTCGTACTCTGATAATTTAGAAGCTTGTTATAGCTTCTTTTCTTGATGTACTTTTGGACTAATTTACTTATGTGTGGATTGACTTCTATTTCATATTCTTGGTTGGGTTGGCATTGGATGATATTGTTTAATGGCCGGCAGAACATGCGGCTTGTGGTGCAGACCAACACGTGCGTTGGTGCCACCGCAAGGCGGCTCTTCTGCGCATAATACTCCCCTCGTGCCGTGTTTTGTGTTCCGGGAAGGGGGTCTTACAAATGGTATCAGCTTGCTACGATCCTGAACTATATAAGTCATTCAACAATGGTGTCACCCTCGTTCGGTTAGTCAGTTTGGGGACCAACTGACTTAGCGGAAGCAGTGGTGTGCCCATATGTAATTCACACTAAGCATGTCCAATTTTGACCTTACGATTAGCCAACCTGGCACTAGTTTTATACCCTACGTATAGGTCCCAATGCAAGTAGATCTGGTAGGGTGCACTCCCTCCCCTTCCATACCTACTCAGTTCCAACAATCAGAATTGGGACAGACACCCACGGTCATTATAGACGCCTTTAGGTCACAGCAGACCCCAGTGCAGCCACAGGCTCTGGGCTCAAACCTTTTGAGCACTTTCGGGCTCTCTCCCCTCCCGCCTACCTCGAGACAGACTCAGTCGTGCACACAGAAGAATGGCTCGATACTGTGCAGGAGTTATTGGCAGGAATCCATTGCCCAGCCAACATGGCTGTAACTTTGGCAGTGTAAGTCCTGGAACTGTACGCCAAGAGGTGGTGGAAGTCCCTCATGGGCTCCACCTTTCAAGGGCGAGTTTATACGGAGATTAGCTGGAGCGAGTTCTTAGGAGCCTTTTTAGAGCACTTCATTCCCTCGTCTGCTCGAGATAAACTCGAAGAGAGATTTTTACAGCTGAAGCAAGGATCAAAGTCGGTTACGGAGTATCAACAAGAGTTCCAACATCTCGAAAGATTTGGCGACTCATATGACTTAGATGATAGAGTATACGCTAAGCGCTTCTACAAAGGGCTGCGGGACCCCCTAAGGCATGTCCTTTTGTTTATAGCGGACTCCAGCTTGGCAGAAATAATTGACATGGCGAAGAGGCTAGAAGTAGACCACTTGGGAAGTGGTAAGAGACCTGCTGAGGGTGTGATGGAAGCCGACCCTAGTAATAGAAGGAGACATGACTACAGAGGAGGAAGAGGACATCATAGAGGTGGTGGGCGTTTCCACCGGAATTTTATAATGGAGCACCAGGTTCCACAACCGCCAACATTGCCTCCACATCCATAGGTTCAACAGTTTCAGTAACTCGAGGGGCAGAATGAGCAAGTGTGCTTCAAATACAACCAACCGGGCCACATCCGGCATTACTTCCCGCAGCTATTTGGGAATGCTCCTCTTGCTCTCCCTCCGGCAGCTCCACGAGGGCGGGTACATATGCTTGGTCGAGGACGAGGACCATGAGGAGGAAACCCCGGACCTTCTTGGAATCAAGTGTTTGTGATGGACATGACACAGGAGCGAAACCCGAGGAGGTGATTGCAGGTATGTTACAGTTAGTCATCACATCTTCATTATTAACCATAAGTTGCTTAAGATGTACTAGAACTATAGCTTTGAGTATTGCTAATTGTACTTAGGCACTATGGTGGTCGGCGGGAAACCGGCCTACACGTTATTCGATACTGGTGCCTCACACTCATTTATGTCTGCAGACTTCATTAAAGACCTATAAGAAGTGGAATACTTTGCTGGTATTGCTCGACGAGTACGTCTCCCAGACGGCTCTGACATGACTGCAACCACCAAGAGCGAATTGGAGATATTCATTGGGGGAAAGGCCTTTGATACCCCTGCCACAGTTTTGAGAATGCCATAATTCGATCTCATTCTGGGCATGGCGTGGTTGGATTGGCACTACGCAAGAATTGACTGCATGGAGAAGCAAATTTACTTGAGACATGGGGACACTGATGTCATCTTTTAAGGTATAAAATTTGCACCTCGTTTGTTATTATCTTCGATTCAGGCCTTAAAAGCTCACATGAGGGGGGAAGAAGTGTGCATGATATGTTTTGAACTAAAGGATATGAAAATAGATATGAAGGATGTGCGAGTAGTGCAGGACTTTCCGGAGGTATTTCCTGAGAAATTGCCTGGATTACCCCCGCATAGAGAGGTGGATTTTCGAATTAAGCTAGTACCGGGGGCCAAGCCCGTCTCTAGGACCCCTTACCAAATGGCCCCGAAGAAACTCGCAGAGTTTAGTGTTCAATTGCAAGAACTGGTTTAATCAGGGTTTGTTCGCCCAACTCATTACCTTGGGGAGCCCCTGTTTTATTCGTTAAGAAGAAGGATGGAACCTTGCGATTATGCATAGACTATCGGTAGCTCAATCGACTGACGGTGTGGAACACTTATACCCTACCCTTGATCGATGCGTTGTTCGATCAATTGATAGGAGCGCATTGGTTTTCCAAGTTGGATTTGCGCTCGGGGTATTATCAGTTGAGGATACAAGAGGAGGACATTCAGAAAATAGCTTTCAGCTCAAGGTACGGATTATACAAGTTGACTGTGATGCCGTTTGGGCTCACAAATGCCCCTTCAGCTTTCATGAGTTTGATGAACAAAGTTTTTTCTGGATATCTTCGTCATCATTTTCATCTATGACATTTTGATCTATTCAAAGACAGAGGAAGAGCATGTCGAACATCTGACCTTGATACTGAGGAAGCTAAAAGAGCACGCCTTGTTTGCCAAGTTCAGCAAGTGCGAATTCTGGCTCCAAGAGGTTGCCTGCTTGGGCCATGTGATCAGTGAGGCTGGATTAGCTATGGATCCGGCCAAAGTGCGTGCCGTGAGGGAGTGGTCGCCCTTGAAGTCAGCGCCCGATGTACGGAGCTTCCTTGGACTTGCCGGGTATTATCGCAAGTTTGTAAAAGGGTTCTTATAGATTGCCCTTCCTATTACTACCCTGATAGAGAAAGGTGTCCGGCCAGGGCCCCACAACTTATACCACAAAACAGGCAGCGAACTCACGGAGTGATACCAGAGTTGCGCATCCTAACTTATTGCATTCTAGCGGAAGCTTGTAACACGAAACGTAACTCTAAACATGAATGTCCACCATAACAATATCCACATTGATATATATAAACAGGAATGTTCAGCAAATACAAAGTCAGTTGGCCTTGTGGCCTTACAAGTCCTTTTTACACCAGTGGCTCCCAAACATTGGCGCGCAGGCCGACCACATATAAACAAAACACAGTATTTTAAGCTTATCCTTCATGGGCTAGCAGCAGCAGTAGCAATAGCAGGGACTTCAACCTTTATGTGTCCCGCTTGGTTCTCCAGCACCCGCACATGGACAGCCCACCCAACGGTGGCAAACAAGACAACGGTCAGCATTCAACTGATCAAATTATAATGACCCTACCCCTTTCCCAGGGCAGTGGTATTCTTTCCCTACAGGCATATCAATTTACTTGCATATATATATATATACATCACATATTATGCACTCAAGCACAAACATTCCATCACAATCGCCAGCCACGCGACCCGACGATCCGTGCACTCAAGGCACCTTCTTGGTGTACCAGCGAACCAGGGTACCACCACCATATCAGGGCCGAAACCCAACGACAAAAGTTGAGAATTTACTCTATGGCGTGCAGCCGGAGATTTTAGTCTTAATGACCCGGGATTGGCCCGTAGCCCCCCATGGTATCGTGGCGCGCAGGCCTAAGACTCTCGCTATGCGCTCCAACAGACTGCACTCTCAGGTCTCACGTCGGACGGACATAACGCAGGTCGGATCAGCCACCCCCCATTGCTTAAGTCGCCTTGCCATCACCGAGTGCAGCGTACTCGCGGCTATCAAAAAGGCGCGGTTCGGTTTCACCTTACCTGTTTGGCATCAAGCCGTAAGAGCTCTTCCAGCTCATACATAGCCATCACGTCCTCGCAGGACTAGCTTCACAATCACAGGTTAGCAAGGTGACACGCTCAGCGATAGCGACAGAACTCATTTTCGATCCCTAGCTTGAACTAGAATTTGCGGGTATTTCCTGGGAGTTCACGCCAGTACTTCCTGCTACTACCCTTCACAGGCACAACCCACCAAGCATCACAAATATCAAGGGTATTTTCTTGGATCTTCAATCCAGTACTTCCTGCTACTGACCTTCATAGGTACAACCCATGAAAATCAAACATTACAAGGGTATTTGCTGGACTTCCAATCCAGTACTTCCTTCTACTACCATTCACAGGTACAACCCATCCAACATCACAAGCATCAAGGGTATTTTCCTGGACTACCACTCCAGTACTTCCTGCTACTGCCCTTCACAGGTCAACCCGTCGACTCCTAAAACTACACGTTTCATCGCGGAGTCTTCTCCGGTGCCTAAATGGAACATCACTAATCCAGACCAACCTATCCAGATGGGCTTCACACAGCATGCTTATTCCGTACTCCATTTCCGGATCTATATGCCAAATGATTAGGGATTCCATGAATCAACCCAAGGGACTCCCTTAACAAGCCACCCTATGGTGGGGGAATCCTATACACATGCCAAAAAGGAAGCCTTCATATGGCTAGGAAGAAAGATTGTTACCCTTGAAGATCGCTTCGGAGCCATGGACTTTAGCCAGCTGGAAAGGACCGTAGCGGCTTTGCCTCCACCACGCTAGCCTCGGATCTCGAAATGGAACTCCGCAGCTCCACCGGTGGCCGGCTCTCCTCCTCCTCCTCCTTCTTCCTCTCTCTAGGATTGTAGAAAGAGGATGGACAAATTCAAATGAGAATTCCTATCTCCCTTTTTCGGCCTTAAGGAAACCGGGAGGAGGCAGAGCCATTAGATCTCAGCTGAGAAAATGGACGACCACGATTTTGCCACAAAAGGCTAAATTTTGCCTGACACAGACTGTGACACGTCCGTGTCACAAGCCGTATGCCTTAAGCGACACTCAACCGACTTATCCAGACCAGTACACGACCATGTGACACGCCCGTGTCACGGGCCGTGTCACTTGACACGCCTTCCAACACGCCCGTGTCTATGGCCATGTACTTGAGGCTGCACAAAACCAAATCAACCCGAGCAGGACATGGCCAGTGACACGCCCGTGTCACCGACCATGTACCCCAAGACACGACCATGTCCTGCCCGCGTTCACCAGGCCTCAAATGCCCTGGGCACGTCCCGTAAAGGATACGGCATGTGACACGCCCGTATCACAGGCCATGTGCCCATACACGACAGCAGACACGCCTCCAGCTTAACTTCGTCAAATGAAGTTCGTCGAGCAGAGGAGGACACGGCCTCTAACACGCCCGTGTCAGAGGGCGTGTGCCCTCATTTTTCGCAAAACAGTTTTTTCATCGAACACTCGCCGGCTGCTCACCCGAGCAAGGCACGCCCATGTCCCAGGCTGTGTCACCCATCTTTTCCCAATCCTGGGCTTTGGGTTATTACAAAAGGTGTGCCATATGAGTGCATACCCCAGTGCGAAACTGCGTTCCAAGAACTGAAAGATAGACTTACCTCCGCCCACATCCTATCACTTCCATCTTGGAAGGAGGGATTTCAAGTTTACACGGATGCATCTTATTAAGGGATGGGAGTGGTACTGATGCAGCATGGTCATGTAATTGCTTATGCCTCAAGGCAACTAAAGAAGCATGAACACAACTATCCAGTTCACGATTTAGAATTGGGGGAAGTGGTGTTCGCCCTAAAAGTTTGGAGACACTACCTATATGGAGTCCATTGCAAGATATTTTCGAACCACAAAAATCTAAAGTATGTTCACACTCAAAAGGAACTGAATTTGAGGCAGCGGCGCTAGTTGGAGTTTTTGTGCGATTATGAGTTCACCTTGAACTACCACCCTAGAAAAGCAAACTCGGTGGCTGATGCATTGAGCAGAAAAGTACCAGACTCGAGCCCTGAGTCTCGGTTGATGAGGATGGAATTAGCTCGAATGCTCGAGAAAATGGGGATCACTTTGGTATATAAAGTTCCTTCGGAAGAGTATACGGAGTACTTGGCGACCATGAGTATAGTCTGTGATATTCGGGACCGAATCCGGGCGGAGCAACGAAAAGATTCTGCTCTAGCCCTCGTGATTAAGTCAATTGAAGGTGGTTCCACCGAAGAGTATACACTAAAAGACGGCCTCGTTTATTTTCGTGACCGTCTCTACATTCCCAAGGGCAGTAAAGTTTGGGATGATATCTTGAGAGAGGCACATTGCACTTAGTATTCTATGCATCCCGGAATTGCCAAGATGTGCGCCGACTTGCGAAAGACCATGTGTTGGCCGGGAATGACGAGGGACGTCAGATATTTTATTACGGACTGCGAGGCCTGTCAAAGGGTGAAGGTGGAATGCATGAGCCCCGATGGATTATTACAGTCTTTGCCCATCCCCGAGTGGAAGTTCGAGGATGTCTCCATGGACTTCATCCACGGATTGCCTCACTCACGCTCAGGGAATGATTCAGTGTGGGTAATAGTTGACCATCTGACAAAGGTAGCCAGGTTTATTCCTATGAAGAAAGAAGCTCATGTGGATGTTTTGGTACGCCTGTTTGTGGAGTAGTTTGTACGGTATCATGGCGTGCCAAAGATAATTATTTCTGACTGGGATGGACGGTTTACCTCAAAGGAGTGGAAGGCCGTACATGCGTATTTGGGCTCGCGCCTTACGTTTAGCACAATATTTCATCCTCAGACGGACGGGAAGTCTGAGAGGACCATCAGAACATTGGAGGACCTATTGAGACTGTGTGTGTTGGATAGAGGAGAGCCGTGGGAAAGGATCTTACCCCTCATAGAATTCTCCTATAACAACAGTCACCATGCCAGCATCGGGATGGCACCCCATGAAGCCCTTTACAGAAGAAGGTGTAGAACCCCCTTATCATCGGTGTAAGATGAAGACCCAAAGGTTTTAGGAATCGAGTACATCGATGACACTGATACAGTTGTTAGACTAATACGGGACCGCATGCTTGAGGCTCAAAGTAGGACTAAATATTATAATGCAAAGCACCAGATGGTAGAATTTCAGGTAGGTGACAAAGCGTTTCTGAAAATCTGGCTGATGCATGGAGTGTCACGGGTGCGTGGTGTGAAGAAGCTCAGCCCAAGGTATGTTGGACATTACACCATATTGGAAAAGATTGGCCCTTTGGCCTACCGGTTGGAGTTACCACCAGAGCTGGAGAACCTTCATGACGTATTTCATGTGTCGTCACTCCGTAAGGCACTATTGCGGCCTGATCATCATATCCCCACCATCGATGGAGCAGTAGCAACCGATAGATCTACACGACTAGAGCCGGTGCGGATAGTTGACAATGAGATAAGGAGTTTGCGCCACAAGAGTGTTTCATTGGTAAAAGTGTTGTGGTCTAACCATGGGAAGGATGAGTAGACATGGGAGCCGGTGGACTTGATGCAATAGCACTACCCGGAGTTGTTTCCTCAAGGTAATTTCAAAAGCATATTTTATTTTATTTTATGTTTTTCCCTCCCGATAGCCGTAGCCTGATTTCGGGGATGAAATCTTTTATTTTGTTTATAGAATTTGTAACGTCCCGATTCGCGCTAGGCCCCTTGTGCACACTTTTTAAGCAGGAGAGTTTACTTGGGCTCAGAGAGTGCTAGCAGTTAGGCTTACACTCGAGTAAGGGAGGAAAAGTTGGTCCAGAATAGGACACGGGTCGTGACACGGGCGTGTCCATACTCGTGTGGTACTCTGGTGTCGTTGTGTCTTCTTTGTGAGATTTGTAGAGAAGAACATGGGTAGTGACACGGGCATGTCCATACCCGTTTGGTTCTCTTGCAACTGCGTGAAATACTTGTTGTTTCCAGAACAGGACACGGGTTGTGACACGGGCTATGACACGGGCGTCTCCCTACCCATGTGCTGAGCTCGATGATTCGTCGAGCTGACCTCGACGAATCGTCAACTGTGCTCCTTTCGAGCAGGACACGGGTGTGTCCCTACCCGTGTGTGTCCAGGCAGAGATTCGTCAAGCAGAGCTCGATGAATCGTCGACCATCTTCCTCCCTAGCAGGACACGGGTAGTGACACGGGCGTGTCCCTACTCGTGTGTGTCCTAGCAGCAGCTCAATAATTCATCGAGCGGAGCTCGACGAATCGTCAACCACATTCTTCCTGAGTAGGACGGGTAGTGATATGGGCGTGTCCCAACCCGTGTAGCTCAATTTCGGGTTTTGGTAAATTTTCCGGCCGCGTCATTTCGAAGGGACTCATTTACTGAGTTGATTGGCGTTCCAATGATAGGCTGACACGTGTCTATGCAGTTACCAAACTTCTCACATGAAAAGGGGAGAAAATCCTAGCCGTTTCTAGTCTTCCTTCCAAGCCATTGCTGTAAGAAACTGCTGTAGAGGAACGAGGTGTTGGAGCCGACCTTCTTTCCGTGAAGAACTAACACCGACCGAGGAGAAGAAGATGCCGCTGAGAAGGGTGACAAGACCCATGGCCGGAAATGTCGGAGACGAGGTGAGCTTCCTACCCTCTCCCTTGGTGCTAGATCTTTAGTTATTTCTAAGAGAGATATTGACTCAAAAAACTTTTGATTTGTGAGAAGGTTTCTAGGAAAAGGTCATGCTAGGACTTGTGTCCTAGGATTTAGAGTCTTCAACCTTTCCCTCACTTCGAATGCAGTTTGTGGATTTGTTTCGTGAAGGGAATTGGCCTTGTGAGGGTGAATAAGGGAGGAGAAATTCTGGACGTTATTTGAAAGTTTGGTTGAAGGACGAAGACGAACCGATGTCATTCGATCTGCTTTAAGATGCGCGCAAAAATCTATTTTCTGCGCGCAGCAACCTGCGAGGCTGTTTTCAGACATGATGCGTCCAGATCTGGGCTCTTAACTAAACACAAAAGTCGCAGCCCTTGGAAATACCTTTCCAACGAGTGGTTAAACGCCTTCACTGGTTTCCTATAGCCTCGGGAATCCCTGTTTGAAATTGTTGTACTGTAGTCATTCCTGCTCATGTAATTTTCGTGTTTGTTTTGTATCGGCTTTGGGTTTGGTAGAGAGATCATTGTACATTAACGTTAATGTTTTGTGAAATGTAGTGCAGAGGTGGTTGTCATAAATCATGTTATTAACATTGTTGGACAGATCCCTAATGAACAAATGACGAGGAAAATGTACTTGATTGAGGTGATGTAGTGAAGGATGGAGAATGAACGGATTGACGAGTTGGCATGGTGGGAATGATTTAAATATGTGAAATGATGAGGATATACTTGATAGTGGAAATGAGTTGAATAATGATGAGTTTGGCTCGATTATGCGGTATATAATTGGTAATGACTGTTACGAACAAATGGTTGTGGTCTTGGATGAAGGGTGTAAGTGAGGGTGTTTGATCGCACTGGTTTGGAAATGTTGAGAAGAGACACAAGTGGTCGGTTGGGCTTGGTCCTCGATGTTCATTCCCGAGGCTAATTCCGTGCCAAGTGGACGGTTGGGCTTGGTCCTCGTGATATTTTCGAGGCTCCTCCCATGCCACGATGATGTGAAATTGTATGTGGTGTGAGTCGACATGCGGTGTCGTAATCCTGGGTTAAGGATAGTATGGCAGGTCTACGGGCTCGCCAGTCATCACACCGACGGGAGCTGACTGATAGACTTTTAGTGGTTGGGCTTGGTCCTCGGTGCTCATTCCCGGGGCTCCTTCCGTGCCAAGTGGATGGTTGGGCTTGGTCCTCGTGCTTCTTCCGAGTCTCCTTCTGGGTCACAACACAGGCCAGTTCGGGGCTTGGTTCTCGGTGCACATCTACTCGAGACTCCCGCTGAGCCGTAGTATGCAGGTGAGCTACGCTATTGTGTTCTTAGTATTGAGGCATACAAAGGCCTAGGCCAGGTAGTGTGGATGTCATCCAAGTATTGGAGATGCTCGCTCTACTGTCACCGCCTGTCCACGACGGTTGACGCCTGAGAGGTTATCTACCTGCTCAAAAAGTGGGAACTACAAGTCTGTGTCTATATAGTCGTTGCATGTGCATGATCATGGGTGAGTTATTGCATAACATTCATGTCATTACATTTCATTGCATACACAAAATCCGCATCGTATAAGTTTGTATGGGCACTCTTATACGATGAGTTACTTTACTGTTGAGCCGAACCTTAACTTATAAGTTTGTATGGGCATTCTTATAAGTTAAGTTACTTTCCTATTGTAGATCTATATATTGAAATGAATTGATATAGCTTGAGTAGAATTGCTAGAATAGAATGCTGATAATATTATGTTACATTCCTTCTATTGTACTCATGACATGTATACTTACTCCACTTGCTTGTACTACTGCTTATATAAATATATTGTACCCTTGATCCTTTCTCCGCCCGGTGCCGATGAGTCGCCAGGGGAGAGGATGTGATAGTCACTTAGTCTTTTTGACTAAGGGTTGCCACGTCTTCCTTTTGAGGAGGAAACGCCGCAGACAGGACAACAACAGGTCATACAGCAGGACAGTCAAGCCAGGATGACAGGGCCTGAAGGGACGGTGCCTTCAATACCGCTAGTGACCGTGTGAGTTGAGAGACTCATGATGTAGCCCTTTTGGGCAAGTTTTATCCATACTCTGATATTTAAGAAGTTTGTTTTAGCTTCTTTTCTTGATGTACTTTTGGACTAATTTACATATATGTGGATTGACTTCTATTTCATATTCTTGGTTGGGTTGGCATTGGATGATATTGTTTAATGGTCGGCAGAATAGGCGGCTTGTGGTTCAGACCAACACGTGCGTTGGTGTCACCGCAAGGCGGCTGTTCTGGGCTTAAGACTCCCCTCGTGTCGTGTTCTGTGTTTCGGGAGGGGGGTCTTACACGCGGTGTCTGCTGGTTGACCGGGCGATCTGTGCATGTTGGTTGTGGACTCATGTGGCGGGCTGGTGCGGTGTTCGAAGGCTGTGCGGACTGGTGATGTGTCCGTGTATAGTGTGTGGACTGGTGCAGTATATGGGCTGTTGTTGTATGCGTGTTGAGCAGCATGCGGGCTGGTGCGATGTCCGCCAGGTAGTGGATTGGCTTCCTGACTTGGTGTCTGGTGAATCGGCTCTGGCCTTGTCCTCGCGGACTCGGCGGTCTGAGTTGTGCTATATGCAAGCTGGGGTGGTGACTCTATCTACTAGGGCAGTGACTACACTCCTCACCCCGCCTATAAATAGGACTCCCTGTCACTTCAATAGTAATTGAATAAACAGTAAGTTGTGCGCGGATTAATTGCTGCGGCCTCTGTTTTCTAGTCCGCGTGGATTGAGAAGGTTTAACTAGTTGATGTTTGCAGGTTGTGCAGCTAGCACTGTGAAGCCAGGAGTCTGGTTCTAATTGTGATCAGAAAGTAGTGGACCTTGCGGTTACAATCAGTGGTTTGTAGCAGGTCGCACTTGGCGGCCAGCCAGTCTTCTCTCCAACAATTGAAGTTTAAGTTCAATAACCAGTTCGCCAGTGTCGGCGGACTTGGCGGTCTGTTCTTTCAGTTCGGCGGCAGGTTGTAGAGCAGTCATCACAGCAGAATAACAGATATTCCACGGACTATGTGAATTCCATAGATCAGTGTAGCAGTAGCGGCTTGGCGGTCTCAACAGACTTGGCAGACTAGGAGGTCTCTAAGGCAGTCTGCCCGGCTTGAAGTTTTCTTGTTGTTTGACTCTCTATTGTACTTGGTGAAATCATATCTCGCCATGTATACCTTGCCTTGTAAAGTTGATAGTTTGAAAGAATTAGTGCCTAACCACCTAGAGGGGGGTGAATAGGTGTAATTCCTTTTTCTTCTAAGGTAGATTATCTATATAGTTACTTAATCTGAAACAGCTAATTTAACAGCTAGCACAGCACAGAATTCACAGAATCACACAATCACAGATTGCACACGGAGTTTATAGTGGTTCCCCAAGGTCTGGGTACATCCACTTTCCCCCTTCGCCTATCTAACAGTGTGCTAGATTCGGCCTAACTTTTCTCTTCACCTCAGATCCTCAGATCTTATAGCTCAGAACCCTAATCAAGGTTCTTACAACTCAGAGTGAGTCCACACTCCTACAGCTCGGGCAATCTGCCCTACCTCGGCCTTCAACAAGGCCTACAACTCAGAGATAACAATCTCCTACAACTTA
The DNA here is from genome assembly GCA_039583875.1 of Platanthera guangdongensis. NCBI lineage: Eukaryota > Viridiplantae > Streptophyta > Magnoliopsida > Asparagales > Orchidaceae > Platanthera > Platanthera guangdongensis. The sequence goes on along the minus strand of CM077163.1, from coordinate 144,681,348 downwards.
GGCTCACAGCCCTACCACTCAGAGATCTAAATCTCCTACAACTCAGCCTTTATAAAACAGGCTTACAGCTCATATCTTAAGTAGATCCTACAGAAAAATAGATTTCACAATGTATTTTACCACCACCCAGGTAGAGAGAGAAAGTATGGATGGCTTATTGATCAGTTCTTGGAAGAATCTGATGGCAGAGAACAACCACTCTTAGCTTTCTTCAAAGCTTCTTGAATCTGAACTCAGTAGGGTTGAACTCCTGTGAAGTTGATCTTCAATCAGCTTCTTTCTTGATATTCAGATCTCAATCTGAATCCTTCTTGGCAGTCTGGTTCAGCAACTGTACTTCACTTCAATAGATGGATCTCTCTCTCTCCACCTTCTTCTTTTTATTCTGTATCAGTGTTTTTACTTCTATCAGTATTTCTGTTCATATTCTGTTCATGGAGAATCCCTTATATAGTCTTCCTCCATGGTAACCGGCTGATCCGGTTTCTAACAAACTTCTGACAGCTCTGACAGTTGCTGTAGATCGGTTGGTAATGGCAGCTGTCAAGTCATCCAGTCACTTCTTGAAACTCTGTCTCTGTCAGCAAAATGTCGAGACTGAACTTCTTCATGTGTCGACACAAGTAGACTAAGTGTCGACACAAGTGGACTAAGTGTCGACATAAGCCTTGGTGGTGTCGACACATCTCCTTTATTGTTGATACTGCTTCTCGACACAGCTTCTGTAGAATGTGTCGACACTAATTCTGTGTGTCGACACAATCACTTCTTCTCTTTAATTTAGTTGAAACTCTGTTGTGTGTTGACACAAGTCCTGTGTGTCGACACAGTTAATGTTGATTAAGTCTTCTGTGTGTCGACACTGCTTCTTAGTGTTGACATAGTTGATGTCGACTAAGTTTCTCTGTGTGTCGACACTGCCTCTTGGTGTCGACATAGTTGATATCGACTAAGCTTCTCTGTGTGTCGACACTGCCTCTGTATGTTGACTTAGTTTCTTCAGGTGTCGACACAGCCTTTCCAAGTGTCGACACAATTAACTCCAAGTGTCGACACAGCTTTTCTCCAGTGTCGACACAAGCCTTCATATGTGTCGACACAACTTCTCCTGGTGTCGACACATGGACTTAGAAATTTTTCTGCATTCCTGTATTTACTTAACCTGCACATATAAACTCAAAACAACATCAAATACACGTTGATGCATATCATTGAGTAAGGTGAGGCTTCTTCAAATCTGGTACACATTTTCCAATGTACCCAACAATCTCCCGCTATTTGGAGAAGTCATAACCCTTAGTCAATGATATACACAATTCATAGCAAATACACATTATGATGTATAACAACATTATATGACTGGGTAACTTCTAAACAAAACATACATAATAAGTCATCACAGAATAATAATGCAACCAGAATGAGCATTAATTATTGTTTTGTTTCAACTTTCAAAAGTTTCTAATCAAAAGTTTACATAGATTTCAACACTAAAGATTACAAAGTTGTAAAATCAAGTAAATCTAATCTAAAGTTGATCTGTCTCCTTGATAACTATGTCTTTGCCTGATTGGATCTTGGCTTGTACTGGAGCATCAGTATCATCAGCTGGCTTCTTGCCCTTTAGAACTTTCTTCTTTTGTTCTTCAGCCCTAATTCTTTGCCTTTCAAAGTAGTGAAAGGGCTTTGGGAAATATTTGCTAGGCTCCTGAGCATTAGGAGGTAGCTTCCCAGCTTTAGCCTTTCTTCTATATTGAAAAATGGCTTCTTGTCTGGCTTCATGCTTTAGCCATTCTTGCTCAGAGTACCATTTGCCCCTATCATGAGTCTTATCCTTTACAGCTTTCCAAGCAGTCAGTATAATGTTCCTGGATGTTGGACACCACTGCTTAAAATAAGGCTTCAACTCTGCCTGTTCTCTGAATCCTTTCTTAGACAATAGATCTTCTTGCTCTTTGTTCAAAACTGCCTCTGGCACTGGCATTTCTACTTTCTCAAGGATAATATTTTGAGCACCTTCTGGAGGGTTGTATATTGACTGTACTTCTTGGTGAATCATTTCAAAATCAGCTGGAGGGTAAATAACTTGAGCAACTTCAGGTTGGTCACCTCCAAAATAGGCAGGGTGTATACCTGACTCAGCTACATTGTCATCATCACAGAGGGGTGGATATCCAAGTGTGGCTCTGATGCTATTAGATATCCATTTAACATGATCTGAGCTAGCTTTGACTAACACTCTCTCCCCCTTTATGACTTCTCTTGCAACATGATCCCTGAGGTCATCTTTTTGAAATCTGATTTATTCATCAAGAAAATTTACACCATCTTTATAAAAAGACTTTAACTTCAGTAGTTGTGCAGAAATAGTCTTTTGAGAATCCTTAATAGCTGTTTGTACAGCAGCTAGACCTTCCTGTAATTGCTTATCAAAATCTGTCTTGGCTTTAGTCTTTGCTTCAGTCTGGGCAGTAGCAATATTCTTCATCTCTGTAACAATCACATTATGTGATTCAGTCAGATTATCATTCATTCTAAGTTGATTCTCTAGGACATAGCCTTGCTTGACAGCTATATCATCAACTTGAGTCTTGATCTTTTCTTGATGTGTTGCTAGGAAAACCACAACATTGCCTCCTTTGTGAAAGCAATCTGTCATTTCCTTCTTGTGCTGGTTGACTTCAAATATTATTGATTTAATATCCTTAGCCAAAGAGAATTGCAGATCTTTATGGGTCTCATCCATGTATTTCTCCATGGCTATCCTCTGTTCATCTATCTTTACTTGCAATGAGACTAATAAGGAGCTATAATCAGTTGTTGGGGCAGATTGTGGAGCAGTCTGTAATGCCCTCTTATAGCTCTGGCTTCTTCTTTTGAAAACCATTAGTTTTCTCTTCTTGGCTTGTATTGCTGCTTCATCTTTAGAAGTTGAGGTACTGGCTATTTCAACTATATCCTTAGGATGAGGAGGCAATTCTTGTGCAGTGCTAGGTAGCTCCCCCTGAGTCCCTTGCTCCTCCCCCACAGTACTTACTTGCTCCTTCTCAATGTTAACTTGCTCCCCCTCAAAGTCTGCTTTCTCCCCCTCAAATTCAGGTTGCTCCCCCTCAGTTCTTTCTTGTACAATATCTGGAAACAACTCCTCAAGGGTAAACTCTTGTTGAGAAGGGACTTGAGGCACCACCAACTCAGGAGCATCAGCTGCAGCAGATGTATCCTCCATGATAACATCTTGTGCTTGACTTTGTAGATGTGTTGGCTGGTCAACATCAATCAAAGATTCAGTTAGTGTTGCATCCTTATCAATGAGAATTGATTAATTAACCTCTTGAATTACCTCAAGAATAGTTTGTGTAGCCATTTCACTATCCAAGTGGGTTGGCTCTTCCTCAAGTTGAGGCTCCCCCTGCACTTGAGCACCATCTGTAGGGTCTTGTGCAGGAATGTCTTATGCTGCAGATTTTTCAGGAATCTCTTGCCTCTCCTCATCAGGCATGTCCTTTGTTAGGACTCTATCCCATCTGGAGATTATCCTAATATCCATTCTCTTCATATGATTAATTTTGGATCCAGCATCCTGCTCCATTATTTCTGGAATTGTTCTAGCCAAGTATAAACTCATTATCCTTCCCAGATTTGGCTTCTTAATACTTTCCTTAATCTTTTCAAAAACTACTGCTGACCAATCAGTGTTTAGTCTGAATATAATCCTGGTCATCAGGCTGAACATATAGGCAGAAATTCTATCATGTCCCCTGGCTTGCAGATAATGACCTTTCCAACTACTTCTGAAAGAAATTTGCCTTGTAGATTCATCCCTTTTCTATTCATTGCAGACCCAATATTCATGGTGGGATCCACTTGAAATTGTTGAATTTAGTTTCATCTAAAGGCTTAGTAAACATGTCTGCTAGTTGTAAATCAATACAAACAAATTTTAAAGAGATATCTTCTTTCTCTACATGATCTCTAAGAAAATGGTATCTTATTTATATATGCTTTGTTCTACTATGAGAAACAGGATTATGAGCAATAGAAATAGCACTAGTAGAATCACATAATAATGCAGTTCTACTTACCTGAATACCATAACCTTCTAACTGATGGTGTATCCATAATAGTTGTGCACAACAACTTCCAGCAGCAACATACTCAGACTCAGCTGTGGATATTGCCACACTGGTCTGCTTCTTACAGCTCCATGACACCAGTCTTCCACCTAGAAATTGACACGTGCCTGTTATGCTTTTCCTATCTACTTTGCAACCTGCAAAGTCTGCATCTGAATACCCCATTAGTAGAAAATCTCTATTCCTAGGATACCAAAGGCCTAGATTAGGGGTGCCCTTAAGATATTTCAAAATCCTTTTGACTGCAGTAAGATGAGATTTTTTAGGGCAGGATTGGTACCTAGCACAGACACATGTAGCATACATAATATCTGGTCTACTAGCAGTCAGATATAGGAGGGAGCCAACTATCCCTCTATACAAAGTTTCATCTACAGGTTTCCCTGCATCATCTTTGCTTAGAGACACACTTATCCCCATTGAAGTTCTCATGGTAGTGGATGACTCCATACCATACTTCTTATTTAACTCCATGGTGAACTTAGACTGGGATATGGATAAGCCATCTTCAGTCTGTCTTACTTGGAGACCCAAGAACTTAAGTTCTCTCATACTGCTCATTTCAAATTTCCCTTGCATAAGTTTTGCAAACTTTTTACAAAGGTTACTTTCAGTAGAACCAAATATTATGTCATCAACATATATTTGGACTAGGATTATCTTTCCTTTGGATTCCCTAAGGAATAGAGTCTTATCTATTTTCCCCCTTGAGAATTTATTCTCAATGAGGAAAGTAGATAGGGTTTCATACCAAGCCCTTGGGGCTTGTTTCAACCCATACAAAGCTTTACTAAGTCTATAGACATAAGTAGGATTGAGTGGATCAACAAAACCTGGGGGCTGATCTACATAGACCTCCTATTTTAAGTCTCCATTTAAGAAGGCAGACTTCACATCCATCTAGAACACTTTGAAGAATTAATATGCTGCATAGGCTAGGAATAGCCTGATTGCTTCCAACCTAGCCACTGGAGCAAAGGTCTGATCAAAGTCTATGCCTTCCTCCTGTTTTTATCCTTTGGCAACTAGTCTTGCCTTGTTCTTCACTATGATCCCACTCTCATCAAGCTTGTTTCTATAAATCCACTTTGTCCCAATGACATTGTGGCCCTTTGGTTTTAGAACCAAATCCCAGACCTTGCACCTTCTGAATTGGTTTAACTCCTCTTGCATGGCATCAATCCAATGTGAGTCCTTAACAGCTTCTTCAAATCTCTTGGGTTCCACTTGAGATAAGAAGCAAGAGCAAAGAACTATATTCAAGTTCCTGCTCCTTGTTTGTACTCCTTGTCTTGGATCACCAATGATCTGGTGTGCAGGATGATCCTTCAACTGTCTAACTGCTGGAGGTAATCTATCAGCAGTTTGGCCTTCTCCAATCTCTTCATTATGCTATACCTCATATTCTTCATCAGCATCCTGAGTTTCGTATACTCCCCCTGGACAGCAACTACCATTTTCCACATCCTACTTTGCAGTTGGATCTTCTCTGATAGTAAGCTGGTCCATATTCTGTTGTATACCTATGGAGCTACAAGAACTACTTGGCAACTCACTGTTAATAAGTCTAGTTTCATCAAAGATGACATGAACTGACTCTTCTACAACTTGAGTAGCCAAGTTGTAGACCCTATAGGCCATACTATTATTGATGTACCCAACAAATATCCCATCTTGAGATTTGGTAGCAAACTTAGATAGGTGAGATTTGCCATTGTTAAGCACATAACACTTACAACCAAAGATCCTAAAATAGGATAAGTTTGGTTTTCTGCCTTTCACAACCTCGTAGGGTGTCTTTTTGTGGCTTTTGGTGATGGAAGCCCTATTGAGCGCATGACATACAGTGTTAACTATCTCAACCTAGAAATATTCTGGGAGAGAAGTATCACTTAATAGTGTTCTTCCAGCCTCAATCAATGTCCTATTATTTCTCTCAGCAATGCCATTTTGCTGAGGTGTTCTAGGTGAGGAGAATTCCTGTAGAATCCCAAACTCTTCACACAGCCTTGTCATGGTTTCAGATTGGAATTCAGTTCCATGATCACTTCTGATTTTGACCACTGAACTATTTAATTCATTTTGAATTTGTTTGACAAAATATTAGAAGACCTTTGGGGCTTCAGATTTCTGTCTCAGAAAGAATACCCATGAGAATCTAGAATAGTCATCTACAACCACAAAAGTGTAGACCTTCCTACCTAGGCTCTGAACTGGCATAGGACCAAATAAATCCATATTCAAGAGGTACAAGTACCTCACTGAATCCTTAGTTTCAAGGCTATGAAAGGAGGATCTAGTTTGCTTGCCTTTTTGACAAGATGAACATATTCCATCCTTATAACACTTAACTTGAGGACCATTCCTCACTAACTCTTTACTAAAGAGTTAGCCAATTGCCTTGTAGTTAAGATAGGCTAGCCTCTTGTGCCATTTGACACAATGAGAGACTTTCTCATCAGCCACAAGACAGATAGGATAATTTTTATTCTCACACATAAAGTCTAGGCAATATACATTTCTTTTTCTATATCCAGTCAATATGACCTCTTGATCACTTGACCTCTTGATATGACAACCATTCTTGACAAATGAAATGTCATAACCTAAATCACTCAGCTGACTTATGATAATTAGGTTGTATTTCAAACCCTTTACATATGCCACTTGAGCGATTGTAATTGAGTTATTAGAAATGTTACCAAAACCTTTGATGATTCCCTTTTCAGAACCACCAAAGATTACTTTAGGCCCATTCAGCATAGGTGAGTACTCCTTCAGCAATCCCCTTATTCCAGTCATATTCCTGGAACATCCACTGTCCAAGTACCATATAGGAGCATGACAACTTGGACTCACCTGCAACACAGATTACTTAACCTTATAACCCAAATAACTTTTGGGTCCTTGGTGCAAGTTAATCTGAAACATAACAAATCTGTCTGCATCTCTTCTAATAGGCGGACTGCTACTCTCCTTGACACTGGTATCGTGCTAACAGTATAAGGTATAGTGGCCTATCTTGCCACAGCACCAGCAATCAAACTTATTATACCTCTTTTTAGGTACAATCTTAGCTGTAATATTTCCAGCAGGTCTTTTGTTTTGTGCTGGGGCTTTGCCTCTAGAATTGGACTTAGCAGTCCATGCAGTTCTCTTAAACCCTAATCAAGCATTACCCTTTTGAGACACAAACTCATCAATCAAGGGTAATACAGATTTTGGCTTAGAAAACTAGCTACAATCTCCTTCTCTTTCTGAAATCTGTTTTCCAGACTTTTAATCTGATCATTTTTGAAAGTGATTGTTCCCATTTGAATAACAGTTATGTTCTTCAATTTGGCAATCTCATTCATCTTTTGATCCAGCAACTTCTCTGAATCAGATGCAGCCAACTTAAGAGCTGCAATTTCCTTAGCCTGATGTTTGGCCAGGCTTTTGCTTCTCTTAAGTGCCTGCAATAAATCTCCATATTCATTTATCAACTGATGAATATCTCCTTCAGATTCAGACCCATCTTCATCTCTTGATGGAGATGCATCTGATTCTGACCCAGTGAAATAATTAGAATCTACAGATACACATTTTACCTTACTGGGGTAAGGCTGATCCTGGCACTGGTCTTCTTCATACACTGCCATCAGTCCTTTGCACTGAAGGTCTTCCTGCTCATAGATAGAGTCCAGCAATTACATGAACTCATCCTCTTCTTCTGCAAACAAACCAATATATGCCTCAGCCTCAGATTCTGACTCTGAAGTTGATTGATCTGTCAAACTTTTCTCTTTCTCAGCAACCAAGGATTTCTCCTTCTTGCTCTTATGCTGAGACTTCTTTCTATTAGTAGACTCCTTCCTCTTGTCTGGACAGTCAGCCACAACATGTCCAGCTTTGTTGCAGCAATAACATATAATCTTAGATGTAGTAGACTTACTAGGCTTAGTCCCATTCCTGTCCTTCCTGGATGATTTCCTCTTTTGATAATAATCATCCTTGGACTGAGATGTGGAAGGCATAGATCTCCACTGCTTCTTCTTTAAGAGTCTCTGGAACTGCCTTGTGAATGTTGCAAAGTCTTCATCTGAGTCACTGCTATCTGTACTAGGATTATCTGAATTTTCTGAGATCATTTCTGCATCTCTCTTAGGAAAAGATGGAGACATTCTCCTATTCTTCCTGGTGGCTTCAACCTTGAAGGCCACTGACTTTTCTTTAGAGTCAACCTTTGTATGTTTCTCTTCCTGTTTTCTGGCCAACGGTTGTATCTCATATGACAGTAATTTTCCAAACAGTGTTGGAGGAGAAATATCAGCCAGTCTGGCCACTTCCCTTATGGCACAGATTTTTGTATCTCAATACTTAGTCAAAGATCTAAGGAATTTATAATTTAACTCATAAGTACTAAAAACTCTTCCATAAGACATAAGTTCATTGACAATCAATGTGAAACTCTCATATTCTTATAATATTCAGTAATACTTCCAGACTTGGCTTGTCTGAAACTCTCATATTCTTGATTAAGCATAGATTTTTTATCTCGCCTAACCTCTTCAGAACCCTCCATGTAGACTATCAATGTGTCCCACATTTCCTTGGAGGTTTTGCAATGAATTAGATTCTGAAATGTTGAATCATCAATGATACTTACAATAATATTCTGGGCTCTTTTATCCATTGTAGCCAAGATGATTTCATTCTTAGTCATCTCTGAAAAATCCTTTGGAATTCTTTGATTGGCATCAAGAACAAAAATCTTCATAGGAATATATGGTCCTTCCTTAACTGTTATGTAAATTCTAGGATCAGATGCCTCCATAAATAATCTGACCCTTTCCTTCCATATTATAAATATCTCTTTCCTGCAAATGGGCAATTTCATTGAACTAAGTTCTTTATGGTTTTCTCCTGAATCCATCTTCTTGATCTAAATTCTGCCTTACAGATCTCACTCAGACTGTTAAGTATAACTTTGAGTAACCTCGCTTTGATACCACTTGAAAGAATTAGTGTCTAATCACCTAGAGGGGGGTGAATAGGTGTAATTCCTTTTTCTAAGGCAGATTATCTATACAGTTACTTAATCTGAAACAGCTAATTTAACAGCTAGCACAGCACAGAATTCACAGAATCACACAATCACAGATTGCACACAGAGTTTATAGTGGTTCCCCATGGTCTGGGTACATATACTTTCCCCCTTCGCCTATCTAGCAGTGTGCTAGATTCAGCCTAACTTCATCTCTTCACCTCAGATCCTCAGATCTTACAGCTCAGAACCCTAATCAAGGTTCCTACAACTCAGAGTGAGTCCACACTCCTACAGCTCAGGCAATCTGCCCTACCTCAGCCTCCAACAAGGCCTACAACTCAGAGATAACAATCTCCTACAACTCAGGCTCACAGCCCTACCACTCAGAGATCTAAATCTCCTACAACTCAGCCTTTATAAAACAGGCTTACAGCTCAGATCTTAAGCAGATCGTACAGAAAAATAGATTTCACAATGTATTTTACCACCACCTTGGTAGAGAGAGAAAGGATGGATGGCTTCTTGATCAGTTCTTGGAAGAATATGATGGCAGAGAACAACCACTCTTAGCTTTCTTCAAAGCTTCTTGAATCTGAACTCAGTAGGGTTGAACTCCTGTGAAGTTGATATTCATTCAGCTTCTTTCTTGATATTCAGATCTCAATCTGAATCCTTCTTGGCAGCCTAGTTCAGCAACTGCACTTCACTTCAATAGATGGAGCTCTCTCTCTCCACCTTCTTTTTATTCTATATCAGTGTTTTTTACTTCTATCAGTATTTTCGTTCATATTCTGTTCATGGATAATGCCTTTATATAGTCTTCCTCCATGGTAACCGGCTGATCCGGTTTCTAACAAACTTCTGACAGCTCTGATAGTTGCAGTAGATCGGTTGGTAATGGCAGCTGTCAAGTCATCCAGTCACTTCTTGAAACTCTGTCTCTGTTAGCAAAATTTCGAGACTGAACTTATTCATGTGTCGACACAAGTAGACTAAGTGTCGACACAAGTGGACTAAGTGTCGACATAAGCCTTGGTGGTGTCGACACATCTCCTTTGTTGTTGATACTGCTTCTCGACACAGCTTCTGTAGAATGTGTCGACACTAATTCTCTGTGTCGACACAATCACTTCTTCTCTTTAACTTAGTTGAAACTCTGTTGTGTGTCGACACAAGTCCTGTGTGTCGACACAGTTAATGTTGACAAAGTCTTCTGTGTGTCGACACTGCTTCTTGGTGTCGACACAGTTGATGTCGACTAAGCTTCTCTGTGTGTCGATACTGCCTCTTGGTGACGACACAGTTGATGTCGACTAAGATTCTCTGTGTGTCGACACTACCTTTGTATGTTGACTTAGTTTCTTCAGGTGTCGACACAGCCTTTCCAAGTGTCGACAAAATTAACTTCAAGTGTCGACACAGCTTTTCTCCAATGTCGACACAAGCCTTCATAAGTGTCGACACAGCTTCTCCTGGTGTCGACACATGGACTTAGCAATTTTTCTGCATTCCTGCATTTACTTAACCTGCACATATAAACTCAAAACAACATCAAATACTCCTTGATGCATATCATTGAGTAAGGTGAGGCTTCTTCAAATCTGGTACATATTTTCCAATGTACCCAACATAGTTGATATTACAAGATCTGTGGTTGCTCTCCTTTATTTCTGATTACTTAGCTCAGTTTATGGTTGAAGTGTTCCTACGCCTAGTTCTCTCGCTTTTCGCTTGATCAAGTGATCAGCTTGATAGCTCTAGAAGTGTTTGCTTGATACCAGAACTACCGGCTGATCAGCTTGTGAGAAATTTCAACAGAGCAAAGGCTGACAACAGCACTATTGCCGACCTGGCTAACCAGCAGTCCTCTCCGCATAGGCCGCGCGGATAGATAACCCAGTTCACCACTTTCACTTCATGATTTTCAACACTCCCCCTTGAAGTGAGAATTGGTGACCAACCCCAGCAGTCCCCGTAACCATAAACATGGACTCTCTGATAGCGACATTGAGAAGATGTCCATGATATAGTCCTCGCTCCGCATATGCCAGACCATAAGGGATCCCTCCAGCACCTCCAGAAAGGAGTCAAGCTTCCCTTCACCTTCTTCTCCAGATTTAACACCCACTTGTACATCACAGGAGTAACAACAACCTTGGGCACAAGGTCACAAGCCTCGTCACCCCTGAGAGAAGTCATCTCCTCATCCTTGGCTCTTTCCCCCTCCTTGACTCCAGTGGTGCCTTCAAAGCTAAAAGTCTCTCACGCGATCTAAGGGCCTACGAAGAAACAAGAGACCGAGCTCACTGCAATTCCTTCACAATATCGAGCTGGTGGGTTGGTGATCCTCTTCGACTTGTGAAGAGCCTGATCATGGCTAACCACCTCCACTGCATCTCCTGAACCAGCTCCGATCCCGGGCATACCTGAAGTATAACTCCCTTTGCTCCTGAACAAGAAGCCAACACCCGGGAACAAGAAGCACCTGGAGCATCTCTCCCCCTGCTTCCTGAACCAGAAGAACTTGGAGCATCACTCCTCCTGCTTCCTGAACCCGATGCCTCTACCCCAAAGCTAGAACTACCTGGAGCTCCTGATAATGTAGGAAGCTCCAACCGAAGATCTTCAGTAGCCTCCTTCTGCCGACCGTCTGACCTGCTCTCCTTTAGCTCCACAGATTAGCTACCTCTATATGATGTATGTTCATCAAAGACAACGTCTCTAGACACGATGAACTTCTCGTCGCAGGATCCATATAGCTATATCCCTTCTTATGCTCATCATAGCCCACGAAGACAAGCTTCCTCATCTTCGCATCCATCTTTGTCCTGAGAGCATCCGAGACGTGTACATAACAGGTCGAATCGAACACCCGAAGGTGTTCCACGTTGGGCTTTTCCATGAACATCAGCTCAACTGGAGAATTCATGTTGATCGGACTCAAAGGCATCTGATTGATGACATACGCCACGCAGGACATCCCTTCCGCCAGAAAAGCCTTAGGAATGCCTTTGTCATGAAGCAAATACTTACAGGTGTTTGTCAAATGACGGATCTTCCGATTTTCTACATCACTTTGTTGTGGAGTATGCCCATAAGAAAGCTCTCTCCGATTTCTGTGCTTCCTGGAAAAGTTAGAGAACACGTTTGAATCAAATTCACCTCAATTGCCCGTTTTCAACTTCTTGATCCACAGGCCATGCCGGCCCTCCACAAGCTTCTTGAACTCCACGAACAAATAGAACGCGTCTGACTTCTCCTTCATAAAGTTCACCTAAATGTGCCTCGTATAGTCATCAATCCACACCAACATATACCTACTGCCTCTAAGACAATTGGTGACGGTCGGTCCCAACAGCTCATCATGGATGTACTCCAATGGTTGAGAATACCCGGTCTATGACTTATCAAATGTGAAGTGATAAGCCTCACTGTATTGACATCCTACGCAGACATGATCGTCGTCGAAGGATGAAAACCTAGACAAGCCTTTCCCAAGGCTCCTTTTCGATATTGCTTTCAACTTGTCCATCCCAACATGTCCCTGTCTTTCATGTCAGATAGCTGCACTATCATTGGAGATCATCCGATCAACATAAGAACTTGTTGAAGCCACAACCAAGTTCTCATTCCTTCTCCCTATATAAGCAACGTTCGCCGACTAAAAGATAACCTTGCAATCTTTCTTGAAGTGTCCAGACTGGTTGCATCTATAACACCTTGGCCCTTCCTTCCTCTTCTCATCAAGCCTAGGAGCATACCTCTCCTCTTACTGATATGAAGTATAAGGTCAATCACCAGCATCCAACTTCTTCTTCTTGTCCCATCTCCTTTTCTTCCCTGAGAAGAGTGTCTCACCATCTCCTCCAGAGACAGTGACTACAGCCATCTGACTTGCTAAGATCTCCTGCGAAGCCAGCAGGTTCTCCAGCTCTAGCAAAGATGGCTGATTGGCCCAGCCTTGAACAGAAGTGACGAAGACCACATATTCTTTCCACAAACCGCAGATTATGTGCCTCTTCAGCTTCGCCTCTGAAATAGGCTCATTAGGATCCAATGCTAAAATCTCAGAGCACAAGTTCTTCATCTTCAGGAAGAACGATGAGATGGACAAATCTCCTTGAGAGGCTCCCGCAAAATCATTCTCCAGGAACTATAGTCGAGCTACATTCTTCCTGTTGAACAACCCATCAAGGGAAGTCCAAATCTCTGCAGAAGACCGACATCCGATGATGTGGTCTAAGTGTTCTGATGAGATAGCTCGCTTGAGAGTAAACTCCACCTCCGCGTTTGACTTCCTTCAAGCTCTCACCGCATCAGCACCAGCAGCAGTTGCCATCTCTTTCCTTTCGTCTCCGCAAATGACCTCTCAAAGGTCCACGCCTAGAAGATTGCTTTGCATACATGACTTCCACTTTTTAAAGTTGGTCTATGTATGAAGCTCAATTCCAAGACCTCTTGTCATACCACCTTCCATTTTACTAACATTGGTTACTTAGACTCCTAGAATCATTGATGCACACTGCCAAATGATCCGCTGATCAGACCTCTGTTCCCTCTGATATCATGTAAAAAATTTGTGAAAGTGGAAAACGGGAAATCAGGCGCAGGAACACTCAACCAATCTGAGTCCAAATTACCAGATGCAAATAGAAGAACAAGAAACATGTACTATTAAAAAATTTTTTACAAGGCGATGTATATATGGCGAGACATGAGTCGCCGATGTACCCGTTGGAAGCAAATTACAAGGCAGAGAAAACAAGCCGCACGGACTCCAAGAGTATCCACCAACCCTGTAGTTATCGACTACGGAGTCCGCTCAAACTGACAGATCGCCAAACTGCAACTAGCCGTGCAGACTGTCCGTTATTCCAATACTGAACTCTAACCACCGATCTATAAGCTGTCTAACCGCATGGTTGCTAGCCACAAGATCGTGTGAGCTGCTGCCGAACTGAACCAAGCCGCCAGATGCGGACAGCTTATTGAACTGGGAAACTAGTTGCAGAATAGAGAGACAGCCTAGTCGCAAACCGCGAGCTGCTGTTAACCGCTGGTTGCTATCCGCAGAGTCCGTACTATCCCTGACCGCAGTCAGAACCAAGTCCTTGCCTTTCCAGCGCTACCCGCACAACCTACACAGCACAAATCGGTCAACCTCCTCAACTCGCGCGGATACAAAATCCTAACCGCAACAATTATCCGCGAGTTTCTTTCTGTTCAGTTGATTATCAATTGATGTGACAGGGGTTCTCATTTATATGCGCGGAGAGGAGTGTGATCACAGCCCAAGTTGATAGGATAACCGTCCTATCTCGCGTAGAGCACCAAGTGTATCCGCCAAGCTGCGGATACACAACCAGACCGCCGCAACTAGGGAAGACAGCCAGTCCGCCAAGGTTGCATTACCAAGGCCGGATACCAAGCCAATCCGCCTTGTGGCCAAGGCCCAGCCAGTCTTGATCGCCATATAGGCGAACTCTGCTAGATCTGCCCGAGTCCGCCCACCCGCGGAAACAGCTCCAGTCCGCTCGCTCCTGCGAACACCACTCCAGTCCGCATATCCTGAGCTCGCAGCCAAGGCACACAAGGCTAACTGCCGAACACGGCGGACAGAGATATCACTCCGCGCAGACCGCGCGACCTCCCAGATTGAGCCATTCCGCACAACCCGGCGAACTTCGGCGCAAGTCCACTCGAACTGGCGAACTCCGCGGTTACCTAAAACCGCGCCACCAGAGCTAGACCAAGGCACACGCCATGCTAATCATACGAGCTCTGGTCCAGTCCGCAACCCAGACTCCGCGAACTTCAACTGAGTCCGCACCGAGCCCGTCTTGGCGAGCTCCGCGGATAGCAATCCTATCCGCCCGGTTACTTTCTGGGAACCAACTGTCGGTTGAACACAACCCGGCATGGCAAGCGGCCTCCTCTGTCTGCACAGACAGCGCAAACAGACTGCCCAGACCGTCAGAACAAGGTCCGACTGCAGCAAACCGCCAGTCCTGTCTGCACAGGCCGCCCAGACAGGTCGCCCAGTCCACCACTTTCATTTTATGATATTCAACAGTTGCAGGCTATCAATGTGAAGCTTACTAGGAACAAACATATGGGGGCATCTGTAAGCTTATGGCTTTATTGAGTTTGCAACTCATGTTGCTGCAAAAAAATAATATTTCTCCAAGCATACAATGCGACAATGCGGCAACAATTAAGAAATTTTCTTGTTTATAAGGAACATATTTTAATGGGTTTTTACCTATTGTTTCTACTCTCTTCTAGTTTTTATAGCTTTTGCCAAATTATCTTGACAATGCTTGAATTAATAAATGGTAGCTATTGAAAGAATTTATTTATATTTTCATTTGTTATATCACACATTTCAAAGCTTATTTTATCTAAATTGCACATGCTGATACTTAATTTATTGGAGGACTCTTTGTTAAAGGATAACATGGAAAGACCACAAGTTACAAGTGATACTCATTCGATTTGTTGAAGGTGCTGCTCTCTTGCTATCCTAGTATGCAAAATTTTCAAACTCATTGGGGCGATGATGTCCATTTTTATTTTGTATTTTTGTCCAATTAATTATTCTAATTCTATGATCGTGATTTTTAATTATTTTTATGCTGGCCAGAGACCAGAGTGGACGAGAGATTAGTAGAACAGGGGATCAATTAAATCCAAAAATATTATTGGCATGTATATGTATGAATGCTTTGGAATATCAGCTTTATGTTCTGCTTTAAAAGTTAATGCTTAATGACATCAATGATCACTCGTGAATCAATGATCAATCTTCTTTCTTGAAGGTATATTTACAACCTCCAACAATTATTAGTTTCTCTTTGGTAGTTCAACTTTCTGACATCATTGATCAAATCTACTACAGGATGTTCCTCTAAAATTTTTAAATACACGAGGATTATTTACTAACTTGAGCCTAGCTTCCAAGTTATAAGAGGTTTAGCAAAATATTTGTTTGGGATGGGGTTGACCTATGTCTAATGTTTTCAATAGTTGTGCTCTGACTTCATGATGCCCAACATTATGGATCAGTTTGGCATGGTGGTGGCGATTTTGAACATGAGGGTTAAATTGTGATTCATTAACGCCCACCTAAGAAACTTCATCCACCCACTTTTATGTTCAAAGGGATGATGTTTGTTAAATGATCCTTAACAAATGACGGTTTATCCCATGCGTTTATGACCCTGCCAAACGGAGCCCATGTCTCTTAAATTGTTTAACATTTGTGACACTTTTTTTTTTAAATCAAAGAGGTATTTGTCATGGCTCCA
The DNA here is from genome assembly GCA_039583875.1 of Platanthera guangdongensis. NCBI lineage: Eukaryota > Viridiplantae > Streptophyta > Magnoliopsida > Asparagales > Orchidaceae > Platanthera > Platanthera guangdongensis. Next base: position 144,664,879 of record CM077163.1, on the reverse strand, counting down.
ACAGAGTTAAATATTTCTTTTAAATAAATGTGCCAAGTATTTCCCACGGTTTAGCAAAAACCTTTTTAATAAAACAGAAGAATATTTGCAGCGATATAAAACCGTGGCAAATAATAATTTTTAGCTACGGTTTAAAGACTTGGCTAAAAGTCGTGACAAAAGGTATTTGCCACGGGATAAGCGGGCAAATACTTTTTGCCACGCTCGTCCACGCCCATTTGTCGTGGGCAGGTTGTCGCAAAAGGTATTTTGCCACGGTTATGAACTTTTAGTCTCGACAATTTGCTCAGACTAAAAGTTAATTTTCTGATAGTGAAATAAGACACCGGAGGTGCCAAAAAAGCCAAGTTGAACCCCGGCTCTCCACTAAAAGTCTGTGTCTTCCTTGCGCCTAGCTCAGCACTAGGCTTTGGAGTGAAAGTTTTTTTGACTACGAGGCGAGACCTCCTCGCTATAGCATTCAAGTCGTGTTTCTTGACAGCCCACTTTCTCAAGCTATCGGATTTATTTCTCACTCTAGCTATCAGATCTATGAAGTTCGAACTTTTGAGAACTGATTGCCTAGTTCCAACAGAATCCATACTGTCATTGGATAAAATCGGGGAAATCTGAAGCTTAACTAGATAACTTATAAATTATTGAAAATAGTAATAATAATAATTTGAAATAAGGTCAAACGGCTTGTCCATTTCGCCTCATTTTAATGTTAAAATAAGGCCAAACGATCATTAGGTTATTAGATCTTATATAATATTTTTATACATAAGGGAAGAGCTAAATACCCCATGATGTAACATTTTAATACGAAAATGTCCTCACAAAATCGGTGTTTGTGATTTAATTTGGGGGTATTATGGTCATTCGTCCAGATTACCGCTTAATTAATAGAGAGATGCACTATTCATCCGCGAATAAATCCCGATACCCGACCTCTTCGTTGCTTCTTCTGCGCAGGTAGGGCAGCGCCTACATCGACATCTCCAGCTCTTTCCGCTTCCACAAGCCCGGTTCCGGTCACTATTCTCCCCTCCCGATCCAAGCCGCAGGAAGCGACGATGGCGGAAGTTCGTACGACCTTGACGCCTCTACCGTCATGACCGCTACTTCGAAGGTTCGGAGTTCCCGCACGCCTCGACTTCGACCCCGACCCACTCCTGCGCGTCCTCCGCCACGACCAAGCCAACAGTCCACCTCTTCTCCGACGGTTTGGGTTAACTGGTATTCTCATTTTTCTGTTGCCATCGCTGTAACCCCATAAAAGGTACGTGCATATCTGTAGTTTGTGTTGTTGATGGTGAAAATTTGAGATAGTTGAATAATTTTTGAGATTTCCTGTTGAAAAAATAGAACAGGCGTGTTGTTAGATTGTTGAAGAAGTTGAACAGTGGGGGGATGATTATTTTTTTGGGGTGAAAGAGCTGTTTGCTGCTGTTTGTTTGATTCCAGATAGGAGTTAGTGGTGATTAGAAGATGATGAATAGTGTTCGATTAATATATGACAGCTAATTTGATATTTATGTTCAATTAATTGCCTCCAGCTTATAGTTTTGTAGATAACCCCTGCGTTGTTGCCTACTGCTGACAGAGAGAAAACAACAACATTGATTTTATGATCAATGAATGACTGGCTATTTTTGCTGTTGACGTCCTGTGGCTACTGTGAGAATAAAGAGAGGGATTTTAGGGTTGCTTAATGTCTTGACCAATCTTTCCGCCGCCGACCAATGTCCCCACCCCCAATCAATATCGCCGCCCCAGACCAATGCCCCCGTCCCCGACCAATGTCCCTGTCCTCGATCAATGTGGCCGCCCCCGACCAATGTGGCCGCCCCTGACCAATTCCCCTCCCCCAACCAATGTCCCCTCACCCAACCAATGTCGCCGACCCCGACTAATGTCCCCACCCCCGACCAATGTCTCCGCCCCCGACCAATGTCCCCGCTCCCGACCAATGTCCCCGCCCCCAACCAATGTTGCCGATCTCGACCAATGTCCCCGCCTCCGACCAATGTCCTCACCCCCGACCAATGTCGCTGCCCCCGACCAATGTCCCCGTCCCCGACCAATGTCCCCGCCCCCGACCAATGTCCCCGTCCCCGACCAATGTACCCGCCCCCGACCAATGTCCCCGTCCCCAACCAATGTCTCCGCCCCCGACCAATGTCGCCGACCTTGACTAATGTCCCCACTGCCCCTGACCAATGTCCTCGCCCCCGACAAATGTCCTCACCACTGATCAATTTCGCTGCCCCCGATCAATGTCTTCGTCCCCGACCAATGTCCCCGCCCCCGGCCAATGTTGCCTCCCTTAACAAATATTGTCCCTATGACAAATATCTTCCTCACGACAAATGTCGCCCCCACGACTAATGTTGGCGCCCCCGCCGTATGTGGTCGCCACCACAATTTGTTGTTTCCCCCGCCAAATGTCGTTCTCCACGACCAATGTCGCTGCCCCCGCCAAATGTCGTCCCCTACGACCAATGTCGCCACCCTCGACCAATGTCGCATCCCACGACCAATGTCATCGCCCACGGCCAATGTAGTCGCCTATATAACGCCCTAAAAGTCGTAATCGAGCCGGTCGCATCCTAAGGAGTTTTTGGTGCCTTTATAGGGGTACACGGCCAGAGACACGGGCGTGTTCAAGGCTGTGTCTTTCTCTGTGTTGGCCGGCTGTGTCCAGAAAAGGACACGGCAGGAAACACGGCTTTGGGATGTGGCGATACGGGCGTGTCAGGGGTGACACGGGCGTGTGCATACCCGTGTCCCCACTCGTGTTCACCAAGGGACGTGACGGTTGGCATGGCGGTTACTGGTAACACGCCCCTAGGTCACGGTCGTGTCGGGACCCGACACGGGCGTGTTAGGTGGAGACACGGGCGTGTCTCGACCCATGTCCTCTACTGTGCATGACGATCGTGTCTAGATCGAGGCACACGGCCTGGGACACGGTCGTGTGCAAGGGCGTGTTCGGCCCAGGTTTGAGGATTTTTGGGCAGATCTGAGCCGTTCATTTTCTTTAAATAAGATCTGACGGACCAGATGTGTTCCTACTTTGTTAAGGCCGAGAATTGAGGTTTAATTCCTCATTTTCTCTTTAACATTCTCTTCCTAAGGAGTTGAAGAGAGGAGAGAGCAAGGAGGAAGGAAGAGGAGGATTCCGGCCGCCGGAGGAGCATCGAAGCACCGATTCGAGAACCGAGACCGAATCCGCGGAGGAAATTCCATTGCGAAGCCTTCTATCCGTATATATTTCCATGGCGCAGAAGAGTACTACAAGGGTAATGATTCTCTACTTGAGCATATGAAGCTCTCCTTATTTTGCATAAGGAAACACCCTCCCGCGATTGTGCGGTGAGTGTGCGGTGCTCCTTGGGGTTGACAGGAATAGCCCCCTTATGTTGAATATAGAGTTCGGAATCAAAGTACGGACATAGACATTGTGTGTGAACCCTACCAGGACGTGTTGGTCTTGATCGGTGATGTTGCACTTTGTATGGTTTGCCGGAGAAGACTCTGTGCTTTGTGTTTTCGAGTTTCTTCGCGGTAAATTGCAGCAGGGATCCTTGCGAATTAACTCCAAGGCGCACCCGGTAAATTGAGCTGAAACGTAGTTCTGCTAACTTGGTGGTCGGGGAGCCAGCCTTGAACATAACTGAGTTATGTGATGTTTGGAATGTTTCGGGATCCGAGAGAAGCTTGGCCCGCGCGTACGTCTTAAAGTGACTAGGCGGTGTGAGCAACGGGCAAGTGGAATCGGACCTGGGCTATGTGGTTCGGTGCTAGAGACCCATAGAGGGACTGGCCTTTGGTATAGTAGGGAGCCTTAGACGGTGGTCAGAAAGGCTAAAATGCTCACGATGTTGCCATCCCGGGCATGGTGGTGAAGCCTGTAACACCTCCCCTGTAATGACCGTATAATATGGGTCCGGCCGGGGCCCCACAACATACATACGCCACAGCTTCAGTATTATAATATGATATAACTACCCAAACTCAAAACTCATAACACAACACAGCGGAAACAACAAGCAATACTAGAAGTTATCCACACCTACAAGAGTAACGAAATGGTCTTATGGCATTACAACAAAAGTGAGTCCAAACTCAAATAATATCTCAGTCATAAAAGTGCATAAGCACTCCTAGTCTACCTCGGCATGCATGCCGGTTAACATGGGCATCAAACATACAATGTCATAAAACGTAGAGCTATAGCAAAAAGGTAACACTTTATGAGGCTTAGGCCTTTCTGGCCGGCGAGCTAGCTCCTGCTTGCGATCCTGGCCCTGTAAAAATTATTAGTAACGTGGGTCAGCAAAGGCTGACCTCAAACTGTGTAACCAACACATCTCCTCCCGGCCGCCCCTAACGGACCCCGGGGTACTCCTCCAACCTGCAAGTTAGCACTTCGTATGCAATATTCATAAGCAAGAAAAGCAACTAAGGAAACAGGCTTGGATGTCTCAAACATCATACATGTTCTCTACTGTTGAGCATATAATAATAGAGCCTACTATGCAACATGAATGTAAAACCCGGGCTTCACCCAAGCCACCCTATAGCGTATGCATCTAGCACAACATCACATCATTTGGGTACTCATCATTTCCCCATTGGCATAAAGCCGCAAACAAAGGGGAACCACAATCCCCCAACGGCATACAAGCCGCCACACGGAACTCTTGCCAAGTCCCCAGCCGCTCACAGTCGTAGACCCGGGCTTGCCGGCAAACTCTGACTTCTCATGTCAGGATTCCGTCCAACACACTGACCGATTCTAAGAACCCTTGCTGGACCCCACCTGCTCATGACCTCATTGCCCGGGCTTGCCCCATGCTCGGCGTTCTCATCAGTCTCACAAAAGGGGACTAGTCTCGCCGGGACACTTTCCACACATGACTTGCATGTCACGGGATAGCCAGCCGACCACGGAGACACAACCACGCCTTGGCACATCATAATCCAAGACAATTCCACCCTAATCCCTCATTCATACTGCAGTGTTCCCGTGCACCAAGGAAACCATCTACCACCCATGAGGAGCTAACCTTGTCCCCCAAGGAAAACATCTACCGCCAATGAGGAGCTAACCTTGTCCGGTACCGGCCACACGTACTCACGCAAGATAAAGGGAAGAACACCACAAACATCACACATCACAAACGACCTCTTGCCGCAACGGATCTCTACGAATCCTTATACCTCGTTTGCAACATCATCGAGTCAGACTAACGGTCGCGACTATGGCTTCACCCACCATTTCTAATCCACTAACGAAGCGGATCTCTAATGCAAAAACATGTCGGGGATGGACTCAATCGACCCGGAGGTTTCTCTTGAACCTTGGCGACCCAAACCCCTCTCATTTGAGAGTTTGGTGCCCAAAAACTAGAAAATAAAAGATGCTAAAACATGCATCCTAAAACCAAGAGGAGAAGTGTCGTTACCCTCCGACTCCTCTTCCTAGCCATGGAAAAATAGCCGGATGAAAACCTTCGCAACGATCTAGCTTCCACGGATCTGGACTCGGCTCGCGATTTGGAGCACCGAAGCCTCTCTAATTGCCGAATCTCCTTCACCGTCTTCCTTGCTCTCCCCTCTCTCTAGAACTTTAGTAAGAGAAAGCTTGGAGAAGAATGAGGGTTTCTAACCCTATTCTCGGTCTTAACTCAGCAAGAGCAATCCTGGACCATCAGATCCCAAAAGAAAGGGAATAACGGCCACGATTCGAACTGAAAGTCAAAACACCTGGGCCGAACACGGCTTGTGACACGCCCGTGTCCAAGGCCGTGTTCCCCAATCGACGCCGAAACTATCGCACTGAAAACAAGACACGGGGCCTTGACACGCCCGTGTCATATTTGACATGGCCGTGTCCAACCTGAACACGCTTGGGCTCCAGGCCGTGTCCAACCCCTTACACGTCCCGGCTCACAACTCGAGAAGGACAAGGCCTGGGACACGCCCGTATCTCAGACCGTGTTCGAAGCCTCGACGATCGTCGAACGCAGATCGTCGATCGCTGGCCAGATCGTCGAGCGCTGGCCAGAACCACGATCACTGGCCTGATCGTCGAACTAAAATCGCCGACCGCGCAAATTGTCGAGCGCAGATCGTCGATCGCTGGCAGAACGTCGAGCGCTGGCCAGATCAACGATCGCCGGCTTGATCGTCGAACCCAAATCGTCGAGCGCAGATCGACGATCGCTGGCCAGATCGACGATCTCTGGCGAGATCGACGATCTCTGGCGAGATCGACGATCTCTGGCGAGATCGACGATCTCTGGCGAGATCGACGATCTCTGGCGAGATCGACGAACCAAAATCGTTGAATGCAAACTCGACGATACTTCGTCGACTTCAAATTGACGACCTCCCGGGCTCTTGATGAGCCTGAGCTAGACACGGCCAGGGACACGCCCGTGTCCTAGGCCGTGTGACCCCCAACAAAGACCCAAACTTGGCCAAAAATGCTGATCGTCCCTCTTTCAAATTTTGGGGCGTTACAACTCTCTCCCCCTTAGAAGAATTTCGTCCTGAAATTACAAAGCAAAAAGGGAACAAAACTTAAATGGTACCTGAACTGAAGAGCTCTGGATACTTTTCCAGCACGGTTTGTTCTCGCTCCCAAGAGAGCTCCTCACGACCGCAGTTGTCCCATCGGACTTTCATGAGTTTGACCTCTTTATTCCGCAACTGCCGAATCTCCAAATCCTCTATAGCAATTGGACGGACTAGCGTACTCAAGTCTTCCTCTATCGGCACCGATGCCGGCTCGATCACCACACTATCCTCCACCAAGGCTTTCCTCAAGACGGAGACATGGAAGACGTCGTGCAATCCACTCAGCTCCGCAGACAATGCCAACCGATAGGCTGCTTCTCCCACCCGTTCAACAACTTCAAAAGGTCCCAAAAACCTTGGACTCAATTTCTTGAGTCGGCGAATCCTTGAGACGCCTTTGAATGGCTTGATCTTCAAATAGACCCAATCACCTACCGCAAACTCCAACTTCCTATGACGAGCATTAAAGTATTTTGCTTGCCGGTCTTGCGCCCCCTTCATACGCTCTTGAATGGTCCGTACCAACTCACAAGCGTCAACTACCACCTCCTTTCCCAAACTTTTGGTGTCTCCCGCCTCTGTCCAAGACATCGGTGTTCGACATCGTCTCTCATACAAAGCTTCGTATGGCACCATTTTTATACTTGCTTGATAACTGTTATTGTACGCGAACTCCACCATGAAGAGGTGATCCTACCACTTCTTGCCGAAGTCAAGAATGCACATTCTCAGCATATCCTCCATAGTACGGTTCGTTCTTTCGGTTTGACCGTCAGTTTGAGGATGGAACGTCGTACTGAACTTTAGCTTTGTGCCCAAACTCTTCTGAACCAACCTCTAGTCCTTGGACGTGAAACGCCCGTCACGATCACTGACTATACTTCTAGGAATCCCATGTAGTCGCACAATGTTGCGAACATACAACTCCACCAGCTTCTCTATGATGTCCTCCTTCCAATTTGGGATGAAGTGAGCCATTTTGGTTAAGCGATCCACGATCACCCAAATAGCATCATTGCCCTGATGCGATCTAAGCAAACCATGTACAAAATCCATGGAGATGTCATCAAATTTCCACTCCGGGATTGGAAGAGGCTTCAGGAACCCGCCTGGCTTCTGACACTCGGCCTTCACTAAGGCACAAGTTTGGCAACGATTCACATACAAAGCTACGTACCGCTTTAGCCCCGACCACCAAAAGGATTTCTTAATATCCAAGTACATATTTGTACTGCCCGGGTGAAGGGAGTACTTTATGAAGTGAGCCTCAAACATCAACTCCTCACGGAGCTTACCGAACTGCGGTACACAAATCCTAACGTCCTTCCTCAAAATCCCATCAATCATCTCCCAGGCACTGCTCTCGCCCTTTTGAGCCTCCACCACATATGGTTGAAACTCCACATCCAAACGGGTCGCTTCCCGAATACGATCGGACAAGTCGTTCTGCATTTCAATCCAGTTCAACCGAGCCACGCTGGACTCGCCTCTCGCCACACATTCTAAACCAAGGGACTCCCATTCCCGTACCAACCGCTCATCATGAGCTTCGATCCAATTACCTTGCCCCGAGTACTTTCTACTCAAGGCATCTGCCACCACATTGGCTTTACCTGGCGTATACTGAATCGCCACCTCATAGTATCCAAGGAACTCGACCCACCTGCGTTGCCGCATGTTCAAGTCCTTTTGATCCAATAGATACTTCAGGCTTTTATGATATGTGAAGATCTCCACCCTTGCACCGTAGACATAGTGTCGCCATATTTTCAACGCAAAAATTATCGCCTCCAACTACAAGTCATGGACGGGGTAATTTCTCTCATGAAGCTTCAGCTGCCTAGACCCAAAAGCTATCACCTTGCCATGTTGCACCAAAACGCAACCCAAACCGCATCCCGATGCGTCACTGAAGATTTGAAATCTCTCGGTCCCTTGCGGTAGACTTAGGATTGGAGCCATCATCAGTCTCTCCTTCAGTGCCTCAAATGCTTGACTGCACTCTTGAGTCCACACAAACTTATGATCTTTACGAGTGTGTGAGATGAGGGGTAGAGCTATCCGTGAAAAATTCTCCACGAATCTCCTATAGTACCCGGCTAGTCCAAGAAAACTTCGGACTTCCGCCACAGTCCTCAAAACCGGGCAATCTCGGATGGCTTCCACTTTTGTTGGATCCACTGCCACTCCATCCCCACTAATCACGTGGCCCAAAAATGCCACCTTCGCTAACCAGAACTCGCACTTTGAGAACTTTGCATACAACTGATTCTCTCTCAACACCTACAAGACCACTCTCAAGTGGGTCTCATGCTCCACTTCCGATTTGGAATACACCAAGATGTCATCAATGAAGACAACCACAAAAGAATACAAGTATTCCTGAAATACGCGATTCATAAGATTCATGAACACAGATGGCGCGTTCGTCAGCCCGAACGACATCACCGTAAACTCAAAGTCTCCATACTTCGTACCAAATGCAGTCTTGGGTACGTCCTCGTCCCGAATTCACAACTGATAATAGCCTGACTTCAAGTCCAATTTTGAATACACCACCGACCCCACCAACTGGTCGAACAAGTCGTCTATCCGAGGAATCAGATACTTATTCTTGACGGTCAGTTTATTCAGCTCTCGTTAGTCTATGCACAGCCGCATACTACCGTCTATCTTCTTTACAAACAATACCGGCGCGCTCCATGACGAAGAACTGGGTCTGATATACCCTTGCTCCAACAGTTCCTGCAACTGTACTTTGAGTTCAGCCAACTCCTTTGGTGCCATCCTAAATGGAGGACGTGACACCGGCCTAGCCTCCGGCACTAACTCGATCGAGAAGTCGATCTCCTGCCGAGGAGGCGCTCCAGGAAGTTCATCCGGAAACACATCCTTGAACTCTGCCATTACGGGCACTTCCTCAATAGACAACTTGGAGAGGCGAACCTCCAATAATGCTACAAGCGCTACACCACCCTGGTTAACCGCCCGCATCAACTGCATGGCCGAAGTAAGGGAATAGGCCACTCCACAAAGGCCCTCGAACTTGACTTCCGCCTGCCCCTTGCTCCTTAGGGTCACCACCTTGGATAGAAAATCAATACTAGCGCACTGCTCTGCAAGCTAGCCCATGCCCAAAATCACATCAAACTCAACCAATGGTAAAACTGCTGCTACCAATACGAAGTCAACTCCGTCCAGCTCCCAATAAATGCGCCCTTTGGCCCCGGTGGTCATGGATGACCCATTGGGCATGCACACTTTCAGCTCCGCGTCCGCCGAAAATGACTCAACTCCTATTCTCCGGATGAAGCTCTCCGCAAGAAAGGAGTGCGATGCTCCCGTATCGAACAATACCCTAGCGGGGTATCCGGAAACTAATACGAAGCCTATAACATAGACATCACACATAAAGGTCTAAAAGTATGAAGCACAAAGTTAAACTTAAATTTCCTCATACCTATCACCACATCGGTTTGACGGATCGCTTCCTGCTGTCCAAGGTTGTAGGCCCTTGGTTGCACCGGTTGGAACCGAGAAGCACTAGATTTTGCCATCTTCCCTTTCTCTGCGGCACTGGGGCTGGAGCGCACAGTCTGCTCCTGCCTTGCCTCTTGCTCCACTCCTCCTTGAGGACAAACACGAGCGATGTGCCCCACCTTACCGCAGTTGTAGCACGTCGGCAGTCCCCTATAGTGAGAACCTCCAAACGTCCACTTGCTTTTCTCACCGGACTTGTATGGGTGAGGCTTCTTCCTCCATCTATTCCCTTCTGACTTTCCTTAGGATTGAGAAGGCTTCCCTTCTCCTTGCTTGGGAGCAAAGCCCTTACGACGTTGGCTTCGCTCTAGATCACTCTCCAATGTCCTGACAGCCTCAACTAGTTCATTAAAACCAGCTCTCTTCATGGAAATGAGGGGTTGCCTTAGATTCTCCCTCAGCCCCTGGTAGAAGAGGTTATCCCTCTCTACATCATCTGTCATCGTCGTTCCCGCGTAACGACCCAAACGGGTGAACTCCTGCACATACTCGTCCACCGTCTTGTCTCGCTGCATTAAGTTCATAAACTGCCTTTGAAGGGCCAACCGTGTAGAAACGGGAATGTACCTCTTTAGAAAAGCATCCCCAAATTCTTCAATCGACGGGGTGCGTCTAGTAAATTGGCGGCCGCTATGGCTCGCCCACCACAACTTGGCGTCTCCTTCTAACATGAATGTCGTATACTCAGATTTCTTCTCTTCTGGCGCCTCTGCCGTCCTCAAAAGCTCTTTAATCCGAGCCCACCAATCCTCCGCATAAGTTGGCGTACCAACTCCCTTGAACGACAGGGGATGGAAGCTCAGAAAGTACTTCATCTGCCGGTCCCCAGGCCCGACCACCACACTTTCTTCCAAAGGCTCTACTCGTCTGGCTTCTCCGCCTGGAATAGCCGTCGCCATATCTGGGGTAGCAGGAGTTGCTACCTGAGCTGTCGCTGCAGCTTGGGATGCCACCATCTCTTTTGCAAGCATGCGGCAGAAGTCGGCTAGGTTTACACCCGTACCCAAAAGACCCGGAGCAGTGGCACTGCTCGCCGAAAGCTCTTCTCTTGCTCTCGACGTACTCGCCTCGTTGCTTGCACTCTTCAAGAAAACTAGAAACAAGGAATCAGTCTCTAATCTCAAGACTTAAACATAAGGACACTCATGGTCCCGCGTTACTCTTATGTGGATAACTTCTTTACACACTGACCTTGAATCTAACCTCCCTATGATACCATTGTAACACCTCCCCTGTAATGACCGTATAATATGGGTTCGGTGGGGCCCCACAATATACAAACGCCACAGCTTCAGTATTATAAGATGATATAACTACTTAAACTCAAAACTCATAACACAACACAGCGGAAACAACAAGCAAGACAAGAAGTTATCCACACCTACAAGTGTAACGAAATGGCCTTATGGCCTTACAACAAAAGTGAGTTCAAACTCAAATAATACCTCAGTCATAAAAGTGCATAAGCACTCCTAGTCTACCTCGACATGCAAGCCGGGCAACATGGGCATCAAACATACAATGTCATAAAAAGTAGAGCTACAGCAAAAAGGTAACACTTCATGAGGCTTAGGCCTTTCTGGCTGGCGAGATAGCTACTGCTTGCGATCCTGGCCCTGTAAATATTATTAGTAACGTGGGTTAGCAAAGGCTGACCTCAAACTGTGTAACCAACACATCTCCTCTCGGCTGCCCCTAACGGACCCCAGGGTACTCCTCCAACCTGCAAGTTAGCACTTCGTATGCAATATTCATAAGCAAGAAAAGCAACTAAGAAAACAGGCTTGGATGTCTCAAACATCATACATGTTCTCTACTATTGAGCATATAATAATAGGGCCTACTATGCAACATGAATGTTACACCCGGGCTTCACCCAAGGCACCCTATAGCGTATGCATCTAACACAACATCACATCATTTGGGTACTCATCATTTCCACATTGGCATAAAGCCGCAAATAAAGGGGAACCACAATCCCCTAATGGCATACAAGCCGCCACACGGAACTCTTGCCAAGGCCCCACCCGCTCACGGTCGTAGACCCGGGCTTGCCGGCAAACTCTGACTTCTCATGTCAGGATTCCGTCCAACACACTGGCCGATTCTAAGAACCCTTGCTGGACCCCACCCGCTCATGGCCTCATTGCCCGGGCTTGCCCCATGCTCGGTGTTCTCGTCAGTCTCACAAAAGGGGACTAGTCTCGCCGGGACACTTTCCACACATGACTTGCACGTCACGGGATAGCCAGCCGACTACGGAGACACAGCCACGCCTTGACACATCACAATCCAAGACAATTCCACACTAATCCCTCATTTGCACTGCAGCGTTCCCGTGCACCAAGGAAACCATCTACCACCCATGCGGAGCTAACCTTATCCCCCAAGGAAACCATCTACCACCAATGAGAAGCTAACCTTGTCCGGTACTGGCCACACGTACTCACGCAAGATAAAGGGAAGAACACCACAAACATCACACATCACAAACGGCCTCTTGCCGCAACGGATCTCTACGAATCCTTAAACCTCGTATGCAACATCACCGAGTCGGACTAACGGTCGCGACTACGGCTTCACCAACCATGCCTAATCCACTAACGAAACAGATCTCTAATGCAAAAACATGCCGGGGACGGACTCAATCGACCCGGAGGTTCCTCTTGAACCTTGGCGACCCAAACCCCTCTCATTTGAGAGTTTGGTGCCCAAAAATTAGAAAATAAAAGATGCTAAAACATGCATCTTAAAATCAAGAGGAGAAGTGTCGTTACCCTCCGACTCCTCTTCCTAGCCATGGAAAAATAGCCGGATGAAAACCTTCGCAACGATCTAGCCTCCACGGATTTGGACTCGGCTTGCGATTTGGAGCACTGAAGCCTCTCTAATGGCCGGATCTCCTTCACCGTCTTCCTTGTTCTCCCCTCTCTCTAGAACTTTAGTAAGAGAAAGCTTGGAGAAGAATGAGGGTTTCTAACCCTATTCTCAGTCTTAACTCAGCAAGAGCAATCCTGGACCATCAGATCCCAAAAGAAAAGGTAGAACGACCACGATTCGAACTGAAAGTCAAAACACCTAGGCCGAACACGGCTTGTGACACGCCCGTGTCCAAGACCGTGTTCCCCAATCGACGCCGAAACTATAGCACCCAAAACAAGACACGGGGCCTTGACACGCCCGTGTCACATTTGACACGGCCGTCTCCAACCTGAACACGCCTGGGCTCCAGGCCGTGTCCAACCCATTACATGTCCCGACTCACAACCCGAGAAGGACACGGCCTGGGACACGCCCGTGTCTCAGGCCGTGTTCGAAGCCTCAACGATCGTCGAACGCAGATCGTCGATCGCTGGCCAAATCGTCGAGCGCTAGCTAGAACCACGATCACTGGCCTGATCGTCGAACTAAAATCATCCACCGCGCAAATCGTCGAGCGCAGATCGTCGATCGCTGGCAGAACGTCGAGCGCTGGCCCGATCAACAATTGCCGGCCTGATCGTCGAACCCAAATCGTCGACTGTACAAATCGTAGAGCGCAGATCGTCGATCGCTGGCCAGATCGACGATCGCTGGAGAGATCGACGATCTCGGGCAAGATCGACGATCTCTGGCGAGATCGTCGAATCAAAATCGTCGAACACAGACTCGACCATACTTCGTCGACTTTAAATCGACGACCTCCCGGGCTCTTGATGAGCCTGAGCTAGACACGGCCAGGGACACGCCCGTGTCCTAGGCCGTGTGACCCCAAACTAAGACCCAAACTTGGCCAAAAACGCTGATCGTCCCTCTTTCAAATTTTGGGGCGTTACAAAGCCACTGAATTGCTAGGATTCACCGACAATGTGCCCTGAGTGCACGAGGTGTTTGGCCGTGCGAGTCTACACCTGTGGCGAAGTATATTTGTACTTTATTGTTTAGCTGGGCTAATGAAATGCAGGGAAGGAGCACCGTTGTCCTGAGTAAGGGGCGGGGTCGTTATAATTTGGTCGGCTTTGGCTGACCGTTACTTTGTTTGCCACCGTGCGGTGGAATGTTGTTTGCAGGTGCTGCGGAGACAAGTACCAAATATCGGGCTGAAGCCCATGTTGCTGAGCTGGCCCTCGAAGGCCAAAGCGAATTGTTATTTTTACTTTTGTCATGTGTGCCCGGCCTGCGAGCCGATGTAGGTAAAACATTACTTTGTTGAGTAAACTCTTGTAAGGCCATAAGGCCAAGTGCTTTCAGTGTATTTGTTATTTCATTCTTGTGGTAGTTTATGGACATTCATGTTAGTTGATTATTCAATTATGGGGTTTTGGTAATTGTTTAAAATCTTCCGCTAGAATGCTCTGTGTTAGGGCGAGTAGTTATATTTGGTCTTTGATATTCTTATGTAACCCTTCCGACTGTCCGTGGTATATGGCATCGGGTTCCAGCTGGACCTTCTATTATATGTCATACGACAGATGGTGGTGTTACAATTTGGTATCAGACTTCTGGTGTCGGTCTTCTTTATTTGAATTCGTGGGCGCATTTTTTTAAGGGGTGGTGTGCACATATATGTTTGTCATTGTTATAACAAAAAAGAACCCATGAATGTCCACTTAGGAATGAAAAAAATACACGTGTTTGAGGAACCTGCATGTTCCTATAATTGTGTTTTGCAATATTATTCGGTCACTTAATGGTGTTTTGTATGACTATAGGTGAACAGGAGTGGTGCAGGGCCGTCAGAACGTCCGGTTTCTGAGGATTATAGTGCACTTGACGATGTGCTTGAGACCCCTCCTTCGTTTGAAACCATAAGAAGGATCGTTGAAGCGGTGTTTGCTGTGTCTTATGCACATCAGGGAAGAAATGTGCAACCCTTTGTCCCTGAGATGGCTTCAACGCCGGGTGGTGTGTTGGATCAAATGGCATTTAGAAGGCCATCAGGTTAGCAGTTGAATATGTTCTTAGTGCAGGGTACGCACTCAATGGATGAATATTTGCATGCATTTCTTATGATAAGTCGCTACCCATGCTTTGAATGGAGAACGAGCAGTCTATAGTTGATAGATTCTATAATGGTCTGCGTGGTGAGCTGCGAATTCTACTGCTAGGACCAAAACTACTGAGATTCGGAGCCTTGGTGGAGTCAGCTAGATCTTTGAAAGTAGAGTTATGGAAGACTCACTAGATGCTTGTGAGTAGGATATCGAACTCTGCAAGTCGTATAAGAGTTACACCCTCTATACCGCAAACAAAGAGAGTCCAAAAGAAGAAGGACTCTAGTGCTGAGAAAATAGAGTTCCAAGTGTCGGCTACCTCAAAGTCTGGATATCGAAAGTGGTGTAAGAAGGCTAGTTCTTCGGGTCCAGCCCCTCCTTTTGGTGCTTCGGGTGCAACTATAGGCCGAACCCCAGGCACATGTTTTACTTGTGGGAAGTCGGGGCATTTTGCCCGCAAGTGTTGGAGTGGACGCCCAAAGTCCGAGAGGAAGCCTAAAGAGCATAGCCTAGTCCAACAGGAGGCCAGGAAGCACACTAACGTGGTGACAGGTACGGTCTAAAGTTATAGCAGTTAGCTGTAAATACTTGTTGCCCTTGTGCATGTTAGCTTAGGACTGCTTGTGCTAGGCTTTGTTTTGATTTTCGATTATCCGGCGAGAACACCATTTGATTCGGGAGTTTCACATTCATTTTGTCAAAAGGATTGGTATCGCACATCGGTGACCGTCTTAGATGGTAAAGGACAAATTGGATGTGTTATTGCATAATGGGTGCTCAATGCACGCAGATAGAGTTTGTTGTGTTTAGTTATGTTTGGGAGTCAAGTGTTCGGTATGTAAGCGTCGTTACTGTCGCTGGTGGAGTTCGATGTAATATTTGGCATGGACTGGCTCTCGGAGCAACAAGCTTATATTCATTGCAGCAGCAAGGAGGGTATATTGGGATCAGGTCGTGAGATGACTTTTACGGGCTTGAAAGGGTCGAGCAAGACTTTGATGTCTGCTCTTCGGGTGGTGAGGGCGGTTTGTGCTGGTGCAGAGCTATTCTTTACTCTAGAAAATTTGTAAATCCTAAGCCTATGTTGGACAGTATTTCAGTGGTATCTGAGTACCCTGATGTGTTCCCTGGCGAGCTGCCTAGAGCACCACCTCATCGGGAGATAGACTTCATGATTGAGCTAGTGGAAGGTGCGAACCCTGTGTCACGCTCTCTGTATCAGTTAGCGCCTAAGGAGATGGCGGAGATGAAGGTGCAACTTTAAGAGCTGTTGGAGCAAGGTTATGTGCATCCAAGTTCGTCTCCTTGGAGCACACCGGTCTTTCTTGTTAAGAAGAAGGACAGAAGCTTGAGACTTTGTATCTATTATCGAGAGCTAAGCAAGCTAACGGATAAGAAAAAGTATCTGATTCCAAGGATTGACGATCTATTTGATTAGTTGGTTGGGTCAACAGTATATTCGAAGTTAGATCTGAAATCCGGCTACTACCAATTAAGGATAAGGGAAAGCGACATCCCAAAGACAGCGTTCAGCATGCAGTTTGGGCATTTCGAGTTCACGGTCATGCCGTTTGGGTTGACCAATGCGCCATCCTTGTTTATGGAGCTGATGAATAGGACGTTCAGAGAGTACCTTGACCGTTTCGTTATAGTATTTGTCGACGATATCTTGGTGTACTCGCAGTATGAGGATGATCACTACAAGCATTTGCATATGGTGATGGAGATGTTGAGAAGGAGTTAGTTGTATGCTAAGTTCTCCAAGTACGAGTTCTGGTTACCATCGGCAGCGTTCCTTGGTAATGTTGTTAGTGGAGAAGGGATAGCGGTGGATCCGGCGAAGATAGTGGCGATACGGGAGTGACATGTATTGATTACAGTGGTGGAAGTTTGGAGCTTTCTGGGGCTTGCTGGCTACTACATGTAAGACCCCCCCCCCCCTCTCGTATCCCAAAATATGACACAAAGGGGGGGGGTCTTATGCCCAGAACAGCCGCCTTGCAGTAGCATTAGCACACGGACTAACCTGAACCACAAGGCATCTAATCCACCGGCTACAACCAATATCAATATATACATGCCAACCCTACCATAATATAAAGAGAGAGAAGTCAAATCCATACTAAGCATATATATCCAAATACATCAAATAAGAGAAGCTAAAACATGCTTCTACAAGTTTCAGAGTACAACTATAAAAATTGCCCAAACGGGCTACATTAGAGTCGCTCAACACTCACATCCGTAACCGACGGTAGCGTCGGTACCGTCACTTCAGGCCCTGTCGTACTGGCCTGGCTGTCTTGCTATAAAGTCTGCGGTTGCTTTACCTGCAGGGTGACCTCCTAAAAAGGGAGATGTAGCAATCATCAGTCGAAAAGACTAAGTGGCTTCACATCCGCTACCCCGGCGACTCCTCGTCACCGAGCGGAGAGAGGAACAAGGGTACAAGTATAATAAATAGTATAACAGGTACAAGCAGGTGGTAATGGTACAATAAGATTAATAGCATTATATTCTAGCAGCTCTACATAAAGAATAACAAACTATCAAGTGCAAGTATCTACAGAAGGAAAGTAACTTAACTTATAAGGATGCTCATACAAGCTTATAAGTTAAGGATCGGGTTACATAAATTAACTCATTGTATAGGAGTGCCCACACAAACTTATACGATGAGGATCTTGTTTGTGCAATGCTATGTAATGGTATATATGCTATGCAATGACTCACCCATGATCACACACATGCAATTGCTATGTCAACATAGACTAGTAGTTCCCACTATTCGAGTAGGTAGCTAACCTCTCAGGCTTCAACCGTCGTGGCCAGGCAGTGTGTAACACCCCCTATCCGTCGCATAGCATATAACAGTAGGTCCGGCCGGGGCCCGATGCCATATACCACAGACAGACTGGGTGGTTACTCAATGGAAACCATCCAACCAATCATAATGTCCTACACATAGCATTATAGCGGAAGCAGTTTAATAGTTGCAATTAAGAACCCAGCACAAAAGCATGAATGTTCACTAATAAGCCAAATAGGAATGAAGTGCATACACAGTACTGGACTTAAAGCCTTACAAATGGTTTACTCAAAATTACATGTTTTCCATACCACGACACGCAGACCGGTCATACATGAACAAAAACAAGTAAACACTCCAATTAGGCCTTCGAGGGCCGACTTCACAATTTGGGCTTTAGCCCGCTATTGACTGCTTGGTCCAGCAGCACCTGCAAGCAATAAACCACCGCACGGTGGCAAACAAAAGCAACGCTCAGCAATGCTGACCAAATTATAACGATCCCGCCGCCAATTCGGGGCGGCGATGCTCCTTCCCTGCAGTTTATTAGCATAACCAAGTATTATATAAATATATACATTGCATCACATGCGTTGGCACGCACGGCCACATGCCTCGTGCACTCAGGGCACATTCTCGGTGAACTGGCCAATGTCACGTCAATTTAAGCCATAGATATTCCGATCACACCACCGCCACTTTGACGGCCAAACCATGAGCATTTTGTCTTCCTGGCATGCGTCACGTCAATTTAAGCCATAGACCACCGAAGTCCCTCATCTATGTCAACGACTCTAACCGAACGACAAAGATCGGGTACGATTCTGCATAACCCGTGCTCACATCGCAACGACAATTTAAGCCATATGCGCGGGTCAAACTTCTCTTGAGTCCCGTTTACATCACAAACTTCACATAACCCAGTTTTGTCCAAGTTGGCTCCCAGGCCATCATGTTGGCAAGATCACGCATCCGCCCAATTTTCCGGGTGCACCTTAGGGTTAATCCACAAGGCTCCCTGTTGCAATCTACCACGTAGAAAACCCAAAACACAAACATTCGCACGGAGTCTTCTCCGGCATTTATGTAATGCAACATCACCGATCCAGACCAACATGTCAGGATAGGCTTCACACATCATGCCTATGTCCGTTCTCGTTTACGGAATCTACACAACGGGGATTATTCATGTCTGCCCGAAGGAACGCCTCAAACTCACCGCAAACTCGCGAGAGCGGGCTTCATATGCAAAAGAAGGAGAGCTTCACATGCTCAAGTAGAGAATCGTTACCCTAGCGTTCTTCCTTAGCGCCATGGAAATGTACGCAGATGTAAAGCACCGCAATCTCCTTGCCTTCGTAGGTCCGAAGAAGGCTCGCGATTTGGTGCTCTAAAACTCCTGCAAAGACTGGATCTAAGCTTCTTCTTCCTCCTTTGCTCTCCCCTCTCTCTAGGATTTAGACAGAGAACCAGCAGAAAATAATAAGGGTTTTGAAACCCTTCTCTCGGTATAACTCTTTCGGGAATAAGCACAGCCGTCGGATCCCACTAAAAGGGATGCACGGGCACGATCCAGGTCTGACCTGGACGAATGGGGCTAAACACCGCATGGTAGACCTACAGGAGCAGGACACGTCCGCGTCAATGTCGGAACAATTAGTCAACTCCCGCCAATCCCGTATGTCGACACTCCGTGTCGACAGAGTTAATCAAGCCACAAACAGCCTCGCGCTCGACGATCATCGAACCAAGATCGTTGACCGCTGCCAGAATCGTCGAACGGAGCTTCTCTGGCCAAATCGTCGAACCCACGGCCCGGTCGTCGACCGCAGAACGTCGACCAAATCGTCGACCCCAGAATTGACCAGATCGTCGAGCTCTGCTCGACGATCGCCGAACCCAGAATGCTGACCCGATCGTCGAACGCAGAAAGCTGGCCCGATCGTCGAACACAGCATTGAGACCAGATCGTCGACCGCTGCTCGACGATCGTCGCACCCAGATTTTTGCCTTAACGTTTTTGCCAGATCTTTGAACTACCCCGACACGCCCTGGGACATGCCCGTGTCCCAAGCCGTGTACCCCTACCAAATTCCAAATTTGGTACAGATCGCCACCCGTCGCTCTTTTGAGTTTTGGGGCGTTATAACTTTCCCCCTCTTAAAAGAATTTCGACAACGAAATTACATAAATAAAGATAAGTACAAAACCAAAATTTGTACCTGAGCGTAACAACTCTGGATACTCGTCAAGCATAGTCTGCTCTCGCTCCCAAGAGAGCTCCTCTCAACCGCAATTGTCCCATCAGACCTTGACCATCCCGATCTCTATATTGCGTAGCCGCTTGACTTCCGAGTCTTCAATCCGCACAGGCTTGACCTTTGTCGTCAACCCACCGGCACTTGATCAACTGCGATCACTTGCGAAGGCTCTTGCACCGCCTTCCGTAGCACTGATATATGGAATACATCATGTAGACCACTAAGCTCCACCGAAAGCTTCAACCGATAGGCTGCTTCACCAACCCGCTCCAGAACCTCAAACAGCCCAAGGTACCTCAGGCTTAGCTTTTTCAAGCGCCGCACCCGCGAGACACCCTTGAACGGCTTGATCTTTAAGTACACCCAGTCGCCCACAGTGAACTCCACGTTCCTGTGCTTGGCATTATAGTACTTCGCCTGACGGTCCTGAGCGATTAGCAACCTCTCCCGAATGGTTCGTACCAACGAAGTAGCATCCTCCACTTCTAATCGCTTATACAACTTTGACTCACCCGTTTCTAACCAAGACAACGGCGTGCGACATTTTCTACCATAAAGGGCCTCGAAGGGCGCCATGTGAATACTCGTCTGGTAGCTATTGTTGTACGCAAATTCCACCAAATAGAGATGGTCTTCCCATTGCTTTCCAAAGTCCAAGACACACATGCGGAGCATGTCTTCCATAGTTCTATTGACCCTCTCGGTCTGCCCATCTGTTTGCGGATGAAAGGCTGTGCTGAATTTTAACTTTGTTCCCAACATTTGCTGCACTAGCCTCCAATCATTGGACGTGAACCGCCCATCTCGGTCACTCACGATGCTGCGGGGCACACCGTGAAGCCGCACTATGTTATCCACATATAACTTTGCCAACGTTTCCACCGGATCATCCTTCCTATGCGGAATGAAATGTGACACCTTCGTTAACCGATCTACGGCCACCCAGATGGCGTCGTTTCCCTTTTGCGACCTTGGCAGACCGTGCACAAAGTCCATTGTGATGTCGTCGAATTTTCACTCCGGAATAGGCAAGGACTTCAGAAATCCTCCCGGCTTTTGGCACTCCGCCTTCACCAAGACGCAAGTTTGGCACTTCGCCACGTAGAGCGCCACATCCTTCTTCAAACCCGGCCACCAAAATAGTTTCTTAACGTCGCGGTACAACTTTGTGCTCCCCGGGTGAATCGAGTACTTAGTATGGTGCGCCTTGTACAACAAATCCACCCGCAAACTGCCCACGCTTGGGATGCAAAGACGACCGTCTTTCCAAAGTAATCTGTCCTCCACAACAAATTGGGAATTTGACCTATCCAGAGCCTCTACCGTGAACTGCTTCGTGTGGTCATCCAAATCCAATGCCTACCAAATCCGATTAGCCAGGTCACATTGAATTTCAGTCCAATTCAGTACTGCTTCAGCACTTTCTTGCTTATCTACACAACCAATCTCCAATGCCTCCAACTTCCGAACCAACCGCTCGTCATGGATCGACAGCCAATTGGCTTGAGCTGGGGCCCGGCGACTCAATGCGTCCGCAACTGCATTACCTTTACCAGACACGTAGTGGATCTTGACTGTATAGTCCCCCAGGAACTCCATCCTTCTACGTTGTTGCATATTCAGATCTTTCTGATCAATCAAATACTTCAGGCTCTTATGATCGGTGTAGATATCAATCTTCACACCGTACAAATAATGTCTCCACAGCTTCAAGGAAAAAATCACGGCCGCTAACTCCAAGTCATGGACCGGATAATTCCTCTCGTGCACTTTCAGCTGTCTCGAGCCATAAGCTATCACACTTCCATGTTGTAGTAGCACGCAACCCAAACCGCTGTCCAAAGCATCGCTATAAATCTCATAACCTTCGGTCCCACTCGGTGAACTCAGCACAGGCGCCGTGGTCAACCGACATTTTAATTCCTCAAAAGCTCGTGCGCACTCCTGGCGTCCAAACGAACTTCTGCTCCTTCCTCTTCAAAGTAGTGAGACATAACGCTATCCGCGAGAAGTTCTCTACGAAGTGCCTATAATAGCCGGCAAGCCCCAGAAAGCTCCAGACTTCCGCTACCGTAGAAAGCTCAGGCCACTCCCGTATCGCAACAATCTTCGCCGGATCCACTGCAATAACTTCCCCAGTCACTATATGACCGAGGAACTCCGCTGAGGACAACCAAAATTCGCACTTCGAGAACTTGGCGTACAGTTGATTCCTCCTTAGCGTCTCCAAAACTAAATGAAGATGCCTGAAGTGATCTTCCTCACTCTGCGAGTACACCAAAATATCGTCGATGAAGACGATCACAAAATGGTCCAAGTACTCCCTGAAGGTCCTGTTCATTAAACCCGTGCTCACAACGCAACGACAATTTAAGCCATTTGCGCGGGTCAAACTTCCACCGAGTCTCATTTCCATCACAATTCACATAACCCGGTTATGTTCAAGTTGGCTCTCAGGCCACCAAGTTGGCAGGATCTCGCATCCGCATAGTTTTCCGGGTGCACCTTTGGGTTAATCCCCAAGGCTCCCTGCTGCAATCTACCGCGTAGAAAACCCGAAAAATAATCTATAGCACGGAGTCTTCTCCGGCATTTATGCAATGCAACATCACCGATCCAGACCAACATGTCCGGGTAGGCTTCACACATCATGCCTATGTCCGTTCTCGCTTACGAACTCTAAACAACGGGGACTTCACATATCTACCCGAAGGAACGCCTCCAACTCTCCGCAAACTCGCGAGAGCGGGCTTCCTATGCAAAGAAGGAGAGCTACTCATGCTCAAGAAGAGAATCGTTACCCTAGCGTTCCTCTTTGGCGCCATGGAAAAGTAAGCGGATGAAAAGCACCGCATTAGCTTTGCCTCCGTGGATCCGGAGTCGGCTCGCGATTTGGAGCTTCGAAGCTCCTCCAATGGCCGGATCTAGCTCCTTCTTCCTTCCTTGGCTCTCCTCTCTCTCTAAACTTTTAGAAAGATAATAACTTATGAAAAGTGAGGGTTTCTAAGTCCAATCCCGGGTATATCCCTTCAGGAACCACCCCCAGCCGTTGGATCCCAAAATAAACAAACGAACGGCTTTGATTCGGGACTGAAATGCCCAATCTGGAACGAACACGACCTGGCACACACCCGTGTCCAGGGCCGTGTGCCTCATTCGCCGTCAAAATCAGCTCGCCTGGAACAACACACGGGTATCGAACATGCCCGTGTTCGACCTGACATGCCCGTGTTCCACTTGACATGGCCGTGTACCCCCATAATTTTTCCCCGAAAACAACCCGAGCACTGCACGGGTTCTAGGACACGCATGTGTCCTTGCCCGTGTCACCTCAACACTCCTGGGCCCCAGGCCGTGTACATGGTCTCGACAATCGACACTTCGTCGAGCGAAGATCGTCGACCTAATGACACAGCCTTGTACACGCCCGTGTCCTAGGCCGTGTGCCTTGTCTCGACACAATGTCGAGACCAAAGTGTCGACTTCCCGGGACGAGTGTCGACACGGGTTGACACGCCCTGCGACACGCCCGTGTCGTAGGCCGTGTGCCATGTCTCGACACTTCGTCGAGCGCAGAGTGTCGACTTCGCAGGCTAAGTGTCGACACGGGTCGACACGCCCTGCGACACGCCCGTGTCGCAGGCCGTGTGCCCAGTCTCGACACAATGTCGAGACCAAAGTGTCGACTTCCCGGCTGAGTGTCGACACAAGCTTGACACGCCCTGGGACACGCCCGTGTCCCAGGCCGTGTGCCTGCAGCCAGAACCCAAAACTGGCCAAAAACGTCCCTCGTCGCTCCTTTGAGTTTCGGGGTTTTACAACTCTCCCCCTCTTAAAATAATTTCGTCCTCGAAATTATATAAAGAAAAGACATGTACAAAACCAAAATTTGTACCTGAGCGGAACAACTCCGGATACTCGTCAAGCATAGTCTGCTCTCGCTCCCAAGAGAGCTCCTCACGACCGCAATTGTCCCACCGGACCTTGACCATCCTGATCTCTTTATTGCTTAGCCGCTTGACCTCCGAGTCCTCAATCCACACGGGCTTGACCTTTGTCGTCAGCCCACTATCCACCGGCACTTGATCAACCGCGATCACTTGTGTAGGCTCTTGCACCGCCTTCCGAAGTACCGAAATATGGAATACATCATGTAAACCACTAAGCTCCACTGAGAGCTTCAACCGCTAGGCCGCTTCACCAACTCGCTCCAGAACCTCAAACGGTCCAAGGTACCTCGGGCTTAGCTTTTTCAATCGCCGCACCCGCGAGACACCCTTGAACGACTTGATCTTTAAGTACACATAGTCGCCCATAGCGAACTCCACGTTCCTGTGCTTGGCATTATAGTACTTCGCTTGCCGGTCCTGAGCGATAAGCAACCTCTCCCGAATGGTTCTCACTAAAGAAGTAGCATCCTCCACTTCCGATCGCTTATACAACTTTGACTCACCCGTTTCTAACCAAGACAACGGCGTGCGACATTTTCTACCATATAGGGCCTCGAAAGGCGCCATCAGAATACTCGCTTGGTAGCTATTGTTGTATGCGAACTCCACCAAATAAAGGTGGTCTTCCCATTGCTTTCCAAAATGCAAGACACACATGCGGAGCATGTCTTCCATGGTTCTATTGACCCTCTCGGTCTGCCCATCCTTTTGCGGATGGAAGGCTGTTCTGAATTTCAACTTTGTTCCCAACATTTGTTGCACTAGCCTCCAATCATTGGACGTGAACCGCCCATCTCGGTCACTCACGATGTTGTGGGGCACACCATGAAGTCGTACTATGTTATCCACATAAAGCTTTGCCAACTTCTCCACTAGATCATCCTTCCTATGCGGAATAAAATGCGACACCTTCGTTAACCGATCAACAACCACCCAAATGGCGTCGTTCCCCTTTTGCGACCTTGGCAAACCGTGCACAAAGTCCATAGAGATGTCGTCAAATTTCCACTCCGGAATAGGCAAGGACTTAAGAAATCCTCCCGGCTTTTGGCACTCCGCCTTCACTAAGACGCAAGTTTGGCACTTCGCTACGTAGAGCGCCACATCCTTCTTCAAACCCGGCCACCAAAACAGTTTCTTCACATCACGGTACATCTTCGTGCTCCCCGGGTGAATCGAGTACTTGGTATGGTGTGCCTCGTACAACAACTCCACCCGTAAATTGCCCACACTTGGGACGCACAGACGACCGTCTTTCCAAAGTAATCCATCCTCCACGACGAATTGGGAATTTGACCCATCCAGAGCCTCTACCATGAACTGCTTCATATGAGCATCCATATCCAAAGCCTGTCGAATACGATCAGCCAGGTCATATTGGACTTCAGTCCAATTCAGAACTGCTTCAACACTTGATTGTCTATCCACACAAACAATCTCCAACGCCTCCAACTCCCGCACCAACTGCTCATCATGCACCGATAGCCAATTGGCTTGAGCTGGGGCTCGGCGACTCAACGCGTCCGCAACCGCATTCCCTTTTCCAGGCACGTAGTGGATCTTGAATGTATAGTCCCCCAGGAACTCCATCCATCTACGCTGCTGCATATTCAGATCTTTCTAATCAATAAGATACTTCAGGCTCTTGTGATCGGTGTAGATATCAATCTTCACACCATACAAATAGTGCCTCCACAGCTTCAAGGCAAAAATCACGGCCGCTAACTCCAAGTCATGGACCGGATAGTTCCTTTCATGCACTTTTAGCTGTCTCGAGCCATAAGCTATTACACTTCCGTGTTGCAGTAGCACGCAACCCAAACCACTGCCCGAAGCATCACTATAAATCTCATAGCCTTCGGTCCCACATGGCGAACTCAGCACAGGCGCCGTGGTCAACCGACACTTCAACTCCTCAAAAGCTCGCGCGCACTCCGGCATCCAAACGAACTTATGCTCCTTCCTCATCAAAGTAGTGAGAGGTAACGCTAACCACGAGAAGTTCTCTACGAAGCACCTATAATAGCCGGCAAGCCCCAGAAAGCTCCGGACTTCTGCTACCGTAGCAAGCTCAGGCCACTCCCGCATCGCAACAATCTTCACCGGATCCACAGCAATACCCTCTCCACTCACTATATGCCCGAGGAACGCCTTTGAGGATAGCCAAAACTCGCACTTAGAGAACTTGGCATACAACTGATTTCGCCTTAGCGTCTCCAACACCAAATGAAGATTCTTGAAGTGATCTTCCTCACTTTGCGAGTACACCAAAATATCGTCGATGAAGACGATCATGAAATTGTCCAAGTACTCCCTGAAAGTCCTGTTCATCAAATCCATGAACACCGACGGTGCATTAGTCAGCCCAAACGGCATGACCGTAAACTCATAATGCCTGTATCTCGTACTAAACGCTGTCTTTGGGATATCACTCTCCCTTATTCGTAGCTGATAGTACCCAGCCTTGAGATCCAACTTCGAGTACACCGTCGCCCCGACTAACTGATCAAAAAGATCATCAATCCGGGGGATCAATTACTTGTTCTTCTCCATCAACTTGTTGAGCTCCCTATAATCAATACATAGCCTCAAGCTTCCGTCCTTCTTCTTAACAAAGAGGACCGGTGCGCTCCAAGGCAAAGAACTCGGGCACACATACCCTTGCTCCAACAACTCTTGCAGTTGAACTTTCAGCTTCGCCATTTCCTTAGGCGCCAGCCGATAAGGAGATCGTGACACAGGCTTCGCACCTAGCACTAGCTCAATCGCAAAATCTATCTCCCGCTGAGGTGGGGCTCCAGGAAGATCTACGGGGAACACATCAGGGTATTCCGATACCACTGAAATACAATCCAATGCGGGCTTCGGCTTTGCAACCTCCACTAGTGTGAAGAACAGTTCTGCACCGGCACGAACCGCCTTCGCCACCTGAAGAGCAGACATCAACGTCTTGCTCGACCCATTTAAGCCCGTAAAAGTCGTCTCACGACTAGCTCCCAACTTGACTTCCTTGCGACCGCAGTCAATATAGGCCTGCTGCTCCGAGAGCCAGTCCATGCCAAATATAACGTCGAACTCCACCAACGGAAGTAAAGATGCCTGCATGTCGAACTCCTGATTCCCAATACGAATCTTAACATCGCAGATCCTATCCGCTCGCATCGAACACCCATTGGGCAACAACACATCCAACTTATACTTCGCCATCGAAGAAGGGACTCCTGATGCGTGATATAAATCCTTCGGACAAGAAGGAGTGTGAAGCTCCCGTATCAAAGAGTGCTCGTGCCTGATTTTCACAAATCAATACAAATCCTAAACAAGCAGTGGTAAGGTAACATGTACATAACAAGTATTTAAAGAAATTGACTTGCTATAAATTAAACCGTACCTGTCACCACATCAGCCTGTTTGATGGCCTCCTGTTGGCCAAGATTTTAGACCCTTGGTTGGGCCGGAGCATAGTGGGACGCGGTCGACTCCACCGCCTTTCCCTTCTCTTCATAAGTAGATCCCGGCTTTCTCTCGGACTTTGGACGTCCGCTCCAACAGTCACAGGCAAAGTGCCCCGTCTTTCCACAAGTAAAACACGCACCCGGGGTCCGACTCGTAGTCGCCCCAGAAGCACCAGAAGGAGCTGGACCCAAAGTCCTATGCTTCTTGAAAGCCCTCTGATAGCCGGACTTTGAAGTAGTCGGCATATTGAATTCAGATTTCCCATCACCCAAGCTTTTTTTTTGCTTGTACATTCTTCATGTCCTTCTCCAAGGACCGGGCAGTGTTGACCAAGGTTAGGAAACCCTGCGTCATCGGCCCCGAGAGTAGTAACCTCAACTCATCTCTCAAGCCTTCATAGAAGCGATTAGTCTTGCGCTCCTCATCCACGATGGTGGAGCTAGCATAACGACTCAGACGAGTAAACTCGTGGAGATATTCATCCACGCTCCTCTCACCCTGAACCAACTTCAGAAACTCATTCTCCAACGCTATCTTCTGCGTCGAAGGGAGGTATCTAGCCAAGAACAATCTCGAGAACTCCTCCATCGAGACATCACCAAGTTGCCTACCTCTCAGTAAGTGCAGCTCCAATCCTTCCCACCACATCCTCGATTCACCGTCTAGAAGCAACATAGCGATGGTAGTCATTTGCCACTCCTCTATCTCCGTTGCTGTCATGACTCTCTTCACCCTGGAGAGCCAGTCTTCAGCCTGAGATGGGGTTCCCAACCCCGAGAATACCGGAGGGTTAAAGCTCATAACATGCTTAGGCTGCCTCTCGGTTGCCCTCCTTGGCACCACCGGTTCCACAACCACTTGCTCCACTCTCCTCGGCTCAGCCTCTTGAAGAGGTTCCTGCTCCATCGCAGGAACGGGCTGCTGCGTTTGCCTTGCAGGCTACGCATTTATCACGGCCAACACCGCGTCAGCCACCAATCGTATGTTCTCAGCCGACAGAGGTGTTGCAGGAGCAACATCCGGTGGACTACTAGCCTCAGAAACTCGGCGTTCTGACGGCCCAACACCACTTCTGGTCACCTATAGTGGTACAAAACACCGTTAAGCGACCAAATAAAATTACAAACAGCAATTATAGGAACACGCAGGTTCTTCAAACACGAGTATTTTCATTCCTAAGTGGACATTCATGGGTTCTTTTACCGTTATAACGATGACGCACACAATGTGCTCACCACCCCTTAAAAAGAATTCGTCCATGAATTCATCTTAAGCCCGAACAAAACCAGTAGTTTGATACCAAATTGTAACACCCCCTATCCGTCACATAGCATATAGCAGTAGGTCCGGCCGGGGCCCGACGTCGTATGCCACATACAGACCGGGTGGTTACTCATGGAAACCATCCAACCAATCAACGTCCTACACAAAGAATTCTAGCGGAAGCAGTTTATTAAGGTTGCAAATAAGAACCCAGCACTAAAGCATGAATGTCCACTAATCCAAAATAGGAATGTATACAAATACCAACATAAGCCTTAAGGCCTTACAAAATGTTTCACTTGATATTACATGATTTACAAACCACGGCACGCAGGCCGGTCATACATGAATAAAACAGTAAACACTTCCAATTGGGCCTTCGAGGGCCGGCTTCGCAAAAAGGGCTTTAGCCTGCTATTGACCGCTTGGTCTAGCAGCACCTGCAAGCAACAAACCACCGCATGGTGGCAAAACAAGGAAACGGTCAGCAATGCTGACCAAATTATAACGATCCCGCTCCCAACTCGGGGCGGCGATGCTCCTTCCCTGCATTTCATTAGCATAAGCGAGCAATATATATATTTAGCCATTTCATCACAGACGTTGGCTCGCACGGCCACACGCCCAATGCTCTCAGGGCACATTCTCGGTGAACCGGTCGATGTCACGTCAATTAATGCCATAGACATTCCGGACTCACCACCGCCACTTTGACGGCCAAACCTATGAGCAATTTGTCTTCCTGGCCTGGGTCACGACAATTTAAGCCATTGACCGCCGAAGACCCTAATCTATGCCAACGACAAGTGCCACGTACCCTTAGGTCTCTTTAACCGAACGACATAGAACGGGTACGGCTCCATCTAACTCGTGCTCACATCGCAACGATAATTTAAGCCATTTGCGCGGGTCAAACTTCCACCGAGTCCCATTTCCATCACAATTCACATAACCCGGTTATGTTCAAGTTGGCTCTCAGGCCACCAAGTTGGCAGGATCTCGCATCCGCCCAGTTTTCCGGGTGCACCTTTGGGTTAATCCCCAAGACTCCCTGCTGCAATCTACTGCGTAGAATACCCGAAAAACAATCAATAGCACGGAGTCTTCTCCGGCATTTATGCAATGCAACATCACCGATCCAGACCAACATGTCCGGGTAGACTTCACATATCATGCATATGTCCGTTCTCGCTTACGGACTCTAAACAACGGGGACTTCACATATCTACCCGAAGGAATGCATCCAACTCTCCGCAAACTCGTGAGAGTGGGCTTCCTATGCAAAGAAGGAGAGCTACTCATGCTCAAGAAGAGAATCGTTACCTTAGCGTTCCTCTTTGGCGACATGGAAAAGTAAGCGAATAAAAAGCACCGCACTAGCTTTGCCTCCGTGGATCCGGAGTCGGCTCGCGATTTGGAGCTTCGAAGCTCCTCCAATGGCCGGATCTAGCTCCTTCTTCCTTCCTTGGCTCTCCTCTCTCTCTCTAAGCTTTTAGAAAGATAATAACTTATGAAAAGTGAGGGTTTCTAAGTCCAATCCCTGGTATATCCCTTCAGGAACCACCCCCAGCCGTTGGATCCCAAAATAGACAAAGGAACGGCTTTGATTCGGGACTGAAATGCCCAATCTGGACCGAACACGGCCTGGCACACGCCCGTGTCCAGGGCCGTGTGCCTCATTCGCCGTCAAAATCGGCTCGCGTGGAACAACAGACGGGTATCGAACACGCCCGTGTTCGACCTGACACGCCCATGTTCCACCTGACACGGCCGTGTACCCCAATCATTTTTCCTCGAAAATAACCCGAGCACTGCACGGGTTCTAGGACACGCACGTGTCCTTGCCCGTGTTACCTCAACACGTCTGGGCCCCAGGCCGTGTACACGATCTCGACACTCGACACTTCGTCGAGCGAAGATCGTCGACCTAATGACACGGCCTTGGACACGCCCGTGTCCTACGCCGTGTGCCTTGTCTCGACACAATGTCGAGACCAAAGTGTCGACTTCCCGGGACGAGTGTCGACACGGGTTGACACGCCCTGCGACACGCCCGTGTCGCAGGCCGTGGGCCATGTCTCGACACTTCGTCGAGCGCAGAGTGTCGACTTCGCGGGCTAAGTGTCGACACGGGTCGACACGCCCTGCGACACGCCCGTGTCACAGGCCGTGTGCCCAGTCTCGACATAATGTCGAGACCAAAGTGTCGACTTCCCGGCTGAGTGTCCACACAAGCTTGACACGCCCTGGGACACGCCCGTGTCCCAGGCCGTATTCCTGCAGCCAGAACCCAAAACTGGCCCAAAACGTCTCCCGTCGCTCCTTTGAGTTTCGGGGCGTTACATACACGGCCTGGAGCCCAGACGTGTTGAGGTAGACACGGGTAATGACACGGCCGTGTCCTAGAACCCGTGCAGTTCTCGGGTTGTTTTCGGGATAAATCGATGGGGGTACACGGCAGGCCACACAGCCGTGTAAGGTGGAACACGGGCGTGTCAGGCCGAACACGAGCGTATCAGGCCGAACACGGGCGTGTTCGATGCCCGTGTGTTGTTCCAGGCGCGTCGATTTTTACGGCGAATGAGGCACACGGCCCTGGACACGGGCGTGTGCCAGGCCGTGTGCGGTCTAGATTGGACATTTCAGTCCCGAATCAAAGCCGTTCGTTTCTTTAATTGATGATCCAACGGCTGGGGGTTGTTCCTGATGGGATATACCCGGGATTGGGTCTTAGAAACCCTCACTTTTCATGAGTGGTTATCTTTCTAAAGCTTAGAGAGAGAGGAGAGCCAAGGAAGGAAGAAGGAGCTAGATCCGACCATTGGAGGAGCTTCGAAGCTCCGAATCTCGAGCCGACTCCGGATCCACGGAGGCAAAGCTAGTGTGGTGCTTTTCATCCACTTACTTTTCCATCGCGCTAAAGAAGAACGCAAGGGTAACGATCCTCTTCTTGAGCATGTGTAGCTCTCCTTCTTTGCATATGAAGCCCACTCTCGCGAGTTTGCGGTGAGTTGGAGGCGTTCCTTCGGGTAGATATGTAAAGTCCCCGTTTTCTAGAGTCTGTAAGCGAGAACGGACATAGGCATGATGTGTGAAGCCTATCCGGACATGTTGGTCTGGATCGGTGATGTTGCATTGCATAAATGCTGGAGAAGACTCTGTACGCTTGATTGTTTTTCGGGTTTTCTACGGGGTAGATTGCAACAGGGAGCCTTGGGGATTAACCCAAAGGTGCACCCGGAAAACTGGGCGGATTCGTGATCCTGCCAACTTGGTGGCCTGAGAGCCAACTTGAACATAACCGGGTTATGTGAAATGTGACGGAAATGGGACTCGGGAGAAGTTTGGCCCGCGCAAATGGCTTAAATTGTCGTTACGATGTGAGCACGGGTTAGATGGAACCGTACCCGTTCTATGTCGTTCGGTTAAAGAGACCTAAGGTGACGTGGCACTTGTCGTTGGCATAGATTAGGGTCTTCGGCGGTCTATGGCTTAAATTGTCGTGACCCAGGCCAAGAAGACAAAATGCTCATAGGTTTGGCCGTCAAAGTGGCGGTGGTGAGTCCGGAATGTCTATGGAATTAATTTACGTGACATCAACCGGTTCACCGAGAATGTGCCCTGAGAGCACGGGGCGTGTGGCCGTGCAAGCCAACCTCTGTGATGAAATGATTATTTATTTATGTTGCTCGCTTATGCTAATGAAATGCAGGGAAGGAGCATCGCCGCCCCGAGCTGGGGGCGGGATCGTTATAATTTGGTCAGCATTGCTGACCGTTGCCTTATTTTGCCACCGTGCGGTGGTTTGTTGCTTGCAGGTGCTGTTGGACCAAGCGGTCAATAGCGGGCTAAAGCCCAAAATGCGAAGCCGACCCTCGAAGGCCTAATTAGAGTGTTTACTGTTTTTATTCATGTATGACCGGCTTGCGTGCCGTGGTTTGTAAAACATGTATTAAAGTGCAAGTTAGATCTGATATACTCTAGAGGGGGGGTGAATAGAGTATGGTGCTTGCTAAAAACGTTTTACAACTGTTGTTGTATTTCTAAGTGAATAGGGAAGCAAATAACATAAAGTAAATCTAAATACAGAATAATCACAGATCAATCACAAAGCAATCTCAAAGCAATCACAAAGCAATCCCAAAGCAATCACAAAGCACAGCCAGAAACAAAAGAAAGATATGCAACCAAATGACACAAGGAGCTATAGTGGTTCCGCAATCAACCTGGGTACATCCACTCTTCTACCACCCTAGGTAGGAATCCACTGCAGGATGAGTTGATCAGGTGTCCTGGGCACCAATGAGCTTTTGATAAGGTGCTCAAAAACCAAACCAGATTTTTTGATCAGGTGTCTTGCCACCACTGAGTTTTGATAAGGTCTCAGAAACCAAACACAAACTTTTGAAGGGAGTTTGAAAAACCCTTTACAGTAGAGAGAGAGAGAGAGAGAGAGAGAGAGAGAGAGATGAGATGATCTTCTCTGTCAACAGTCAGAGAGAAGATAGTGGATGTTGTCAAAGCTCCCCCTGAGATCTTGAGTTGTTCAGGAAGTGAAGCTTTGCAGTAGGGTGATAGGCCTTCAGGTGATTTGATCTCCAGCAAAAGATGATTTCAGCAACAACTGAAATGTGAGGTGTCTGGAGTCTTGAATGATGATGGCCTTTGAACACTACTGGGTGACCTACTACTGGGCGACCTGGGGACAGGTCGCCTACTGTTGGGGGACCTGGAGGTAGGTTTCCTACTGCTAGGCGACATGGACTCAGGTCGCCTATTGCTGGGCAACCTGGAGGAAGGTCGCCTACTGATGGGCGACCTAGAGGTAGGTCTCCTACTGCTGGGCGACCTGGAGGCAGATCGCCTACGCTGCTGGTGAGCTGGAGATTGAATAGGTCACCCCTACTACTGGGTGACTTAGAGGCTAAATCCACTTGGCGCATTTTCCGGCTCGTGCCGTTGTTAGAGTACCTCGTTAGGTGTTCTTAGAGGTTATATCCTGTTGCAGGGTTCCCCAGCTAGCCGGAGTCTGTTTTAGAGACTCGGCTGAGCCTATCAAGGAATGCTTGTGCTTTGGTTCGGTTGAGGTTAGCCCGAGTGTGTGGTCGTCGGAGGCTGTGTCCGACTTCGCCGATGTTTTCGTAGCCCAAGTGTTTAGCTACGGTGCGGATTTGTTCGGAATCCGAGAGCGTTAATTTTCTTGTCATTTCGACGGTGGCCTGTTAGCGGGTAGTCATTTTATTTTAGCATATACATATAATTACGCATTTCTGCATGCGAGTGATTTAGGCATGCCGGTGAATTAATGCATGTGTGCACGTAAGTGAGAGGCTTTATAAATGCATGTGTGCGGGTATGTGCGGGTAGGTGCAGTTTATATATATATTTATAAGTGTAAAAAAAATTTATGTGTATAGGTATATGAATAAGTAAATGGTTGTGTGTTGGTGTACATGTATGTGTATAGTAGAGGCATATGTATAGGTTAGTATAAGTGTGTATAGGTATATGAGTGTATATGATTAATTGCTTAACACAAAAAAAAAATTTATTTAGGTAAATGATTCATTTATATAGAATTTAGTATTAGGGTATGATATATATATATATATATATATATATATATATATATATATATATATATATATATATATATATATATATATATATCATTAGGTTATCTTCCCCCCCCCCAAACCCGACGCAGGCAGACCCGAGCGGAAGAAGGAATCAGGAGGAAGCCCCCGCAACGCTCCGACCGCCCGTTCGCCGGCCTTTTCAGCCCGGATCTCCAGTTCGAGGCCGGATTCGGACTCCTCTAGGCTAGATCTGCGTTCCGAGGTAACTAATTTGGGATTTCACCATCCTTTTTTTTCCGATCGGTGTTGGAGTTCTCGTTTTTTCCATGCTTGACCGCCCAGTTTTCTTTGTCCAGTGTTTTCATTGGATTGTTGGCTGTGATCTTGTCCTAATTAGAGGAGGATTGCTGGCCAAATTTCTTCAAAAAAAAACTAGGCAAGTGCACCCTTCGCCCTTGTCAAAGAAATTCTAGGTTGTGTTCTTGGTTTGCTTAAATTTGGATCTATCTCGTTTAAGGACTTAGTCATGATAAAAATTAGTTCAAAACCTCTTTGTTGCTGAATTGGTGGCCGGAAGGTTTCTTTAGATTGCGGTTCCTTTTTTTTGGACTTGAGTCATGCCCAGATCTGTTAAGGATTATAGCTTTGTTCTTGTTCAAATCCCTTGGTTGTTAAAATTGCGACCTGAAGGAGTTTAGATTGTTGTTCCCTTTTTTTGGCTTTGAATCCTGCCTACACCGAGTATATAGCATGAAGCATTATTCTTTTCAATAGGTTTGCTGTAGCTTTAAATCATGTCCAGTACGATTCATTTCCTGCATAAGTTTAGATTCAAACCACGCAAATTAATTATTTATGTTTGGTAACAAATTAATCGTATATGTTTTGGTATTGAATTAATTATACATGTTTTGGTGTCCAATTAATTGTTTATGTTTTGTGATCAAACTAATTGTATCGGTGTAGTTGAGATCAAATTACTCGTTTACGTTTAATATCAAGCTATTGGTCAGGGTTTAGTATCAAGATGTCTGCTGATTTTTTTTTTCTTTTTATTTTGAGTGGAACCACTCGATTGGACAATTTGGATGTTTAGTCCACTGGTTTAAAATGGGCTCTTAGGTGGGTGACTCTAGATTGGTTAGGGTTCAGTGTGACTTCTTGGTGGATCATGGAACCTCTAGTAAGGGTTTTTCCCGGGTCGCGTAGTGCTGGAGTAGGATGTGATTTTGAGGTGGGTCGGACCGATGCCGTCATTCTTGTTTTACTTCTTGTCTTATTAAGACAATGTGAGCTGTTTGGTTGAGTTGGACCAATGCCACCACCACAGCACCTTGAGATGTTTAGGCCTGTTAGGCGTGGTTGGACCGTTGCCACCAGTCTAGGCCCTTATTTCTGATTTTTGTCCATCTCCAGTACTAGGTGACTCTTCCTGCTCTAGCTTTATACTAGGATTTATTTATTTTTCTAATCCTTCCTGCAGAGATTTGTGAGGCTTGACTTCACCCGTGCACTTGGTGCACCCCTTTTTGCTCACTCATGGCGAGTATTATTCCTTCATTTGTTTACTTTAGCTCTTACCCGCTTCACTTTTTCCTTACACTATTGTTTCATTTTCATATATATATTGCTTTGCTGAGGCGTTCTTTTCTTTGAATGCCTCAGGTTCAGGTTTATAGCCGACTGAGCGGCTAGGGTTCTTCTAGAGTTTGCTAGTGTTATAGCTGCTGCTGAGTTTATTTTCCTCACTCCTGGGAGGTAGTTACTTTAGACTTGTAGTACAGATATGCCTACTCACCAGTGGGTTCGTGTCAGTTGTTGGCGCTCACTGGTGGTTTCTCTTTTAGATGCTTTGTACTTTGCTTATACTGCTAGATTTCCTGTTTTGGAGTTTATTGAACTTGCTTCTGGGATGATTTATGTTAGGTTTCTAGTTACTTTAAAACCTATAAAAGAAAATAATTATTATATCAAAAACATAGACCGCATGTTTTCCTTTCTAAAAAGCTTAATCACTATTTTCAAACCACGTAAAAGGGCATTTCCTATATATATTATATAAATTAAATCTAGGGTCTTGCATAGCTTTAAGTGTCCCCTGGGGACGCTTATGCATTCTCTTAGGATGTTAAAAAATGAATAAAGTATTTTCCGCTACGTATAAGTATATTTTTGAAGGGTGGACTAGTTGATCCACGAAGCCGAGGGATACGGCCTCTAATATATAATTGATTTTCACATCATTAAAGCTTTTGAACTTTCATAGTCTTAGTAGTTGGTGGTTGCCTGAGCATCGACAGTTATCCCCTGTCCGACGTGGCATCACAACGCGTGTTTTCTTATACTCTGATGCTTCTTAATTTCAGAGAAAAATGCGGGTTGTGACAGCAGCTCAGTTGGTGATGAGCTCTGTTGGAAGAGAGTGTTATCAAGGGTTGCGGGTTCGATACCTAGCGCCAACAACGCGCCTTACTGAGAAACAGGAGGGAGAGGCGTTGGGGTGTATTGGGCTGCAACCCTGTAACGTTATCACGGGTGGTCCAAGCTATTCGGCCCAAGTGGGGTGCGGTATCCTCTGAGTCCTGGGCTAGGCCATTACATAAAAAGTGCACTTTTTTGTAACGACCCGGCCCTTTAGACCAAGGCCGCCCGACCCACCAGTAGCACATGGACCTTTAGACCACGGACCACGGTGGTACAGCCGGAATATACCAAGGCCTGCAGGTCGTACACCCCAACGCCTCTCTGGCCTGTTTCTCAGCAAACAGCGCGTTGTTGGCGCAGGGATTCGAACCCGCAACCCTTGATAAGAAACCTTCAACAGTTCTCATCACCAACTGAGCTGGCCTGAGGCGTTGGGGTGTACGACCTGCAGGCCTTGGTATATTCCGGCTATACCACCGTGGTCCGTGGTCTAAAGGTCCATGTGCTACTGGTGGGTCAGGCGGCCTTGGTCTAAAGGGCCGGGTCGTTACAATTACCACTGGCTCCCTCATCTCCTGTCTCACCTCCTAGCGAGGTTAGTCCTCTGCCCTTCTCCAATCTCTCCCATCAGCAATGCGACCCCTTCGTTGATCATTTCTGGCACCCCAGCCCTAATCCTCTGTTGGCCTCTTCCGGCCTCGAGACGTGTGCCAATCTGCCTCAATCCTCTTTGTCATCTCCAATATCCGAGGTATAGGTCTGTCGGAAATGAACAGCAGAGCCTCTCTCAGATCCTCTCGCAGGCCCTTATAAAACCTCTTGGTGTATTCGGCATCATCCAGCTGATAGCAGTCCGAAAACCGGGCTAAATGATTGAACTCCCGGTGGTACTCCACCACCGTCTTGTTGTCTTGCCTCAATTGTAGAAATCTGTCTTTCAGCTTAGCTCTGGCTGACTGCGGAACAAAGTGCTCCAACAATACGGCCCTGAAGTCCTCCCAAGCAATGTCTGTAACCTCTCTATCAGCAAACGTCGTATCCAGCAGTGTCTTCCACCATCTCTTGGCTTGGGACTCCAAGCAAGAGACCACCAAAGGCACCCTCTCCTCCCATGGGCACCGTATCCCGGTCAGCATCTCATACATGATATCCAGCCACTCCTCTGTCCGCACAGCCAACTCTGTCCCCAAGTAAGATGGGGGAGAAAGTCCTCGGAAGATGCTCAGCCAATTGGCCAACAGGTTTGGCTGCGGAGCCGGAACCTGCTGGGCCCTGAAAGTCTCTAGTATGGCTGTCAAAGTCTGCCCCATCTCCGACTGTAGAAACTGAGTGGGAGCTGGGGAAGGTGGTGCAACATTCGGAGTTTGCTGGACTCCGCCCTGTGGTGTAGGCTGTGATGGTGGCTGCGTAACAAAGATCGTTTGTAAGTAATAAACCCAAACCTAATTTAAAGTGGACAATTTACATGTGATCCCTCATATGGGCACACCACTGCTTCCGCTACTTAGTTTGTCCCAAAACTAAACTCGTGCGGGAGTGACCCAGGGTCTGTCGACTGCTACTTTTTCGATCGAGGTCTGCTCTGATACCACTTGTAAGACCCCCCCCCCCTTTTCTTTTTAAACCATGGGGTCTTAGGCCCAAAACTGCCGCTTTGCAGTGACACTTCCACACCCGGGAAGGTCGTCACTGCAAAACGCTGATCCTGTTGGTCATATCGATCACAGAAAAAGGTAGCAAGATAGTAAATGAAACACTTGTCCACAGAGATTACATATATATATAAATAATCTCCATGAAGGGAGAGTCCACAGTAAATTGAAATCTTCCAAATTTTTTGCAAGGTTTAGGCCTCTGATCCAAAATTTTAAAGGTAAACACATATTTATCAATTAAAGAAACAAGTCCTGCAAATAGACATCCAAAAATTATGAGAAAATTCAAGCATGACTGAAATGTCCTACAAACACTCTTGACCAAGTTTCCAAATTTTTCAGTGAATAATAAACTCTAATTTTAATATTGATCAATAAACCTCTTCCATAAATCAATGAAACAACTACTCAAAATATTCATCTAAAAATTATGATAAAATTTCCTCATGTGCATAATGACCTATGTGCACGTTTGCATAAATTTCACAATTTTCTAACCATCATTGAGCTCTGAATCTATTTTTGAACATAATTGCAAAATTATAAGCTTGTGAAGTAAGTACTGATAATATACTTCTAAAAATTATAATAAAATTCAGATACGAGTATAATGTCCCAAAACACCCTATGCCCAATTTACATGATTTTCCAATGAATAGTGAGATTATAATAAACAAATGACTATCAAGGGCAAATTCAAGTATTACAAGGGGGTACTAAAATTGTTGTTCCAAAATTTCCAATAAAATTAGCAGGGGCTCATATTTACCCTATGACTACACTACCCAAGTTTCACAACTTTTCATAAAGTCTTGATGGCCTATTTTACATATATAAGGTTTGTGCCCTAAATTAGGGTTAGGGTTTTGGGGAGCTTAACAACCTCTAAATCTCATGATATGTTTACCAGAGGACCTTGACAACCTTAAAGTCCTCTCCACCAAGTTTAAAGTCATTTCAAGGTCACTTGACCCCATGACCTTCTAACCCTAGGTTTTCACACATAGGACTTACCCTAGTGTCCTAGGGCTCTACCCTTCAACTTCCACCCAATAACAGTGGAGGGAATATTTTGTGTGCTAATATAGCTGAGTGCCAAGATCCATCACCTTTGGGTGAGGTTGACCAACTCAAGAGCACTTAGGGCACTTAGTCCTAATTTGACCTAAAAGGGTCAACCTTGGGCTACACCATTTCCTTATCAAATTAAACCCTAAAGGGGTGAAATTGTTACCAGTGCCCTATAATATTCCACAAGATCACCCACCAAACTTTTGGGGGGTTTTGAGGTGTTTAAGACACCAAATTAGTTTGTACATGGTTTATTAAATTTTTCCAAACACTATTGAAAAAGTATCTCCAAAAATTCTCATTTTTAGACAGGACCTAGTATATGTTAGAAAGACTCCCTGTCCAAATTTCAGGTCATTTGGACAAGGCATGAAGTGGGGGCACTCATTTTAGTCTCTGACTAACCCTAGGTATAGACCCCACCAAAATGAGTGCCCTGGTCAAACCAGACATCCAAAATGGTTCAAACTAATTTTAAATTAAAGTACCACCTAGGGCTACTACTTTTATGTTTACCATTTTTTCACTAGAGGTCTTCAGGTATTTTTAATAATTAAAAACATTAATAGTAATTTCTGTGACAGAATCAATGAAATGAAATTAATTAAATTCCTAAGATCTAAATCAGCAGAGCACGAATCTTGGCACAGATCAGACGGCGCTGGGTCATCTTCTACCTCCAACCGACGGCCTCGATTGCATCTTCCTGGAGCAGCTCCCAAGCACTGTCGTAGGCCATCCAGCCACTTCCCCGGCCGGCCACCGCCACCACCACCTTCGTCGAGGTGGTGTCTATCGCCAGGCGACGGCACAGCCGCCGGAGGGGACGTTTCTAGTGATCCCGATGGGTTGAAATTCACCCAAAAATCAGAAATTTTCTTCACCCGATCAGGCTCAATTGAGCTCGATTCTTGCCCCTATTGATTTCTAAGATCTACCCAGAGAGAGAGGAGAAGGGGATGACCTTTGTGGTGGTCTGGAGTCGAGCCCATCGCCGGGTTTCCATGGTGGTGGTGTCGCCGATCAGGTTTCTACAATAGTACAGTGGTTTGGCTCGTCTCCTTCAGGTGAAGCATGTAAATGACTCCCCAGAGTCCAATGATGCTTTTAAGACCATCAAAGGGGGAGAGGGAGGGCCAAGCACCGGGGGCCATTAATGGCCTTCAATAGAGTTTTCGGCCAAGGGGTGCGGGGGTGAACCTGGCTTGGAGTGGCCAGAAAATGGCTGGAAACTCCTGCTCTTCCCCAGAGGAGTTGAATCCAGCCATCAAAGGTGGCCTTTGGCCTCCCTAAACCATGAATGGCTTCTTCCTCCCTCTTTCTCTTTCCTCCATTAAGGGTGAGGTGGAGTTCTCTCTCTCCTAGTCACCAAGGCTGACTTGGTCATCCTTTTAACCTATTTGCAGCCCATTAAATCATATCATCCATAATTAACAGGTGGTTAGCCCAAATGAAAGAGGGCTTGAGCTTGGGTTAGCCCATTTGGGCTAAATTGACCTAAACTAGACTAGGGTTGACCTTGGTCATTTTGAAATTTTGGGTTGACCCCAATGGGTCCTTGGTGACCCATTGGCCTCCTCTAGGGTGTAGGTTGGGCTGGGTAGGGTTGTCTTGGCACTTTGGGGGTCACTTGACCCTTAGGAAGGGTACTTTGACCAAATCAGGACTAGAGTTGACTTTGGTCAACATGACCATTTGGGTCCCCCAAGGGATCTTTGGTGACTCATTGACTTCCCCTTAGGTCTAGGAAGACCTAGCTAGGGTTGGTTAGGCATCTTGGGTGTCACTTGACCCTTAGTTAGGGCACTTTGACCTTTTTGGGGCTAGGGTTGACTTGGGTCAACTTAGCCTCTTTGGTTGACCCCAATGGGTCCTTGGTGACCCATTGGCCTCCCTTAGGTCTTGGGAATTTCTAGGTGGGTCCCTTTCGCCAAGGGGAGGTCAGTTGACCTTGTATGAGCCTAGTTTGACCTGGTTAGGGTTGGGTTGACTTTGGTCAACTTGACCATTTTAGTTGACCATGGTGGGTACCTATGGCTCTAATGGACCCTCTAACAGGTTGGTGAGGTTGTGGTGAGGTCTTGGAGTCATGGTGAAGCCCCATGATCATTCTAACCTAGTGCTTAGAAATCTACTATTTGCAGACCACAGAGATCTCACCTACATTCCTAGGTTCACTTGGTCTTCTTGGGCTTCCTAAGATTTTGTCATGACCCAGTCATGACAAAACCACTCCTAGGGGGTCTAGTTGTCTGAGGGATGTTATAATGGAAGGACTCCGAAGTCATTTCCCTTGGTATTCCTTGTCTCCTGAGAACGATCTGAAAGGAGTCGAACACCGCCATGCCGCCAAGACGAAGAACCAGATCTATGGTTGGAAATGAGTTGAGCTTCCTATCATCTCCCTTAATGCTAGATCTTTAGATATATTCTAGGAGAGATGTCTACTCAAGAGAGCTTGACTTGGTGTGTAATGAATATCTCCTAGGTAGAGACTACGCTAGGACCTTTGTCCTAAAGTTTTGTTGTCTTCAACCTTTCCTCTCTTTATTATGAAGATGATGGACTTGGTTTCGTGAAGAATGGTGGTCTATAAAGGGTGAATAAGGGAGGAGAAAGAGCGAATGTAATGTATGAATGGATAGAGGTAGAAGATGAACCAATATTGTTCGTTCGACTTTACAATGCGTGCAGAAATCTAATTTCTGTACGCATCAGACTTCATGCTCTATTTAGGCAATGATCCAAGTACTTATGGATCTTGGGCTGAACAAGAAAGTTGCATCCCTAGGAAATACCTTCAAAATGATGCATCAGTTGAGGGGGAGTATGTCCAACACTGTTCCAGTAATATTTCAGAACCCTGCTAGCTATTTGCTGAAGTCAAAAAGGACTACATTGGCCTCATATTCCTTGAAGAAGAGACTGAAGCTCCAGCTGCACCATCATGTATCATGGCTCCACTATCCTCAGTTGACAGTGACTGTAAAGAGGATGAGGAGTACAGTCTCATGTCCATATCAGAAGACAATCAGGACATTTCTATTCTTAATGAGGTACATTTTATCCCAAGATCTCCTTCTATCTATGAGTCTGGCTCAGACACTTATGCATACACTTACTCTATTGGGGAAGAGGGATCATGTTCTGAAGAATATGTTAATCAATTGATTGACAAGTATGATGTAATTCTGGATGCTCTGAAGAAGAGCAAAAGACTTACCAAGAGATAAACTGAGAAGATTGTCTCCCTACAGCAA
Source organism: Platanthera guangdongensis (assembly GCA_039583875.1). NCBI lineage: Eukaryota > Viridiplantae > Streptophyta > Magnoliopsida > Asparagales > Orchidaceae > Platanthera > Platanthera guangdongensis. The sequence continues at coordinate 144,622,068 of CM077163.1, read as the reverse complement.
GCAGCTTCCCTACAGTCTGAGTCAGCCCCCTTAAAAGCTTAGATAATGAGGTAAATCTGCCAGCTGAAGACAATCTCAATTATCCAAATTGAGACCATAAGACATAATAACAAGATCATCTTGGATTTTGAAGAGAAGTTCATTAAGGAGAAAAAGATTGTGGCTGAATTCAGTAAGCCCAAAACAGTGTTGTCACGAATAAACTCCTTCACCTCTCAAAAGGATTAGAGAGGTTTGGGGTTCAAGTATAATTCTAGAGATGCACATCCCAAAGGGAAAGACAAAGCTATTGTAGTGCCTCAAACAACCTTTCATAAGGTAATACTCTCATCAAACATGTATGACCAAGATAGCATTTATGGACACTAGAAAAATTGGAACTCTACTTGTAAAAATACAAGGGTATTGAAAATGTTTTAGTTATCTTACCTAAATCACCTAGAGGGGGTGAATAGGTGAGTTGTGCGTCTATTTGCGGAATAAAAATTTAACGATCTATGCACAAAAAATTATCCAAGCATTCATAGACAACACCAAAAGTTATAGTGGTTTCCCAACCTTGGGTACATCCACTTTTCACTCACCGATCTAGCAAAGCACTTATTGAAGCCAAAACTTGACTTTGATAAGAGTTCGAAAAATAGGGGTGTAGCCAATACCTACTCGTCCCAAGCTCCGTCCTCCAACTGGTCGTGAAGGACCAGAAACTGACCCAAAGCCTCAGCTGGGAGGTCCCACCGCTTACCCGGAAGATCTCTGAGAGCTTCCCCTCCAAAGCCAAAAGCTGGGCTTGGAGCTCCTCAGAAAGCACAGAAAAATCCTCTCAAGTCCCGGGAAAAAAGTCGTGCTTCTGAAGAACCTCTATGGGTCTATTTATAGTTTTCTGAGTTGGGTCTGCAAATAACCATACTGAGCTGTCCTGAAATTACCAAAGTACCCCTGGTTGGGTCTGCCAATAGCCAAACTCCGTTGTTCTGAAGAGTTATATGCAGACCACCAAGGGCAAAAGGGTAAAATTACCTGGGGTAGAAGAGTAAAAACCCCCTTGGGTGTAGAAATGTAAAAACGGCCTTCTTTTTATATAGCGAGTAGGGGGAGCACCCAGCGGCGAGATGAATCCTCCTGCCCGTCTCGCCAACATTCTTTGATGTGAGGCCTTCTCGCCGCTATGGTCCTACTCGCGCCCCAAAGGAGGGAGTCTCGCCTACTACAGAGGCCACCCGTCTCGCCCCTTGTGAGTGGACCACCTGGTCCCACTTGCCTATCAGCACCTCTCGCCCGTTTCTTCTATTCGCACCTTGAGGAGTCTCGCGTACTGTAGAGGCCAAAACTTGACTTTGACAAGAGTTCGAAAAATAGGGGTGTAGCCAACACCTACTCATCCCAAGCTTCGTCCTCCGACTGGCCGTGAAGGACCAGAAACTGACCCAAAGCCTCAGTAGGGAGGTCCCGCCACTTACCCGGAAGATCTCTGAGAGCTTCCCCTCCAAAGCCAAAAGCTGGGCTTGGAGCTCCTCAAAAAGCACAGAAAAATTCTCTCAAGTCCCGGGAAAAAAGTTGTGCTTCTGAAGAACCCCTATGGGTCTATTTATAGTTTTCTGAGTTGGGTCTGTAAATAACCATACTGTTGGAACACCCTATTACTAATTTGGGTCAGGATCATTATGTCTCTAGGAAACCTGTTTTTGACCTCCTGTATAGATCTAAAGGTCAATTAGAATTGAGTCTAAGGGTTAGAAGTCTAGGTTTGGAAGCTGCCCTCAAGACCAAGGATTTTCAGTTTGAGACCAAGTCATATCGTCGAGCTCAACACGACGAATCGTCGAACTCTAATCGACGATCGTCTAGTTCAACTTCGACAGATCATCAAACTCCATTCGACGATCGCTGAGCTCAACTTCAACAAATCGTCGAACTCCATTCGACGATCTGTGAGCTCAGTTCGACGATCTTGGCTCAGTATTGGTTCTCTATCTCTGAGCTCAGTTCGACGATCTTTGAGCTCAGATCGACGATTTCTGTTGCTGTATAAGTCCAAATCGCTGAGCTCAGTTCGACGATAGCAGAGCTCAGTTCGCCGTTTTCTGATGAGTTAAAGGATTTTTCAAGATTCAAATTCAGGAGTTATTCAGCAATTAATTCAGAAGATTTTCTAGCCGTTTTCATTTATTTCTAGACCAAGTTTCAAGGGATTATCAAGGAATGTTTCTTTGGACTTTCCTCCAGAAGACAATTGCAATTAAGGATGCAATTAATGACAGGCCAACGGCTATTCTTGACAGAGGATGATTTTCTATTCAGTACCAGAGAATAAAATACAAGATTTTTGAATCTCTCTATCACTCAGAACACAGACAAGAAGAACAAGAAAAAAATATTCTCTGTCTCAAAGAATTCTCTCAAGAACACACATCCAAGGAGATCAAAATCTTCTGATCTCTCTTGTCTCAAGTGTTCAAGGCCAACATCTTTCAAGACTCCAGACACCTAACATTTCAGCTGTTGCTGAAATCATCATGTGCTGGAGATCAACTTCTGAAGGCCTATCACCTTACAACAAAGCTTCATTTCCTGAACATCTCAAGAACTCAGGGGGAGCTTTGACAACATCAAATCCACATAGTCTTCTCAGCTGCTTTGAGAAAGAGAAGACTTCCATAACTCTCTCATCCCCATCTCTGTAAAGGGTTTCTCAAACTCCCTTCAAAAGTTTATGTTTGGTTTTTGAGCACCTTGTCAAAAACTCATTGGTGGCAAGACACCTGATCAAAAAATCTGATTTGGTTTTTGAGCACCTTATCAAAAGCTCATTGGTGCCTAGGACACCTGATCAACTCATCCTGCAGTGGATTCCTACCTAGGGTGGTAGAAGAGTGGATGTACCCAAGTTTAGGGGAACCACTATAGCTCCTTGTGTCTTCTGGCTTGCTTGTCTTTATCTTTTGTTTCTGGATGTGATTGTTTTGTGATTAGTTTAGATCTATGATTAATTTCTGTGGTGGGTTATTTTGTGATTAGAATTAATAGTTGCTTCCCTGTTCACTCAGATTACAACAATTGTTGTAAAAAGTTTTCAAGCACCATATACTCTATTCACCCCCTCACCCCCTCTAGAGTATATCAGATCTAGCTGCACTTTCAATTGGTATCAAATCCAGGTTGGTTAAACATACCACATCTTGGTGGTTGCACAGGCTAACACCTGAACCCAAAGATTCCTATCTAGATCTGTTTTCTTTTGAGTTTATTATTAGATTTTGTTTTCACAAATCATGGCCCAAAACAAAGATTATGCTAGCACCAGACCTCCAGTGTACAATCTATCCAAGTTTGCACTTTGGAAAGCAAGGATTAGATTATACATGAATTCTATTGACGAGGATATCTTTAATTCTATTTTGACAGTTTGTCCAAGACCTCCAGAGAACTCAAGTACAAATGTTGTTCCACCTCCATCAGGAACAGATGCTGATATCAAGAAATGGAAGGTAGCTGATGTCAAGGCTATGAACATCTTAGCCCAGACCATGTCTGATGACATCTTTCAAAAGGTGGCTGAATGTAATTCAGCAAAGGAAATCTGGGATAAACTCTCTGAAATAGTCTCAGGCTCAGCTGATGAGAGAAAGGACAGGAGATCCCACCTCATATCTTAATATGAGAATTTCAAGAAGGGAGAAGCTGAATCAGTTGGAGATATGTACAATAGACTCAGTCTGATAGTCAGTGAACTCAGGACTTTGGATAAGGAGATATCACTAACTGAACTTAATGACAAAATTCTAATGTGCTTCCCTAGCACTTGGGATTCAAGAATCTGGCCAATCAAGGATGCCAGAAGTTTAAATGAGATCACCACAGAAGCTCTATTGGGTAAGCTCAAATCTTATGAGCTACTCATTAAGAATAGAGAAGAAGAACAGAAGGCTGCATCACCAGCCACAAGAAAAGAGAAGATAATAGCCTTCAAGACAACTGAAGATCAGCCTGAAGACAAAGTCACAGGCAATGATGAACTGCTCAGTCTGTTGGCCAAAAGATTCTACAAGATGGCCAGAAAGGACTTCAGAAAGAGATCATACAAGGAACATGATAAGCCAAGGTATGATAAGTCTAACAATAAAGAAATTGTTTGCTTTGGTTGCAGGAAACCAGGGCACATTGTACCTGACTGTCCAGAGAACAAAAACAAGGACAGAAGGGACAAGAAATAAAGAAGAAGAAAAAAGGACTTCAAGAAAAGTAACAATGGCAAACCCTCCACAAGCAAGAATAAACACACAAGGAAGGGATTTGTTACTGAATCCTGGAGTGAGACTGAAGAGGAATCAGAAGCCTCATCCAGCTCTAGTGATGATGAAGATGATGCAAAAGAGAAGGAGTTCTGCACAATGGCAATCAATGCCTCACAACATAATTCAAATGAAGAAGACTCAGAGTCAGATTCAGAGACTCAACTTGAAGAAGACCAGGTAATTAGTTCATTTGATTTCAATTCAGAGGACTTTAAATCTGAGTTTAAAGCATTATGTTTAGACCTGCTAAAATCTGAGAAAGAAATTATCTCTCTCAGAAATCATTTATCTGAACATAATACCTTAAAGTCAGAAAACCTCAAACTCTCTCAGGAGTTGGAGTGCTGTAGGGAGCAGATAGCTTCACTGAAAGGTGAGCTATCTGAGGCCAAGAAGCTTGAAGAATCCCTTAATGGGAGAAGTATCAAGCTGATGGACATCACAAGCACAGTGAACTCCATATTTAATAGTACACTGGGCTTGGGTGCTTCATCCAGCCAACCCATAGTTTTAACAACTCCAATCAAGTTCATTTCTGATAAAGGAAAGGGAGTTGTAGAGGTAGCTAGGAAAAATTCTGATCTGCCCAAGAAAACTAAGTTCCAGCAGAAATCGTCGAACGGAACTCGACGATCGCCGAACGCAGATCGACGATCTCAGGCAAAATCGTCGAACTCAGGTCGACGATCTCAAGTTCCTGAACTCTGCCACAGTCGACCGTCGAACGGAGCTCGACGATCTGACCCAAGATCGTCGAACGCAGCTCCACGATCGTCGAACAGAGATCAGAGCTCTGGAAATTCCTTCAAGGGCAAATCAAAATCCAATCCTAGGGGTCCTTCATCCCAAATCTTTAACCCTTATACTGAATGGATAACTCCTCCAAGGAGATATCATCCTGAAGGTTATAAGAGTCAACCTGGGATGTCTTTTATTTCTGAGTTTAAAGGTTATCAACCTAGGCCCAACGTAAACTGGGTCAAAAACAAATGAATTATTTTATGTGCAGGTGAAGACCTATCCAACATCAAACCAGCAATGGTACTTGGATAGTGGGTGCTCTAAGCACATGACAGGAAACAAGGACAACCTCACATCCTTTAAAGTCAAGCTTGGACCCAAAGTCATCTTTGGTGATTCAAACTTTGGACAAACTAAAGGATATGGTGCAGTTCAGATTAGATCAGTAACATTCAAGAAGGTAGCTTATGTGGAAGGACTGAAGCACAACTTAATAAGCATCAGTCAGCTATGTGATGAAGGCTACCAGGTGACCTTCAGCAAAGCATTATGCAAGATCAAGTCAGAGGACAACACAACTGTGTTGACAGGTAAAAGGAAAGGTAACATCTATCTAGTAGATTTTCTTTCAACAGATGTAGACATTTACCTATTCAATTCTGTTTGTAGACCTAATATTTTACGGCATAAGAGACTAGGACACTTAAACCTTAGAACTATTGTTATGTTATCCAAGGACAACCTTGTTAGAGGACTACCTTCTGGCCCCTACAAGAAGGAAGGACTCTGCAGGGCTTGTCAATTAGGCAAGCAAACTAAAAATAGTTTTAAGTCACTTAATAAGAGTGATTCACCTAGGATATTGTATCTGTTACACATGGATCTTTTTGGACCCATCACAGTACAAAGCATAGGAGGGAAATCTTACACCTTAGTAGTTGTAGATGACTTCTCTAGATTCACATGGGTGTTCTTTCTGAGGAAGAAGTCTGATAACTTTAAGTGTTTGACAGAGTTTCTCAAATGCATACAGATTGAGTTCAATACTCACATTTCCCTGATCAGAAGTGATCATGGGACAGAGTTTGATTCTCTTCTTATGCAAGAGTTCTGTCAGAGTGAAGGAATCAGGCATACTTTCTCAGCTCCTAGAACTCCTCAACAAAATGGGGTAGCTGAAAGGAAAAATAGAACCCTTATTGAATCTGCCACTACATTGTTGTCAGATGCTCACCTTCCTCTATCCTTTTGGGCAGAGGCAGTGAACAACTCCAACTATGTGCTGAATAGAAGTTTGATACATAAACTAAAGGGAAAGACTCCCTATGAATTACTCAAAGGGAAGAAACCTAAAGTTGATTATTTTAGAGTTTTTGGTTGTATTTGCTATATACATAATAATGACAAGAAATATTTAGCAAAATTTCAAGCTAAAGTCGATGAAGGAGTGTTTCTGGGATACTCCATGATCAGTAAGGCTTATAGGGTTTATAATAAATCATCTCTTAAAATTGAGAAATCTGTTCATATATCATTTGATGAATCTAACATGTCTTTCAAGGAGAAGATCTCTTCTACCATAGAACCTTTGCAGGAACATTTTCTTGTTGAAGACTTGAACAAGTTACAGGTTACTCAAAAAGAGGAAAGCAGTGAAGATGAAGAAAGTATTCAACATATTGAAGAACAACCTGAAGAGCCAGTTATTGTACCACAAGAGGAAACAACAACACATGTTGGTGAACAATCAACACCCCCTGTTGATTTAGTAACATCAAGAGACCATCCAATTTCCCAAATAATTGGAGACATCTCAGCTGGTGTGCAAATCAGAAATCAGGTCAACCAAAACCTGTTGCACACTTGCTTCCTATCTCAAATTGAACCTCAGTCCATTCAAGATGCAGAGCAAGATCCACACTGGATCATTGCAATGCAAGAAGAGTTGCATCAATTTGAAAGGAACAAAGTGTGGGAACTAGTGCCAAAGCCTAAGGATCACTCCATTGTTGGAACAAAGTGGGTGTTCAGAAACAAACTGGATGATCAAGTAGTAATTGTAAGGAACAAGGCAAGGCTAGTTGCTCAAGGATATTCTCAAGAAGAAGGAATAGACTATGACCAGACTTTTGCACCAGTTGCAAGATTGGAAGGCATCAGAATCTTCTTAGCTTATGCAGCACATAAAGGATTCAAGGTATATCAGATGGATTTCAAAAGTGCATTTCTAAATGGAGACATCAAAGAAGAAGTATTTGTCAGACAACCTCCAAGTTTTATCTCTCCAACTTATCCTGATTATGTTTTTAAGTTGAATAAAGCATTATATGGTCTCAAACAAGCTCCTAGAGCATGGTATGAGACCCTAGCATGCTTCCTTTTGGAAAATGAATTTATAAGGGGTAGAGTAGACCAAACTCTTTTCATTAGAACCCATAAGTCTCATACCATACTAGTACAAATTTATATAGATGATATTATTTTTGGTTCTACTGATTCAAAATTGTGCAGAAGGTTTTCCAACCTAATGCATTCTAAATTTGAAATGAGTAGCATGGGTGAGCTATCCTTCTTCCTAGGATTGCAAGTCAAACAACATACTGAAGGCATCTTTATTTCTCAAACCAAGTATGCAAATGAATTGGTTAAGAAATTTGGCATGTCTGAAGCATCTTGTATGAAAACACCTATGCCTACTAATGTTGTATTGGATGCTGATGAACATGGGAAACCTGTTGATCAGACAACATATAGAGCAATGATTGGCTCTTTACTGTACCTTATAGCTAGTAGACCTAGATATAATGTTTGCTACATGCATATGTGCTAGGTTCCAAGTAAGCCCTAGAGAGTCACACCTAACACTAGTAAAGAGGATTCTCAGGTATGTTAAAAGTTGTCCAAATCTAGGTCTCTGGTATCCAAAAGATTCAGCATTTGATTTAACTAGATTTTCTGATGCTGATTATGCTGGATGCAGAATTGACAGGAAAAGCACCAGTGGAACTTGTCAGTTCCTTGGTGACAGACTTGTCTCTTGGTTTTGCAAGAAACAAACTTCTGTGTCAACTTCAACTGCTGAAGCTGAATATATGGCTGCAGGCAGTTGTTGTTCACAAATCTTGTGGATTCAAAACCAACTCCTAGACTATGGCTACAACTTAGAGAAGTCTAAAATATTTTGTGATAACACCAGTGCTATTTCTATAGCTCAAAATCCAGTTCTCCATAGTAGGACAAAACACATAGAGATTAGGCATCACTTCTTAAGGGATAATGTTGAAAAGAATAAAATTGAACTGCAATATATCCCAACTAATTTACAAAGGGGAGATATTTTCACCAAGCCCTTGGATGAAAAGAAACACACCTTCTTCCTAAATCAGTTAGGAATGTTAGATGGAGGAAGTCTAAAATAATATCCAAGATTTTAAAAGTTTAAAAATTGACCAAGACTAGGCAAACATCTTGATTTTTCTTATTGTCTAGAGTTTTTCTGGTCTCTGAACTGCGCTCGACGATTTTCCCCCAGATCGTCGAACGGAGATCGACGATTTCCGAAATCATCGACCTGAGTTCAGCGTTTCTCAGATAGTATGAACTATCTCTTCCGGTCAGCGATCGTCGAACGGCGCTCGACGATTTTGTTCTCTGAACGATCGTCGAACAGCGCTCGACGCTCTCCAATATCGTCGAACGGAGATCGACGATATTGAAGACTCTTCAGATTCCTTTAGTAGCCCCGATCGTCGAACTGAGTTCAACGATCTTTCCTTTTCTGTGTCGAACCCTAATATAAAATTCATTTTTCGTCGTCGTTCTCATTTTGCGCTTTCGATTTCTCTGCAAAAACTCTCTTTCCCTCCAAACATTTCTACACTTGGTCGTTTTGTTTGTTGATCTTTGCAGGTAACCATGGCCGTTTTTGTTGCTGTTCTTGCTGCAATGAAATTCGATGCTGGCTTTGACATTGACATGGAGTCCTTCAGCACAACAGATCAAGTTTTCCATGACATTTTGGAGTTGTTCAAGGAGCAGAAACTTGCTACAATAATGACCACCAGGACTAAACTTGCTGTTGATGAGATTAAGGAATGAGTTTACACTGTCCACAACCAGGATCAAAACACCATAGTTGGATCAATTTCTAGCACCCAGGTACCCTTGACCCCAACTATTCTGACAGAAGTTTTTGAGTTAAGCTCTGGAAGGGATTCTACTGATTTATCTGGAGAGGAATTTGCTGATTTACTTGCAAGAATGGGTCATTCTGAGGCTAACCCTAGCAAGCTGCTGAAGAAAAACCTGTCTGTGGAATATAGATTCTTGGCTGATGTAGTTGGGAAGGTTTTGTTGGCTAAACACTCAGCACATGATACCATTTCTAGGTATCAGCTATGCTTAATGGGAGCCATAGTGGACAGGAAGAATTTGAACTGGGGAGAGGTCTTCTTTGACCTAATTAAAAAGAAAATTAATAAGAATTTTGTGAATTTTGGGAGGATTTTAGGCCTCTTTCTGCAGAACAGATGCCCTACTCTGCTTGTATCATCAGGGATACACATTAATGCATCTAAGAGATTGTCTTGTGCCCTATTTGGTAAATGGGACAAGCAGATCATCAAGCCCAGCAGGCCTTCTGCAAGCACACCTTCAGGCACCAGTACTGTCATAGTCACTTCCCCCCAAGTCTCTGCCCCTGCAGATGACTTGCCTGTTGCTGCCTCTCCTCCTACTCTAATTCCATCTTCTCTAGTTCCATCCACCATTCAAACTCCATCCACTATCATCATCTCCAGCCCTTCTCCAACATCAATACCATCTCCAATTCCAACTCTACCAACAACAGAAGAACCATTCAATCCATTATATTCCTACCATCCACCAGATATTGAAACATCCACAATTCCATCCTTTAATCTTATTGATGATTCCTTCATGGATGACTCACCCTCCTCTCCTCCTGAGCTACCCTCCTCATCAACATCTTACCAGGAACTTCTACAAGAGATCATTGATCAACCCACCTTCACACCATCTATCTCAATCCCATTGTCTTCCATCACCACTATACCCACACCTCAACCATCACTCCTACCATCCACTAGCTCTCCACCACCATCACCAGTAGCTCCACCTTCATCCTCTACCTCTGCTCACATCCATGTTGAGCAAGTAGATCTTCCAGCCCTAGTTGACAGGATATATGAATTGCTAGCCCCCAGGCTATCTCCTCTATTGGAGACCTCCTTGGCTCCATTACTCCAGTCAGTGGCAGCTCTTTCTGTTGAAACTTGTGAAGTGAAAGTGGGTGAATGGAAGGCTTGGGCAACCTATCCGCGCGGACTACGCGGACAAGGTTTGCGGACTGCTATGTCGGCAGGGATGTTGCAGGTGGTTTGCTCTGTGGCGGCCTGGGCGGTCTGTTCGGGCGGACTACGCGGACAGCAGCAGCGGTCTGATAGGCCAATGTTTGCTCAGCAGGCAGTTGACTCCCAGGAAGTAACCGGGCGGATAGGAATGTTATCCGCGGAGTCTGGCATGAAGCAGACTGAAGAACTGGAGCTCGGCAGACCGGTTTGGCAGTTGCCTTGGTCTTGCTCTGGTGCAGCGGGAAGCCGCGGAGATCGCCGGTCAGCGCGGATAGAAACTGGAGGTCGCCCGGTATGGCGGGCTAGATCCAGTGTCCGCCAATAAGTGCGGACTGGCCCTTGTGGCCAGTGGACTGGACTTGGTGTGATCTAAACCAAGTCCAGGATGGCTCAGTCCGGGGAGATCGCGCAGTGGAGCGCGGGCTGGTTTCTCAGTCCGCCAAGCGTAGTAGAAGTGTTGTTGCCTTGTTTGCTAGCTTGGGGAAATGCGGACTGGAGAATTGCTTGTGCAGGAGCGTGCGGACTGGAGCCAGAGTCCGATTTAGCCTTGTGATGAGGTTATGGACTCAGGAGTTGCGGACTGGAGTCTGCTGTTAGCAGACTGGATTGGCGTGTCCGCTAAGTCCGGAGGTGCCTTGGCAATGAGGCAATGGACTTGGGATATGCGGACGGAAGTCGGGTGTCCGCTGAGTCCGGCAGGTTCCTTGATGGCGAGGCTGCGGGCTCGGGTTTTGCGGGCTGATGCCTTGTCCACAGAATGGCGGACACGGCTGTTATGGAGTCTGGCTGTGGTGGTCCTGGCTTGGTCTCTAGCGGCAAAGCGGGCTGGATATTGGAGTCCGGCCTTGGAGAAGCTTGGGCGGACTGGCTATCTGCACAGGAGCGGCGAACTGGAATGTGTGTCCGCGGGCTGGCGGACACACTAGTTCTTGCTGCGGGATGTGGAGGTGATACTATCGGCTAGGGCGGTGACCATACTCATCATCGTGCCGATAAATAAGACCCATGTCACATCAGGAAGTAACGGAACCTGGACCGAAGTAAGTGAACAGTAATTGAGCTCGCGTAAGTTGTTGCGGTCTGGACTTTGGTGTCCGCACGGATAGAGAGTTGACCCGGTTGTGTTGTGCAGGTTGTGCGGATAGCGCTGGAAAGCTAGGACTTGGCTCTGATTGCGGTTAGGGACAGTGCGGACTCTGCGGTTAAGCAACAGGCGGTAAACAGCAGGTCGCGGATAGCGACCAGGCGGTCTTCTCTTTGGCAACTTGGTTCGGGGTTCAGGAAGTCGCCTGCTTCAGGCGGACTGTTCCATTCGGTGACGTAGCTTGTGCGGTCTGGCGGCTAGGCGACCTCGCGGTCAGGCGGCCTGCAGATCGGCGGTGAAGAGCTAAGCATTGGAATAAGGGGTGAGTCCGCGCGGCTTAGGTTGCAGTCTGGCGACCTGGCGGACTGAGCGGACTCCACAGCAGTAGGTCGGCGGCTTGTTGATTGAGTCCGCGCGGCTTGTTTTTTGTTCTTGTCTTTATAACTGTCTCTGCTCTCCCGGTGTTGGGTTTTGGTGAAGCATGTCTCGTCATGTATGTCTCGCCTTGTAAAGAAGTTTGCTCTTGATCAATAAAGAAGCTTGTGTTGCATGTGTTGCTGGTTGTTACTGTTTTGTTGAGATAACCCCTGCTAACTCCACGATCCGGGAAAACTTTCAACATTACAAGTGGGCGTATCCTCCTTCGGTTTGTTGAGTTTTCAACAGGGTATCCAAGGGGGCGTCTGCGGTTTGTTGAATTTTAACACTTTCTGTCAGGCTCTCCGCCTTATTCCCTCAGGCAATCCCTTCATTAGTGTACCTTGATCCAACCTTATCTGAATCTAGGCAGGGGGAGATGCCCTATGAAGTTAGCTTGCCTGCTGTTTCTTCAGTTTTTGTTGCTGTTGCTGCAGCTGTTCTTCCTCAAGCTCCAGTTCCTCCTCCAGTTGTCTTCCGAGTGGACATCAGGTCCTTACTTTCAGTATTTAATTTAGCCTATTTCAGTTGTCTTCCAGAGAGAGTTGCTGTCCACCCATCAGAGGATTTGTCCAAGGCCATTGTGTCCTTCTCTAGCTATGACATCAGCACTATTTACTCTTTTGTCAATTCAGTATATGCTGTTGCTTCTCCTGCTGAAAGCATTATTGATGTTTCTGATGCTGCTGCCCTTCCTGCTGACAGTTTTGTTGATATTATTGCTGAAACTGATGATGAGTCAATTTCTAAGGATATGCAGATGACAGAGGCACATGATTTTGAGCCTTTTGTGTTTACTGATGATATTCCTGCTGTTGCTGATATTGTTGTATCTGAAAGTGTTTCATCTGAAACTTTTGCTGCCCCAACTGCTACTGCTGATATTACTGCTGCTATACCTTCTAAGAGTGCTGCTCCAAAACCTTCTGTGTCTGTTGCTAATGCTTCTGCTTCAACTTTTATTGCTACTAGTGTTGTATCTGCTGCTGCTCCAATCACTGATGCTTCATCTGCTTCAACCCAGCTCAAGAAAGAATTGATGAAAAAGATTGATGCTCTATATGCTGAGCAAAGTTCTGAAAGTGATGAATTCAGGACAGATTCTGATGATTCTTCTGCCACTATTGCTAGGAAGAGAAAGGCAAGGAGCAAAGCCATGAAGAGAGTACCTCCAGCCAAAGTCAAGGACAATAATGACATACCATATTACATTCTTCATGATTGCCCCATAACTGAGCACTGGATGCAGTATTCAAAGAACCAACTCAAAGCAATGAAGAAGAAGAGGAAGTATGAGAAAGGATCTTCTCTATTTCAACATCCTCATCCTCCTCCACCACCTCCTCCTGATGCAGGTGTAGGTGGAAGTTCAGCTGCTCAACCCTCTGCCAAAAGCCAAACCCCCTATCAGCCTCATGCCAGATCCTATCATAGGGGAAGCAAGTCAAGGGGTTCTCAATCCAGAAGAGAAAACTATAGAGGAAATCAAAGAGAAGTCCAGGTTTATTCAAAAGGTTATTCAAGGCAACATCCTTACTCCAGGGAAGGACAAACCTCATCAGACACAACCTCAGGTCCTTTTCCCTATAAACTGAAGGAAGTAGTTTCATCCAGGCCTCCTCAAGATAATCCATCAAATAGATATGAGCCACCAGTGCCCTTTGAAGATCCTAAAAATAATCTAACTGCTTGGACTGCCAGGATGAAAGAGCTTGCTGCACTGGACCAGATTAAGAAAGCTAAAGAGCAAGGCAGAGACTCCTCCAACATCACTACATTGTCTGAACAGAGAAAGAAAGAATTGGAAAGATATGCTTCAAGCAAATTCTTTGATTCTGATAGATATATGGAGCTGCATCCTGAAGCTGTAGTTCCAAGGCCCAAACAGCAAACCTCTTTAGGTGCAGCAGATGACACAAGATCCAAAAAGGAAGCTCTTAACCCCAATAGAGAAATCAAACTCATAAAGAGCAAGGAGAAGAAGTAACTATATAAGGTGACAATCATTTTGATTTCTGATTTCTATCTGGGATGATATATATCTGTGGTTCTGCAATGTCCAGCTTATTGCTTTTCTGTATTATTGCTTTATATGTTGTTATTTAAGCTTTCCAAATTCTGTAAATAGTAATCCTAACCCAAATATGGGGAGATTGTTGGAACACCCTATTACTAATTTGGGTCAGGATCACTATGTCTCTAGGAAACCTGTTTTTGACCTCCTGTATAGATCTAAAGGTCAATTAAAATTGAGTCTAAGGGTTAGAAGTCTAGGTTTGGAAGCTGCCCTCAAGACCAAGGATTTTCAGTTTGATACCAAGTCATATCGTCGAGCTCAGCACGACGAATCGTCGAACTCAAATTGACGATCGTCTAGATCAACTTCGACAGATCGTCGAACTCCATTCGACGATCGCTGAGCTCAACTTCAACAAATCGTCGAACTCCATTCGACGATCTGTGAGCTCAGTTCGACGATCTTGACTCAGTATTGGTTCTCTATCTCTGAGCTCAGTTCGACGATCTTTGAGCTCAGATCGACGATTTCTGTTGCTGTATAAGTCCAAATCGCTGAGCTCAGTTCGACGATAGCAGAGCTCAGTTCGACGTTTTCTGATGAGTTAAAGGATTTTTCAAGATTCAAATTCAGGAGTTATTCAGCAATTAATTCAGAAGATTTTCTAGCCGTTTTTATTTATTTTTGGACCAAGTTTCAAGGGATTATCAAGGAATGTTTCTTTGGACTTTCCTCCAGAAGACAATTGCAATTAAGGATGCAATTAATGACAGGCCAACGGCTATTCTTGACAGAGAATGATTTTCTATTCAGTACCAGAGAATAAAATACAAGATTTTTGAATCTCTCTATCACTCAGAACACAGACAAGAAGAACAAGAAAAAAATATTCTCTATCTCAAAGAATTCTCTCAAGAACACACATCCAAGGAGATCAAAATCTTCTGATCTCTCTTGTCTCAAGTGTTCAAGGCCAACATCTTTCAAGACTCCAGACACCTAACATTTCAGCTGTTGCTGAAATCATCATTTGCTGGAGATCAACTTCTAAAGGCCTATCACCCTACAGCAAAGCTTCATTTCCTGAACATCTCAAGAACTCAGGGGGAGCTTTGACAACATCAAATCCACATAGTCTTCTCAGCTGCTTTGAGAAAGAGAAGACTTCCATAACTCTCTCATCCCCATCTCTGTAAAGGGTTTCTCAAACTCCCTTCAAAAGTTTGTGTTTGGTTTTTGAGCACCTTGTCAAAAGCTCATTGGTGGCAAGACACCTGATCAAAAAATCTGATTTGGTTTTTGAGCACCTTATCAAAAGCTCATTAGTGCCCAGGACACCTGATCAACTCATCCTGCAATGGATTCCTACCTAGGGTGGTAGAAGAGTGGATGTACCCAAGTTTAGGGGAACCACTATAGCTCCTTGTGTCTTCTGGCTTGCTTGTCTTTATCTTTTATTTCTGGCTGTGATTGTTTTGTGATTAGTTTAGATCTGTGATTAATTTCTATTGTATGTTATTTTGTGATTAGAATTAATAGTTGCTTCCCTGTTCACTCAGATTACAACAATTGTTGTAAAAAGTTTTCAAGCACCATATACTCTATTCACCCCCCCCCCCCCCTCTAGAGTATATCAGATCTAGTTGCACTTTCACATACTGAGTTGTCCTGAAATTACCAAAGTACCCCTGGTTGGGTCTGCCAGCAGTCAAACTCTGCTGTTCTGAAGAGTTATATGCAGACCACCAAGGCCAAAAGGGTAAAATTACCCGGGGTAGAAGAGTAAAAACCCTCCTTGGGTGTCGAAATGTAAAAACAGCCTTCTTTTTATATGGCGAGTAGGGTGAGCACCCAGCGGCGAGACGAATCCTCCTGCCCGTCTTGCCAACATTCTTTGCCGTGAGGCCTTCTCGCCGTTATGGTCCTACTTGCGCCCCAAAGGAGGGAGTCTCGCCTACTGCAGAGGCCACCCGTCTCGCCCCTTGCGAGTGGACCACCTGGTCTCACTCGCCCATCAGCACCTCTCGCCCATTTCTTCTATTCGCACCTTGAGGGCCTCTCGCGAGCCCGAGGTTGTACACAATCCCCGCTCTTTTCGAGATTATTCTAAGCTCAGAAAGAATGTCCAACTGAGGCTCGTCATTAAGGCGTATTTATGGGCGCATTTATGAGAGAATCTTTTGTGAGGCCCCCCACCGGTGCCTATAAATATAGGATTCCTGACCCGAATACAGGATCCTCCCTTGCATACTCTCTTTCCTGGGCTTAAACTGTTCATCATGTCTCACAGCCAAAGCTTTTGCGAGCGCCTTGCACTGGTGCGTAAGCAGAACAAGGCCAACGTGGCCACCTTTACTCGAACTCTAGTACGCCCCCTATCCTCTTCACCGCCCTTGTCTTCTCGCTTGAAGAAGGTAAAAATGGCTGACCCCTCCTCTTCTGTCGAGGAGCCATCTCGCGCAGCCTTGGAAACCTGCCCTACTCCTCCTCCCACATCTCCCAGGGAGAAAGAGGTGAGCTCTCGCTTCTTTATTACCCCTTCAACATCTGTGCCTTCCCTCTTTAAACTTTTTGTTTCTTCAGGGAGCCCTTGCTGCTCTAAAACAACTGGAAGGTTCGCGAGACGACACCGACATCCACCGTGAAGATTTTGACTCGCAACCACCTTCCACTCCTCCATCTACTCATCCCTGTGAGAGGAGGAACGACCCTTGCCAGGCTACCGGGACCTCCCGTCCCCCTGGTAAGGAACCTTCCCTCTCACTTCTCTGTCCCACTCGCTACTCCCACACACTCCTGCGGGAGCCTCTCTCACCCTGCCCCTCTACTCCTTCCGTAGGCACCCAGACCAACTCGCCTGCTGAGGAGCACACTGGGCGACCTACCATCTCGCCTCTTCCTCCCATTGACGGGATTGAAGATTATCTTGGCAACCCTGCAAACCCGGCAGAAATGAGGCGCAAGACTGCCGAGTTGTTCCAGAAACACGCGCGCATCATCCATTCGTTGGCGCAAGATAAGCAGACGGCGGATCGGCGCATCGAATGGCTAGAGAACGAGTGTGCTCGCCTATCTTCCAAGGTGGATACTAAGTTAGATGTCGATGGAACCAACCCTGACGCCATCATCAGCGAGATCGACATGCAGCTCCGCCTCGCGTGCCATTGGCTAGAGTCCGTTCGCGCTTTCCACTCGCTCAGTAGCCCTCCCTGTGCGGGAGCTCGCGGTGGCCGCTGACAATGGCACTCATACTGAAGGTCGTCCGTCTCGCCTCTTCTCCTTCATCTTGTATTTGAATGCTGTAATAATAATTAAGTAACGTTTGGTGCTGCCGTCTCGCCAGCATTGTCAGAGAATTTGGTGCCCGCCATATGCGGGATGGTGTTTTTGAACATTTATTGCTGCTGTTTTAATTTCATTTTCTTTAATTTCTTTTAATCATTGTCCCGTGATTGCGACTGACCACGCAAATCGAGTTTTTTTAGGAGTGAGAGAGTAAAACACCGGCCGACTCTTCCACTCCCCCTATACATTTTCCCACTCATTAATCATTTCACCATATTTGCTATAAATATCTCGGCCCTGGATCAGAAGGATATATGTGCCTCTTACTCCTGTCGTGTCCAAGTTCTTGCCCCCTTGCTTCTTCCGTCTCGCCGTTTCTTCTCGCTTTTTCCTCCCCCGGCCCTCTCGCCGATCTTCCTTCTTATTCCTCCTTTCTCCCTCTGTCTCGTCTAAATCCGTCTCGCCAAGAATGGGTAAGAAAAGAGGCGAGGAAAGCGAGGGGCGCAGCCGCTGCAGGAAGCGGTTCACAGACCATGACTTCCCACTCGGTCGGCTTTCTGAGAAAAATTACCGTGGATTTGTCCGTGAATATCTGGAGGAGGGTCTTGAGTCACGGCCCCCCAAGGTTGGCGAGTCAATCAACACATATTATTCGGGATAGCATGCCTTCCCTGTCTTGCACTTTGAGGTGGGGTTGAGGTTGCCTTTATGGCCTGAGGTAAAGCAGGTTTTCAAGTACTTTGGCGTCGTCCAGGCGCAGTTCAACCCGAACGCCATTTCGGTGTTGATCGTCATTGCCTGTTATATGTGCCGGGAGTGAATAGAGTTCAGCTTGACGGTTTTTCGCAAGCTTTTCATCTACCATGCCAATGTTGATGGCGTCTCGTATTTCACCGGTCAAGGGCTCAAGGTGTGCGAGACGCCCAACAAAAATCATCATTGGCTCACAAGGTTCGTCTTCATCCGTGGCGACCATGGTGACTTTGGGGGCATCCCGCTCGCGCTTATGTCTCCCCCCCCCCCACAAGAGTTTCTATGCATCTCCGCAGGTGGGTGGCCCAGAGAAGCTGTTGTACGATTACTTCGTCGGCAAAAATTTCGAAGTCAACTTCCTGCGGCGAGGCCTCGACTCGCTGCCTCCAGTGCTCCCCGGTGAAGGTACTCTCGCTTTCTTGTCTCGCTTTGTGTCTGATTATTTCTCCATCTCGCCTTATCATCGCCTTATTTTATTTTTTTAGGGGAGCGAGTCGTTCCAGTCCACCCTCCTTACAAAAGCAACATCCACCCCTCCAAGGGCCTTGGTCTCTCCAGCGCGGCAGCTGAGGCGGCGAGAGAGTCCTTGGCTCCTGCCCCTCTCAAGAGGCCCAGAGGTGACATGGCCCCCTCTCGCTCCAGCCCTCCAAAGAAGATGAGAAAAGATGTGGTTGTCTCTAAGGGGAAAAAGAAGACGACCCCGAAGAAGAAGAAGGAGATATCAGGGTCCTTGAGCCCAATCTCTATGGAGGGGTCACAGTCGCCCCGCTCGCCTCCCCAACAGGTCGTCTCGCCTACTCGCGAGACGGCACTTCCCAATCAGTCTGCCGCCACCTCCAATCAACCAGCCACCACCACCTCTCGCGAAGACACCTCCTCCAACCGTCCCACCCCCTCCTCCCACATGAACATCAACTTGGGCCCAGCGGTCCAAGATGTCGCGGGCAAACCTGTTCTGTTGTGGGGGCGGGATGTCAATCGCGTATCCATCTCCACCCTCCTTCCCCCTTGGAAGGAGCAGGAAGTTCCCACCAGCCATGCCTTTGTCGTGGGGTACGGCCTTTATGGTGGTCTCGACGCAGTCTCCCCTGAGAGCGAGCCTACACGAGATCTCGTCATGAAGTCCTCCCACGCCCAGATACACGCTTTGGAGTTCTCGCACCGTGCATCCCGCCGTCGGATTTATACCAACAAAAAATGGTTGGAGAGCGAGACGAGCCTGGCGGTAGAGAGGGAGAAATCAGAAGACCTCGCAAAAAGATTGTCTGTCACCGAGTCCCTCCTCGCGAAATCCCAGGGCAGCGTGGTAAAACCTAGCCTTATCCTTGAATTATCTTTTCAACTATTCTTAGCCAATGACCGGGTGTCTCCCAGGATGCCGAGATGGCGGAGCGGTTGCATTCGCGCGTGGCAGCCCTGGAGGAGGAGGTCAAGGACTTAAAAGCCCAGAACGCTCGCCTTCAGGACGACGGCGCATCATCGTCTCGCCGCCAACCCTTTCAGGCTCCGCCGGACTACTCTTTTGATGAAGTCGAGGAGCAGTGCTGAGATGCTGGCATCAGAGCGGCAGATCTGGTCCAGAAGATGATGAAGGACCTGGGGGTCGTGAAGGATGACTCAGAAACGGTGACCGTCCGCGACCTGGTCCCCCAGCTCTACGGTGAGGAGAGCGAGGATTCTGCTTCCGGCAAGGAGGAATGACGTGCCAACTCCAAGATCCAGAATCCCTCTCTCCTCCTCTTTTTGCTGCTGTTGTAAAACTTAAACTCTCTTTTTTGAGCCCTATTTTGTGATATATGATAGTGATAATCAAATGTACATGCTTGTCTTGCTTGTTAATTTGTTCTTTATGTTGCGAAATGAGTTACTAGTCTGCTTGGGCCTGCGAGACGGTGCTACCCACCCGTCTCGCTGTCTCTCCTTTACTCCCTACACTTTACTTTATTTAGCTTACTACGAGACGACACTCTAATGCGCTCACGCATGCGAGAAGGTACTATGTCTTGTCTCGCGGCCTTGCTGGAGAGTTGCCCAGGGCGTGAGTCGTCACTTCCTTTACCTTTGTGTGTGAGATCTAACTGGAATAACCCTCTCGGCTTGCCTTAGGGTACTCCCGGCGCGAGTGGTCTTTAGTTATGTAACCTGCTCACCTCTTATTAGAGCGAGCCTTGTGTCTCGCGCGAGTGCCAACTCGCCGAGGGCGAGACCGTCCCTGAGCCCGCCAGCTGAGAGTGCCTCCACTTGCACTGCACTAGTCTTTGCCTTAGTTTATTTTTCATTTCATAAGGTTAAGCTGGGATGCTGCTTAAGGAGATTTTCCCAACCATTCTACCATCGAGTGAGTTTACTGCCCTGCTAACTTGATGAGAGCTCGGGCATCGGGTTTACCGGGGACCGAGCCAGGCTCGAGGTGGTGTAGAATTCCAAAGAACCTAGAACTATTCCCAAGGACCAAGAACCAAGACTTCAAGAACCAGACTGCTCCCCCACCCGCGAGCCTTCGGGCCTTCCAGCTAATGATAACCTGCACAGCGGATCTACCTGGGGCCGAGCCGCACTCCAGGTAGTGCAGAACCAAGGACCAAGAACCAGACCTCTCCCCCACAGGAGAGCCCTCGGACCTGCCAGCTAATGAGATCCTGCGCAGCGGGTCTACCTGGGGCCGAGCTGCGCTCAGGGTAATGCAGAACCAAGGACCAAGAACAAGACCTCTCCCCTACATGCGAGCCTTCGGACCTGCCAGCTAATGAGAGCCTGCATAGTGGGTCTACCTGGGGCCGAGCTGCGCTCGGGGTAGTGCAGAACCAAGGACCAAGAACCAGACCTCTCCCCCACAGGCAAGCCTTCGGACCTGTCAGCTAATGAGAGCCTACGCAACAGGTCTACCTGGGGCCGAGCCGTGCTCGGGGTACTGCAGAACCAAGGACCAAGAACCATACCTCTCCCCCACAGGCGAGCCTTCGGACCTGCCAGCTAATGAGAGCCTGCACAGTAGGTCTACCTGGGGCTGAGCCACGCTCGGGGTAGTGCAGAACCAAGGACAAAGAACCAGACCTCTCCTCCACAGGCGAGCCTTCAGACATGCCAGCTAATGATAGCCTATGCAGCGGGTCTACATGGGGCCGATCCGCGCTCGGGGTAGTGCAGAACCAAGACCAAGAACCAGACCTCTCCCCAATAGGCGAGCCTTAGGACCTGATAGCTAATGAGAGCCTGCGCAGCGGGTCTACCTGGGGCCGAGCCGCGCTCGAGGTAGTGCAGAACCAAGGACCAAGAACCAGACCTCTCCCCCACAGGCGAGGCTTTGGACCTGCCAGCTAATGAGAGCCTGCGAAGTGGGTCTACCTGGGGCCGAGCCGCGCTCGGGGTAGTGTAGAACCAAGGACCAAGAACCAGACCTCTCCCCCATAGGTGAGCCTTCGGACCTTCCAGCTAATGAGAGCCTACACAGCAAGTCTACCTGGGGCCGAGCCGCGCTCGGGGTAGTGCAGAACCAAGGACCAAGAACCAGACCTCTCCCCCACAGGCGATCCTTCGGACCTGCCAGCTAATGAGAGCCTGCGCAGCGGGTCTACCTGCGGTCGAGCCACGCTCGGGGTAGTGCAGAACCATCTTCCTGCCGTTAGAATTTCATAGTAGATAAAAATAAGAAGTAATTTGAGAAATATATTATAATGAGCTTGATTTGATTATACAACTTTTGCCCTCCCTTCTCATGGGTAGAAGCGCTTCAAGTCATCGCCACTCCAAGTGTGGCTCATGGTCCTACCCTCCACATCCTGGAGGTGGTAATCTCCTGTTCTCAGGAGCCTCTCAACAATATAAGTCCCCTCCCAATTTTGGTTGAGCTTACCCACGGGGGCGGACCTCCCTGCAGCGTCAACTTTCTTTAGCACGAGATCTCCCTCCGCAAATTGTTTGATCCTGATATGCTTGTCGAAGTATCTTGCCATCCATCGTTTGACCTCTTCCTTCCTGATAGTTGCTACGTCGCGTAGCTCTTCCACCATGTCCAGTGAGTGGCGTAATCCCTCTTCATTTTCTAGCCTCCAAGCCTCGTCTCCATCACCTGTAGCCGCAACTCGTGGGGACCGTACCTCAAATTCCACAGGCAGGACCTCCTCACACCCATGGGAAAGTTTGAATGGGGTCTCACTAGTAGCCGTGTTCGGAGTTGTCCGCAAGACCCATAATACTGAGGGGAGTTGTTCCACCCAACTCCCCCTCAAGTTCTCTTCCTTCTTCTTGAGCAGATTCATGATAATTTTGTTCGCCTCCTCCACCTGACCATTGCTCCTGGGGTGGTGGACGGAGGCAAACCTGAGGTCGATGCCCAGCTGAGTGCAGAAACTTATAAACTCCTCACTTGCAAATTGAGGACCATTGTCCGTCACTATTGCCTGGGGGAGCCCGTGCTTGCATATGATCTCCCCCAGACAAAATTCTGGATGACCTGTGAGGAGACCTTGGTCAATGCCTTGACCTCGAACCATTTAGAGAAGTAGTCGATCATAACTAGGAGAAACCTCCTTTGCCCACTAGTCGGAGGGAAGGACCCAACTAAATCCATCTCCCAGATAGCGAACGACCATGGTGATGTGATGCTTCGGAGCCTCGGAGCGGGCAAGAGCTGGAGGGGGCGTAGAGCTGGCATTTTTTGCACGTCCTCGCAAACTCCGCGGCATCCTTCCTCAGGGTGTGCCAGAAGTACCCTTGCCTTACCACCCTTGCCTCCAATATTCTACCTCCAGAATGGCTACCACATTCCCCAGAGTGCACCTCCTCCAGAATCCGTCGGGTCTCTTCTTCCATCACACATCGCGCCAGAAGACCCAAAAGCATCTTCCAATGCAGGCTCCCCTCATGCATGAGATAGTGGGCTGCCTTATGTCGAAAGTGCTTTGCCTCCTTGATCCCCTCAGGGAGGTTGCCCGTGACAAAGAAGGTTACGAAGGGGTCCACCCATGAGGGTCGCCGATCTACTTCCATGAGCTCTCCTTCCTCGATCGCTTGACGGAACAGATCGGTCAAGGTTCCCCCTCCCTGAGGTCCAAACTTAGCCAATAGATTGGCAGTTATACTCTCCTCTCTGGGAACATGCTGGATAGAGAATATCTGGAACCCCCCCCCCCCCCCCCCGATGATTACACTTACCTTGGACAAGTACTTCACAAGGGTGGGTTGCCGAGCTTCGAACTCTCCTCGAATCTGTGATGCCACCACCAATGAGTCCGTGAAAGCCTCCATATCCTGGATCTCAATCTCTTTTGCCAAACGAAGGTCGGCTATCACAGCCCTGTAGTCCGTGTGGTTGTTAATTGCTGGAAAGTGCAAGACCACCGCTTGCTCTATGGTGACCCCTTGAGGACTTATCAATATCACCCCTGCTCCGAGGGAGTGCTTTCCCGAGTCTCCATCAACCGTCATCTTCCATGCCTTTTGCGGTCGCAACTCCTCGGCCCCGACCTCCACACCGTAGTCTACCAAGAAGTCGGCCACCACCTGTGCCTTAATGGAGAGCCTTGGCACGAATGAGATATTGAACTCACTCAACTCGATAGACCACTTGGCCAGCCTGCCCGAGTGCTCCACTCCTTCAAAAATCTTACGGAGGGTATGTTCTGTAACCACCTTGATCGAATGTGCTTGGAAATATGGCCGGAGCTTCCTGGCCGAAATG
This sequence comes from Platanthera guangdongensis, assembly GCA_039583875.1. NCBI lineage: Eukaryota > Viridiplantae > Streptophyta > Magnoliopsida > Asparagales > Orchidaceae > Platanthera > Platanthera guangdongensis. The sequence continues at coordinate 144,598,424 of CM077163.1, read as the reverse complement.
ATCAAGGCGTATGCCAACTTTTCCAAGATAGGGTAGCGAAGCTCCGCCTTCTTTAGGATCCTGCTAACATATTAAATTGGTAATTGCTTCCTACCCTCTTCCCTAACCAGAATAGAGCTCACTGCCTCTGCTCCAACTCCGAGATACAAGGTCAGATCCTCCCCCTCCTTCGGGCTTTGAAGTAGAGGAGCCAGGGAGAGCTGCCTCTTTATCCCTTGGAAAGCTTCTTCACATTCGGCGGTCCACTCAAACCTTTGGTTACCCCGTAGGACTTTGAAGAAAGATGAGCATTTCTCTCCTGACCTGGAGAGGAATCTACTCAGGCCGGCTAGCTTGCCTGTCAAGCGCTAGACCTCCTTAGCATTGCGTGGTGACTCTAGTTCTAGGATGTCTTTTACCTTATCTGGGTTGGGTTCTACCCCCTCTGGGGTCAGAAGATGCCCGAGGAACTTCCCACTGCTTGCCCCAAAAATGCACTTTAAGGGGTTCAGCCTCATCTTGAACTTCTATAAGGTGGCAAACGTCTCCTCCAGGTCCCGAAGGTGTGAGTCCACACTCTTGCTTTTAACCATGAGGTCATCAACATAGACTTCCAGGTTCCTCCCCCTTTGTCCTTGGAAAACTCGGTCCATCATGCGTTGGTATGTATCCCCTGCATTTTTCAACCCAAAGGGCATCATCTTATAGCTAAAGCATCCCTCCTTTGTGATAAAGGAGACGTCCTTGACATCGGGAGGGTGCATTCGAATCTGTTGGTAACATGAAAAAGCATCCAAAAAACTCATAATTGAAAAACTGACGGCTGAATCGACCAGCACGTCGATTCGAGGCAGGGGGCAACAATACTTGGGGCATGATTTATTTAATAGAGAAAATTCAATACACATGCGCCACTTCCCTCCTCCTTTCTTTACCATTACCACGTTGGAGACCCAGCCTGGATACTGGATCTCCGAGATGAAGACGGCCTCCAGAAGCTTCTTGACCTCCTCGCGGATTGGCTCTTCCAGCTTGGTTGCGATGGTCCTCATCTTCTGGCGTATGGGGCGCATCCTGGGATCCAGGTTCAGGCGGTGGCAGGCCACATCCGCATCGATTCCCAGCATGTCTGCCGCACTCTAAGTGAAGATGTCGACATTGCTCTGGATGCAAGCCCGCACTTGCTCCTGGTCCTCGGGACTCAGACCCCCGCTGATCCGTACCTTCTGTACTTGACCGGCGCTGGTGAAGACTTCCGTCTCCCCCACCTCCTCAGCCGGCTCTAGCCGCGACTGCTCCCAGCCGGCCCTTTCCTCCTTTTCTTGTCCAAACTCTTCCTCCAATCCTGCTTCCTCAACTTCCATCACCTCCTCTAGGCTCTCACTCCGCTGCTGCTCGACCTCCATGCCCCTCCGGGCTTCCCTCTCAACTCCTCCTCCTTCCACTTCCACCTGCCAACCTTCTTGCGGCTCCAACTCTCCGTTCCTCTGGACCTCCTGTACATCTCCTCCCCTCTGCTACTCCTCAGTCTCCTCCTCCCCGATAACCTCTTCAGTCTCCTCTCTCTCCTCCTCTAGGCTCATCCCCTCCTCTCCGACCACCTCTTCATGTGCCGCCATCTCCTTCTCCAACTCCTCTGCCTCTGCCATCCATGATATGGTGTTGACCGCCATAATGTAGCACTACCTTGCCACCTTCGGGTGCCCTCTGACTCTAACCTGCACCCCTCCATTATTGAACTTGTGGCATTGGTGAAAAGAGGAGCGGACGCAGCAAAAGGCGTTGATGAGGGGGCGCCCAAAGATGGCGCTATAGCTGCTCGGGGCGTCCACGATCACGAACTTGCAGTTCCGTGACACGCCACCCAACTTCACATGCAGCCCTACTCCTCCTTCTACTTCCTTCCTCTCTCCCGAGAAACCGAACAACGGCCCATCCGAAGCTATGACCCTCCTGGTCTCAACCTGTATTTCATCGAAGGCCTTCTTGAAGATCACATTTACGGAGCTCTCGTTGTCCACTAAGATTTTGGAGACCGTGAAGTTTTCTACCGCCGTCTGGATCACCAAGGTGTCGCAGAACGGGTCTTCATAATCCAGCATATCCTCTGAAGAAAAAGTAATTTTTTCTTTCGGGGGCGGAGCCTAGGAGGTCGAGGCTACTCCTCTTTGGAACATGGTCTGGAGGCTCCCCTTACGAGCTGCCTCTATCCCAATTCCTCTGTGTATCACCTTGATCCCTCCCCGGGTTCCTACATCCACCTGGTCCTCGCATCTATCCTCTGTCTCCCCCTGCTGCACTTCCATGATCCTTACCGGCAGATCCTGCCTCCTCACCCCCCTGGCTTCTCTCATTTCCAAGAACTCTGGGTAGGCGGCCGTTGCGTGACCCTCCTCCTGATGGAAGTTACATAAAGGCAATGCCACCCTGCCCCTTCTTCCTTCTCCACCATCTCTCCTTCCAGCTCCTCCCCGTGTTCCTCTCCTTCCTCCTCTATATCGACCGATCTCCATTGCCTCTTGCTGCTGCTGGAAGTGATCCCTCGGCCCCTGCCTCCATGTCGGCTGATCGAACCTTCTCAGCTTACGGAAGTTATCTCTTCCCTGAAAACCTCCTCCCAACTCCTGGGGGCGACCCACCTGAGGCCTCCAACCTATCCGGTTGTTTGGCTCGCGGGCCCCCCATCCTTGATGTTTTCCCTGCTGCCCCTGACCTCGGGGTTCCTCTCTCCTTCTCTCTTCTCTCTGCTTCATCTGCTCCATCTACTCCCTCTGCCTTCCAGCTCCTGGCTCCTTTACATCATCCTCCGACAACCTGGTCAGCTTCCTTGCAAATGCCGGATTGGCCCTCTCAAAGTCTGTCTCCTTTGCTGCCCTCTCCATGAGCTCCTCAAAAGAGAGGGGGCACTCTCTTCAACTCTATGCTAAAGAAACCCGGCCTCAGTCCCAGAGTAAACGCGAGCATTAGGTATACCCTGGGACCTCCTGGACCAGGAGGATCTCCTCCTAAAACTGATCCACATAATGTCCCAACGTATCGTCTTGCTTCTGCCTCACCACGAACAGGCACTCTGCCTCTTTCTTATGCTTCTTCGATGTTGAGAACCTCAACAAGAAACCTCGACGTAGATCCTCGAAACTGTAGATCGACCTTGTCGGCAACTGGTGGAACCAGTCCCGTGCCTTCTCCTTCAACGTGATGGCAAACAGCCGACACTTGAAGGCATCCGTCATCTGCCTTATCGAAATGACATCTTCAAACCACTACACGTGTTGTACAGGGTCATCCTTCCCTGAGTAGTAGGACATGTCGGGCTCTCGGAATCCCTTCGGCACCGGGGCTGAGATGATGAGCTCACTGAATGTGCTCTCGCCACCTGCCTGCCGAGAGGGCACGTCTCGCGGCCTTGGCTGGCTGGCCCGATCCGCGAGAACATGCCCAGGGAAGAGCTCCCGCGCAGTCGCCTCCCTCTCGCAAACTTCTGCCAGAATCTCCTTCCCGGGACGCTTGCCTAGGAAGAGCTCTCACGCCGCCACATCCCTCTTGCCAGCCTCCATCGGGACCTCCTTCCTCGGGCACTGTCCAGGGGTGTTCTCGCCCAAGAGCGGGACCTCCTCTATCAGAACCTGAGGCATTGTCCACTCGCTCCTTGCCGAGAAGGCCAAGGTGATGGTCTGCAAGACCTCTCGCCTGAAGTCTTCCAGCATCTTCCTCATCGCCTCCTCTCCCTGGGAGGGGGAACCTCCTGAACCAGATCCTTCAGCTTCACCTTCTGCCATAGGACTAAACTCAAGCTTTTCTTGTATGGGCTACCTTCTACGCTCACCGCACCAGAACTGTTGAAGCCAAAACTTGACTTTGACAAGAGTTCGAAAAATAGGGGCATAGCCAACACCTACTCGTCCCAAGCTCCGTCCTCCGACTGGCCGTGAAGGACCAGAAAATGACCTAAAGCCTCGGTAGGGAGGTCCCATCGTTTACCAGGAAGATCTCTGAGAGCTTCCCCTCCAAAACCAAAAGCTGGGATTGGAGCTCCTCAGAAAGCACAGAAAAATCCTCTCAAGTCCCGGGAAAAGGTCGTGCTTATGAAGAACCCCTATGGGTCTATTTATATTTTTCTGAGTTGGGTTTGCAAATAACCATACTGAGCTGTCCTGAAATTACCAAAGTACCCCTGGTTGGGTCTGCCAACATCCAAACTCCATTGTTCTGAAGAGTTATATGCAGACCATCAAGGGCAAAAGGGTAAAATTACCCTGGGTAGAAGAGTAAAAACCCCCTTGGGTGTAGAAATGTAAAAACGGCCTTCTTATTATATGGCGAGTAGGGGGAGCACCCAACGGCGAGACGAATCCTCCTGCCCATCTCGCCAACATTCTTTGTCGTGAGGCCTTCTCGTCGCTATGTTCCTACTCGTACCCCAAAGGAGGGAGTCTCGCCTACTACAGAGGCCACCCGTCTCGCCCCTTACGAGTGGACCACCTGGTCCCACTCGCCCATCAGCACCTCTCGCCTGTTTCTTCTATTCGCACCATGAGGGCCTCTTGCGAGCCCGAGGTTGTACAGCACTAGACTCCGCAACTCCACTAATCTCGGATTGAAACCAATCCTACAACTCGGAACAATGTTCCTACAACTCGATCCCGAAAAATGGATCTATACTCGGAAGATAAAACTTCCTACAACAACAACTCGGAGAACAAAGCTCCTACACTCGGAGAAGGATCTCCTACAAGAATAAATTGAAATATAAATACAAACAGTGTTATCTCTCATATCTGAAAAGTGTTGCCTTTCTTCTTCCTTGAACTTTGCGTCTTTGTCAGAAATATATTGAAGAAGACTCGGCAAGATCTCTGATCTTAAAATCTGGACTCAGCAAGATCAACTATTGGATCTGTAGATTGTAGACTGTCTTGATCTCTGAATCACTTGCTCTGAAACGATCTGGATCGAAAGCGATTTTGGCGATGAAGGCGATGAGCGGCGACACTTCCGATTATGGAAAGAAAAATTAGGGATTCAAAATTCTTAGAATATCTTCTTTTCTTCTTAGGGTTGGTCGAAAATAACAAGACCTTTTATAGGATTAGCATAACAGTCATAATCATAATAAATGATAGCCACGTGGACCAATCACGCGCTAATTGTTGGGTACATTGGAATGAATGTACCTGATTTGAAGAAGCCTCACCCTACTCAATGATATACATTAAAATGTATTTGATGTGTTTTGAGTTTAGTTGTGCAGGTTAAGTATTTGCAGGGAAAGCTGAAAAGTTTCTAAGTCCATATGTCGACACCCAGAAGGAAAGTGTCGACACTTAAGAAGACTTGTGTCGACATCCAGAGAAGTAGTGTCGACACTTGGAGTAATTGTGTCGACACCAAAGATGCAGAGTCGACACCAGACAGAAAGTGTCGACACATACAGGAAGTGTCGACACTCAATGAAGAAATGTCCAGTAAAGCAGTGTCGACACTTAGAAGCTGTGTCGACACCCAGAGGAACTTTGTCTACATCAGAAAGTGTCGACACTTGGAGGCTGTGTCGACACTCAGCAAATTTCAACAGAGTCTAAGTATAAGTGTCGACATAATGAAGAATGTGTCGACACACAGCAGAAGACTCAACACATGAAGAAAGTGTCGACATAATAAAGAATGTGTCGACACACAGCAGAAGACTCAATACATGAAGAAAGTGTCGACACTAGGAGGCTGTGTCAACACACAGCAAAGTTCAACAAATTCTAAGTACAAGTGTCGACACAAAGGAGATGTGTCGACACTCAGCCAAAGTCTCAACAGAAGAAGAATGTGTCGACACAAGGAGCTGTGTCTACACTCAGCAAGTATCAACACAGAAGACATGTGTCGACACCAAGAAGATGTGTCGACACTGAACAAGTTCAACACAAGAAGATGTGTCGACACAAAGGAGTTGTGTCGACACTTACAAGAAATCAACAAAGTACTGAAGAACAAGGAGTTGTGTCGACACACATTATCAGTGTCGACACATGATGAAGAAGCTGTGTCGAGAAGTAATTTCTACAACACAAGGAGTTGTGTCGACACCTTGAAGGCTAGTGTCGACACTTAGTCTACTTGTGTCGACACTTAGTCTACAAGTGTCGACACTTAAAGATAGACTGTCTCGACACTTTCAGACAGTTACAGATATTTCAAGAAGTGACTGGATGACATGACACCTGCCATTCCAGCCGGTCTACTGCAACTGTCAGAGTTGTCAGAAACTGTTAGGAACCGGGTCAGCCGGTTATCATGAAGAAGGCCTATATAAAGGCTTGTTCTATCAACAGAAGAAGATGATTAACAACAGAAGATTAAAAACAGAAGATTAACAACAGAAGATTAACAACAAGAGAAAGATAAGAAGATCTAGCTATTCATTGAAGAACAAATGCAAGTGAAGATCTAAGAAGTTGGAGAGAGAGAGCTCCTTCCAAGAAGACAGCCGTTGGAACCAGGCTGTGAAGAAGGTTTCAGATCAAGGTCTGATTCTTAAGTTGCAGTGATTGAAGATCAGCTGCAGAGAGTATCAACCCTATTGTGTTCTACATTCAAGAAGCTTTGAAGAAAGCCAAGTGTGGTTGATCTCAGTAGAGTTCTTTCAAGAACTCATCAAGAACCTGTCAACTCTTCTCTCTATTCAGAGTTGTAGGTATATACATTATTTTCTTAATTTCTTGTAGGATCCTTAGGGATCTGAGTTGTAAGCCTGTAATTATAAAGGCTGAGTGGTAGGGCATGTGTGCCTGAGTGTAGGAGATCTATTTATCTGAGTGTAGGCCTTGTGGCTGAGTGTAGGCCTTGTGGCTGAGTGTAGTCTTTGAAGAAGACTGAGTTGTAGGGCCTTGGGCCTGAGCTGTAGGAACCATTTGGGGTTCTGAGTGTAAGATCTGAGGATCTGAGGAAAAATGGAGGAGTTTGGCCGAATCTAGTACACTACTAGATAGGCGAAGGGGGAAAGTGGATGTACCCAAACCTTGGGGAACCACTATAAATCTGTGTGTTCACTGTGTGCATGCTTTATTCTGTGATGCTGTGGATAGTTCTGTGAAATCTGTGATATAATCTGCCTAAAAGTTTAAAAAGGATTTAGTCACCTATTCACCCCCCTCCCCCCCTCTAGGTGATTAGGGTACAATTTCTTTCAAGTGGTATCAAAGCGAGGTTACTCAAAAAGGGACATAACTGTCTGAGTAGATCCTGTTGGCAGATTCAGTATAAGTAAAGTGCAGAATCAAGAAAATCAAGAAAATGGGTTCAACAGAGAATCATAAGGAACTTGGATCAATGAAGTTACCCATTTGCAGAAAAGAGATTTTTGGCATCTGAAAAGAAAGAGTGAGACTGTTTATGGAAGCTTCAGACCCTAGAATTTATATCACAGTTAAAGAAGGGTCATATGTGCCTATGAAGGTATCTGTGTTAGATGCAAATCAGAGAACACCTAAAGACTTTTCTGAAATGACAAAAGAAGAGATTATTCTGGCCACCATGGACAAGAGGGCTCAGAATATCATTGTGAGTGTCATAGATGATGCTACATTTCAGAACTTGATACACTGTAAGACATCTAAGGAGATGTGGGATACTTTGATAGTGTACATGGAGGGTTTAGAAGAAGTTAGACAAGACAGGAAGTCTTTGTTAAACCAAGAATATGAGAGCTTCAGACAAGGCAGGTCTGATAGTATAACAGAATGCTACAAGAAGTTCTATAGGATTGTCAATGAGTTGATGTCCTATGGAAGAGAATTCAGCAACTATGAGCTGAATGATAAGTTCTTGAGGTCTCTAACAAAGGATTAGGACACCAAGATCTGTGTCATAAGGGAAATGGCCAAGTTAGCAGATATCCCTCCTCCAACATTGTTTGGAAAACTGCTATCCTATGAGATACAGTTGATGGTGAGGAAAGAAGAAGAGAAGACTACAAGAAGTGAGCATAAAGAAAGAGCAGTGGCATTCAAGACAGAAGCCACCAGGAAATATAAAAGTAAGTCTCCATCTCCACCTCCAAAGGTTGCTGGATCTGAGACAGATGAGACAGAATGCAGGAACTCTGAAAGCAGTGAGAGTGATGAAAACTTTGTAGCCTTCACAAGACATTTTCAGAAGTTCCTAAAGAAGAAATAGTGGAGGTCAAAGCCATCCACTTCACAGGGAAAAGATGACTATTATCAGAACAAGAAGTCATCAAAGAAATACAGGAGAAAGCCCAAGTCAATCAAAGCAACTTTATCAAAAATTGTATGCTATTGCTGTAACAGACAAGGACATGTTGATGACTGTCCAGAGAAAAGAAAGGAGTCAACTGATAAGAAGAAGACTCAGATCAAGGGCAAAAAGGAAAGGTCCTTTGTTGCCAAGAAGGACAAAAGCTTGTCAGACATATCTTCTTCAGAAACTGAGTCAGAAGCTGAAGCATACATAGGACTATTTGCTGAAGAAGAGGAAGAGGAGTTCATCCAGATAATGAACTCTATATATGAGCAAGAGGACATTCAGTGCAAAGGACTGATGGCCTTAACAGAAGGTGACAAAATCCAGGATCAGCCTGGACCTAGTAAGGTACAAAATTGTTCTTTAAGTTCAATTTCTAGTGCTAGTTCAGATTCAATTACAACAGCATCAAATGATGCCAGTGGATCTGAATCTGAAGGGGATATTCTTCAGTTGATTGATGAATATAAAGTACTGTTGCAAGCTTTTAAGAAAAGCAAATCCTTGGCCAAGAGTCAGGCAAAGGATATTGCTAGTCTCAAAGAGGCTGCAACTGATTTTGAGAAGTTGATTGATCAAAAGCTAAATGAAGTAGCCAGACTGAAGCACATAACTGTTTTTCAGATGGGGACTATAACATTTAAGAATGATCAAATCAGAAATCTGGAGATTAGTCTTCAGAAGGAGAGAGATTTAGTAGCAAGGTTCTCTAAACCAAAATCAGTTCTACCTTTGATAGATGAGTTTATACCTCACAAGGGTAAAATTGGATTAGGGTTTACACAACCTGCTAGGACTGCAAAGTCCAAGTCTAAGGGCAAAGCCCCAGTACTCAACAAGCCTATTGTAGATAGAATAGCTAGGGTTGTACCTAAGCAAAGGTACAATAGATTTGAGTGCTGGTGATGTGGCACGGTAGGCCACTTTGCCATGGACTGTTGGCACAATTCAAGTGCCAAAGTGAGTAGCAAACTGTCTGCTGGAAGATCTGCAGGTAGCTTTGTTAAGAGGCAAACTAACCAGCACCAAGGACCCAAGAATTCTTTGGGTTCTAAGGTCAACTAATCTGTTTTGCAGGTGAGTCCAAGTGGTCATGCCCCAATATGGTACTTGGACAGTGGATGTTCCAGGCACATGACTGGAACTAGAGGATTGCTAAAGGACTTCACACAAATCAAGGATGGTCCTAAAGTCACCTTTGGTGGTTCTGAAAAAGGAATCATCAAAGGTTTTGGTAATATTTCTAGCAACCTTATAACTATTACTCAAGTGGCTTATGTTAAAGGTTTGAAACATAACCTTATTAGTATAAGTTAACTTAGTGATTTAGGATATGACATCTCATTTGTCAAAGATGGTTGTCATATCAGGAGATCAAATGCTCAAGAGATCATTTTCACTGGTTACAGAAAAAGAAATGTCTATTATCTAAACATTATGAGTGAGAACAATGCTTCTTCAGTGTGTCTTGTACTGATGAGAAAGTCTCTCATTGTGTCAAATGGCACAAGAGGCTAGTCCATCTTAACTACAAGACAATTGGCCAACTCTATAGCAAAGAGTTAGTGAGGAATGGTCCTCAAGTTAAGTGTATTAAAGATGGAATATGTTCAGCTTGTCAAAAGGGCAAGCAGACTAGATCCACCTTTAATAGCATTGAGAACAAAGATGCTGTGAGGTGTTTATACCTCTTGCATATGGATCTCTTTGGTCATATGCCAGTTCACAGCCTAGGTAGGAAGGTCTACACATTTGTAGTTGTAGATGACTACTCAAGGTTTTCCTGGGTGTTCTTCCTTAGACAGAAATCTGAAACACCTAGTATCTTTTATAGTTTTGTTAAACAAATTCAGAATGAGTTAGACAGTACAGTGGTCAAAATAAGAAGTGACCATGGTACTGAATTCCAGTCTGATAGTATGACAAAACTATGTGAAGAATTTGGGATATTTCAGGAATTTTCTTCACCAAGAACACCTCAGCAAAATGGCATTGCTGAGAGGAAAAATAGAACCTTGATTGAGGCTGGTAGAACCCTATTAAGTGACACATCTCTCCCAGAATATTTCTGGGCTGAGGCAGTTAATACTGCATGCCATGTAATTAATAGGGTTACCATTACTAAGAGCCACAATAAGACCCCCTATGAGATTGTGAAAGGCAGAAAACTAAACCTATCCTATTTAAGGATCTTTGGTTGTAAATGTTATATACTTAACAATGGAAAGTCTTACTTGACCAAGTTTGCTGCCAAGTCCCAAGAAGGGATCTTTGTTGGGTACAGCAACAACAGTAAGGCTTATAGGGTCTACAACTTGACTACACAAGTTGTAGAGGAGTCAGTACATGTAGTATTTGATGAAGCTAGACTTATTAACCATGAGTTGTCTAGAAGTATTTGCAGCTCCACAGGTGTGACTAAGAAGATGGACAAGCTCACTATTGATGAACTATCTACTGCAAGTCAGCATGTAGATGATAGTGGCTGTTGTCCAGGGGGAGTACTAGATGCACCTGATGCAGAAGAAGACCAAGGAGTGCAGCAAGTTGAAGAAGTTGAAGGAGTTCAACCTGAAGTCAGGCTGCCACCAGCTAATAAACATCTAAGAGATCATCCAGCAGATCAAATTATTGGTGATCTAAGACAAGGAGTACAAACAAGGAGCAGAAATCTAAATTCAGTACTCTACTCTAGTTTTCTATCCCAAGTTGAGCCAAAGAAATTTGAATAAGCCATCCTAGACCCTCAATGGATTGAGGCTATATAAGAGGAGCTAAATCAGTTCAAGAGATGCAAAGTCTGGGAGCTTGTTCCTAAACCAAAAGACCACAACATAATTGGAACCAAGTGGATCTTTAGGAATAAGATGGATAAACATGGAGTTATTATAAAGAACAAAGCAAGACTGGTTGCTAAGGGATATAGGCAAGAAGAAGGTATTGACTTTGATCAAACCTTTGCTCCAGTAGCCAGACTGGAGGCAATAAGAATGTTCTTGGCCTATGCAACCTATCAAGGATTTAAAGTATATCAAATGGATGTTAAGTCAACATTTCTAAATGGAAATCTGAAGGAAGAGGTCTATGTGGAACAACCATCAGGTTCTGTTGATTCAACTCAACCTAATTATGTCTATAGACTTAGGAAGGCTTTGTATGGGTTAAAACAAGCCCCTAGGGCTTGGTATGAAACCCTGTCTAGTTTCCTCATTGAGAATAAATTCACAAGGGGGAAAATAGACAAGACTATATTCCTTAGGGAATCCAGAGGCAAGATCATACTAGTCCAAATATATGTAGATGACATAATATTTGGGTCTACTGAAAGTAGTGTTTGCAAAAAGTTTGTAAAACTTATGCAAGGACAATTTGAGATGAGCAGTATGGGGGAACTTAAGTTCTTCTTGGGTCTCCAAGTTAGACAGACTGAGAATGATTTATCCATATGCCAGTCTAAGTTCACCTTATAACTGATAAGGAAGTATGGTATGGAATCATCCAGTACCATAAAAACTCCTATGGGGTCAAGTATGTCTCTTAGCAAAGATGATGCAGGGAAACCTGTAGATGAGACATTGTATAGAGGGATAGTTGGCTCTCTATTATATTTGACTGCAAGTAGACCAGATATCATGTATGCTACATGTGTCTGTGCTAGGTACCAAGCTTGCCATAAAGAGTCTCATTTGACAGCAGTCAAAAGGATACTGAGATATCTTAAGGGCACTCCTTATCTAGGCCTTTGGTACCCTAGGAATGGAGACTTTGAACTGACAGGTTATTTAGATGCAGATTTTGCAGGCTGCAAGGAAGATAGGAAAAGTACAACTGGTACATGTCAATTCCTAGGTGGAAGACTGATATCTTGGAGTAGCAAGAAGCAAACAAGTGTGGCTATCTCCACAGCAGAATCAGAGTATGTGGCTGCAGGAAGTTGATGTGCTCAACTTCTATGGATACAACATCAGCTTGAGGATTATGGTATTCAAGTAAGTAGAACACCACTATTTTGTGATTCTACTAGTGCTATATCTATTGCAAACAATCATGTTTCCCATAGTAGAACTAAACACATTGAAATAAAATATCATTTTCTAAGGGAACATGTTGAAAAATAAGATATTTCACTAGAGTATGTTAAAACAGATAATCAACTAGCTGACATGTATACTAAGCCTTTAGAAGAAACCAAATTCAATAGGTTTAAAATTGAATTAGGTATGATAAACTTAGAATAAGTTTACAGAAATGGCTAAGTAAAATAGTGTCGACACACAGAGTTATCTGTGTCGAGACAGAGAATTGGTGTCGACACTTCAGAGAAAAGGTGTCGACACATCTAGGAAGTTGGTGTCGACACTTCAGAAAATTAGTGTCGACACATACAGGATAGGTGTCGACACATCCAAGGTGGTGTCGACACTTAGACTTTATGCAAAATTAGTGAAGTAAAGTCTCGACTAAGTGTCGAGCTAAGTGGTGTCGACACATAAACAAGTGTCGACACATATATTCTGTCGACTAAACTTGTGTAGGTACAAATAGGATTTCGACACATATAATAAAGAATGTGTTGACACATTGTTGTCGAGACATTATAAGTCTGTGTCGACACTTTTCAACAGTGTCGACACAATTTAAGTATTTTGACGCGCCCTTTCATCTTCGATCCTAGAAAAGTATAAATAGGATTTCGCCATTGTCTGTCGACACGCTCACTAAAGTTTCGAGACCAAACTTGTGTGTCGACACCTCTTTTCTCTCAATTCAAATTCTTCAAACCCTAATGGCGCCCAAGCTCGAAGAGAACGTGAATGAAGGATATGAACTGGTGCGGTATGCGTTTGATGACGCAGAACCAGAGATCAAGGATATAGTAACCCTAATTGCAAACTCAGGGTTAGATTTTCTTGTTTTAGAGCCGACCAAGATATGGAAGAAAAAAGTTCTGGAATTTCTGAATGGAGCATCCCTAGATGAATAAGGACTAAAGATTAAGTCTAGGGTTCATGGGGCAAAGGTGAAGATCTCATCTAAGAGTTTGAGAAAGGTACTAAACCTACCAAAAACTAAGGAAGAAGATGAAGTTTCTGCTTCTAAGACTAGAGAAGCATTGACATGGTGTGGACTGGATTCCAAGATGAAAATTGGATCAGTATTCAACAGAAAGGGAATGAACAGCCAAGGAAAATTCTTGTCTAAAATAGTTGGAAAAGTGATCCTGTGCAAGTCTGGAGGACATGACAGGATTTCAGCAAATATGTTCAGTCTAATGACAAGGTTAATCTTCCAACTAAATACTGATTGGTCTGCAGTATTGTTTGATAAGATAAAGGAGAGCCTGAAGAAACCCAATTTGGGTAGGATTCTAAGTCTTTACTTGGCTGGTAGTATACCAGAAGTAATGAGCCAAGCTGCAGGATCAAAGATCAATCACATGAGAAAGATGGACATGAGAATCTTCTCTAGATGGGATAGGGTCTTGACCAAGAAAATGTCAACTCCTGAGAAGATAACACCACAAAAGAAGAAGAAGAATAAGATAGCCCCAGTGGCTCAAGAATCCTCTAGTAGCTCTGAAGAGCAAGTTGTCTTTACTCCAGATGATGAACAAGACACTGGAAATGTTGGAAAGTCTCCAACTAGACAAGATGATGCAGAGAGGCAGGGGGAGCTACCACAGGCTAGCCCACTTCACCAGGATTCCATCCAGGGGGAGTCTCTACTAGTGGAAGAGCCAACTCCCTTAGAAAGTGAAAGAGCCACTCAAACCATTCTTGAGGTAATCACTGAAATCAATCAATTAGATTTCCTTATTGAGAGTGAAGTTATAATTGACAAATTACCTAATGATAATCAGCAAACACAGACACATAGCCAATACCAAGATGTTGTCATGGAGGACACATCTGTTGCAGATCAAGTGATATCTGATCAAGTTGTTGATAAGATAAGAGTTTCTCCACCCCATCCTCCACAAGAATTCACCCTAGAAGAGCTATTCTCTGACCTACTCCAAACAGACTTTGAGAAAGAAAGTACTGCTGCTGAGGGGGAGAAGGCTCATGTTGAGGGGGGGCCAGTAGATCTTGTTGAGGAAACTGCAAGGAAAGAGACTGAGGTGCCACAAGATGCTGAGCAGGTACAAAGGACTGAGAAGGAGTTAACTCCAAGCCCTAAGGACAGGGTTGATATTGCAAGCACATCTGCTACTGAAGATGAGGAGGTTGTCAGAGCTAAAAAGAGAAAGTTTCAACTCTTCAAGAGGAGAAGCCAAAATTATAAGAAAGCTCTGCAAACCATTGCACCACAGCCTACACCACAGCCAGCACCATCTGTAGATTACAGTTCTCTGATGGTTGCAATGCAGATAAAGCTTGATGAGCAAAGGAAAGCAATAGAAACATATATGGATGAGGGGCATAAGTCTCTACAGTTTGATCTTGCACAAGACATTAAGTCCATTAGATTTGAGATGAATCTGAATAAGAAGGAGATGACTGACTGCTTCCACAAAGGAGGGAATGCAGTAGTCTATCTAGCAACTCATCAAGAGAAGATCAAAGCACAAGTGGATGAACTTGTAGTAAAGCAAGGCTATGTTCTGGAGAATCAAATAAGAATGCATGATAATTTGACAGCTTCCCACAATGCTATTGTAACTGAACTAAAGAATATAGCAACTGCCCAAAATGCAGCCCTGACTACTGTCAAAGAGGAATTTGACAAAGCATTGCAAGAGAGCCTAACTGCTGTTATTACTGCACTTCAAGATTCCCAAAAGCTCATCACTGAAAAGCTCCAAAGGTTAAAACCTTTCTACAAGGATGGATTAAATTATCTAAATGCCCAAATAAGATTCCAGAAAGATGATCTAAGAGATCACATTAAAAGAGAAGTCATAAAGGGGGAGAGGGTGTTAGTCAAAGCAGGCTCTGATCATGCAAAATGGATTTCCAATTCCATCAGAGCCACTCTTGGATATCCTCCATTATGTGATGATGATAATGTAGCAGAGTCTGGGATTAATCCTGCATATCTTGGAGGGGAGCAAGCTGAAGTGGCTCAAGTAATATACCCTCCACCAGACTTTGATATGATACAAGCAGATATACAGTCAATGTATAGCCCTCCTGAGGGAAATCAGAAGATCATCATAGAAAAAGTGGTTCAGTCAGTGCCTGAGGCTATATAAGAAGCTATACTGAAGGAACAAGCAGCCCAATTGTCTAAGAAGAGGTTCAGAGAGCAAGCTAAACAAAGGCCTGATTTTGAACAATGGAGCCCCACTTCAAGGAATATTATTCTGACTGCATGGAAGGCTGCCAAAGACAATATTGTGGACAGAGGCAAATGGTATTCTGATGTGGAGTGGAGGAAACATGAGAACAGGCAAGTAGCCATTGTGCAGTATAGAAGAAAGGCAAAGATGGGAAAGCTACCTCCTACTGCCCAGGAGCCTAGCAAGTACTTTCCCAAGTCTTATCATTACTTTGAGAGGCAAAAGATCAAGGCTGAAGAGCAGACAAAGAAGGATCTTAAAGGCAAGAAGTCTGCTGCTGCTGAAGATGTTGAAGCCCCTGTTCAAGCAAAGATACAATCTGGAAAGGGCATAGTTATCAAGGAGGCTGAGAAGAAATAGAATAGAATTATCTTAAGTTTACTATGTATAATCACTTGTATTAAAACTTTCTGTAAACTTTTGATAATAAAAATGTTGAAGTTCTTAGAACTATGTGATATGTGTTATATTCTTGTTCTGAGATATTGGTATATACATGTTTTGTTTATTACATGTTTATGAATTTACCCTGTTATATAATCATGTTTTACATCATACTGTGATTTTATTGTGTATGGTGTATATCATTGACTAAGGGTTATGACTTCTCCAAATAGGGGGAGATTGTTGGGTACATTGGAATGAATGTACTTGATTTGAAGAAGCCTCACCCTACTCAATGATATACATCAAAATGTATTTGATGTGTTTTGAGTTTAGTTGTGCAGGTTAAGTATTTGCAGGGAAAGCTGAAAAGTTTCTAAGTCCATGTGTCGACACCCAGAAGGAAAGTGTCGACACTTAAGAAGACTTGTGTCGACATCCAGAGAAGCAGTGTCGATACTTGGAGTAATTGTGTCGACACCAGAGATGCAGAGTCGACACCAGACATAAAGTGTCGACACATACAGGAAGTGTCGACACTCAATGAAGAAATGTCCATTAAAGCAGTGTCGACACTTAGAAGCTGTGTCGACACCCAGAGGAACTTTGTCTACATCAGAAAGTGTCGACACTTGGAGGCTGTGTCGACACTCAGCAAATTTCAACAGAGTCTAAGTATAAGTGTCGATATAATGAAGAATGTGTTGACACACAGCAGAAGACTCAACACATGAAGAAAGTGTCGACATAATAAAGAATGTGTCGACACACAGCAGAAGACTCAATACATGAAGAAAGTGTCGACACTAGGAGGCTGTGTCGACACACAGCAAAGTTCAACAAATTCTAAGTACAAGTGTCGACACAAAGGAGATGTGTCGACACTCAGCCAAAGTCTTAACAGAAGAAGAATGTGTCGACACAAGGAGCTGTGTCGACACTCAGCAAGTATCAACACAGAAGACATGTGTCGACACCAAGAAGATGTGTCGACACTGAACAAGTTCAACACAAGAAGATGTGCCGACACAAAGGAGTTGTGTCGACACTTACAAGAAATCAACAAAGTACTGAAGAACAAGGAGTTGTGTCGACACACATTATCAGTGTCGACATATGATGAAGAAGCTGTGTCGAGAAGTAATTTCTACAACATAAGGACTTGTGTCGACACCTTGAAGGCTATTGTCGACACTTAGTCTACTTGTGTAGACACTTAGTCTACAAGTGTCGACACTTAAAGACAGACTGTCTCGACACTTTCAGACAGTTACAGATATTTCAAGAAGTGACTGGATGACATGACACCTGTCATTCCAGCCGGTCTACTGCAACTATCAGAGTTTTCAGAAACTGTTAGGAACCGGGTCAGCCGGTTACCATGAAGAAGGCCTATATAAAGGCTTGTTCTATCAACAGAAGAAGATGATTAACAACAGAAGATTAAAAATAGAAGATTAACAATAGAAGATTAACAACAAGAGAAAGAGAAGAAGATCTAGCTATTCATTGAAGAATCAATTCAAGTGAAGATCTAAGAAGTTGGAGAGAGAGAGCTCCTTCCAAGAAGACAGCCGTTGGAACCAGGCTGTGAAGAAGGTTTCAGATCAAGGTCTGATTCTTAAGTTGTAGTGATTGAAGATCAGCTGCAGAGAGTATCAACCCTATTGTGTTCTACATTCAAGAAGCTTTGAAGAAAGCCAAGTGTGGTTGATCTCAGCAGAGTTCTTTCAATAACTCATCAAGAACCTGCCAACTCTTCTCTCTATTCAGAGTTGTAGGTATATACATTATTTTCTTAATTTCTTGTAGGATCCTTAGGGATCTGAGTTGTAAGCCTGTAATTATAAAGGCTGAGTTGTAGGGCCTGTGTGCCTGAGTGTAGGAGATCTATTTCTCTCAGTGTAGGCCTTGTGGCTGAGTGTAGGCCTTGTGGCTGAGTGTAGGTCTTTGGATAAGACTGAGTTGTAGGGCCTTGGGCCTGAGATGTAGGAACCATTTAGGGTTCTGAGTGTAAGATCTGAGGATCTGAGGAATAGTGGAGTAGTTTGGCCGAATCTAGTACACTACTAGATAGGCGAAGGGGGAAAGTGGATGTACCCAAACCTTGGGGAACCACTATAAATCTGTGTGTTCACTGTGTGCATGCTTTATTCTGTGATGTTGTGTATGCTGTGGATAGTTCTGTGAAATCTGTGATATAATCTGCCTAAAAGTTTAAAAAAGATTTAGTCACCTATTAACCCCCCCCCCCCCTCTAGGTGATTAGGGTACAATTTCTTTCACTAATGACATTTGAAATCACGTCTGTCTAGACTTAAGAAAATTTCAGGAAAACAGTACAGCTGTTCTCGAGAGAAAAGATAGTACTCGAGAAGAAGCTTATTGGTTCTCGAGAACAACAATGAAGATCTCGAGAAAAAGACTTAGAAAAAAAATGTGGAAATGGAATGCAGCATTCTCGGGAATGAAGGAAGTACCCGAGTAAAAAGAACTTTAGTTCTCGAGAAGGAACAATCTGGTACTCGAGAACAAATAAGTGTTCTCGAGAACAGATGTTTATGTTGGGTACATCGGAATATATGTACCAGATTTGAAGAAGTCTCACCCTACTCAATGATATAAATCAAGGTGTATTTGATGTGCTTTGAGTTTATTTGTGCAGGTTAAGTAACTGCAAGTTTGCAGGAAAAGTTTCTAAGTCCATGTGTCGACACCTAGAAGAAAAGTGTCGACACTTAAGAAGGCTTGTGTCGACACCCAGAGAAGCTGTGTCGACACTTGGAGTAATTGTGTCGACACCAGGAAGGCAGAGTCGACACCAGAAGAAAAGTGTCGACACATACACTCAGTGTCGACACACGGTGAAGAATTGTCTACAGAATCAGTGTCGACACTTAGAGGCAGTGTCGACACCCAGAGAAACTTTGTCGACATCAAAAGTGTCGACACCAGGAGGCTATGTCGACACTCTGCGAACTTCAACAAAGTTTAAGTACAAGTGTCGACACAAAGGAGATATGTCGACACTCAGCAAAGTCTCAACACATGAAGACTGTGTCGACACAAAGGAGATGTGTCGACACTCAGCAAAAGTTTCAACACATGAAGGCAAGTGTCGACACAAAGGAGTTGTGTCGACACACAGCAGAAATCAACTAAGTATTGAAGATGAAGGACTTGTGTCGACACACAGGATCAGTGTCGACACATTCTGAAGAAGCAGTGTTGAGTAGTTGTTATAACAACACAAGGAGTTGTGTCGACACCATGAAGGCTAGTGTCGACACTTAGTCTACTTGTGTCGAC
This sequence comes from Platanthera guangdongensis, assembly GCA_039583875.1. Taxonomy (NCBI): domain Eukaryota; kingdom Viridiplantae; phylum Streptophyta; class Magnoliopsida; order Asparagales; family Orchidaceae; genus Platanthera; species Platanthera guangdongensis. Next base: position 144,579,214 of record CM077163.1, on the reverse strand, counting down.
ACTTGGTCAATTTGTGTCGACACATAAATACTATCTGTCTCGACACTTTCAGACAGTGACAGAGATTTCAAGAAGTGACTGGATGACTAGACAGCTGCCATTTCAACCGGTCAACTGCAACTGTCAGAGCTGTCAGAAGGTTGTTAGAAACCGGATCAGCCGGTTACCTTGGAGGAAGACTATTTAAAGACCTTTCTCCTTCAACGAAAATACAATAATCGAGAATGATCATCGATCAATGAAGTGAAAAACAACACAACAAGAAGAAAACCTTCAAGAGAAGATCTAAGAAGTTGGAGAGAGAGAGCTCCTTCTAAAAAGACCAGCTGTTGAACCAGGCTGATAAGGAAGATTCAGATTGAAATCAGAATCTCAAGACAGCAGTTGATTGAAGATCATCTGTATAGAGATACAACCCTACTGTGTTCTAATTCAAGAAGCTTTGAAGAAAGCCAAGGGAGGTTGATCTCTGTCAAGTTCTTCCAAGAACTCATCAAGAAACCAGTCAACTCATCTCTCTCTTTCAGAGTTGTGGTTATAAACTTTGTAAACATTATTTTCTGTAGGATCCTAAGGGATCTGAGCTATAAGCCTATTTTATAAAGGCTGAGTGTAGGAGACAGTGTGCTCTGAGTGTAGGTCTATTTGAAGACTGAGGTAGGTAGGGCCTAGTGCCTGAGTTGTAGGAGACTTTGTTCTCTGAGTGTAAGTCTTGGTGAAGACTGAGTGGTAGGGCTTTTGTGCCTGAGTTGTAGGAGTGGGATCACTCTGAGTTGTAGGAACCTGTTTGGGGTTCTGAGTTGTAAGATCTGAGGATCTGAGAAGAAGTGGAGAAGTTAGGCCGAATCTAGTACACTACTAGATAGGCGAAGGGGGAAAGTGGATGTACCCAGACCTTGGGGAACCACTATAAAATCTGTGTGTACTCTGTGTGTAATTAATTCTGTGATTGCTGTGTTATCTGTGCTGAATTGCTGTAGAGAATTGCAAATACAGGTCTTATAATTCAGTGTTTCTGCCTTTAAAGTTAAAAAAGATTAAGTTCACCTATTCACCCCCCCCCCCCACCCTCTAGGTGATTAGGCAATAGTTCTTTCAAGTAGTATCAAAGCGATGTTTCTCAAAAAGGGACATAACAGTCTGAGTAAGATCCTGTAGGCAGAATCAGATTAATTAAGATTCAAGAAAATGGCTTCAACTGAGAATCACAAAGAGCTGGGGTCCATGAAGTTGTCAAACTGTAGAAAAGAGATATTTGGCATATGGAAAGAGATGGTTAGACTTTTTATGGAAGCCTCTGACCCAAGAATATATATCATAGTCAAAGAAGGGTCATATGTGCCAATGAAAGTATCTATTCTGGATGCTAATCAGAGAACTCTCAAAGACTATTCAGAAATGACTAAGGATGAAATTATTCTGGCTACTATGGACAAGAGGGCCCAGAATATTATTGTTAGTGCAATTGATGATGCCACATTTCAGAACTTATTTCACTGTAAAACTTCTAAAGAAATGTGGGACACTTTAATAGTTTACATGGAAGGGTCTGAAGAAGTAAGACAGGACAGGAAGTCCTTGTTAAATCAGGAGTATGAAAGCTTCAGACAAGGGAATTCTGATAGCATTACTGAATGCTACAATAAATTCTATAGGATTGTTAATGAGTTGATGTCCTATGGAAGAGAATTCAGCAACTATGAGCTGAATGACAAGTTTTTAAGATTCCTGACTAAGGACTGGGATACCAAGATTTGTGTCATTAGGGAAATGGCCAAATTAGCTGATATACCTCCTCCAACCTTGTTTGGAAAATTATTATCTTATGAGATGCAGTTAATGGTTAGAAAGGAGGAGGAGAAGACTACTAGAGTGGAGCATAAGGAAAGAGCTGTGGCCTTCAAGACTGAAGCCACTAGGAAATATAAAAGCAAGCCTTCATCTCCACCTCAAAAAGTTACTGATGCTGAGACAGATGAGTCAGAAAGCAAGAATTCAGATAGTAGTGAAAGTGATGAAAACTTTGCTGCTTTTACAAGACAGTTTCAAAAGTTTCTGAAGAAGAAGCAGTGGAGGTCTAAGACATCCACTTCACAGACAAAAGATGACTACTATCAGAACAGGAAGTCATCAAGGAATGATAGAAGAAAGTCCAAGCCAAGTAAAAATACATCCTCAAATATAGTATGCTATTGTTGCAATAGACAAGGACATATAGTAGCTGACTGTCCAGAAAAGAGGAAAGAGTCAACTGACAAGAAGAAGACTCAGTTAAAGGGCAAAAAGGAAAGGTCCTTTGTTGCTAAGAAAGACAAAAGTTTGACTGATCAGTCATCTTCAGAAACAGATTCAGGAGCTGAAGCCTATATTGGACTGTTTGCTGAAGAGGATGAAGATGAGTTCATGTAGCTAATGAACTCAATTTATGAGCATGAGGACATTTAGTGCAAGGGACTGATGGCCTTATCAAAAGGAGACAAAATCCAGGATCAGCCTGGACCAAGTAAGATACAAAGTTGTTCTTCAAGTTCAATTTCTTGTACTGAGTCAGAATCAGATACATCTGCATCAAGTGATGTGGGTGGGTCTGAATCTGAAGATGATATTCATCAGTTAATTGATGAATATAGGGACTTGTTGTAGGCCTTAAAGAAAAGCAAAACCTTGGCCAAAAATCAGGCAAAGGAGATTGCTAGTCTTAAATTGGCAGCTGCTGATTCAGATAAGTTGTTTGATCAGAAATTGAATGAAATAGCCAGGCTGAAGAACATTACAGTTATTCAGATGGGAACTATTACATTTAAGAATGATCAAATTAGGAATCTGTAGGTTAGACTTCAGAAGGAGAAGGATATTATGGCTAGCTTTTCTAAACCCAAATCTATTTTACCCTTGATAGATGAGTTTGTACCTCATAAGGGTAAGGTTGGATTAGGATTTACAAAACCTGCCCGGACTGCTAGGTCCAAGTCTAAGGGCAAAGCCCAAGCACTTAACAAAAAGCCTGCTGTAGATACTTCAGCCAAGGTTGTACCAAAACAATGGTACAACAGGTTTGAGTGCTGGTGTTGTGGCAAGATAGGCCACTTTGCCATAGACTGTTGGCACAATTCAAGTGTCAAGGAGAGTAGCAAACTACCTGCTAGAAGAGCTACAGGTAGTTTTGTTAAAAGTCAAACTAACCTGCACCAAGGACCCAAGAATTATTTGGGTTCTAAGGTTAAGTAATCTGTTTTACAGGTGAGTCCAAGTGACCATGCCCCTATATGGTACTTGGACAGTGGATGTTCCAGGCACATGACTGGAACTAAGGGGTTGTTGAAGGACTATACACCAATCAAGGATGGCCCTAAAGTTAACTTTCGTGGTTCAGAAAAAGGAATCATCAAAGGCTTTGGTAACATTACTAGTAACCAAATTAAAATTACTCAAGTGGCTTATGTAAAGGGTTTGAAACATAACCTCATTAGCATAAGTCAGCTGAGTGATTTAGGATATGACATCTCATTTGTCAAAAATAGTTGTCATATCAAGAGGTCAAATGATCAAAAGATCATTCTGACAGGATATAGGAAAAGAAATGTCTATTGTCTAGACATTATGTGTGAGAACATTGTTTCTCCTATTTGTCTTGTAGCTGATGAAAGAGTCTCACATTGTGTTAAATGGCACAAGAGGCTGGCTCATCTTAACTATAAGAGAATTGGCCAACTCTTTAGCAAGGAGTTAGTGAGGAATGGTCCTCAGGTTAAGTGTATAAAGGATGGGATATGCTCAGCTTGTCAAAATGGCAAGCAGACCAAATCCACCTTTCATAGCCTTGAGAACAAAGATGTTGTGAGGTGTTTATACCTCTTGTATATGGATCTTTTTGGTCATATGCCAGTTCACAGCCTAGGTAGGAAGGTCTACACATTTGTGGTTGTAGATGACTATTCAAGGTTTTCCTGGGTGTTCTTCCTTAGACAAAAATCTGAAACCCCAAATATCTTATATAGTTTTGTTAAACAAATTCAGAATGAATTGGACAGTACAGTGGTCAAAATCAGAAGTGACCATGGTACTGAATTTCAGTCTGACAGTATGACAAAACTGTGTGAAGAATTTGGAATTTTTCAGGAATTTTATTCACCAAGAACACCTCAGCAAAATGGTATTGCTGAAAGGAAAAATAGAACCTTGATAAAGGCTAGTAGAACCATATTGAGTGACACATCTCTCCTAGAATATTTCTGGGCTGAGGCAGTAAACACTGCTTGTTATGTGATCAATAGGGCTACTATCACCAAGAGCCACAAGAAGACCCCCTATGAGATTGTGAAGGGCAGAAAACCAAATTTATCCTATTTCAGGATCTTTGGTTGCAAGTGTTATATCCTTAACAATGGTAAGTCTTATCTAACTAAGTTTGCTGCCAAATCCCAAGAGGGGATCTTTGTTGGGTACAACAATAATAGTAAGGCTTATGGGGTCTACAACCTTATTACTCAAGTTGTAGAAGAGTCTGTTCATGTAGTTTTTGATGAAGCTAGACTCATTAACAATAAATTGCCTAGAAGTGTTTGCAGCTCCACAGGTGTAACTGAGAAGATGGACAAGCTTACCTTAACAGAAGGTCCTTCTACAAGTTAGCAAGTGGAAGATGGTGGCTGCTGTCCAGGGGGAGTGCAAGATACTCCTGATGCTGAAGAAGATCAAGAAGTGCAGCTAAATGAATAGAATGAAGGTGTACAACCTGAAGACAGGTTGCCTCCTGCAAATAGGCATTTAAAAGATCATCCAGCCAATCAAATTATTGGAGAACTCAGACAAGGGGTACAAACAAGGAGTAGGAATCTAAGTTCAGTTCTCTACTCCAGCTTTCTATCCCAAGTAGAGCCAAAGAAATTTGAAGAAGCAATCCAAGACCGTCATTGGATTGAGGTCATGCAAGAGGAGCTGAACCAGTTCAAAAGATGCATGGTCTGGGAGCTAGTTCCTAAACCAAAGGACCACAACATTATTGGAACTAAGTCGATCTTTAGGAACAAGTTGGATGAGAATGGAATTATTATAAAGAATAAAGCTAGACTAGTTGCAAAAGGATATAGGCAGGAAGAAGGTATTGATTTTGATCAAACCTTTGCTCCAGTAGCAAGACTGGAAGCAATAAGGATGTTCCTTACCTATGCAACATATCAAGGCTTTAAGGTATATCAAATGGATGTTAAGTCAGCTTTTCTAAATGGAAATCTGAAGGAAGAAGTCTATGTAGAGCAGCCATCAGGTTTTGTTGATTCTCTTAAACCTGACTATGTATATAGACTTAGAAAGGCTTTGTATGGGTTAAAACAAGCCCCAAGGGTTTGGTATGAAACCCTGTCTAGTTTCCTCATTGAGAATAAATTCAAAAGGGGGAAAATAGACAAGACTATATTCCTTAGGGAATCCAGAGGCAAGATTATCTTAGTCCAAATATATGTAGATGACATAATATTTGGGTCTATAGAAAGTAGTCTGTGCAAAACGTTTGCAAAACTAATGCAAGGACAATTTGAAATGAGCAGTATGGGGGAACTTAAGTTCTTCTTGGGTCTCCAAGTTAGACAGACTGAGGATGGTTTATCCATATGTCAGTCTAAGTTCACCCTAGAATTGATAAGGAAGTATGGTATGGAATCATCCACTACCATGAAAACTCCTATGGGGTCAAGCATGTCTCTAAGCAAAGATGATGCAGGGAAACCTGTAGATGAAACTTTGTATAGTGGGATAGTTGGCTCCCTACTGTATTTGACTGCTAGTAGACCAGATATCATGTATGCTATATGTGTTTGTGCTAGGTACCAAGCTTGCCCTAAAGAATCTCATTTGACAACAGTCAAAAGAATTTTGAGATATCTTAAGGGCACACCTTATCTAGGCCTTTGGTACCCTAGGAATGGAGATTTTGAACTGACAGGTTATTCAGATGCAGATTTTGCAGGCTACAAGGAAGATAGAAAGAGTACCACAGGAACCTGTCAATTTCTAGGTGGCAGGTTGGTGTCATGGAGTAGCAAGAAGCAGACCAGTATGGCTATCTCCACAGCTGAGTCAGAGTATGTTGCTGCAGGAAGCTGTTGTGCACAACTACTATGGATACAACACCAGCTAGAAGATTATGGTATTCAAGTAAGTAGAACTTTATTTTGTGATTCTACTAGTGATATTTCTATTGCAAATAATCCTGTCTCCCATAGTAGGACTAAGCACATAGAAATTAAGTACCATTTTCTAAGAGAACATATGGAAATAGAAGACATTTCTCTAAAGTATGTTAAGACAGATAATCAGTTAGCTGATATGTTTACTAAGCCATTAGATGAAACCAAATTCAATAAATTTAAAATTGAATTAGGAATGATAAACTTTGGATAGTTTACAAAAATTGGCTAAGTAAAATAGTGTCGACATTTCAGAGAAATGGTGTCGACACATCTAAGAAGTCTATGTCGACACTTCAGAGAATTTGTGTCGACACATGCAGTGTAGGTGTCGACACATCCAGGGTGGTGTCGACACTTAGGATTTACACAGAATTAGTCTAGTAGAGTCTCGACTAAGTGTCGAGCTGAGTGGTGTCGACACATATATAAGTGTCGACACATATATTCTGTCGACTATATTTGTGTCGACACATAGTTGTCGAGATATTAGCAGTAAGTGTCGACACTTTTCAACAGTGTTGACACATTTCAAGTATGTTAACGCGCCTTTTCACCTTCAATTCTAGAAAGGTATAAATAGGATTTCCCCATTGTTTGTCGACACGCTCACCTTAGTTTCGAGACAAACCTTGTGTGTCGACATCTCTCTTCTCTAAATTCAAAATTTATTCAAACCCTAATGGCGCCCAAACTAGAAGAGAACATTAATGAAGGATATGAGCTTGTGCGATACGCCTTTGATGACGCGGAACCCGAAATCGAAGGTGTGATAACCCAAATTGCCGAGACTAGATTAGAGTACCTTGTATCAGAACCTATCAAGATCTGAAAGAAGGAAGTCCTCGAATTCTTGAGTGCAGCTTCACTTGATGATACTGGACTCAAGATTAAGTCCAGAGTCCATGGGACAAAAGTCAAGGTCACACAGAAAAGTCTAAGAAAGGTACTTCAACTACCAAGTACAAAAGAGGAAGAAGATGTATCTGCTTCTAAGACTAGAGAGGCACTGACATGGTGTGGACTGGATTCAAGCTTGAAGATTGGTTCAGTCTTTAATAGGAAAGGAATGAATATACAAGGGAAGTTCTTATCTGAGATAGTTGGGAAGGTGATACTGATCAAGCCTGGTGGGCATGATAGAATATCTGCTCACATGTTCAGTTTGATGACAAGGATAATATTCAAACTTGAAACTGATTGGTCAGCAGTGATGTTTGATAAGATAAAAGAAAGTATGAAGAAACCCAATCTGGGTAGAATTCTGAGTCTATACTTAGCTGGAAGCATACCTGATGTGATGAACCAAGCTGTAGGTTCAAAGATAAACCACATGAGGAGAATGGATGTAAGAATTTTCTCAAGGTGGGATAGAGTATTCACAAAGGAAATGCCAACTCCAGAAAAGGAAACACCTCAGAATAAAAAGAAGAAAACATCCATTGTGGCTCAAGAATCCTCAAGTAGCTCATAGGAGCAAGTGGTTTTCAGTTCTGATTATGGAGGAGCTGACAATGCTGGACAGTCACCAGCAAGACAAGAAGATGCACAGAGGCAGGGGGAGCTACCCTCAGCTAGCCCAATTCACCTGGATCCACTCCAGGGGGAGCCTCTACATGTGGATGAGCCAACTCCATTAGAGAGTGAAAGGGCTACCCAAATCATTCTTGAGGTAATTACTGAAGTTAATCAATTAGATTTTACTATTAAAGATGAAGTTTTGTCGGAACCATTACTTGATGTTGATCAGCAAACATAGATACAACCTCAACCACAAGATGTTGTCATGGAGGACACATATGTTGCTGATAAAGTAGACTCAGTTGCTCCTGAGATCAGAGATTCTCCAGTCCATCCTCAACAGGAATATACACTAGAAGAGTTGTTCCCTGATCTCCTACAGACTGACTTTGAGGGAGAAAAAGTAGCTGTTGAGGGGGAGCAGGCCAATATTGAGGGGGAGCATGTGGAGAATGTAGAGGAAACTGCAAGCAAGGAGACTGTGGAGCCAAAAGATGCTGAGGAAATATAAAGGACTGAGAAGGAGTTACCTCCTAGTCCTAAAGAAAGAGTAGATATTGCTAGTACTTCTGCTTCAGAAGATGAAGAGGCTGCTAGAGCCAAGAAAAGGAAATTCCAGGTCTTCAAGAGAAGAAGTTAAAGCTACAAGAAAGCTTTACAAACTGTTGCACCACAACAAGCCTCAACAACTGATTATAGTTCTCTGATGGTAGCATTGCAAATCAAGCTGGATGAGCAAAGAAATGCTTTAGAAAAGTATATGGATGAAGGGCATAAATCCCTGCAATTTGATCTGGCACAAGACATCAAATCAATCAGATTTGAAGTGAATCAACACAAGAGGGAAATGACTGATTGTTTCCATAAAGGAGGCAATGCAGTGGTCTATCTGGCTACTCACCAAGAGAATCTCAAGAAACAAGTTGATGATATAGTAGTCAAACAAGGATATGTTCTTGAAAATCAGATCAGAATGAATGCAAATTTAACTGAATCTCATAATGAGATAGTAACTACAATGAAAACTCTTATTACTGCCCACACTGAAGCCATGACTAAAGCCAAGGCAGACTTTGATCAGGCATTACAAGAAGGTATAACTGCTGTTAAGACTGTCATTGCAGATTCTGAAAAGGCTACCACTAACAAGCTCCAAAGATTAAAACATTTTTATAAAGATGGAGTCAACTATTTGAATACCCAGATCAGATTCCAGAAGGATGATCTTAGAGATCACATAGAAAGAGAAGTCATAAAGGGGGAGAGGGTGTTAGTCAAAGTAGGCTCTGATCATGCAAAATGGATTTCAAACTCCATCAGAACCACCCTTGGATATCCACCTCTATGTGATGATGATAATGTGGCAGAGTCTGGAATAAATCCTGCTTATTTTGGAGGAGAGCAAGCTGAAGTAGCTCAAGTGATATACCCTCCTGCAGACTTTGACATGATACATCAAGACATACAGACTATGTATAGTCCTCCTGAAGATGCTCACAATTTAATCATTGAGAAAGTTGTACAGCCTGTGCCAGAGGTTGTACTAAAAGAGCAAGAAGCTTTATTAAAAGAACAAGAGGCCTAATTATCTAAGAAAAGGTTCAGAGAGCAGGCTGAATTAAGGCCAGACTTTGAGCAATGGAGCCCAACCTCTAGGAATATCATATTGACCGCTTGGAAGGCTGCTAAGGATAATTTCCTAGAGAGAGGCAAATAGTATTCTGACCAGGAATGGAAGAAACATGAGGCTAGGCAAGAGGCAATAGTACAATATAGAAGAAAGGCTAAATAAGTGAAGCTACCTCCTAATGCACAGGAGCCTAGCAAGTATTTCCCTAAGCCTTATCATTATTTTGAGAGACAGAAGATTAGAGCTGAAGAACTGAAGAAGAAAGATCTGAAAGGGAAGAAGCATGCTGATGACAATGAAGCTCATGTTCAAGCAAAGATTCAATCTGGAATTGGCATTGTTATCAAGGAACCTGAGCAGCCATAGGATAGAAATTTTCTTAAGTTTACAATTTGTAATCATTTGCATTTAACTCTATGTAAACTTTTGATTAATGAAAATGTTTGAAATTGTAAGAACAATGTTATTTGTTACATTATTGTTCTAAGATAATTGTTTATACATGTTCTGTTTATACATGTTTAGTTCTTACCCTGTCATATATTACTGTTTTACATCATACTGAGAATTTGTTATGTATGGTGTATATCATTGACTAAGGGTTATGACTTCTCCAAATAGGGGGAGATTGTTGGGTACATTGGAATATATGTACCAGATTTGAAGAAGCCTCACCCTACTCAATGATATACATCAAGGTGTATTTAATGTGCTTTGAGTTTATTTGTGCAGGTTAAGTAACTGCAGGTTTGCAGGAAAAGTTTCTAAGTCCATGTGTCGACACCTAGAAGAAAAGTGTCGACACTTAAGAAGGCTTGTGTCGACACCCAGATAAATTGTGTCGACACTTGGAGTAATTATGTCGACACCAGGAAGGCAGAGTCGACACCAGAAGAAAAGTGTCGACACATACACTCAGTGTCGACACACAGTGAAGAATTATTTACAGAATCAGTGTCGACACTTAGAGGCAGTGTCGACACCCAGAGAAACTTTGTTAACATCAAAAGTGTCAACACCAGGAGGCTATGTCGACACTCGGCGAACTTCAACAAAGTTTAAGTACAAGTGTCGACACAAAGGAGATGTGTCGACACTCAGTAAAGTCTCAACACATGAAGAATGTATCGACACAAAGGAGATGTGTCGACACTCAGCAAAAGTTTCAACACATGAAGGCAAGTGTCGACACAAAAGAGTTGTGTCGACACACAGCAGAAATCAACTAAGTATTGAAGATGAAGGACTTGTGTCGACACACAGGATCAGTGTCGACACATTCTGAAGAAGCAGTGTCGAGTAACTGTTATAACAACACAAGGAGTTATGTCGACACCATGAAGGCTAGTGTCGACACTTAGTCTACTTGTGTCGACACTTGGTCAATTTGTGTCGACACATAAACACTATCTGTCTCTACACTTTCAGACAGTGACAGAGATTTCAAGAAGTGACTGGATGACTAGACAGCTACCATTTCAACCGGTCAACTGCAACTGTCAGAGCTGTCAGAAGGTTGTTAGAAACCGGATCAGCCGGTTACCTTGGAGGAAGACTATTTAAATACCTTTCTCCTTCAACGAAAAGACAATAATCAAGAATGATCATCGATCAATGAAGTGAAAAACAACACAACAAGAAGAAGACCTTCAAGAGAAGATCTAAGAAGTTGGAGAGAGAGAGAGCTCCTTCTAAGAAGACCAGCTGTTGAACCAGGCTGATAAGGAAGATTCAGATTGAAATCAGAATCTCAAGACAGCAGTTGATTGAAGATCATCTACATAGAGATACAACCCTACTGTGTTCTAATTCAAGAAGTTTTGAAGAAAGCCAAGGGAGGTTGATCACTGCCAAGTTCTTCCAAGAACTCATCAAGAAACCAGTCAACTCATCTCTCTCTTTCAGAGTTGTGGTTATAAACTTTGTAAATATTATTTTTTGTAGGATCCTAAGGGATCTGAGCTGTAAGTCTATTTTATAAAGGCTGAGTGTAGGAGACAGTGTGCTCTGAGTGTAGGTCTTGTTGAAGACTGAGGTAGGGCCTAGTGCCTGAGTTGTAGGAGACTTTATTCTCTGAGTGTAAGTCTTGGTGAAGACTGAGTGGTAGGGCTTTTGTGCCTGAGTTGTAGGAGTGGTATCACTCTGAGTTGTAGGAACCTGTTTGGGGTTCTGAGTTGTAATATCTGAGGATCTGAGAAGAAGTGGAGAAGTTATGCCGAATCTAGTACACTACTAGATAGGCGAAGGGGAAAGTGGATGTACCCAGACCTTGGGGAACCACTATAAAATCTGTATGTACTCTCTGTGTAATTAATTCTGTGATTGTTGTGTTATCTGTGCTAAATTGCTGTAGAAAATTGCAAATACAGGTCTTATAATTCAGTGTTTCTGCCTTTAAAGTTAAAAAAGATTAAGTTCACCTATTCACCCCCCCCCCCTCTAGGTGATTAGGCACTAGTTCTTTCAGTTTAGCTCTCGAGAAAAAAGCTCTAGGTCTCGAGAAAAGTCCTCTGTATCTCGAAAATCAAGCATAGTCTTCTCGAGAAAAAGACTTACATTAATTTCAGTCTAGAGAAGAGAATAACCCGAGAAGAAGTCATGAATTACTCGAGTACATAAGGCCTTCTTGAGAACAACATTATGCTTTCTCGAGAACTACTTTTGCAACTCGAAATTATGATAAGTCTAACTCGAGAATGAACTTTAGTCCTTCTCGAGTACAAAACTTAGTACTCGAGAAAAAGACTTGGACAATTTTCTTAAAAACAGAAAACATCAATTCTTCAACAAAATCAGCAAGCAATTTTTCCCTTGTCCTTAGTGCTTGAAAAAGAAGTGTGTCCCAATAGAGAGGCTACACATGAGTCAACACCATGGATCACAAAATTAGGGATTACATTGTATGGTCCGATGTTTGGTGACTCATTGTAGACTGGCATTGGTCTACACTTAGCAATTAAGTCCTGCAAACACTAAAACTAAACAAAGCATCAAATACAAACTTAATTCATCTTAGTTCAAGGGTGACTTCATACAAATCTGGGCTATTGTGGATGCAATACCCTACAATCTGCCCCTATTTGTAGAAGTCAGAACCCTCTACACTAAGGTGAATTACATCAAGATAAACAAGTAGAGAACTAATAATCATGATAATTGGAATAAAAGCTATGATGGAGAAAAATCAAATCAGCAAAACTAAAAGTTCATATAAATAGAAATTTGTCCAAGGAAAATTAAATTCCACAATTTCAAAAATAATAAGAACTTTCAGTACACTTCAACTTCTACTGATCTTGTTGTTGTTGCTGTCTTTCTAACTTTTCCTGCAGTCTCTTTTGATAGCTATAGGGTTTAGGTAAATACTTTGGAGTCCTGGGAGGAGCTTTGGGAATGTTCCTCCCATATTCTCTATCATAAATCCTTCTCTTGGTAAGAGACTTTTCATATAATTCTCATTCCTGAGGGCTTTAATGTAGGTTCCTGTCATCATTGAAATCAACTACCAGCTTCAGGGTTTCAGAATAAGAGATTTGAAGGTTGGACTCCAAACTTCAGTAAACTTTTGAGGTCTTTTCCTTTTGTCAGCATCATGATGTGGAGTTCTTTTGCTGGCTGAGGCTCCATCCCCATATTTTCTTATATTTGCTTTTTGAATTTCAGGAGGTTGAGGAGGCATACCTGCATGTTTTGATTCCCACACTTGTTCATATACATCAGGAGGTAGTCCTTCAAAGTAATCTGGAGGTGGTCCTTCAAAATACTCTGGAGGTGGAGAGAAGGTTGGTCTGTTTACATCCAGGTGAGCAGGAGGAGGGGCAGAAGGGTACAATGCTAGTTCAGGAAATAGTTGATTGTGCATCCATATAGTGGTGTCATATATATACAGCTTAGTGCTTTTGATTTCCTTTAGTACAGAAGTCTGGATGTCTTTCATTTGATCTTCCCACTGATTTTTCAGAGTTTGAGCTTGTTTTTCTAATAATTCTTTCACTTTATCCTCCCCCTTTCTCACTTCTAAGGACAGGGTGCTGATGATATCTTCTTTAAACTTTCCAACTTCACAAGTTTTGAAATTCCTTTCATTGGCTCTCTTGTCTAGTAGAATTTTATTATTAACAAGGGTCACTGATTGTTCCATAACAGTACCAATGCTTGTGATTGTATGATCTATAGCTTTTCCACCTTTGCAAGCATCTCTTAAATTTATCTATGTTGTTTTGGATTTCAGCAAATCCTCGACTCATTTCTTTCTCCAATGCAATCATTTTCTCTGTGACAACTTTCAGGGAATAATCAAAGTAAGCTATTTGAGTAGTCAGCAAAGCATCAATCTTGCTTAGAATAGAATTTTCAAGAAATGGTGTACGTTGAGAGGAGGGAGGAGGCACAGCAGGGGTTGTCCATCGAGAAATTTCTTCAATTACAACTGAGGAGGTAGAGGCTTTCTTTTTGTTGACAGTGTTGTCCTCATCTTCAGTATCTATTGGTAGAAAAGATGGAATCTTGAAATGTAAGCTTGGAAGAGGTGGTTCAGCAGCTTCAATTTCATCTTCAGAATCATATTTGGAAATAACTTCAGCATCAGGTGCATTTTCAGATGGAGATGGGGCTGGATCTTGTACATGAGAAATTCTTTGAGGAGATGGTTCTTGATGATGGTCTGGTTGTTCAGGATACTCTGCTGGAGAGGAAGGATGATCAGCATGTATATGGGATAGAGGCTCTTTGGAAGTGAGCTCTATCAACCTGTTTATGTCTTCATCAGTAGACAGAAGCTATTCATGATTCTGAGCATCTGTCAGATTTTTTGAGTCAGGAAAGTCAGCAGCAGGAGAATCTGGAATTTTTGTATGTTGTAGAGGTGAAGAGGCAGCAGCAGATGTTGAAGGAACTAAGGGTGCAACAGCAGGAGGAGGAATAACTTGAGGTAGAGTGGCTATAGTAGCAAGTGTAGTGACTGGAGGAGGAATATCTGTAGTAGCAGGAGGAGTAAAGACTGTGGCTGGAATTGCTGATGTAGCTGGATCAGGAGCTGGCTGGTCTTGAATAGATGGGGCAGGCTCCCCCTCAATAACTGGGTCAGTTATCTGATTAGAAGGAGGACATGGGGTCCTGTCTATATCTTCAATTTCCATTGGAGTTCTTTCAGACTTCTGTAATTTAACCTCCCATCTCTAGATAGAGGTAATAGAGACTTTCTTCATGTGGTGGAGGGCTATGCCCTTTTTCATGGAGAATTTTTATAGATTCATCTGATTGAGGTAAAGAGAAAGAAACCTGCCATGTTTAGGACTCTTAAGACATGCCTTAATCTTGTCAAATAACATCATACCCCACTGTAACTTCTTTCTACAAATCACTGCAGTCATCAAGTCAAAGAATTATGGGGTAATATTGCTGATAGAACTTGTTTTGCAGAGAAGAACCTTGCCGAGAATGTCTGCCAGAAGTTTGCTTTCTGCATTCATGAACTGTCTTCTAGTGGTGTGAGAGGATTGGGGAATTCCACAAAAACTATATTCTCTCTCATAATCAATGTCTACCAGATCATCTTCTTGATCTATTACTGGAAGTTGCAGAAATTGTGAAACAAAGAGGGCAGTCATTTTTACCTTGATATATTGAACCTTAGACTTGAGCACCTTGCCATTTCGCTTAATCTTTGCATTTTGGAAGAACTCTTCGACAACAGAGGTTAGTATCTTACATGGATGTTCAAGAACACAAGATAGACTGGCGGTTTCGAGAAGAATGAGGACATTTCTGAAGTCATCAACAATCTTGGCAATCTCGGTAGAAATGAGTTTACTGCCTATCCCAAGCTTAGAAGACGACACCATTGATGAAGAGAAATTGATCTTGGCTGGCCAGCGAATGGAGAAACTTTCTTGCGGCAAACAGCGGAGATGGGGAAGATGAAGAGATTTTTCTCGAGAAGGGTTTTTGAAGTCGGGAATAAATTTCTTGGACCTAAGTCTATTTAAGTTTACTTTTAATTTTGATGCTAAAATAGATAAATAATATTAGAAATACCTGAAAAATGGCAGAAATTGATCGACGAATGTCGAACTCCGATCGACGAGTTAGAACTTCTTCTCGAGAAATGATACCGCCGTACTCGAGTCGAACTTTTGTTCTCGAGAAGTAACTCTGCTGTTCTCGAGAAATAACTTTGTTGTTCTCGACAAAGAACACATTTGTTCTCGAGTGTGATTAAGCCGTTCTCCAATACAAGAGTTGTACTCGAGAAATGTAGTCCATATAAATCTGTTATTCTCGAGTACAAGTGTTGTACTCGAAAAATCATGTCCATACTTTGAAAATTCTTAGATTTTGAAATGTAGCCAGAACTTGAACTTACTGTCACCTTTTTCTTCATTTTTCAGCATCCTTGTTGAGTATCCCAAATTCTATTTTGAAGAACGAGAACTTGGCCGCGTACAACGGCTTCGTAAATATATCTGCAATCTGCCTGTCAGTTGTGACATATTTGAGATTTATGTTACCATGCTCCACATACTCCCTGATGAAGTGGTATCGCAACTTTATGTGTTTCGTATGGCTGTGAGAGACTGGATTGTTGGCTATGACAATTGCACTGGAGGAGTCGCAAAATAAAGGGATATCCTTGACCTTCAAGTGGTAGTCTTCAAGTTGGTTCTTCATCCAAAGTAATTGTGCACAATAACTGCCGGCAGAAATGTATTCTGACTCGGCCGTTGAGATAGTGACATAATTTTGCTTTTTGCTGCTCCATGAAATGAGCATCCTTCCAAGGAATTGGCAAGTCCCGGAAGTGCTCTTTCTATCATCTTTACTTCCTGCAAAATCTGCGTATGAAAAACCAATTAGTTCGTTGTCATTACTTCTTGGGTATCATAAGCCAAGATTTGGTGTACCTTTAAGGTATCTCAAAATCCGCTTTGCAGCAGCGTAGTGAGATTCCTTAGAGTTCACTTGAAATCTAGCACGCATGCATGTTGAAAATATTATATCCAGTCTACTAGCAGTAAGATAAAGCAAGGATCCAATTATGCTTTTGTACTTGGTTTCATCAAAAGGTTTCTCATTCTCATCCTTTTCCAGAGACATAGTTCTCCATTCTGAATTTCTTAATTAACTCCTTGGTGAACTTCGTCTGAGAGACGAAAATTCCATCTTCAGATTGTTTCACTTGAAGTCCTAAGAAATACTTCAGCTCTCTCATACTGCTCATTTCGAACTTCCCTTGTATAAGTTTGGAAAACTTCTTGCAGAGGTTGTCGTCAGTAGAGCCAAATATGATGTCATCGACATAAATTTGTACTAGCAAAATCTTGCCTTTTATTTCCCTAAGAAATAATGTCTTATCTATCTTTACTCTTGTGAACTTGTTCTCAAGAAGAAAGTTAGACAGCATCTCGTACCAAGCTCGAGGAGCTTGTTTCAAACCATATAAAGCTTTAAACAATAGATAGACATGATCAGGAAAGTTAGAATCAACGAAACTTGTAGGTTGTTCCACATACACCTCTTCTTTTATGTCACCATTAAGGAATGCCGATTTCACGTCCATCTGATAGATAGTTAAGCCCTTAAGTGCAGCATATGCTAGGAACAACCTGATTGCCTCCAGCCTTGCCACTAGTGCATAAGTCTGATCGAAGTAGATTCCTTCTTATTGTCTGTATCCTTTGGAGACGAGTCTGGCCTTGTTCTTTATGATTGTATCATCCTCGTCCAGCTTGTTCCTGTAGAACCACTTTGTTCTGATGATGTTCTTGCTTTGGGGTCTTAGAACAAGATTCCAAACTTGGCAATGCTTGAATTGATTCAGCTATTTTTCCATTGCCATTACCCATGATGCGTCTGAGTTTGCTTCCTCAAACTTCTTCGGTTCAACCTGTGAGAGAAAACTCAAATATAATTTTTCATTAGATGTACCTCTACGAGTTCTGACACCATCCCGGGGATCTCATATGATTTGGTCAATTGGGTGATCCTTCAAATGTCTAAGCTCTAGAGTCCTTGCATCTTGAACTTCTTCAACCATAGGAGTGACTTCATCAACTTGAATGATTTCTTCATCATGGTCATCAACCTCTCTAATAGGGATTGGAGTGGTGATCTTGATGAACTGTTCATCTTTTTCTTCAGTTGGCTCATCCAAGTTCAATTCTTTTATTTTTGAACATGCATCTTCAATAAACATACTAAAAGAGCTGCCTTGCAGCAAGCTCATCTCATCAAATATAACATGAATAGATTCTTCTACAACCAGAGTTTTCTTATTAAAAATCCCATATGAATTACTTTGGCTACTATACCCTATAAAAATACCTTCGAAGCTCTTTTCGCTAAATTTAGTAGTGTGATACTTGCCATTGTTAAGAACGAAACATTTACAACCAAAAATTCTAAAATATGAAATAGTCGGTTTCCTGTCCTTTTGTAGTTTGTAAGGGGTCTTATCATGGTTCTTGTTTATGAGTGCTCGATTTTGCATGTGGCGTGCAGTTTTGACGGCTTCAGCCCAGAAGTATTCTGGTAGTGAGGCATCACTCAACATGATCCTTCATGCCTCTATGAGTGTTCTATTCCTTCTCTCAGCTACTCCATTTTGTTGAGGAGTACGAGGAGAGGAAAACTCATGAAAGATGCCTAGACTTTCACAGAATTCTGTCATGGCCCCAGACTTGAACTCTGTTCCATTATCACTTCTGATTTTTACTACAGAACATTTGTATTCATTCTGGACCTGCGTGACAAAATTAGTAAAGATATCAAAAGTATCTGACTTGTGTTTTCGAAAGAACAGCCACGCAAAGCGTGAGTAATCATCAACAATAACCAATGTATAATCCTTACCTCCCAAACTTCTAATTTGCAGTGGACCGAACAAGCCCATATGAAGTAGATGTAAACATCTATTAGAGTCTTTGTCAATAATGCTTTTAAAGGTATCCATTGTTTGCTTGCCTTTTACACATATGTGACAAGGTCTATCTTTAGAGCACTTGACATTTAGTGCATCACATACTAAATTAAGAGAAAATGATTTATTTACAGTTTTAAAATTAATATGTGGTAGTCTCTTGTGTCATTGGTTACCAAGAGACGCACTATCTTTAGGCAAAAAGCACACTGGTAGAAGAGTCTATGCAAATAAAATTCAAACAAAATATGTTTCTACTACGAGTGCCTGATAGAATCGTTTTCAAATTGTCTATCGATTTTATCAAGCACTTATCTGCATGAAATTCTACTATGTATCCTTTATCGCAGAGTTGGCTTATGCTTATAAGATTGTGTTCCAATCCTTCAACATAAGCCACATCCGAGAATGATACACTATCATTCGTAATCATACCGTAGTCTTTAGTAATTCCTGTGTCAGAACCTCCAAAGATGACTTTTGGCCCATTCATGACTGAAGAATAATTCTGGAGAAGGTTTCTTGTCCCGGTCATATGCCGAGAGCATCCACTGTCTAAATACCAGATAAGAGTTTTGGTGGCCTTTGTACATACCTGCAATCACAAATCAATTTGCCTTAGTAACCCAAACTCGTTTGGGTCCTTGGTCTCTAGTTAGGACACTCCCCCTATGTGTATTAACATTATGAGTGGTCTTTATAACATTGTTAACTTGAGGAGTTGCATAATTTTTGGAATTAAACCAGCAATCAATAGCAAAGTGACCAACTTTGTCGCAGCACCAACAGTCAAATCTGTTGTATCTTTGCCTAAATTTCTCCTGCTTGACTTTTTGAGAGTATGGTCTAGTAGGGGAAGCAGTCTTGGAGGTAGAAACTTCATGGTGATGGCAATCACATGTCTTCTTCCCCATAAGATGCTTTTCCACAATGGGTTTTTCTCTTTGTGCTTTCTTGATGTTATGACCATGATTATAAGGGTCATAGCTCTGAAGAGTGATCTCTTCATAAGGTGTCTTGAAGACACTTTCGCCAAAGTTCCGGGGATGGGTCCATCCTTGGTAACGAGACTTGGGCTCTGCATAAGTAGGCCTAGCAAAGTGACCATAGGATGAATCAAGATCAAACTTGTTCGTTGGAAATATAATCTTCTTAAATGAAGTCGGATCTTGAGGAGCTTTCCCCTTCTCCTTGGCCAAAGCCTTCTTGGCCGCCTTATTCTTCCTTTGAGCCTTATTTCTCCTAGAGAATTTACTAGAAGCATCAACATGGCCTAAGCCAGCACCTTTGGCCTGAGTTGAGAATTCAGCAACAAAAGGAAGGACAGTCTTGGGCTTTGAGAAACTTTCAACAAGTTTCTTTTCCACTGCAAGTTCTTCCAATTCTTTGATGATCTTCTCATTCAGATCTAGGTGCTTGAGAGCCTTGTTATACTCTTCAATAGCAGCATTGAAGTACTCTCTAAGTGAGTCCGTCTTGGTGACTTCCACTCTCAGAGTGCTCTCTTCAGCCTTGAGAGACTTTATCTCCTTGGCTTGAGTTTTCACGATTCTTCGACATTTATCGTAAGCCTTGATTAACTCATTATACTGGACCATGAGTTCAGACTCATCATCAGAAGAGCTATCCTCATGATCATGATCAGAAGAATCTAATTCAGAAAGAGGGGTGTGAGAATTTACCTTCCTAGTGAACTGGGGTGCTTCTTCTTCATCAGTTTGTGCCATTAGCCCAAAATAGGCTTCCTCTTCTTCACTTGACTCAGATGAGTCAGAGTCGCTGAGAGTCTTGCCCTTCTTGGCTACTAGGCTTCTTTCAGTTCTCTTCTTATTATATGAAGATTTCTTCTCCTCTCACTTTCCACCCTCCTTCTTCTTGTGAGGGCAATCAGCGAGGACGTGACCTGACTTATTACAACAGTAGCAAACGATGTCAGAAGAAATATGTTTGTTCTGTTTGGTATGATACCTGTCTTGGCTACTTGCGCCTTTCTTGTGTTGATCACCATCTTGACGTGATCTTCTATGTGAGGCATCTTTGCCTCTCCATTGTTTCTTCTTGTTTAAAAATTTCTTGAACTGCCTTGAAAGAAGAGAAAACTCTCCTTCAGATAATTTTGAGCTTGAGGTGCTTGGCTCTGAAGTTTCTTCTTCACTATCTTCATGTGTAGGAGCAGGTGATGCAGCTTTGACTTTCCTTGAGCTGTCTGCCTTCAGTACGACAGACTTCTCCTTGGATGACCACCAGCTCTTCTTTTCTTAAGCTTTTCTTGAGTTGATTTGCAGTTCATAGGACATTATCTTTCCGAAGAGATTCTGAGGGTCAGTCTCTGCCAACTTGCCAAACTCCTGGATAGCACAGACTTTGTTGTCTCATTCCTTAGTCAGGGACCTCAGAAACTTATCATTCAACTCTCCATTTGTGAAGACTCGACCATATACTCTTAGGTCGTTAACAATTTTGAAGAAACTTTCAAAGGTATCTGCAATTGAATCCTTTGGTCCTTGTTGGAATGCTTCATATTTCTGATTTAGAAGGGATCTTCTGTCATCCCTAACTTCTTCAGTGTCTTCCATCAAGATGATAAGAGACTGCCACATTTTCTTAGCGGATTAGAGTGAATCAGATTTTGCAGCATAGAATCATCGACTGCATTTGCAATGATATTTTTAGCTTTCTTATCTAATGAGACAAGTGCAATACCATCTTTATCGAGATCCATCAACTTCTTAGGAACGTTCTTAGTATTATCAATAGTGGAGACTGTCATGGGAACATAAGGACCTTCTTCAACAATCAGGAAGATCCTTAGATCCACAGCTTTCATGAAAAACTTAATCCTTTCTTTCCACATGGGAAAGTTGGTCTTTGTGCACAGAGGAAGCTTTGCAAAATCCTTGGTTTTGTCCATGCTTGGATTACTCAAAAGATAACTTGGGCAGATCTGTTCAAGGTGTTAACCTTTTTATGAACAACCTTCCTCTAATACCAATTGAAAATGTTTTAGTTACTCAAAAGATAACTTGGGCAGATCTGTTCAAGGGGGTGAATAGGTGAGTTGTACGTTTATTTGCGGAATAAAAATTTAACGAGTTATGTACAAAACATTAACCAAGTATTCACAGATTACACCAAGAGTTATAGTGGTTCGCCAACCTTGGGTAGATCCACTTTCCACTCACCGATCTAGCAAAGCACTAGACTCGGCTACTCCATTAATCTCGGATTGAGACTAATCCTACAACTCGAAACAACATTCCTACAAACTCGATCCTGAAAACTGGATCTACACACGGAAGAAAAAACTTCCTACAAAAACAACTCGGAGAACAAAGCTCCTATACTCGGAGAAGGATCTCCTACAAGAATAAATTGAAATATAAATACAAACATTGTTATCTCTCAGATCTGAAAACTATTGCCTTTCTTCTTCCTTGAACTTTGAGGCTTTGTCAGAAATATGTTGAAGAAGACTCGACAAGATCTCTTATCTGAAAATCTGGACTCAGCAAGATCAAGTATTCGATCGATAGATTGTAGACTGTCTTGATCTCTGAATCACTTACTCTGAATCGATCTGGATCGAAAGCGAATTTGGCGATGAAGGTGATGAGCGGCGACGCTTCCAATTATGGAAAGAAAAATTAGGGATTCAGAATTCTTACAATATCTTCTTTTCTTCTTAGGGTTGGTCGAAAATGACAAGGCCTTTTATAGGATTAGACTAACGGTCATAATCATAATAAATGATATCCATGTGGACCAATCACACGCTAATGACATTTGAAATAACGTCTGACTGGACTTAAGAAAATTTCAGGAAAACAATACAGATGTTCTCTAGAGAAAAGATAGTACTCGAGAAGAAGCTTATTGGTTCTCGAGAACAACAATGAAGATCTCGAGAAAAAGACTTAGAAAAAAATGTGGAGGTGGAATGCAACATTCTCGGGAATGAAGGAAGTACTCAAGGAAAAAGAACTTTAGTTCTCAAGAAGAAACAATCTGGTACTCGAGAACAAATAAGTGTTCTCGAGAACAGATGTTTGGCTCTCGAGAAAAAAAGGTCTAGGTCTCGAGAAAAGTCATCTGTATCTCGAGAATCAAGCATAGTCTTCTCAAGAATAAATTTAGTCTTCTCAAGAAAAAGACTTAAGAATAATTTCAGTCTGGAGAAGAGAATAACCCGAGAGGAAGTCATGAATTACTCGAGTACATAAGACCTTCTCGAGAACATCATTATGCTTTCTCGAGAACTACTTTTGCAACTCGAAATTATGACAAGTCTAACTCGAGAATGAACTTTAGTCCTTTTCGAGTACAAAACTTAGTACTCGAGAAAAAGACTTAGGCAATTTTCTTAAAATCTGAAAACATCAATTCTTCAATAAAATCAGCAACCAACTTTTCTCTTGTCCTTAGTGCTTGAAAAGGAAGTGTGTCCCAATAAAGAGGCTACACCTGAGTCAACATCATGGATCACACAATGAGGGATTACATTGTATGATCATGTGTTTGGTGACTCATTATAAACTGACATTGGTCTACACTTATCAATTAAGTCATGCAAACACTCAAACTAAATAGAGCATCAAATACAAACTTAATTCATCTTAGTTCAAGGGGGACTTCATACAAATCTGGGATATTGTGGATGCAATACCCAATAGGTATCTTACAATGGAGGGAGAAAGGACATGGGTGTGACTGCATTGAAGGCACCCCATGAGGAAATTCAGATGGCCCATCATGGACCAATTTATTTGGTGATCCATCCCCCACACTCAAGGATAAGGGAGTAGCATATTCTCAATCTCTTCTACCAAAAATCTAGACTAAGAGTAACTCAGTCAGTAAGCCTGACTTGGCTATCTCCGAGGCCATGAACAGCTTGTCAAATGCAAAAAAAAGATAGATGCCGGTGGAACTCAAAGTAAGCCAAGTACATCAACTAACAGACTCACATTCAGTCAAATTCTTGCTGAAAGAAACAAGATAAAGGTTGTTGTTCTCCCTTCTGAATAGATAATTATTGACTCCTTATACTCCACAAGGGATGTTTAGAAGAGGAGATACACCATTTATGGATGTTGGTGTTGTGGTAAAGTGAGACACTTTGCCATAGATTATTGGCACAACCCTAGTGTGTCAAGGGCAAGGGTGTGTCTTCCTGTCAGGAGTGCTGCATGTAGAAATGTTCAGTTTCAAGCTAACAAGAACCAAGGACCCAATCCCTTTTAGGGTCCTAAGGCAAACTAAATTGTGGCTGCGGGATAGTCCAAGTACCCATGCACCAATATGGTACTTGGACAGTGGGTGTTCCAGACATATGACTGGAATAAGCTGCAACCTGAAAGATTACACTCCTGTGAAGAATGGACCTAAGGTGATCTTTGGAGGTTCAAACAGAGGAGTCACCAAAGGTTATGATATGATCACCAATGACATAGTCTCCATCACAAAAGTAGCTTATGTGGAAGGATTACAACACAATCTGATTAGCATAAGACAACTATGTGACATTAGCCATGTCAATGTATTCCATAAGGATGAGTGTCTGATCAAAAGGTCAAGTGATCAAGAGGTCATCTTGATAAGCACTAGGAGTGAAAATATATATTATTTAAACTTCTTGTGTTTAAGTACAGACTCACCAGTATGTCTTGTAGTAAATGAGAAAGTCTCTTATTGTGTGCAATGATATAAGAGGTTTCCTCACTTGAACTATAATACAATTAGCATGCTCTTCAGTGAAGGGCCAGCCAGAAATGGACCTAACATAAGATGCACCAAGGAGAGCATTTGCTCTGCATGTCAAAAGGGCAAGCAGACCAAAGCATCCTTTAAGAGCATTGTGGCCAAGGATTCTGAGAGGGGTTTGTACCTCTTGCATATGGACTTGTTTGGTCCTATGTCAGTTCATAGTCTAAGTAGAAAAGTCTATACATTTGTGATATTTGATGACTATTCAAAATTTGTTTGAGTTTATTTTTAAAGAAAAAGTTTGAAACCTTAGACAATTTCGTGACTTTTGTTAAACAAATTCAGAATGAAAAGAGCAGTTCTATGGTCAAAATCAGAAGTGATCATAGAACTGAATTTCAGTTTGATAGCATGACAAAGTTCTGTGAAAAATAAGGGATTCATCAAGAATTTTATTCTCCTAGAACACCTCAGCAAAATGGGATAGCTGAGAGGAAAAACAGAACTCTCATAGAATCTTGAAGGACGCTACCTAGTGACACTTCTCTCCAGAATACTTCTGGGTTGAGGCAGTGAACACTACTTCTCATGTGTTGAATAGAGCTTCTATCAACAAGTATCACAAAAAGACTCTATATGAGATTATGAAAGGTAGAAAACAAAATCTAGTCTATCACGGGATCTTTGGAAGCAAGTATTTTGTGCTCAATAATTGGAAGTCCTACTTGACCAAGTTTGTTGTCAAGCCCTATGAATGGATTTTTGTTGGGTACAATAATAATAACAAAGCATATAGAGTCTACAACTTGAAAACTCAAGTTGTATAAGAGTCTGTTAATATTGTGTTTGATTAATCATCATTGATTAACAATGAGCTATCTAGCTCCTCTAGATCTGCAGTTGTAGAGCTGAAGTTGGATAATTTAACCATCAAGGACACTTCTCCAACTGCCCAAGAGGAAGATGATGGTGTGTGCATTCCTGAAGAAGGACAAAGTTCACTGGACATTAGTGAAGACCAACAAGGCCCAACCATTGAAGACCATAATGTTAAAGAAAGAATGCCTCCTATTGTCAGGCATTCGAGGGATCATCCCAGAAATCAGATCATAGGAGATGCCAGCCAAGGGGTTACAAAAAGGAGCAGAAGTCTCAACATTGACATGTACTCCAGGGAATCTACTCAGGAGATGTTGAGACTTCCATCATACGGATTTTAAAAGACTGTCCTTAGTTATTATACATATATATATATAGGCTATGGCCAAGTTAATGTCAATTTATATTTGGACAATTAATGGATTTAGAGGCTTAACGGGTCAGTTCCGATACACAAATATCTGATACTCATAGATACTCCTAGGGTTTGCCAATATATACCCACCTAGGGGTAACAGATAGAGAATTCCACTTTGATCACCATTCGGATGCTTCGACCAACGCTATCATTCTCAAAGTTTTGCCCTAGCCGCTCGAATGAATCCCACTCTCGTTTTCTGGATTCTTGTGTGGCCGCTGGTGATCGGATCGGGAAGGAGAGAAATTAAACCCTGCGGAATTGGGATAATAGGTTTTCGATCCAGCCGCCACTAGAATCGAAGGAAGAAAAGAATACCACCGCACTGTTCTTCCATCCTGCCCCCGTGTTTTCCCGTCAGCGCTCGATAAGGAAAGATGTCGCCGCCGGTTTCGATTGGGAAGGAGAAAAATCCCATCAAGATCGCTGTTGAAACCGGAACCCGGCTTCCTGTGGAGCTCGCCCTTGGGGAAAGGGGTGGTCTCGTGCCTACTTCGCTCCTGCAAGGAAAAACAACAAGACAAGGAGAAACAGACCCAAGGGCTCGGCAGGGAGGTCCCACCACAAACCCGGAAGATCTCAGAGCGCTTTCCCTCCTTAGCCTGAAGCTGAGCTAAGGTACCCTCAGAAAGCACTTAAAGATTTTGGAGAGAAGAGCACAGGAAGAACCTGCTTTCTGGGGTACCCCTTGGGTCCTATTTATAGTTTTTGAAATCCGGACTGCCAATAACCGAAACAGCTGGCCTGAAATTACCAGAAAACCCCCGGCTGGGTCTGCCAACAGCCAAACTCCGCTGTTCTGAAGGGCTATGGGCAGACCAGCAGGGGTAAAACAGTAAAAGGCACCTCTGACACCCGGGCGAGCTGGGAGCTCTGGCCACCTCGGCGTGCTCTGCTCGCACGCTGCTGCCGAACTCCACTGCGAGGGCGCGAGTTGTAGCCCGCTCGGCGAATGCCGAGCTCGGGGTCGCCGATCGACGATCTCTGGCCGACGGATGCCGAGCTCAGCCTCGCCCCTGCCGCTGCCGAGCTCGCCTGCTGCTCCCAGCCTGATCTGCTCGCCCCCTGGTGACCTTGCTCGCCGGACACAGGGTTGTACACAATCCCCTCTCTTTTCGAGCTTGTCAAAAAGCTCGGAAAGAAACATCCAACCCGAAGTGTGCGGCGAGCTCTGGCTGGCGAGTTGGAGGGAATCTTCTGGTGGGGGCCACCTGCGGCTATATATATGCACCTGCTCTGTTGTCTGGCTCTTGCCATTCCCCCTGCCGCCTTGCCAAGATGCCCCTTCCCAAGGAGATTCAAGAGCGCATAGACCGAGCTCGCCAGGCTTCCGCGGCTCGCGTTGATGCGCTGACGGCGGTCCCCGCGAAAGTTCCACAAATTGATTCTGCCGAGCCGAGCTCCAAGAGGACAAAGTCATTCCCCGAGGCGGCCGAGCCCATCTTCCACGACCTGAGGGCCACCCTGGCTCGCGAGACCGGCTCTTCTACTCGAACTATTCCAGAGAATGACAGGGAGGTCGTTGTAGTTGGCGACGATCAGGACGGCCAACCAGATGGCGAGGGCACCGCCCCGCGGGTCTCCATGCCGCGAGGCGAGGCCGCGCTCGCCACTTCGCGATTCTCGGCACCGGACAGCCATCCCCGGGATCTGCCGCTCCTCTTCGGGATCCTGCCTGTGAGCTCGCAGAGGCCGACTTCGCCACCGGGCTCCCCTCCTCGGCAAACTGACGCGGCCGCCGGGAAAGGTCTGGGGTCCATTCCCACCCCGGCTTTCGAGCTCATCTCGTCGGGGGCTCGCGGCACAGGTCGCGGGAAAGACCTGAGGTTCGTCCCTCCCCGCATCTCCTTTGAACCGCCGAGCTCTTCAGGTCAGCCTCGCTCACCCCTGTTCTTCGCAAGCTTTTGCTCTGCTGATATTTGCCTTTACAGCTCTTCCCAATCAATCGGCTGCCGAGGAGTCTTCGCGGGCAGCCCACCACTCTCCCCTCCCGTCTCTGAGCTCGCTGGACTCTTACCTGGGTCCGGAGGTGGATCAAGGCGAGCTGACGAGGAGGGAGGTCAAGCTCCTCAAGAAGCTGGTGTGCGGACTGCGCGAGGTGCAGGGGGTCAACGAGACGCTGCAGCGCGACTACGCGCGTCTTACTGAGGAGGTCTGCCTCGGCCGAGCTAGCGAGTTGATGTCTCCCTCCCGACTCCTGGATGAGATAGACGACGGTCTCTTGGTTGCGCAAGGGAATTCCGGGAGGATCCGCGAGTTACTCCGCTCGCGGCAGCTTGGGGGGCGGGGGTCGCGAGGCCGGGGTAGGTAAGTCTGCGAGCTCCCCTGCCGAGCCGACCGGCGCTCGCATCCCGGTGCCCTCCCTGCTTGCGCGCCCTGTTTTCTGTTCTGAACTTTCCCTTTCTGTGATGAATAACTCTTAGAACATCCTTAATTATGTTATTTAAATAAAAAGCCGTAATGCTTGACTTAGCCTTAGTTGGGATGCCTCAGAAGTCGGCGAGCTGGGGTGGCGAGCTGGGGTGGCGAGCTGGGGCGGCGAGCTGTGCCGATGTGACAGCCTGCCTCAGATTCCTTTTCCTATAAATAGCCCCCCCCCTCACCTACCCCCACACCGCCTTTATTGCTTTGCTTTCCCTTCCTTGCTTTTTCCTTTCCCTGCTCGCGCTGCGCTTCTTCTCTGCGATCATGGGCAAGACCAACCCGGACGCCGATGGCCGCTCCAAATGCGCGCAACACTTCGCAGATTACTGCTTCTTCGACGGCCACACCAGCGAGGAGGAGCTCGCAGAATTCATAGCCCTGTATGTGCCGACGGGATTTGAGGCACGCAGGCCGGGGCCGGGCGAGGCCATTAACACATTTTACGAGAACGAGCTCGCCTTCCCCATCTCGCACTTCGAGGTGGGGCTGCGACTTCCCTTGTGGCCGGAGATCCGGCAGATCCTGAAATACTACGGGGCCGTCCCCGCGCAGCTGAACTCAAACGCCATCGCCATGATGGTGGCGTTCGCGAGCTACCTCTGGCGGGAGAGGATCGAGTTCAACCTGACGGTGTTCAGGAAACTCTTCTCCTATAAGGCGACGATGGACGGGGTCGCCTACTTCGGCGGCTCCTTGATCAAAGTTCGCGAGATCGCGAACAAGCACCATACCTGGATGACCAAGATCGCCTTCATCAAGGGCTATCTCGGCAACATCCCCTACTCGCCGCAACAAAAAGGCGAGGAGGTGTACCGCCCGCCGGCC
This sequence comes from Platanthera guangdongensis, assembly GCA_039583875.1. NCBI lineage: Eukaryota > Viridiplantae > Streptophyta > Magnoliopsida > Asparagales > Orchidaceae > Platanthera > Platanthera guangdongensis. The sequence continues at coordinate 144,550,712 of CM077163.1, read as the reverse complement.
GTGTCCGGCAACGACGCCGAGCTCCACAAATTCTTCCTCCACAAAGATTTCGAGGTCGCCTTCCTGCGGAGGGGCCTCGACGCGCTCCCCCCGGTTCTGCCCGGCGAAGGTATGCCCTCCTCATCTTGCCGAGCTCGCCTACTCGCCGAGCTCGGCACATCATCATATCTGGAATCCCTAACCTTTCCAAGTGTTTTTCTGCAGGGGAGCGAATAATCCCCGCGAACCCGCCGTTTGCGGACCCGGGGCTTGATACCGACCCTCTTGCCCGCGAGAGGGCGGCGGCGGCGGCGTGCCGAGATGAGGCGGCCCTCTCGCAGCCCTCTTCCGGCAAGAGGCGATCTGAGGATGCGGGGTCGAACCCGCCATCCGGCCCCCGTCAGATGAAAAAGATGCGGAGAGCCTTGCTGGCTCCGCGGGGGCAACAACAACAACATCAGTCCATCCCCAAGTACATCAGCTCGTCGGAGACTCCTCCCGACGCGTCACCGGAGAGCCCGCTGAAGGAGACGACCAGCAAGGGCCGAAAGGGTGGCAAGGGCCCTTCTTCCTCGGCTACGATCTCCCCTCCTCCTTCGGCGAAGAGGGCTGCCCGCGAGCGCGCGCCGCCGAAGCAGCACCCCCTCTTCAACTTCGGCGCGCACTGGAAGGATTCCGCGGGCGAGCCCATGCTGCAGTGGGATGAGCTCGCTCATCGAGTCTCCGTCTCCACTCTGCACCCGTCCTGGCACGACCGCGAGCCCGCCACCGGTCACGCCTACGCCCTCGGCTTCGGCCTTTATGGCCGGGAGGATGCTGAGTCCTACAAGAGGACGACCCTCCGGCAGCTCGGCCATGAGGGTCTGCAGTCCCACCTGCGGACTCTGGAGCTGCACCACATGCTGGCGCGCCGCAGCTTCGCCCTCAGCCACCAGCTCGAAAAGGCCGAGCAGGCTCGCGACCTCGCCAAGAGCAGGTCGCCGATCAGGCGAGGCGGCTCGGCATCACTGATAGTCTTCTCGCCCAGACTGCTGGCGGGCTGGTAAGTGTTACGCACCGCTCTCTTTTACTTAGAAAGCTTTGTGCTGCTGCTAAATGGGCTTTTCTCCAGGATGCCGGGGCGGCGGGCGAGCTCCAGGCTTGCAACACTGAGCTGGGAGAGGAGGTTAGCCGGTTGCGCGCGCAACTGGCCGCGGATGCCGACGCTGCTGGCGAGCTCCAGGCTCGCAACGCCGAGCTAGGGGAGGAGAACGGCCGCCTGCGCGCGCGCCTTGGTGAGCTGGAGGGCGTGAACGCGAAGTTGAAGGGGGAGAACCAGCACCTTCTCGGCGAGGTGCGTCGTCAGGCGGAGATCTTCTTCCCGTCGCACAACATCGATCCCACACTCCCCTACAAGAGCCCGCGTATCTTCGGCGAGGCCGACCTCGTCGAGAGACTGCGGATCAACTCAATCCAGACCGTCGAGTGCACCCTCGCGATGATGAAGGACTCCGGGGTACTGGTGGAAGGATGCGGGGAGATCTCTGCTCGGGACCTGATGCCGAGTCTGTTTCCGGCGACGCCGCCCAGCGAGAAGGAAGATAGCCTGGACGCAATGTTCGGGAAGAGCTTCCAGGACCATTCGGGCGACGACGAGGACCAGTCCGGCGGAGGGGGCGAGGCCAGCTGACAGACTTGTATTTTTTCTTTTTTCTTTCTTTCCTTTTTTGACTACTCGCCGTGGCGAGCTCCCTGTACATTTGTGAATAATCAATGAAAGTTTTTTGATCATACCGGTGCTCCTTTACTATGCTTGTTGTGTTATGAATGTATGCGAGTGCTTCCTCCCGCGACCTCGCAGGGACAGGTTCCGCGAGTAGAGTGATTATGAGAGCGCGCATGCGAGCGAGACGCGCTTGGGGTGTTCGCCGAGCCCCAAATGATTTCGCGGTGAGTTGCTCTCCGCCCTCATCGTGCCACTATTGTTTGCACGCAAGCCACCCAGGTTGTGCCCGTCGAAGGGGGAAAATTTTGAAGTGTAATGGGCCAGGGAGGCGAGATTCCCTGGTCCGGCTTGCCTTCCTTTGGCGAGGCCCGGGCTTGCGGCCTACTCTCCAATGCCGAGCTGGAGATGACGATCCCAAACACGCCCATGCAGAGCCCTTCAGCCCGGCCTGCCTTTTTGACTGTGCCGAGCTGAGTTTGCCGAGCCCGAGCTCGTCCTGGCAAGACCCTTCCCCTTGGCTCCCTACCACAGACTGGCCTGCACCTGATGACTTTAAGGCCGACATCATCGAGTGACTCCCAGCCCTGCCAGCTAGGTGAGAGCCTGACAGCGGGATCTACTCGGGGTCCATTACCACCACCATCGAGTGACTTCCAGCCCTGCCAGCTAGGTGAGAGCCTGACAGCGGGATCTGCTCGGGGTCCATTACTACCGCCATCGAGTGACTTCCAGCCCTGCCAGCTAGGTGAGAGCCTGACAGCGGGATCTGCTCGAGGCCAAGGATGACACCGAGTGACTTCCAGCCCTATCAGCTAGGTGAGAGCCTGACAGCGGGATCTGCTCGGGGTCCATTACTACCGCCATCGAGTGACTTTCAGCCCTGCCAGCTAGGTGAGAGCCTGACAGCGGGATCTGCTCGAGGCCAAGGATGACACCGAGTGACTTCTAGCCCTGCCAGCTAGGTGAGAGCCTGACAGCGGGATCTGCTCGGGGTCCATTACCACCACCATCGAGTGACTTCCAGCCCTGCCAGCTAGGTGAGAGCCTGACAGCGGGATCTGCTCGAGGCCAAGGATGACACCGAGTGACTTCCAGCCCTGCCAGCTAGGTGAGAGCCAGACAGCGGGATCTGCTCGGGGTCCATTACTACCACCATCGAGTGACTTCCAGCCCTGCCAGCTAGGTGAGAGCCTGACAGCGGGATCTGCTCGAGGCCAAGGATGACACCGAGTGACTTCCAGCCCTGCCAGCTAGGTGAGAGCCTGACAGCGGGATCTACTCGGGGTCCATTACTATCGCCATCGAGTGACTTCCAGCCCTGCCAGCTAGGTGAGAGCCTGACAGCGGGATCTGCTCGAGGCCAAGGATGACACCGAGTGACTTCCAGCCCTGTCAGCTAGGTGAGAGCCTGACAGCGGGATCTGCTCGGGGTCCATTACTACTGCCATCGAGTGACTTCCAGCCCTGCCAGCTAGGTGAGAGCCTGACAGCGGGATCTGCTCGAGGCCAAGGATGACACCGAGTGACTTCCAGCCCTGCCAGCTAGGTGAGAGCCTGACATCGGGATCTGCTCGGGGTCCATTACTATCGCCATCGAGTGACTTCCAGCCCTGCCAGCTAGGTGAGAGCCTGACAGCGGGTTCTGCTCGAGGCCAAGGATGACACCGAGTGACTTCCAGCCCTGTCAGCTAGGTGAGAGCCTGACAGCGGGATCTGCTCGGGGTCCAAAATACATCACATTCTATCATGCAGGTTAGTTACAACATTATCAGAGGACTTGAAGAAATTTATTATAATCAAAGTGTTGCTTACATGTTTCAGGGGAAAAATCGTTTGAGGTCGTTACCACTCCAGGTGAGACTCAGGGTCTCGCCCTCTACATTTTGGAGTCGGTAGCCCCCTAACCCCAAGGCTACCTTTACAATGAATGGTCCCTCCCAGCTGGGATTGAGCTTCCCTACGGATGCCGACCTCCATGCCGCATCCACTTTCTTCAGCACCAAGTCCCCTTCCACGAACTGCTTGACCCTGACATGCTTGTCAAAGTACTTGGCCATTCTTCTTTTTACCTCCTCCTGTCGGATAGCGGAAAGGTCCCTAACCTCTTCCACCATGTCAAGGGAGAGCCTCAGTTCCTCCTCATTCTCTGCTTGCCATTCCTCACGGCCCTCTTTGGCCGCCACGACTCGTGGTGTTTGGACTTCGAACTCTATGTGGAGCACTGCCTCACACCCGTGGGAGAGTTTGAAGGGTGTCTCTCCCGTAGCCGTGTTGGGGGTGGTCCTTAGGGCCCAAAGAACCGCAGGGAGCTGCTCCACCCAGCTCCCCCTCAGATTCTCCACCTTCTTCTTGAGGAGGTTGACGATGATCTTGTTTGCGGCCTCCACCTGCCCGTTACTCCTGGGGTGATGGACCGAGGCGAACCTGAGATCGATCCCAAGCTGTTCGCAGAAGCTGGTGAACTCGGCACTGGCGAACTGGGGCCCGTTGTCCGTGACGATGGCCTACGGCAGCCCATGGCGACAGATGATCTCCCCCCAAACAAAATTCCTGATCACCTGAGAGGTCACCTTGGCCAACGCCTTCACCTCCATCCACTTCGAGAAGTAGTCAATCATCACTAGGAGGAACCATCTCTGGCCGCTGGCTTGGGGAAACGGCCCAACCAAATTCATTCCCCAGATTGCGAAGGGCCATGGGGCCGTGATACTACGGAGCCGCTGGGCCGGCTGCAGCTGGAGAGGGGCAAACATTTGGCACTTATGACATCTCCTTGCGAATTCTGCAGCGTCTCGGCCGAGGGTGGGCCAGAAATACCCTTGCCTGACTATCCTCCCTTCCAGGGTCCGACTCCCGGAGTGGCTCCCACATTCCCCGGAGTGGACTTCCTCCAAGATCCTCCGTACTTCACCCTCGGTCACGCAGCGGGCTAGCATCACCGAGAGGGTCTTCCGGTATAGCTGCCCGTCCCAGAGGAGGTAATAGGCTGACTTGTGCCTTAGTTTCTTCTTATCTACCCCCTCCGGATATTCCCCTGTGGAGAGGAAGACCACGACTGGATCCATCCATGAAGCTTGCTGATCGATTTCCATGAGCTCCCCTTCCTCGATGGAGGGGCGGAACAGGTCGGTGATGGTGCCCCCCACCTGGGGACCATGCTTTGCTAGTTGATCGACTTGTTCATTCTCTTCCCTGGGCACGTGTCGGATGGTGAAAGTTTGAAAAGTGCCAATGATCCCCTTGACCTTGGCCAAGTACGATCGCAGGGTGGGCTCACTTGCCTCAAACTCCCCGTTAATCTGAGAAGCCACTACCATGGAGTCAGTGAGGACCTCCACATCTGATACCCCCAGCTCCCTGGCCAGGCGCAGCCCTGCTATCACGGCCTCGTACTCGGCCTGGTTGTTGGTAATGGGAAAGTGCACCACCACTGTTTGCTCAATACGAGTCCCTTGAGGGCTTTCTAGGATCACCCCTACTCCTAGGGAATGCCTCCCCGAGGCGCCATCCACCCTCACCTTCCAAGGGGTCGGGCGGGTGAGTTCTTCCTCCGCCACTTCAACCACGTAGTCGGCTAGGAAGCCGGCCATTGCCTGAGCCTTGATTGAGAGCTGCGGGACGAAGGAGACATCGAACTCGCTCAGCTCCACCGACCACTTGGCCAGCCGGCCTGAATGCTCCACCCCCTCGAAGACGTTGCAGATAGGGTGGTCGGTCACCACCCGGATTGAGTGTGCCTGGAAGTAAGGTCGCAGCCTCCGAGCCGAGATGATTAGGGCGAACGCAAGCTTCTCCAAGATCGGATACCGGAGCTCGGCCTTCCTCAGGACCCGGCTCACGTAATAAATAGGGAGCTGCCTCTTCCCTTCTTCACGAACCAAGGCGGAGCTCAAGGCCTCTGCCCCGACCCCGAGATATAGGAACAGGTCCTCCCCCTCCTTCAGCCCTTGGAGCAGCGGGGCCTGTGTCAACTGCACCTTGAGGGCCTGGAACGCCTCCTCGCATTCCTTGGTCCATTCGAACCTCTGACCTCCCCTCAGTGTTTTGAAGAAGGGGGAGCACTTCTCCCCTGCCCGAGAAAGGAAGCGACTCAGCCCTGCTAGCTTCCCTGTCAACCGTTGGACCTCGTTTGTATTCCGCGGGGACCCCAGCTCCAGGATAGCCTTGACCTTGTCTGGATTCGGCTCGACCCCCGCGGGGGTGAGGAGATGCCCCAAGAACTTCCCCCGGCTGGCCCCAAAAACACACTTAAGGGGATTCAGCCGCATCTTGTACTTGCGCAGGGTGGCGAAGGTCTCCTCCAGGTCCCGGAGGTGGGAGTCCACATCCTGGCTCTTGATCATGAGGTCATCTACATACACCTCCAAATTCCTTCCCCTTTGCTCCTTGAAGACCCTATCCATCATTTTCTGGTAGGTAGCCCCAGCATTTTTCAGCCCAAAGGGCATCATCTTGTAGCAGTAGCATCCATCCCCGGTGATGAATGAGACATCCTTGATGTCTGGGGGGTGCATCCTGATCTGATGGTAACCTGAAAAAGCATCCAAAAAACTCATTACAGAAAAACCGACGGCTGAGTCAACCAGCGCGTCAACCCGAGGCAAGGGGTAACAATCCTTAGGACAAGCTTTATTAAGTAAGGAAAAGTCGATACACATCCTCCATCGGCCATCCCCTTTTTTAACCATAACCACGTTGGAGACCCAGCCGGGGTACTGAATCTCAGACACGAAGCCTGCCTTGAGGAGTTTCGCCACCTCCTCCCGGATGGGTTCCGCCAGCTTGTCCGCGGTGGACCTCTTCTTCTGCTGAACGGGGCGTGTTCCCGGGTCCAGGTTGAGGCGGTGGCAAGCCACATCCGCGTCAACCCCCGGCATCTCTGCGGCGTTCCAGGCGAAGATGTCCACGTTCTTCTGGATGCACTCCAGTATCCTACCTTGGTCCTCCGGGGTCAGCCCTCCGCTGACGCGAACCTTCTCCATCCTTCCTCCCCGGGTGAGCACCTCCAGCTCCACCACTTCCTTTGCCGTCTCCAGCCTGGGCCGCTCCCCCCATCCTTCTACGTCCCCTTCCTCCGGAACAGGGGCCTCTACCTCCATCTCTCCTCCCACGGCCCTTACTTCGGCCACCTCCTCCAGATCTCCTCCTGCCGCCTTCTCCACGCAGTCCTCCACTCCCAGCTCTCCCCCTCCTGCTTCCTGCTCGACCTCTTCCATCCTCCGTCCCATCTCCTCGGCTCCCTCCTGCCAAGAGATGGTGTTCACCGCAGTGACGTAACACTCCCGCGCCACCTTTGGGTCCCCCCTGACCCTGACCTGGACCCCCTCAGTGTTGAACTTTAAACACTGGTGGTAAGACGAGGGGACGCAGCGGAAGGCGCTGATGAGAGGCCTCCCGAAGATGGCGCTGTAGCTGCTGGGGGCGTCCACAATGACGAACTTGCAGTTTCGGGACTGCCCCCCCAGTGTGACATGGAGTCCAACTCCTCCCTCTACTTCCTTCCTTTCTCCTGAAAATCCGAACAAGGGGCCATCTGAGGCCAGCACCCTCTTTGCCTCCACCTTCATCGCGTCGAACGCCTTTTTGAAGACGACGTTGACGGAGCTCCCGTTGTCCACGAGGATCCGAGAGATGGTGAAGTTCTCGATGGCCGCCTTGATGACCAGCGCATCACAGAACGGATCCTCGTGGTCTGGCAGATCACTCCTGGAGAAGGTGATCCTCTCCTCCGGTGGCGGGGTTTGGGATGTAGAGGCGACGCTCCGTCGGTACATGGTGTGGAGGCTTGCCTTGCGGGAAGCCTCGATCCCTACTCCCCCGTGGATCACCCCGATCCCTCCTCGGGTCCCCACATCCACCCGGTCTTCACAGCGATCCTCCTCCGCCCGAGGCAGGACCTCCTCGATCCTCACTTCCTGTCGCGCCTCCTGCTGCTGCTGCTGCCGCTCCCTGTTCCCCCTCATCTCCAAGAATTCCGGGTACGTGGCTGTTGCGTGCCCCTCTTCCTGATGGAAGTCGCAATAGGGCAGCTCCACCCTGACCTCCCTCCTTCTCCTCCTCCACACTCCTCTCCTGGCCCCCAAGGCTATGGCCATGGCCTCCTCTTGATCGGGGAGCCGGGGCCTCTGGCCCTGCCCCCAGCCTGGGGGGTGGAATTGGTCTTGCCTCCCCTGAAAGTGACCCCTTCCGAAGTTCCCCCTCTGTGGCCCGTGCCCCTGCCACTCTGGCCTCCAGCCTAACCGACGGTCGGGCTCCTGACGCCCCCACCCCGGCTGCTGCGTCCCTTGGAGCTGCCTCTGCTCCCTCTGCCTCGGTTCCCCTCTTCTCTCCTCTTGTGCCTTCACTCCTCTCGACTCTTTCTCTTCCTCTGTGGCCCACCTGGCCAGTTTCCTTGCAAATTCCGGGTTCGACGCCTCCCCGTCGACCTCTCTCGCCGCCCTCTCCATCAACTCCTCGTAGGAGAGGGGGGGAACTCTCTTCAGCTCCATCCGGAAGAAACCCTGCTGCAGGCCCAGGGTAAAGGCCATCATCAGACTATGGCCCGGCATCTCCTGGACCTGAGTAACCTCCTCCTGAAATCGGTCCACGTAGCTCCCCAACGTCTCGTTCACCCCCTGCTTTATGTGGAACAAAGACTCAGACTCCTTCTTCCTCTTCTTCGAAGTGGTGAATCTCAGCATGAATCCTCGGCGCAGGTCCTCGAAGCAGTAGATGGAGCTGGCCGGTAGCTGGTGGAACCACTCTCTCGCCTTTTCCCGGAGGGTGATGGCGAAGAGACGGCACTTGAATCCGTCCGACATCTGACGGATGGAGACCACGTCCTCGAACCATTGGACATGCTGGACCGGGTCTCCCTTCCCAGTGTAATAGGACATCTCGGGCTCCCTGAACCCATCTGGAACTGGAGCTGAAGAGACCAGCTCGCTGAAAGGGCTCCCTCCCCCCACTGGGCGAGCTGGCGAGTCTCGCGAGCCCAGCTCGCCGAAGCGACCTCGGCCTGCCGAGCCGGGGAAGAGCTCGCGCCCGGGGAGCTCGCACCCTCGGCCTTCCTCGGCCACTTCCTTCCCAGCTCGCCTGCCGGGAGCGTCCTCGCCCAATGAGGGGGCGGCCGCGATCTGGTTTGCCGGAGTCGAGCACTCGGCCCGCGTGCCGAGTGCGAACTTGACCAGATTCAGCACCTCGTTTCTGAAGTCTTCGAACATTCCCACCGTTGCGAGAGGCGGGGGGGGGCGGCGAGCTCGGCCTATCGGATCCTTGTCCCGTCATTGAGGTCGCGGAAACTTTTCTGCGCTGACCACTGTCCACGCTCACCGCACCAAAATGTTGAAACCGGAACCCGGCTTCCTGTGGAGCTCGCCCTTGGGGAAAGGGGTGGTCTCGCGCCTACTTCGCTCCTGCAAGGAAAAACAATAAGACAAGGAGAAACAGACCCAAGGGCTCGGCAGGGAGGTCCCACCACAAACCCGGAAGATCTCAGAGCGCTTCCCCTCCTTAGCCTGAAGCCGAGCTAAGGTACCCTCAGAAAGCACTTAAAGATTTTGGGGAGAAGAGCACAGGAAGAACCTGCTTTCTGGGGTACCCCTTGGGTCCTATTTATAGTTTTTGAAATCCGGACTGCCAATAACCGAAACAGCTGACCTGAAATTACCAGAAAACCCCCGGCTAGGTCTACCAACAGCCAAACTCCGCTGTTCTGAAGGGCTATGGGCAGACCAGCAGGGGTAAAACACTAAAAGGCACCTCTGACACCCGGGCGAGCTGGGAGCTCTGGCCACCTCGGCGTGCTCTGCTTGCACGCTGCTGCCAAACTCCACTGCGAGGGCGCGAGTCGCAGCCCGCTCGGCGAATACCGAGCTCGGGGTCGCCGATCGACGATCTCTGGCCGACGGATGCCGAGCTCAGCCCCGCCCCTGCCGCTGCCGAGCTCGCCTGCTGCTCCCAGCCTGATCTGCTCGCCCCCTAGTGACCTTGCTCGCCGGACACAGGGTTGTACAATCGCGCTTTCTCTTCGGTGCATTCCATCGCACGCGGCTTTATTCGCCGCCTACTCCGTTTTCTGCACCAGATCCGCGGCTTATTCGGGATTTCGGCTGTCACTGAGTCGAAATCAGAATAGTCCCAAGCCTGAAACTTGTTTTGTTTTTCTGACGATACTACAACTGGAAGGAAAACTCCATCTCGATTTGCGCCGACTCTAGACTCCCATCGCTGATCCAAATCGATTTTGCTTATCCCTCCTACAGTTGGAGTCATTCTGGGGCAGCACGTCGTCAGTGTCTCCGATCTCCACCCTCCAGTTGTAGAGGCAGTCAACTTCTTTGATCTGGAAGGAGGGATCAAAGCCAGATTTGCTTCATCTTCTAAGCCGACCATTAGAAGAGAAAGGGGTTCCCGCTTAAGGATTTCTCTGGCTTTAGTGTGTTCATTGTCTACGACCTAGGGCAGTCCGTATATCATTGTGTAGACTCTCCCATCGATTCAGTCGACTTGAAACGAGTCAAAATGATGAAGGGAAATAATTTCTTCTCTCTGATCCCGATGATCAAATTGGAAAAATTTACAGTGTCCGAGTTCAATGATTGGAAGCTGAATACCCAGTTCGGGATGAAGTACCTGAACGTTTTCTACACAGTCCATTCTGATCGTGCTGACGTTATGGGGACTGACGAAGAGGCACAATGAGTCCACGATGATGACTTCTGCTGTGACTACCTGCTGAACTGTCTATCCTCCAGCCTGACAAAGTCGTACATCAAGATGAAGACTGCCAAGGAGATCTGGGAGGTACTGGAGGAGCACTTTAGGCAGGAGGAGGACTTGTCAAAAGCACACATGGTGGACAAGTTTCACTCCTTCAAGTTCGACAAGGAGAAAGTCATTCTCCCTCAGGTATCGAAATTTGAAAACTAAGTTGATTCCTTGCACAGTGAAAATATTAATTTGTCAGATAGTTTTGTTGCAGGCCCGATTATTTATAAATTGCCTTCAATGTGGTACAATTTTAAAACTAAAATGTATCGCATGAAGATGTAGTTTGGTCGGAATGACCTCAAGCGCTTCATACACATTGAGGTTGAGAACATGACAAGACACGCTTTAGAAGATGTTAGCAAGCAGAAAGCTGCAGCTAATATGATTTCTAGCTCTAAACGCATGCCCAATACTGAAAGACCAAACCTTCCCAGGTTGCAGACCCAAATAAAAGATTAAAACGTTTAAGGGCAAGTGTTTCAACTGCAACAAGTGGGGACATAATGCATCTTATTGCAGGATCCCTAAAAAGGATAGGATCAGAGCACCACAAGAAGGTAACTAGGCCAATATGGTTAGCCTTACTGAGTCATCCGACTTTGTTGCTATGGTTGGAAATACGAAGACTAGCACAGAGTGGTACTTGGATTTAGGGGCAACGTGCCATGTTTGTAACAATGCTAATCTGATGACACAGCTTACTACTGCAAGAGAGTCTGTGACAGTGACGAATAACGAAACAGCTGACATGCTGAAGGCGGGGAACACAACTTTGCTGCTATTCTCGTATAAGAATTTAACTTTAAAGAACGTTAAATATATTCCTTCATTAGCTGCTAATTTAGTGTCTATAAGTTTGTTATGTGATGCTGGCGTGTCTTTTAATTTTTGTAGCAGTAGAGTAATACTATTAGTTAACTCTCACTATTTTAAATATGCATACGTCCAAAATAGGATGCACCGACTAAGTTTAGCAAATAAGATAGTTCAACAAGTTCAAACAAACTTAGTTAGCTCTAAAACTCTACATGAGAGACTAGGACACGTGAACCATAAAAAAATATTCCAAATAGATAGAACTCACCAGATCACATTAGACACTAAAAACCAACCTGAGAAACGTGAAGTGTGTGCTCAGAGTAAGATCACCGGGAAATCTTTTAGTGCGGTTACTAGGAGCACAACACCCCTAGAGATTATACATTCCGACATATATGACTTTAAAAGTTTTGTCTCCAGAGGGGGAAGGAAGTATATGATCACATTTATAGATGACTGCTCTAGGTTCTGTCACATTTATCTTCTAAAAACTAAAGATGAAGTGTTTAAAAAGTTCTGTCTTTTCAAAATCAGGGTAGAAAATCATCTAAACATGAAGATAAAATGGTCTAGAAGTGATAGAGGATGAGAATACATGTCTAGTGAGTTTAAATGTTTCCTTGCCTCTTAAGGAATCATAACAAAAACCACTACTCCTTACTCACCCCAATCAAATGGTATAACCGAGAGAAAAAATAGAACGTTAATAGAGATGTTGAATTTTATGCTCTGCACTAATGACATGCCTACTACTTATTGGGGAGAAATAGTTTTAACTGTCAACCATATTCTGAACAAAGTCTCTCATGCTAAGTTAGAGGTCACACCATACATGCTTTAGTTTAAGAGACCCCCGACAATAACTAGACTTAATACTTGAGACTGTATAGCCTATGTTAGGGTTTTCGAACCCAAAAGGTCTAAGCTTGGACATAGGACCAACACATGTGTCTACTTAGGTTGTACTAAGGATAGTATTGCATATATACTCCTAGACATTTCTAATTATATAATTATAGAATATAGGGATGTAGTGTTATTTGAAGATAAATTTCTTAAAGATAAGAACCTGTCACTCTCATGTATGCAAGCAACTATTACTAAGGAAAATCATTACTCAGTACTGAGCACCTCCCATTCAGTTCCGGTAGACAATATTGACCTAGAGTCTAGAAGGTATTCAATGAGGGAGAGAACTCCTAGAACCTTTGGTAGTGATTTTGTCACTTACCACGTTGATGTTGATCCATCCACCTATAAGGAAGCGATGAGATCAAGGGATTCACTACTACAGAAAGAAGCCATTAATGAAGAGATAAACTCTCTACTTTAGAACAACACCTGAACGTTAGTTGATTATCTAAAAGGGGCTAGAACTATATGGTGTAAATGAGTTCTACAAAAGAAGCTCAATTCTGATGGTAGCGTAGCTAAGTAAAAAACACACTTGGTGGCTAAAGGTTTCACACATGTTAGTGAGGTGGATTGTTTTGATGTACATTCACCAGTATGTCACTTAGCAACCACTAGGATCCTCCTTGCTATTGCGTCTATTGAAAACTTTATTATTCATCAAATGAATGTTAAAACTGCGTTCATGAATGAAGATCTGACCAAAGAGATATACATGAGCCAACCTGAAGACTTCATAGTAGAAGGTCACGAAAGTAAGGTCAGTAAGTTAATCTCTTCACTATATAAATTAAAACATGCATCAAAATTATGACATAAGATGTTTGACTATAGTGTAAAGAACATGAGATTCATGTTGAGTCTCTCTGATAAATGTCTTTACATATATCATAGATCAAATAAAGTCATTATAATATGCATGTATGCAGATGATATGCTGATTCTTGGTTATGATCAATCCGAAGTGGATGACATTAAGTCAGGACTAATGAAAGAGTTTAACATCAAATACCTCGGTGTAGCTGAAACTATACTAGGCATGCAAACGAGCATTGAGAAAAATGACATTTCCATTAGTCAAAGTCAAAACATAAAATCCATGTTGGATACGTGGGGATACAGTGAAAGTCGAGCATTAGAGACATCATAAGATTATAACAATTGATTAAAGCCAAATGAAGGCGCTGCTGTTAGACGGTTAAATTATGATAAATTGATTGGTAGTCTCATGTATGTTACGGTTTGCATTAGACCTGACATAGTCTTTACGGTCGACATGTTAAGTAGATTCACTAGTAATCTTAGCCAAGACCATTGGAATGCCCTCGATAGGCTAATGAGATACCTAAAACACACCCAAAAGTATGCTTTATGTTATCATGGTCATCATCCAGTCCTAAAAGGATATTTTGATGCATCATGGTGCTCAGAAATAAGCGACAGCAAGTCCACTAGTGGATTTATATTCACATTAGGAGGAGCAACTATAACATGGAAATCCAAGAGGAAATCATGTATTGCACTATCTTTTATGGAATCTGAACTCTACGCTCTAGCTTCAGCGGGAGAAGAAGCAAAGTGGATAAAAAATTTTGGGATGGACATTTCATTGTCAAGCCTGAAATTGAGTTCTGTTGTAGTTTACTGCAACAATCTGGCGACTAAAACGATTGTTACGAACACTTTGTTCAATAACAAAAGAAAGCAACTAAGGATGAAACAAGCCCGGTAGACCTCTCTCACGAGTCAAGGGATTGCGACCCTACTTGACGTGAGGTCGAAATATAATGTTGCAGACGTCTTGACAAAAGGATTAAATAGAGCTCCCACAATCAAAACATCGGGAGAGATGAGATTAAAGTTCATAGAAATATGAAAATTTTCTCTTATGTTTATATTTTAATGGTAAGAAATTATAGTTACAACATTCAAGCATCTAATAAGAGACTGAAAATCCCAAATAATTTCTTGATGAAAACCCAAGATGGTTGGATGCTAGTTATTCTACATTTGATGACCTAATATCTTTCTCATTGTAAGTTGATTCGAGAATTATTCAACTGAGAATAAAAAGTCATTGTACGAGTTAATCTAACATTAGTGATCATAGTACATTATTTCACATCTTATAATGTTGCAAATGACGATGTGCCAAGTCATATAATAAGGTACATAGTGGTCACTAATGAGTAAGATAACAATATGTGATTTATTAAAATCAAAACTTGACTAGTACTACTGAGACTGGATAGAGATGCTGACAGTGTTAATTCACTACTGTTACAAGTACTAAACTCATTTAAGTAGAGCTAGTTTACTTTGACACGTCACTGCATATGTTTATGAATTCATAGAGTCTAACTCATGAAATTACTTGCAGAAACTGGTAAAGATGGATGAGAGAAAGTAAATTTTTACATGGATGCCGATGATCCACTCTCTGAGTAGAATTGATACGTTTTGATTCATTACTATTTTGTTTTCAGACTTATTTATTTCTGAGTAGCACTTTATGTTTGAATGTTTATGCTACTGTTTTTTGAAAAGTCCTATTTATGTTCTAACTGTGCTAACTCTTATGAAAATACGTAAAGTCAAAACTTTTCTTTTAGTGCCCTCTACTTATTGCATCCCGAGACATACACGTTATTTGTCATAAATATAGGAGGAAATTATTAATGTATATTTGGAGAATTAACGGATTCGGAGGCTTAACGGGTCGGTTTGGATACACGGATATCCGATACCCGTAGATACTCTTAGGATTTAACTATTTATACCAACCTAGGGGCAACAATAGAGCATTCCACTTTGATCATCGTCCGGATGTTTCGAGCGACACTATCAGTTGAAAGGCAAGAAACTATGGCCCCCCGAACAAAGATTTTGGAACGGACTCCGGACACAATAATTTCTCCAAATGAAGATTATTTGTGTATGTATTCTCGCTTGATCTACCGGTGTAAATTTTTTGATTACAAAATAAAATAAAAGGAAATGATTAGTAAACAATCAGCCACAACCCACAATTCACAAATAATAAATTTGAACTGTGTTACTATCCATTTCAGAGAGGAACGGAAGTTATGGATCCGAAGTGGGTCAAACTTCATGAGAAAGGCACGCAAAGGATATTGCACGCACACAAGAAAATTCCGCTCGTCCGGAGGCGTGTAGATTGTCGCGGGCTACCAACTTGCCCTCACGTGCTAGTTGTATCCACCGGAAGTTCGTGATTGTATTTCAGGAGGATTTTCGTAGTGTACCCTGACCGGAAAATCTCTCAGTCAATTCTTACGCTGCCTTCAATTTCCGGCATCTTCTTCCGCTGCCGAGAACAATCCCATTCGCATTACGCGTCGAAATTGTTCATTGGATTTGCGTCTGTGTCTTTGGCTATCTTCTGTTCTTCCAGAGTTTGAAGATGCCACAAGAGAGCGACCTGAAAGTCTAATTTGCAGATAATTGCCGTCGGGGCTCTATGAGGCGTGATGCGGTAGGTTTCAATCCCGGTAAGCCGCTAGTATGGTTTTGATTCCTATTATCCGAGTTGGATTTTTGAGCTGCTAGTACGGTTTGATCGTAAGATTTTGTTTGATTTCAAGTTATATTTAGTAAATTCGTTTTTGATTCCCATTCTAGTACGATTTTGCTGGATTTAGTCATTCCTGATGGGGGAAATCTTGAGAATTTTTTGGTGCCCAATTCTTAAACCTAGGTTGTTTGGCAGGAGATTTGGATCTTTGGGAATTTAAATAGATTTTGGAGGTTTTGTGAATGATACTAATCAACCAAATTGTTAAGGATTTTAGAATTTCATGGTAGCCATGCCACTATTGAAATCGATCAACCCTTCTACCTCCTAATTCGAAAGTAAAAATTGTATAAATAACTCTTAAAATTTAATTTCAATCAGCGTGTTGGCTCCCTGTTATTGTTTGAATTAGAGAAGTGCCATATCGATCTGCTACCATGTAAGTTGTAGGAAGCTCCATCTGAAAGACATATACATGCTTTTCATGAAATAAGACTTGATGAATTATAGAATCACAAAAAATCTATAGAAATTTTGCTTACAATTCGTTATTGGAGAAGAAATGATTTTAATGGAGTTTAATGCAAACATCTTCGACAAAGACTTTGATTTCTCTCCTCAAAATGTTCTTTCTGCATTCATTAGACAGGGTATGGTAATTCCGGAATTGAATGAGGACCGGACAATCTCATATTTTTATAAGCTATATTAACCTTTCATTAAGGCTTGCAGTTATCAAAACCACTATCTCCACTTGCTGTAACTACTCAAAAAATTGATGTATGATAATAGTTGCTACTTATTCCTTTCACCCACTAATCAGTTGATCAAGTATCATCATAGAGAAAGATAGAAAAATATCTTACAATCTTCTGCTTGGACTGTATTACCATATTCATTCAACATCATATACATTGGTTGTAGAGAAATAATAACTTAAATAAATAGTTCTATCAATGCAAAATATAATGGTTATATGCAATTTCACCGGCACTGAACTCTCTTCTGTAGTCACCGTAATTTCACGTGCGTAAATAGGTATAAAGACATTAAATGAGATTCATATTACAATGGTCCAAGGAAACAATAATATTTTAGTAATATCATAATAATAATTGTTCACTTATATTGATAAATAAGAGAATCATTCATAAACATTAGGAATATGATCAAATCTAAGTAAAAGAGTAATTATTATGATTTGATCTATATGTCAAACTCAAGCAAAACAATTATCCGAAACAAGTTCTTCAAAGAATTTTCTTTCAAATATTGTGTTCAACAAATCAACAATTAGACTTGTCTTTATATGAACTACAGAGGGAATGGGCCCTTCCTACTGAATTACACGAACATAGCAAAATTTCAAACTACAATTTACAATTGATGGCCACAAAGTGCATGTCTCTTTGATATTCATAGAGGGCTTGACTTGCCATTGGTTGAGTTGACTTCACTAAATAGATCCGTCTATGAATTGGACAATGTTGAAGGAAGAACTCATTCTTAATTATGCCACATGTTAGTTTGGCAACGCCTTCGAGAGCTTGCATTCCGTCCACCGGGAAGTCAATTGACACTTTTTTTGACATCTTTGTGGAGTTGGACAACTATGTCTCCGTCCTTATAACAACCCATTACTTGGGTGCTACTTTATGCATGCACCCCAACCCTATATCTGGCCCAAATTTGCATTCATAATCCCACCAACCTCTCTTTTTCCATACAACAAGCTCATTTTTAGGAAGTTGAATTTGCCATGACTATTGAACCGATTTCATGTGTTCTACTCCCTTGTTTTACTAACACTGCCACTTACACACCATCCCCACGATGCACCGCTCCACTAAAGTCCACTTGAACTCCTAATAGAACCTCTCAGTCCTTTACTCACTATTCCACTTTTTTCTAACATGTCTAAAATTTGAACCAACCACAACCCTCCCATCAAGAGTACCTTGAGATCCGCAACCAAGACCTTTCTTTCCGCTATAGGGAGCCATATTCCGTTACACAACAATGTTAGTTCAACTCCTCGATTGAGCTGTCTTAACTTGTTCTCTCCCATATTTTTTCGGTGGGATGTATTGTTGCGCTACGAGATCCATAACCTGAATAGCGAGTGCATTTATATAGTTGGATCCTAAAGGACTAGTTGTGGCATTATGATGATATATGTTCTGGTTAGTGTTATCCCTATATAGGGGAGGGTTATGTGAGGTTTTCTTTCATATTGTTTTAGGGTTTTGGGATTCGGGCTCTGCCTGGACTAGGTGGCCAACTCTCGATCTTGTATCATGTTCTCTGCTTAATGCAAAGATTTCCCTTTTGTATTTGGATCTTCATCAATGGATCATAACATAAATTCAAACATCTCTTTATCTCTCATTCTCTTTTTTTTTTCTAGTTATAACCATTAACATTTTCAAAATTGTATTTCTTTGACAATATGGAAAGTTAGTTCTAAAGCGTTGGATGCAACCATTCTACAAATAGTTGGATTTATCCTCTCAATTCTCTTTATATTCCTAAGGATTTGCAAGAAAATACTAATTCTGAATTAGGGGTTGGCCTACTCTTGTTTTTATTTAGGGATCATTTGGCGGGGCGGGAGGAGACGGGGCGGGAGGAGACAGGGTGGGAGGAGACGGTGCGGGAGGAGACGGGGCCACCGTTCGAACTGAAGGGGGGAGGCCGCCGATCAAAATAGAGCTAATAGCTCCATTTTCCATGGCGCGGCGAGAGGAGACGCGGCAAACGCCGTCGCCAGGCATTTGGTTACCCGGCGTGCTGCGGCGTTTGCCGCAAACGCCGCCTCCAAACGCCGCGCCAAACGAGCCCTTAATCTACTAACCTCAAATTTAGTCTTGAAGTTACCAATTCTATTCACAACATTCACTACCACCGCGTAAATAATGGATTTAATAGAGTAGTGGGTAGTTACTCCAACCCAATAATGATTCTGTGTTACCAATCAAAAATAAAGGTTTTTTTTGTATCAAAAAGAAGGGTTCCTGCAGGAGAAATGAGAGGAAGTGAAGAGAGGAAGAAGTGGAGAAATTAACCCATTGGGTTACACCTTTTTCATTGGACTCCAAAGATAAACACAATACACGCATCTTGGGCTTATATATTTCTCAGTTAAAATACAACATAACAAAATAAAGATACAAGTCATTGCCAAACCCTTCACGTCACTTAAGAACTTCCTCCGACGTCTCGCTCGTGACGTTGGTAAGCCCGCCGCACCAGTGGATGTCCTTCTCTCTCCCCTACATTCGTAACAATGATGCCCTCAAAACAATTCGCTTTGTCCTCAAGGCAAAAGTCTGGAAATTCTGAAGGTGGGCGATCATACCAGAGCACCAAGACTTTCTGGACCAAAATCTTTGCGCGATGGTGCGTACGCCTGTCTAAAATGCGCTGGGGAAGGAAAATTGATGGGTGACACTGAGAGCAGGTGGATGCAGTGCCGCCTCGACTGGATGGTCACCAATGACCCGCTTCAGTTGGGATATGTGAAACACTGGGTAAATATGACTGTTTGAAGGGAGGCGGAGGCAATATTCCTGCGTGCCAACTCAGGATAAAATCTCAAATGACCCATAGAACTTGGTTGCTAACTTGGAATGGGCGCTTAGGGTCACTGAAACATGACAGTGTGAGCGGAGCGTGACGAACACCATATCTCCGTCCGTGAACTGAACGTGTCGGCGGTGGTGGTTGGCCAAGGACACCATCCGGACCTGCGTCTGCTGTAGTAGTATGGAAACCCGATCGTGTAGGAGATCGACTAGAGAAGCAACGACGCATTCTTCGAAGAGAGTGTACGTGAGGGAAGGAGATGGGTGGCCATAAATCTCCTCGAAAGGGGTGGTGCCAACACTAGTGTGGAAGGACTTGTACGAGTACTCTGCCCAGGAAAGCCAATCCGCTCATGCTCGCGGATGGTCGTAGAAAAAACATCACGGATAAGTTTCCATAAACGATTCATCACCTCAGACTGCCTATCCATCTGGGATTAGTAAGTTGTACTCATGTGAAGCTGGGTTCTCTACATCTTAAATAATGACTGCCAAAAAGAACTCGGGAATAAGGGACTGCGGTCGCTCACAATGGAGCACGGAATCCTATGTAGACAAATCACCCCTATCATTGAAAGCTGCAACAACTACTGAGGCCGTAAATGCGTGGCAGAGGGAGATGAAGTGTGCGTATTTGGAGAGGCGATCCATCACCACCAAAGTGCAATCCCATGTCTTGGAATGCAGAAACTTGGAAATAAAAACCATGAAGATGTCTTCCTTGATGCGGGTTAGGATAGTCAGTGGCTAGAGGAGACCCCTAGGGAATGTGGCATCGTACTTGGCCCGCTGGCACAATAAGCAGGCCTCCACAACTGATTTTATTCGTTGGAACATGCCAGGCCAATAAAGAGAGACCGCAAGGTGGCGATATGTACAAAAAACACCAGCATGGCCCCCTCGGGGGTCTATTGGAACTCTGTGAGTAGGCCGAAAATAAGCTGGGACGTAGTTGAAATCACCAAACGTCCGAGGTAGCATATGCTATCTCCCGTAAGACTATATGGCGAACGGACAGTGGAATCTGCCGGCAAGGCCGCAACAATCGGCTGTAAGAAGGGGTCCCCCGTCAGCTCACGTTGGAGAAGAGAACCATCCTCCCAAACTGGTTTAGAAATGACAGCTAAACTAATCGCTGGCGGTTGCCGAGGCAGAGAGTCGACTGCACAGTTGGATGAGCCCGTGCTGAACGCGATGGAAAAATCATTACCCAGCAGTTTGGCCACCCAAACTTGCCGAGTCAGGGTAACAATCTTATGCTGGAGGTAAGGTTGTAGATGTCAGATTTATGTCGGTTTGAGTTTTTTTATGTCGGATGTCAGATTGCAGAGGATATATCGGGGACATTTCAAAATGTTGGATTGTAATATTATAATATATATATATATATATATATATATATATTTCATAATAGTTTCAATTATTAATTAGTTGGTAATTATTTTAGCTAATTCAGTGTAAACTAAAATTCATATGACAAAATTAAACTACTAATAAGTGTTTAATTGTATATGATTGATGTCATTTGGAGTCGTCTTCTCACCAAATGCCCAACACAGATTTCAACCTACGATGAAAGAAGCGCTAAGAATCTTGTTAGAACCTCATGATGAATTCATTCTATACCAAAAAAAATTTATAAAAAATTTTGAACAAATTTTAAAATACCGTAATATTGGACCACCATTAGCCTCAATTAGCCGCAATATTAGGTCGACATGTCCGACATGTTGACCGAAATACTGGAAAACACAAGATTTGGCAAATGTGGCGGTAACGTGGCGATCCCCCCTTGAAAATGACATGTCGGCCGCAATCTACAAGCTTGGATGGAGGAGGTACTAGAGTCTATGATGATCTGTTCAGACCGTAAAGTGGTCAAACAAGTAGGGACACCAAAGTTGAACTGCCAGAACTAATGCCTGAGCTCAGACTCATAGGCGAAGCGGGGGAGAATGATGGCGACAAATGGTAGCGGCAAACAGACGGCTAAAGTATGCATTGAGCTGACCCGCTTGCATTAAAATCCCTTTGAAGCCCGTGCCGGAGGCGTCGCACTTAACACGGCTGTGAAAAGTCCGGGAGAGTCAAAATAGGGGCGGTGCTCAGGGCCTGCTGTAGGGCCTGGAAGACCGTGGCCGCCACCAGTTTTCAATGAAACGTACCAGTATCTAATTTCATCAACATGCTGGAGAGGAGTTTGACAATTTTGCCATAATCTAATAAACCGTCGGTAATACCCCGCGATACCTAAAAAGCTACAAATGTGATAAAGAGATTGAGATGTGAAGCATTGAAGAACGGTGCCGACCTTGTTTCGGTCTATTTTGTAAGACCCCCCTCGAAAATTAGGCACGACAAGAGGGTCTTATCGCACACCACCTCCAATCCATAATAAAGAAGGGAATAAAGCATGAGTAGAGGTATGAACCCTCTCCCGTCATTCTATCCTAATGCTACAAACAAATGATGATGCTAAGCGAACAACTATCACATCACAATCACGGTACGCTATAAGCAGTAGAGGAAGAGGTACTAGAGGAAGACAAATAACCACATAGTATATCACAAAAATATACGGGTAATAAAAGAGATAGAAAAACAATCACAATATTAACACGATGACCCCACAGTCAAAGTACAACAATCTATAAAAAGTTTAGTGGCTCACAAGTAACATGTTAAGCCGAATAAATGCTAATATATAAAATACTGTAAAACTATTAACACACTGAGCTATCTATGAGACAGATGATGTTGATAAGGGTAACAACCATCCTCTGTAAGCCTTCTATCCCTATGTCAAGTCCACGTCATATCCATTCATGCTCACGTCATAGCTCCTGGAATACTTAGGGTGGAGACAACCAATGTTGAGGGTTAGCAAATACTAACTTTATATGCTAAGTCGGTTCCCGCCTCTCCCACTTAGCCATCTACATGTTTAAGGGAGGCGGTAAGCTGTCCTGCAGTAAGTGTCAGCGCAGTGTAATATATATACATATATAAAAATATGAGCAGTATGAACAATTGTATATTTAATGCATTGTTTTAAATGTCCTCCGACATGTCCGACATGTCTCCCGACATGTCATTTTTTAGAGGAAAACAATATATTTTTCTCAAAATAATAGATTATGTCATTTTGTAAAATATAGGCCGACATGTCCGATATTTTCGGATATATCAGCCGACACAATTTTTAAATACATCACCCGCTATTTTATTTTATGTTATATTTGCAGACAAATATCATATATTTAAATCACATATAGATACTATATTATGTATGTTTAAATCGATTAAACTTATTATTTTAATTTTTTAACGTTTTATTCTTAAAATCAATTTTGTATAATTGTTTCAAAAATTTTTAATTTCATATTATGAAAAATAGGAAAATATTTAATACATTTATTAGGTGATTGTTTCATATTTTTAATATAAATTTATAAGTTTGAAATAACTTATAATAAATCAAGTATTTTTAACTTTTAAATCTTTTTAATTTGTAATAAACTTATTGTTATCAAAATAAATTAGTGTATAGTATTAAATATATTTTACAATGTATCATTTTGTATTTGTTAATAATATTTTTTCTTACATACTATTTAAATTTATTTCATAATATAAATGACTCATTTTTTTTCTATTTGTTATATTTTTTTTCTATTTTTATAACATATAATTATAGTTAGTATACATTAAATAAAAATTTTATTTATAATATATGGAAATCCGATATTTTAAAATATCCCGGACATGTCTTCGACTTCCGATATCCGACATTTAAAAACACAATCCGATATGTGTCCGACATCCGATATTTAAAACATTGATTTAATGACTGCAATATTAGAGTATTAAAGAGTGCGTTAATGGAGAACGGTAAGTAAACACACATCATTGTTTTTACCATAGCGATGTCCATAATGCACGCACTCTCAAATGCACATTAGACAATATAAATAAGAGTACCTATGTAAATAACCAATCATAAAAAAATGCTCATACGAATTTATATGATTGGGGTCTTGCACAATATAAACTACACTTGCAAGTATAAACTCCACTATGATCTATCATCACAATCAAACTAGCCAAGTTTATCGTTGTCAGAGGAGTGTCACGACCCATAATAAAACCGACTTATCAGAGTCACACTGTAAATACATATATGCTATCATCACATCCAAGCACACACATACACAAACATACTATGTCGACATAGATTTATCATGCATGGTTTTGAGACACTCGCGCTCGATCGTAATCGAGTGCCAACTAACAACTGTGATCTCTTATCCGTGGGGTAGCTAGTCCCACACGCACCATCATCGTGGCCAAATGGTGGAAGTGGCCCATCCTTACGACTTTTAGGGTATTTAAGCACAATCATCCCTAGGCCTTACGTACGGATGTCCGAGCCCGTGCTCATTCTTTGCCAACCTAGAAGTATAAACAAACAAATTGAGGCATATCTCATTCGAAACTCCAGGTAGCTAACACATAAATTAACAACAACTATGCTAGAGCGCATGTTGTCATTCGAGCATGATGTTATCCATGAGTCACTGTCCTAACCCTCCGGAGTATGCCACCGGCTGGGCCAGTCCACCCGCCACATACATACACATGCATGATGCATTATCATTTCATACAGACAGAGTACAATACAATTCCTTACAATTAGGGGAGGTGATCAACCAACTACTCTGCCCTCTCAAGAGAACTTATCATCCGACCTTTACCAAATCTCAATCCATAATCATTTATTTGTTACCTATGTACAACTATATTTAAGTATGGTAAAAAGACACATACTATTTCAATCTAGATCGGGTTTCATAAAATTATTGAACTAAAACTAATGAATTGATTTAGCGATTTAGGAAGAGACCTTCCATTAGTCATGCAAGCCTTTATATATCTCTAAATTAGATTCACTCGCATTCTTAAATCCAACCTCAATCAGTAACCTCATTTATTGTGACTTACTCTATATTCGTCAAAATCATCTTATAGATTCGGAACCTTGAGACTGCAATCATCATTTTGTACTCAGTCCTGATTTCATCATAATAGGCTTAAACTTACTAATTATTCAAAGTCTACGTTCATTATATATGTTTTGGTCACCAGACTCGTCTAAACATGTCAAGGGTTAATATCCTCAATTTTAAATCAGAATTTCGACTCTCTACTCATTAAGTATCAATTATCGGCGGTAACGATAATACCCTTGGAAGACGTCATCTCATTGATTAAATTGTATTGAAATTGATGATGCTTCTTTGGTTCGACAATTCTACCATAAACCAAAATTGTTTAAACAACAGACTTGATTTCATTTTCGACGCCAATCTCCACCGCAATTTTCATCGTTGAGTTTCGTAACATGTTCCTCTGTTGGTCTCCGACGCAAGATTTGACATTATTTCCCATCGCACGACACTATTATTTATCCACCGTACGATCGTCATTGTTGTTGTTGCTGTACGATCGTCATTATTTCGATCGCGGAATTCAATAATATTTTCCGCCGTGCAATCGTCGTTATTTCAATCACGCGATTCAATATTATTTTCCGTCGCGCGATCATTGTTATTTTGATCGTGCTATCCAATATTATTTTCCATTGCACGATCGTCATTATTTCCATCACGTGATTTAATTTTATTTCCCACCGCGCGTTTGCTTATTACGATCGTATGATTCAATATTATTTTCCACCGCACGATCGTTGTTATTTCGATAGCGCGATTTAATATTATTTCCTACTGCGCGGTCATTGTTATTTCGATCACGCGATTTAATATTATTTTCCATCACGCGATCATCATTATTTTGATCGCATGATTCAATATTATTTTTCACCACACGATCATCGTTATTTCGATCACGCATTTTAATATTATTTTCCACCCCGCGATCGTCGTTATTTCGATCGCGCAATTCAATAGTATTTTCCGTTAACGACAAAAATGTCTAAATGCAAGAAGACCTAGATCTAAGGTCCAAGGGGAGGGGAAGGAACTCACCAAAAGTCCATGCATGCTATCTAATTATCGCAGATGCGGCATTTGTGCATTGCTCCCATCCATGGTCTGATCCTGTCGATCCAGTTCTCGTCGGCGTCATCAAATAGGAGAGGAGCTCGACCATCCAGACCTGGGAGAACTTGATTTCGATCGTGGAGGAAAGCTCATCGTCCCTGAAGGCGGAGGTGGAGGGCGGCCAAATCTTGGTGATGGAGATCTGAAGGTGTCAGCCATAGAGATAGAACTTGAGGTGGCAAGCTATGGCTGGAGGAGGGAGCTTTACCATAGAGGTTAGTTTGAAGATGGAGGAGATGGGCGGCGGCGGCTTGGAATAAGATCGTCGGAGCTAAGACTTCGTTGGAGGAGATGCTAGAAAGGAGAGGTCGCCGGAGGTTGGACTTGCCGGAGAAGAGGCAGCCGGTGACAAGGGAGGAAGGGAGAGGAGGCGCTCGTTCCGTTGGTCATGGGAGGGTTGTGCGGCTGGGAGAGTATCAGGTAACGTTTTTAACCTAGTTATAACTGATATTAATATTAATATTATTATAATATTAAAACATTAATTAAGACCATTCAAACGCTCGTATATCGCTCTAGAGTACTTGGAATTTGTTTCGGACGGGCTCGTTACGACCGTCTCATTGACACACATTCACCTGAACAATCCGAGATCAATTCCGAGCTCATTTGCTCATTTTACGCTTTCTGAAGCATTTTGACCCAATTTACTTAAATGTAAAAATCAACTTAAACGTTGTCAGAATTGCAAACGAACGATTCCATTGGACTTGTACTATTGTTACAAGTCTAACAAAACTGACTGAGGACATTATCAAGGTTGTTTAGTCAATTCCACCATTTTGGATAAATACAATATTTGCAAACTATGGCTGAATGATAAATTCTCCGATACTTATTGGAATCAAGTGAGGTTGACTCTATTGGGTTCGTATAGACTTTACGAGTCTAACGAAACTAAGTGGAGTCAATTCTGAGACCAATTTGTCAGTTTCTATTTTTGGATAATTACGTTTCTTAAAATTGTGTCGACACGTAAAACTCTCTGATACCCATCAGATTTGAGCGCGGTCGACTCTGTTGGGCTCGTATAAATTTCACGAGTGTAACAAAACTAACTGAGATCGATTCTGAGGTCATTTGCTCAAAAATCATATTTGAGGCGTCGCATAACTCGATGCAACCCATTCTTGTCAACTTCGTAAATGTACATCAAAATGCGATGAAACGAATGTCGTTGCGTTTGTATTGATCTTACGAGTGGAACAACACTGACATGAATTCATTTGCTAAAAAAGCGCATTTGAGCCATTATAATTCAAAGTTTGGGTAAACCAAATGCAATCGGTTTGCCTGACCGACAATGTCACTTTGGCCCCGAATAGTCTCACCAAAAGTGGTCGATTGAATCGGTTAGGTCCCCCAGATGGTTCAATTAATTGGGTTAGAATTTTGGAATGTTAAACATGACAACTTCCTGCGCCAAAATGGTGTCCTAAATGTTAAGAGTCAGGTTAACTTGTGCTCACCGGGTGGTGACCATAACCAAGAGAGTGACTGATTTTATTAAAGGTTATTCAATATGGTATGAGAGGCGGTGTGCTTCGCGTCGACCAGAAGGCTCGCCACTGTTCGCCGCTGTTCTCCGTTGTTCGCCGCTCGCTGTTGCGCTCGATCGATCCCGCTGGAGCTGTTCGTCTCTCCATCAGAAGTCGTCCGTCTCCATATCTCGTCTCCGTCGACCTAAAGCCATCGCGCTCTTGATCGATCCCCTTCTCTTGCGTGATTTTCTGCTTCTGTCGGTGCAGGAGCCGTCGGTCGATCTTCTTTTCCTTCTTCCCGTTGGTTCGACTGAAGCCGTCTGTGGCTGCAGGGGCTACCTGTTGGTGCCCTGCGTGGATCGCTTGGAGTTCTGTCTGTTGCCGTCTTCCGGTGTCTGTTGGCTTGCTGTTGTCAGTTAGAGGAAGTCATGTTTCCTATTACTGTTTGGGACCTGCTGCCGGCTGATAGAGGGAGTCTTGTTGCTGAAGCCATCAGTTGTGCTGGTTTTCTGTCTCGATCTCTTTCCTTCTTCTTCTTGGTGATTGTTCCTATGGATGATAAATTGAAGGGTGTTGGTGCCTCTGAAGGGGTGGTTGATCCACCTAAACACTATAGTAGAGGAAGTTCTAACATGGACTTCAATCATGGTGTTACTCAAATCAAGCTCAATGAGAGAAATTACCCCCTATGAGCTCAATCTATGCAGATATTCATTGGGAGTCGTTGAAGACTTGTGTTCCTCACCGGATCCAAGCCAGCTCCAAGCAAGACTGACCTTCTATATGAGGAATGGGAAGGTGAGAACCTTACTGTGATCAATTGGCTTATCAATTTTATGGAACCCAAGATTGCAAGTCACTTTCTATTATGTCAAATGACGAAAGAAATATGGGAGCTGATCGAGCAAAATTACTCAAAAAAGAACTTGACTAGAATATATCAACTCCAGACTGAGCAGATCCACGTAACCCGGATGAGTGATTTCGAGAAATATTATAGCAAATTGACCCATAAGTGGGCCAAAATTGATCAATATTTCGCTATCCAGACCATCGAAGACTACAAGACTGAACTTATGCAACAAAGGGTATTTAAAATATTTTTTGGCCTTCCTCCTGAACTTGAATTCCAGAGAGTTCAGATGTTGGGAAGAGATTCTATGCCTGATCTAGAGACAATGATTCATTATATTCATGGAGAGACAAGCCGTATTAACGATCTTTGTTCAGATATTCATGTTAGCTATGAGAATCTGCCCTTGTTGCTAAGCAGAAGAAATGGTATCCAAGAAATATTGGACAAGAAGACGAGTAAAATGAAGTGCCCTCACTGTGGGAAGAAAGGTCATGGGAAAGAGAAATGTTGAGATCTTCATTCTCACTTGATTCCTTCAGATTGGTTCGTGATTCTGATGGAAAATATGTGAGATCTCAAACCGCTATGTATGACAATCTTGAGAATACTGGGTACCTTCGGGCGGAAAACGAGTGTTTGACTAGAGAACTCAAGGGTCTAAAAGCCAATGCCACTGGAAGATTGCTTGCTGGTGACTTGGCGGGTACGGCTGCTCATGCTCATACTACTTCCGTGTCCTCTAAAGGATCACCTGCTCCTTGGATCATTGACTCAGGAGCTTCCGACCACATGACTGGGTCTTTTGTGGGAGTTTCTTCTATTTCTGCCACATCTGGCAGTACTAAACTCGCTGATGGATCCTCAGCTTCAGTGACTGGTAAAGGTGTACAACCCCGTATTCGCGAAGAGTGGACTCAAAATTAGGCAAACCCGTTTTTAAGCTTTTTGGAGATTTTGAACTCTCGGTGGCCAATTTTGGCTCTGGCTTGGAACATACTATTAGGGGGAGGAAGAATTGACTCCCCCCAATGGCCCCTCTGTTGGGAGGGCGGGTGCGGCAAGTTGGCTAACACCCGCCCCGGCCGGATGAGTCTGTGGTAGGGGCAGGCGAGGCGGCCGCGGCCTGAAGCTCGCCCGAGCGGCCTGCTCGCGGGCGAGGCGGCCAGCGGCCTTGCGCTCGCCCGAGCAGCCTGCTCGCGGGCGAGGCGGCCAGCGGCCGGTCTCGCCCGAGCGGCCTGCTCGCGGGCGAGGCGGCCGCGGCCTGGCGCTCGCCCGAGCGGCCTGCTCGCGGGCGAGGCGGCCGCGGCCTGGCGCTCGCCCGAGCGGCCTGCTCGCGGGCGAGGCGGCCGCGGCCTGGCGCTCGCCCGAGCGTCCTGCTCGCGGGCGAGGCGGCCGCGGCCTGGCGCTCGCCCGAGCGGCCTGCTCGCGGGCGAGGCGGCCGCAGCCTGGCGCTCGCCCGAGCGGTCTGCTCGCGGGCGAGACGGCCAGCAGCCTGTCTCGCCCGAGCGGCCTGCTCGCGGCCTGGCGCTCGCCCGGGCGGCCTGCTCGCGGCCTGACCGGCGGCCTGGGGCCGTCTCGGGTGTTTGGGGGCGGGGTGTTGGCGGCGTGCTTTTACCGCTGTGCCCTTGGAGGCGTTTTACCGCTCTGCCCCCCGGCGTGGGCGTTTCCTATTGGCCCAAGGCTTTTTGGGCGTAGGGGTATTTTGGTCATTTTTACCCCCAGGACTTGGAAAAACTATAAATAGACCCCCTTGGGTGCCTTGGAGAGGGATCTGCTTTCTTAGTTTTCTCCTCCCCTAGCTTCTTCTTGGTAGAGTTGAGAGAGCTCTCCAAGGCACCCTAGCTCGAGCATTGGCTAGGGAGGGGAAGAGCTCAGGTAGCCTTCCGGGTGTGAGGTGGGACCTCTGTGCTAGAGCCGAGGGTCTGTTCCTAGTTTCCCAAGTCTTCGGTCTGTGACGTTCTCTTGAGTGTAGTAGGTGTGAGGTCACCCCTTCCCCAAGGGTCGAACTCCACGAGAGACCAAGTTTTTTGGTTTCAACATTTTGGTGCGGTGAGCGTGGAGAGTGACCAGCACAGAAGATCTCGGGAGAGTGTCATGACGGGAGGTCAAGGAGGTAGTGACGATCTCGGCGAGCTCCCCACCCCAGGACCCTTTGTGGGGAGGCAAGAGTTCATGGCCTCCATCCAGGGCATCATGGAGATGCTGCGAAGCATTGCTCCTCAGGGTGGCGGCTCCACCCCGACCCCCCAGGAGCTAACTCCCCCCCTCGACGAGTCGACTCCCAGGGGTCTAGGCGAGATGACCCCGGCGGGGGGAGAAGGAAGTGCACCAGGAAGAAGGCCAGGGAAGGAGAGGATTGGCGATGGGGTCGAGCGAGACCTCACCGGCCGGGAGCTGTTCTCCAGTCCGGCGAGTGCCAACCTTCAAGGCGAGCAGGTCGCGCGAGTGGAGGTGGCAAGACCACCCCTTAGGGGGTCACCCTTCAGCGAGCTGATCATCTCAGCTTCCGTTCCCGAGGGGTTCAGAGAGCCAGACATGGCTTACTATTCCGGGAAGGATGACCCTGTTCAGCATCTGCAGTGGTTCGAGGATGCCGTCTCCATCAGACCAATGACGGACGCCTTCAAGTGTCGCCTCTTTGCGATCACGTTGAAGGAGAAGGCAAGGGACTGGTTCCATCAACTCCCTCCAAGGTCGATCTATGGCTTCGAGGACCTGAGCCGAAGCTTCCAGCTTCGCTTCTCCACCTCCAAAAAGCGGAAGAGGAGTCCTGAGTCCATCTTCTTGATAAGGCAGGGGGCTGAGGAGTCGCTGGCCCGCTATGTAGACAGGTTCCAAGAGGAGATCTTGGAGGTCCAGGAGATGCCAGGGTATGCTCTCCAGATGGCCTTCACCGTTGGGCTGAAGGAGGGCTTCTTTAAGATGAGCTTGACCCGGAAGGCCCCCCTTTCCTTCGAGGAGCTGATGGAAAGGGCGGCAGAGGAGATTGCCATGGAGGCAGCCAACCCAGCATTTGTCAAGAGGTTGGAAAAGTTGACGGAGGTGGAGTCAAAGGAGCAGGGTGGCTCGAGGCATCAGGAAGGAAGAAGGAGAGAGGATCACAGAGCCCAGGGGTTCCAAGGACAGGAGGGTCCGGAACCAGGCTGGAGGCAGCAGGGAGGACCTGCACAGGGCCCAGGAAGAGCTCTCATCCAAGGTGGGGGGAACTATCATGGAGGCCAAGGGAGGTATAACTTCCAGAGGCAAGCCCCAAGACAGCTCTTACCCCCACCGCAGCAAGCCTTGGCGATAGGAGGGGGAAGAGGTAACAGGAGAGAGCGCGCAGCCCGCCGAAAGAGGGGAGAAAGAGCGCTGATGTACTGCGACTTCCACCAGGTGGAGGGGCACGCCACAGCTACCTGCCCCGAGTTCTTGGAAGTGAGGGGCGCGAGAGGCCCTGCGCAGCCGCAGCTGCCGGTGCGGGTAGAAGAGGTTCTACCCGGAGAAGGGGGTGATGATATATGCGAGGACCGGGTCGACGTGGGAACCCGAGGTAGCATAGGAGTGATCCACGGTGGAGTGGGGGTTGAGGCCACTCGGAAGGCTAGCCTCCATGTCATGTACCGGAGAAGCGTCGCCTCAACCTCCCAGACCCCGCCCCCAGAGGAGAAGATCACCTTCTCGGTGAAGGACCTGCCAGATCATGAGGATCCGTTCTGCGATGCGCTGGTCATCCAGACGGCCATCGAAGGCTACACCGTCTCCCGGATCTTGGTTGACAACGGAAGCTCCGTCAACGTCATTTTCAAGAAGGCGTTTGATGAGATGAAAGTAGAGCCAAGGAGGGTGTTGGCCTCGGATGGACCCCTGTTCGGATTCTCAGGGGAGAGGAAGGAGGTCGAGGGTGGAGTGGGGCTCCAAGTAAAATTGGGAGGAGTCTCGAGGAACTGCCGGTTCGTCATTGTTGACGCTCCAAGTAGCTACAGCGCCATCTTCGGAAGACCCCTCATCAGCGCCTTCCGTTGCGTGCCGTCTTCATTCCACCAATGCCTCAAGTTCAGCTCAGGGGGGATCCAGGTCAGAGTCAAGGGAGACTCAAGGATGGCAAGGCAGTGCTACGTCACGGCCGTCAACACCATCTCTTGGATGGCCAAGGCAGAGGAGATGGAGAAGATCATGGAGAGCCTGAGCAGGATGGAAGTGTCCGGCGAGCAGGAAGCGGATGGCGACCACCGGGCCCAGACCCCCTGAAGAAGCCTCGTCCCGGTAGAGTCCTGTATTCTTCTTATGTTGTATTGAGTCCAGCCCCCGACCAGCTGAGTCGGGGGGATCATGTAACCCATCTATTTTCCCCGTTTGAGGATGTAGGATTTGGTATGGTTTGATTGTGTAGCTTAAGCCCCTCAGCTCCGATGACGATTCCGCCGCCAGGCTCCCACTAGCTGGCTGGGTAGGTTGATCTCTCGTGGTAGCCCAAGTCCTTAGCTCCGATGATGATTCCGCCGCCAGGCTTCCACTAGCTGGCTGGGTAGGTTGATCTCTCGTGGTAGCCCAAGTCCTCAGCTCCGATGACGATTCCGCCGCCAGGCTCCCACTAGCTGGCTGGGTAGGTTGATCTCTCGTGGTAGCCCAAGTCCTTAGCTCCGATGATGATTCCGCCGCCAGGCTCCCACTAGCTGGCTGGGTAGGTTGATCTCTCGTGGTAGCCCAAGTCCTTTGCTCCGATGACGATTCCGCCGCCAGGCTCCCACTAGCTGGCTGGGTAGGTTGATCTCTCGTGGTAGCCCAAGTCCTTTGCTCCGATGACGATTCCGCCGCCAGGCTCCCACTAGCTGGCTGGGTAGGTTGATCTCTCGTGGTAGCCCAAGTCCTCAGCTCCGATGACGATTCCGCCGCCAGGCTCCCACTAGCTGGCTGGGTAGGTTGATCTCTCGTGGTAGCCCAAGTCCTTAGCTCCGATGATGATTCCGCCGCCAGGCTCCCACTAGCTGGCTGGGTAGGTTGATCTCTCGTGGTAGCCCAAGTCCTTTGCTCCGATGACGATTCCGCCGCCAGGCTCCCACTAGCTGGCTGGGTAGGTTGATCTCTCGTGGTAGCCCAAGTCCTTTGCTCCGATGACGATTCCGCCGCCAGGCTCCCACTAGCTGGCTGGGTAGGTTGATCTCTCGTGGTAGCCCAAGTCCTTAGCTCCGATGATGATTCCGCCGCCAGGCTCCCACTAGCTGGCTGGGTAGGTTGATCTCTCGTGGTAGCCCAAGTCCTTAGCTCCGATGATGATTCCGCCGCCAGGCTCCCACTAGCTGGCTGGGTAGGTTGATCTCTCGTGGTAGCCCAAGTCCTTTGCTCCGATGACGATTCCGCCGCCAGGCTCCCACTAGCTGGCTGGGTAGGTTGATCTCTCGTGGTAGCCCAAGTCCTTAGCTCCGATGATGATTCCGCCGCCAGGCTCCCACTAGCTGGCTGGGTAGGTTGATCTCTCGTGGTAGCCCAAGTCCTTTGCTCCGATGACGATTCCGCCGCCAGGCTCCCACTAGCTGGCTGGGTAGGTTGATCTCTCGTGGTAGCCCAAGCCCTTCGCTCCGAGATGGTCCCGCTGCCAGGCTCCCACTGGCTGGCAGGGTCGGTGGTACCTCTCGTGGAGAGTAAGTCCCTTTGCTCAGAGATGGTCCCGCTGTCAGGCTCCCACTAGCTGGCAGGGTCGGTGGTACCTCTCGTGGAGAGTAAGTGTTTGCACCCCGAGGTCGTCTCGTCACCCAGACTCCCATTAGCTGGCTTGACAGGTTGACCCCTCGGGGAGGCTAAGTGTTTTCACCCAGAGGAGGTCTCGCCACCCAGGCTCCCATAGCTGGCATGGCAGGTTGACCCCGAGGGGAAGTTACACTCCGCGAATACGTTGGGTTGGATGTTTCTTTCCGAGCTTGTGCCAACCTCGAAAAGAGCGGGGATTGTGTACAACCCCGTATTCGCGAAGAGTGGACCCAAAATAAGGCAAACCCGTTTTTAAGCTTTTTGGAGATTTTGAACTCTCGGTGGCCAATTTTGGCTCTGGCTTGGAACATACTATTAGGGGGAGGAAGAATTGGCTCCCCCCAATGGCCCCTCTGTTGGGAGGGCGGGTGCGGCAAGTTGGCTAGCACCCGCCCCGGCCGGATGAGTCTGTGGTAGGGGCAGGCGAGGCGGCCGCGGCCTGGCGCTCGCCCGAGCGGCCTGCTCGCGGGCGAGGCGGCCAGCGGCCTTGCGCTCGCCCGAGCAGCCTGCTCGCGGGCGAGGCGGCCAGCGGCCGGTCTCGCCCGAGCGGCCTGCTCGCGGGCGAGGCGGCCGCGGCCTGGCGCTCGCCCGAGCGGCCTGCTCGCGGGCGAGGCGGCCGCGGCCTGGCGCTCGCCCGAGCGGCCTGCTCGCGGGCGAGGCGGCCGCGGCCTGGCGCTCGCCCGAGCGGCCTGCTCGCGGGCGAGGCGGCCGCAGCCTGGCGCTCGCCCGAGCGGTCTGCTCGCGGGCGAGACGGCCAGCAGCCTGTCTCGCCCGAGCGGCCTGCTCGCGGCCTGGCGCTCGCCCGGGCGGCCTGCTCGCGGCCTGACCGGCGGCCTGGGGCCGTCTCGGGTGTTTGGGGGCGGGGTGTTGGCGGCGTGCTTTTACCGCTGTGCCCTTGGAGGCGTTTTACCGCTCTGCCCCCCGGCGTGGGCGTTTCCTATTGGCCCAAGGCTTTTTGGGCGTAGGGGTATTTTGGTCATTTTTACCCCCAGGACTTGGAAAAACTATAAATAGACCCCCTTGGGTGCCTTGGAGAGGGATCTGCTTTCTTAGTTTTCTCCTCCCCTAGCTTCTTCTTGGTAGAGTTGAGAGAGCTCTCCAAGGCACCCTAGCTCGAGCATTGGCTAGGGAGGGGAAGAGCTCAGGTAGCCTTCCGGGTGTGAGGTGGGACCTCCGTGCTAGAGCCGAGGGTCTGTTCCTAGTTTCCCAAGTCTTCGGTCTGTGACGTTCTCTTGAGTGTAGTAGGTGTGAGGTCACCCCTTCCCCAAGGGTCGAACTCCACGAGAGACCAAGTTTTTTGGTTTCAACAAAAGGGGTTATTCATTTTTTTCCCTCTGTTTCCCTCAAATCTGTGGTTATTGTTTCCTCATTCCCCACAAATCTGTTATCTGTGAGCAGTTTAACTAAACAACTTAACTGTTCTATCACTTTTTTCTCTTCTCATTGTGTCTTTCAGGATCCGGCGAGTGGGAAGACGATTGGTGATGGACAGAGTCAGGTGGTGTGTATGTCATGGACAATGGTCAAGCTCTTGGTGCTCAGAGGTCTGCCAATCCTGATCAGTTGATGTTTTGGCATAAGAGATTTGGTCATGATAGTTTGAAGACTCTAAAAGCTATCTTTCCGCATTTACTTAATGTTAAAAGAACTATTTTGATTATCAGCCTTGTGAAATGGCTAAGCACTGTAGAACCATTTATGCTCCTAGTCTGAGTCGAAGTGTGAAATGTTTTGATTTGATACATTCTGATGTCTGTACATCGCTTATTTGCTCTATGAATGGTTTTTAGTATTTTGTTTATTTTATTGATGATTACTCACGCTTTACTTGGGTGTACCTTATGAAAAAGAAGAATGAGATTTCCGAAATATTTCAGTTGTTTTATCATCATATGCAGACTCAATTTGGAATAAAAATTAAAATTCTTAGGAGTGATAACGGAGGTGAATACACATGCAGGGATCTTCAGAGTTTTCTGGGAGACCATGGCATTATTTTCCAAAACTCCTGTCCAGGGATTCCTCAGCAGAATGAGGTAACCGAAAGGAAGAATCACCATATCTTGGAGACAACTCGTTGACTGTTGCAAGAGATGCACGCCCCTAAGGGACTATGGGATGAAGGTGTCCTCACCTCCATCTATCTAATTAACCAGATGGTCACTGGTACTTTGGAGGGAAAGTACCCTCTAAAGCTTCTTTGTCCAAATATGCCTCTATTCAATCTTCCCGCTAAGGTATTCAAATGTGTTGTTTTTGTTTATATTGTGGGGCCTCATAAGGATAGATTAGGTCCGCAAGTGATAAAATATATCTATGTGGGATACGCTGCCAATCAAAAGGGTTATAAGTGTTATTCTCCTACTCTCCAGAGACGGTTTATATCAAAGGATGTTACCTTTTTTGAAAATTCTCCTTATTACTCCGATGAGGGCAAAATTGTCAAATTTCAGAAGGAATGCAATGAAGAGAGTGACATGTTGCCACCCCTTCCTATCCTAGTTGATGTTCTTGCTCCGATAAGTGTGGATATTCCTGTTAGAAAGGAAGATCCAACCAATGATCTTTGTGTGTACAGAAGGAGAAAAGATCTTCAAGTCTACCAGAGAAGGCAAAATAGAAATATTGGACAAGAATGTCACACTCATGCTCCACCACCCACTCCCACTCCGCCAGATCCAGGCAACAACACCACTCAGAAGATCACTTCCGCGCTTCAAATTCATAGTGGTCGTACGAGATATCTTATTGATAAGTATGTTGTGTATCACTCTATCTCTCACTCGTTACAAACATATCTTGCATCTGTTTCCTCTATTTCTATTCCTAACAATTTTTCAGAAGCTAGTTTGAATCCCCACTGGATAAGGACTATGGAGGAGGAGGTGGATGCCCTCCAATGTCAAAAAACTTGGGAAATTGTCCCTATCCCATATGGGCGTCACCCAGTCGGATGCAAATAAATATATATTACTAAATTTTTTCACGATGAAACTCTTGATAGATATAAAGCAAGATTAGTTGCTAAAGGCTTCACTCAGGTTGATGGAGTTGACTTCCAAGAAATATTTGCTCCTGTTGCTAAACTGAACTCAGTTAGAATCTTATTGTTTATTGCTGCTCATAAATTTTGGACTTTGCACCAGCTTGATGTAAAAAATGCCTTTGTCCATGGTGAATTGGAGGAAGAAATCTATATGACTCCTCTTGGTATGGAGGTCCCTAAAGGACATGGATGTCGCCTCAAGAAAGCCTTGTATGGTCTTAAACGGTCACCTTGTGCCTGGTTTGCCAAGCTAAGCGACAAAGTTATACATTTAAATTTCACTCGTTGTACTTTAGATCACTCGGTCTTTGTCTACAAAAAGAAGGAATGTACAATCATTCTCATTGTCTATGTGGATGATATCATCATTACCAGAACTGATGACCACCACATTATCCCGGTTAAAGAGGAATTTGCTTCTGCCTTTGAAATAAAGGATTTGGGTCCTCTTCGGTACTTCCTTGGAATTAAGGTTACTCGATCTGCATGAAAGATTATGATCTCTCAGCGTAAATATGTTTTGGACCTTCTCAATGGTGTCAGATATTTGGGAGTCAAACCTGTGGATAGTCCTGTGGACCCTAAGTATGATATTCATAAGGAGACTTGTTCTTTTCTTGAGAGTAAGTCAGAATTTCAATGAATTGTGAGAAAGTTGATTTATCTGACATTTACCAGACCTGATATCTCCTTCGTCGTTGACCTAGTTAGTCAATTCATGCACAACCCTAAAGTACATCACTATAAAACATTTCTGCGGATTCTCAAATACTTAAAAAAGGGCCCTAGAAGATGCATTATCTATCAAGTTCATGACCACCTTAAGGTGCACGGGTACTGTGATGCTGATTGGGCGGGTTCTTCCCTGGACAGAAGATCTACGAGTGGATATACTATTTTTGTTGGTGACAACCTTATTTCCCGGAGAAGTAAAAAACAAAAATGCTGTCGCACGTTCCTCTTCTGAAGCAGAGTATCGTGCCATTGCTGTCACAACCTGTGAACTCATCTGGGTTAAGTCTATCTTGGGGGAAATGAGCTTCCCTGTTCTTGAGACTGCATCTTTATTGTGATAATCAAGCTGCTATTCATATATCCAACAATCATGTCTTTCATGAAAGAACAAAGCAGATTGAAATCAATTGACACTTAGTGCGAAACAAAATTCAGGATCAGACTGTTGCTATGGTATTTGTGTAATCTAAAGATCAACTTGCTGACATGCTCACTAAAGCTATTTCTGGTAAATCTCTTCAATCTTGCTCCCTCAAGCTCGGGATGCTGGATGCTCCCTCAAGCTCGGGATGCTGGATGCTTATGTTGTTAGCTTGAGGGGGAGGGGGGGGGGGGGTTAAGAGTCAAGCTAACTTGTGCTCATCGGGTGGTGATCATAACCAAGAGAGTGGCTGATTGTATTAAAGGTTATTCAGGCTCATTTGTAAGGATAATGAAGAGAACCAGGTGTAAACCCTAAGATACGCTCCCGTGCTCTTTCAATCAACACTAAGTAGCTAGTTTTAGTCTGACTGAAAGTGCACTTATTGGGGTTCACTTGAAAAGCAGGCGCCTGAGTGGTGGCGAGGGTCGTCCGCGCATGATGAAGGTGGTCCTGCCAGGAGGAGCTATAAATGAAGATGTCTTCAAAGAAAACCAAGATATACATGTGCAGGGCCGATCCGAACAGACCATTCATGGTGGTCTGAAAAGTGACAGGTGTATTCATCAAGCCAAACGACATAATGAGGAACTCATAATGGCCATCGTGCATGCGAGACACCTTCTTGGGGATGTCCTCCTGCACCCGTATTTGATGATACCCCACACGTAGGTCTAATTTGGAGAAATAAGATGCTCCCTGTAGCTCGTTCAATAACTCTTGAATGACTGGAATCAGGTATTTGTTCGGGATGGTGACCTTGTTGAGTTCCTTGTAGTACACGCAAAAACACCAACTCCCATATTTCTTACAGACATGGAGGACTGGGCTCGAGAAGGGGATAACATTATAGCATTGGAAAAATGATACCCGCGACAGACATATCACCCACAAGTGTCTCAATTTCATCCTTTTGTACGCGACCATATCATTACAGCTAAACAAACACGGATGACACGTTCTTTGTAGGGAGATGCACTGATTCATCGACCGGGTCTGTGGAAGGCGGGTCGTGGCAATGAACACACCCGAGAAGAGATCCAAAATGACATGTAGGGCCGAAGGGGTCGGTGAAGGTGAAATGTCCTGGTCCATGACGTGCCATAAGTATGCAACACAATCAACATCGATCGTCTCGATGGTAGCGAAAAGTGACAGTCTGGAGTAAGAGGGCACAATCGCCCTTCAGTAGGCTCGGGGTCCCCCCTTGGAGAAACTTCACTAGTCATGTGATCCTAATTCACGCTAACGTTACCGAGGGTGCGGATCCATGTGGCCACCAATATAATGCCCACGTTGCCCCGTGCAAAGGCTTATAAGTAAGCCTAGAAGGGGCAAGAGCCCACAATAAGGAGAAGAGCTGAGCAAATGCCGTTGTGGCCTGACAGAGACCATCTCCCAAACAAATGTTTAAGCGAGGGGAGAGGCTCAAAGGCAACGATAAGCGATCCATATAGCGCTAAGTGATGAAATTGTGGCTCACCCCACTATCAATCATCACAATCACATACAACCCTAGGAGTGTCCCCAAGAGATTCATCGTTCGAGGTCCCGAGATACCTCCGACGGCATACGGTGCAAGGTCCCAACGATGGAAGATCGCAACTGGAGGGTCCGCGTCAGCTGAATCTACTTCAAGTGCCTCAAAATCTGCCCGAGTAACTTCGGGTCCCTCCTCACCGATAAGGACCTGGAGGTTTTTCAACGGACAATCGTGAGTTGGGGAGTAAGATTGTTTGCAGCAAAAACACAACCCCTTGGTGGGAAGATCATGGTACTCCTGATTAGATAACCTTGGGTAGGCCATCATCCATGGAGGATACTATGGTAAATCGGGCCGGCTGGGGGGAGGGTGTGCCTCTTACTATGGGGGTGGTAGGACGCAATAGGTCCGGCGGCCGGGCGAGTAGAAATCACTGTGGGCGACCGACCAGTGTCCACTAACTTGACCTAGAACTCTGCTTCAACCAAGCATGCGAGGTCCATGAACTCTGCTTCTTGGGGATGTCCTGCACCCGTATTTGATGATACCCCACATGTAGGTCTAATTTGGAGAAATAGGATGCTCCCCGTAGCTCCTTCAATAACTCTTGAATGACTGGAATTAGGTATTTGTTCGGGATGGTGACCTTGTTGAGTTCCTTGTAGTCCACGCAAAAACACAAACTGCCATATTTCTTGCAGACAGGGAGGACTGGGCTCGAGAAGGGGATAACATTATAGCATTGGAAAAATGATACCCGCGACAGACATATCACCCACAAGTGTCTCAATTTCATCCTTTTGTACGCGACCATATCGTTACAGCTAAACAGACACGGATGACACATTCTTTGTAGGGAGATGCACTGATTCATCGACCGGGTCTGTGGAAGGCGGGTCGTGGCAATGAACACACCCGAGAAGAGATCCAAAATGACACGTATGGCCGAAGGGGTCGGTGAAGGTGAAATGTCCTGGTCCATGACGTGCCATAAGTATGCAAACAATCAACACCGATCGTCTTGATGGTAGCGAAAGTGACAGTCTGGAGTAAGTGGGCACAATCGCCCTTCAGTAGGCTCGGGGTCCCCTCTTGGAGAAACTTCACTAGTCATGTGATCCTAATTCACGCTGACGTTACCGAGGGTGCGGAGCCATGTGGCCACCAATATAATGCCCACGTTGCCCTGTGCAAAGGCTTATAAGTAAGCCTAGAAGGGGCAAGAGCCCACAATAAGGAGAAGAGCTGAGCAAATGCCGTCGTGGCCTGACAGAGACCATCTCCCAAACAAATGTTTAAGCGAGGGGAGAGGCTCAAAGGCAACGATAAGTGATCCATCTAGCGTTGAGAGATGAAATTGTGGCTCACCCCACTATCAATCATCACAATCACATACAACCCTTGGAGTGTCCCCAAGAGAATCATCGTTCGAGGTCCCGAGATACCTCCGACGGCATACGGTGCAAGGTCCCAACGATGGAAGATCTCAACTGGAGGGTCCGCGTCAGCTGAATCTACTTCAAGTGCCTCAAAATCTGCCCGAGTAACTTCGGGTCCCTCCTCACCGATAAGGACCTGGAGGTTTTTCAACGGACAATCGTGAGTTGGGGAGTAAGATTGTTTGCAGCGAAAACACAACCCCTTGGTGGGAAGATCATGGTACTCCTGATTAGATAACCTTGGGTAGGCCATCATCCATGGAGGATACTATGGTAAATCGGGCCGGCTGGGGGGAGGGTGTGCCTCCTACTATAGGGGCGGTAGGCCGCAATAGGTCTGGCGGTCGGGCGAGTAGAAATCACTGTGGGCGACCGACCAGTGTCCACTAACTGGACCTAGAACTCTGCTTCAACCAAGCAGGCGAGGTCCATGGACTCGACAATAGATGGCAGGTGGTTGGTGTGCAGGCGGGCACAGATATGTGGGAGGAGCTCATACATGAAGATGCTGGGGTAGTGGTCCGGTGGAAGGCCCGACACTTGTGTGGCGATATCAATGAATTCATCAATGTAGTCGTCAAGGGATCCCGTCTGGCGGACGCTACAATGACGCTCCACTGCGGAGCCT
The DNA here is from genome assembly GCA_039583875.1 of Platanthera guangdongensis. Lineage (NCBI taxonomy): Eukaryota > Viridiplantae > Streptophyta > Magnoliopsida > Asparagales > Orchidaceae > Platanthera > Platanthera guangdongensis. The sequence goes on along the minus strand of CM077163.1, from coordinate 144,509,492 downwards.
GAGTAATGAATATCATATCGACGAATGAGCTCCGGTTGGCTAGGAAGCACCAGTACGAGTACAGATACCAGGCATGATACGTATCCGGTACAGTTGTACTACTAAACTTTAAAAACAAGGATACATGTACGACAAGATACGTTGTATTAAATATAATAAATATATATGTTTATGCCACAAATGTAATTATAAATTCTCAAGACAATAAAACATGCATCATAAATAATCAATTGAAGTACAAATCCACTGCTAATACAATAGAACATGAAGTTCTTAAGCATAAAATATTCATAATCATTTTAAATTTAAGGATGTTTATAACTCATTTTCTTCATCTTTCTCCATATTATTGGAGATCAAGATATCTTCAATTTCTGGTTTATCTAATGACAAGTTGACAATCGTAAGCAAGCCAACTCCATCAAAAGGTTGCTCATGCATCTCCTTCAATATCCCATATTCTACTCTTTCCTTGATTGTAGATTTCGTTTCTCCTCGATAGTAAGCGTAGATTACTATGCACATACACCAAATCATCAATTCTTTGTGGTTGAATTTTATTTCTTCTCGAAGAATGAAAGAATGAATATGTACTCCAATTTCTCTCATAGCAGGATGATTAAGAATGTTGACCTAAAAGTTTCAATACATTTTTTTTTCAATTTAGGTGTTGAAGTTCCATAGTAACTCCACCAATCTTTGGGCAGTAATGAAACTCCACTTTCTAAACTATCTGGTTCATTAAAATCTTGACCAAGCCCCGTAAACATAGAGAACTCATTGATTATTATATTCCTCTCCACCACATCAAGAAAATATCTTGTCAAGTATTTATTCCTCTTCAAAGAAATTTTTTCATCCGTATTTAGAGCAACTCTATTTGACCTTCTATCGGACCATTATCGACTATAATACCTACAAATACATGCATATAGTAAATACATAAATCATAGTAAATGTTAAATATCAAACATGCATAAACAAATTACCTTAGATTAAGAGAATGAGTCATTCAATGTAGTGTTGTGCAACTCTTGAACCATCGATCAATGTAGACATCATAAATTGCCTTATAAAGTGGACAATAAGCTTCCAAGTCCGTTAACTTTTCATGTTTATATATTTCAATCTTCACATTTTCTATCGTTTGATCCCACATATCATACACCAAATGAAGGTCAGGTTTGTCTATATCACAACACCTAAGTATATCATATATAGGTCTTGTTATATCAAGAATTTTGTTCACATCATCCAACCATTTGTTAGTATAGATGATGTTTTTAACCTCTAGAGCTTTCTCAACGTCATTTGCTCTATACATAACCCATTCTGGACATCCAACCATATTAAGCAAACTCATCTTCACAAGTTTAAATTTCTTCAACATCAATATAGTGAGAGTAAATCACGTTTCAACAACTGCAAGTAACTTCTGTGAAACAAAAGAGTTATATATGTTCAACCTGTATTTATGTTGTTAAAGGCGCCTAAAGCCCGCTTAAGGCTCGACAAACTCAAAGATTTACGTCTTCGTGTGCCTTTTTTGTGTCTTTGGAACATAAAATGCGTGTTTGAGTGAGATTTTTGTTGTAAATTTTTTTTCCAAACATAAAAAATATAAGAACCCAATATTTTTTTATTGATTTAGTGTTTGTGGAAGATAATTGTTGTTGAAGCCGGGAGAACCCCAACCATAAAATTCGGATCAAGGTAGCCTAAGGTTACCGACTCAGTGGTTATGCTCGACGGCTAACGGGCTAAGACACAAAAACTGCCGAACAACAAACAGGACCCCAGACGCTGTGGCAGGAAGGTCCCATCTCGTACCCAGAAGCTTAAAAGAAGCAACACCTCCACAACCAAAGTTGACCGAACAAGGTACGAGGAATGCTAGTTAAATTAAGTCGCGATGACTAAGACAGATAGTCACAAGGTTGCGACCGAGTCTCTCTGAAAAAGGAATTCAAAGGCTCAGTTGATGTCCAAGAAAAAGTGATTTCTAGATTTTTGCGAGATTCCGAAGTCTGTCTCCTCGTACCCATGGGGTACTATTAATAGGCAAATCTAAAGGGAGGGGGTGAGTCTTATTTATAGCCCACCTCCCGACAACTAGGCAACTTCCTGGGGGATCTCGCGCGCTGTGCTAGTAAACAACCTAGTCTCCTACCTGACGAGTATGCGAGGGGAGCTCGCTATACTCGCCCAGGCCTTCCGCTGCCTGACGCATTGACCCTGACTTCTGTCTTGACTTGCTGACTTTTACTCCCGCTGACCTGGCTCCGGAGGGGTCCATCTTCGACGAATATGAGTTGTACACAATCCCCGCTCCTTTCGAGCGACGTAAAAACTCGAAAAGAAACATCCAACACTTATTCGGCAAGCTGCTTGGGTGAGTATCTGAATTACTCTCTTCTGATGGATTCCTGGTGAACTCTATAAATAGGGGGGGGGGGGCGAGACTGGTCTTTGAGACACATTTTTTGAACTCGCACGCGATGTCTAAATCTGTCTAGGAAGCCTACTAAGCAGGCTTGGTCGCACTGTCTGGGATCCTTGAGCCGTCAAGGCCCAAAAGGCCGCGAGAAGGCGAGGTTGCTGCTGATCTCCCTCCCCTGAAGAAGAAAAAGTTGAAGAAGAAACTGAAGAAGTCGCTTTCATCCAAAACTGACAACCGACCTCCGCCTGCCGAGAATGCCTCCTCCTCGACCGTCTAACACGAGTCTTCCACCAGCACCCAGCAGCTCCTTGACGACCTCAGGCTGAACGACATCCCCGAACTGTCTGTCCCCGATTTCAATCTCTTCTCCCCGCCGACTTCTCCCCTGCCCCGGAAGTCGCTGGGTCCCAAACACAGTTGCAGGCAGATTTCGCTGCCTCGCAAGGTCGCCGCCTTGCACGATTTCTACAAAAACTCGTCGATCGATCTGTATCCATCTTTACTGACCTGTTCCTTGTATTCGTAGATCCTCCACCGAATATTGCAGGGGAGACTCTCGATGTCGCTCCTGTAAAAAATGTGATAGCGGAAAACGGGAAACCAGGCACAAGAACACTCAACCAATCCGAGCCCAAGTAAGTCAGATGTAAACAAGTTAGAACCCGCCAACCCATTAGTTCATCTCAAAACCCAGGTGTTGAGATGAAGGGTGGCAGAGTACTTGAACACAAATGGGAGAAGTCTGCAGGCGGTGTGAGATTAACCCCAACCACAGGACCGCAGGGATATTCCTCCACAAGGGGGCCCACCGGGGTCAACACCCACACCTGGAACGCGATGGGGAAGCCAAATATGCGGTCCCACACACACGTGTCCTGCTGGATAATATAATCTCAGCACACACGTGTCCTGCTCTGATACCAAGTTAGAACCCGCCAACCCATTAGTTCATCTCAAAACCCAGGTGTTGAGAAGAAGGGTGGCGGGATACTTTAACACAAAGGGGAGAAGTCTGCAAGCGGTGTGAGATTAACCCCAACCACAGGACCGCGAGGATATTCCGCCACAAGGGGGCCCACCGGGGTCAACACCCAGACCTGGAACGCGATGGGGAAGCCAAATATGCTGTCCCACACACACGTGTCTTGATGGCTAATATAATCTCAACACACCCCCGCAGCAGGACAACCTAGCTCTGATACCAAGTTAGAACCCGCCAACCCATTAGTTCATCTCAAAACCTAGATGTTGAGATGAAAGGTGGCGGGGTACTTGAACACAAAGGGGAGAAGTCTGCAGGCGGTGTGGGATTAACCCCAACCACAGGACCGCGGGGATATTCCGCCACAGGGGGCCCACCGGGGTCAACACCCAGACCTGGAACGCGATGAGGAAGCCAAATATGCGGTCCCACACACACGTGTCCTGCTGGCTAATAATCTCAACAAAACAAAAGAGCAAGAATCTTGTACTACCAAAAAATATTTACAAGGCAAGACATACATGACGAAACATGATTCACCTATGTACCCGATGAGAAGAAAAAGTACAAGGCAAGAAAACAAGCCGCACAGACTCTAAGAGTAACCGCTGGTTCTGCTGCTAACCGCTACGGAGTCCGCTGAAACTGCTAAGTCGCCAAACCGCAACCTAGCCGCGCTGACTGCCCGTTATTCCGATGCTGAACTCTATCTGCCGATCTGTAAGCCGCTTACCCGCACGGTTGCTAGCCGCCATATCGCGCGACCTGCTGCTGTCGAACTGAACCAAGCCGCCAGAAGTGGACAGTTTATTGAACTGGAAACAAGTTGTAGAAGAGAAGACCGCCTGGTCGCAAACTGTGACCTGCTGCTAACCACAGATTGCTAACCGCAGAGTCCGCACTGTCCCTGACTGAAGTCAGAAGTAAGTCCCTGACTTTCCAACACTACCCGCACAATCTGCACAACACAAACCGGTTAAACTCTTCAAACCGTGCGGATAGAAAACCCTAACCGCAGCAACCTCCCGCGAGTTCACTTACTGTTCACTCAGTTTTCAATTGATGTGACAGGGGGTCCTATTTATAGGCGCGTAGAGGAGTGTGATCACCTCCGTAGCTGATAGGATAACCACCCTATCTCGCGGCGAGCACCAAGTGTATCCGCCAAGCCACGGATACACAACCAGACCGCTGCAACTAGGCAAGACAGTCAGTCCGCCAAGGTTGCACCACCAAGGCCGGATACCAAGCCAATCCGCCTTGTCGTCAAGGCCCATCCAGACTTGATCGCCAAACATGCGGACTGTGCGAATATTGCCCTAGTACTCCAACCCGCGGACACAATTCCAGTTTGCTCGTGCCTGCGGACACCACTCCAGTCCGCATACCCCGAGCTCGCAGCCAAGACACACAAGACTAGCTGATCTCCTGAGCTCCAGTCCGCACAACCTGGCGAACTTCGGCACCTGTCCACTCTAACCGGCGAACTCCACGGTTACCACCAACCGCGCCACCAGAGCTAGACCAAGGCACACGCCATGCCGATCTCCCGAGCTCCAATCCAGTCCGTAACCCGGACTCCGCGAACTTCAACCTAGTCCGCACCTCGCCAGTCTTGGCGAGCTCCGCGGATAGAAATCCTATCCGCCCAGTTACCTTATGGGAACCAACTGCCGGCTGAACATAACCCGACCTAGCAAGCCGCCTCCTCTGTCCGCACAGACCGCGCGAACAGACCGCCCAGGCCGTCAGAGCACAAGCCGACTGCAACACCATTGCCGACCTGGTAAGCCGCCAGTCCTGTCCGCACAGGCCGCACAGAATGGTCGCCTAGGTCGCCCAGTCCACCACTTTCACTTCATGATTTTCAACACTCCCCCTTGAAGTGAGATAAGGTGACCCGCCCCAGCAGTCCCCGTAACAATGAACATGGCCTCTCCGATAGCGGCATCGAGAAGATGTCCGCGACATAGTCCTCGCTCCGCATATACCAGACTATAAGGGATCCCTCCAACACCTCCTAAAAGGAGTCATTCTTCCCTCTGCCTTCTTCTCCACCTTCAACATCCACTTGTACGTCACAAGAGTAATACCAACCTTGGGCACAAGTTCACAAGCCTCGTCACTCCCGAGGGCAATCATCTCCTCATCCTTATCGCTTTCCCCCTCCTCGACTCCAGTGGTGTCTTCAAAGCTAGAAGGCTCTCACTCGATCTGAGGGCCTGCGAAGAAACAAGAGACCGAGCTCACCGCGTTTCCTTCGCTATATCGAGCTGGTGGGTTGGTGATCCTCTTCGATCTCCGAAGAGCCTGATCACGGCAAACCACCTTTGCTGCTTCTTCTGAACCAACTCCGTTCCCGGGCAAACCTGGAGCATCGCTCCCCTTGCTTCCTGAACAAGAAGCCACCATCCTGGAACTAGAAGCACATAAAGCATCGCTCCCCCTGCTTTCTGAACCAGAAGCCTCTGCCCTGGAATTAGAAGCACCTGGAGTATTACTCCCCCTGCTTCCTGAACCAGAGACCTCCGCCCCGGAGCTAGAACAGTCTGGAGCTCCTGGTGACACAGGTAGCTCCATTAGAAGACCCTTAACAGCAGCCTCCTGCCTGCCATCCAACCTGCTCCCCTGTAGCTCGGCAGACGAGCTACCTCCGTACGATGTCAGTTCGTCGAAAACATCTCTGGACACGACGAACTTCCCCGTAGCAGGATCCATACACTTCCATCCCTTCTTCTGCTCATCATAGCCCACAAAGACAAGCTTTCTTGTCTTCTCATCCAGCTCTATCCTGAGAACATCCGGAACGTGTACATAACAAGTCGATCCGAACATCCGAAGTTGTTCCACACTGGGCTTCTCCTTGAACATCAGCTAAACCGGAGACTTCATGTTGATCAGACTCAGAGACATCTGATTGATGACATATGCCGCGCAGGCCATCCCTTCCGCCCAGAAGGCATTAGGAATGTCTTTTCCATGAAGTCAACACTTGTAGGTCTCCGTCAAATGACGGATCTTCCGATCTAGTACTTGACTTTGTTGTGGAGTATGCACACAAGAAAAATCTCTCCGGATTTCGTGCTTCCTACAAAATTTAGAGAATACGGTTGAATCAAATTCACCTCCGTTGCCCGTTCTCAACTTCTTGATCCGCAGGCCAAGCCAACTCTCCACAAGGTTCTTGAACTCCACAAACAAACGGAATGCGTCCGACTTCTCCTTCATGAAGTCCACCCAAGTGTACCTCGAATAGTCATCAATCAACACCAGCATATACCTGCTGCCTCCAAGACTGGCGATGACGGTCGGTCCCAACAACTCACCATGGACGCACTCCAATGGTTGTGAACACCCTGTCTGCGACTTATCAAACGTGAAGCGATAAGCTTCACCTTATTGACATCTCACGCAAACATGACCGTCGCTGAATGATGACAACCTAGGCAAGCCTTCCACAAGGCTCCTCAATGTCATCGCTTTCAACTTGCCCATCCCGACATGTCTCAGTCTTTCATGTCAGATAGCCGCACTATCATTGGCCCTCATCGGATAAACATAAGAACTTGTTCAAGCCATAACCAAGTTCTAATCCTTTCTCCCTATATGAGCAACGTTCGCCGACTGAAAGATAACCTTGCAGCCCTTGAAGTGGCCAGGCTGGTTGCATCTATAACACCTTGGTCTTTCCTTTCTCTTCCCATCATACCAAGGAACATACCTCTCCTCTTGCTGATTTGAAGTAGAAGGTCCATCACCAGCAGCCGACTTCTTCTTGTCCAATCTCCTTTTCTTCCCTGAGAATAACGCCTCATCATCTCCTCCAGAGACAGTAACTCTAGCCATCTGACTTGCTAAGCTCTCCTGCGAAGCCAACAGGTTCTCCTGCTCCAGCAAAGACGGCTGATTGGCCCAGCCTTGAGCGAAAGTGACAAAGGGCACATATTTCTTCCGCAAACATGAGTTCCACTTTTTAAAGTTGGTCGATGTATGAAACTCAATACAAAGACCTCTTGTCATTTCACCTTCCATTGCACTATCCTTGGCTACTGCGACTCCCAGAAGCAATTACGCAAACTGATGGTTGATCACTGCTCAGCCTCTGATCCCTCTAGTATCATGCAACAAAAATTGTGATAGCGGAAAACGGGAAACCAGATGCAGGAACACTCAACCAATTCGAGCCCAAGTAAGCTAGATGCAAGCAGAAGAGCACGAATCTTGTACTACTAAAAACTCTTTACAAGGTAAGGCATACATGACGAGACATGATTCACCTATGTACCCGATGGCAAGAAAAATATAAGGCAAGAAAATAAGCCGCGTAGACTCTAAGAGTAACCGCCGGTTCTGCTGCTAACCGGCACGGAGTCCGCTGAAACTGCTAAGTCGCCAAACTGCAGCCTAGCCGCGCGGACTGTTCGTTATTCTGATGCTGAACTCTATCCGCCGATCTGCAAGCCGCCTAACTGCACGGTTGCTAGCCGCCAGATCGCGCGGCCTGCTGCTGCCGAACTGAACCAAGCCGCCAGAAGCGGACAGGTTATTGAACTGGGAAACAAGTTGCAGAAGAGAAGACTGTTGGGTTTTACTAGATGACACAACACTTGTGCGCTGCAGAAATAAGGAACAAGAAAACCCAAAAGAAGTTCAGATCTAGCAATGGACATGTATCAAGAAGAAAGTTTAGTAAATAAAATTTACCTCTGCGGGATTGAGTATATACTCAACCTAGATGCTCCAGGAGATCTGCCGATCACTAAGCGGCTACAGTCCTTTAGTGCAGAATAGTGTCCGCACCTCTACAGGAAATCCACACGAATGGGAGAACCCGTAGGCTCTTGTCGAACAAGATCTAGGTCGGGAGAAGGCATCCTGCATCTTCACAGACTGCTAGGTCTGTTACAGAAGAGACGGCGACGACAATCGCCAGAATCGGGGTCAGCGACAGCGACGGGATCGACGAAGGCGGAACGGCTTCCGTCGGCTTATTAGGGCTCGGGTTTTCGCACAGTACGGCTCGCGTGCTTAGACCGAATGAACAGTCAATCTCTCATTTTTAGAAAACCTAAAATCTTCTATTTATACCCAAATGAATAAACAGAACAGCCCGTTGCTATTCGCAGACCCAAGACTTGGAATATAGAAATTCGACCAGACAACCCTTGTCTCGACGAATCGTCAAGTATCCATAACATATTCGACGAATCGTCGAGTATACAAAACCATACTCGAGGAATCATCAAGTATCCATAAGATACACGACGAAGGCGTTGAGTGAACTCAACGCAATCAAAGGTCTAAGTGCCAAACCCGTCGAATCAACATTTGACTCGACGAAGGCGTTGAGTGAACTCAACGCACTCAACGTGATGCAGGACGGTGCGTAGGGTTTACGCACCTGTCGGCTATTTCTAGGAAACCCTAATTATATGCAACGAAATATTATATTTTTTTCTTAAGCAAGCAATTGAAGCGGATGTTGCGCGGATTATGAATTCTAAACAACTTTATCAAACACGAGAAATGCTATTTTGCTTTAAAGAAAAGATTTTCTTAAATTGAGGGTTCAATTTAAATCCAGGGAAGGAAACTCGCAACTTCGTTCCGTTCCCTTTGTTGCAGCCAAAACGGAAATCGTGAACTCCAAATACGTTCGTTTGGAGTTCTCGACGTAGCGTTTGCTGACAAAATTTGACTAAAACCCAGCAATGAGTCTAAATCCTAAGAGAAAATAGAGACGCACGCAAATAAAGGGATAGAAGCAAGTTACCCACGGAAAGAGTCGTCTTTCCGTATCCGAAGTCAAAGGCGATCACGCGAGGAGTTCCCCGTCACCTTCGATTTCCACTCCGAGGTCGGCCGCTTTCGCACACGGGCACCACGGAAATTAACACTCCCTCACACGAGGTGGTTCCACGGAATCACTCAACGAAGTAAGGAGCCACAATCCTAACACGCCTAAAATTCACTCGCACTTCACGCTCGAAGTGGTTCCACGAAATCTCAACTCTTACGGTGGCTGCGAAATCTCAAACACCAATTACTAAGGAAGCCACTAGCAAAATTCACAACTCTTCCCTGTTCACGGATTCCAGCAAACAACCTTCTGTTTTCTCCCTCCAAGTGGCTCCAACGGGAATCAACAAATAGCGCCCCATATCAATCCTATTCTACCTCACATACGCAGAACAACCACAGCAACAGTACTCCCACTGTTTATCTTCTCTTCAGTCTATCTTATCTATCAACGGAAGTCATCCAGGCAGCAGCAATCTTTACATTGCACGAAGAACCAACTCAGCATTCAATTCCCACAGAAATCATACACTCAACATCATCAATTGCAGAACTAAAAAGGGGAAAACACAGATGCAACAATCAACTCATTCAACATCACGACAATTCGTACAGGGAATCGCACGCAACAGTCGTTAACCGGAAGCAAAAACTCAAACAACAAAGTTCCATTCAACATATTCATCCACACTAAAAAAAAAAAACCAAAACGATTAAAGAGAGCCCTTTTTATAGGGTTTCGAAACAAAATCGGGAGTTAACGAAGACCTGCACACGACGCTGGTGATGGCTGGACGAACGATCACGGCGAAATCACGGTTGCGTCTTTGTGGAGCTTGGAACGTGGCCAGGTGGACGGTCGCTGACGCTGGCGGTTGTCGACGGGCGGTTGCTGACCGGGCGGTTGTCGGAGTGGAACCCTGTGCTAACTGCATCTCCCGCGGCGTCAATGGCGGAAGCGAGCGTGCCTGGACCGCGGAATAGGGCAGAGCTGGCCGCCGTTTCTTCCAGTTTTGCTGAACCCGGTCGGGTAGGGTATGGATTATAACTATATATATATATATATATGTAACTGTTTATATATAAGATATATATATACTTATAAAATTTTATGTGTATACATATATATATTAAGTTTATCCTATATATATATATACACACAAAATACAAATCACAAAGCGACATTTAGGGCCGATAATGGTCTGGACGGGTGCGGCGACGGGCACTTTTGCGACGCCCTGATCGGGGCTGGTCTCCACCACAACGCCTGTCTGCTAGATTCGTCGAATCAACCTTTGACTTGACGAAGGCGTTGAGTGAACTTAACACACTCAACGTGTAACGCCCCGAATATTGTATTTGAGTTGGTCGCGTAAAAAAGGATTTTTGGTGCCGGTTTAGGGGTACACGGCCTAGGACACGGGCGTGTCCAAAGCCGTGTCTGGCTGGTGTTTTGGCCGTTTTCATCCCGAGAAGGACATGGATAGAAACACGGCTGAAAGACACAGGCGTGTCATTTGACACGGGCGTGTGCCTAACCGTGTCTGTACCCGTGTTCTGCGTTCGACGATCGTCGAACGGCGCTCGACGATTGTCGAGTTACCCTCTGCATTCGACGATCGACGATAGTTGCTCGACGATTTTCGGGTGACACGGGCGTGTTCATACCCGCGTCCCTACCCGTGTTCAGTTGGGTCGTGTCCGTTGCCGTGGCGGTTATATGGGACACGCCCCCTAGTCACGGGCGTGTCGAGGAGCCGACACGGGCGTGTCACGTGAGACACGGGCGTGTCTTTGCCCGTGTGTCTTTTCTTCGTTCGACGATCGTGCCTCGATCAAGGCACACGGCCTGAAACACGGCCGTGTGCGAGGCCGTGTTCGGCCTAGGTCTGAGGAATTTTGTGCAGATTTGAGCCGTTCGTTTTCTTTAATTAAGATCCAAGGGCTCAGACGGTTTCCTGCTCTGTTAAGGCCGGGAATGGGGGAGTTAACTCTTCATTTTCTCCAAGCCATTCTCTTTTCAGAGAGTTAGAGAGAGGAGGAAGAAGGAGGATTCTGGCCGCCGACGGAGCATCGGAGCACCGTTTTGAGATCTGAGAGCGGATCCGTGGAGGAAAGGTCGTTGCGCAGACTTCTATCAGTGTAGTTTTTCCATGGCGCCAAAACGGACTACAAGGGTAATGATTCTCTACTTGATCATGTGAAGCTCTCTTCCTTTCTGCATAGGGAATCCCGCTCCCGCGATTGTGCGGTGAGTGCGTGGTGTTCCTTGGGGTTGATGTGAATTGTCCCCCTTGTGTTGCATATAGAGTCCGGAATCGAAGTACGAGCATAGACATTGTGTGTGAAGCCTACCCGGACGTGTATTGTATGGATCAGTGATGTTGCATTTGATATGTTTTGCCGGAGAAGACTCCGTGCTTTGGGTTTTTTTCGGGTTTCTACGCGGTAGATTGCAGCTAGGATCCTTGGGGATTAATTCCAAGGCGCACCCGGAAAACTGAGCGGAAACGTGTTCTGCTAACTTGGCGGTCAGGGAACCAGCCTTGAACATAACTGGGTTATGTGATTGTTTGAAAAAGTTTTGGGATCCGAGAGAAGCTTGACTCGTGCGTACGTCTTAAAGTGACTACGTGGTGTGAGCAACGGGCAAGTGGAATTGGACCTAGGCTATGTGGTTCAGTGCGAGAGACCCAAAAAGGGGACTGGCCGTTGGCATAGTCGGGAGCCTTAGACGGTGGTCAGAAAGGCTAATTGCTCACGTGGTTGCCATCTTTGGGATGGTGGTGAAGACGCTGAAGTGGCAGGATTCACCGTTAATGTGCCCTGAGTGCACGGGGTGTTTGGCCGTGCGAGCCTACACCTGTGGCGTAGTATAATTGCGCTTTATTGTCTTATTGGGCTAATGTTATGCAGGGAAAGAGCACCGCCGTCCCGAGTAAGGGGCGGGGTCGTTATAATTTGGTCGGCTTTTGGCTGACCGTTGCTTTGTTTGCCACCGTGCGGTGGAATGTTGCTTGCAGGTGCTGCGGAGCCGAGTGCAAAATAGCGGGCTGGAGCTCATGTAGCCGTGCTGGCCCTCGAAGGCCGTAAAGAATAGTTGTTTTTACTTTGTCATGTGTGGCCGGCCTGTGAGCCGATGTATGTAAAACACTATTTATTAAGTGAACTATTGTAAGTCCATAAGGTCATGTACCCTTTTCAGTGTATTTGAGTTTCATTCCTGTTGTGTGGATGTGGACATTCATGATTATGGATTTAAGATTTGGGTTCTTTCAACTATTTAAAAGCTTCCGCTAGAATGCTCTGTGTAGGACGAGTAGTCTTAATTGGAATGTTTGGATATTCTTATATAACCCTTCCGACTGTCTGTGGTATATGACGTCGGGTTCAAGCTGGACCTTCTGTTATATGACATGCAACGGATGGGGGTGTTACACAACGCCTGAGAACCAGATTCGTCGAATCAACACTTTGACTCAACGAATCGTTGAGTGAACTCAACGCACTCAACGCTTAAGTGCAATACTCGACGAATCGTTGAGTAAACTCAACACACTCAACGCCACCATTCGACGAGTCAACACTTGACTCAACAAAAGCGTTGAGTGGTCTCAACGCACTCGACGCTTTCTAAGCCTGGCTGAACTAAGTCTTTTCCACTCATCGTATGAGTAAAACCATACTAATCCAATCTCCCAATTTCTTCAAACATTCTTATGTGCGACCCTGATAAGCTCATACTGCATTGACAGTGAGGATACATACTTGATCACTTACAGATCACAATGGTAACACCAGCAAAGACCTCCTGGTCGCAAACCGCGACCTGTTGCTAACCGCTGGTTGTTAACCGCAGAGTCCGCACTGTCCCTGACCGAAGTCAGAACCAAGTCCCTGACTTTCCAGCACTACCCGTACAACCTGCATAGCAAAAACTGGTCAAACTCTTCAAACCACGCAGATATAAAACCCTAACCGCAGCAACCTCCCGCGAGTTCACTTACTGTTCCCCCGGTTGTCAATTGATGTGACGGTGGGGGGGGGGGGTCCTATTTATAGGCGCGGAGAGCAGTGTGATCACCTCCCTAGCTGATAGGATAGCCGCCATATCTCGCGGCGAGCACCAAGTGTATCCGCCAAGCCGCGGATACACAACCAGACCGCTGCAACTAAGCAAAACAGCCAGTCCTCCAAGGTTGCACCACCAAGGCCGGATACCAAGCCAATCTGACTTGTCGCCAAGGCACAACCAGACTTGATCGCCATACAGGCCGACTCTGCGAATATTGCCCCAGTCAGCCAACCTGCGGACACAGCTCCAGTCTGCTCGCGCCTGCGGACACCACTCCAGTCCGCATACCCCGAGCTCGCAGCCAAGGCACACAAGACTAACTACCGAACACGGCGGACACAGATATCAGTCCGCGCAAACCGCAGGACCTCCCAGACTGAGCCAACCCGCACAACCTGGTGAACTCCGGCACCAGTCCGCTCTAACCGGCGAACTCCGCGGTTACCACCAACCCCGCCGCTTGAGCTAGACCAAGACACACACCATGCCGATCTCCCGAGCTCCAGTCCAGTCCTCAACCTGGACTCCGCGAACTTCCACCGAGTCCGCACCTCGCCAGTCTTGGCGAGCTCCGCGGATAGAAATCCTATCTGCCCGGTTACCTTCTGGGAACCAACTGCCGGCTTAACACAACCCGGCCTGGCAAGCCGCCTCCTCTGTCCGCACAGACCGCGCGAACCGACCGCCCAGGCCGTTAGAGCACAAGCCGACTGCAACACCATTGCCGACCTGGTAAGCTGCCAGTCCTGTCCGCACGGGCCGCGCGAACAGGTCTCCCAGGTCGCCCAGTCCACCACTTTCACTTCATGATTTTCAACAGCTCCTCTGCGAGCAACTCCACTGGTCTCCCTCGAAGCTCGGTCTCCGATTCGAACAGCGCACACTGACCGGATCAACATCAGACCCAACAAGGGGCCAGAAACACAAGTCCCTGCGGCGAAGAAGGATCTTCCGGCGACTAAGACCTCTCAGCTCGGGACGAGTAAAGTCCCTCCTCCTGCGACCACCTCATCGCTGCCGGTTGCGAGCATCCATTTACCATCGCCGCCTCCTCCTTCGGCTAACCCGCAATAACCGAGGAGCACACCACTGCCGACGCCACCTCTTTCGGCGAGCTCGCCACAACTGATGACGAGCACTCCACTGCCGCCGCCTCCTTTGAGGCTGAGCAACGAAGCTCGCCCAGAACTCTGCCCAGAAACCTTGGTTCCTCGGATCCCGCCGTAGAGCTCGACGCGAGATCCAGAAAGAAGGCGCCCAAGTTACATCCCGTCGAGGACCGGAAGCCGCGACCATGGAGGTCGCGGACAGGGGCAGTCTGCTGAGCACCCTGGTGGCTCGTCATCGGGCCCGCGAGAATCGACCCCTCACAGTCCTTCCCCTCGGCGATCCTAATCTCCTCGGCAAGGTAGCTCGCACTGATGCTGATCTGATCTGACTGCTGCTGCTGACTTCTTACTGAATTGACGACTTCTCTCTGCTTTAACAGGTCGCCCTTCTACTCCTGGATCCGCTTTTATCGACGCTCTTGTGCTCTCCGGAAACGAGTATCGCCATGCCGCCGCTCGCGCCTACATCGAGCTTGAGTCTAAGTTCGACCAACTCGCCATATGCGAGCCTCATCACCGAATCTCGACACTAGAGGTGAGGATTGCGAAGATGGAAGAGCCGCGGGAAAACCTTGCGGCTTACGAGGCCCGCTTCCACATGATCCAAGAGTTGGACAGGCACCTGACGATGACTGACCACCGCGTCCAGCTCCATGGTGAGGAATTGGCCGGCATGCGCGCCAGCATGGGATCCGCTGGGCGGCTTGCGAGGATGGAAGAACAGCTGCAGAGAGGCGACGGCGCGATGACGGTGGCTAGCGAGCACTTCCGCCGAGCACACGAGATGGGCTGGGCTGTGCGACACCCACCTTTTCATGATCAGAGGCCTCGTAGGACTTAGATTTTTTCTTTTCTTTCTTCCTTCTAGCTGTACTCGCCGCTTGACGGCATTTGTAAAGAACTGTATTCTTTATTTGTAATAAGGCGAGTTTGTATCTCGCGTTGATTCTGCCGACTTGTGTTTGATGCCTTTGTTGCGACATTATTTTTCTTTTGCTTTATTATCGTCTTCTTTCTGCGTCCTCGCGAGTTGTGTTGTGCAGGTTTTGGTGATACAACGAGATTCTGGATATCGTTGCGCGAGGTTGGACTAATGGTTACGGTCGATCTCTTGGTGAGTACACGACTTAGGTAGATACTCGCGCGAGGTTGATATACCCCCTGCCCTCTGCCTATAGATAGAAGGGGTAGATGAACCTTTAGTACGCTGTTGCGAATTCTGACCCTCTGCTCGCGAGTATTTGTCCTTTCTCGCGTCTTCTTTCTTGTTCTCGCTCTACTCGCTCTTCTTTCTCGCTCTCGCTACTCGCTCAAAAATGGCCAGCGATGATGCCAATGCTCGCCGAGAGGCCCACGCGGCCAACTTCACTGAAGCGGTCTTCAAGAAGTCGACAGCGACTGAACGAGATCTGTAGGATTTTCGCCAAAGGTACTTGCCGGACTGAACGAGATCAATCCCAACGGAGTGACGATGATCATGGGCATCCTCTGCTTTCTTCGGGAAGAGAAAATCGCGTTCGACCTTTCTGTCTTCCGGAAGGTTTTCACCTTCGCCGCGACATCCGAGGGAGTGATCAACTTCAGCTGCCACGTCTGCACGCTGGTCGACACTGCTAACAAAGTTCATCGGTGGGGAGAGTACCTGGTCGTCGTCGTCGACGACTTTGAGGGGGTGCCGAGGAGGCCCCACCAGCCGCCAGAAGTCGCCTTCCTGCCGCCCATCTTGGAAGGCGCACATGAGAAGCTTTTCAAAGCTTTCCGCGGGCGGCGATTTGACGTCATCCATTGGCGTCTTAACGTCAACATGCTGGAAGAAGTCTTCCCCGGCGAAGGTATAATTTGACGAGATTCTGCCCTACTCGCCAAATTGGCCTTGGTCGCTGTTTTTAAATTCTCTAACTGTTCTTCGTCGCCTGCAGCAATTCGCGAACTCCCGCGAGAACCGCTTTCTCCTGCGAAGGAGGTCGCGTCATCGCGCCAAGACTCTTCGAACCCGCCGTCTGAGGTGGAGGAGATCTCGCCTTCTGCGAGCGGCAAGGGCCAGTCGCGCGCCGGCTACAAGGGCTTGCTGCGAAAGAAGCTCGTCAAGGGGAAAGAGAAGGCCAAGTCCCCTGACCACGCGAGCAAGCGAGCCAAGCTTTCTCGCGAGCTCTTCGATTAGTGGGAGTCACCGGTCGACGTCGGGGCGCCTTAGTTCCACCCGAACTACAACCTCGGGCGGGAAGGCAAGGATGCCTTTGGTCGCCCACTGATGACCTGGGCCGAGGGCGATCATCCGGTGTCGCTGAGCACCAACCTACCCGCCTGGTCGGAAGACTGAGAGGACAAGGGGGAAGCCTACGATGTCGCCTTCGCGTTGTATGGGCGAGCAGACACGAGTCGATGCAGGATCTCAGCCCGGAGGTACTCGCCCACCAGTCATCTCGCTCCCTCCTGCAAGCAACCGAGCTGGGGCACTTCAGGGCGAGGAAGCTCCTCGAGACACAAAAGGCCCTGAAGATTGTCTCGCAAAAGGCGATCGTCTTGGGGATGCAATCGGTTCAGTGGAAAGAATATGAGGTAGCTCGCCTTCTCCGCGCGACTTACTCGCTTCTGTACTTGACCATTTTTCTGACGGTTTGCTTGTTGATATTCGCAGGCCATCGAGATCGAAACGACGAAGATCTCCGCGCCAGAGGAAGAACTCGCCAACACTAAAGCCGCGCTGGAGACTTCTCAAGTCTGGGTTGCGGAGTTAGAAACTCGCCCGGTCGCCGCTGAAGATCGCCCCGGTCCCTCGGGTACTCGCCCGGTTGAGCAGCAACAGGAGGCGAGTCCGCACGAGATGGGTAAAAGGATCCGCATTCACGGGGACGAGATGCCGACTATCCGCCGCGGGATAGCGCGAGCAACAGGGGAAGCCGTTCTCGCCAAGCTGAGGATTGACGGCTTCCTTGGCCTAGAAGCCGATCATGTGACAGTCGTGGACCTCATCCCAGGCGTACTCGCTGAGGAGCCCAACTCGCCAGACCTCATCCTCTCCTCCCCTCCTGGCTCCGGCGACAGCGACAACAACATCGGGGAGAGTGATAGCAGCGATGATGAGGACGATGCCGAGGATGATGCCGAGGATGAGGAAGATGCTATTATTGAAGACGAGGAGTATAAGCCTGATACTGGCGACAACGAGTCATAGTCGGTCGGCGACCTCCTGCGTCCAACTTGTAAAGACAGTTATATAACTTAGAAATTTTTGTAATGACTTTGTAATACTCGACAGATAATACAAGAGTTTTTCGGCAGTCTTCTTCTTTTACTTGCATACTCGTATTACTCGCCTGTTAACGATGCTCACTAGACTCATAGGCGCGGGGAGGTTGAGTGCTCGCCATGTGCATACTTGCTTGTTGATGCTTCTCATAATCGCGCATCCAATACTCGCTCCGATTAAATCGCTCTGTCTATTCGCACGTTGTTGCTCGCACCTGCATGGTCGCAGTCGCATGCTCGCCCATCACTGCTCGTACCTGCATGGTCGTATACCTCATAGGAGCACAGCTCATATGCGTCGGAGAATATAGTTGATACCTAGCAAGAGTTGAACTTAACTGAATGTGGAAAGTATAGGTCGACATCTAACAGGAGCCAAACTCAACTTGAGGTGGAATGTAATTCGACACCTAACAGGAGCCAAGCTCAACTATAGGTGGAGGCAACATCTTACAGGAGCCAAGCTCAACTGGAGATGGGTCGACAGATCAGGAGCCGCGTTCAACTGGTGGTGGAGGCAACATCTTATAGGAGTCGAGCTCAACTGGAGATGGGTCGACAGCTCTTAGGAGCCACGCTTAAGTGGAGGTAGAGGCAACATCTTACAAGAGCCGAGCTCAACTGTAGATGAGTCGACAGCTCTCAGGAGCCACACTCAACTGGAGGTAGTGGCAACATCTTACATGAGCCGAGCTCAACTGAAGATGGGTCGACTCGGGTTGAGCTCGTAGTCGGACTGTAGGAGGGAAACTCGTGCAAGGGGCTCAGACTACGTCAACAACACACACGAGGAATCTATCACCCGTGGGGGTTGGTAGCCGATATCCAGGAGATGAGCTTGTGCAGGGACTTGAACTACGATTACTCAACGACTCGAGGACTTCTATCGGTGCTGAAGCGATTCGCGCTGTTGCTCCGGAGATAGTTCAAAGAATTAAATGCACCAATATCTTTGAGGTCGAAGGAAATTCCAAAGAGACGACTATCTGCTTGTCAAGTTAGGAGGTTGGCGTCCAGACCTGTTCCTGATAGTTCCTCCAGTCGGAGGAGAGATGCAATCGGGGGTAGGTAGTCCGACATCCAAGGGGGGAGCTGATCTCGACCGTCGATGCAGGGGCTCCGTCTTACAAGGACGCTTAAATTCTGAAGTATCGTCCCATCGTCCGCCCTGGGCTCTTTACGAGAATCAGGTCGAATGCTCGTTTCCCAACTAGATCGTGGAGATCGCTACTGGTTCTGCCTCCTGGCTACAAAGGCCAGCGTACAAGTGAAGGGAAATGACCCTCGGGGGGTCCTACAGGACACACTCTTGAGTCCACCCTCCTTCCACGAGCTCGTACTTTCCAGAGCTTAGTGAGTTATCCCACTTTGGCAACAATAGAGAAGCGTCCTGCTTTGCAGGACCAGAAGATGCTAAGAGCGGGCCTTTTAGTCTTCTCAAAGTCCGATGACGCCTTTACAAAAGGTATCATTCTGTGAGGTCGATCTTTTACTGAGTTTAGGAGGTTAGCGTGCAGGCTGTTGCTGATAGTTCCTCCAGTCGGAGGAGAGATGTAATCGGGGGTAGCTAGGCCGACATGCAAGGGGGGAGCTGGTCTATCAATGCAGGGGCTCGGTCTTACAAGGATGCTTAAATCCCGACGCATCGTCCCATCGTCCGCCCTTCGCTATTTAGGAGAAACAGGTCGAAAGCTCGTTTCCTAAATCGATCGTGGAGTTGGACTTCACTGCTTCTAGCTAACTGGAGATTACCAGTACAAAGAAGACAACTCACAACCACTCGTTCCTCCTTGGGCGAGGAAATGTATATATAGAAATATGATTACAAGTTAGCAACACATGTTACCGCTAGGGATAGAACCTTTTCTGGTCATCCCCACTCCAAGTACTTCCCATCAGCTCTCCTTCTAGGTTTTGTAGATGATAGCTCCCAGTGGCTAGGGCTTCCTGGACGATGAAAGGTTCTTCCCAGTTGGGATGCAGCTTGCCAACGACAACTCCTCTTCCTGCGACATCCACCTTTTTCATGACCAAGTCTCCTGCGAGGAAATGTTTGAAGCGAACATTTTTTTCGCAGTGCTTTGTCATTCGCCTCTTGATTTCCTTCTAGCGGATGGAGGCTAAGTCTCGAAGTTCCTCGATGTAGTCTAGTGAGACCTTCTGAGCATCTTCATTCTCCAATCGCCACTCTTTGCTGCCTTCTCCTGCTGCTACGACCCTCAGACTCCGAACCTCAAACTCGACAGGGATGAGCGCCTCAGACCCGTGGGACAACTTGAAGGGTGTTTCCCTCGTGATCGAGTTAAGAGTTGTTCTCAGAGCCTATAAGACCATGGAGAGTTGCTCTGTCCAGTTTACCTTCAGATTGGTGACCTTCTTCTTCAGGAGGTTGATGATCAGCTTGTTGGCAGCTTTCACCTGTCCGTTGCTCCGAGGATGATGCACAGAGACGAATCAAAGATCCGTCCCTAGCTGCTTGCAGAAGTCCTCCAGCTTCAAACTGGCAAATTGCGGGCCGTTGTTGGTGACGATGGCGAGAGGCATCCCGAACCTGCCAGCAATTTCTCCCCAGATGAAGTTCTTCACGATCTGAGAAGTGGTCTTGGCAAGTGCCTTTGCCTCGATCCACTTGGAGAAGTAGTCGATCATGAAGAGAACGAACTTCCTCTGTCCGCTGGCTTGGGGAAAAGGGTCAATCAAATACATTCCCCATATGGCGAAGGGCCAGGGAGCGGTATTTGAACGAAGCTGCTGAGTGGGCTGCAACTGAAGAGGTGCGAAAAGCTGACACTTCGAACACTTCTTCGAGAAGGCTCCCGCGTCCTTCCGAATGGTCGGCCAGAAGTAGCCGTGCCTTAGAATCCTTTGCTCCAGAGTTCGAGTTCCCGAGTGACTGTCACACTCTCCTGAATAGATCTCCTCAAGCACTCGAGGGATTTCAGCTTCTGACAAACATCTGGATAGAGGGCCCGAGATAGTATTGCGATAGTGTTCTCCTTCATGCAGCAGATAATAAGCATCCTTGTACCAAAATTTTCTCTGATCCCCCTCACTGGCAGGAAGCCGACCTGTCGTTAAAAACGTAACGAACGGGTCCTTACAAGAAGCTCTCTCCTCGATCTCCATCTTCTCCCCTTCCTCAATGGACTATCGAAACGACTAGGTCACTGTCCCTCCAGCTCTGGGACCGTACTTGACGAGATAGTCTGCTTCCGAGTTCTCCCTCGAGGCACATGCTTGACGAAGAAGGATTGAAAACCTCCGATCAAGCCCTTAACCTTTGCCAAGTACTTATGCAAAATGGGGTCGTGCATGTCGAACTCTACTCTGATCTGCGACGCGATCACCATCTAGTGAAGGCTCTAAGATCCTGAATCCCCAACTCCTTGGCGAGACGCAAACATGCCACCATGGCTTCATACTCCGCCTGATTGTTCGTGACGGGGAAGAGGATCTCGACAGCTTGCTCGATCCTAGTTCTCTGCTGGCTCACTAGCACAACTCTGGCTCCTACGGAATTCTTGCTTGAAGCCCCGTCCACGAACATCCTCCAGGAGACTGCGCTGGAAGAGCCTTCGTCCCCTCCTATCTCGGCCGAGAAGTCGACCAGGAAGTCCGCCACTGCCTGGGCCTTGATCGGCACCCTCATTGAATAGGAAATGTCGAACTCGCTGAGCTCCGCCACCCACTTTGTCAACCTGCCTGAATGCTCCACTCCATCCAAGATACTACGCAACGGATGATTAGAGACGACCTTGATTAAGTGAGCCTGAAAATATGGGCGGAGCCTACGAGCCGAAACCAGCAAGGCAAAAACCAACTTCTCCAGGATGGGGTACCTCGTTTCTGCCTGTCGCAGCACTCTACTCACATAATAAATGATGAGCTGCTTCTTTCCTTCTTCCCTGACCAACACCGAGCTGACTGTTTCCGTTCCCACTCCCAGAGAGAGGAGGAGGTCTTCACTTCCCTGCGTGCCTTGAAATAAAGGAGCTTGGGTTAGTTGTTGCTTGAGCTTTCCAAAAGCCTCGTCACACTCCGTGGTCCACTCGAACTTTTGGCTGCCTCAGAGAGCTTTGAAAAAAGGAGAGCACTTCTCTCCCACCTTAGAGAGAATGTGTCTAAGGCCTGTCAGCCTTCCAGTCAGGCTTTGGACTTCCTTGGGATTCATCGGGGATGCCATCTCTAGAATGGCCTTGACCTTGTCGGGGTTAGACTCCACCCCCTCAGAGTATGGAGGTGATCTAAGAACTTCCTCCTTCCTGCTCCAAAAACGCACTTAGCCGGGTTGAGCCGCATCTTGTACTTCCTCAGGGTAGCGAAGGTCTCCACCAGATCCTTTTTGTTCCGCGATGTCTTTGCTCTTGACGAGGAGGTCATTCACATATACTTCCAGATTCCGCCCCTTCTGATCCTTGAAGACTTTGATCCATCATTCTCTGGTAGGTCTCGTCCGCGTTATTTCGCCCAAAGGACATTAGCTTGTAGCTGTAGCAGCCATCGCTAGTGATAAAAGAGACGTCGTGACAGTCGGGGTGATGCATCCGGATCTGGTGACACCCTGAAAAAGCATCAAGGAAACCCATCGCGTGAAACCCAACGGCTTAATCAACCAGCACGTCTATTTAAGGCAAGAGGTAGCAATCCTTCAGACATACTTTATTTAACACGGAAAAGTCAATACATAAGCGCCAGCCCTCTCCGGACTTCTTCACCATTACAACATTGGAGACACAGCCAGGATACTGGATCTCCGAAACAAAACATGCCTTCATCAGCTTCTCCACCTCCTCTCGAATCGGCTCGGCCAGCACGGTGGCGCTTTTCCTTTGCTTCTGGCGGACGGGGGCAATTTTGGGATCCAGGTTGACGCGATGACAGACAACTTCGACATCAATCCCTGGCATTTCCGCGGCACTCCAAGCGAAGATATTCACGTTCTTCTGCAGACATGCGACCATCTCCAACTTCCCCTCCAGCGTCAGAGATCCTCCGATCTTCAGCAGCCCCGTCTCTCCTCTCCGGGAGATCACCTCTAGCTCCTCCAGCTCTTCGGTAGCTCTCAAGCATTCCTCCTTCTCCAACACCTTCTCTAGCCTCTCCACGTACTCCATTCAGCTGATGGTACTAACGACGTTCAGGTAGAACTCGATGGCAGCTTTCGGATCGCCCCTGATCCACACTTGGACGTCTCCCCGGCAGTACTTCAGGCACTGAGGATATGACGATGGAATCGCCTTGAAGTAGTTGATGAGAGGTCGCCCAAAGATGACACTATAGCAGCTCGGGGCGTCAACGATGACAAAACAATATCGGATAGAGGTACCACCAAGGGTGACCAGAAAGTCCACTCCTCCCTCTACCTCTTTCTTCTCCGTTCGCAGTTTGGATCCTGGACACTCACCGCACCAAAGTGTTGAAGCCGGGAAAACCCAAACCACAAAATTCGGATCAAGGTAGCGTAAGGTTACCGACTCAGCGGTTGGGCTCGACGGCTAACGGGCTAAGATACGGAAACTGCCGAACAACATACATGACCCCAGGCGCTGTGGTAGGAAGGTCCCACCACGCACTCAAAAGCTTAAAAGAAGCAACCACTCCACAACCAAAGATGATCGAGCAAGGTACGAGGAAGACTAGCTGGTAAAAAGTCGCTGCGACTAAGACAGATAGTCGCAAGGTCGCGACCGAGTCTCTCTGAAAAAGAAATCCAAAGGCTCAGCTGATGTCCAAGAAAAAGAGGTCTCGAGATCTTTGCGAGATTTTGAAGTCCGTCTCCTCGTACCCCTGAGGTCCTATTTATAGGCAAATCCAATGGGAGGGCGGTGAGTCTTATTTATAGCCCACCTCCCGGCGGCTAGGCGACTTCCTGTTGGAGCTCGCGCGACTGCGAGTAAACGGCCTAGTCGCCTACCTGGCTAGTATGCGAGGGGAGCTTGCCATACTCGCCCAGGCCTTCCGTTGCCTGGCGCATTGACTCTGACTTCTGTCATGACTTGCTGACTTTGACTCCTGCTGACCTGGCTCCGGAGGGGTCCATCCTCGACGAATATGGGTTGTACAATTGTGCGTTGAGATTTAGATATAATGCAAGTGACCACATTAATTCTATTTTTTAAGACGTAGAAATGATAGTAATGAATGATTAATTAGTAGAATAAATGAAAAATCTGGTTGAGAAGATGAAATGATGTTTAATGCTGATTATTTAAAATAGATGTGATTGCACTTTGTCTTCATCAGACGCAGTCCTGTATCTAAGCTCCAAGACCCATTTGAACCTTGGTGTTCCTTGCACCTTTAATAATTAAGACTTGTTTTGTTGATTAATAATGAAAGTCCATATTGATTGAGCTTGATTAGAAACGTAAGTTATCTATCCACACCGTTCTCTAACAGTTGCACAACAATCAGTATTATTGGATGCACAAATATTTTTTAATGTTAGATTTAAGATGTGCACAACACAAGGTGTCCAAAAAAAGGGAAAATCAAGCCTTCAAAAATTAGGAAAATCAATCATCAAATTTGCAATATAGTGTTGATCCTTGTGCTATCCTGTTGCATTAGTTGCCTTTAAAAATTAGGACAATCACATGTAACTATATAAATACCTAATGAAATATGTACAAATTTCTCTAAGAACAATCAAATATAACTATATAAACTCATAATGAAATCTGTACGCTAAGATAAAGATCAAATTGAATTGCATCTATTGACAGTAGGTAAACTCCTAACAAAATCTGTACACTAATTCAGGGTTTATGAAGTTTCTGAATTTTTGAAATGAGTAGGAAGAAGAAGAAAAAAGAGGAAGAATAAGAGGAGGAAGAAGAAGAGGAAGAGGAAGAAGAAGAAAAAAAAGAAGAGGAGGAAGAAGAAGAAGAGGATGAAGAAGAGGAGGAAGAAGAAGAGGAGGAAGAGGAAGATGAGAAAGATGAAAAACAGGTGGAGGAGCTCCCGAGTAGGGCTGATCGAGAGAGTACCGTGGATTTGGAGTGGCAACAACGTGATTTGGAGAGCAGCAACAGCGTGATTGGGAGTGCAGCAACAACGTGATCTGGAGCGACAACGACAACGTAGATCGACGGTAGCAGCGTCGAGCAGGAGGATCCAGAGAGAAACTGGGAGAGGGATCAAATGAATTGATCCGCAAAAACCTAAAATTGCGATATTAGGCGTGCCCGGGCGTGCGGTACACATACTCTTACCGAAAATGCACTTGGTATGGGTACGACCTTAAATTTGACGTATCCTTGTTTCGTATCCTGTTGGAGAGCAGACCAAGACAGAGCCGATGTGGACTGATGAAGCCAACACAACCAGTGGAGGCCGTAACCCTCCATGCCGATCAGAGTTGTACTGACTTTGTGCGGCTTCGAGATCTGTTGAATATAAAAAAATGCTCCGCTCAGGCAACCCATTCCATGGGATCAGTGTCATTAAAGGGAGGAATGTTAAAGGACCGGAGGAGAAACGGCGGCCGGTGGAGTTGGGTCCTTGTAAGAATTCGGGGGTGCCCTGAGAAGGGACGGGAAGACCGCGTTATAGGTCACGTCCGTCCTTAGGCGACTATCCATGATGGCTTTAAGCTTTGCGTCCATCCACAACATGAGTTCTGGGAGTGAGGCGTTGGCAGCGTCATGACCTTCAAGGTGAAAAAGGATCGCCAGATCAGATGGAGGATGAGGCTCCTTTGCGTCAGAATGTGCCATGGAGAGGAGCTGAGGGGGCATGCACACGGTTAAGGCGCGACTGGAAGCACGTTGAGGAGGACGCCCGAAAGAGCAGTGGCGCGGCGCCGACAAGGACAACCAGAGGAACGATCGACGACCAATGTAGCTGGAGGGCACAAAAATTGCGCAGCACTGGCGAAGATGCATTGAGAGAGGTGCGGACTACAATGGCAGAAGCGCAAGGTGAGGAAGCGTGGGTGTCGATGGCTGGACAGGCGAAGTCGAGGTCATCGAAGATGTGATGTCAGCGAGGGAAGAAACTGCGAGGTTGACAGTTCAAGCCCGCGGGGGTAACGAAGTCAAAGGCAGAACGAGGAGCGCTGGTAATGCTTCAGGCAATGGAGACTGCGGTCGGAAGGAAGGATAGGTCGGACCAAATGTTACCATGCAGAAAGAAGGGTTTGTGCGGGAGAAATGAGAGGAAGTGAAGAGAAAAAGAAGAGGAGAAATTAACTGCTAGGGTTCCACCTTTTTCATTAGAGTCCAAAGATAAACATATTGCATGCATCTGGGCTTATATAATGCCCATTCCAAATACAACATAGAAAAATAAAGATACAAGTTCTTGTCCAACCCTTTGCGTTACTTAAGAACCTTCCGCCAATGTGTCGCCAGCTAAACCCGCCACACCGGTGGACGTCCTTCTCCCTCCTCCGCATCCATAACTTTTTGTCAAATATCCAAATAAAATAGATCGAAGAAAACACCAACACCATCAACGTTGCAATATCAATACAATCAAATGTTTTCCACCAACCGCGAAAGGGCCAACTACAACGTTAATGAACATGCCTGGTATTCCAAAATGCAACAAAATATGTGAAGTTCAATGATTGTAATGTATGGAACAATTACACACATCTCAAACCTCATCCCCACCTTCCGCAGCGTGAACTAGAATGTAAATTTGTTGTATTGTATTTTTCCATAAAATTTATGGTAATGATTGCAATTAGATTTGACACTACGTGCCGATTTAAGAACTAGAGGAGCCATGTGTAATAATTTGAGACAGTGAAGCTCCCTTATTGCATTGGGGGGGGGGACCAAAACAATCAAACCCGGGTTTCCAAAAATACACTTAATTTCTATCGGCAGCACAATTTGTCCCTACAACCCATCCAAAAGGATAAAGGATCGATCCATGCACAACAATCGTTTCTCTCCCAAATAATCCATGCACAACAATCGTATACCTCTCACAAATAAAGAAGTTGAAGAAAATTCAAACTTTAAAATACAATATGACACGAGTTACTGAGGGGTAGGAGGATCTGAATCCTGTAGGAGAGGGTGTAGATGGGGTTGCTGGAATCAATCCAATCGTGGGAAGATTGACAAGCTCATGGAGAAGTTTGATGGCAGAGTCAGACTCAGTAAATTAACCAAATCACAGTTGGGGAAGGATTTGGTAAATACTGAAATTTAGTGTCGTTTTCTTGTATTCAGCTAAATCTAAGATTTGGTTAAGTTCTAAATTTAATAACCCCATTTAAACTGTTTGACGTGTTTTCTGCTATATCTTGTGAACCAAAGAGCCCTATGTTTTACGTTGAATCCTTGTTACTTGATGTATTATTGGTGGTTTGTGAATGGAGAGGGAGTTTGATATTTCACATTTTCTGTGGTAAATTATTATCAGATTGTTCTGGTGCGAATAGGCCCTGACACCTTATGTACGGGTCATTTTGTTATGTTAATTACTAGATTTGAGCAACAATTCTTCGAAATATTGAACCATTTAGCCTTTCATGGATTTTCATTGATCTTAATAAATAATTATCAGGATCATTTCATATTGAAATTGAAACCTGAGATTTCGATTAGCTGTTTCTTCTTGAAATAATAATTTGTTACACAGTGAAAGAAGAGGCCGAAGTCAAGGAGATAAGTTGAAGTTGGGAAAGGATACATCATGGAAAAAGACATGAAAGAACTGCATAGCTTCATTCTTTCTTCACCGATAATGGTTGCAATTGATGGAGCTAAAAGCAGCAGATTTGCACTTAAATGGACATTGAATACATTTTTTTCGGAGGGGGAAGTTAAGTTGAAACTAATTCACATCCACCCAACTATAACAATGGTTCCAACACCAAGTAAGTTTATCTCCATGTTGTTATTCTGCTCACAGCATATATTTTTAATGAATTCCTAGAAGTTCCGGGCTTTCTGTTAATGGTTTTTTTTTATATTTGTTATTAATTTAGATTTTTTGTGAGTAGGATGTGAAGATGCGCAATAGAATATGTAGTTGACGTATTCACATTTGTCATTAACTATTACTTTCACCAACTGAAAATGGAAAGCGCAATAAATAACCAAGCAATATGATAGTGACAAACATCAAATAAAGAGCATTTGATTGTATAAAACAAGCTTACTTTTCTCAGCGATATAGAAATACTAACCTTACATAACTCAATACCACTAGATGCAAAGAAATTGTGGGATACTGAAGAGGTGAAATATAGACGTATGGGGCTTGCGAATTTTGCATACCAATCTATTACTAAAACACAGGCCTTGTTTGGCCGCGCAGAGGTCAACGTGATCATGGAGCTCGCCGCGCAATCACGATCCACTTAATTTTTTCTGAAATCCAGGGATGTGCGGATGGGTCTGAATGGACACGGACCCGCCAAATAAACAACAATCACGACCGCGCAGATCCCATCCATTCGACTGCCATCCACGCGTCCGCATAAATTGGCACAACCAAACATGGCCCTAGTGTTCATAGAAGATGTATACAAAGTAATCTTGAAGTTTACTATTTTTGTGCGAACAAGACGAATGGTTGCCACATTATTGGCTGGTCGTAGTTTTGTCACAATGTCGAGTGCATCAGGGCGTTTTTGGCAAAAAGAGTTATTGTGTCAGTGAGATGCATGTTTGTTATGGGACTAGCCCGTATCATCGTCAGAGGTGGCGGTGGAGGCGTAGATACATGGAGAACCGAGCTCAACCTGCGAAGGATGCGAGGGGAGAGGAAGAAGGGGAGCATCTTTTAACCCTAACCCTAGAAATGGTGAAGGAGAAAAGAACCAGAGAGAGGAATAAAAACTTCATAATTTCATTCATAACTTCCCACCCGACCCAGTGGATCTATTTATAGACTTACAAAGTGTCATGAGCGTAAATACTCAAAAATAAAGAGAATAACATGAAACGATAAAACACTACGGACTAGTACATCGACTCGATTAATAAAAGACATCTAACATGTGGAAACCACCCGTCACCACACATCTTCCCAAAATCCCAAGGTGATAGTAAGGGGGGACGGGGGGCCATGAACACAAAGGATCGCCCGCTGTAGGCGATGTGGGACTAACCCCAACCACAGGACCGCGGGGATATTCCGCCACACAAGGGGGCCCACCGGGGTCAACACCCAGACCTGGAACGCGATGGGGAAAGCCCAAACATGCGGTCCCACACACACGTGTCCTGCTGGCTAATATAATCTCAACACACCCCCGCAGCAGGACAACCTGACTCTGATATCATGTAGAAAGTAGCGAATAAGAAAGAACAAACTGATAGACTTTTGAATAATTGAAATTTTATTATCCAAAAAAGATATCATTTACAAAGGTATGACCTCCCTTATATAGAATGGAGGAGATATGAGAGAGATTATACAAACAATGTGAGACTAAACATTTACAGTACTGAGCGGCTAGAAATAAGGAGACCGCACAGGCCGCGCGGTTAGACAGATGGGTTAACCGCTCGGCAACTCCAGCAGGATAGAACAGGCCGCAATGGGAGACCGATAGACCGCCCGGTCTCCAGGCTTCAGAGTGAGACCGCTAGACCGCTCGGTCAACAAACCGCTGGATCAGACCGCAAGGCCGCCCGGTCTAATACTTCAACATAACATGAATACATGACGACACTAATTAACGATGTAGATAACTGGTCATGTGAGACCATAACATCTCACCCGCCCTTCAAATTGAGTTTGTCCTCAAGCTCGAGCAAGGCTTGCACGTATTTGATCATCTGATGTTACACTCATATGCTTATAAGAGTTATCGTAACTAGGGGAAGGTCATTAGAGAGGTCGCCCGGGTAGAAAGAATGAAAAGGTAGATAAAGAAGATGAATGTTTTTCAATTTAATCAATATGGTATCTCATTACATCCTAAGCAGTATTTCAAGCTAATGATATAGTTGTTAATTAAATTGAATAGGAGTTCTACCACGTGGTTTAATCTACGCCTTCATATTGCCTCATTCCGCTTCCTTGTTTTGCTCTTCACCGTTTGATGTGGTGTACTGGATTGATGTGTTGGATGACGCTGGCAGTAGAATATAGACAATGAATCCTTCACTATGCTTCATAATAATGCCCTCTTCTTTTAAAACGATGTCCACATTGTTTAGTTGATTTGTTGCTTGCTGAAGACGAAACCCTATGCTTCTAGAGGAGGTGAAGGAACTTTCCATGTTGGGGACTCACTGGTGTCCGACAATGGAGACGACAGTGTTTCTAGACAAAGTATCTGAAGCTGTAACTCTTGTTTTTTTCCGGTGGGGACTCAGTAATGGTTGTAAGTTCAAGCTCCTGCTCTTCCATTAGAACTTTTCACGAGCTAGTCTTCTGCTTGAAGTTGAGATGTTCCTTCTTTTGTGTTTATGCCCGGCCTTCTGTCATTTTGATGTTGCGGTTGATGATGATTTCTTTTTTTGATACTCGTCCATGTGGGTTGCTAGTCTTCTGCGTTCGTTGCTCTACTGGTATCATATTTTGAGTAAAGAGTTCTATAAAATCCTCAAGTGAGGAAATATCCTCCCGTATGCTTTCTTCAGGAGGTAATCCTTGCCACTGAAGTATGCCTTGTGGGACTTCTCTTCACTGCTATAGGATTTTGCGTTGATGATGGCAAGAGGAACATGTAGGGAATTATTATTCCAGCTTTGCTTGGTTAATGTTATTATTTGTATGTGGGGTTCACCTTTGTATGGGTTGAGTAAGAAAATATGGAGTACATGATGTATCTTCAAGTCTGATGGGAGGTCGAGCTTATAGGTTGCTGGACCTATGACCTTCCGTATTTGATACAGTCTGTTATATTTTAGATTTAGCTTTTTGCTGATGGTGCGATTGAGATAAACTTGACTGTAGGGATGGAGCCTTAACAGTACTCAATCGCCTACCTCCATAGAGATATCTTGCCTTTTTTTATGTGCCTGAATTTTCATTCTTTTATGTGTTGTTGTAAGATTTTTTTAGCTGATGTATCCGTAAATCTTGTTTAGTTAACGCCATCTCCAATTCTTCATTAGTGGTATACATGGAGGATAATAAGCTTGGAAGTGGTCGGCCGAACATCACCTTGAATAGGATCATGCCGATCGATATGTTAAACGATATATTGTAGTGGTATTCTGCTAAACTTAAAAATGTTGAACATTTTTTTGTTATTTTTTAAACAGAAAGCTCTCAAATACTGCTCTAAACATCTATTAACTTTTTTGGCCGGTCCATCTGTTTGTGGATAATAAGCTGAGCTGTATTTGAGGCTAGTCCCTTGAATAGAAAATAATTCCTTCCAAAGATTAATTAGGAAAATAGGGTCCTGGTCTGTTATTATTGACTCTGGTATGCCGTGTAATTTGCCCACTGTTTCCCAAAATAATTTTGCCACGATTGGTCCAGAAATTTGTTTTTTGAAAGGGGCAAAATGTACTATTTTAGAGAATCTATCTACCACCACTAAAATTATAGAGAGATGCAGAAGCTGGTAATTTAGTTATGAAATCCATAGTTAAATCGGCTCATAGTTTTTTTGGGGTTGGTAGAGGTTGCAGCAAGTTGTATGGTGCATGATTTATTGGTTTTATTTCCCGGCATACATCACATTGATTGATATATTTTGTGATTTCTTTTAACATATTAGTCCAATGAAATTGAGATTGCGGTCGATGAAGAATATCCTTGTTTCCGGAATGTCCACCTAAACAGTTATTATGTGCCTTATGCAGTAATTTCTCTTTGATTTCCGAGTTTTGTGGAATGTAAATTCGATGTTTGTAATATATAGTCCCTTCTCCTAGTCCATTCTGCTTTAGTCATAGGGTTTGTTGGAAGTGTTTCTAATAAGGAGGAGAAAGGATCATTGGTATAATCTAGCTGCAGTCCATCGAGAAGAGGTGGAATTGGTGTTGAATATATGTACAAGTTGGCTGTGGTGTCGTGTTCTGGGATTGAGGTTACTCTAGATAAGGGATCGACTGTGTCGTGTTCTATTGTATATTTTATAGTATAATCATAACCTATTAGCTTGGCCAGAAAGGTCTGCTGCTTGGGAGTGTGTAGATCTTGTGCGAGTAAGTGATGTAAGCTATGGTGATCCATAAAAAATGTGAAGTGGTGGGATAATAAGTACTGCTGCCACTTTGATACAGTAGCCATAAGGGAGATGTATGTAGTTACGTGACTTTACTGCATACATCTCCCTGATGTATATGGATTTTTCGTTGCATGAGTGGTGATAGCTTTTGACTATATTAAGCAATGACATTATAATTTTGCCGTAGTATTGCGTCAATGCCTATTCCAGAGGCATCCGCCTCAATTTCAAAAGGAAAATTGATTGAGGTTATATAGGAGGCTAGAGTAAATAGTTTTTTAAAAACTCAAAAGCTTTTTGTGTGCTATCAGTCCAAGTATATGCGTCTTTTTTGGTTAATTCAGTTTAGGGGTAAACAATGGGCGCAAAATTTTGAATAAATTTTCGTAGTAACTGTAAGCCCAAGGAAAGCGCTCATGTCTTTTTGACTTCTGTAAATTGAAAAATTTGCAATTGCCTTAGTTTTATTCTGATTGGGAAGCACTGTCCCCTCATTAATAATATGTCTCAAAATTTCTATTTGTTTTTCTAAAAACAAGCATTTAGATAGCTTAACAGACATACTATTTTCAGAGTGTTTTTAAAGTGATTTCTAGATGAGCATAGTGATCCTGTAAATCTGTGCTAAAAGCTAATATATCATTAAAAAATAACAATAAATTTTCGTAAGATAAGAAGATAGATTTCATTAACGTTTGAAGCGTTGATGGGGCGCTAGATAAGCCAAATGACATTACTTTAAACTCATAGTGGTCATGATTGGTCCTAAACACCATTTTGTGTTTGTCTATTGCTGCCATACAAATTTGGTGATAACCTGAGCGTAAGTCTAGTTTTGAAAAGATGTGTGCGTTGTATAATTCATCTAAGAGTTCGTCTATTGTCGAAATAGGAAAATGATTTTTGATCGTAATTTTGAGGAGCGCTCTGTAATCACCACAAAACCGCTAAGAACTATCTTTCTTCTTAACCAGGAGAACAGGTGAACTAAAACTAGAGGTGCTAGGTTGTATTTGTCCAGATTGTAGTATTTCAATTATTAATTTTTTGATTTCTACTTTTTGAAAATATGGGTAACGGTAGGGTTTGAGATTTGGAGGTGTTGAATTAAGAACTAAAGGTATTTGATGATATATTGATCGAGGCAGAGCCGCAGAGGTAGAGTCTGAGGATCATGAAAAACTACGGAGTATTTTTTAAACAAGTGAAAATTATTGATGCGCCCTGCGACGCATCCTAGCTTTTATGCAGTTATTTTATTTTATTAACGCACTTTGTTTCCTGCATTTCTTCATGTTGCTTTCGGCTCATCGGCTTGACCGACCATTGGGACTTCAATAAAGAGGTCCGGTATTACTAGTAGTAGAACGTTAGCGGCAAGCCCAAAATTAATTACGCAAGCACAAGTTTTCAAATTCAAATATCATCAATTATTGGGAAAGTCATTAAGAGGAGAATATTTTTAAATTGGAAATCAAATTCATGAGATTTCATGTGTTATAGAAGGAAAGAAATAGAAGAAAATTTCAAAATTCAAATATCATCAATTATTGGGAAAGTCATTAAGATGAGAATATTTTTAAATTGGAAATCAAATTCATGAGATTCCATGTGTTATAGAAGGAAAGAAATAGAAGAAATTTAGCCTATTTAACAACCTCATTTAGTGGAGAGAAGTAGAACCGGACAGAACCAAACGAAGATCTTTCGTTATCGGTTCATTGCCGGTGGATCCGCCTACCAGCCGACGTGCCCTCACCGCCCCAGATGCTGCGCACAAATCGAAGGAGTACGGGTCCTTACCGCCGCTGGTCACCTACTGCTCCGACGCCACGACCGCAACAGCGTCGACCCGACGCTTCCAATCTTCCGCTGTCAGGCCGTCGTCGACTCCGACGCAACCCTCCGACGGCCTGAGCTTCTTCCCGGGCGTCGTCACTCCGACGCAAGTACCCGACGGCCGAGAGTTCTTCTGGATTTCTTCTGGAGCCGTCGACCTCGATTCCAGTTTCGGCCGACCCGTGTTCGAGCGACGACGGTTCTTGTCTTCCCGTACACTACCGACTTGGAGACCCGCTGCTTATGCTCTAAATTGGGTAATTCCGTCCGCTCTCTTGAGTTAGTAACAAATTTATGCTTTTCTTAATTAATCCATGAGCTTGCCGTTACGTTCGCACTGCTAAGAATATCGTTATTTCATAAATTATTTGAGCTCAGATTTTGTTTGTGGCCGTGTGGGTTCCGTTGAAGGATCGACTCGTGAACGCGTGAGAGAACCACTCAAGCGAGGTTAACGAACCTCTCAAGCTCAGAGCGACGACGTGTATTTCGCGCGCGAAAATTCAGATTTTGGCCAACTCGGCACTCATTTTTTTTTTTCAAAATCATGATTTTATTTCAAGAAACCTCATAATTGTTTTATAACAAAATAAATATTTGTTTAAAAATCCCTAATTTAAATTCAGGTTACATCAATTATCAGGAATGGATGATAAAAGATCAGAAAAAGTACCGGATGTCTCAGTGGGTAAAGGTATATTTGTGGCTATAACAAAACATAAGGCTGAGGGTTTTAAAGATATCATTTAACAAAGCTGCGTTGATGACACAGTGCCGCTAGGGCCAAAGATGTCCTTGTAAGGTAATGGTGACGTCTGTTGTGGAATACGAGAGTGTGGATTTAGTATAATTCGTTGTAACTGGTCCCAAAGATTCGAGCCAAGGCATGCCTAAAATAATGTTCACGCCTTCTATGTTTAAAACATACTCAGTCACTGTGAATTTAATGGCATGTATGAGCTGCTCGATGTCTTTACATTTCCCTCGACATGTCTCAGTGTGCCATTCCCCATTTTGACAAGGAATTTGTTAATAATATGTATGGGTAATTTCAAATAGTTTGCCATGCAGGTAGATTTGAAGTTGTGGGTACTGCCTCCGTCAATAGAAATTTCTATTGGTTGTGTGCATATATAGGATGTGAAACGAAGTCTACGGGCAGGGGGTGTTACTGTAGTATGTGTTAACAAACTCAGGATGGACACTTTCTTATAGGATCTCAGAAATATTTTCAATAATTTCGTCGTTGTGGACATTGGCAAAGTATAAAAGAAATCTTTTCCCCTTACATTTGTGACTGACAAAGTACTTATCGTCACGATTGTAACATAAACCACGCTCACGTTTAAATTGGTGTTCAGTAGGAGATAGATGCTTAATTGGAGGGTATTTGTTATTTGGATGAAACTATATAGTTTTGTTAGAAGTCTTAGACCAAGAGAAAGGTTTAGAGTTAGGCGGTATGGAGTTAATATCATCATAACTTTGGTCTTTGAACATGCGAGCTATAGCATTGGCGTCATTTATTTCAATTGGTTGTTGGGTCCTAACATGTTGACGAATGTGTGGTTTGAGCCCAGAGACAAAAACGTCTAAAAGAAATTTTGGTTGTAAACCAGGGACACGTGTAGTGAGATCCTCGAATTGTGTTTTGTATGTTAAAACATAGGTAGTTCGTTGGAGTTTAGTGAGGGATCCAGCAGATGTTTCGTAGGAGGATGGCCCGAATCTTTTAATGATAACATCGACATAAAACTGGAAGGTTAACGCGGGGTGGTCTCGTAAGGTAGCTTGGTACCAACAAGAAGCTGGTTTATCAAGATGTCATGTGGCAAGAACTATGTAATCCTGAGATCGAATACTGTGGTATTGAAAATACAGTTGGAGTTCATACAACCAATCAGTTGGATCGAAAACTACAGACATTGAATATTATTAGGACGGTTAGAAACAACCTGGGATGGCTGTGAGTTTGCTGAAGGTGTTGGTCCAAGAATGTTGTTGGAAGAGGAAGCGATACTAGGATCTAATTTGTTGTGTTGAAAGAGTTCATTGTAGATATCCATAGAGGTCTGCAACTCTTCAAATTTCTGCAAGACGTTTTGTTGAAATGATAGAAGTTGATCGGATGCCTGTTCTCTTGTTTCATGGATCTGTTGTGCTAACAGATGTTCTTTCATCTGCATTTCAATACCAATGATGTTATGCAGGTCACGCAATTGTAAGAAACATGTATCTTGTTCTTCTTGTAATGTGTCTTTGAGCTCAAAAATCTGGTGGAAGGTTTCCTTTAAACGTGTGTTTTCTTCCATTGAGTGGAGGTTAAGAGCAAATGAGAGCACCAAATGTTACACTCATATTCTTATAAGAGTAATCGTAACTGGAGGAAGGCCATTCGAGATGTTGGCCAATGGTAGAGAGAGCAAAAAGGTTGAGGAAGAAGACAAACATTTTTTTGATTTAATCACTAATGTCTCATTACATTGTAAGGGGTATTTAAAGCTAATGTTATAGACGCTGTACATCGGCTGGCTTAATTACATTGAATAAGAGTTCTGCCACGTGGTTGATGTAGGCCCCGTCCTAAAAGATCCTACATGGACGGCGTGACGATGACTCTCGCAACTCTCAACGCTCTCTAACCCGCACACTATGAAAACGCAGCCGACGCAATGATTTTATTTATTTCTCGCGCTAACATACGGATAGCCGATCCGCAAAAAGGAACGGAGAATGGCTATAGGCCAAAATCCTTTTCCGGCTAAAGGGAATAATATTGATTCCGACGAGCTTGGAGTTGTACCAAAATAGATCCACCAAGAAAAATTCACGAATTCGGAAAATGGTAGGATCTATCCCAACTAAAACAAAGAAGCGAGGATCGCCACTCCTCTCAAAAGGTCTTCGGAAAACCAAACGAAAACGACAAACTATTAAAAGTAATACCGCGAAACTTAACGATTAAAATTCCACGCAAAAATCGTCCACCCCAAGAACTAACTAAGAAAAGAAATCTTTTGAGTAGATAGTTTCGTTACCCCGCTCGGAAAAGTAGATCCGAGATGTTTGGATCCACAAGAAACAATCGCTTTCCTTGGACGCGGCGTGAGATGCACCAAGAATGAAGAACTCGTTCGTCTTTCCCGCTTCTCGCCGTAGAAGTTCGCCGTTAAACTCTTTCTTCCTTGCACTTGACTCCTCAAATTAAAGGAGGCCGAAAATTAATAGGCGGTGAAGGAGCCGGGGAGAAAGGCACGTTGGTGGAGGTATTGAAGGAGGGAAAGAGAGGAGGAGAGGGAGGAGATGGGCGGCCGAGAGCTAGGGAGAAGGGGGGCGGCCGAGTGGATGAAGGAGGGAGACCCCTAAGGGGGGGGGGGGGGGGGCGGCGGCAATAGAGAGAGGAGAGGAGAGAATTAGGTTTAGGGATTTTTGGGTTCTCAATTCATTCATAATCTAAAATGAAAAATACAATAGTCATGACCTTTTATAAGGCTTACATCAAAAAAAAACTATGAGCAGCCCAATAACAGTGGCTAAACGCACACCAACATGAAAAATGTCAAAAATAAAAAATTAGCTCATAAACTAGCAAACTAAA
Source organism: Platanthera guangdongensis (assembly GCA_039583875.1). Taxonomy (NCBI): domain Eukaryota; kingdom Viridiplantae; phylum Streptophyta; class Magnoliopsida; order Asparagales; family Orchidaceae; genus Platanthera; species Platanthera guangdongensis. The sequence continues at coordinate 144,472,297 of CM077163.1, read as the reverse complement.
ATTAATATTAATAATAAGTCTTTTTGCGTTGGCGAAGATTGTAGCCATGGCCGCTGCGGCGCCGCAAATCCTTGGCCGGTGGATCATCATCTTCATCTTCCGCCAATATCCCGCGATCACCATGAACACCAAGTGCGCCAACGTCGTCATCTTTACCACCAATTAGGCCGTCATGATGGCCGTCGCCATCAATCCTCCCCCGCTCAAAAGGACTCATCACTGATGAGTGGGCGAGAAAGTAACGACGCAAGAGATCCGCATCTAGAAGATCCACCTGTGCAGCAGAGAGCCAAGAGTCGTCCGAAGCAGGACGACCACGCCACAAGATCAAAAACCTGTGAATGTCACCGTCGGGAGTGGGAAACACCGCGTCCTGTAAAATCCTGTCAGGCAAGAAATCGGTCCGGGGGAACCTTGGAAATGCGTTAGGCGAAGAAGAAAACAAGTTGCATCATCAGTAGGCAACATACCTCCCGGAGAATCCGAAGGAGAGAGTGATCCAGAAACAATCTCACCCCCCACCCCATTAGACGATATAGTGGAAATATTAAACGGAGAGACAGAAAGTTCAGGTGGTGGAGCGACATAAAGCGTTAAATCCGAAATATTAAAAATAGGAGAGATTCCCCAATCAGCGGGTAACTTTAATAAATTTGTATTTTTGCCTAGCTTCTTCAAAACCCGAAAAGGACCGGCTCTCTTATTCGCTAATTTCTTTATGGTGCCCGAAGGCAGCCGTTCAGGGATAAGTCGAACCATTACCAGATCACCAATATTCAAGGAGACTGCTCGCCTATGTATGTTAGCATTCAATTGATAAATATCATATTGTTGAGCTAACGTCTTGCCAATGTGCTCATGGAGAGCGTGAACGTGCGAGGCGAAGTCCTGTGCAAATTGACTGGATTTAAAAGATGGAGGTAACGAAACCAAGTCAAGAGGCACGGGCGCCTTATATCCATGCACTATCTCATTCGGAGATAAACCGGTGGACCTATTTTTAGAATTATTGTACGCTAATTGAGCATGCGGAAGAATAAGGTCCCACGTACCCTTATGATCACCCACTAAACAACGAAGCAAACCTCCCAAGCTACAGTTAACTACTTCCGTTTGCCCATCCGTTTGGGGATGATAGGCGACGAGAACATAAGTTTAGTACCCAAGAGCTTCCACAGTGTTTTCCAGAAATAACTAGTAAATTTAAAGTCCCTATCACTCAATATCATTTTGGGGACGCCCCGATGTGCCACGACCTCTTTGAAATACAATTTTGCGACATGTGAAGCATCGTTAGTGTTATGACACGCGATAAAATAGGCCATTTTGGAGAAACGGTCCACGACGACCAGAATGGAATCATGTCGCCTAAAAGTCAGAGGTAGGCCCTATATAAAGTCCATGCTAACGTCCATCCATGGTACAGACGGGATCGGAAGGGGTGTGTAAAGACCCGCGTTGGTCTTGTTACCCTTTGCCAATTGACATACGCGACAACTCCCTACTATTTTATTGACCATTGGTTTGAGGCCCGGCCAAAAGAATTTGTCCTCTACAAGTGCGAATCGTTTTGTCTCGACCGAAATGTCCGCCTAGCCCTCCACTATGTAACTCCTAAATAATAAAATGACGTAACGATGAGCGGGGAATACATAACTGCATATGTTTAAATAAATACCCGTCACAGAGGTAGAATGCCGAGATAGTGGACGGGGAATTGTCCTGAGCGGCGAAGTATATATCCTTAAAGTTCGGGCATTGAGCATATTCATCTTTAATTCTTTCAAATCCTATGACCGTTACCTCCATGGTAGATAGGAATAAGGTGACCCGACTAAGAGCGTCCGCCACACGATTTAACGTACCCTTAAGGTGCTTGATAATGAATGTGTACTCCTGCAGGTAGGAGACCCATTTGGCGTGCCGAGGACTGATTTTAATTTGGGAGTTTACGAATTTTAGCGCCTCATGGTCAGATAATATCACGAATTCTTTCGAAATTAGATAGTGTCGCCAATGTTGGAGACAACGTATTACGACATATAACTCGCGATCATAATTGGAATAATTTAACTTTGGACCGGCTAATTTTTCGCTAAAATACCCCAGCGGATGTGCCTCCTGGCTTAAAACTCCTCCGATTCCTATCCCCGATGCGTCACAGGATAATTCGAACACCTTATTAAAATCCGGCAACCGGAGTAGTGGGGCTTCGGACATCCGTTCCTTAATCGTTTGAAAGGCACTAGTGACCGCTTTTGTCCAACTGAAATCACCCTTCTTCATGCATTCAGTGATTGGCGCCATGATACTACTAAAATTTCGAATGAACCTTCGATAAAACGTGGCCAATCCATGGAAACTTCTAACTTCCCAAATATTTTTAGGTTCCGGCCATTCTCTAATAACTTGGACCTTTTTTGGGTCAACATGAATACCTTCAGAACTCACTATGTATACTAGGAATTCCACGGAAGTCACACCAAACGCGCACTTTTTAAGATTAATAAATAAATTTTCTTAGCGCAGTGTTGTAAGGATGGTCCTTAGGTGAGTTTCATGATCCATCTGCGAGAGGCTAAATACTAATATATCATCGAAATAGACCACTACAAATTTACCCATGTATGGTTTAAATACTTGGGTCATCAATCGTGAGAATGTACTTGGTCCGTTGGTAAGCCCCTCTCCAAGCACTAACCACTCATAGAGTCCATCCTTAGACTTAAATGCCGTTTTCCATTCGTCCCCTTCCCGTATCCTTATTTGATGATAACCGCTTTTAAGATCCAATTTTGAAAATATGACGGCTCCTGATAGCATATCTAATAAATCGTCCAAACGGGGAATGAGAAACCTATATTTGACAGTTATTTTATTTATGGCCCGATAGTCTACACATAATCTCCAAGATTTATCTTTCTTCGGGACCAAAAGGGCAGGGACGGCACACAGGCTCTTACTATGACGGATAAATCCCTTTGCTAGTAAGTCTGAAATCAAGATTTGTAGCTCGTCATGCGCGGAGGGATTGAGCCCGTAATGGGGAAGGTTAGGCAAAGAGGAGCCTGGGACGAAATCAATTTCGTGCTGTATATCCCTCATGGGTGGCAACTCAGATGGTAAGTCCACCGGATAGACGTCCTTATATTCTTCCAATAACGTTCGCAGGGATAACGACAAATTCTCTAAAAAGGGTGAATCTTCCTTAGCTTGGAGGCATACTAGCGCATAGATGACGCCATCCAAGAAGGTCTCGCGCTCTAACTCTTTCTTGCTTATTAGGCTTATAGTTTTTTGTTCCGCAGTCACAATTGTGTCTTTGGAGGCATTCGACGGATCCTTAGGCGGTGTGGGTTTAAGAACAATGGTCTTACCGTTGAACTTGAACTCGTAGGTGTTGGCTCGTCCGAAATGGGTCACATCATAATCATAAAGCCACGGGCGCCCTAGTAGTACATGACAAACATCCATGGGGATGACGTCGCACCACACCTTATCGATATAGCTTTTCACCGTAAGTGGAACTAAACACCGCTTAGATACCGCGATTGACGTTTTGTTTACCCATGCTATTTTATACGGATGGGGGTGCGGTTCGGGGACTAAGTGCATACGAGTGACGACATTTTCCGAAATGACATTCATGCAACTTCCGCTGTCTATTATTAATTTGCACCATTTTTCACCGCTTTTAAAATTTAATGAGAAGATGTTCGTCCTATTATATTCATCCAACGCACGCTGTGTGGCCAGAATACACCTCATAACCATCATAAAAGAATCATCTTCGATATCACTCGGCTCGGCATCCGATTCACCGCCAGCTTCATAGACGAGCTCGGCAGGCTCAGACGTGGAATCTAAAAGTGCCAGTGGTTTACTCCTAGTGGGACACTCACTAGAGTAGTGCCCTTGGATTCCGCACGAATAACATATGACATTAGTCTTATTAATTCTTCCTACCGGAACTCTCTCGCCATTGGGATTTTTGTTGTTCCTAGCGGTAATTACTATGGAGCTTGAGTCAGTCGATCGGAACTTTCCTTTGTCCCGCATGGAGGACGAGGGTGGGGGTCCTAAAATAGATTTTCCTTTCTGGAAAACTCGTCCTTTGGACTTGTAGGCATTATGCTTTTCAATATCCAAAGCTGCATTGAAGGTCGTGTTAAGGTCCGTGTGACCATAACGCAAAAGCTTGCCTTGGATGTCCGGATTGAGTCCCTTACGAAAACGGGAGAGTGTAACTTCAGGCATTTCTCTAACGTCGCAACGTACCATCATGTCCTTAAGGAGACCCATGTAATCCGCTACCGAGCTACCCCCCTGGCGAAGGGTGGCTAGCTCGTCGAACATTTGAGTTCGGTGATACGCGGGGACATATTGGTCAGTCAAAAGTGCTTTCATGGCATTCCACCCAATTGGGGGTAATCCGTTCACGGTACCTAATCGTCTCTCTTCATTCAACCAGAACGTTTTGGCCCGACCCATAAGCTTCATCCGTGCAACTCGCACCTTCTCACCGTCCCTCAGGTTGCGCCATTCAAAATAGCACTCTATCTCCATGATCCAGTCTAAAAAAATTTGGGGTTCACCCATACCATCGTATGATGGTGGGTCAATCTTAACGGCCCTAGCTAGATCGAACTCATAAGGGGCTCGAGGCGTATGCTCATCGTCCTGATCCTGAAATTGGTTGTCTATCATCGCGTTGGTGGGCGGCCTGGGGTTGGGGACCCGGACGGTTTATCCCAACAGCGGGATTTCGAGGCGCCGCTTGATTTAGAGTCAGCCCTTGTATTAGTTGGGTGAGTGCATCGAACCTAGCGTTAAACTCTTCCCGTAGCTCCGCGATGGTGGCCGGAGTGTGTTCATCATCATGGTGGTCAGCCATACGTGAAGTGGATGGGTGATATTCCGTGCCACGCCCAGTGCGCATGAACAACAGAATTTTTGGGGCTTTGTCCAGATTAATTTTATAATGTTGGAATTTTTAAACACTTTAACCGTTGAGCGAACAAAAAAATTTTTTAGACTTTTATTCTTAGAAAAATATGGAGAATTTACAAAATTTTTTTTTATTTTCTGCAAATTTTTTTTTACTAATTGCAGACCAAATTCAGAAATTTCAGATTCTGCTTATGGTTTTGACGGGCTGTGCACACTCAAGTGAGAGTCGCAAATCCTACTACAGAGGGAGCAAGGGATGGTGTTGATTGAGAAACCAACACAAACCTGGATCTGATACCAAATTTGATGTAGGCCCCGTCCTAAAAGATCCTACACAAACGGCGTGACGACGACTCTCGCAACTCTCAATGCTCTCTAACCCGCACACTATGAAAACGCAGCCGACGCAATGATTTTATTTATTTCTCGCGCTAACATACGGATAGCCGATCCGTAAAAAGAAACGGAGAATGACTATAGGCCAAAATCCTTTTCCGGCTAAAGAGAATAATATTGATTCCGACGAGCTTGGAGTTGTAACAAAATAGATCCACCAAGAAAAATTCACGAATTCGGAAAATGGTAGGATCAATCCCAACTAAAACAAAGAAGCGAGGATCGCCACTCCTCTCGAAAGGTCTTCGGAAAACCAAACGAAAACGACAAACTATTAAAAGTAATACCGCGAAAATTAACGATTAAAATTCCACGCAAAAATTGTCCACCCCAAGAACTAACTAAGAAAAGAAATCTCTTGAGTAGATAGTTTCGTTACCCCGCTCGGAAAAGTAGATCCGAGATGTTTGGATCCACAAGAAACAATCGCTTTCCTTGGACGCGGCGGGAGATGCACCAAGGATGAAGAACTCGTTCGTCTTTCCCGCTTCTCGCCGTGGAAGTTCGCCGTTGGACTCTTTCTTCCTTGCACTTGACTCCTCAAATTAAAGGAGGCCGAAAATTAATAGGTGGTGAAGGAGCAGGGGAGAAAGGCACGTTGGTGGAGGTATTGAAGGAGGGAAAGAGAGGAGGAGAGGGAGGAGATGGGCGGCCGAGAGCTAGGGAGAAGGGGGGCGGCCGAGTGGATGAAGGAGGGAGACCCCTAAGGGGGGGGGGGGCGGCAATAGAGAGAGGAGAGGAGAGAATTAGGTTTAGGGATTTTTGGGTTCTCAAATTCATTCATAATCTAAAATGAAAAATACAATAGTCATGGCCTTTTATAAGGCTTTCATCAAAAAAAAGCTATGAGCAGCCCAATAACAGTGGCTAAACGCACACCAACATGAAAAATGTCAAAAATTAAAAATTAGCTCATAAACTAGCAAACTAAAATTAATATTAATAATAAATCTTTTTGCGTTGGCGAAGATTGTAGCCATGGCCGCTGCGGCGCCGCAAATCCTTGGCCGGTGGATCATCATCTTCATCTTCCGCCAATATCCCGCGATCACCATGAACACCAAGTGCCCCAACGTCGTCATCTTTACCACCAATTAGGCCGTCATGATGGCCGTCGCCATCAGTGGTTTAATCTCTGCTTCATATTACCTCGATTTTGCTTCCCTTCTTTTACTCTTCACCGTTTGATGTGGTGTACTGGATTGATGTGCTTACTGAACGTTGGCAATATGATTGATATGGACAGTGGATTCTTCACTATGCTTCGTAATATTTGACTCTTTAATTTCCCGCTAGAACAGTTCCAGTAGCTCGTTGTTGTGGCGGCGACAACACTGAGTGGCGGGATGTCATTGTACCCACAGATGGCACTGGAGACTGCAAGGATCTGACGTGATAGGGGCGCTTGTGGATGGAAGACCGTTGGCGTGAAGCTCTGTACCGGGGCGAGTGTGCCCATCAAATGTAGTTGGGGGAGATGAAGAACCCTGCTGAAGTTGATCCGCGGCGGTGAGAAGCGGCAGCTCTTGGGGGCGGTTGTCAGAAGGAATGGATCAAGTGGGTCTTCCAGAACATGTGACTGGAGTGGAGGCTGCAGGATAGAGACCACATGAACTAATAGTGGCGACACACATTGTGGCGACACTGTTTTTTGGTGTGGAGGCGGCGAGGTCGGTGGTTTAATTGCGGGGTGGGAACTACTGGAGGCAATGATGGAGCCACAATCACTGCGAAGGTGGGAGGAGCTTCTTCGAGCGCATGTGGGATCGATGACTTCTGCAGAGGGATCAATTGTTGCGTCTGTGGAATAAGACCCCCTAAACGCCAATCAATGTTGTCGATGAGTCACGATAGCGCAGCGTCATATGACGCCGACATCTCCAATAACTTTTAAAACATCGAACAGAGGGCATCTTACTCGTCAGAGCTCGTCATCATATTGCAGTAATTAATTAATTCAATTAAGAATTAATTAATTAACCAATTAATTGAATGAGTGCATGTGACCCAGAGACTTTGATGCTGTTTGGTGGGCTCGGGAAAGAAGAAGTGTGGATGGCTAAAGAACAAGTTTGTAATGAGGATGACGTAGCGTGGGGCTCACTAAGGGCTCTGCGACACTGGTGTAGGCATGGTACGAGCACAGAGGATGGAGCTGCTATGAACAGAAGGCGCGGGGCTTGATCGAATAGGTGGCCTAGATGATGGAAGGAGTGATGGGCGCTCTGCGTGCTTCGAGGAGGTCGAAGGCTCTGCGTGTTGTCGAGGAGGAAGGAGCTTGCATTGAGGGCAGATGCTGGAAGATCGCAACATAAGGATATTCGTTGGTTTCACACTAGAGACACGCAAGCGCCACCCGTGGTTGCAAGAAGAAGAAGATGCTGGTGCAACTGCTGATGTTGGTTGCGATGGGCTCTAGTGCTGCGGCTTCTATAGAGGATGACGTGAGGGGGCTGTTGTTGTCAATCCAATAAAAGGAGACAGAGGGAATCATGTTTATGTGCTGAGCAGGAATGGGGTGTGAGAATGCCTGAAAGAGGGTGGTGTCTGGAGTCCGTGGGAGTCGTCCCGTGAAAACCCGAGAGGAAGGGGGCGCGGCCCTTTGGTGGCAGCGGATTGTGGAGAACTGTGGTGGCAGAGGAAGGAAGACTCTGATACCAAGATATTATGGGCCTAGCCCGTAACGTCGTCAGAGGTGGCGGTGGAGATACAAGGGGAGCTGAGCTCAACCCACGGAGATGCGAGGGGAGAGGAAGATAAGATGCCTTTGCTCCAGCCTAACCCTAGAAATATGAGGCGGAGAAACAAATTAGTGAGAAGAATAGGAGCTTTCTAATTTCACTCATAACTTCCCACGTGCCCCAAGGGGTTTATTTCTAAAATTACAAAGTGAAATGAGTGTAAATACCTGAAAATAAAGAGAACACGAAACGATAAAACAATACAAACTCATGCATCAACTTGATTAATAAAAGACACCTAACATGAATACATGATGACACTAATTAACGACGTAGATAATTGGTCGTGTGAGACCATAACAATGTGTTGGGGTGTCAGTGGCTATATCTTCAGCTTTATGGGGGGCTGTTGGGATGAGGGTGAGTTGGTGACTGGATCTGGGACACCTATGTTAGGTGAGATGACCACATCATGATTGGTATTTGATATTTTTGTGCTTAATTTCTGCGAAGTTAATCCTCTTTGTTACATCTGTTCTTAGTTGCTAATAATGATTAGCCGCTGAATTCACGAGGTCTTTTTTGTGAAATATATAGCCGTGTATAAATTGCTTTTTGCTGGTTTTCCTTTTTTCCCTCTAGATAATAATTAGCAGCTGTCGTCATTAGTTCTTCTTTTGTTAGAATTATATAGCCTGTGTAAATTCCTTTTTGCCTGTCATTTTTTCTCTCATGATTACATGAAATTTCCATGAGTTTGTGCTAATCTGAGGCTCTTTTTTGGAGAGTGGTGGGAAAACAGTGACGGTCGTGAACACAATTATGAAAATTATAGGTAACATTTGGGTAGGTGAAATCAGGAACTTTATTTTCCCAAGATGATGTTTAGGAAACAACGTCACTATAGTCATGCACGTGTAATCAAGCTTTATATGTTGTGAACACCTAGAACCCCCAAAGTGAAATTTGTGTCAAAAAAGCTGCCTCGAAAGTTCTAAACACAAGTAACCGTCACCATTGCATTTACTATCACGGTTGCACACTGCCACTGGTCAAATGTTATGGTTGTCTCAAACAAAGCCTTGTATTGAAATTAGTTTTCATCTAGTTTCTCGTAAATCTAATGTCACATGTATGGTTGTCCCAAACTAAGCCTTGTCTTGAAATTAATTTTCATCCAGTTTCTTGTAAATCTAATCGCACATGTATGTTGGTTTACCGGAAAAAGTTTCCTCTTAGCAAGCCACTGGAAAGAAATATCTATATAACATGGAAGATAAAATTTTGTACTTCCACCATATAATACTTATCATATTGCTAAGTTATGTTTAAAAAACCTTTATTGTGCAAGGCCAATGCTCTGGATGCTGAATGAAGGAAGCATGGTTATGTGCACATAAATCAAAATGGATTCTTGGGTCTGTCCTCTCTGATGTCTTTGGCTTTGATTTGAGGGCATGATTCTGCAGCAAACGTGACGGTATGGGGGGCCATTATTTCAATGATATCTGTGAGCAACCACTTTGTGCATTTATTGTCAACGGTTAGGTCTTTCTCCTCTGAGAGAAGCCACTTTGTGCATAGTGCCAAAGATTAGGTCTGTTTCCAATCTTCCCCCGCCCATACCCTCAATGATTGGGGACTATATGAGTTTTGTTATTTTTGTTGTATGTTTAAAAAACCTTGTGTGTACTTTATCTATATGGTACGGTAAGCTTTAACGATAATATAGATATAGTCAATGGAGATATATTGCCAAGTTATGTTTAAATTTCTATCTGGAAGGCATCTGAAGGTTATCTGTCATGAAGTTTATGGTCCATTAATTTTACTATGAGGGCTTCCTATTTATGTACTAAATTATGGAATATTCTGAAATTATGCAGTTTAGCATTCATAGTGTACATCAAGATAAACTTCCCCAGTCTATTGGGATATTCAGAAAGAATGAGTTACAAACTTGGCCGCCGTGTGGAGAAATTTTTCCAACCGGGTTTCGTTTCCAAATTCTCATCTGCGATCAATCATGAGGGGACGTGCGACATACACTTTTTGCGCCTGGAGCCGGAAAGAGGGGAAGTTGGCATCCTAGGAGATCGAAATGATCTCCTAGGAGATCGAAATGATCTCCTAGGAGATCGAAATGATCTCCTAGGAGATCGAAATGATCTCCTAGGAGATCGAAATGATCTCCTAGGTGTTCCCCCTCACGGAAAAAATTTCCGTCCGGGTTTTGGTCCTCAAAAGTTCATTTGTTTGAGAAAGCGTAGGGATGTCGGTGCAGTTCCTTGAGAATGCCCACCAGAGTTTTCCCAAAAGATAGCGCATTCCACTTGGCCAATTTTTGCGGAACTAATTGTTGAAAGTCAAGCTACCTTAGTCTCAGTAGGGGGGGGGGTGATTATCTTTTGCTTTGGTGTATTATTACAATGAGGAGTCTATCAGAAAAGAGGGGAACGTGGAGGAGAACTTCATAACCTAAAGGTGTTGCTTCGTTCGATCGTTCTCCGTGCCTCTTTGTTGACGCTGTTCTACGCTAGTTCCAACCTTTCATGGGCTTCTTGTTCCGTCTTTTTGTGAGGATCGATTTCCTACTATAGTCGTCGTCCTGCTGCCGTCGTTCTCCCACCGCTCATTTACCCGTCGAACGATCTTCCTGCTTCCCAGTTCTCCGCTTCAACAGTCGTGCGCATTTAAGATCCATATACGGGATCCGCCTGCTACGTTCTTCTATTTTTTTTGTTTCCGCTTCCTGCCTCTTGGGCCCTGAGCTTCCTGAAGAGAGTTCTTCTTCCTGTGTGTTCTTATGGAGGACAAATCAATGAGTGTTAGACTATTAGTGTTCTTGAAGGGGTTGTTGATCAACCTAATTATTTTGGCAGAGCAAGTTTAAATGTGGATTTCACTTAGGCATGACTCACATCAAACTGAATGGAGAAACGACCTCCTATAGGCACAGTTTATGCAGAGATTCATTGGGAGATGTCGAAGACTTGAGTTTCTTACTGAATCCAAACCTGCTCCGAGCAAGGACGAACCCTCTTATGAAAAATGGGAAGGTGAAAATCTTACCGTGATCAATTGACTTGCCAACATTATGGAACCCAAGATTGCTAGACAATTCTTATTATGTCAGACTGCTAAGAAACTGTGAGAATTGATTGAACAAAATTATTCAAAGAAAAAGACCTGTCAAGGATCTATCAACTTTAATCTGAACAAATCTAAGAAGCATGGGTACGTTTAAAACAACCGCATACACGTATCAGGTTCTTCTCTAGAGATTCTGCATTTCTGTCCAGAAATCAATTTCCAGATTTCTGTCCAAAATCAATTTCCAGATTTCTGTCCAGAAATCAATTTCCAGATTTCTGTCCAGAAATCAATTTCCAGATTTCTGTCCAGAAATCAATTTCCAGATTTCTGTCTAGACACTAAATTAGTGATGAATGTTTATTATATTGTTTTTTCCGTCCTTTTCTTATTACAACAGTTATGTCTCAATCACAATATCTTGTTAGTGTCACTGGTTCAACGTCTACCTCAACAACAAGTACATTTATTTCTGATGACACAAATAAGGATGATAATGCTACACTCTAGGCTTATGTGTTTCTTATTTATAATAGAGATGTTGGTGACAAACAAAAAATGGAAATGCAATTTTTATGAGATTGATTTCAGTGGCTCGTATTCTAGGGTAAATAGTCATTTGCTAAAAATATTCTGGAATGATATTAGAGTATGTCCAAAAGTGACCCATGAGTATTTAAAAGAGCTTCAAAAAATGGTTTCTACATTATAAGAAAAATGCAAACCGGCTCCCAAGGTAGTAATGTTTCCCAATACAAGTCAAACTTCTCAATTAGTTTTGGAAACAAAAAAAAGAGGTGGACATATAGATATGACATTTCAAAATAAAGCTAGACATGTGTTGAGGAGTCACATAGCTAGGATGTTCTATTTTGATGGTTTGCCATTTTATTTAGCTAGAAATTCATATTATATTAGTTCATATAAATTTGCTTGTAATCACAATCTTGATGGATTTGTTTCTCCTGGATATAATGCTTTAAGAACTACACTTTTGTAAAAAATCCAATATCACTAGAATCCTTCAGTCAATTAAAAATTCTTGGCCCCAAAAGAGAATCAGCTTAGTTAGTGACGGTTGGACAGGTGCTTAAAGAAGACCTTTGATTAATTTTATGGCGGACTCTAAGCACGGTTATATTGTTTTAAAGACAGTTGATCCATCAAGAGAGTACAAAGATAGACATTATATTGCAAATTTGATGATGATAGTCATTAACGAAGTTGATGTCAAAAATGTTATACAAGTTATCATTGATAATGCACCATTGTGCAAGGCAACAAGAGCAATTGTAGAGGCACGATTCTCATATATTTTGAACATTTTGTGTTGTGCATACGTTAAATCTAGCATTGAAAAATATTTGCACAACCAATAATACCGATCATTGTGCTACAGTTAGACAACAATCAAGATGGATAACTCAAGTGGCTAATGAAGCTCAATCAATCAGGACTTTCATAATGAATCTTCAGTACATGTTGAACATGTATATCTCTTTTGTTTCACTGAAGTTACTTGCAGTTGTTGGAACACGATTTGTTTCCACTATAATGATATTGAAAAGATTTAAACTTGTGAAGATGAGTTTCCTTAATATGGTTGGATGTCCCGAATGGACTTTTTATAGAGCTGATGTTGTTTAAAAAGCTCTAGAAATTAAAACATCATCTATAGTGACAAATGCTGGAATGACATGAACAAGATTTTTGATATAACAAGACCCATATATGATATGCTTAGGATTCGTGATACAGACAAACCTAACCTTCATTTGGTATATGATATGTGAGATTCAATGATATAAATTTCTGAAGATTGAAATCTATAGTCACAAGAAGTTAACGGACTTGGAGGCTCATTGCCCTCTTTATAAGGAAATTTATGATGTCATCGTTGATCGATTTACCAAGAGTTGCACACCACTACATTACATGACTCATTCTCTTAATCTAAGATAATTTTCTTGCATATTTGATATTTAACATTTACTATAAGTTTTTTTACTATATGCTTTTATTTGTAAGTATTATAGTCGAGAATGGCTTGATAAAGAGCCAAATAGAGTTGCTTCAAATACAAATGAGATTTCTTTAAAGAGGAACATAATCTGACATTCCTTCTGAACTTGAATTACAAAGAGCTTAGGTATTAGGATGAGATTATGTTCCTGATTTGGAGACCGTAGCTCATTACATTCAGGGAGAAGTTAGTCGTATAAACTCTCTTCGTACTGATGCCCGCGTGGGATATGAGAAATCTGCTCTTATAGTTGAACAAAGAAAGTGGAATTCTAGAAACATAAAATATGAAGATAAGAGTAAGATGACGTGTCCTCACTATGGAAAGAAGGGACACGCGAAGGATAAGTGTTGGTACTTGCATCCCAACTTGGTTCCTCTGGGTTGGAATCGTGCCACTGATGAGAGGTATGCGCAATCACCAACGACTAAGTACGACACATTGGAGAACGTAGATCATCTTATGACGAAAAATGAAAATTTATTTTAGGAGCTAATTTCCCTGAAGTCTAGTGTTGGTAGACCTGTTACAGACATGTCTGGTACCGCTGATCATTTTCAAACTACTTCTCTATCTGTTGTGAATCCAACTACACATTGGATCATTGACTTAGGAGCTTCTGATCATATGACATGATCTTCTATTGGGATTATTTCTATCTCAACTGCATCTGGCAGTGTTAAACTTGTTGATGGGTTTTCTGCATTAGTGACTGGTAAAAGGATTATCCAAATCTCACCAAATATCTCCCTCAAATCTATAGTTCTTGTTCCTTCATTTCCTACCAACTTGCATTCTGTGAACAGTTTAACTAAACAACTAAATTACGTTATTATTTTCTTTCTTCTCATTGTATTTTCCAGGATCTGGCGTGTTGTAAGAAAACTAGTGGTGGAGATGAGTCAGGTGATGTTTATGTTATGAACTCTAGTCTTGTATTTAGTGCTCAAAAATCCTCAAGTACTGATCGATTGATGTTGTGACACAAAAGTTTTGGGCGTGCCAATTCGAAGACTGAAGTCTACTTTTCCTAGCTCTTTTGATGTGGCTGAAACCAAGATTGACCTTCAAGAAACCAAGATTGACCTTCAGTCTTGTGAATTTGGAAAATATTGTAGAACGAATTTTTCTCCTAGGAGTAGTCAGAGAGTTAAGCGTTTTTATTTGATACATTCTCATGTTTGGACTTCTCCTATTTGCAACATGAATGAATTTTGCTATTTTGTTTCGTTCATTAACAATTACTCTCATTTTACTTGAATTTTTCTTTTGAAAAAGAAAATGATGTGTGTGTTATATTTTTTTATTATTTACCACTATGTGCAAACCCAGTTTAGTTCTCAAATTAAAATTCTTAGCAGTGACAATGAAGGTAAATTTATAGGTGGGGAACTTCTGAGGTCCTGAGTGATTATGACATTATTTTTCAAACTTAGAGTAGCGGCCCGCGGACTGCCACAGAGGAACAATATACATTGCATATTAATCATAAACATTTAAAAGCCAAGCAACAATTTATATAACTATACCACAATAAGTAAAGGAACTCTTATTCCAAATACTTTACATAATATTAGTGTATTACATGTCCAAATATACAAGTCTATTACATCTTAACTTTAAACACAACTAAATTAAAAGTTCTTTTGGTAAGTGGGGCGCTTCTTGGCACGACAACAACTCTCACGAGTTTTGGGCCTTTGGCCCCTTCAAAACTTCCTACTAATCTTTTATACCATATTCGATAGAGCTCAAATTTATTCTGATTTACGTTTAACTCCTAAAAACTTTAGAATGGAAAAGTGTTAGTCTTTAAATAAAAGACTAAGCGAGAAATTTTATTTTTTTAAGTACTATGCGGGCAAAACAAATATTAAATAACATGATAGTTATTTTTATACAGTATGAGCAGTCTATACGATGTACTATTGTCATTTTTTAACTGGTATTGAAAGGAATACCAAACAATATAAGTAATGACTAATATTTCAGTTTTACCTCTTTCTTCAAATGCTATATATTTTCATTTCATTTAGTCAAAGGGTACTGTATATTAGTAATCAGTCTTGGGCTCACTCTACTGGTCAAACTTAGCAACTCGCTTAAGGCCTATCAAGGCCCAACTAAGTTGATCTGAGTATTTAATCCAGTGCGCACAACTCGCTTAAGACCTTTATGGTTCAACTGTATTTAAAACAGTCTACAGTTACCCTTAACATTTTGCATCGATGCATTTCATATGATATTTCGTGTTATGGTGGCAATAATCATCTTACTTAAGTTTTCATGTACACAAGTTATCATGAGTATAAAATAGAACATAATTAAAGAAATAAACCCTCACATTGAATTTCTCCTTGCCTTTGTCTTTCCTCGGATAATTATCTCGTCGGTCGGGTGACGTCATCTTTTTTTGTAGCTGAAGTAAGCATCATTTGTGTATAGTTCATAACTCTAAATATTACTGTGTGGATTCTAAGGTTGATTAAGACAATAAGTGAAAAAGACATCTCAACTCGTGTTATATCCCCAAATAAAACCACATTTCATTTCCAATATACTTGGCATTCCCAAATTTTCCTAATATCTATGATTCCCTCATATTTACATGCTTCCTCTAATTATCATTTATGTCCCATAAAGTGAAATCCATAATTAATTCATTATACGACATCTCAACATCAAAATATTGCATATTCACAATTAAATTCAGTTTTAATATTCACAATTAAATTCAGCAAAACTATCATTCACTGACGTTCACTTACTATTAAAATAAGGCCATGCACACTTGATCATGCTTCCCACAGGGCAAATTTGAAATTATCAATTTTCTGTGCAAAACTAGCCCTTATATAGGGAAAACAACTCTCAAAAGGGAAAAACACAACAGACTTATAATGATTTCATCAAAATTCTGATAATGGACAGCAGCCCTAGTATTTCTAAGGCTAATTTCAGCAGTATTATTATGAAAAACAGCAGTCAACAAATAATTTAACTTCATTTCAGTAGGTTAATTCTTATGGACAGCCTTCATAGCATTTTTAAAAATAAAAATAAGTATTTTCATCCATAAAATATGTAATTTCCAGCAATCTTATGCTATTTACAGCAAAATCCTTAACTGTAAACATGATTTTCACCCTATGTTATTAAAGGCGTGCCTCAGGCGCCTAAGGCTTAAGGCTCACTAGACTCAGTGGTTTGCGCTTATGTGCGCCTTATTTGCGCATTTAGAATATAAAAAGCGTGCGTCGGTGAGATTTTTATTGTAAATTTTTTTCATCAAAAATAAAGAACAAAATAATGTGAGAACTCAATAATTTTTTATTATTTAGTGTTTGTGAAAGATAATTGTGCTTTGAGACTTCGATATAATGCAAGTGACCACATTGATTCTATTTTTTCAAAGATATAAACGATAATAATTAATGATTAATTAGTAGACTAGATGAAAAATTTGATCGAGAAGGAAATGATGTTTGATACTGATTATTTAAAATAGATGTGGTTGCGCCTTGCCTTCGTCAGGCGCGCGCCTGCGCCTTAAGTCTTGCGCCTTGGGTCCAAGACTCCTTTGCGTTTTTGTGCGTCTTGCGCCTTTAATAACTAAGTTTTCACCAAAGCCCTATCAATTCTACCAAATGTTGTCATGCTAACTTAATTTACATATCAATTTAGGGCGTCCATCAAGTACAACCCAAAATTAAGTTTACCAAAAATCACCCATATTAATTTCTTTAGCACATTAAACTAGATTTGCATGCCAAAAAATCAGCCCCCCATGAATTATTAGTTTGCATGCAAATTAAAATCAACATACTACTTGAAAATATCGCTCTCTTTCCTAACAACCTCGAAAGAACAACAATCCTTCATGCTATTAGAGCTTTATACATCAACCTTTCATCAAAATAAAAATATTTTTCTTTCAAAATTCTCAAAAACATACTCTAAATTCATAAAGGAGAGGGGAAAGGGGAAAAGAAAGGCTTATAGAAGAGAAATGAGACAAGGTATGAAGATCTCTACGATTCCTTGTTCAGTCGAAACTCCAAACACCCACTGATAGTACGCCGATACCTCACTGCTAGCACACTTGGTAGGGGAGAAGGCTTAGGGCCAGTTCTCTCCGCCGTAAGCTGATCAAAGTGGGGGAAAATGACGAGGAAGAAGAGGAGCGCTGCTGTTTTTCCGGAAGACCTAGGCGAAAATGAGAGCAGCGACTGTGCGGTGCGGGATTATAATATTGGCGGCTCGGGAGTTTAATATAAGCCGGTCCAATCCCTTCACTCCACCGTGAACCTTTTCACTCCACCGCTTAAACTACCGCCCAAGACATAACATTTTTGTTTCAACCCAAATTTTGACCCAATTAAATCAGATGTTTTAGTTGGTTATCAACACCATGCTTAATACAAGTTTATCATTTATATCTTCAATACTTTGTATACACTTAAATAAAATTCGTGTGCACTTAAATAAAAATCGTATACATAGTAATTGTTATGCCATAAATTTTTATTAAATAAAAAAAAAGTGTGAATGAAATATTGCTACGACGACATGTCATAAATGGTTCACCTTTCTTTTCCCTCAAAACTAACTCGATATAAAACTTTTAATTCATTTTATGTTGTGCGACAACATTTGGGTGTTACACTTCGTGCCTTGAGACTCCTTAACAAAATGGGCTAGCAGAAGGGAAAAAACGTCATATTATTGAAACTACTCGTTGTTTATTACAAGAGATGCATGCCCCTAGGGGATTGTAGGATGATGGAGTTCTCACTTATGTCTAACAACTCAATCAGATGGTGTCTGATACTTTGGAGGGGAAGTATCCTCTAAAACTTCTCTGTCCAAATCTTTCGTTATTTAATCTCCCTTCTAAAGTTTTTGGATTTGTTGCCTTTGTACATATTGTGGGACCACATAAGGATAAATTGGATCCTCAAGCTATTAAATGCATTTTTGTTGGATATGCTGCTAAGCAAAAGGGATATAAGTGTTACTCATTTTCGTTGCATAGAAAGATTATATCTAAAGATGTTATATTCTTTGAGTACACTCCATATTATTCGAAAGAAGGGAAAATGTTATATATTAAGAGAAGTATAAAGATGAGGGTTGTATTAACCACCTCTCCCAACTTTCATGGATATTCTATCTCCTTGTCGCTCGAATGTTCCAATTGAAAGGAAAGTATCATACAAATGATCTGCATGTCTACAACAGAAGGAAGAATCTTCAAGTCTATTACATGAAGCATGTAAGAAGAACTGAACAAGTGTGTCATACTTATGTTTCACCACCCACCACCACTCTGCCAGATCCAAATGCCAAGAACACCCATGTAGATACACCTCTTCTCTAAATTCATAGTGGTGTACCAGATACCCTATTGATAAATATGTTTGGTATTACTCTATCTTTCCATCATTGAAATCTTATCTTACGTCAGTTTTTTTTATTTCTATCCCTAATAATTTTAAAAATGTTGTCTAATCCTCATTGGAAGAAAGGTATGGAGGTTGAGATGAATGCTCTCCAACATCAAAATACTTGGTGAAATTGTTCTTATTACTCATGGACATCTTACTGTCGGATGTAAATGGATATATACTATCAAATACTTGTAGTATCACACTCTTGATAGTTATAAAGAATGACTTGTCGCTAAAGGCTTTACTCAAATTGATGGGATTGACTTCCATGAGACTTTTGCGCTTGTTGCTAAACTCAACTCAGTTAGAATCCTACTATTTATTCCTGCCTACAAGTCTTGGCCTTTGTATCAACTTGATGTGAACAATACATTTCTCCACGGTGAATTAAAGATTCCCCCGCCTGGCATAGAAGTACTTAAATGGCTTGGATGTCGTCCTAGGAAGACGGTGTATGGTCTTAACAATCACCTCGGGCCTGGTTTGAAAAGCTAAGTGTCAAATTCCTAAGACTGGATTTCTGTCGTTGTATTTATGATCACTCAGTCTTCATCTACCAGGAGCAATATACCATTATTCTTATTTTCTATGTGGATGATATCATTATCACCAGATCTGATGATCAACACGTTGCTCTTGTTAAAAGAAAAATAACCTCTACTTTTGAAATTAAAGATTTGGGTGTTCATCGATATTTTCTTGGAATTGAGATTGCTAGATCTTTTGGGAAGATTATGATCTCGCAATGCAAATACGTCTTGGATCTTCTCTGTGATACTGGATATGTGGGAGTGAAACCTGTGGATAGTCCTGTGGATGCTAATTATGATATCCAGTGTGCAAGAGAAAATTCTTAGAGAAGATCAAATAACCACAGGTTGCATAAATTATGACATCACAATAACCGTGACACTGGTTAATTTACTGGACTATCTCCAGACTCCAACATCTCATTTGTGGATGGGTTGATAAGCCAATTTATGCATAATCATAAAATTCATCACTATCATGCTACTCTTCAAATCTTTAAGTATCTAAAAAGGACCCTGAAAAAAAACATCATTTATCAACATCATGGTCATCTTAAAGTTCACGGTTATTGTGATGTTTATTGGACTGATTCCTCCCCTGATAGAAGATCTACAAGTGGATATTCTATTTTCGTGGGTGATTAACTCGTTTCCTGGAGGAGTAAGAAGGAAAATGTTGTTGCCCCATCTTTTGATAAAGCAGAATATTGAGCTATTACCATTACGATCTGTGAGTTGATATGAGTTAAATTTATTTTGGGTGATATGGAGTTTCCTGTCTTGGAGGCCTATGTAACATCCGTAATCTGACGCAAAATTTAATTAAATTATAGGGTCAAATCGCGAAGGATTTTGATCAAGACCGCGCGTCGTCGAGGCTTAATGTTAGTATGCTTTAAAATCGCGTTCGTTAATTAGCGATTTATTTCAGTTGTAAAGATTGTGTGACACATTTTAATTTAAATGCGAAGCGCAACACAATTTTTTTGTCTTAAGGAGATAATGTGGGTTGACACGTTTAGGAGTGGGTTGCGTATATCAATTTACGCCTCTTTGGGGGGAAAAGAGGGCGGATTTTCCCCAGTAGTTATTATAACCGCACATTGCCATTTGATATAAGCCGCAAGCCCCTAACCTAAAATCCCGTAACCCATTATTCACGGGAGAAAAACCGCAATCCTCTTCCGCTGACTTCGATTCTTTTGCTAGCCGCGCCTTCCGCCTCCTGCAGCCCTAGCGACGCCTGTTCCCCCCTCCGAATCTCAGAGCCGACCCTTCCTCCTTCCTCTACGGGCGCCGACGAGTTCCCTCCTTCCTTCCGTTGCCGTGGGAGAACGGGTTTCAACCCTAACCGGTGGAAGTCAAGGGTGTTGAGACATCGTTTTGGACCCGGTGAGTTTAGTTCCTCACTTGTCTCCATTTTTCGTGAAAATCCTTCTATTGGAAGTTAATTCTAACTTTCTTCTCATTTTTCTCTTGCCCTAATTAGGGATCGGAGTACTAGATCCACCGCAAATCTGGAGTTGATCGCATTGTGAGTCTAAATCACTCTCACGTATAGGTACTACACTATGTTGGTCCTTCTTTGTTTACCCTAGCCATTTTTTGAGATTCCTTTACCGATAACCCTAAAGGAAAAAAATGCGTAATTTAGGTTTGTCTTGGATTGCAGATTTTTGGTGGCCTCGGGGCAAGGTTCTGGAAGTCCGTTGTAGTCGGATTTCCTTCGGAAAAGTAAATGTCGTCGCGCCGAGTGTACGAGCGCCGCACCACCACTGTAAGGAAACCTAATCCCTGTTTGTTAGACGTAACAAGAAAATTATTTTATATACGCATGTGTAAGTTTCGTACAAGCATCATAATCATGCATAAAAAAGTGTGGCGGTAGGAAAACAGTCGCGGAAAAGGTGTAGGATGACACCCTTCTCCAAGACCCGAATTATCAGATCATGTATAATAACGTTCGACACAAAATCTTTATACGTGTATGTAAGTTTAGAAATTTGTCCAATTAAGGGCTTGAACGTCCCTTCTAGCCGACCACAAGAAAATTAAGTGTCGCTCAGTAGTACACTAAAGAGAGGTCCCAAGCAGAGTAGTGTTAGACCAAAAAGGGTCAGTAAGCACGCATAAGTTTTCTCGTGATTGGTAGAGGCGCACTACCTTTCTCATAGGGCATATGATATCCTATGAGTAGTAGAGTCTTGGGAGTTGACTCCCCTTTGAGACAACAGATTCGAGACCGTGTCTGCGCGACACCAGGACAATTGAGTTCATAAGATGGTCTCGGGTCGTCAGATTTCAGTTGCGCGTTAGGAGCTACTCTACCTAGAGCCTTTTAAGTAGAAGTACAGATTAGAAGGCACCTAGAACTCAAGCATGGACCTGACGTGAGACAACGCTCTAGTTAGTGAACGCCGGGGCTTGGGTAAATAAAATGGAAGTTCTTGAACATAGAACGAGTATGTCTTTTGACTAGGTAGTATTGTAAACACATGCATATCATCTAGCATAAACATTTTTTAATGAACAAAATTATTTTCAAATGGCATGCATTCATCATTTAAGAAAATGTTTTAGTGTCACTAGGAGGAGTTATTTTTCCTTACTCTGACCCCCTTGTGGGCAATGTTTTTACATGTGACCCATGTGAGAAACTACGCCTAGGATGAGCGTCTTTGTGTTGTCAGTTCGTAGCTGGTTTCCTTTTCAGTTTTCTTTTATTTCAGTATACACTTGTAACCTTGGATACTGTATTTGGTTAATGTTTGAAATATCATGAATCAGACTGTTACGAGTAGCCTGCCTCCCTATTATACTGGGCCTATTTTCCAGCCCAGCGGGGGACCCACTCGTATGCTTAACAGGGCCGCGACCCAGTGGCGCCCAACCGGTTGTGGTGGCACGGGCCGCGACCCTGTTAAGCATACAAGTGGGTTCCCCGCTGGGCTGGAAAATAGGCCCAGTATAATAATGGGGCAGCCCACTCGTAACATAAAAGTGCACTTTTATGATACGATCCAACTGGGCCACTGGGCTGCTCGCAGGGCCATCTAACCCAGGATCCATAGCCAGCCTCAGCCGACCGCACCAGGATCGCGGGCCATACACCCCAAACCATCTCCAATGCGGGACCCATGCTGCTCACTTGACGGATCCATAGCTGGGCGCCACGTGGTGGGTTGTTGAGGCGGGGGCTCGATCCCCCAACCTCTTAGATAAGACTCGCTTCCGCAGAGTCTGCTCACCAACTGAGCCGCGGGCCTGGTGCGATCGGCTGGGGCTGGCTATGAGCAGACTCTGCGGAAGCGAGTCTTAACTAGGAGGATGGGGGATCGAGACCATACACATTAATGCCTCCAAGAGGATTACCTCTGTCCTATTTTAAAAATGGGAGAGGGTTATTCCTAAGCCTCCAAGGGCAGCACCCTCTAAGGTTGCTTCTGAAAGCACCAGAGCTGTTCCAACCACTCTCCCAACCCTAGAAGAGGTCTTATCTAGGAGGTTGGGGGATCGAGCCCCCGCCTCAACAACTCGCCACGTGGCGCCCAACTATGGATCCGTCAAGTGAGCAGCCTGGGTCCCGCATTGGAGATGGGTTGGGGTGTATGGCCCGCAAGCCTAGTGCGATCGGTTGGGGCTAGCTATGGATCCTGGGTTAGATGACCCTGCGAGCAGCCCAGTGGCCCAGTTGGATCGTATCACAGACTTATTATGTTACTTCAGACTTTCTGTTCTTTCATCTTAATTCATGTTTAGTGGCTCTGTGAATTCAATATATAAAGGTATGTGGTTACCCTTAATTATCTTTCATAGCTTCCGTTGTAAGTTTAAACAATCATTTTTCTTTATACCTGTTGTGTACTAGTTTTGATACTGTTTCCTAGTTTTCTTTATATCGCTGACCCGGCCGGACGGTTGATTATTCTAAAACTGGGAAGAGGCGTTATACCATAAACTTGCACTGTAATAATCAAGTTGTTATCCACATTGCCAACAATCTTGTCTTTTATGAGAGGACTGAATATATCAAGATCGATTGTCATTTTGTGCGGGACAAAATTCATAATCAAACCATTACTACTGTGCCCGTGCCTTCTGGGGACCAACTTGCTGATATGTTTACAAAAGCTGTTTCTGGTAAAACCCTTCTCATGTACCCTCTCAGGCTTGGAATGATGGGTGCTTATGATGATAGCTTGACGGGGGGGGGGGGGGGCGTCGGGTTAGGGAAGAGAAAGAAAGGGGGAGGTGAAGGAAAGGGGGGAGGGAGAAAGAGAGAAGGGGAAAGGAAGAAAAAAAGGAAGGGAGGGAGAGATGTGGCCATGTGGGTTTTGTTCGGCGGCATCCAAATGAAAAAAAGACTCAACACGAATGTATATATATATATATAAACTAATGTACAAATCTTGAGAGTCAATTGACATCTCTTTAATATTTCTAAGTTTTTATTGAACATTTTTGGTGCGGTGCTTTCGACAAACTCTTCTGATAGGCTACCTCTTTCATTAAGAATTTTGTTTACACTTTCTCCATTCCATCTATTTGATTTTCTGTAACGGACACCTCTTCATGATCATTAACACAATACAAAAACAAATCACCAAGTCAAATAACAGGTATTTTGCTAGCTATTAAAAATAATTAGATCAAACATCATTCCTGAACCACTACAACAAAATTGTTATACGACTACATTTTTTATGTCTTTAGCGACAATTTTTAAGCATTGTGATAATTTTTGTGACGTTTATAAAAACGTCACGAAATCGTCGTGATTGCGGACGTCGCCGTAGCTCTTTGCGACGCTTTCAAAAAAACATCATAATTGGTAGTTGCCGGCCGCCGCTCTCTTCGCACCGTCTTCGCTCGGGCTTTTGCCGCCGGCAGCCGCGCTCTCGTCTTCGTTCTTGCTTTTGCCTCTGGCCGCCGCCTTAGAAATGCCACGGCAGAGATCTTTGAGTTCGGCAAGAACCAGGGATATTTATAATTTCAAGCCAAACCACATAGAGATAACCAAAAATAAAATAGAGACCTAACACATTTTAAGCGAAAATAAACCAAATAAGGTAGAACATGCTTTGAATATTGAGCTTAATGATAACAATAAAATTTTTCTTGCAATATTAAAATAGGACGCCAAGTTTTTATAGAAGCATTTGTAGCACTTAAAGAGATAGGACAAACAAACAAATGTAATACTTTCAATTATTGAAAAATTACAAAATATTAAAATCTTTGAATAATCATATTTCTAAAAGCCCACACATAATTAGAGAGATCTTCTTCCATCGTAAGTTATCCCCAAGTGCATAATCGAGCCTCTAACCATCGCATTGAATTCTAATCGCAATATATAAATGATTTTGTCATCTTCCTCCTTCATCAAACATTAAAATAGTAAAAGTTAAATTTGTATTATTCACAAGGACATAAGATTCAGCATGAACACAAAAAATTACTACCACATAAGTAAATTATTAAAAAAAATTGTAATGAAAACATACAAATTATTAAAAGATTAAAGAGCAATTCAAAAAAACACACATCTAGATTAGTTTACTGCCAAAGCATATAAATTTATGTCAATATGTCGAGAAATACACAGCTACAACTCAAAAGATTAGGGAATTGACAATTTTATTTTATTTTTTTAAAAAGAGAAATGAGATAGCCAAAGTTGTCATATGTACCACACCGGGTGAAGGGGCATAGAAAAAAAGGTAAACATTTTCATAATATTAACTGTTGAAGCCAAAATTGACCTCTGTGGAGTTCGGGGTCCCTGAAAGGGGTGACCTCACACCTACTACACTCGAGAGAACGTCACGGACAGAAGACTTAGGAGACTATGAACAGACCCTCGGCTATAGCGCGGAGGTCCCACCTCACACCCGGAAGGCTACCTGAACACTTCCCCTCCCTAGCCAATGCTCGAGCTAGGGTGCCTTGAAGAGCTCTCTCAACTCTACCTAGAAGAAGTTGAGGCAGGAGAAAACTCAGAAAATGATCCTCTCCAAGGCATCCAAGGGGGTCTATTTATAGTTTTCCAAATCTCATGGGCCAAAAATGACCAAAATACCCCTACGGCCAAAAGGCCTCGGGCCAATAGGAAACCGTCACGCCGGGGGGTAGAGAAGGAAAAACGCATTACCTAAAGCAAATAGGGGACCCACCCTGCGGGACGGGGCGAGACCCGGCCTGGGGGCCGGTCTCGCCCGGCCTACCCGTCGGGCTGGGCGAGACCCGACCTGGGGGCCGGTCTCGCCTGGCTGCCCGCGGGACGGGGCGAGACCCAGCCTGGGGGCCGGTCTCGCCCGGCCTACCCGCCGGGCTGGGCGAGACCCGGCCTGGGGGCCGGTCTCGCTTGGCTGCCCGCGGGGCGGGGCGAGACCCGGCCCGAGGGCCGGTCTCGCCCGGCCTACCCGCCGGGCTCGGCGAGACCCGGCCTGGGGGCCGGTCTCGCCGGGCTGCCCGCGGGACGGGGCGATACCCGGCCTGGGGGCCGGTCTCGCCCGGCCTACCCGCCGGGCTGGGCGAGACCCGGCCTGGGGGCCGGTCTCGCCTGGCTGCCCGCGGGGCGGGGCGAGACCCGGCCCGAGGGCCGGTCTCGCCCGGCCTACCCGCCGGGCTCGGCGAGACCCGGCCTGGGGGCCGGTCTCGCCTGGCTGCCCGCGGGACGGGGCGAGACCCGGCTTGGGGGCCGGTCTCGCCCGGCCTACCCGCCGGGCTGGGCGAGACCCGACCTGGGGGCCGGTCTCGCCTGGCTGCCCGCGGGGCGGGGCGAGACCCGGCCCAAAGGCCGGTCTCCCCCGACCTACCCGCCGGGCTCGGGGCTGGTCTCGCCGGCCTGAGGGGAAAAGGGGGTGGGCCTGCTGATCCTGTCTCCACACCCAATTGGCCCGGGCGGGTGCCTTCCAACCTGCCGCTCTCACACTCCAACTAAGGGGCCGCTGGGGGAGGCCGATTTCTCCTCCCCCTACTAGTAGATTTCCAAGCTAGAGCCAAAATTGGCCACCGAGAGTTCAAAATACTCAAAAAACTTAAAAACTAAGCACGCCTCATTTAGGGTCCACTCTTCGCGAATACGAGGTTGTACACAATCCCCGCTCTTTTCGAGGTTGGCACAAACTCGGAAAGAAACATCAAACCCAACGTATTCGCGGAGTGTAACTTCCCCGCGGGGTCAACCTGCCATGCCAGCTATGGGAGCCTGGGTGGCGATAGCTTCTCTGGGTAACAAACTTGGCTCACACGAGATATCAACCTGCCCTGCCAGCTAAATGAGAACCTGACAGCGGAATCTATCTCGGAGCTAAGGACTTGACTTCCACGAGAGATCAACCTGCCCTGCCAGCTAGATGAGAGCCTGACAGCGGAATCCATCTCGGAGCTAAGGGCTTGGCTTCCACGAGAGATCAACCTGCCCTGCCAGCTAGATGAGAGCCTGACAGCGGAATCCATCTCAGAGCTAAGGGCTTGGCTTCCACGAGAGATCAACCTGCCCTGCCAGCTAGATAAGAGCCTGACAGCGGAATCCATCTCGGAGCTAAGGGCTTGGCTTCCACGAGAGATCAACCTGCCCTGCCAGCTAGATGAGAGCCTGGCAGCAGAATCCATCTCGGAGCTAAGGGCTTGGCTTCCACGAGAGATCAACCTGCCCTGCCAGCTAGATGAGAGCCTGGCAGCGGAATCCATCTCGGAGCTAAGGGCTTGGCTTCCACGAGAGATCAACCTGCCCTGCCAGCTAGATGAGAGCCTGACAGCGGAATCCATCTCGGAGCTAAGGAGTTGGCTTCCACGAGTGATCAACCTGCCCTGCCAGCTAGATGAGAGCCTGACAGCGGAATCCATCTCGGAGCTAAGGGCTTGGCTTCCACGAGATATCAACCTGCCCTGCCAGCTAAATGAGAACCTGGCAGCGGAATCTATCTCGAAGCTAAGGACTTGACTTCCACGAGAGATCAACCTGCCCTGCCAGCTAGATGAGAGCCTGACAGCGGAATCCATCTCGGAGCTAAGGGCTTGACTTCCACGAGAGATCAACCTGCCCTGCCAGCTAGATGAGAGCCTGACAGCGGAATCCATCTCGGAGCTAAGGGCTTGGCTTCCACGAGAGATCAACCTGCCATGCCAGCTAGATGAGAGCCTGACAGCGGAATCCATCTCGGAGCTAAGGGCTTTCCCACCCTCCGAGAGATCAACCTGCCCTGCCAGCTAGGTGAGAGCCTGGCAGCGGAATCCATCTCGAGGTGAGACAACTAGGCATCAACGAGAGGTACCACCGGCCCTGCCCAGCTAGTGAGAGCCTGGGCAGCGGGACCTTCTCGGAGCAAAAGAACTAAGCATCTCAATCAATCCTTACCAAATTCTACATCCTCAAACGGGGAGAAAAAGATGGGTTACATGATCCCCCCGACTCAGCTGGTCAGGGGTAGCACTTGTTACAAGACAAGAAAAATGGAAAAACTACCGCAAGGCGAGGCACCCTCATGGGGCCTGGGCATGACGACCGTCTTCCGCTTCCTTTTCCTCGGGCACTTCCATCTTGCTCAAGCTCTCCATGATCTTCTCCATCTCCTCTGCCTGGGCCAACCAAGAGATGGTGTTGACAGCCGTGACGTAGCACTGCCTTGCCATACTGGAGTCCCCCTTGACTCTGACCTGGATCCCTCCGGAGCTGAACTTGATGCATTGGTGGAAGGAAGATGGCACGCAACGAAAGGCGCTGATGAGGGGCCTTCCGAAGATGGCGTTGTAGCTGCTTGGAGCGTCAACAATGACGAACCGGCAGTTCCTTGAGGCCCCTCCCAACTTTACTTGGAGTCCTACTCCACCTTCGACCTCCTTTATTTCTCCTGAGAATCTGAACAGGGGTCCGTCCGAGGCCAACACCCTCCTTGGCTCTACCTTCATCTCATCAAACGCCTTCCTGAAAACGACGTTGACGGAGCTCCCGTTGTCAACCAAGATTCGGGAGACGCTGTAGCCCTCGATGGCCGTCTGGATGACCAGCGCATCACAGAACGGATCCTCATGATCCGGTAGGTCCTTCACCGAGAAGATGATCTTCTCCTCCTGGGGCGGGGTCTAGGAGGTTGAGGCGACGCTCATTCGGTACATGACATGGAGGCTTGCCTTCCGAGTGGCCTCGATCCCCACTCCACCATGGATCACCGCTATACCGCCTCGGGGTCCGACATCGACCCGATCTTCACAAACATCATCCCCTCCTTCTTTGGGCAGAACCTCTTCAACCCGCACTGGTGGCTGCGGCTGGGCAGGGTCTCTCGCCCCCCTCACTTCCAGGAACTCGGGGCAGGTAGCTGTGGCGTGCCCCTCCACCTGGTGGAAGTCACAGTACGACAACTCTACCCTGACCCTTCTCCTTCCCTGGCGGTTCCTCCTCTCCCTTCGACCATTCTCCATCGCTTGCTGTGGTGGGGGGAGGAGCTGCCTAGGGGCTTGCCTCTGGAAGTTGAACCTCCCTTGACCCCCATGGAAGTTTCCCCCATCTTGGGCGTAACCTCTTCCCGGGCCCTGAACGGGTCCTCCCTGCTGCCTCCAACCTGGTTTCGGACCCTCCTGAGCTCTCCGCTCTTCTCTTCTTCTTCCTTCCTGAGATCTCGAGCCACCTTGCTCCTTTGCCTCCATATCTGTTAGCTTTGCCAACTTCTTGACAAATGCCGGGTTGGCTGCCTCCATGGCAATCTCCTCTGCCGCCCTTTCCATCAGCTCCTCGAAGGAAAGGGGGGCCTTCCGGGTCAAGCTCATCCTGAAGAAGCCCTCCTTTAGCCCAACGGTGAAGGCCATCTGGAGAGCATACCCTGGCATCTACTGGACCTCCAGGATCTCCTCTTGGAACCGGTCAACGTAACGGGCCAGTGACTACTCGGCCCCCTGTCTTATCAGGAAGATGGACTCAGGACTCCTCTTCCGCTTCTTGGAGGTGGAGAAGCGAAGCTGAAAGCTCCGGCTCAAGTCCTCGAACCCATAGATCGACCTTGGAGGGAGTTGATGGAACCAGTCCCTTGCCTTCTCCTTCAATGTAATCGCAAAGAGGCGACACTTGAAGGCATCCGTCATCGGCCTGATGGAGACGGCATCCTCGAACCACTGTAGGTGCTGAACGGGGTCATCCTTCCCCGTATAGTAAGCCATGTCTGGCTCTCTGAACCCCTCAGGAACGGGAGCTGAGATGATCAACTCGCTGAAGGGTGACCCCCTAAGGGGTGGTCTCGCCACCTCCACTCGCGCAACCTGTTCGCCTGGGAGGTTCGCACTCGCCGGGCTAGAGAACAACTCCCGGCCAGTGAGGTCTCGCTCGACCCCATCTCCCATCCTCTCCTTCCCTGGCCTTCTTCCTGGTGCACTTCCTTCTCCCCCCGCTGGGGTCATCTCGCCTAGACCCCTGGGAGTCGATTCGTCGAGGGGGGGAACTAGCTCCTGGGGGGCCGGGGTGGAGCTGCCACCCTGAGGAGCAATGCTTCGCAGCATCTCCATGATACCCTGGATGGAGGCCATGAACTCTTGCCTCCCCATAAAGGGTCCTGAGCTGGGGAGCTCGCCGAGATCATCACTACCTCCCTGACCTCCAGTCATGACTCTCTCCCGAGATCTTCTGTGCTGGTCACTCTCCACGCTCACCGCACAAAAGTGTTGAAGCCAAAATTGACCTCTGTGGAGTTCGGGGTCCCTGAAAGGGGTGACCTCACACCTACTACACTCGAGAGAACGTCACGGACCGGAGACTTAGGAGACTATGAACAGACCCTCGGCTCTAGCGCGGAGGTCCCACCTCACACCCGGAAGGCTACCTGAGCACTTCCCCTCCCTAGCCAATGCCCGAGCTAGGGTGCCTTGAAGAGCTCTCTCAACTCTACCTAGAAGAAGCTGAGGGAGGAGAAAACTCAGAAAATGATCCTCTCCAAGGCACCCAAGGGGGTCTATTTATAGTTTTCCAAATCTCATGAGCCAAAAATGACCAAAATACCCCTACGACCAAAAGGCCTCGGGCCAATAGGGAACCACCACGCCGGGGGGGTAGAAAAGGAAAACGCGTTACCTAAAGCAAATAGGGGACCCACCCTGCGGGACGGGGCGAGACCCGGCATGGGGGCCGGTCTCTCCCGGCCTACCCGCCGGGCTGGGCGAGACCCGGCCTGGGGGCCGGTCTCGCCTGGCTGCCCGCGGGACGGGGCGAGACCCCGCCTGGGGGCTGGTCTCGCCCGGCCTACCCGCCGGGCTGGGCGAGACCCGGCCTGGGGGTCGGTCTCGCCTGGCTGCCCGCGGGGCAGGGCGAGACCCGGCCCGAGGGCCGGTCTCGCCCGGCCTACCCGCCGGGCTCGGCGAGACCCGGTCTGGGGGCCGGTCTCGCCTGGCTGCCCGCGGGACGGGGCGAGACCCGGCCTGGGGGCCGGTCTCGCCCGGCCTACCCGCCGGGCTGGGCGAGACCCGACCTGGGGGCCGGTCTCGCCTGGCTTCCCGCGGGGCGGGGCGAGACCCGACCCGAAGGCCGGTCTCCCCCGACCTACCCGCCGGGCTCGGGGCTGGTCTCGCCGGCCTGAGGGGAAAAGGGGGAGGGGGAGGGCCTGCTGATCCTGTCTCCACACCCAATTGGCCCGGGCGGGTGCCTTCCAACCTGCCGCTCTCACACTCCAACTAAGGGGACGCTGGAGGAGGCCGATTTCTCCTCCCCCTACTAGTAGATTTCCAAGCTAGAGCCAAAATTGGCCACCGAGAGTTCAAAATACTCAAAAATCTTAAAAACTAAGCACACCTCATTTAGGGTCTACTATTCGCGAATACGAGGTTGTACAATTAACTATGTAGACTGTAGATTATAGAGTACAGAGTATCAAAAGAAACATGAAACATATTGAATATTAGAACCAAAACTTAGCTCTTATGGTCACCTCTTCATCCCACTCATTCTAACAATCACATTGTCACATCAAGACAGAGTGACATCTCAGTAAGGGATATAAATTTTGTATTCATCACCCCATCTCTAAATAAATTATGTATTTATCACCCCATCTCTAAGTTGCATCTCAGTAAGGGAAATGCATTCAATAAGTTGTTACCATTATTGAGTAGCAATAAATAGTTGTAGAAGAAATGCGTGCTCTTAAAAAGCTAAGAAATCTACTTCCAACCAACTATTGTGGGTTGTGTAGTGGGATGAGTATGATGTATTGTGGCTGTCAGGTTGTCTATGGCTATGTTCTGTCATCTATGACACTGTAACTGTGCATCCTGAGCCTGTTCATTCAGTTAGTGCTCTACTGCATATCCTGTTTGAAATCCCCAGTTCCATCCACATTCTCATCGACTTCTAATTTCAAATCCCCAGTTCCATCAAAATGAACAAAGCCTTAAGAAAAAGGATGGAAAAACAAATGATCGAAAAAATGATGATAATTGGAACAATATCCTGTTTGAAATCTTCCTAACCTTGATAGTCTTGTCATCTCCACAAGTCAATATGAAAAATTCGTTGTTTGGTTTCCAGAAACCAATGTCATTAACTTCACCAATATGAGAATCAATCTTATTAAAAAAAGCAAAATTTAACCTTGTTGGTATCAATAAAATCATTTCTCTCGCAAATGCTATAAGAAAAAAATAGATGCAATGTACCTCTAAATGAAGTAATAGTTCATTAGGCTCATTGAACAAGTAGAGGTGCATGAGGTGCTTGGAGTATACACCTGAAATTAAAAGAGTAATCACCATGCATGTTTGGCCTCTGTACAGAACATTTTACTTCTCAACTCATTTCCTTTTCTATACATTAATGAAAATTGTAAGGAAAGAGTAATTTGATTTTTTTTTGAACTCACCACAATACTTGCCATCATCACTCCACCGAGCCCGATTAACAGACATGAAAGAATCTTCGGCCAACATAGGCTGATTATGATAATATCGAAAACAATGGTTTAGCGGAAAGTTGCTAAGAAACATTAGAAAGTCAAAATACAAGATAGAGTACTTGGAGGGCCGTTGAACTATCATATTGTTTCCATAATTTAAATTTTGTGTGAACAAGCATCTTCCTGCGGGACACTTCCCATATAGAAATATCTCCACCACTGGTGCCAAGTGAAAGAAAAAAGGATAGCACTAATCCCATGTCGCAAGCTTTAAAATAAATAACGATGCAGGAAACTAGAAATATGCTCTAGCAAAAGGAACCCAACCAAGAAGAACAGTGTGCTGAGAAGGATGAAAATCTATGCTCGTCACAGTGTAACCCTGTTTCAATGTTGCAGCTACATATGTTGGCAAGTCATCAATACATTTCTTGTCCCTTGAAGTCAAGGATTCGATCCTTCGTTGAGCAGACTGAAAGACAATTTTAAAATAAGTTGTAGTTACCAAGTTAGCATACTTTTAAGAGGATTATTTGTTGGCAAGTTATCAATAAGTTGTAGTTACCAAGTAACCATGTTTCAATGTTGTAGTTCAGAAGCGGCTTTGATCGGAGAAGGGACGATCATGGATTACCTTCAGACACCGGAAGAGAGACCGAGTGGAGGAGCGTGGCGTGTCGTGCGGTGTGCCTGGAGTGTTAGGGCTGGAAGGGAAGATGTCGTGCGAGAGATCTCACCGGGGGATTGGAGCGGCGGGTTGTGAGAGCTCGCCGGAGATAGACAAACGAACTTGGAAGGGTGCAACTAGGGCACGCCGGAGAATGTCGAAGCTGCTTGGGCACGCCGGAGATAGACGAACGAACGAAGAATTGGAAGGGTACGCCAAGGTCGCCGGATATTGCTGAGGTGGCCTTGCTAGTGGTCGACACTGCTCCAGATATTGGAAGAACGAAATGAGGACGCCGCCGGATATGGGAGAGACGGGAATGCCCTGGGCGAAGTTCCTCATGTGGGAGAAAAATGGCGAGCGAGAGAGAAAGAGAGGGTTGCTGTGCAACGACTGACAAGAGCGAGAGAGAGATGTCGGAGAAAAACGGGCGAGCGGGATAGAGTTGCTGGAGAAAAGGGCGAGCGAGAGAGTGGCTGCGGGAGAGAGATCGGGATCGAGATTAAGTTATTAGGGGTATAATGGGATGCACGCAAAATCAGTTATTTTCAGTCGAACCAGAGTGATGCCCTGTTTGTTCTCTCTTCTTCTCCTCCTAGCCTTTCTCTTCTTCTGCTCGCCCTCTTTATTTTCTCCACTGCCAATATTACCGCTACATTGTGGTAACTTCTATGTTCTATGTTACAATATTTATTTGGTCTATGTTCCCATCTCCTATTAGGATTTCTAAATCATTTTACCTAAAGAGAATCTATGGATATCTCCAATAAGATAATCTACACACGCCCGAACATGAAAACTAACATGAACCCCATCTAACACATGAAGATGAGTAAAATTAATAGAAGAAATTATAAAATCAAGATTATGCCTATCTCAAGAAAAAAAATCTCAGTGTTGTTTTTCCTCTCATAATGTGGCATGTCAGCATTATTACTCTTTTTATCTTCCTGACATTTTAAAGTACTTGTCTATCAAACGCAGGTGTGTCGCCGACTGGAAGCAAGGAAAACGCAGGGGGGCGATAAATCCGCCGGAGTATCACTAAAATAACCGGAAGACGAGACAAGAGGGGGTTGCCGGAGTCATAGGATGGCTCTGGAAGCATAAACGGCGGCCGGCGGAGCTTCCCTGGAGGTTTCCGTCGAAGAGGCTGAAAGATGGGAGGTTGTCGTGGCTTCAGGCGGTGCTTCCTGATGAAAAATATATTTCTTTTAAAAGAATGTTAATAAGTTGAAACTAGAGAAATACATCACAATAAAGTCTCAGGATATTAAAGATTATATGTTGCAAAGAATTAAGCACATCAATTTCTATTTATTTTCACGCTAAATGAATGTGGAATTGAAGCCCACGACATTTACTGGCATTTCAATACCTACCAAAAATGTATATAAGTCTCTGTACAGTCATTATTTAGGATATTCATGTTATTTGTCTTCTTCTCTCCTTAACTCTATCGATCCCTTCCTTAAATCTATCTCAAAATATGAAAAATGTTTTATTGGAAAATCAACAAGCTTAAAGTTTTATTGAAAAATCAATAAATGTTTACTACACGAGGAAGGTAGTATTGTCTCAGATATAAGTTTTTTTTTACACCAAACCAGGAAGGTAGTATTGTCCTGATGTAAATCCTATTTGTTTTTTGACCAATTGATTTACATGGAGAGAGCAATTTTTTATTTGATATGAAAGATTTTGAATACAGTAGGTTGGAAATTGAAGGACAGTCAAGTTTAATCATATAAGGAAGCTATGGAAGATGGTATTGAAATAAAGATTGAAAAAAAATTCGTTGTATTAAGAATAAAATATTTTTTACTAGGTTTATCTTGTTTGTGGGAGATTTTTGGCTTTAAGTCAATTACTGAAATGGCATAGATTGAATGGAAGGATCTTTGTATGGACTTTGTTTTATTTTGGGAAAAATGGTTCAAAAGTATATTGAAATTATTAGGTTATTTTGATCAGACATTGACTGGTTGCTGCAATGAGTGAAATTATAGGAACCTGATTTGTCAAAGAAAAAAAACATAGAACCATTAAGCATAGGCGGATAGAAGAAGTGTTTACCCAAAATCAAAGGAATGTGAAGAAGCAGGGCATGATTTGCTGCAACCTGTAGCAAGCAGAACAAAATCGGAAATCCAAATGGGGCCTGGACGGACTCCTCTCCCTCTAGTCGAGTCGCTGTGAACGCAAGTCATCGCCTTCACCGTTGGAGGAGTGGCGGGATCGTGGGACAAAATCGTGCTAGGTTAGAGTTTACCAGAATCTGAGAAGGAGAAAGATAGTCTTGCTGCTCGAGATCGATCGTGGAGGGAGGAGATGTAGCTCCTCGTTGTGCCGTCCCTGACCGGAGAAGAGATCCCTCCACGGACGAAGCAAGAAGAGATACAGTGATGAAGAGACACAGATTTCTCCGGTTTCATTTTTGTTGAGGCTTCGGGTGAGGAGCAGAGCGACGCCGAGGGATTTGGGAGAGGATTTTGGCGAGGCATCGGGTGTAGGGAAGCGAGGGCTCTGAAGCACGTGAAGGAGTCAAACACCGCCCATCCTGAGGAAGGCGGCCAAGAAGCGTCGGGCGGTGCTGCAATGGGCGGAGCTGCGATGGGCTTCCGTCGAGTAGGGAGAGAAAACGCCGGGTTCCTCTCCTGTATGAGGAGGAAAAAGGGGGGAGAAAAAAGAAAGAAAAAGAGAGGGAGGTGAAGGAAGGGAAAAAAACACTGATACACAGTGCTTCGTATATGTAGTAAAAGAAAAACACCGTGATGCAAATCTTTACCACAACGAGCAGATTAAATTGAGGTTATGAACCGTTTTTTATCATGGCGGATCAAAAACGTTAACTATTTATGATCTTCGCGACAAAAAAACTGTATATGAGAACTCTATTTCATAGCTTAACCCTAAACTATACAGAGATAAATTTAGCTTTTTCATATTAATGATAAAAATAAGATCGATTGTCCACGCAGAGCAATATATGATCATTGATCCATTTCAAATTTTCAATCAATTAAATTCCATTAGAAAGCAAAAGAAGGAACATGAGTGACTTTGATCATCGACGATAATATTCCATTAATATTTGTATGCACGGAGACAACAAAGGGTGGTAAATAACTGCAACCTTAATAATCTAACCGACATAGAACATCTCAAACAACTCAAATCTTAAGGATCTTGGATGTTCTGACCACCAGATATTCCCGCTGGTGGCTTCCCGACCTATAGTGTAACGCCCCAAAATTCGAAGAGGGACAGACAGCGTTCAGAGCCAAGTTTGGGTCTTAGTGAGGGTCACACGGCCTAGGATACAGGCGTGTCCCTGGCCGTGTAATGCTCGGGTTCGACGAAGAACCCGGGTGGTCGACGAACTGGTCTCGACGAAGCGTCGAGACAGTGAACACGACCTAGGACATGGGCGTGTCCATGGCCGTGTCGTGCTCGGGTTCGTCGAGAGCCCGAGAAGTCGACGAACTGCGCTCGACGAAGTGTCGAGACAGTGTACACGGCCTAGGACACGGGCGTGTCCAAGGCCGTGTCGTGCGCGTGTTCGACGAAGTGGCGGTCGACGATCGTCGAGACTTCGAACACGGCCTGAGACACGGGCGTGTCCCAGGCCGTGTCCTGCTCGGGTTGTTGGCCTGACCGTGTGAGGGGATAGACACGGCATGGAGCCCAGGCGTGTTCGTATTGGACACGGGCGTGTCAAATGTGACACGGGCGTGTCGAGTACCCGTGTTCTCCTCGGGTGGGGTTTGTTCCTGTGTCGATGGAGGAACACGCCCAGACACACGGGCGTGTACTTAGTGACACGGGCGTGTCAATTTTGACACGGGCGTGTTCAGACCCCGTGTCCTGTTCTGGGTGCGACGGTTTCAGCGTCGATTGAGGCACACTGTCTTGGACACGGGCGTGTCTCAAGCCGTGTTCGGCCCATGAATTTTGGTTTTAAGTGCGAATCGAGGCCGTTCGTTTCCTTCTTTTGGGATATGATGGTTCAGGGCTGTCCTTACTGTGTTATGTCCAGGAATAGGGTTTGGAAACCCTCATTCTTCATCAAGTACTCTCTTTCTAAGTTCTAGAGAGAAGGGAGAGCAAGGAAGCAGGTGAAGGAGAGATCCGGCTGCCGGAGAAGCTTCGGAGCCCCAAATCGCGAGCCGAGTCCGGATCCGCGGAGGCAAGTCCGTTGCGGTGATTTTCATCCGGCTAAGTTTCCATGGCTAGGAAGAGGGGTCGTAAGGTAACAACAGTTCTCCTCTTGGTTTTAAGATGCGTGTTTAGCATCTTTTCTTTCAAGCTTTTGGGTACCAAATCTCTCAAATGAGAGGGGTTGGGTCGCCATGGTTCAAGAGGAACCTCCGGGTCGACTAAGTGGTGGTCGGGCATGATTTTGCATTAGAGATCCGCTCCGTTAGTGAATTAGGCATGGTGGGTGAAGCCGTGGTCGCGACCGTTACTCCGACTCGGTGATGTTGCCTAACGAGCTTTAAGGATTTTGTAGAAATCCGTTGCAGCAAGATGCCATTTTGATGTTTGTGTATTTTCCCCCCTTTTCTCGAGTGAGTACGTGTTGCCGGAATCGGACAAGGTTAGCTCCGCAGTGGCGGTAGATGGTTTCCTTGGTGGACAAGGTTAGCTCCACATTGGCGCTAGATGGTTTCCTTGGTGCGCGGGGACGTTGCAGTACAAACGACGAATTAGGGTGAGAATGTTTATGGATTTTGATGTGCTAAGGCGCGACTTTGTCTTCGTGGTCGGCTGGCTATCCCGTGACGTGCAAGTCATGTGGCGAGAGTGTCCCGGCGAGACTAGTCCCCTTCTGTGAGACTGACGAGAACGACAGGCATGGGGCAAGCCCGAGCAATGAGGCCATGAGCGGGTGGGGTCCCGCAATTGTTCTTAGAATCGGTCAGTGTGTGAAACATAATCTTGACGTGAGAAGTCAGAGTTTGCAGGCAAGCCCGAGTCTGAAACCATGAGCGGGTGGGGCCTTAGCAAGAGTTCCGTGTGGCGGCTTGTATGCCGTTAAGGGAATTGCAGTGCCCCTTTTTGTTTGTGGCTTAACGACAATGGGGAAAGTGGAAGTACCCAGATGTTATGATGATGTGCTAGATGCATACGCAATAGAGTGCCTTGGGTGAAGCCCGGGTTTTGCATACATGCTGCATAGTAGACCCCTTTTTATTATATGCTCAACATAGAAAACGTGCATGTTGTTTGAGACATTCAAGCCTGTTCTTTTAGTGCTTTACTTGCTTATGTATATGTTATACGAAGTGCTGACTTGCAGGTTGGAGGGGTACCCCGGGGTCCGTTAGGGGCGGCCGAAAGGAGATGTGTTTGTTACACAGTTAGAGGTCAGCATTTGCTGACCCACGTTATAAGAAATTTTTACAGGGCAAGGATCGCAAGCAGGAGCTAGCTCGCCGGCCAAAAGGGCCTAAGCCTTATGAAGTGTTCCTAGTTTTGTACTAGCTCTTTTCTTTTGATGACCTTGTATGTTTGATACTTTTGTTTTCCGGCTTGCATGCCGAGGTAGTGTAGGAGTGTTTATGCACACTGTTATTGATGTTAACTTTTGAAGTTTGAACTCTCTATTGTTGTAAGGCCATAAGGCCGTTTCGATACTCTTGTGTATGTGGATAACTTCTAGTCTTGTTTGCTGTTTCCGTTGTTGTTTGATATTGAGTTTTGAGATTGGGTAGTTATATCATCTTTTAATGCTAAATCTGTGGCGTCTATTTGTTGTGGGGCCCCGGCCGGACCCATATTATACAGTCATTACAGGGAGGTGTTACAATTTGATATCAGAGACAGGTTGCGTCCAAATTCAGTGTGTATATAAGTTATCCACATATGAGTAACGCAGGACCATGAGTGTCCTTATGTTTGAGTCTTGCGATTAAGAGACTGATTCCTTGTTATCTTGCTTTTCTTAAGGGTGCAAGCAACGAGCCGGGTACGTCAAGACCAAGAGAAGAGCTTTCAGCGAGCAGCGCTACTGCTCAGGGTCCTTTGGGCATGGGTGTAAACCCGGCCGACTTCTGTCGCATGCTTGCAGAAGCAATGGTGGCAGCTCAAGCTGCAGCGACAGCTCAGGTAGCAACCCCTGCTACACCGGATACGGCGACGGCCGTGCCGGGCGGAGAAGCTAGGCGAGTAGAGCCGTTGGCCGAAAGAGTGGTGGTCGGGCATGGAGACCGGCAGATGAAGTATTTTTTGAGCTTCCATCCCCCGATGTTCAAGAGAGTTGGTACGCCGACTGATGCAGAGGATTGGTGGGCACAGATTCAAGAGCTTTTGAGGGCGGCAGAGACGCCAAAGGAGAAGAAATCTGAGTTTGCGGATTTCATGTTGTAGGGAGACGCAAAGTTGTGGTTGGTAAGCCATAGCGGCCGCCAGTTTCCTGCACGCACCCCATCGTTGGAAGAGTTTGAGAATGCTTTCCTAAAAAAGTGCATTCCCGTTTCGACGAGGTTGACCCTTCAAAGACAGTTTCTGCATTTGGTGCAACGGGATAAGACGATGGACGAGTATGTGCAGGAATTCACTAGGTTGGGTCGTTATGCAGGAACGACAATGGCCGACGATGAGAAGAGGGATAACCTCTTCTACCAGGGGCGGTGGGAGAATCTAAGACAACCTCTCATTGCCATGAAGAGAGCTGGTTTCAATGAGTTGGTTGAAGCAGCCAGAAAATTGGAGAGTGATCTGGAGCGAAGCCAACGTCGTAAAGGTTTTGCGCCCAAGCTAGGGGAAGGGAAGCCTTCTTAATCCCAAGGAAAGTCTGAAGGGAATAGGTGGAGGAAAAAGCCCCAACCATTTAAGTCTGGTGAGAAAAGCAAATGGACGTCCGAAGGGTCTCAATCTAAGGGACCACCGACGTGCTTCAGTTGTGGTAAAGTGGGGCACATTGCTCGTTTTTGTAATCAAGGAGGTGCGGAGCAGGAGGCAAGGCAGGAGCAGACTGTGCGCTCCGGCCCCAGTGCCCCAGAGAAAGGGAAGATGACGGAGTCAAGCGCTTCTCGGTTCCAACCAGTGCAACCAAGGGCTTACAACCTTGGACAGCAGGAAGCGATCCGCCAACCCGATGTGGTGACATGTATGAGGAAGTTTAAGTTTAACCTTGTGCTTCATACTTTCAGACCGTTATTTTTGATGTCTATATTTTAGGCTTTGTGTTAGTTTCCGGATACCCCGCTAGAGTATTGTTTGATACGAGAGCGTCACACTCCTTTCTTGCGGAAAGTTCATCCGGTGAATTGGAGTTGGGTTGTTCTCGGCGGACGCAGAGCTGAAGGTGCGCATGCTCAATGGGTCAACCATGACCATCGGGGAAAAAGGACGCATTTGTTGGGAGATAGGCGGAGTTGTCTTCGTATTAATAGCAGCGGTCCTACCATTGGTTGAGTTTGATGTGATATTGGAAATGGACTGGCTAACAGAGCAACGTGCCAGTATTGATTGCCTATCCAAGGTGGTGACCCTAAAAAGCGAAGGACAAACAAAAGTCAAGTTTGAGGGCCTTAATGGAGTGACCTGTTCCCTGATTTCGGCCATGCAGTTGGTGCAGGAAGTTAACCAGGGTGAAGTAGCTCTTGTAGCATTTTTGGAGGTTTGCCTTTCCAAGTTATCGCTTGGGGAAGTACCCGTAGTGGCAGAGTTCAAGGATGTGTTTCCGGATGAACTTCATGGAGCGCCTCCTTGGTGGGAGATTGATTTCTCGATTGAGTTAGTGCCAGATGCTAGGCCGGTGTCACGTCCTCCGTTCAGGATGACACCAAATGAGCTGGCCGAACTCAAGGTACAGTTGCAGGAACTGTTGGAGCAGGGGTATATCAGACGCAGTTCTTCACCGTGGAGCGCGGCTGTGTTGTTTGTGAAGAAGAAAGATGCTAGTATGCGGTTGTGCATAGACTACAGAGAGTTGAATAAACTGACTGTCAAGAATAAGTATCCGATTCCTCGGATAGACGACCTGTTTGACCAGCTGGTAGGGTCGGTGGTGTATTCAAAGTTGGACTTGAAGTCAGGATACTATCAGTTGCGAATTCGAGACGAGGACATACCCAAGACAGCATTTGGTACGAGGTATGGTCACTTTGAGTTCTCGGTGATGCCGTTCGGGCTGACGAACACACCATCCGTATTCATGGATTTGATGAATCGAGTATTTCGGAAATACTTGGACTCTTTTGTAGTTGTCTTTATTGATGACATTCTGGTGTACTCCAAATCAGAATTGGAGCATGAGACTCACTTGAGAGTAGTCTTGCAAGTGTTGAGAGAGAACCAGCTTTATGCAAAGTTCTCAAAGTGCGAGTTCTGGCTAGAGAAGATGACATTTTTGGGCCATGTGATTAGTGAGGATGGGGTGGCGGTAGATCCAACAAAAGTGGAAGCCATCAGAGATTGGCCGATCTTGAGAACCGTGGCAAAAGTACGAAGTTTTCTTGGATTAGCCGGGTACTATAGAAGATTCGTAGAAAACTTTTCGCGGATAGCTCTACCTCTCATGTCACTAACTTGTAAGGATCAGAAGTTTGTGTGGACTCAGGAGTGCAGTTAGGCATTTGAGACGCTGAAGGAAAGACTGATGACAGCTCCAATCCTAAGTCTTCCGAAAGGGACCGAAGGATTTCAAATTTTCAGTGACGCATCGGGATGCGGTTTGGGTTGCATTTTGGTGCAACATGGCAGTGTGATAGCCTATGAGTCTAGACAGCTGAAGCCTCACGAGAGAAATTACCCCGTCCATGACTTGGAGTTGACGACGGTAATTTTCGCGTTGAAATTATGGCGACACTATGTTTATGGTGCGAAGGTGGAGATCTTCACGGATCACAAAAGCCTGAAGTATCTCCTAGATCAGAAGGACTTGAATATGCGGCAGCGCAGGTGAGTCGAGTTCCTTGGAGACTACGAGGTGGCGATTTAGTATACGCCAGGCAAAGCCAATGCGGTGGCAGATGCCTTGAGTAGAAAATACTCGGGGCAAGGGAATTGGATCGAAGCTCATGATGAGCGGTTGGTGCTGCACTGGGAGTCCCTCGGTTTGGAGTGCGTAGCAAGGGGCTAGTCTCGCGTGGCTCGGTTGAACTGGATTGAAATGCAGAACGATTTGTCTGATCGTATTCGGGAAGCGACTCGTTTGGATGTGGAGTTTCAGCCTTACGTGGTGGAAGCTCAAAAGGGCGAGAGTAGCGCATGAGAGTTGATTGATGGGATCCTGAGGAAGGGCGGAAGGATTTGTGTACCGCAGTTCGGCAAGCTCCGTGAGGAGTTAATGTTTGAGGCACACTTCACAAAGTATTCCATTCACCCGGGCAGTACAAAGATCTACCTGGATATGAAGAAATCCTTTTGGTGGCCTGGACTGAAGCAGGACGTAGCTTTGTACGTGAATCGATGCCAAACTTGTGCCTTGGTGAATACCGAGTGTCAGAAGCCGAGAGGGTTCCTGAAGCCTCTTCCAATCCCCGAGTGGAAATTTGATGACATCTCCATGGACTTTGTGCATGAGTTACCGAGATCGCAGCAGGGTAACAACGCGATTTGGGTGATTGTGGATCGCTTAACCAAAGTGGCTCACTTCATCCCAAATCGGAAGGAGGACAGCGTGAAGAAGCTGGTAGAGTTGTATGTTCGCAACATTGTGCGACTACATGAGATTCCTAAGAGTATAGTTAGTGATCGCGATAGACGTTTTACGTTCAAGGACTGAAGGTTGGTTCAGAAAAGTCTGGACACGAAACTATAGTTCGGTACGGCTTTCCATCCTCAAACTGATGGGCAAACCGAAAGGACGAACCGTACTATGGAGGATATGCTGAGGATGTGTATTCTGGACTTCGGCAAGAAGTGGGAGGATCACCTCTTCATGGTTGAGTTCGCTTATAATAATAGTTACCAAGCAAGTATCAAGATGACGCCATACGAAGCTTTGTATGGGAGGCGGTGTTGAACACCGATGTCTTGGACAGTGGCGGTAGACACCAAACTTTTGGGAAAAGAAGTGGTTGCTGATGCATGTGAGTTGGTGCAGACCATTCAAGAGCGCAGGAAGGTGGCTCAAGATCGGCAATCAAAATATTTTAATGCTCTCCAGAGGAAGCTGTAGTTCGTGGTAGGCGACTGAGTCTATTTAAAGATCAAGCCGTTCAAAGGCGTTTCGCGGATTCGGCGACTCAAGAAGTTGAGTCCGAGGTTTTTGGGACCTTTTGAGATTATTGAACGGGTGGGAGAAGCAGCGTACCAGTTGGCGTTGTCCGCAGAGCTGAGTGGTTTACACGACGTCTTCCATGTCTCCGTTTTAAGGAAAGCCTTAGTAGAGGCTAGTGTGGTGATCAAATCAGCATCGCTGCTAATAGAGGAATACTTGAGGACGCGAGTTCGTCCAGTTGCTATAGAGGAATCAGAAATTCGGCAATTGCGGAACAAAGAGGTCAAACTCGTAAAAGTCCGATGGGACAACTGCGGTCGTGAGGAGCTCTCTTGGGAGCGAGAACAAACCATGCTAGAGGAGTATCCAGAGTTTTTCCATTCAGGTATCATTTACGTTGTGTACCTTTTACTTTCTGTAATTTCGGGACAAAATTCTTTTAAGGGGGAAAGAGTTGTGACGCCCTAAAATTCAAAGAGGGACCGACAGCGTTCAGAGCCAAGTTTGGGTCTTGGTGAGGGTCACACGACCTAGGACACGGGCGTGTCCCTGGCCGTGTCATGCTCGGGTTCGACGAAGAACCCGGGAGGTCGACGAACTGGTCTCGACAAAGTGTCGAGACAGTGAAAACGGCCTAGGACACGGGCGTGTCCATGACCGTGTCGTGCTCGGGTTCGTCGAGAGCCCGGGAAGTCGACGAACTGCGCTCGACGAAGTGTCGAGACAGTGTACACGGCCTAGGACACGGGCGTGTCCAAGGCCGTGTCGTGCGCGTATTCGACGAAGTGGCGGTCGACGATCGTCGAGACTTCGAACACGGCCTAAGACACGGGCGTGTCCCAGGCCGTGTCCTGCTCGGGTTGTTGGCCGGGCCGTGTGAGGGGATAGACACGGCCT
Organism: Platanthera guangdongensis; assembly: GCA_039583875.1. Lineage (NCBI taxonomy): Eukaryota > Viridiplantae > Streptophyta > Magnoliopsida > Asparagales > Orchidaceae > Platanthera > Platanthera guangdongensis. Next base: position 144,428,558 of record CM077163.1, on the reverse strand, counting down.
GGAGCCCATGCGTGTTCGTATTGGACACGGGCGTGTCAAATGTGACACGGGCGTGTCGAGTACCCGTGTTTTCCTCGGGTGGGGTTTGTTCCTGTGTCGATGGAGGAACACGCCCAGGCACACGGGCGTGTACTTAGTGACACGGGCGTGTCAACTTTGACACGAGCGTGTTCAGAGCCCGTGTCCTGTTCTGGGTGCGATGGTTTCGGCGTCGATTGAGGCACACGGCCTTGGACACGAGCGTGTCTCAAGCCGTGTTCGGCCCAGGAATTTTGGTTTTAAGTGCGAATCGAGGCCGTTTGTTTCCTTCTTTTAGGATCTGATGGTCCAGAGCTGTCTTTGTTGAGTTATGTCCAGGAATAGGGTTTGGAAACCCTCATTCTTCATCAAGTACTCTCTTTCTAAGTTCTAGAGAGAAGGGAGAGCAAGGAAGAAGGTGAAGGAGAGATCCGGCTGCCGGAGAAGCTTCGGAGCCCCAAATCGCGAGACGAGTCCGGATCCGCAGAGGCAAGTCCGTTGCGATAGTTTTCATGCAGCTAAGTTTCCATGGCTAGGAAGAGGGGTCGTAAGATAACGACACTTCCACTCTTGGTTTTAGGATGCCTGTTTAACATCTTTTCTTTCAAGCTTTTGGGCACCAAATCTCTCAAATGAGAGGGGTTGGGTCGCCATGCTTCAAGAGGAACCTCTGGATCGACTGAGTCCGTCCCCGACATGATTTTGCATTAGAGATCCGCTCCGTTAGTGGATTAGGCATGGTGGGTGAAGCCGTGGTCGCGACCGTTAGTCCGACTCGGTGATGTTGCGTAACGAACTTTAAGGATTTTGTAGAAATCCGTTGCGGCAAGATGTCGTTTTGATGTTTGTGTATTTTCCCCCTTTTCTCGAGTGAGTATGTGTGGCCGGAACCGGACAATGTTAGCTCCGCAGTGACGGTAGATGGTTTCCTTGGTGGACAAGGTTAGCTCCGCATTGACGGTAGATGGTTTCCTTGGTGCGCAGTGACGTTGCAGTACAAACGACGGATTAGGGTGGGAATGTTTATGGATTGTGATGTGCTAAGTCGCGGTTTTGTCTCCGTGGTCGGCTGACTATCCCGTGACGTGCAAGTCATGTGGGGAGACTGTCCCGGCGAGACTAGTCCCCTTCTGTGAGATTGACGAGACCGCCAAGCATGGGGCAAGCCCGGACAATGATGCCATGAGCGGGTGCGGTCCCGCAAGGGTTCTTCGAATCGGTCAGTGTGTGAGACGGAATCCTGACGTGAGAATTCAGAGCTAGCAGACAAGCCCGGGTCTGAGACTATGAGCGGGTAGGGCCTTGGCAAGAGTTCCGTGTGACGGCTTGTATGCCGTTAAGGGAATTGCAGTGCCCCTTTTTGTTTGTGGCTTAACGCCAATGGAGAAAGTGAAAGTACCCAGATGTTATGATGATGTGCTAGATGCATACGCAATAGGGTGCCTTGGGTGAAGCCCGGGTTTTGCATACATGATGCATAGTAGACCCCTTTTTATTATATGCTCAACATAGAAAACGTGCATGTTGTTTGAGACATCCAAGCCTGCTCTTTTAGTGCTTTACTTGTTTATGTATATGGTATACGAAGTGCTGATTTGCAGGTTGGAGGGGTACCCCGGGGTCCGTTAGGGGCGGCCGGTGTCACAACCCGCATTTCTCGACGATTACACCGCATCAGAGCAAGAGAAAATACGTGTCGTGATGCCACGCCATGCAGAGGATAACTGCACACGTTCAGGCAAAACTCCAGACTTTAGATTTTAAGGAAAATCATAGTTTAATATGAAAGAAAACCAGTTATATTTAATGGCCGTATCGCTCGGCACAGTGGATCAGGTAGTGCACAATTAAAAGTATATTTATACGCAGTGGAAAATACTTTGGTTAAATTGAGTTGACACCCTAAATGAGCATAAGTGTCCCCGAGGGACGACTCATGGTATGCACAACTCTAAGGTTAGTATGATATATAAAAATGTAGTCTTTACGCTAAAGGAAAAGTAGTGTCTTAGTTTTATAAATATGACATGCATGAAATACATATAGTAATGCTTTTAGGGTTTAAAAATATCTAACATGCAACTTAGCATAAAACATTCCCAGAAGCAAGTAAACAACCACAAATAGGCAAAAATAACAGTTTTAGTTCATACCCAGCATCGCAAGAAGCCACCAGTGGGAGTCAACAACCTGACACGAATCCACTGGTGAGTATGCATGTCTATACAGAAAGGTAAAAAACTATCTCACAAAAATCAAGGATCAGCTATCTCAGCTACCCAAAAGGCCACAAGCAAGCCCCTCCAAAAGAACTAGCCGCTCAACTGGCTACAACCTTGACCTGATGCATTCAAGAAAAGAACACCTCAGTAAGAAAATAATCAAAAAGGTAAATAGAGCATTAGATTTATGAACAAATAAGAAGGGTTTACCAACCCGGCAACAAAATGTTATCAGTAAAAGAGAGGACATGACAGTAAGAAAAGAACACTGTCTAAAGAACAGCAAAAGCACACCAAGTGTGAGTAATAAAAGCAACATGCCCTACAAAAGAGCCTGCAACAGCAACAAGACATATACATATATGCCAAGAGAAAAAGCCATAAAATAGGAAAAGAACTAACAGTTCTAACTTGTGGGTTAATGGCAGGTGTCAAAACATGGATCTGAATACATAACCAAAACCAGATCCAAAAAGGGCTAAGGGGTCAAACAGTGGCAGCTCTAGCGTCCCACACGCACCAACCCAAACCGGGGCAAAAGGTGGTGACCACAGCTCTCCACATAAAACCATCCCTCCAGAGACACCAAAACTCCACCACCTGCCACAACCCAAGAGTCGGCGTGCAAAAACTAGCCGAACACCCAATACCCCCCCCCCTAGGGAAAAGTCACACTAACAATCCTAAGGAAACACACGAACCCAAGGCAGAAACGCCGAGCCCACTCGACGCGGCGTTGAGTAAGCTCCACTCACTTGACGCCAAAATACTTAGCCGCAAAACCTACGCTGGATGACGGCGTTGAGTGAACTCGACTCACTCAACGCTGTCAGCGCTTTCTACTTAGGTTAAACATAAATTTTAGTTAAAACCGCAGCCTAAACTCTCTCAACGCGTGGAAACAGAGAGTTGGAAATTTAATTCCAACTCTCTTTTTATCCTATCTACTCGGGGCTACCGCAACTATACTTAAACTACAACTAAACGCAGCCATACCCTAACTCTAGCTACCCACTGGACACCAATCCGAGACAAATAAGAGAGAAAGCTTGATTTAAATCTAGAAAATAATGAAGCAGCACATTGCTGGAATGAAGGAAAATGTCAACCTGCTGCTCTAACTTCTAGGGAGGAAATAAAGAGAACAGAACTATTGCACAGGAAATGAAAACAGAGTAAGAGTTAGAAATAACTTGGTAAGGGCAATGACAGCCACTTGCCTCTACCTCCAGGAAAACAATAGCTATCTCCAAAGCTTGGCACCGACGGCAAGATCGGCCACCTAGAAGACCAAAACTGAAGCTTTGAGGAAGAAGAAGAGAAAACCCGAAAAACCCTAGCTCTTAAAGACAACCGTAGAACAAAAGATGCTTACCTAGGAAGGAAGATCTAGGCGAGAGCAAGCCAAATCTGCAGACACACGAGGAAACTAAGCTAAAATCATCAAGAAATCACCGGCCAAAAATCCAACACCGCCTCCTCCCAAAACCTTCCGCTGGAAGCTTCTCCAGAATCAGGAGCGAAGAAATGAGGAGGAAAAACAACTCACGGCATAAAAGGCAGCACTCAGGAGAAAAAATACGGAACACGCCCCAGACACGCCCGTGACACGCCCGTGTCCGGTCCGACACGCCCGTGGCACGGGGCGTGTACTCACTCACCTACCCACTCGCCGATCGTCGAGCTCAGCTCGACGAAACAGGGGACACGCCCTGTGACACGCCCGTGTCACAGGCCGTGTACCAACCTAACTAGCGCTCGACAATCGCGAGCGCAGATCGCCGACCAGGAGTCACGTCTTATGCCACGCCCGTGTCAGATTCGGCACGCCCGTGTTAGGGGGCGTGAACTCACCCAAACGCCGCTCGACGAATCGTCGAGCGCAGCTCGACGAACCGAAGGGGACACGCCCTGTGACACGCCCGTGTCACAGGCCGTGTTCCTACCAAAAACACCCGTCGACCGAATTTCGTCGACCACACAACCGAGTGCTCTACCCGAGCTCGACACGCCCTGGGTCACGCCCGTGACCCAGGCCGTGTCACCCAAACATACACAAAAAAACAGCTAAACTCCTTAGCTAAAAAAAAACAAGGCTCCAGCCTAACAAGCTCGGCCACACCAGGCCATGCACAGCACAACAAACATTACAGCTAACATAACAAACGTCAAAACGACGCGAAAGCAAACGATCTCGGACTTCGACCAAAACCCGCACCGTAGCTAAACACCCAAGCCACGAAAACAACGGTGAGGTCGAAAAGAACATTCGACGATCTCACACTCGGGCTAACACCTCCCGAAGCCAAAACACATGCATTCCCTAAGAGGCCCAACCGAGTCACCAAAACAAACTCCGGCTAGCTGGAGAATCTTGCTAACAGGCTACAACCAAGCTACACAAGGAACCTAAAGAGCTAAGACCACGCTCTACAACGGCGAAAGGCCGGAAATGTGTCATCGTAACGTCAATCAAAGATCAAACAAATCACAGAAAAACCGGGGGCGTTACAGTCACTCCCCCTAAAAGAAAGTTTCGCCTCGAAACTTTACTCACAACACCCCTATCAAGAAGGAGAGAGAAATAGCCAAGAAGGGGCTATAAAAAAGAGCACAAAACATACCAGACACAAGATCAGGGAAACAGATGAGGGTGAGCCTCCCTCATAGCTGACTCAAATTCCCAAGTCGCGCTTTCTACATCCTGATTTCTCCATAAAACTTTAACCATTGGAATGATCTTCCACAACGCACGAACCTGAGAATCCAAAATGCAGACAGATACCTCCATGTAAGAAAGATTCGGGTCCAACTGAGGCACAGAATCCAAAACCTGCCTGCCATTCAGCACACATTTCCGCAGCTGACTGACGTGAAAGACATCATGCACGCCCGGGAAATTTGCGGGCAAAGCCAGACTATAAGCTGATAACCCAATCCGCTCAACAATCAGAAACGGCCCCACGTACCTCGGGTCCAAATTCCTGTTTTGCCAAACCGCTTGACTCCGATCAACGGGGAAACCTTTAAGAACACCGAGTCCCCCACAACAAATTCCAAGTCCGATCTACACCGGTTGACGTTCTTCTCATATCTCTCCTGGGCTATCCGAAGCTTTTCCCGAATAAGCTTCACAGCGGTTTCCATCTTCTCGAGCGCTTCTGGACCCAACAAAGGTCTCTCGCCAACCTCAGCCCAAAACAAGGGAGTCTTGCAGCGCCTCCCATACAAAGCTTCAAAAGGAGCCATTTGCAAGCTTTCTTGATAATTGTTGTTATACGCAAATTCCATAAGCCGCAAGCGCTCGTCCCACGCTCCTCCGTGGTTCGAAATATAGCATTAGATCATATCTTCCACAATCTGATTTACTCGCTCCGTCTGACCATTGGTCTGCGGATGATAAGCTGTGGAATACCTCAAATCTGTACCCAACCCCTCCTGAAGGCTCTTCCAAAAACGAGACGTGAATCTGGAGTCTCGATCCGATATGATACTTACGGGTACACCATGCAATCTGATAATCTCATCCAAATACAGCTCGGCTATCTTCCTCATCGGATAATCGATCTTAAATGGTACGAAGTGAGCACACTTCGTCAATCTGTCTACGATCACCCAAACTGAATCATGCCCCTTAAGAGATCTCGGTAATCCTGTAATGAAATCCATTGAGATACTCTCCCACTTCCAAGTCGGAATGTCCAAGGGAGTCAGCTTGCCACCAGGCCTCCCATGGTCGGCTTTCACACGCTTGCAAGTGTGCCACTCAGAAATAAATCTGGCTATGTCCCCCTTCATCCCATACCACCAGACAATCTGCTTTAAATCATGATACATCTTGGTAGACCCTGGATGGTAGGCAACACTAGATCCGTGGGCTTCCCTGCACACCATATCCTGGATATCTCCAACAGCGGGGATGCAAAACCTGCCGCAGTACTTCAAGGTACCCGCATCATGTATAGAGAAATCTGGTAATTCATCTTTTTCAGCTCGAAGATACAAATGCAGAAGATCGAGATCATCCTTCTGATGCAGTCTCGTAAGCGCAATCCACGAAGGTTCTGCCACTGTCAAACTACTCTGCGAATCGCAGCTTCCCACAGAAATGTCCATCAACAGAAACTTCTCTACCAAAAGCTCGGCGGAGAGACCAAAAATCTTCCCTGACTTCCGACTCAGGGCGTCAGCCACCACATTGGCCTTGCCCGGATGATACTGAATCTCAACATCATAGTCAGCCACATACTTTAACCATCGCCGCTGGCGCAGATTCAATCCCTTCTGCGTGAAGACATACTTTAAACTCTTGTGATCAGTAAAAATCTTGCACCGCGCTCCGTACAGCAAATGCCTCCACAATTTCAGCGCATATATCACAGCTGCAAACTCCAGGTCATGCGTAAGGTAGTTTCTCTCGTGAGTCTTTAGCTGCCTCGACCCGTACGCAATCACCTTCCCGCCCTGCATCAATACGCAGCCCAGTCCGACATGCGACGCATCCACATATATATCATACTCACTACATTCAGTAGACAAAGACAAAATTGGAGCTGAACATAACCTTCTTTTTAGTTCCTCAAAAGCCTCCTCATACTTGCCATCCCATATGAAGGCTACATTCTTCTGCGTCAACTTGGTCAACGACGCAGACAAGGTAGAGAATCCATCTACAAATCTTCTATAATAGCCAGCCAAGCCGAAGAAGCTTCTGATCTCTCTGGGAGTAACAGGCCTCGCCCATTCCATAACAGCAGCGATCTTTTCTGGGTCCACCGATATTCCCTCCTTATTAACCACGTGGCCCAGAAAAGAAACTTGAGGCAACCAAAATTCGCGTTTGCTCAGCTTAGCGTATAACTTATGGTCTCTCAGAGTCGGCAAGACCAGTCGCAAATGTTGATCATGCTCCTCCGCATCTTTAGAGTACACCAAAACATCGTCTATAAAGACAATCACAAACTTATCTAGAAATTCCTTGAAAACTCTGTTCATCAAATCCATAAAAGCTGAGGGCGCATTAGTTAGACCAAATAACATAACAAAAAACTCAAAATGCCCATGACGAGAGCGGAACGCCGTCCGCGGAACATCTGACTCCCGAATCCTCAACTGGTGATAGCCCGAACGAAGGTCAATCTTGGAAAATACTGAGCTATCGCGCAACTGATCAAACAAATCGTCGATCCGTGGCAAAGGGTACCTGTTCTTAATAGTAACCTTGTTTAGCTCTCTATAGTCGATGCATAGCCTCATCGACCCATCTTTCTTTTTAACGAACAGCACTGGCGCACCCCAAGGAGAAGAACTCGGCCTTATGAAACCTTTTGCCAACATCTCATCCAGCTGGATTCGCAACTCTTCCAGCTCTCGCAGGGCCATCCGGTACGACGCCTTCACAGTAGGACGCGTGCCTGACTTCAAATCTATAACAAACTCGACATCTCGATCGGGTGGAAGACCGGGAAGATCGTCAGGAAACACATCAGAGAAGTCACACACCACATGAATCTCCTCCAAACGCGGCACACTAACAACTGTCCTTACCAGAGAGACCACACAGGCAAAGCAACCAGAATCAAGCAACTTCCGAGCACGTACCACAGAAATGACTGGAGACTCCTGGAGAGAATACCCATAAACGCTCCCTGGCTGACCGTTGTCTTTGACGAAGTCCAAGCGCTTACCCTTGCACTGGATAACTGCATCGTACCTGGACAACCAGTCCATGCCCAGGATAACATCGAAGTCCTCTAGGTCAATCACCTTCAGATCTGCCTTTGCTTGAAAATCCCCCAACAAAATCGGACAGTCATGGACACCCAGGTCTGAAACCACAGAGTCATCGGAGGGGAACTTAACGCAAAAGACACCACCAACACGATCTAAGCCCAAACTGAACCGCTCCACGAAGGCTCTAGCCACAAACGAGTGGGTAGCGCCGGAGTCGAATAGAACGCGTGCCCAGCGGTTCTTTACCTTAAATCGTCCTGAGATAACCTGGGTCGAAGTCTGCGCTTCGTCTGCCGAAAGCACATTCAGCTTCCCCTTTCCTTTATCCATTTGCTGAGCCGGTGGCAAAGCCTGGAGGGGAACTGGCTGCAGAACAGGCTGGATCTGTGGGCACCTTGTCTTGAGATGAGCCTTCTGCCCACACTGAAAACAGACTTTATCTTTTAACCAGCAACGGACAACATCATGCCCCTTCCTTCCACACAAGGCACACACCAAGTCTCGTCTGGGAGCATCCTGAATCGCATGCACCTGTTCCTTCTTCTGCGCTCCCAACCTTTTGAAACACCTCTCAAAGGGGTGGCCTGGCCGGCCACAGAAGCTACAAACCTCTTTGTTTTTCTTTCTCGAGACAGCATCAGGCTCCTGAGGGCTCTTCCCTCCACCGGACTTCCGCTTATCCTTCCTCATCTGCTGGCCTCTATTCTTGGCATTCTCAATGGCCTCGACCTTCAAAGCATCTTCAACCACACTAACATAACTGACTGCTCCGCAGACATTCGCTAACTGCTGAATGTCGCTTCTTAGTCCACCCAGAAACCGTTTAACTCGATCTGCTTCAACACTCACCAGACCAGGAGCAAACCGACTCAACTTGCTAAACTCAATCTCATACTCACTAACCGTGAGTTTTCTCTGCTTCAAATGAAGGAAGTCATTCATTAGCCGGTCCCGCTCGACTGAAGACATAAACTTACTTAACAACATCACCTTAAATGACTCCCAAGTGCATCCTGCCACCAAGCTCTCTTTCTCCCTCAGCCACCAACTCTTTGCTAAGCCCTTGAGCTGGTAGGCAGCGAACATCACTCTCTGATCGTCCGCAATCCCAGAGTAAGAGAACATCTCTTCAATGGAAATCAGCCAGTCATCCAAAATCATGAAATCTGCTTGCCCATCATAAGTAGAGGGAATTATGCCGCTGAAACTGTGATATGAACGCCATCTCCGGGGGCACCACAACCGAAGGCACGGGAGGAGCAGGAGGGGCAGGAACAGCTACCCCCTCAGCGGGGTCCTGAACTCTCGGAGTCTGTCCCGCTACCATTGCTACAACAGACTGAATCTGAGCCTGCATATCCACTACCTGCCTCGATAAGGCCTCATTACTCTGCCGCAGGCTTTCTATCAACGCCTCGCTCTGCGCTCCTGACGACTCACCCTCTGATTGGGGAGTCGATCTCGTCGCAGGACGTCTTGCCATCCTATAACCGCACTAGCTTAGCCAAAATCTAGCCTAACAGCTAGAACAAAACTACCCGGTACAGACAAACACACTTAAATATGAACTTCAACTGCTAAACTTGCTCTGGGATTTGTTTTTACCATGATGATGCTATGCTTAATCTAAGATGGTTCACCACCATCATACTAACTCATGTGCCTAAACCATGAATGCATGTATTTGTATTCTTTTTGACTCAAAATCATGCGTGTACATATGTCATCATGCAAATCTTTAGCTTGACACGTTGTGCTTATGAAATGTTATGCTATGCATGATGTGCTATGCATTCTAAAAAAAAACCTTAATGCATGTCATGGGCGGCGTACACATGAAAATGTTATGCATCTCATACTACATAACATTTCCATGTAACGAAAAAAAGAAAACGTGCTAGCCGCATTCATGTGGTGAGGTTATGCATCCCATACTACATAACCCTCACATGTTGTCTCCAATGATGGATACATATACAAATACATATTATGCATCCCATAATACATAATATGCCCCGTATACTTCTTCATGCTCATGAGTGTAGTGTTCGTGCTTTAGCCAAGACGTGCTGATGACATATCAGTGTGTGTATGATATGACTCTAACTACTAATGCAAACAAGAGAAAGGTTGTCCGACCATTTGCCAAGCAACCTCCCTCTGATACCAACTGTCACAACCCGCATTTTCTCGACGATTACACCGCATCAGAGCAAGAGAAAATACGTGTCGTGATGCCACGTCATGCAGGGGATAACTGCACACGTTCAGGCAAAATTCCAGACCTTAGATTTTAAGGGAAATCATAATTTAATATGAAAGAAAACCAGTTATATTTAATGGCCGTATCCCTCGGCACAGTGGATCAGCTAGTCCACAATTAAAAGTATATTTATACGCAGCGAAAAATACTTTGGTTAAATTGAGTTGACACCCTAAATGAGCATAAGTGTCCCCGAGGGACGACTCATGGTATGCACGACTCTAAGTTTAGTATGGTATATAAAAATGTAGTCTTTACGCTAAAAGAAAAGTAGTGTCTTAGTTTTATAAATATGACATGCATGAGATACATATAGTAATGTTTTTAGGGTTTAAAAATATCTAACATGTAACTTAGCATAAAACATTCCCAGAAGCAAGTAAACAACCACAAATAGGCAAAAATAACAATTTTAGTTCATATCCAGCATCGCAAAAAGCCACCAGTGGGCGTCAACAACCTGACACGAACCCACTGGTGAGTATGCATGTTTATAAAGAAAGGAAAAGAACTACCTCACAAAAATCGAGGATCAACTATCTCAGCTATCCAAGAGGGCACAAGCAAGCCCCTCCAAAAGAACTAGCCGCTCAACTGGCTACAACCTGGACCTGAGACATTCAAGAAAAGAACAGCTCAGCAAGAAAATAATCAAAAAGGTAAATAGAGCATTAGATTTATGAGCAAATAAAAAGGGTTTACATACCCGGTAACAAAATGCTATCAGTAAAAGAAAGGACATGACAGTAAGAAAATAACACTGTCTAAAGAACAGCAAAAGCACACCAAGTGTGAGTAATAAAAACAACATGCCCTACAAAAGAGCCTGCAACAGCAACAAGACATATACATATATGCCAAGAGAAAAAGCCATAAAATAGGAAAAGAACTAACAGTCCTAACTTGTGGGTTAATGACAGAGGTCAAAACATGGATATGAATACATAACCAAAACCAGATCCAAAAAGGTCTAAGGGGTCAAACAGTGGCAGCTCTAGGGTCCCACACACACCAATCCAAACCGGGGCAAAAGGGATGACCACAGCTCTCCACATAAAACCACCCCTCCAGAGGCACCAAAACTCCACCACCTGCCACAACCCAAGAGTCGGCATGCAAAAACTAGCCGAACACCCAATACCGCCCCCCCTCCCGGGAAAAGTCACACTAACAATTCTAAGGAAACACACGAACCCAAGGCAGAAACGTCGAGCCCACTCGACGCGGCGTTGAGTAAGCTCCACTCACTTGACGCCCAAATACTTAGCCGCAAAACCGACGCTGGATGACGGCGTTGAGTGAACTCGGCTCACTCAACGCTGTCAGCGCTTTCTAGTTAGGTTAAACATAAATTTTAGTTAAAACCGCAGCCTAAACTCTCTCAACGCGTGGAAACAAAGAGTTGGAAATTTAATTCCAACTCTCCCTTCCATCCTATCTACTCGGGGCTACCGCAACTATACTTAAACTACAACTAAACGCAGCCATACCCTAACTCTAGCTACCCACTGGACACCAATCCGAGACAAATAAGAGAGAAAACTTGATTTAAATCTAGAAAATAATGAAGCAGCACATGGCTGGAATGAAGGAAAATGTCAACCTGCTGCTCTAACTTCTAGGGAGGAAATAAAAAGAACAGAGCTATTGCACAGGAAATGAAAACAGAGTAAGTGTTAGAAATAACTTGGCAAGGGCAAGGGAGCCACTTGCCTCTACCTCCAGGAAAACAACAGCTATCTCCAAAGCTTGGCACCGGCGGCAAGATCGGCCACCTAGAAGACCAAAACTGAAGCTTTGAGGAAGAAGAAGAGAAAACCCGAAAAACCCTGGCTCTTAAAGACAACCCTAGAACAAAATATGCTTACCTAGGAAGGAAGATCTAGGCGAGAGCAAGCCAAATCTGCAGACACACGAGGAAACCAGGCTAAAATCCTCAAGAAATCACCGGCCAAAAATCCAACACCGCCTCCTCCCAAAACCTTCCGCTGGAAGCTTCTCCAGAATCGAGAACGAAGAAATGAGGAGGAAAAACAACTCACGGCATAAAAGACAGCACTCAGGAGAAAAAATACGGAACACACCCCAGACACTCCCGTGACACGCCCTTGTCCGGTCCGACACGCCCGTGGCACGGGGCGTGTACTCACTCACCTACCCACTCGACGATCGTCGAGCTCAGCTCGACGAAACAGGGGACACGCCATGTGACACGCCCGTGTCACAGGCCGTGTACCAACCTAACTAGCGCTCGACAATCGTCGAGCGCAGATCGCCGACCAGGAGTCACGCCCTATGCCACGCCCGTGTCAGATCCGGCACGCCTGTGTTAGGGGGCGTGAACTCACCCAAACGCCGCTCGACGAATCGTCGAGCGCAGCTCGACGAACCGAAGGGGACACGCCCTGTGACACGCCCGTGTCACAGGCCGTGTTCCTACCAAAAACACCCGTCGACCGAATTTCGTCGACCACACAACCGAGAGCTCTACCCGAGCTCGACACGCCCTGGGTCACGCCCGTGACCCATGCCGTGTCACCCAAACATGCACAAAAAAAAACAGCTAAACTCCTTAGCTAAAAAAAAACAAGGCACCAGCCTAACAAGCTCGGCCACACCAGGCCATGCACAACACAACAAACATTACAACTAACATAACAAACGTCGAAACGACGCGAAAGCAAACGATCTCGGATTTCGATCAAAACCCGCACCGTAGTTAAACACCCAAGCCACGAAAACAACGGTGAGGTCGAAAACAACATCCGACGATCTCACACTCGGGCTAACACCTCCCGAAGCCAAAACGCAAGCATTCCCTAAGAGGCCCAACCGAGTCACCAAAACAGATTCCGGCTAGCTGGGGAATCTTGCTAACAGGCTACAACCAGGCTACACAAGGAACCTAAAGAGTTAAGACTACGCTCTACAACGACGAAAAGCTGGAAATGTGTCATCGTAACGCCAATCAAAGATCAAACAAAACACAGAAAAACCGGGGGCGTTACAGCCGGAAGGAGATGTGTTTGCTACACAGTTAGAGGTCAGCCTTTGTTGACCCACGTTACAACAAATTTTTACAGGGCAAGGATCGCAAGCAGGAGCTAGCTCGCCGACCAAAAGGGCCTAAGGCTCATGAAGTGTTCTCAGTTTTGTACTAGCTCTTTTCTTTTGGTGGCCTTGTATGCTTGATGCTTTTGTTTTCCGGCTTGCATGCCGAGGTAGTGTAGGAGTGTTTATGCACACTGTTATTGATGTTAACTTTTGAAGTTTGGACTCTCTATTGTTGTAAGGTCATAAGGCCGTTTCGATACTCTTGTGTATGTGGATAACTTCTAGTCTTGTTTGTTGTTTCCGCTGTTGTTTGATATTGAGTTTTGAGATTGGGTAGTTATATCATCTTTTAATGCTAAAGCTGTGACGTCTATTTGTTGTGGGGCCCCGGCCGGACCCATATTATACGGTCATTACAGGGAGGTGTTACAATTTGATATCAGAGCCAGGTTGCGTCCAAAGTCAGTGTGTATATAAGTTATCCACATAGGAGTAACGCAGGACCATGAGTGTCCTTATGTTTGAGTCTTGCGATTAAGAGACTGATTCCTTGTTATCTTGCTTTTCTTAAGTATGCAAGCAACGAGCCGGGTACGTCAAGACCAAGAGAAGAGCTTTCAGCGAGCAGCGCTACTGCTCAGGTTCCTTTGGGCATGGGTGTAAACCCGGCCGACTTCTGTCGCATGCTTGCAGAAGCAATTGTGGCAGCTCAAGCTGCAGCGACAGCTCAGGTAGCAACCCCTGCTACACCGGATACGGCGACGACCGTGCCGAGTGGAGAAGCCAGGCGAGTAGAGCCGTTGGCCGAAAGAGTGGTGGTCGAGCATGGAGACCGGCAGATGAAGTATTTTCTGAGCTTCCATCCCCCGATGTTCAAGGGAGTTGGTACGCTGACTGATGCGGAGGATTGGTGGACACGGATTCAAGAGCTTCTGAGGGCGGCAGAGATGCCAGAGGAGAAGAAATCTGAGTTTGCGGCTTTCATGTTGGAGGGAGACACAAAGTTGTGGTGGGTAAGCCATAGCGGCTGCCAGTTTCCTGGACGCACCTCGTCCATGGAAGAGTTTGGGAATGCTTTCCTAAAGAAGTACATTCCCGTTTCGACGAGGTTGTCCCTTCAAAGGCAGTTTCTGCATTTGGTGCAGCGGGATAAGACGGTGGACGAGTATGCGCAGGAATTCAATAGGTTGTGTCGTTATGCAGGAACGACAATGGCCGACGATGAGGAGAGGGATAACCTCTTCTACTAGCTGCTGAGGGAGAATCTAAGACAACCCCTCATCGCCATGAAGAGAGCTGGTTTCAATGAGTTGGTTGAGGCGGCCAGAACATTGGAGAGTGATCTGGAGCGAAGCCAACGTCGTAAAGGTTTTGCTCCCAAGCAAGGGGAAGGGAAGCCTTCTCAATCCCAAGAAATGTCTGAAGGGAATAGGTGGAGGAAAAAGCCCCAACCATTCAAGTCTGGTGAGAAATGCAAATGGACGTCCGGAGGGTCTCAATCTAAGGGACCACCGACGTGCTTCAATTGTGGTAAAGTGGGGCACATTGCTCGTTTTTGTAATCAAAGAGGTCCGGAGCAGGAGGCAAGGAAGGAGCAGACTGTGCGCTCCGGCCCCAGTGCCGCAGAGAAAGGGAAGATGGCGGAGTCAAGCGCTTCTCGGTTCCAACCAGTGCAACCAAGGGCTTACAACCTTGGACAGCAGGAAGCGATCCGCCAACCCGATGTGGTGACAGGTATGAAGAAGTTTAAGTTTAACCTTGTGCTTCATACTTTCAGACCGTTATTTTTTATTTTTATGTTTTAGGCTTTGTGATAGTTTCCGGATACCCCGCTAGGGTATTGTTTGATACGAGAGCGTCTCACTCCTTTCTTGCGGAAAGCTTCATCCGGAGAATTGGAGTTGGGTCATTCTCGGCGTACGCAGAGCTGAAGGTGCGCATGCCCAATGGGTCAACCATGACCACCGGGGAAAAGGGCTCATTTGTTGGGAGCTAGGCGGAGTTGACTTCGTAGTAATAGCAGCGGTCCTAACATTGGTTGAGTTTGATGTGATGTTGGGAATGGACTGGCTAGCAGAGTAGCGTGCCAATATTGATTGCCTATCCAAGGAGGTGACCCTAAGAAGCGAAAGACAGACAGAAGTCAAGTTTGAAGGTCTTAATGGAGTGGCCTGTTCCCTGATTTCGGCCATGCAGTTGGTGCGGGCAGTTAACCAGGGTGGAGTAGCTCTTGTAGCATTTTTGGAGGTTCGCTTTTCCAAGTTATCGCTTGGGGAAGTGCCCGTAGTGGCAGAGTTCAAGGATGTGTTTCCGGATGAACTTCCTGGAGCGCCTCCTCGGCGGGAGATTGATTTCTCGATTGAGTTATTGCCAGAGGCTAGGCCGGTGTCACGTCCTCCGTTCAGGATGACACCAAAGGAGCTGGCCGAACTCAAGGTACAGTTGCAGGAACTGTTGGAGAAGGAGTATATCAGACCCAGTTATTCACCGTGGAGCGCACCTGCGTTGTTTGTGAAGAACAAAGATGGTAGTATGCGGTTGTGCATAGACTACCGAGAGTTGAATAAACTGACTGTCAAGAATAAGTATCTTATTCCTCGGATAGACGACCTGTTTGACCAGCTGGTAGGGTCGGTGGTGTATTCAAAGTTGGACTTGAAGTCATGATACTATCAGTTGCGAATTCGATACGAGGACATACCCAAGACAACATTTGGTACGAGGTATGGTCACGTTGAGTTCTCGGTGATGCCGTTCGGCCTGACGAACGCACCATCCGTATTCATGGATTTGATGAATCAAGTATTTCGGAAATACTTGGACTCTTTTGTAGTTGTCTTTATTGATGACATTCTGGTGTACTTCAAATCAGAATTGGAGCATGAGACTCACTTGAGAGTAGTCTTGCAAGTGTTGAGAGAGAACCAGTTTTATGCAAAGTTCTCAAAGTGCGAGTTCTGGCTAGAGAAGGTGACATTTTTGGGCCATGTTGAAAGTGAGGGGTTAGATCAGGAATATTTTAGAAGGGGGGTGAATAGAGTATCTTTAGATTTTTAAAACCTTTTGCTACAAATAAAACTTATGAATTAAACTATCCTAGGTTAAGTGAATCTACCACAGGTGTTGCAGAAAATAAACAAACACAAACACAGTTATCCTAACTAGCACTGACACAACAAGAAACAAAAAAAAGAGCAACCAGACAACACAAAAAATTTATAGTGGTTCCTCAACCTGGGTACATCCACTCTTCTACCACCCTGGTAGGAATCCACTCAGATTTTTGATCAGGTGCCTGACACCAGTGAACTTTTGATCATGTGCTTAAAAACCAAAGCTCAAGTCTTTTGATCAGGTGACTTGCAACCAGAGATAACTTTTGAAGCGAGTTAAGAACCATTTATACAGCGGGGGATGAAAGATTGATTTTGTCTTCTCTTTCTCAAAGTACAACTGAGAATACTCTTGTGGATTTGATGTTAACAAAGGCTCCCCCCTGAGATATTGACTGGTTTAGGAAAGATGGAGCTTTGCTTCAGGGTGATAGACCTTCAAACTGTTGCTTTAACCAGATAAACTCCAGGAACTCCTTGACAGATAGAAGATTTGTTGTCCTTTGAAGAGTCCTGACAAAAGACAGAAGAAGACTCTTGATTTGGATTGGCTGTTCTTCTTCTTCTTCTTCAGCTTGATGTTCTTTCTCTAGTTAGGGCTTCTTTTTCTGTATCAACTTTCTATATATTTTTGTCTCAGAGTGCTGTCGAGAGAGTACAGCAGAAGATTCTTGATCCTTGATTAACAAACTGATTGTCTGTCTGTGCAAGAAGGAGATGGAAGAATCCCTTTTTGTATTTTCCATATTATCTTCCTTTTGAAATTTGAAATTCTTCTGTATTCATTGCTGACGGTTTGAAGAATATTTTGCATTGAATGATTTCCCCAACTGTCCCATTGAAAAACGGCAACCAATAATCCTGATGAAGACCGTAATCAATGCTTGCTTCTAACGGTAATATTCAGAGAATATTTTAGCATTGATTAATCAGAATTTTTTGCAATAGAATAAAGACAGATGGATGAAAATAATTAAGTCTGGAATCGTCGAACAGAGAACAGAATTCGTCGAGCTGAGTCCACAGTTCGTCGAGCTGAGAAATTAAGTCCGTCGATCTGATAATAACTGTTCGTCGAGCTGAGATCCAAGATCGTCGACCGCAGAACAGACAACTGCTTTCTCCATAACCTTGCCAATTCTGTGCATGAAGTTCGTCGAGCTGATAATCTAAGTTCGTCGACTGGAGTTCAACAAAGTGTTTCTGGATTTAGAATATTCTAGATGTCTCTGGAATGAAGTATTGAAGTGAAGTTGCCAGAAATCGTCGACCTGAGAACTTCTAACTGCTAGATAAGTCGTGCCAGGAATGTGGTCTAAGTTCGTCGAGCTGAGAAGGTGAATTCGTCGACTGGAGTATGATCCTGGACTTTGAATATTTACTTGTTTCTGGAATAAGTTGTTGAAGTAGAATGCCCGTAGATCGTCGACCTGAATACCAAGTTCGTCGAGTGGAGTTCAGAGAAATTCTGGACTTTAAATGTTGAAGTAGTGTCCATAAATCGTCGATCTGAGTCCCAAGTTCGTCAAGCTCAGCTCAGAAAATTGTCTCTGAGATCGTCGAGCTGAGCACGTCTTTCGTCGACCTGAGTTCGACGAACGTTGAACTCATTTTCTGTGTCTTGATAATTCTCTAAGTCTTGAGTCTTTATGCAGTTTGCTGATGGCTGGTCCATGTAGTGTTAACTCTAAGGACTTGACCTATACTCTAAGACATAACCATGACCCTGACTATATATGTTGAGTCAGATGATCCTCATTTAGTGAACCTAGCCCAAATCAAACTAGGGATCCAACAATCTCCACCTATTTGGGTGAGGTCACTAATTACAGACTCATAGTGAAACAAAAAATTTACAAAGCAAGAAAACATATATCTGACAGGAAATATAGTATATGCAGCAGATATATATATATATACAATAAGTTTTGTATCAGGAAATTTAAAAAGCAGTTTTCAAACCAACTCAGAAATATTAAAGATAGTTCAAGTATCATTTCTTTTGCTTTTTCTCTTTTTGCTTCTCCTTTTTGCCTTTTTCTCCAGACTGAGTGAATATGATTTCCCTGTTGGGATCTGCAGCTTGCACCTTTGTTATAGTCATGTCAGCATCCCCTATGATTTTTAGTGATGTAGCCCTGGGCACTACTGCTTCTGGATGCAGTTTCATATAGTTATCAACATTGAAAAATTTATTAGCTTTAGCAAACCTGTTCAGCTCTTCCTTTCTGTACTTTGACATTGTTGTGTATTGAGATGTATCCTTCTCTTCAACTCTAGCTTTGTTGATCATGAAAAGGCCAACCAGTTCCTGGAACCTGGCCATCCTTGCTGTTGTAGCTATTTCAGGATCTTCAAATGGTACAGGGGAAACAGGTCTGTTAGAGCTTTCAACTTTTTGATGTTCAGGGAGTTGTTGTTGTTTTTGTTGTTGATGCTGCTGTTGTTGTTGTTGGTACTGCTAGTCAGATGAATAGTGTCTCTGTTGGCTGCTTCCTGAAGATGAAGATCTACCCTGATGTCTTTGGTATGTTTGAAACTGGGTAGACCTTTGAGATGTTGTGCCTGAAGCACCAGCAGCTGGAGGAGGAGGTGGAGGAGGATCCTTCCTGAATCTTTGTGGAGGTGAAGAATATCTTCTGCTTCTTTTCCTTTCTTTCTGTTCATTTTTGGACAGCCACATCCAAGCTGGCATGCCCTTGTAAGGAGTGATCTTCTGGAGTATGTAATAGGGTGTGTCATTTGCTGGGTTGGGCTTTGGAGCAGGAGGTGGATGAGCTTTCCTCTTCTTAGAAACTTTCTTTTTCTTAGGTTCTTCATCTGAGTCCTCATCTGCATTCTCATCATCATCAGTGGAGTCCTGAGGGTTATCATATAATGCATTTAATGCTTTTAAGGCCTCAGCAGATATTTCAGATTTCTCTGGCTGGGAGGGAGCTGGAGGAGGAGCTGCAACTGGAGCAGGAGCAGGAGCTGGAGAGCTATTAATAACAGTGCTTTCAGCAACTGTCTTATTTTTCTCCTCTATATCAGCCATGATCAAGACATCAATATCAGACATGGAGGAATCATCCATTACAAAAACTGGGGCAAAAATGGCTGCTGTAGGGGATGAAACAATGGAGGAAACAACTCTTGTAGGAGATGGAATGGCTGGAGCTTCAGGAACAGCAAAAATGGCCTGGAGTTGCTTGACAACTTTGAGGCTTATTGGTGTGGTGTAGGGGATTATAGCCAAAGATGACTTAGTACTGTCTGCTAGAAGAGAGCTCAATTGAGCTGTATCAAAAATGCTTAACAAGCTTGATAGATCTACTGTGGGATTAATATTATAATCACCAACAGTTATTTCCTCAGCCATCACAGGCTCATCCAAGTCCATATCAGACTCAATAAAATCAATTAAATCTAGTAACTCTTGATCAGCACCTGCTGCTGGTTCTTCTGCTGCTAATTCTGCTGTTGCTGGGGATACTGCTGCTGCTGCTTCTTCATCAAGTATCTCCCCCTGCCTGGTTTCAGTGGAAACTGAAGCCAGACCCCTTACTGAAGAGGGGGCAACAGAGATGGCAGTTATTTGAGCAGCAAGGGAGGATATAGAAGTAGCAAGAGGTGAAATTGTCTCTGCTATAAGATTTTTGAGGAGAGGAGTAAGCAGTGCAAGAAGAGATGAAATGGTGGAGGGTTCCAAGGGTAGATTTGCAGATGGTGGAATGGAAATTGATGGTGGAGTAGGAGGGAGAGCATCTTGCATGTGGATATCTGGAAGAGAGGAAGTATGAGGAGGGGAAGTAGGTATAGTAAAGAATGGGATGATGTCCAAATGAGGGGGTAAGGGAGATGAAGGTGGTGAGGGAATGTAGGTATCATGGGGGGACTGAGGTGGGGTTGGTTGTGGTGATTGAGATGGAGAAGGTTGTTGAGATTCCTGAGGAGGGGAGATGAGATGTCAGTAAGATCTATTGGTGGAGAAGTGGCAGGAGATGCAGCTGGAGTATGAACATGAACAGGTTGTTGTGGTTGTTGTTGTATTTGTTGGAGAGAAAAAGTGATGGAAGAGGATGAATGTGTAGGGGGGATCTCTTCAGAGGGGTGGGAAGTGGCTGGATCAGCCCTTGTACTTTCAGAAGCTCTTGTGGAAGA
This sequence comes from Platanthera guangdongensis, assembly GCA_039583875.1. Lineage (NCBI taxonomy): Eukaryota > Viridiplantae > Streptophyta > Magnoliopsida > Asparagales > Orchidaceae > Platanthera > Platanthera guangdongensis. The sequence continues at coordinate 144,408,012 of CM077163.1, read as the reverse complement.
GGAAGCCTTGGAGGGCTTTGTGATGGTCCTCTCCCACTTGCCAAAAAGGACACAAGTTAGCCTCTTAGAGGCATTTATGAATATGGTCTGGGAGACCAGAGATTCAGTAACCTTTTTTTTGAAGAAGATCCCTAAGATTCTTCCAAAACAGACTTCCTTTTTATTATTCTTTTTCTTTATCAGATCAAACAGGATCTGAGCCCAGTTTTCTTTCTTCTGCTTAACCACAACACACATAACCAGGAATTGGTGTCTGGTTATGTAAGTCATGGGCTGTGTGCTTGCCTAGCAGCACTTTTCCCACTATATCTGCTAAGAATTTAAATTCAGCAGAAAGATGTTTATTCAGCAACTTATTGGGTGTTTGTCCAGTATAACCCATCAAACTTAACATCTCATCATACCCTTCACTATCCATTTCTAAATCCTCTTCAACATTGTTTAATCCAAAAATTTCAGTGAGAACGGCGAGAGTGAGGGAAACGGTATTACCCGCTATAGTGCCGGTCATGGTATTGTCATCTGTTGTGGCAGAGGTGTCCACCCATTCTCTGATTTCTGTGGTAGATATCTTGATTCTAGTCGACAGCAGAGTTTTCAGTTGCTGGTCTTCAAGTAGTTGCAATATTCCCAGGAAGATGGGGTCGGATTGTTGGAAGGAGTCAAAATCCACATCGAATCCAATATCAAATTTCATTGCCGCCAGAGTTCCTGCTGGAATCGCCATTAGAGCACATGCAAGAGAAAAATGAAGATTAAGTGCAAAGGAACTGAAAGCGCGGGACGAGGCTCGAAGAAAACCTAGATATAAGGTTTCCAGAATATGAATCGACAAACTCCGTTCCACGAAAATTAAGAAATTCTTCGACCTGAGATCGACGAAATAATTGATAGTTAAATAATTCGTCGAGCTCAGTCTGACGATTTGAAGACATTTCGTCGAGCTCCGTTCGACAAAAGTTTTCTGAAGCAGCTTCGTCGATCTCCGTTCGACGAACACAACTTCACTCACAGAGAGTTCGTCGACCTCCGTTCGACGAATATCTCAAGAACTTTTCTCTGTTCGTCGAACTCTGTTCGACGAACTTTGGAAAATTCGTCGAGTGCAGATAAAAACTAAAGCAAGTTTTCTCCATTGATCATTCCAAGCTGATTTATAAAGAACAAGTTGTTTCTTTCATCCAGAGGTTCGGTGAAAATGTCAGCTCTTTGTAAATCAGTGTATATATAGACAAATTTAATTTTGTTTTTGTCTACACACTCTCTAATGAAATGATGTCTAATGTCTATATGCTTAGTCCTACTGTGATGACCTGGATTTTGTGCTATAACTATAGCACTTGTGTTATCACATAAGAGAGTTGAATTATTTAAGTTGAAACCAGAGTACAGTAGTTGATTCTGAATCCACAACATCTGTGAACAGCAGCTGCTAGCTGCAATGTACTCTGCTTCAGCAGTTGAAGTGAACACAGATGATTGTTTCTTACAGAACCAAGACATTAATCTCATCCCAAGGGACTGACAAGTTCCTGAGGTGCTTTTTCTGTCCACCCTGCATCCTACAAAGTCAGCATCTGAGTATCCAGTTAACTCAAATTCTGACTCAGTAGGATACCATAGGCCTAGACTAGGACAACTCTTTATATATCTCAAAATTCTTTTTTAAAAAATTAGGTGAGATTCTTTAGGGTTCACCTGGAACCTAGCACAAAGGCATGTGACAAACATAATATTAGGTCTGCTTGCTGTAAGGTATAGTAGGGACCCAACAATGCCCCTATATAGTTTCTGATTCACAGGTTTCCCATGTGTATCAGAGTCTATTACATCATTTGTAGTCATGGGTGTTTTCTTTGTTGAGCCATCAGCCATCCCAAACTTTTTTATAAGCTCTTTAGCATATTTAGTTTGGGAGATGAAGATGCCATCAGGGAGCTGCTTCACTTGGAGATCAAGGAAGTAGGAGAGCTCACGCATGCTACTCATTTCAAATTTAGAATGCATGAGGTCAGAGAAACTCTTGCATAATTTGGAATCAGTAGACCCAAATATGATGTCATCCACATATATTTGTACTAACAATGTTTGATCCTTATGATGTCTAGTGAATAAGGTTTTATCTACTATGCCTCTAATGAATTTATGCTCTATCAAAAAGCTAGCTAGGGTCTCATATCAAGCTCTTGGAGCTTGCTTTAGACCATAAAGAGCTTTATGCAATTTAAATACATGATTAGGATGAGTTGGAGAGACAACCTGTAGGTAGTTCAACATAAACCTCTTCTTTAAGTACTTCATTCAGGAATGCACTCTTCACATACATCTGATACACCTTGAATTTCTTGTAGGCAGTATCGACCAGAAAAATTCTGATGACGTCCAACCTTGCAACCGGTGCAAAGGTTTGATCATAATCTATGCCTTATTCTTGCCTGTATCCTTGAGCAACAAGCCTAGCCTTGTTCCTCACAATTGTACCTTGGGCATCCAGTTTATTTCTGTATACCCATTTGGTTCCAATGACTGGGTAGTCTTGGGGTCTTGAAATCAAATCCCAAACTTTACATCTCTCAAATTGATTTAGTTCCTCTTGCATAGCAATGATCCAGTGGGGATCCTGCTCAGCATCATGTATAGATTGAGGTTCAACCTGAGAGAGAAAACAGACATGCATCAAATCTTGGTTGAGTTGATGCCTTGTCTGTACACCTGCTGATATGTCTCCAATCACTTGAGATATAGGGTGATCCCTTAGTGTGACAAGATCATTTGGTGGAGTTGGTTCAACAACAACATTTTGAATTAATTACTCTTGTGGAATTATATTTGCTGTTGGATGAGGTTCAGTCACTTCAGTTCCTTCTTCACTTTCTTCTTCATCTTGTGGAGAAGGATGTGTTGGAGCCTCTTGGGTGAGTCTTAATCCATCCAAGTTCTCACACAAGTGAGGTACCTGCAAAGGATTGCTGGTAAAAATCTCTTTCTCCTTGCAAGACATATTAACCTCATCAAAAATAACATGAATAGATTATTCAATTTTTAAAGATGATTTATTGAATACCCTATAAGCATTATTTACTTGGGAATATCCTAGAAAAATTCCCTTTTCAGGCTTAACTTCAAACTTTCTAATGTATTTCTTGTTGTTATGTATATAACATATACATCCAAATACTTTTAAATAGTTGATTTTAAGTTTCTTCCCTTTAAGTAATTCATAGGGAGTTCTATTTTTCAGTTTATGTATCAAGCTCCTGTTCAGGACATAGTTTGTTGTGCTTACAACCTCTTCCCAAAAGGTTAGTGGTATGTAAGCATCTGCAAGTAATGTGCCTGCAGCTTCAATTAGGGTCCTATTTTTCCTTTCAGCTACCCAATTTTGTTGGGATGTTCTAGGAGCTGAGAAACAGTGCCTGATACCTTCCTTCTCACAAAACTCATGCATAAGAAGAGACTCAAACTCTGTACCATGATCACTTCTGATCAATGCAACATGAGTAGAGTACTCAATCTGTATGATCTCGAGAAAATCTGTAAGAACTTTAAAGGTATTTGACTTAGATCTCAGAAAGAACACCCAAGTGAACCTTGAGAAGTCATCTACAATAACTAAGGTGTAGGATTTCCCTCCTAGGCTTTGTACAGCAATAGGTCCAAAAAAGTCCATGTGAAGCAAGTACATAATCGTAGGTGAATCACTTTTATTTACTGATTTAAAGCTAGATTTAGTTTGTTTGCCTAGTTGACAAGCCCTACAAAAGCCTTTTTTCTTGTAGGGGCCAGAAGGTAAGTATCTCACAAGGTTGTCTTTTGATAGTCTAGCAATACTTTTCATATTAACACGACCTAGCCTTTTATGACATAATTCATTCTAAGTACTAACTATGTTGAGTAGACAGATATCTGAATGGGCAGAGTAGAAATTAACTAAGTAGATGTTGTCTTGTCTATTTCCAATTAAAACAATTTGTTTTTCTTTATTAGAGATAGTGCAGGAGGTTGAGTTAAAGTGTACCTGATAACTTTCATCACATAATTGGCTTATAGAGATGAGATTATGCTTGAGTCCTCTGACATAAGTCACTTTCTTGAAGGTGACTGCTCCAATTTTCACTTCTCCATAGCCTTCTGACTGACCACATTTTGAATCATCAAAGTTTACCTTTGGTCACAGCTTGGACTTGTAGTTGATTAAATTGTCCTTGCTGCCAGTGCCAGTCATATGTTTGGAGCATCCACTGTCCAGGTAGCAGGTTTGATTAATCACTGGACATTCCTTTTCCTGCAGTAAGAACAGTTAGTTGTTCTTGACCCAGGTTACCTTGGGTCCTTTATATTATTGATATGAAAAACTAGATATCACAGAGAATTCTGGTTGAGATTTGTATCCTAAAGAATAATATTTTCTTGGTGGAATTATCCAGTCAGCTAATGGATTAAATGGTTTTCTGGATTTAATAGAATTGCTGTTATAGTTATAATTTTTGTTAAGTGTTTCTGGGTTCGACGAAATGTTGTGAGTTCGTCCACCAGAGTACGACGAATTGGGATGAGATCGTCGATCTCTGCCCAGAGAATGAACATAGACATTTTCTGTGCCCCACGTTCGTCGATCTCTGCTCGACGAACCATATAAAGTTCGTCGATCGCAGTTAGACGAATAATTATAGCTTAAGTTTGCGTTCAGAGTTTGTCCACGAGAGTTCGACGAACTGGCCACATTTCGTCGATTTGAGTTCGACGAAATCTGTTGAACTTTGTTTTTACCTAAGGTTTTCTGATTTTTGTTATTTTGACCTTTTGATTTGAGAATTTCTTCTATGATTTGTTTATGTTTTATTGTTTCTTTCTCCTTAGCTGAAACAAATTTGATGGGAGTTATCAAAATATTCTTCTTGAGAATGAGGGGCAAACTTAATGAAGTACCCAAGCCCAGCTTGCCATTTAGTCTGACATTGACAGTGCTTGTAATGTCCATCAGCTTGAGCCTTCTCCTATTGAGGGTTTCCTCAAATTGTTTAGCCTCACATAACTTAATTTGTTGATTAGCTAAATTTAATTCATTCTTTAAACTATTGTTTTCAGAAATAACATTTTCTTGGTTTCCTAGTTTTTCCCTAAGTGTCTTAATTTATTTTTCTGAATTTATTAGATCTATGCACATGATTTTAAATTCAGATTTGAATGAATCAGAGTTATAATCAAAAGAAGAAAATACCTGGTCAGCTTCAGATTCTGAAGCTTCTTCATTGTCAGATGCATCTTCATCTGATTGGCTTCTGGAGGCATTAATGGCCATGAAGCATACTTCTTTGGCCCTTGCCTCCTCTTCTTCTTCACTGGAGCTGGAAGATGAGGATTCATCTTCTGTTTCACTGCAGCTTTCAGCTACAAAGTCTTTCTCCTTCTTCTTGTGTCTGCTGGAGGAAGGTCTACTGCTTTGATGTCTTCTTGTATCCTTCTCTCTTCTCTTCTCCTTCTTCTGAGTCTCTGGACACTCTGAGAGGAATTGTCCAGATTTTCTGCAGCCAAAGCACACCACTTCTTAAGTGGGGGTTTTGTCATACCTTGGCTTGTCATCCTGTCTGGATGACTTTCTTCTGAAGTCTTTCTTTGCCATTTTGTAGAATCTCTTGGCAAAGAGAGATATCAGTTCTTCATTCATTGTTGGAGTCTCTGTCTCCTCAGCAGCTTTGAATGCAATGTTGTGCTTCTTCCTTGCTGGTGGAGGTGTTCTTTGCTCAGCTGCTTCTCTGGATTTGATAAGCTGCTCATAGGACTTAAGCTTTCTTAAAAGAGATTCAGTGGAAATCTCATTCAGGCTCCTGGCCTCCTTGATGGGCCAGATCCTTTAATCACATGAGCTTGAAAAACACATAAGGATTTTATCATTCACCTCTGTGAGGGTGATGTCCTTGTCCAAGGTTTTCAGCTCATTGATGATTGAGCTCAACCTATTGTACATGTCTGCTACTGATTCAGCTTTCTCCTTCTTGAAATTCTTATATTGGGATATGAGATTGAATCTCCTATCCTTTCTTTCATCAGCAGATCCAGCAACCATTTGATTGAGGGAATCCCAGATGTCTTTGACTGATGTGCATTCAACCACTTTTTGAAAAATGTCATCTGACATTGTTTGAGTCAGAATATTTATGTCCTTGACATCAGCAATTTTTGCCTTCTTCTGGGCCTCAGTCCACTCAGGTGGTGGAACTGCATTGTTGCTGGAGGTTGCTATAGAGATAGATGCTTGAGGAGGACCTGTCACAATGGAATTGAAAATATCCCCATCAATAGAGTTCATATATAACTTGATTCTTGCCTTACAGATGACAAACCTATTTAGGTTGCAAACTGGAGGTCTGGTGCTTGCATAGTGTTTGTTCTGTGTCATGCTGTGTGTGAATATCTAATAGAAATGAAAAGACAGATCTAACTCAGGATCTTTGGTTCAAGGGTTAGCTTGTACAACCAAAGAAATCCAGGCTCTGATACCAATTAAAAGTGAGGGGTTAGATCAGGAATACTCTAGAGGGGGGGGGGGTGAATAGAGTATTTTTAGATTTTTAAAACTTTTTGCTACAAATAAAACTTATGAATTAAACTATCCAAGGTTAAGTGAATCTACCACAGGTGCTGCAGAAAATGAATAAACACAAACACAGTTATCCTAACTAGCACAGTCACAGCAAGAAACAAAAGAAAAGAGCAACTAGATAACACAAGAAATTTATAGTGGTTCCCCAACCTGGGTACATCCACTCTTCTACCACCCTGGTAGGAATGCACTCAGATTTTTGATCAAGTGTCTGACACCAATGAGCTTTTGATTCGGTGCTCAAAAACCAAATCTCAAGTCTTTTGATCAGGTGACTTGCAACCAGAGATAACTTTTGAAGGGAGTTAAGAAACCTTTATACAGTGGGGGATGAGAGATTGATTTTGTCTTCTTTTTCTTAAAGTACAACTGAGAAGACTCTTGTGGATTTGATGTTAACAAAGGCTCCCCCTGAGATATTGACTGGTTCAGGAAAGATGGAACTTTGCTTCAGGGTGATAGGCCTTCAAACTGTTGCTTTAACCAGATGAACTCTAGGAACTCCTTAACAGATAGAAGATTTGTTGTCCTTTGAAGAGTCCTGACAGAAGACAGAAGAAAACTCTTGATTTGGATTGGCCGTTCTTCTTATTCTTCAGCTTGATGTTCTTTCTCTGGTTAGGACTTCTTTTTCTGTATCAGTTTTCTATTTCTTTTTATCTCAGAGTGCTGTCGAGAGAGAGCAGCAGAAGATTCTTGATCCTTGATTAACAAACTGACTGTCTGTCTGTGCAAGAAGGAGATGGAAAAATCCTTTTTTGTATTTCCCATATTATCTTCCTTTTGAAATTTGAAATTCTTCTGCATTCATTACTGACGGCCTGAAGAATATTTTGCATTGAATGATTTCCCCAACTGTCCCATTGAAAAACGACAACCAATAATTCTGATGAAGACCGTAATCAATGCTTGCTTCTAACGGTAATATTCAAAGAATATTTTAGTATTGATTACTCAGAATTTATTGCAATAGAATAAGGACAAATGAATGAAAATAATTAAGTCTGGAATCGTCGAACAGAGAACAGAATTCGTCGAGATGAGTGCACAGTTCGTCGAGCTGATAAATTAAGTCCGTCGATCTGATAATAGCTGTTCGTCGTGCTGAGATCCAAGATCGTCGACCGCAGAACAGACAACTGCTTTCTCCAGAACCTTGCCAATTCTGTGCATGAAGTTCGTCGAGCTGATAATCTAAGTTCGTTGACTGGAGTTCAGCAAAGTGTTTCTGGACTTAGAATATTCTAGATGTCTTTGGAATGAAGTATTGAAGTGAAGTTGCCAGAAATCGTCGATCTGAGAACTAGATTCGTCGACCTGAGAACTTCTAACTGCTAGATAAGCCTTGCCAGGAATGTGGTCTAAGTTCGTCGAGCTGAGAAGGTGAATTCGTCGACTGGAGTATGATCCTGGACTTAGAATATTTACTTGTTTCTGGAATAAGTTGTTGAAGTAGAATGCCCATAGATCGTCGACCTGAATACCAAGCTCGTCGAGTGGAGTTCAGAGAAATTCTGGACTTTAAATGTTGAAGTAGTGTCCATAAATCGTCGATCTGAGTCCCAAGTTCGTCGAGCTCAGCTCAGAGAATTGTCTCTGAGATCGTCGAGCTGAGCACGACTTTCGTCGACCTGAGTTCGACGAACGTCGAACTCATTTTCTGAGTCTTGATATTTCTCTAAGTCTTGAGTCTTTATGTAGTCTGCTGATGACTGGTCCATGTAGTGTTAACTCTAAGGACTAGACCTATACTCTAAGACATAACCATGACCCTGACTATACATGTTGGGTCAGATGATCCTCACTTAGTGAACCTAGCACAAATCAAACTAGGGATCCAACACATGTGATTAGTGAGGATGGGGTGGCGGTAGATCAAACAAAAGTGGAAGCCATCAGAGATTGGCCGATCTTGAGAACCGTGGCGGAAGTCCGAAGTTTTCTTGGACTAGCCGGGTACTATAGAAGATTCGTAGAAAATTTTTCGCGGATAGCTCTACCCTCACGTCACTAACTCGTAAGGATCAGAAGTTTGTGTGGACTCAGGAGTGCAGTCAGACATTTGAGACGCTGAAGGAAAGGCTGATGACGACTCCAATCCTAAGTCTACCGAAAGGGAGCGAAGGATTTCAAATTTTCAGTGACGCATCGAGACACGGGGTGAACTTACTAAATGCAGTCCTAAATGGGATGCAAGTGCACAAGTGGTACACTAGAAATTGCAAACAAGTAATTAATTATTATAATAAAACAAGAGAGACACATGCGTAACAAATAATTAATTAAGGTGATCTAGGGATTAATTTCACAAGCAATAGATGCGCAAGTATTAAGCGTTCACAGAATTTGTCCCGCAAGTTGTAACAACGATCGAACTAATAGCACAATTAGAGGGAACATCCAACACACTTTGGGTAGCCAAAGTAAGCAACAACAAAGGAAATAACTTTGTACCTCGGTTCACATATGCAGGCGATGTTGATGGCGGTTGTAGGCGGGCAGCGTGGTCGTAGAGAGTAGGGGAGGGGGCTGATTTGAAGGTGGTACCACGATAGAAGGGGTTAAGGGATATTGGACTTGGGGAAGAGGCTCACGAGACTAAGGAGGGTGGCTTAGAGAGGAAGGGATCTGGAGGTGTGGGTCCACGGGAACAGGCTACAACATGGATGGAGGGAGCAAGGAAGGTGGAAGGCTTATGGAAGATGGAGGTTGCTGCTAGGAGGGGTGGCGGGTTCTGGCTTTGTGCAGGGTGCAGCAAGGAGGGGGCGGGGTAGGGCGGAGAAGTCGGAGGTGGGCTTACAGAACTGCGACGGGAAGGGGGGGGGGAGACGACGGGAGCAAGAGGCGGCGGCTTGGACACTGATGAAGTAGACGGCTAGGGCTGCGGGCTTGGACAGGGATGAAGTAGACGACTAGGGATGCAGGCTTGGATGGGGATGAGGAAGTGTTTGCCGATGGGTTTGAAGGCGCACTGGGGGAGGAATCGGGGAGGAGTTGGTCGGGGCTTGGCTTCAGGGAACGGGGTAGGGAAGGAAGAGTTACCGGAGAGGAGAGGGAAGACGGGGCCGGCGTCGCACCAGCAGGAGGGGAGGTTGCCATGGTCGCACCGGGAGCAGTGGAGGGGAGGTGTACACGCGGGTGGGTCGTGGCGCGCCGTAACTCCAACCCATCTTCATGGATCTGATTGCCCGCAGCCGCTAATTCCAATGACGGGTTGTTGAGGTTGGGCTTGAACCCCATACCTCCTAGATAAGAGAGCTCTAAATTGGTCCTCAACACCAACTGAGATGCACTTTTTTATGTAACGCCCGATCTACCGTGGGTGAGCTACAGGTCTGCAGACCAGTGACCCCAACCCCTTTTCACGGATCTGATTCGCCACAACCGCTAACTCCAATGGTGGGTTGTTGAGACTGGAGCTTGGACCCCTAACTTTTAGATAAGGGTGCTCTAAACCGGTCCACATCACCAATTGAGCACCCACAATAAACCAGGGCGTCATAAAAGTTGCATAAAATTTGCAGAATTTGTTTGATGACTTTGATCAGTGATATTATGTATTTTAAAAGCATTTGCATACCTCATCCGATCATTATATAGCATATACTTAGATAACTATATAATATCATCATTCAACATAACAAAAATCAATTTAATTATCATTTTATCTCATTATTTAGAATTATATTTAATTTAATCAAAGGATCAAATACCCCTTGCCACTCCAAGAATCACAGTTTGGGTGTTGTTGGAACTCTCATCAGTCAAGCCAGGGTACATGTCGCACCTGCGCAACAAAATCACAAGCAAGATGATCAAAGTGCCTAACGTAGAAAATTTTAGCATCATAAAATGGATTGAAAAACTCGTGATAAGCACAATAGCTCTAAATATGAGGATGCTCGAGGCACAAATACGTTGTGACGAGCCTGAACAAGTGCATTAGAAGATGAGTGGTCGGTCTGTGGGGACAATAAAACAAAGTCAACATCATGATTTTGATTTTGAGCGCTAACAACCTTCAAATCAAGAATTTCATTGTTTAACAACGGGAAGCAATTGGTTAATGAAGTCACGAATTGTATAGTTAAATCAATTTTCCCTCACCCGTCTCAAATTGGAATTCAAGTCCTGAATTGATTGAAACTTCATGCCTTATTTCAGTCTTATGCCATCAGCATATCAATGTTTTAAGTAAGTAGATGAGGAAATCATTTAAATAGAACTACCAAGCTCAGAAGATTTTTAGAGGGAAATTCCATGCTGGACTAAGCAGTTTTAGAGAGGTGTTAGGATTACAATTATCGAGGTGATTATAAGCCGCACGGGTTGCCTTGTCCTAGGCCATCTGTAAGCATAGGAACATAGACGAGAAGCCGGTACCTCAATCCACAACCTTTATCATAGGTACAAAATAGAGATATACCTAAAATTGGATAATCCAATCACCCATTAAAATAACCCAACCAGAGCTCTCAAAAAACTCGTCATTAGTATAAAGGGATAATTAATTAGAAGCACACATGCATAAGGATCTTTGAAGATGTTCAATAATGTTAATTTTTTTTTTGTTTTTAACCATTTGTCATGGACATCTAAAATGTTTTTTTTGATACAATTTATGAAGCACATCTGATAAGAAAAACAAGCCGCATTTCAAAAGTGATATAATTCACGGCCTCGTGTTTTCGTGTTTAATAGATATCGATAATTGCAAGCATACTTTAAAAGAGTGGCTATCCACAAGAAAACCGTTATTTGCACAATTTTTAAGCTTGAGAAAAGCAATAATAGAAGATGATTAGCTTAATATATGAGTCGAACAAAAATAGAAACAAAAGCAAGTCTATGAACTTGAAAGCTTTAGTAGATCCGATCATAAAATTAGGATGAAAACTGCATGTTCACCAATAACACCTAGAGTTAATTCAACCTGATCTAAAACTCAAACCCAAAATTGGAGGTTTTAGGCTTGGAGTTGTATTGGCTTGGTGCTGTTACAAATTCTGAAGGTACTATAAGATAAAGAAAATTCGCAGGTGGCCTTTAAATGACTAGGATCCCAATCTTCAAACAAATGTGAACTTGGATTAATGGAGGAAACACATGCCGACTGTAACACCCCCATCCGTCGTATGACATATAACAGAAGGTTCAGCTGGAACCCGACGCCATATACCACGAACAGTCGGAAGGGTACATAAGAATATCGAAACATTCCAACTACGACTACTCGCCCTAACACGGAGCATTCTAGCTGAAGCTTTTAAAAAGTTGCCAAGAACCCAGAATTGAATAATCAACTAATATGAATGTCCACAAACTACCACAGGAATGAAACAACGAATACACTGAAAGTACTTGGCCTTATGGCCTTACAAGAGTTCACTTAACAAAATAATGTTTTACATATATCGGCTCGCAGGCCGGCCACACATGACAAAAGTAAAACAACAATTCGCTTTGGCCTTCGAGGGCCAGCTCAGCAACATGGGCTTCATCCCGCTATTTGGTACTTGGATCCGCAGCACCTGCAAGCAACATTCCACCGCACGGTGGCAAACAAAGTAACGGTCAGTCAAAGCCGACCAAATTATAACGACCCCGCCCCTTACTCGGGACGGCGGTGCTCCTTCCCTGCATTTTATTAGCCCAGCTAAACAATAAAGTACAAACATAATTCGCCACAGGTGTAGGCTCACACGGCCAAACACCCCGTGGACTCAGGGCACATTAACGGTGAATCCGGTCAATTCCGTGGCTTCACCACCATCCCCGGGATGACAACAACGTGAGCATTTTTAGCCTTTCTGACCACCGTCTAAGCCTCCCGACTATGCCAACGGCCAGTCCCTCTTTGGGTCTCTCGCACCGAACCACATAGCCCAGGTCTGATTCCACTTGCCCGTTGCTCACACCGCGTAGTCACCTTAAGACGTACGCGCGGGCCAAGCTTCTCTCGGATCCCAAACATTCCAAACAACACATAACCCAGTTATGTTCAAGGCTGGCTCCCCGGCCGCCAAGTTAGCAGAACTACGTTTCCGCCCAGTTTTCCGGGTGCGCCTTGGGGTTAATCCCCAAGGATCCCTGCTGCAATCTACCGCGTAGAAACCCGAAAACACAAAATACAGAGTCTTCTCCGGTAAACCATAAAAAATGCAACATCACCGATCCAGACCAACACGTCCGGGTAGGCTTCACACACAATGCCTATGTCTGTACTTCGATTCCGGACTCTATATGCAACACTAGGGGGACTATTCCCGTCAACCCCAAGGATCACCGCACACTCACCACACATTCGCGGGAGGGGGTTTCCTTATGCAAAAGAAGGAGAGCTTCACATGCTCAAGTAGAGAATTGTTACCCTTGTAGTTCGCTTTTGCGCCATGGAAAAACTATACGGATTGAAGGTTTCGCAATGGAATTTCCTCCGCGGATCCGCTCTCGGTTCTCAAATCGGTGCTCCGATACTCCGCCGGCGGCCGGAAACCTCCCCTTTCTTCCTCCTTGCTCTCTCCTCTCTCAAACTTCTTAGAAAGAGAATGTTAAAGAGCAAATGAGGAATACAACCTCCATTCCCGACCTTAACAGAGCAGGAACACATCTGTGCCGTCTGATCTTAATTAAAAAAGACGACGGCTCAGATCCGTCCAAAAATCCTCAAACCTGGGCCGAACACGGCCTCGCACACGACCGTGTCCCAGGAGTGTGCCTCGATCCAGACACGATCGTCGAGCACAGAAGAGGACACGGGTCGAGACACGCCCGCGTTTCAACCTGACACGCCCGTGTTGGGTCCTGACACGCCCGTGAACTACGGCCGTGTCACCAGTAACCGCCACGCCAACCGACACGACTCTTGGGAACACAGGTGGTGACACGGGTATGCACACGTCCGTGTCCGTTGACACGCCCGTGTCACGCTGCCGTGTTTCCTGCCGTGTCCTTCTCTAGACACAGCCGGCCAACACAGAGAACCACACGGCCTTGGACACTCCCGTGTCCTAGGCCGTGTACCCCTATACAGGCACCAAAAATTTCTTGGGACGCGACCAGCTCGATTACGATTTTCGGGGCGTTACAAATCTCCCCCACTTAAAGAATTTCGTCCTGAAATTATGTAAAGGTACACAAAAAAATTTAAATGTTACATGAGTGGAATAACTCGGTATTCTTCCATCATAGTCTGCTCTCGCTCCCAAGAAAGCTCCTTACGTCCGCAGTTATCCCAACGGACTTTGACCATTCAGATTTACTTGTTGCGGAGTCGTTTAGCCTCAAAGTCTTCAATGCGTACTGGCTTGACCTTTGTCGTCAACCCGTATTCAACCGGCACTTGATCGACCGCAACGACCTGCGAAGGCTCTTGCACCGCCTTCCGCAACACTGATACGTGGAATACATCATGCAGCCCACTCAACTCCACTGACAGCTTCAATCGATACGCTACTTCGCCAACACGCTCTAGGATTTCAAACGGTCCAAGGTATCTCAGACTCAGTTCTTCAAGCGTCGAACCCGCGAGACACCCTTGAACGGCTTGATTTTCAAATACACCCAGTCGCCAACACCGAACTCCACGTTCCTATGAATGACGTTATAGTATTTTGCCTGCCTGTCCTGAGCGATCTTCAACCGTTCCTGAACTGTACGTATCATTGAAGTGACGTCTTCCACCGCTTGACGTTTGTATAACTTCGACTCGCCTGTCTCCAACCAAGACAACGGCGTGCGACACTTTCTCTCATATAAGGCCTCGAAGGGCGCCATTATAATACTCGCCTGATAGCTGTTGTTATATGCAAACTCCGTCATATATAGGTGATCTTCCCACTGCTTTCCGAAATCCAAGACGCACATGCAAAACATGTCCTCCATCGTCCTGTTGACCCTCTCGGTCTGACCATCCGTCTGTGGGTGAAAGGCTGTGCTCAAACTCAGCTTAGTCACCAACATACTATGCACCAGCCTCAAGTCACTCGACGTGAAGCGTCCATCTCGGTCACTAACAATACTGCGGGGCACACCACGCAATCGAACAATATTATCCACATAGAGTTTGACTAACTTTTCCACCGGATCTTCCTTCCTGTTCGGAGTGAATGCGACACCTTTGTCAATCTATCCACGACCACCCAGATGACGTCGTTGCCCCTCTGCGACTTTGGCAAACCATGCACAAAATCCATAGAAATGTCGTCGAATTTCCACTCCGGGATAGGTAGGGACTTCAAGAAACCTCCGTGTTTCTGACACTCTGCCTTTACCAAGGCACACGTCTGGCACTTGGCCACATAAAGTGCTACATTCTTCTTTAATCCTGACCACCAGAACAACTTCTTCATGTCCTTATACATCTTCGTGCTCCCCGGGTGGATTGAGTACTTGGTATGATGAGCCTCGTACATCAACTCCTCCCAAAGATTATCCGCACTAGGAATGCATAGACGACCGTCCCTCTTTAGCAGTCCATCCTCAACAGCAAATTGGGAATTTGACCCATCCAAAGATTCATCTAAGATCTGCTTCATGCTGCTATCCTGAACCAAAGCCCGCCTAACTCTATCAGCTAGGTCATACTGCACCTCTGTCCAAAACAATTTCGCCTGGGCACTAGACTGCTTGTCGACGCAAGTTATCTCTAATGCCTCCAAATCACGGACCAATCTCTCATCATGTACCGACAACCAGTTGGCCTGCGCAGGAGCCCTGCGACTCAACGCATCCGCCACTGCATTTCCTTTCCCCGACACATAATATATCTCGAAGGTGTAGTCCCCCAGGAACTCCATTCACCTCCGCTGCCTCATGTTCAGGTCCTTCTGATCTAACAGGTACTTCAGGCTCTTATGATCGGTGTAGATATTGACCTTCACACCGTACAGATAGTGCCTCCACAGCTTTATAGCAAATATCACGGCCGCTAACTCTAAGTCATGGATCGGATAATTTCGCTCATGAACCTTCAATTGTCGCGAACCATAGGCTATCACGCTCCCATGCTGTAGCAGAACACAGCCCAAACCACTGTCCGAAGCATCACTATAAATTTCAAACCCTGCAGTCCCACTCGGCGAACATAAAATAAGCGCCGTGGTCAACTGCCTCTTCAATTCTTCAAAAGCCTTCTCGCACTCTAGCGACCACACAAACTTTTGATCCTTCCTTGTCAACGTCGTGAGTGGTAGCGCTATCCGCGAGAAGTTCTATACGAAGCGCCTGTAGTAGCCGGCAAGCCCCAGAAAGCCCCGGATTTCCGCCACTGAAGTCAATACAGGCCACTCCGGTATCGCCACTATCTTCGCCGGATCCACCGCTATCCCTTCTCCACTAACCACATGACCAAGGAACGCTACTGAGGATAACCAGAACTCACACTTGGAGAACTTAGCATACAACTGATTACTTCTCAACATCTCCAACACTATATGCAGATGCTTGTAGTGATTATCCTCACACTGCGAGTATACCAAGATATCGTCGATAAATACTATCACAAAACGGTTCAGGTACTCTCTGAACGTCATGTTCACCAGATCCATAAACACGGATGGCGCATTGGTCAACCCAAACGACATGACCGTGAACTCGTAATGCCCAAACCGCGTGCTGAACGTTGTCTTTGGGATGTCGCTTTCCCTTATCCTCAGTTGGTAGTAACCAGATTTCAGATCTAACTTCGAATATACTGTAGACCCAACCAACTGATCAAATAGATCGTCAATCCTTGGGATCAGATACTTATTCTTCTCCGTAAGCTTGTTCAACTCCCGATAGTCAATACAGAGTCGCAAGCTCCCATCTTTCTTCTTAACGAAAAGGACCGGTGCGCTTCAAGGCGAAGAACTTGGACGCACATACCCTTGCTCCAACAACTCTTGCAGTTGCACCTTCAGTTCCGCCATCTCTCTTGGCGCTATCCGATACGGAGAGCGTGACACCGGTTTGGCACCCGGCACCAGCTCAATAGTAAAATCAATCTCCCGCTGAGGAGGGGCTCCTGGGAGATCATCCGGAAACACATCAGGATACTCGGACACAACTGGAATACTGCCCAGACTTGGCTTAGGCGTTGAAGTCTGCACTAATGTGACAAACAACTCTGCCCCAGACCGAACTGCCTTGATCACCTGAAGGGCCGAAATCAAAACCTTACCCGACCTCTTCATTCCCGCAAACGTAGTCTCCCGATCAGTATTCAGTCCCAACTTAACTTCCTTTCGGTTGCAATCAATGCATTCTCGCTGCTCCGAGAGCCAGTCCATACAAAAGATTACATCGTACTCCGCTAACGGCAGTACCAACGCTTGCAAGACAAACTCCTGATCCTCAATCCGTATCTTTAGCTCGCAGACTCTATCCGCGCTTATTGAGCACCCATTGAACAACAACACATCCAACTTGTCTTTTGCCATCGAGGAAGGGACCCCGATGCGCGATACGAATCTTTCGGATAAGAAGGAATGCGAAGCTCCCATATCAAACAGGGTTCTCGCCGGATAATCAAAAATCAACGCAAAGCCTAACACCAACATATATAAGCTAACATATAAAAAGGTAACAATTACATAAAGTTAAACTGCTATAACTTAACCCATAGCTATCACCACGTCAGCTTGTTTTATGTCCTCTTGCAGACCAAAATTATATACTCTAGGCTGGGCTGGAGCAGGTGGAACGCGGTTGACTCCACCGCCTTCCCTTTCTCTTCATAAGTTGATTCAGGTTTCCTCTCGGACATTGCACGTCCGCTCCAACACTCACGAGCAAAATGCCCCATCTTTCCGCAGTTATAGCACGCTCCTGTGACTCGACTTGTGGTTGCCCCCGCCGCACCAGACGAAGGGGCTGAGCTCGAAGTCTTCGGCTTCTTGTTCCATCTGCGGAAACCCGACTTTGCATTTGACACTTTGAACTCCGACTTCTTTTCCCCTGAGTCCTTCTTCTCTTGCACTTTCTTCACAACCTTTTCCAAAGACCGGGCCAAATTAACCAAGGCTAGGAAGCCCTGCGCCTTAGGCCCAACAAGGAGTAGCTGTAGGTCGCCACGTAGACCCTCATAGAATCGGCTGGTCTTCCTCTCCTCTTCAGTGAACATAGCACCAGCATAACGACCCAACCGCGTAAACTCGTGGAGATACTCATCCACGCTTCTGCCTCCCTGAGTCAAACCAAGGTACTGATTCTCCATCTCAAGATTCTGAGCAGAGGGTAGATATCTGGCCAAGAACAACTTTGAGAATTCCTCCATAGGCACATCCGCAAGTTGCCTTCCCACTAAGAGGTGAACCTCCAACTCGTCCCACCACAGCTTCGGCTCACCAGCCAAAAAGAAGGTCGCTTTGGTGGTCTTCTGCCACTCAACAGTTTCTGTGACAACATTCCACCGCATGGTGGCAAACAAAGTAACGATCAGCCAAAGCCGATCAAATTATAACGACTCCGCCCCTTACTCGGGACGGCGGTGCTCCTTCCCTGCATTTTATTGGCCCAGCTAAACAATAAAGTACAAACATACTTCGCCACAGGTGTAGACTCACACGACCAAACATCCCGTGCACTCAGGACACATTAACAGTGAATCCGGTCAATTCCGTTACTTCACCACCATCCCCGGGATGACAACAACGTGAGCATTTTTAGCCTTTCTGACCACCCTCTAAGGCTCCCGACTATGCCAACGGCCAGTCCTTCCTTGGGTCTCTCGCACCGAACCACATAGCCCAGGTCCGATTCCAATTGCCCGTTGCTCACACCGCGTAGTCACCTTAAGACGTACGCGCGGGCCAAGCTTCTTTTGGATCCCAAACATTCCAAACAACACATAACCCAGTTATGTTCATTGCTGGCTCCCCAGCTGCCAAGTTAGCAGAACTACGTTTCCGCCCAGTTTCCGGGTGCGCCTTGGGGTTAATCCCCAAGGATCCCTGCTGCAATCTACCGCGTAGAAACCCGAAAACACAAAACACGGAGTCTTCTCCGGCAAACCATACAAAATGCAACATCACCGATCAAGACCAACACGTCCGGGTAGGCTTCACACATAATGCCTATATCCGTACTTCGATTCCGGACTCTATATGCAACACAAGGGGGACTATTCCCGTCAACCCCAAGGAACACCGCACACTCACCGCAAACTCGCGGGAGGTGGTTTCCTTATGCAAAAGGAGGAGAGCTTCACATGCTCAAGTAGAGAATCGTTACCCTTGTAGTTCGCTTTTGTGCCATGACAAAACTATACAGATTGAAGACTTCGCAATGGAATTTCCTCCGCGGATCCGCTCTCGGTTCTCAAATCGGTGCTCCGATACTCCGCCGGCGGCCGGAAACCTCCCCTTTCTTCCTCCTTGCTCTCTCCTCTCTCAAACTTCTTAGAAAGAGAATGTTAAAGAGCAAATGAGGAATACAACCTCCATTCCCGACCTTAACAGAGCAGGAACACATCTGGGGCGTCAGATCTTAATTAAAGAAAACGAACGGCTCAGATCCGTCCAAAAATCCTCAAACCTGGGCCAAACACGACCTCGCACACGGCCGTGTGCCTCGATCCAGACACGATCGTCGAGCACAGAAGAGGACTCGGGTCGAGACACGCCCGTGTCTCAACCTGACACGCCTGTGTCGGGTCCTGACACGCCCGTGAACTAGGGCCGTGTCACCAGTAACCGCCACGCCAACCGACACGACTCTTGGGAACACGGGTGGTGACACGGGTATGCACACGCCCGTGTCCGTTGATACTCCCGTGTCACGCTGCCGTGTTTCCTGCCGTGTCCTTCTCTGGACACAGCCGGCCAACACAGAGAACCACACGGCCTTGGACACGCCCGTGTCCTAGGCCGTGTACCCCTATACAGGCACCAAAAATTCCTTGGGACGCGACCAGCTCGATTAAGATTTTCGGGGCGTTACACCGACAAGCTTTAATCCAAAAAAGGGTCACTGCTCCTCTTCTCCGGAGACCAAAAAAGCAAGGAATCAGGCCACGTAGAAGGGATTGGCGATGTGAGTCCAATTGCATGAGTAGTAGGTGGATCTCAACAACCATCTCCAGAACTTGAATGAGTTGCCGATTGAGAGGAAGAGAAGCACCGCCGCCGAAAATCTGGAAGTATTCCTAGCTGCTAACATACATAGAGTTCAATAAAAAATAAATTACATGCGACTCTTAAATGTCAACTATAAGGGAAAATAAATTTTGGGTTTAAGCTATATGATTCTGCATGATACTCTTATCTATTGTAATGAGAGATTTATGGCTAGAATTGTAATCAGAGTTGATCAGATATGAACATCTGAGTTTTTTTTGTACTTCTAGCACAAAATAATACAGGTCAGTTGTTAACACAGATTAAAATAAAGTCTTAAGCAATTTGAGAGTTTTATGACTTTTCTATCAAGGTTAAAAAAGACAAGAAATTTCACCTAAAAAATATTTATTTGGTACTTCAAAAACTAATCTTAATTAGTTCTCTCCTAGTAGAAACTAGCTCTATTACCGCTCTGAATCTGATACATGCTAAAATACCTAAGATACAAATTAGATGAAGGAAAGATGAATTAAGGCAGAAATTGTGAAATACACAAATTTTAAAATGCTATGAGGCTCTGCCATCCATTTCTAGTCAATTTCTCAAACGATAGCCTCAGTTTCTTAGTCAATTTTGCAAAATTATTCTTGATCACTTCACTTCTATGATGTTGCATGCGTTAGTTTTTTTAGGTAGTAGTTGAAAATGACTACATTGACAGGTAATTACTAGCTTGCCACCTCTTAATTCAGGGCCCGAATTGAGCTTATAAAACCTCAATGAGCAACTTGATCTAAAGATTCATTTCCAAATAGACAGCAAATCCGCAAATCCTTTCAGGACAATTCACTGATAATGAAAAGCTTATCACCAGCATTCACCAACCTTAATTGTGTGTAGTTCTATGCCATTAACATGAAAACAAGCTAATTATCTTCAAGCTATAAGTGACACGGAGGAATGACAACTAGGAAAAAAAGATGAGTCTTCGAATAGAATAGTAGGTGATAATATGACATCACATTATCTTCTATGCCATATAAAAATAAGTTGTTCAAGTTTTGTAAAAACGAATTTTTTTAGTTGTGTGAAACACAAGCATAGAAGAGAGGGTGACAGAGCGCTGTCAAACTCAATGGAAGAAGATTGATGTCAAACTCAAAGCCATAAATTGAAGAAGATTGAGGGGTTACCACAGATCAGAATGGCAGTGCCTGGCGGGTCTCCTGGAAGGTGAAGAAGGGGCAACAAGCATCGAGTTGCCTGGATGTTGCCAGGAAAATAGCTGGCTGACCGTGGAATAGTTGCTGGGAGCGGGGTAAAGGCTCAGGCGGCAGTGGTTAGCCCAGGACCAGGGGTAGCGCCGACTGGAAGCAAGGAAAACACCGGGATGGCTCCCGATCCGCCGGAGTGTCACTGAAACAACCAGAATCCGAGGCAGGAGGGGGTCGCCGGAGTCCTAGGATGGCTCTGGAAGCAGAAACGGCAGCCGACAGAGCTTCCCTGGAGGTTTCCGTCGAAGTGGCTGAAAGATGGGAGGCTGTCGTGGCTTCAGGCGGCGGGAAACAGAGGCAGAGATAGGTGGCGGCGACGTGAGCCTTCCGCCGGGAAGAACGATCGCTGGAGTTGGGGGCTTCCGTCTGGGAGAGAGAAGATTGGGGAGGAGCTAGGGCAGTGCTAGTTACGGGGAAGAGGAGAGAAAAGCTGGAATGTTTCAGTCCGATATTAGTGAATGATGGGGGGGGGGGGGGCGAAATGGGAATCCCATATTTTCAGGGGGAGTATTGAAAGTCCAGCTACTTTAGTCTCACCGTGGTGGGGTTGACTATATATCTTGCTTTGGCGTACAGGAGTCTATAGAAAAGAGGAGAACTGTGAAGGAGAACTTTGTAACCTAAAGGTGTGTTCAACACTAATGTCTTTCTTAGCCCAACTCCTTTACTTCAAGTGTTCACCATTAGGTTGTAGGGTTCCCAAATGGGGCCTTAAGTGCAGTAATAGTAATACGTGGAAGTGCCTCTAGAGGCATGAATATATAATGTTCTATTTTTAGTACTAAAATGTGATAACTTGAATGCCATACTTATTACACTTTCATAAACCATGACATGCTCTGCATTAAGATGAGTTTCTTCTTCCTGAAATTCTAAATGCTGTGATGTTGACTACAGTGGGGAACTATATTCCTATTTGTCAAGTGCGGGATGATGTAGTATCTGCATACCGAAAAGATGTAGAATGGCAAATACAAGCCATGATTCTGCCTTATAAGGAAATTTGTAAGCGTAGAAAGGTGCGCATCTACTTTTTATACTATTTTAGCCATGTCATCTTTTTTAACTTATTCGGTATCTCAACTTTTTTTGTCTAATTTGCAGGTAGTTGCAGAAATAATTATAAAGGAAGCTGATGATGTAGCAGAAGCAATCGCAGAGGAGGTTGGCAAATTTAATATCAGCAAGCTTGTAATTGGCGCTTCTTCTAGAAATATAATTACAAGGTATGTCAGATTTTGAAATGCTTCTTAAAATAATAAAGCAACATTGTGTGAAGAAAATTGATTCAAAATGTTAAAGTTCCCTTTTTGAAATTGTTAGGAAGAATTCAAAGAAAATTTTTCATGAATCTCACGCTCTCCATGAATGCCACATATTTTTTTTAATTAACAGCATACAATATCTTTCACGTTAGTTATGTGGATGAGCTGTTTCATTATGACACCTTAATATCTCATAAACTTTTGTGTGGTAAATTTTTGTTGTATAATGGAGCTTCTTAAAAGAATAAGGTGACAACGTGTAAAAAAGTAGTGTTCAAATGTTTACATTCGGTTTTTAAATTGCAGGGAAGTTGTCAGAGAAACCTTTGTGAGAACTTTCAGCTTTCTGCATGAATCACATTTATTTTTTTTTAAATTAGCAATGCAGATAGCTTTTAGTTTAAGCATGTAGAGTTATTTCAGTTTAAACATGGTCACGCAGTGATGGCGATTGACAACACACACGTTTATTCCCGCAGGAGGCGGTGATTGACGACCCATTTGAGCGATCCGAGTTCGCGGATTTGCCCGGATGGTAGCTCCGAGTCTTTTCTATATATTATTTTATGTTATTTCGTGTTGCATTTTACACAGAATCTGCCCAAACTTTATTAGCCGTTCGATATGGGTGCCCCAGCTCTTTTATTTTCCCCCTCCTATATATTCATGCAGGTGCGACTGGTTTATGGATCGAAGGACTGCATAGTCGCGATCTGCCGGTCTTCTCGGTGGACTCCGAGCGGTGCCTCTCTCGTGCATGACCTCCTCCAGCCGCAGCCAGCCCCTGCCGCTCCCCTTCCTGCCGCATCCTTCCCGTACGTGACCTCCTGCAACCGCATCCTTCCCGTACCCGACCTCCTGCAGCCGCATCCTTCCTGTGCGTAACCTCATCCAGCCGCAGCCAGCTCCTGCCGATCCCCCCCCCCCCCCCCCCAGCCGCATGCTTTCCATACGTGACCTCCTCCAACCACATCCTTCTCGCGCGTGACATCCTACAGCCACATCCAACCCCTGCTGATTCCCTTCCAGCCGCAGCCCCTCCTTGCCATCACTATTCCAACCAGCCCACCTCCAATCAGCCCTCCTACAGTCACCCCCACCTCTCGTCAGCCTTCCCACATCCACCCCACCCACTGTCCTCTCTATTACAGCCAGCTCCACCTCCCGTCGGCCCTCCTACTACCACCCCCACCCCCCGTCTATCCTATTCCAGCCCTACCGCCATCTTCCCTCCGCCATAACCCTACTCCCTCCTTGTCCAGTCACTACAACCCCCCTTTTGGGGAGCCTCCAGGCGATGTGAGGTCGTTGCCTAAACGGATATCCTCTCCCAAATCATGTCGCCACATGCATGGACAAACCTTCGTATGGATGTTACTTATTTCTCTGTATGTTGAATGATCGTACTATTTCTTGCGGGATCTAACTTTCATATGCATTTAATGATATTATCCGTTGCTTGATTTGCAGGATCGATCAATGCACACTTAAAATTGTGTTGTCAGTCAATTACTCGTGAACTAATATTTACTTTTTCGATTCAATTATCACGTGAACGATTCTGCTCAATCTATGCTCTATTTTATATACTATTTATTCTGAATTTGCATTCAGACTAATTCATTTGCACTTGCATTATATAGGATCACGTGCATACTTTCATGTCATTTTAGAGTTGATCGTAACATCATTCACATGTGTCGTGTTTTCTCTTGCAAGACACATTGAGTTAGGACATCGGTTGTCCCCCACCTGTAACATCAATTGGTAACAACATTTTTTTGAATGTCCTCCGACATGTCCGACATGTCTCCCTACATGTCAATTTTAGGGGCAAAACGATATGTTTTTCTAAAAAATATAGATTATGTCATGTAAAATATAAGCCAACATGTTTGATTTTTTCAGATATATCAACAGTCACGATTTTTAAGTATATCGTCTGTTATTTTCTTTTATGTTATATTAGTAGACTAACAACATATACTTAAATCACATATACATATTATATTATGTATGTAAATTGATTGGACTTATTGTTTTGATTTTTTGACGTTTTATTTTTACAATTAATTTTGGGAAATTATTTCACAATTTTTTAATTTCATATTACAAAAAATATGAAAATATTTAATACATTTATTAGTTGATTATTTGCATGTATTTACTATAAATTCATAGGTTTGAAAAGACTTATAATCAATAAAGGATTTTTTAACTTTTAAATATTTTTTATTTGTAATAAACTTATTGTTATCAAAATAAAATTATTGTTTACTATTAAATATATTTTACAATGTATCATTTTATATTTTTAATAATATTTTATCTTAGATTATATTCGATTTTATTTTGTAATATAAATGTCTCATCTTTTATTTATTTGTATATTATTTTTATATTTTTATAACATATAATTATAGTTATTATACACAAAAATAAAAATTTTATTTATAAGATATGTAAATCCGATATTTTAAAATATCTCCGACATGTCTCCGACTTCCAACATCCGACATTTAAAAACTCAATACAATATGTAGCCGACATTCGATATTTAAAACATTGGGTATCAGAGCCAGTTTTGGGCTTTAGTTTAATACGCAGTTATTGAGTCTATAGGTTTTGCCCTATAACGTACTATTATCTCCATCCCTCGCTTCACTTGAGAGGAACCCTTATTATTGCGATGATTATCTTCCTGCGCGGCACACCACTGTAAAGAATCATGTCGACCCTTGGAGACGATTTCATTATGCTAGAGACGACCACCACGGCGAGAGGTCCTCACATTATCCTCACTATAGCTCTCCACGACCTTATGATGGTAGAGTTGAGTATCGTTCAGATCATCGTCACTACGCATCTCCTCTAGTTGAGAAATTTGAGTTTGTATATGCGGGACCACCACCACCCATTCGTAGGGCGCACATTTACCCACGAGCATGAACTGATTATGTTAGGGATGACCTTCTAGATGATCCTCAGGAGCCCTATAAATATCACCATCACCAATATCACATTACATGTCATGACCCTCATAACATTCTGCAAATAGAGATACCTGAGGCCGAATTTCAACGATTAGTTCTTGATCCCGGTAGCCAGCAGATGAAATTGATCTCCTGTAAAGATCCGTATGATTGTGCTTGAGGAACTGTTAAACAATTAAGTTAAGAAATTGACTATTATCCCTTGTGCTTGAAAATTTGTGGAGCCACCTTGAGTGCTTAAGGCTACGTGGATCCACTTTGAGTGTGAGAGCGAGTGAAATTTAGGTTGTTTAGTTTGTGGCTCTTGAGTGATTTCGTGGAATCACTTTCGTGTGAGAGTGAGTGAAATCGTTCCTTGGTGCCCGCGAGCGATAGCGGCCGACCTCGGAGCGGGAGATCGAAGGTGACGAGGAGTTCCTCGCATGATCGCCATCGACTTCATAATACGGAAGACGCCTCTTCCGTGGGTAATTGTTTCTTTCTCCTTTCTTTGCGTGTGTGTACATTTTCTCTTAGGATTTTTAGACTCATTGCTGGGTTTTGCCGGATTTTGTCAGCAAACGGTACGTCGAAAACTACAAACGGAAACGTTTTTGGAGTTCACGATTTCCGTTTTGCTGCGATAAGGGGAACGAATCGAAAGTTGCAGACTTCCTTCCCCGGATTTAAATTGAACCGTGTTTAAGAAATTTTAATTTTAAAAGCAAAATAGCAATTCTGTGCGTATTAAAATTAGGTGCCTCATTTCTTAAAGCCTGTGCAAATTCCGCTCTAAATTTTAGCAAAATTAATATAATCATTGCATACATTTTGGGTTCCTAGAAAAAAAGTCGACAGAAGCGTAAACCCTACACGCCGTCCTGCATCACAAATGCTATGCAGGTTCCTATTCTACGCAGGGCGGATCCCGAAACTTAGAAAAATTTTGCAACATCCTTCTGATACCAAATTGATGTTCGACGGCGCGTAGTGTTTGTGTGTATGTCAGTTTTTTTTAGGAAACCCTAAATGCATGCGATTATTAGATTAAATTTCAGCGGGCGTGACACGAATTTTGAGAAAAGAAGCAATTTTTAATTTTAATAAAGCATAAAATTACTATTTTGTTCAAAAATGAAATCACTTGAAAAATAGTTCAATTTGAAATCCAGGAAAAAAAGGTTCGCTACTTTTGTTCCTTTTCCCTTGTCGTAGCAAACAAAAATCGTGAACTCCAAATATGTTTCCGTTTGGAGTTTCTGACGTAGCGTTTGCTGAAAAATTGGGGTGAAAACCCAACAATGAATCTAATTATCCTACGTGAAAATATTTAGACACACAAAAGAGGAGAAAGAAACAAGTTATCCACAGAAAGTGACGTCTTTCCGTATTCGAAGTCGATAGCGATCCCGCGAGAAACTCCTCGTCACCTTCAATCTCCCACTCCGAGGTCAGCCGCTATCGCACACGGGCACCACAGAGAATTTTCACGCACTCACACACAAGTAGTTCCACAGAATCTCGAACACTCAATAGTGTAAAGAAGCCACAAACTAAACAACCTAAATTTACTCGCTCTCGCGCAAGTGATTCCACAAAATTAATTCACTCTCTTCCTCACACGCAAGATTGTCCACAAAATCTCAATTGCTCAAGAACTAATCTAATCTATTTACTGTTCATGGAAATAATGAAATCCTAACCGTAACTTTCACCATTGGCTGAACAAGGCAACTAACGTAAATCACCTAACTGTTCACCGGATGTACACAGCGAGAACACCACTTTAACTTTCCAAGATAACTCAATCTCACGACACCTATCTCAACAGGACTTTTCACTAATTAATACCACTGTTCATCATCTACTACAACTAACAAAAATCTCTGACACTCACAAATTCATCCATTAAATAAACTACAGGACTCTATGGGGCAAGAAAATGTCAACAACAAACCTCTCCTTCAACCACAACAACACTCTAGATGGAAGCTACAACAAAAATATTCAACTCCTAATTCTAACAGGAATCAAACACACAAGAGCAGCAATCCTAAATTTTCATCTACTATTCATCGTCTCTCTCAATGGAAGGCGGGTAGCACACAACAACAATCAAATACATTTCATCATTGCTGTAGAAAAGTAGGGCAATGAAACTTGTGTGCTGTATTTCATGTATTTACGTTCAAGTTTGAGTACATATATATAGGAATAGAGGAAGAAAGAAGTCTCAAAATATACAATGTGAGACAAAACAACAGACATAAAAAGTCTTAAATGGGCCACAATTACAATGAGCTTTTACACATTGATTTACTATCTTCTAACACTCCCCCACAAGCTGGAGCATACAAATTGTAGGCACCAAACTTGGATAAGAACTGCTGATACAATGGCCGAGGTAGAGCCTCAGTAAAGATGTTGGCAACTTGCTCAGAGGCTGGAACATGTTCCAATTCAAGTTTCTTCAGTTAGACTTTCTCCCGGACAAAGTGACAATTAACCTCAATGTGTTTTGTTCGCTCATAGAATACAAGGTTCTTTGCAATGCATATAGCAGCCTGACTATTGCAGAACAAAGTTGTAGGAGAGGAGAGTTTGACACCCAAATCACAAAGAAGACTCTCCAACCAGGTAAGTTCAGAAACGACAGCAGCCAGTGCACGATACTCGGCTTCAACAGAGGAGCGAGTCACCATCGATTGCTTCTTACTATGCCATGTGATGAGATTTCCTCCAAAGTAGGTACAAAAGCCAGTGGTAGATCGTCGATCATCAAGCGAGCCCGCATAGTCAACATCAGTGTACCCGATAAGAGAAGGAGGAGGATGGCTTGTATACCAACCCTCATCCCAGGGTAGCTTTCAAGTACTTGAGGATGCGTTCGACAACCTGTAGATGAGAAATTCTTGGTACATGCATAAAGCGACTAACCAATCCAACAACAAAATGGATATCAGGCCTTGTAACTGTTAGGTAAATCAGTTTTCCTACAAGGCGCCGATAATATTCATGATTTGTAAACAGAGAATCTGACTGTTCCATGAGCACTTAGCTTGTGGTTGACATTCATAGGTGTTTCCGCGGGTTTACATTTGGAATAACCCGCAGCCTGAAGAAGGTCAAGACAGTATTTCCGTTGAGATAGGATCATGCCATCAGGTTGCGGAGCAACCTTAAGTCCAAGGATGTATCGAAGATTTCCCTGATTTTTGTTTGGAAGACAGAGTTTAAGTGTTGTTTGATCTGTTGTATCCCGGTGGAGTCATCGCCAATTATCAAAATATCATCCACGTAGACTAAGAGAATGATAGTCCCTGTGGATTGATGACGAGTAAAAAGAAAGTAGTCAGTTGAGCTTTCCTGGAAGCCAATATCACGAACAACCTTGCTAAAATTTTCAAACGAAGCCCAAGGGGACTGTTTGAGATCATAAATAGCCTTATGCAAATGACACACCCGAGACTCCCCCGTGGTCTCAAACCCGGGAGGTGGGTGCATGAAGAACGTCTCCTGTAGATCACCATTAAGAAAGACATTTTTAATGTCCGGCTGATGTAGGGGCCAATGACGGTGAACAACAAGTGAAATGAGAACCCAAACAGAGTTAAGTTTGGATACAGGGGAGAAGGTCTCCTCATAGTCCAAGCCCTGTTGCTGAGTGAACCCACGAGCCGCAAGACTGGATTTGAGGCGGTCAATCGTCCCATCCGGAGCATGTTTAATTGCGAAGATCCATTTACAGCTGACGCAGGACTGGGCGGAAGGAAGGGGTACCAGATCCCAAGTATGATTAGACCAAAGGGCCGACATATCAGTCTCCATTGCCACATGCCATCCAGGATGTTGAAGATCCTCCTGCACAGTGTTAGGAAGAAAAATAGAGGAAAGAACAAGAGCAAATTTGAGCAGAGGAGGAGAGAGTCGATGTAACGAAATGTAATTTGAGAGTGGATGAGCCGTAGAAGCGGAGGCAGGATCAGCTGGCCGCGAGATCGTACTGGTAGACGGTAGCAGTGGTTGGGCTTCGGGGTTCGGATTACGGCGGGTGTAGACACGGATGAGAGGTGGTTTGGGTGGTGGTGGTTCTGCGTGGGGTGTTGGAAGAAGAGGAAGTAGATGAGTCGTGACTGGGATTGCAGGACGGGGCACGGGTGGCACACGTGGAGGTACTACAGTGGATGAGTGAAAGAGTTGGTCTTCCAGGAAAGTAACATCAGCTGAAACAACCACTTTCTGGTCGACGGGAGAGTAACATACATACCATTTTTGAATGCGAAAGTACCCCACAGACATACATTTCATTGCATGAGGTGCAAATTTATCCGTAGGTGGACCAAAATTATGAACATAGTAGGCACACCCAAATATTTGAGGGGCAAGAGGAAATAGAGATTGAGAGGGAAAGAGGAAGCTAAATGGAGTGGTGAAATTGAAAACGAAGGAAGGCAGACGATTGATGAGATGACATGCAGCCGACACTGCAAAGTTTCAGTATTCGATGGGTACCTGCATTTTAAGCATTAAGGATCAGGCAACATCAAGAAGATGCCGATTTTTCCGTTCAACCACACCATTTTGCTGAGGAGTGTAAGCACAAGATGTTTGACGTATTATTCCAAATTCAGCACAAATTGTAGCGAACATACGACTCGTATATTCTTGCGCATTATCATTTCGAATGATTTTAAACGGATAGGAGAACTGAGTACGAAGTTCAGTAACGAACGTACGAAAAATAGAGGTGAGTTTGGTGCGATCCCTTAGTAAATATAACTATGTCACACGAGAGTAATCATTAATAAACGTTATAAAGTAGCGGTACCAAAATACACTAGGGACTTTGTAAGGGCCCCAAATATCAGAATGAACAATAGATAAATGTGTAGTACTCCGATGACAAACAAGACCAAAGGAAACTCGATGCTGTTTACTAAAGATACATGATTCACAAGTAAACTTATTTAACGGAATATCCAGAAGTGCTTGCTTGAGAATTTGGAGGGGAGCATGTCCGAGATGACGATGTCATTCGACCGAGGAGACGATATAAAGTGTAGATGGAAGGACATCAAGAAGATAGAGCCCATGAGACAGCCGCCCGCTACAAAGGAAGATGGTGAGAATGGAATAATACAATCAAGATCCTGCGTCAGACGACTAACAGAAAGTAAGTTGAACGGGAATCCCGAAACATGAAGAACCGAGGTTAAGGAGAGGGTAGGTGTTAGATGGATGTCAGCAGCTCCTGAGATAGTGGTGGAGTCACCATTGACCACAATTATGAACTTGGGATGAGGATAAGCCAACTATTGCGGCGACTTCTTGAAAGTAATATGATGGGTGACACCAGATTCCACAATCCAGTGGGAACTCTGAGAGAGACATGATATACCTTCATTGGCGATGGAAGTCACGGAGCCCGAGGAGCGAGCAATCACCCCTTGGAGTTGTTGAAGCTGAGTGCAGATAACATCAATGTCAGACTGAGCAGTTGAGGAAGTCGAAGTAGTAGCAGAGTGCGGAGAGTCGGCCTTAGTAGAAGCAACAAGGTGGGGTGGAAGACCATGCTTACGATAACAGGTGGTCTCCAGATGATTGTCCCAACCATAGAAAGTGCATTTAAGGGAGGATTTGCCAGTACGTCCTCGTCCCCGAGACGGATGGCAACCCCCACGAGTTGTAGGACCACGATTGGAGTTAGGTGGTAAAGGTAGCTGAAGAAGGGCTGGGGAGGAAGGTATAGGAGCCTCAGGTGGTGGGGTGACCTTCAGAAGCATTGAGAAGACATCATAGAGAGAGGGAGTAGTGGCAGAGGAGAGTATCTGAGCCCGAACACTATGCAGATGAGGATGGACCCTTGCCATCATCATGGATATCCCGACGACCTCTTTTTGCGCCCGTTGGGCAACCAGATCTGTAGTAGGGAGCTGTTGTTGTATCCAAGCCTCAACAAGCGTCTTGGCCTTGGCAACGAAGGAAGTTATATCGCCAGGTATCCAGAGATTAAGGGATTGAATATCAGTGATGATGTCAAACACATGTTAGAGGCTGTTTTGGCCAGAATAGAAGGAATGAAGTTCCTCCCACATGGACTTAGCCGTGTCATGATACATGGTCATCCTGTAGGGCTCGGTATTCATGGAGTTGAGAAGTCAGGATTGCACACGGACGTCATCACGAAGCCACTCATCAGTAGGAGGGGCCGGAGGAGCCTGAGTCAAGTGATGAAGAAGTCCTTTCGTCTGGATCACCCGACGAACTGAATGTACCCATTCCACAAAGTTTCGTTTGCCAGTGAGAGATATGGTGGTAATCCTGAGTTCATTCCAAAGATTAGGAGCGGAACTAGCAGCCCGAGGTGGCAGAGGTGAAGCAGCAACGGACTCGCCAGAAGAAGTAGTGGAAACCATGAAACCGCAACAAGGAGACCAACTGGGTTTAGACGCAGGAAGAGCCTGGCCGCGTCGGGAAGATAGAAGCCGTTGCGGAAGTCCGTGGCCGCAACGGGTAGACCGAGGCCGCAGCGGGAAGAGCCGGCAGGAGAACAGATCAAGCCGCGGAGATCTGAAGGCAACAGAGGCTAGAAGAACAGAAGACCGACAAACAGATGCAAGACCGGGCAGATAGAGACAGACCACAATCAACAACCCCGGAGCGGTTAGAGGGGAGAGGTCACCTTGACGAGAGAACAGGAGAAGCCGCACGGTCTCGGTGTCAACACACCTGCGGCAAGAGCCACGACCAAGATGCGGAGCCCACAGCGGGTAGAGAAGTCGCAACGAACATGCAAAGGGGGAACCGAGCGAGAAGTCGCAGCGACTAAAGAAGCCGCAGCAACTAAGAGAAGACCGCGCGAGAAGCACACCGTAAAAAGGGGAAACCGCAGCGGGTAAGGTAGCCGAGGCGGGTAGGGAAACCGCAGGGATAAGGAAACCGCAACAACTAAACACGGAAGACCGCCCGGTCACGGTGAGCACACCAGCGGCAAGAAAGGATGCCGCGACCAAGAGGCGGCGAAACAGCAGTTGGGAAAGCCGCTGCGAAACAAAGAGAAGTTTCAGCGACCCTGAGAGGAAGCCGCGTGAGAAGCAGAGAGAGGCAAGAAGGCGGGTAGTGAAACAGACCGCGATGAGAAGAGGGAGATGGGGAGTTATAAAAGGGGGGTAGGAGAGAGGTGGAAGCCACGAGAGAGAGAGAGAGAGAGAGAGAGAGAGAGAGAGAGAGAGAGAGAGAGAGAGAGAGAGAGAGAGAGAGAGGAGGGCTAGAAGCTTAGCCGCGGATAGAAGAGGAGGCCGCAAGATTGAGTGGGTAAGCAAGAGAACAAGCCGACCGGTTAACCAGAGGAGCGTGCGGTTAAAAAAAACAGACCGGCTAACCCGCTGATACAATGTAGAAAATTAGAGCAATGAAACTTGTTGGCTGTATTTCATATATTTACCTTCAAGTATGAGTACATATATATAGGAAAAAAGGAAGAGAGAAGTCCCAAAGTATACAGTGTGGGACAAAACAAAAGACATAAAAAGACTTAAATGGGCCACAATTACAATGAGATTTTACACATTGATTTATTATCTTTTAACAATTTCCACCAACTCTAAACAGGGAAGCAAAAGCAGTTTCAACAAAAAAACTTTCAACATCTACTTCAACCACTACATGATTCAACAAATAATGGGCCATAATCAAAAGCTCAACATTCACTAACTCCTACTGCAAATGACACACCCGAGACTCCCCCGTGGTCTCAAACCCGGGAGGTGGGTGCATGAAGAACGTCTCCTGTAGATCACCATTAAGAAAGACATTTTTAATGTCCGGCTGATGTAGGGGCCAATGACGGTGAACAACAAGTGAAATGAGAACCCAAACAGAGTTAAGTTTGGATACAGGGGAGAAGGTCTCCTCATAGTCCAAGCCCTGTTGCTGAGTGAACCCACGAGCCGCAAGACTGGATTTGAGGCGGTCAATCGTCCCATCCGGAGCATGTTTAATTGCGAAGATCCATTTACAGCTTACGCAGGACTGGGCGGAAGGAAGGGGTACCAGATCCCAAGTATGATTAGACCAAAGGGCCGACATATCAGTCTCCATTGCCACATGCCATCCAGGATGTTGAAGATCCTCCTGCACAGTGTTAGGAAGAAAAATAAAGGAAAGAACAAGAGCAAATTTGAGCAGAGGAGGAGAGAGTCGATGTAACGAAATGTAATTTGAGAGTGGATGAGCCGTAGAAGCGGAGGCAGGATCAGCTGGCCGCGAGATCGTACTGGTAGACGGTAGCAGTGGTTGGGCTTCGGGGTTCGGATTACGGCGGGTGTAGACACGGATGAGAGGTGGTTTGGGTGGTGGTGGTTCTGCGTGGGGTGTTGGAAGAAGAGGAAGTAGATGAGTCGTGACTGGGATTGCAGGACGGGGCACGGGTGGCACACGTGGAGGTACTACAGTGGATGAGTGAAAGGGTTGGTCTTCCAGGAAAGTAACATCAGCTGAAACAACCACTTTCTGGTCGACGGGAGAGTAACATACATACCATTTTTGAATGCGAAAGTACCCCACAGACATACATTTCATTGCATGAGGTGCAAATTTATCCGTAGGTGGACCAAAATTATGAACATAGTAGGCACACCCAAATATTTGAGGGGCAAGAGGAAATAGAGATTGAGAGGGAAAGAGGAAGCTAAATGGAGTGGTGAAATTGAAAACGAAGGAAGGCAGACGATTGATGAGATGACATGCAGCCGACACTGCAAAGTTTCAGTATTCGATGGGTACCTGCATTTTAAGCATTAAGGATCAGGCAACATCAAGAAGATGCCGATTTTTCCGTTCAACCACACCATTTTGCTGAGGAGTGTAAGCACAAGATGTTTGACGTATTATTCCAAATTCAGCACAAATTGTAGCGAACATACGACTCGTATATTCTTGCGCATTATCATTTCGAATGATTTTAAACGGATAGGAGAACTGAGTACGAAGTTCAGTAACGAACGTACGAAAAATAGAGGTGAGTTTGGTGCGATCCCTTAGTAAATATAACTAGGTCACACGAGAGTAATCATTAATAAACGTTATAAAGTAGCGGTACCAAAATACACTAGGGACTTTGTAAGGGCCCCAAATATCAGAATGAACAATAGATAAATGTGTAGTACTCCGATGACAAACAAGACCAAAGGAAACTCGATGCTGTTTACTAAAGATACATGATTCACAAGTAAACTTATTTAACGGAATATCCAGAAGTGCTTGCTTGAGAATTTGGAGGGGAGCATGTCCGAGATGACGATGTCATTCGACCGAGGAGACGATATAAAGTGTAGATGGAAGGACATCAAGAAGATAGAGCCCATGAGACAGCCGCCCGCTACAAAGGAAGATGGTGAGAATGGAATAATACAATCAAGATCCTGCGTCAGACGACTAACAGAAAGTAAGTTGAACGGGAATCCCGAAACATGAAGAACCGAGGTTAAGGAGAGGGTAGGTGTTAGATGGATGTCAGCAGCTCCTGAGATAGTGGTGGAGTCACCATTGACCACAATTATGAACTTGGGATGAGGATAAGCCAACTATTGCGGCGACTTCTTGAAAGTAATATGATGGGTGACACCAGATTCCACAATCCAGTGGAGAACTCTGAGAGAGACATGATATACCTTCATTGGCGATGGAAGTCACGGAGCCCGAGGAGCGAGCAATCACCCCTTGGAGTTGTTGAAGCTGAGTGCAGATAACATCAATGTCAGACTGAGCAGTTGAGGAAGTCGAAGTAGTAGCAGAGTGCGGAGAGTCGGCCTTAGTAGAAGCAACAAGGTGGGGTGGAAGACCATGCTTACGATAACAGGTGGTCTCCAGATGATTGTCCCAACCATAGAAAGTGCATTTAAGGGAGGATTTGCCAGTACGTCCTCGTCCCCGAGACGGATGACAACCCCCACGAGTTGTAGGACCACGATTGGAGTTAGGTGGTAAAGGTAGCTGAAGAAGGGCTGGGGAGGAAGGTATAGGAGCCTCAGGTGGTGGGGTGACCTTCAGAAGCATTGAGAAGACATCATAGAGAGAGGGAGTAGTGGCAGAGGAGAGTATCTGAGCCCGAACACTATGCAGATGAGGATGGACCCTTGCCATCATCATGGATATCCCGACGACCTCTTTTTGCGCCCGTTGGGAAACCAGATCTGTAGTAGGGAGCTGTTGTTGTATCCAAGCCTCAACAAGCGTCTTGGCCTTGGCAACGAAGGAAGTTATATCGCCAGGTATCCCGAGATTAAGGGATTGAATATCAGTGATGATGTCAAACACATGTTAGAGGCTGTTTTGGCCAGAATAGAAGGAATGAAGTTCCTCCCACATGGACTTAGCCGTGTCATGATACATGGTCATCCTGTAGGGCTCGGTATTCATGGAGTTGAGAAGTCAGGATTGCACACGGACGTCATCACGAAGCCACTCATCAGTAGGAGGGGCCGGAGGAGCCTGAGTCAAGTGATGAAGAAGTCCTTTCGTCTGGATCACCCGACGAACTGAATGTACCCATTCCACAAAGTTTCGTTTGCCAGTGAGAGATATGATGGTAATCCTGAGTTCATTCCAAAGATTAGGAGCGGAACTAGCAGCCCGAGGTGGCAGAGGTGAAGCAGCAACGGACTCGCCAGAAGTAGTGGAAACCATGAAACCGCAACAAGGAGACCAACTGGGTTTAGACGCAGGAAGAGCCTGGCCGCGTCGGGAAGATAGAAGCCGTTGCGGAAGTCCGTGGCCGCAACGGGTAGACCGAGGCCGCAGCGGGAAGAGCCGGCAGGAGAACAGATCAAGCCGCGGAGATCTGAAGGCAACAGAGGCTAGAAGAACAGAAGACCGACAAACAGATGCAAGACCGGGCAGATAGAGACAGACCACAATCAACAACCCCGGAGCGGTTAGAGGGGAGAGGTCACCTTGACGAGAGAACAGGAGAAGCCGCACGGTCTCGGTGTCAACACACCTGCGGCAAGAGCCACGACCAAGATGCGGAGCCCACAGCGGGTAGAGAAGTCGCAACGAACATGCAAAGGGGGAACCGAGCGAGAAGTCGCAGCGACTAAAGAAGCCGCAGCAACTAAGAGAAGACCGCGCGAGAAGCACACCGTAAAAAGGAGAAACCGCAGCGGGTAAGGTAGCCGAGGCGGGTAGGGAAACCGCAGGGATAAGGAAACCGCAACAACTAAACACGGAAGACCGCCCGGTCACGGTGAGCACACCAGCGGCAAGAAAGGATGCCGCGACCAAGAGGCGGCGAAACAGCAGTTGGGAAAGCCGCTGCGAAACAAAGAGAAGTTTCAGCGACCCTGAGAGGAAGCCGCGTGAGAAGCAGAGAGAGGCAAGAAGGCGGGTAGTGAAACAGACCGCGATGAGAAGAGGGAGATGGGGAGTTATAAAAGGGGGGTAGGAGAGAGGTGGAAGCCACGAGAGAGAGAGAGAGAGAGAGAGAGAGAGAGAGAGAGAGAGAGAGAGATAGAGAGAGAGAGAGAGAGAGAGGAGGGCTAGAAGCTTAGCCGCGGATAGAAGAGGAGGCCGCAAGATTGAGTGGGTAAGCAAGAGAACAAGCCGACCGGTTAACCAGAGGAGCGTGCGGTTAAAAAAAACAGACCGGCTAACCCGCTGATACAATGTAGAAAATTAGAGCAATGAAACTTGTTGGCTGTATTTCATATATTTACCTTCAAGTATGAGTACATATATATAGGAAAAAAGGAAGAGAGAAGTCCCAAAGTATACAGTGTGGGACAAAACAAAAGACATAAAAAGACTTAAATGGGCCACAATTACAATGAGATTTTACACATTGATTTACTATCTTTTAACAATTTCCACCAACTCTAAACAGGGAAGCAAAAGCAGTTTCAACAAAAAAACTTTCAACATCTACTTCAACCACTACATGATTCAACAAATAATGGGCCATAATCAAGCTCAACATTCACTAACTCCTACTGCATACAATGAATCACTCCTAATCTCCTTACAACACTCCTCAATCTTCAAGTTTTCGTCATTTCATACCTCAAGTGATCTCGTGTTCCTCTTTTTATAGGGCCGTAGCTGCAGACGTACATGGGACGGAAGAGATCGTCGAAGCCGATGGAGGAGGATGATCGTGGCTAAACCCGTCGAAGTCAGACCGATCATTAGTCGCGCCATAGACGCTATCGAGGCTGCATCGTGGGCCGACGGTTGGAGCTTCTGAAGATGCGGCGGGGCATCGTGGGACTGGAAATGGAGCGGAGCTCTTCTGGTGTTGTGCTATTGTAGAGGAAAAGTGCGATTGAAGATCTAACCCCCGATGTCGCCTTCCCTATAGCTCTGAATCGGGAGAGATGAACAACCGTTGACCCGGCTTTACCCTATTCTTTATATATATATATATATTAATATGTATATATATAACATATATATTTATAGTTAACTGATATATGTATATTTATAAATCTATATATACATATATATTTCTATAAAATACAAAAAAATTACCTAAATTGTAAAATAACACAATGCAACAATCAGTGCCGATAGAGGTCCGGTCGGGTGCGACGTCAGACAGTTTTGCGGCGACTTGATCTGGGCTGGTCTCCACCACTCCCCTTCTCACATGCCTGATATCCTTCTAGGTTCCGTCTGGATAAAGCCTTCTTCACCTGAAACAACCAACTCAAATACATAGATGATCCATCACATTTCAACGCCATGGGAGGAAGATCCAGCTTCACTTGATGTGGTTGTGTCGATTTCTCGCCTTTGAACATCCTCAAGAAGTCAAAGAACACCTTCAGATCTGCTTCCCCCATCTTGACAACCAACTTCTCCATGAGAACGGTGTGGCGTGTAATAAGACTTCAAGGAGCTGGGGTCAAAGAAGGCATCGTTGCAGATGTAAGAGCCATCTTTTACTTGAAGGATAAATTCCTAGATTTGTTTTTGGGAAGCATTCAATCGTTGGAATCTTTTAGAAATTCAGTATGATAATAAGAAGACTAAAGTGAAACTTTCCCCAAGATTTGGATTCAATCGGACCGTCGGAGGATCACCAGAATCCCCATCCCATCATCCAGCGCCAACGATTGATGTTGGCCGAGCGTGCCACTCGGCGCTGTGGAAGAGAGAAGAGGAGGGGAGACGCTCGACGGACGTGTTCCGGCGAAACAACGGGGGGCAAGAGAGGAGGTGAGACGAGCGAAAAGGGACACGCGTGGTTCCTCGCTTTGATACCAAGAAGTCGAAAAAAACGAGTATATTTTATTAGGTTACTATTTTTGGTTTAAATACCAACAATATCTACTATCTAGTTCACAGTTGGGATACGTCAGCCTTGGTTCAGCTATGCGTTAATGCTAGTTCAGTTATTGTGGATCTAAAACCTGTGAACCTAAAACATGTACGAACCTCCAATTAGTATACTGTATGCCCTCATAACCTCATTGTTGGCTAGGTTTTCCGCAACTTGATTTGTAACATCCGTTTACTGACTCAAAAATATAATTAAATTGAAGGGTCTGATCGCAAGTGTTACTGATCAAGCCAACTTTTCATCGACGTATGATGTTAGCATGGTTAAAAATCTTGTAAATTTATTGATAGTTTAGTTTTAACCTTTGAGTGATTCGACGCGATTAAATTTTTAGTGCGAAAGCGGATCAATTGAATTTTCCCTTGGGAGTTATGAGTTAATGACACCTTAGTAATTAAGTGAAATCTAAAATATATCGTTTAAGG
This sequence comes from Platanthera guangdongensis, assembly GCA_039583875.1. Lineage (NCBI taxonomy): Eukaryota > Viridiplantae > Streptophyta > Magnoliopsida > Asparagales > Orchidaceae > Platanthera > Platanthera guangdongensis. The sequence continues at coordinate 144,369,093 of CM077163.1, read as the reverse complement.
GGTTCCGACTTGACTCTCAAGCGGTTTGGTAACTGCTCCCTATTCACCACCGCTTAAAGCCGCAAAACCTCATGCCGCGACCTAGTATTATATTTCCCCTCCCCCCCCCCCCAACCGATCACGATCCCATGCAGAAGCAACAGTTCTTCCTCCTATCGCAGACAGCAGGCGCACATGCAGTAGAGGTTGCCGACTTCAGGCTTTCCGATTTTGGTTTTCCTTACCCTAAACCGCCAGTTGGTTTTCCCTTTCTCCATTTCCAGCCAGGTAAGAAGCGATTTTCCTTCGTTCTCTTGGTCCCACCTTACTTCTAAGTTGTGTGTTGTGATGAGGGTTAATAATTTCCATTTTCGTTCTACTCTTTTTGCAATGATAGGAGTTTTGCAGGTTTCTCTTAATATTCTAGGGCAGCTCATCCATTTGGATCCCTTTTTCCCTCATAAATCGGAAAAGGTTTCATAAGTGACAAGGTTTCATAAGTGACAAGGTAATCAAAAAGGAATCATGCCCCCACGCCAGGTGTACGAGCGTCGCAACTCCGCGGTAAGAAATCCTTTTTCTTTCTGGCTAGACATATTAGATAGTTTGTTTAGTAACATATATTATAATTCAGTAAAATAAATAGTGTCGTGTAGAACTGCTACTATTGATAGAGAATTGTTGTACTATTACCGCTTCACTAGTATATGATGTTCATGATTAAATTATAAACAACCCAAACAGTTACTCCATACGAATCACATGTAAAATTCTCTTATATATTTACGAATATGAGATATTGACTTCAAGAATATGTATTCTAGTCGAGTAGATCAATATGATGAGTTGCCCTTACTACACACATATATTCGCAAGTCGAGTAGCACTGGTTAGAAGATGTTTAGTGGTACGCTGGAGATTTCCTCCCGAATTTGATAGAGGCGCACTATCCTTTTCATGGGCTATAGTATACCCTATGAGACAAATTGTTTGGGGAATGTATCCCGCTTAGAAATTAGTAGATTCGAGTCTGTGTTCGTGACACGCTAGAACACTTGAGTTCGCTAGTAAGACTCGGATCGTTAGATTAGTATTGCGCGTTAGGAGCTACTCAGCCTGAAGCTCTATAAAGGAACAACTATAAGTGAAATTAGAACTCAAGTTTAGTCAGAACTTTAGAAACTCCTAGATAACCAAAGTATTTCGGAATTTAAGAAAACATCATAGTTTATGAGTAATTAGAACTGCCATTAATTTTGTTAGTTTATTTTTTTTAGAAAACCATAAAGTTTTTCTTATAGCACAAAAATATTTTCAAGCATGCATGCTTTCTTCTAGAACAATTTTAGTGTCACTAGGAGGAATAATTTTTCTTACTCTCCCTTTGGGCTGACCCATATTTGGGCATATTTTTTTTACATGGGACCTAGGTGGAAAACTGCGCCTAAGATGAACGTGTTTGTGGAGTCGCTCCTATCGTTTGTTTTTCCCTTCCAGTTGTTGTTTTAATTTAGTACCTTGCCGTTGTTTTGAATTCTCGTAATATAATGTTTAAGAATTTATATACATGTACCAGACTTTGTGTAATATTTCAGATATCAGTGTTTTGGTTCTTTTGCTCTCTAGTGGCTCTGTGAATTTATCGTGTTGAAGTACACTTTTACCGAAAGTTTTCTCATTCAACTTCCGTTGTAAGCTTTTATGTTAGTTCTTTCTATTTTTGCCTGCTATGTACTAATTTTAATGTTGTCTCTTAGTTTATTTCTTATCGCTGGACCCTGCCGGACGGCTGATTGGTTGTATAACTAGGGTGGGCTGTTAGTTACATAGTTCAACTTATGCTGACTTTTGAATTTTGACTCAATATTTAGATAAAGTATTTCTCTTAATTATGATAAATATTTAAAATATTTATTCTGATAACCTTAGGTTTAATAATTCCTTTTTTTATGAACAATTTTGAGTGAAAAATCTTTACCTGATTTGAATTTTAAATAATTTTCATATAAGTTCTATAATGCTGTACAAGAGGCTAAAGGAGTAGGCTCTTTGTTTATTGCTTAGGCGGTGCTGTGCTATATGCGTAGAGGAAAACCAAATAAAGAAATAGAAGAAAAAAGGAAGTGAAGGAATTTAAGAAAAATTTGGGCGCGCTGTGCATCATCTTGACCAAAGGAAGATATTTTTTTATAAAATTACGAGAATATTCTTTAGAGATGTACATTGGTACTTTTTTGAGGTGATTTTGAAGTGGTCAATTTCTTGAGCTTGTTTAGTTCTCTTTTTTTATGTCTGTTATGTCATTCTATATTGTAGTTCTCTTAATGTCTTTGAGGTTTCTATTTTGTTGAGAGTGGGTATGCTTGGGTTTTGGGAAGGGATTGTGAATGATCTTTATTTGTACATTGGTTGTGTAGATTTATATTGTAGTGGGTTGATCATCTCTCACGTCCCATGGACAGAGATCTCTTTTGAGGTCAAACCACGTGAATATAAGTGTTGTATGTGGGGCTTGACTCCTTGTGTGTACTTTATGTTTATTGTATTTCGCTGTTGAAGCCATTTCCATATTGAATGGATTTTTATTTTTACATTAATGGTGCTGCATCCAATAACAGGCCGCTTTTTTCTATGATAATATGACATAAATTTGCTGAAAGAAATAAGATGTTCATTGGCATAAATTATTTTTGTAGGAAACTTAAAGGCATGAAAATGTCCACGAAGATATCCGAGTGTTCCCCAAGCTTCTGTACTGTTTTTGTTATTAAAAATGGAAAACTCTGCGCTGTGCGCTCTGCGACGGATGAAAGCTCCAAGAATTTGGGAATCTCTAATTCTTCATGCTGTTCTTCAATCTCAGGTTCAGGTAATAAATTTTTTAAAACAATAGCTGCTTAATGACAGTAGTAGCAGATGTTAAAAAGGAACATTTTATGAGCTTCAATTGTTTGATGAATGAAAATGAATTTATACTGGGAGAAAAGCATTGGAGCGCCTCCTTAATAACTGGTGGTATATCTTATCGTAAAGTTTCTGTGAGTTTCATGACTTTCATCTCACATATCTAGAAACAGAACAAAAAGCTTTTGTATATTCAATTAGAAAATATTAAGCTTGGCCTCTCCTTTGTAGTAATTGGGGCTTTTCAGTGCAGGAGGTGCTTTTTTTTCCTTCAATAGCAGTTGAAGTATCAAGGAAAAGTTATTGAAATTCTAAAAACTGCTAGGAAAAATGAGGCAATAAATTTATTTTCACACTCAATATATTCGTCTCAAAACATCTTGTATTTTAGACTGGATATAAACTTTGAGGTTTGCATCCCCATAGTAATAGATTGAGCATGACTGCATGAGTTTCTTGAAATACGGAAGAATTTTGTGGCTGAGTACATGTTTTTGGGAGATGCTTAATATTCTTGCTACTACGCGGTGAACTGTCCAAATTTCTTGTATATATTTTGTTTTTGGGAGATGCTTAATATCCTTCACGCTCCTCTTTATACAGAGTTGGAAGTTGGGGAATGTGAAAGAAAGCATAGACCCTCACCTTAGTTCATGCAAGTGGTAGACAATTGGATAGGATGTTTTGGGTCATACTTGCTTGGAGGTGTGTTCTGATCCATAATGAGATACTTTACAACTAGGATCCATTGGCTGCCTTATGCGGAGCTCCTTTGACAGGAGAGAGCTGCTAGAAATCTCTTTTAAGGTCTATTTAGTTGGATGGATTTGAGCTTCAAGAATTGGAATTAAGAGATCCAATTTCAATTCCTTTGTTCCGTTGCTTGACCAAATTTGGAATTTCTAGCCAATTTCTTGATAATTGAAATTGTGCTACAACACTCGATTGCACAATTCTTACTTCAGAAGAAAGGAATTGAGAAATTTGAGTGTATTAAAATCTCATGAAGTAAAAGGAATATTATCGAGAAATAATATCCCTCTCCCTCCACAGTCGGGTTGTTGGTGGCCACAGCCTCCCTTTGATGAGCGAACTCGACAGTTAAGCTGGGCCGTACGGGGACTTCCCAGGAGGTCACCCATCCCAGTACTACTCTCGCCCTAGCACGCTCAACTATGAAGTTCCTTCAACTCTCATCACCAGTTGAGCTGCAGCTAACTTTACTATCTCCAACTGAAGATACACATGATTGTGGCACTCTCTTTTGCGGTCTCTCAAAATAGAGGACTATCTTCCAAGTTCCAACCAATCTCCACCTATCTTGTTGTATCTTGACTCCATCGAGGAACTCTCGTTCATATTTTACTTTGCATCTACCCAACTTATATATTACCTTTCGTTCCCTCATCTTCTCACACAATAGTTTTCCCCCACTGACGACCACTTTGTCCACAATTTATTGTTTTACCCCGCCGTCTACTTCGATTGAAGTCATTTCTCCCGCTCTTGCTGCAAAAGGTCGAGGGTGCTTTGATTTCTCTGACTATAATAATACTTACATTGGTTAGGGTCGATTCGGAGTTGTGGAACCTCCCAACCAGTTTGGAGCTGTAATCGAGGACGGTATAGACATTGTGGACTATATTGTGGTTTGTATGGTGACACTAATCGCCATGGAGATAAATGGGAGAAACATGGCTATCCTGAAAATGTTCCTACAACATGTCAATCTGCTTCCTCATCTGCTAAATCTAGTGATCCTCTCACTGACTCTTTTGATGGACAAGAAAACTTCTCTAATAATCGAAGATGAGTCGTAGTCACTGTGGAGAAGATTAACGATGGTGAAGACTGCGCAAGATTAGATTGATGTCTGAGTAGATCTATAGGAGAAGACGACGACGACGGTATAACGGGATTGCACATGTAGATCAGTTGATAAAACTAAGAAGATCGACATCAAGCATTGAAGACGAGGAGCATTCTTCAACACTCTCCCGCACGCTGGAGCATACAAGTCCTAGGCACCAAGCTTGGAAAGGAATTTGCAATATAGTGGACGATGTAAGGATTTTGTCATGATGCAGATCACTTGTTCTGCAACAGGAACATGTCATAAAATCAACTTCCGGGTTTGAATTTGTTCCCGGACAAAATTACAATCAACTTCGATGTGTTTCGTACGCTCATGAAATACAGGATTCTCAGCGATGTGGATGGCGACTTGATTATCGCAAAAAATACTGCTGGAGAAGGAAGTTTGACGCTCAAATCAGAGAGAAGACTCTCTAGCCATGTAAGTTCGGAAACAACAGAAGCCATTGAGCGATACTCAGCCTCAGCAAAGGAGTGTGCAATAATAGTTTGTTTTTTGCTTCGCCAGATGACCAAGTGCCCGCCAAAATATGTGTAAAATCCACTCGCAAAGCGACGATCGTCGAGAAAGCTGACATAATCAGCATCAGAGTAGGCAATGAGTGACATAGAAGAAAACGACTGATACACAAGGCCTTGTCCAGGGGCATTCTTCGGATACCTGAGAATACGTTGAACAACCTGGAGATGAGAGTTCCAAGAGGCATGCATAAAATGGCTAACAACTCTGACAACAAATGATATATCTGGTTTTATGACAGTATGATAAATAAGTTTGTCAATCAAACGACGGTAGTACTCCAGATTAGGAAGAAGCAAATCATTGTCGGAGGCATGAACGCATAATTTGTGATTGGCATTCATAAGTGTATCAACAGGCTTACATCATGAATAGCCTACAACGTGAAGAAGGCTGAGATAGTTTTTGCATTGGGACAAGACGAAACCATCAGGACGACGAGCAACCTCAATACTCAAGAAGTATCAGAGAGGACCCAAATCATTTGTGTGAAACTGTGAGGTCAAATGTTGTTTGACCAAAGTGATGTCAGGGATGTCATCCCCTGTTAGAAGAATGTCATCAACATAGACAAGGAGAACCACGATACTTATTGGACGAAGCCGAATAAGAAGTCGGCAGAGCTCCGAGTAAAGCCAATATCACGAACAACTCGACTGAATTTGTCAAACCATGCTCGTAGGGATTGCTGGACTTGGGAGAGCCCTAGGAGGTGTATCCTCAGGAGGAGTTGCATAGAACGGTTGATCCTCAAAAAAGGTAACATCCAGATAGGTGATTATTTTCCCAGTACTAGGGGAATGACAATCATAACATTTGTGTACACGAATAACCAACAAAGGTGCATTTGGTAGCACGTGGAGCCAACTTATCAGCATGAGGTCCGAGATGATGGACAAAACATGTACATTCAAAGGCCCGAGGAGGGAGGTAGAAGGGATGTGTGGAAGGATACAAAATTGAGAAGAGATTAGCAAAGTTGAGGACGAACGACGACATATGATTAATTAAATAGCACGCAGTGGAAATAACAAAGTGTCAGTACTGCGTGGGATCGTACATCTGTAATATAAGGGAGCGAGCAACCTCCAGAAGATGATGATTTTTTCGCTCAGCGACACCATTTTGTTATGGTGTATAGACACAAGAAGTCTGATAAAGAATGCTGAGGAGATTACAGGTGTACTGAAATTCATGACTGATATATTCACGAACATTATCAGTACGATGAATTTTAATGGCAGTTGAGAATTGACTTTCAGCAATGAAGAAACAGAAGCAATGACACCAACACTCGAAGACCAACTCGAGAGAAGTGTAGGCAGTGCTCGCGATCAAGCCAACACTGGAGAGAGAGCAGCGGGAAGAATTCCATAGGCAGCGAGCGGAGCTGCAGTTAGAAGAGCAGACCACATGAGTGGTGAGATCAAAGGAACGACAGCGAGATTCAACAGGTAGCGCAAGTGGATATAAAGGACGAGGAAGCGCTACTCAAAGAGAGCAAGAGGAAGAACTCCACACGAAGGGAGCTGATCTTGTAACACCCGTAGATTTATTTACGAAGATGATCGTTATTGCAGGACTCGAGCGCGAGTTAACAATTCATGCGTGGCCATCAAACCAATGTAATTGATCGTATTTTATGATTACGTTGCATTGCTTAAAAATAAAATGCAGTAAAATAATATATTACGTGTTATTCTTTGACTCAATTCAAAATTTGAAAGGGTAACATGCTAATTTAAAAGGTTTTAATTTATGGTGGCAAAGATGATAACATAGGGGAGGGAACTAATTTCACCCTCGTTAAATCAAGTCACTATTTCCCCCCCCCCCCCACCCCACCCCATAATTGGTGCCCTAATTTTTCATGCTACGGAACGCTCCAAGCCGACTTCAGCGGGTGTAGTGACGCCTCCTCCTGTACCCTAAGACAATGAAACAAACGCTTATTTTTCCGTTTCTACCAGATGACTGCTAAGTGGATTTTTATGTTGAATTTCTTCAGTGTTTTATTTTATGGATTTCATTCCATCTCCTCCCTCACTCAAAAATCAAAGTTTCCCCTCTTTTCCTATAGAACTTTCTTCGATTCCAACCCATCCGGCGGATTTGTGCATGTAGCTTTCTTGTTTTCCTCTTCAATCAGTACTTAGTTATCTCCTCCTATTCAGGATTTCTAAGTCCCATGAAGATTTAATTTGGAATTTTTCTATGACAGTTGAGATTGAATCTACAACTTCACTTCAGGCGAGGTCAATTTTCACTTCAAAATTGGCAATCCCCCCTCTGTTAGTAGATTGTTAAGGTCTTTCCCTTTGTTAATTGTCAGGAGATGATACTCTAAAATTGTAGGAGGATTAAAAGTATGTAAAATGTTTCCCCTCTAGGTTCTGCGAGAAATTTTGGGAAAACTGAGCCCCGTGGATATTCAGTGAAGGGGCGGTTAGGTATCGAACTGCTTTGATATCATGTTATTGATTGTACCATATAACAAACAATATATATACAAGAGCTAACTCGTGAGTATTGACACAAATACCCTCTCAATATAAGTTTAATAACCTCAGCACTCCCTCTCAAGCTGATGATATATATATCATCAAAATCCAACTTATTACAATTATTTTTAAACAACCATTCCAAGTTTCATCTCTGAATAAGCCTGCTCTTAATCGGTTTTCGTGCCTACATTGAATGAAAATTGGATAAAACTAATTTTGATCTAATTGAAATCAGATCAAGATTTTGAACCTTGAGTTAGCTCGGGTCAATTTCGAACTAGTTCGATCAGCTTGTAATATAATTTGATATTTATTATCGTAAATTCACCATTATAGCTGGTATGGTAAAGAAGATTCATTTGTTTTAAGTTGAGCTTATTCTATAGTGAAGAAGATTCATTTCTTTAAATTAATCTTATACTATAGTGAAGACTGATTCATTTGTTTAAGTTAGGCTTGTACAATACAACTTTGAGTAGTGAATGCAAGATTAAACTTCCCCATGTAATGGGGAGATTGAATAATAAAAAATCCTGCTCCTCAAGCATTGACCATGGAGCTGTCTGGATAGCCTATAATGTCCTCTTAGCATCACAGCAGCATGTATGCCAACTCGATAGGCTAAGATGGGACATCTGGCGACTAGCCCGAATGAACATCTTAAGCAGATTCATCTGAAGAGTAGGATACCTATCCGGAGAGGCCAAACTGTGTAACGGCCCTACATTTTAGGCACCATCACAATTTTCATATAATTTTTCCATTATTTCATAGAGTTGCCAGGGAATTTAACATGCAACATTTATGATTACATGAAGAAAAGTGCAGAAAAATAAAACAGTTTATTTATATCACAAGATCATCTAGTACATCTGATCACAAAAAAGATAACCTAGCATATGTATACAAAAATTAGGTATCTTATATCTGTGCTACAAAGAACAGTATATCATATCACTGTAACAAAGTATGAGTAGAACAACAGATCAAAACTATAGTGCTATACTACATATCGGGCTACATATCAGGGGTACTATGGACTACTGGAAGCAGAACTGGAACTCATCATGCGAGCAATCTGGATTGTTTACCTTTTTCTTCTTTCACTCATCCTTATCTCTTATACTTTTTCTGTTGTTTTCGGGCCGTGATTAAGGGAATATCAACATTCTTATCATTTATATAGCGCGCTTGTGTACCTTTTCATATTCACACATATTTCTTAACGTGCCTTTTTATATTTGCACGTTAACTTTCATTCCATTATTATTGGGAGGACATTCACCCACCTCCACTGTTGGGTTGACCTTTAACTTAGTCCATTTCATTACTTTATTCCTTTACTTCTTCATTTAATTCATTTTTTGTATTCCTCTTTCTTTAGACATATTCATTTACTTCGTTTACTTCATTTACTTCGTTTATTTTATTGTATGTTTACTTTCAATTGCTCCTTCTTGCAACATAAAGCATAAACATAAAACATAATCATGAATAATAATCATGAAATTAAGCAATTATAAAAGGGTGAGGACTCATCGTAGCTTTTCCTTTCCCTTTTTCGTTCCTCTTTCCGTCATTTCGCCTTCCGCTTCCGTGAGACGCCATTTCCTATAATATAACATCCTTAATTATATTAAGATCGTTAAATTGATGTCTCTAATTAGGTCAAACAAAACATGTTATAATCCCCTTTGAGGGGTTCTACTTGACCTAATTAGGTCAAAGACCTCTTTAACGACTTAGGATTTGCTGTCCTAAATTCAATTAGTGAACTTTCACTTTTTAAAGATTTAGGGTTTTGCTGCCCTATTTTCAATTAGTGAACTTTCACTGTTTTAGTGAAAGGGCAGCAAGACTTAGCCTCCAAATAAATATTTGGACCCTAAGTGTTTCTCCTTTTTCAATCCTAAAATCAAAATCCTCTTAACCTAGCTAGTGTTTCATCAAAATCCCTTGGAACTCATGGATTTAGACTTAAAAGCTCTTACAGAAACTTTTTACATGCCAAGGATCGAGGAAAATTGTAAAACCCTAAACACTATGGTTTCTAGTATTTTCAATCCGTGAAAAATCGATGAAAAAGAAACAAGATGATTAGAGAGGAAGAGATTACCTCTCGTTAGGAGGAGAAATCAGAAGAAACGGAGAAGACATGAGCTCTCGGTGAAGATCAGCAGTAGAGGCAGTCCGTCGGCTTCTCACTGTCACCCGTGCTGCTGTGCGGGATCAGGGGAGCAGTGAAATGAATAGCGCTGCTTATTCCGCTATTTTATCGGGCGCCACTTACTATACACACGACACACGCACTGTTTAACCTGGAATAGTCGGTTTGAGCCTTTTATTCTGCCAGTTCAAGCCTCCGTTTTAAGCCCACAAGCCCATTTCAACCCTTTATTAGCATACCATTATGCAAAATTATACAATAATAGTAAATATAGTGTAACATTGACACACCTTAAATTTGGTGCCGCCACAATTCTCTCTTCCTTATTGAATTTTCGTCCGCCAAAATCTTCAATCTGAAGGTACATCAAACAATTGATGGAAGAGATTTCTCATGTCTTCTTCCTTTTCCCACGTTGCTTCATGAATACTATGCCCTTTCCACCGGACCTTTGACAAATCGAACCTCTCGATTGCCAAGTTGCTTATTTTGTCAATCTACAATCTTGTATGGTTCAGTTGGGCTTGATAGATTTTGTTCTATTTGAATCTGTTCAGAAGGAACTATTTTTTCCGGGTCTGCTATGTATTTTCTCAATGAAGAAACATGAAATATATCATGCAGTTTTGAAGAGCATCAGATAATACTAGGCGGTAAACTACCAGTCCAATTCTTTCAGAGATGACAAATGACCCTACATATCTTGGGCTAAGCTTCGCAAGTCGACGAATTCGTGTAGCTCCCTTGAAGGGCTTTATTTTCAGACATATCATATCGCCTACATTAAACTCTACTCTTCGATGTCTGGCATTGTAATATTTTTGCTGTCTGTCTTGAACAACTTTCAATCTTTCCCGTACAAGTGTAAGTTTTTCGTTCATTTTATCCACTTGGTTCTTTGGGAATAACTTTTGTTCGCCATCTTCTGCCCAGCTTAGCGGGGTACGACACCTTCGTCCATATAATGTTTCGAATGATGTCATTTGAATACTTGACTGATAGCTATTATTGTAAGAAAATTCCACCAGCGATAAATATTTTTCCCATGAGCCCTTAAGATCGAATACAACAATTCTCAATAGATCTTCCAACATTTGGATAGTTCGCTCAGACTGACCATCTATTTGTGAATGGAAGGCGGTACTATATAGCAGCTTTTTTCCCAACTTTTTCTACACGAGCTTCCACGCATCCGATGTAAAACGTTCATCCATATTAGACACGATAGATCATGGAATCCCATGATATTTTACAATAACATCGATGTACTGATCGACTAACTTCTGTACTGGACTATCATTTTTTCATAGGAATGAAATGTGCAACTTTCGTTAATCGATCGATAATTGCACATATACCGTTATTTCCAGCTTTACTCCTCGATAATCCCATGACAAAATTCATGGTTATGTCATCTCGTTTCCACTCAGGGATCGGCAGTGACTGTAAGTATCCACCAGACTTTTGATGTTCTGCCTTCACAAGTTGGCACGTGTAACATTTGACAATATATTGGATTACGTCAGTCTTCATTCCTGGCCACCAGAAGTCATGTTTAAGATCTTGGTACATTTTTGTTCTCCCGGGGTGAATTGAATAAGTTGTATTATGCACTTCATAAAGTATTTCTGCTCGAAGTATATTCACATCAGGAATGCACAACCTTTTATTCAGAAAGAATAATCTATCATTTTCTGTAAAAGCAGTTCATTGCCCACTTTTTACCTTATCCAGAATCTTCATAAATATAGGATCCGGATTCATCGCTTTCCTTACCTTATCTTTAATGAAATGTTCCGCATAGTTGGAAGAGTAAATCTTGAGACTGGGAAGTAGTTATACATGTAAGCAATTCAAAATTTTGTATGTCTCGCGACAACTCCTTCTGTTCGGTTAGTGGAACAATCATCGGAGCCAAGTGGTTCCTACTGAGTGCATCAGCTACCACATTCACTTTATCAGGATGGTATTTGATTTCGACGTCATAGTCTTTGATAAGTTCTAACCATCGTCTCTTGCGCATATTTATTTCCTTCTGAGAGAAAATATACTTTAAACTTTTGTGATCTGTAAAGATCTCACATTAAGCACCATATAAGTAATGTCGCGAGATTTTTAGGGCAAATATGGCAGCTGCCAACTCCAAATCATGAGTTGGGTAATTACACTCAGAATCCTTCAATTGTCTCAAAGCATAAGCTATAACTTTACCATTCTGCATCAAAACACAACCAAGGCCTTTCAGGGATGCATTACTTTAAATTTGGAAACCCTCAATGCCACATGGCATGACCAATATTGGTGCAATGATTAATTTTGCTTTTAATTCATCAAAGACCTCATGACACTCATCAGTCCAGAGAAATAGAACATTCTTTCGGGTTAGTTTTGTAAGCGGTAGTGCAATCGCTGAAAGCCCGTTTACAAATTTTTTGTAATAGCTTGCTAATCCGAGAAAACTCCTAATTTCTGTGACAGTAGTTGGTCTTGGCCAATTCATGATTGCTTCTACTTTTGCTGGATCTACCCATAATTCATGCTCTGTAATGACATGACCCAAGAAAAAAACTTCATTTAACAAAAAATCACATTTTGAAAACTTTGCATATAAGACATGACTTTTCAATGTCTGCAACACAGTCTTTAAGTGTTCTGCATGTTCACCCTTACTTGTCGAATATATCGGAATATCTTCGATAAATACAATAACAAACCTGTCCAGATATTTCTTGAATACCCGATTCATTAAGTCCATGAACACAGCTGGCGCGTTTGTCAATTCAAACGGCATGACCACGAACTCAAAGTGTCTGTATCTTGTGCTAAAGGCGGTCTTGTAAATATCGTCTTTCTTAATTCACATTTGATGATATCCCGATCTTAAGTCAATCTTGGAGAAGACTTTTGCATTAACCAATTGATCGAATAGATCGTCAATGCGAGGTAGAGGATATTGATTTCGAATTGTAAACTTATTCAGTTCTCGATAGTGTACACATAATCGAAACGACTCATCCTTCTTTTTAACAAAAAGCACTGGCGCTCCCCATGGTGAAGTGCTTGGTCGTATAAAATCTTTGTCAAGTAGTTCTTGTAATTAGCTTTTCAGTTCTGCCAATTCTTTAGAAGTCATACGATATGGTGTCTTTGCTACTGATTTAGCTCTTTCCACCAAATCGATAGTGAACTCCACATCTCTTGATGGGGGTAGTTCTGGTAATTCTTCAGGAAATACTTCGAGAAAATCACACCCTACGGGAATTGCAGTCGGTTCACATACCACTACCTTAGTGCCCTTAATCATTACCAATGTTGTTTCACAACCTTTCCTTAGTTTCTTCATTGCCTTTAATGAAGATATAATTTTCGAAACTTCATTCAATCCTTTAAACCTACACTGTGTTTGATAGTTCAGCTTAAGCGTAATTTACTTCTTTTTACAATTGATGATGACTTCATATCTTGATAACCAATCCATCCATAAAATGATATCAAACTCGGATAGGGGTATAATCGCAACATTTGCTTCTACTTGATTGTTATCAACTGTTAGCCACACTGTACATCTATGCCTTTGGATCATTTCGGCATTATTCAGCATTTTAACTCTCAATTTTTTAAGCGATATATAAGGTTCCAATCTTAATTGTTTAATTGCTCTTGTAGATATGAATGATTGGCTAGCCCCTGTATCGAATAATACCTTTAGAAGGTGATTGTGTACATAGATCATACCTGTGATAACCGTATCATCGACTTTAGCCCCTTGCTGGTTCATGTTAAAGACTTTAGGTTGCACCTGTTCGTCTTCTCTAGTTTCCACCACAGATCCCGATGTTTTGATCACAGGTATGATCTATGGTGGAAACTAGAGAACACGAACAGGCGCAACCAAAAGTTTTATTGGTTTGTATGCAGGTGGTGCGTTTTCCCAAAGTTTGGAATGTAGGTTTGAGGAAAACGCACGGTCGTGCGTTTTCTTAGCACACGGTCCTTTGTGATCGTGTGTTTTGTTTGTGCAGGAGAAACGTCGAGCTGAGCTCGACGAACTGAGCTCGACGAACTGAGCTCGACGATCTTAACGCACGGTTAACGCACGGTTTTCTCGGAACCGTGCGCGAAGGAAACACACGGTTTTCCTGTAGCTTGCTTGTTTGTTCTTTCTCTAGTTAATTGTGCGATCTACTCCCGCACGGGCGGAAGCGCGCGAGTAAAACGCACGGTTCCACTGTTTTTTCCTGGTTTCCAGCTTTCTGTCGCTACCCGTGCGTTTTCCTTAACGCACGGGCAGAATCGCCCGTGCGCGAGTAAAGCGCACGAGTCAAAGCTTCTTCTTCCTCGATCATTACCTGCGCGCGAATATCGTACGGTTGACGCACGGTCGTGCGACAGACCGTGCGCGACCAATTTTCTGGTCTTTTTCTATTTAAGCGCATATTTTCCAGGTTGTTAAGGAGACTTCGGCTACGCCAACTCCTTCGCGTTTTTAGGGCGAAATCCGCCGTTCCACCAAGGGGAGAAGATCCGGTCAAGCATTCAACGCCAAATTCGAGCCGGAGCTTCCTCTCGGCCTCCTCCTTCATCCAAGAGCTTCAAAAGGGGATTTTATCGAGCTTTCTTCACCAAGTTTGAGAAGTGCCATCCTCCACCGGCTCGTGACACGAAGAAGACGGGTCCATTGGGAGTGAGTGACAACCTCCTCTACCCCGGACGCAGTTGAGGACCGAGCTAGGACGCGGATTGACAACCCGGCGAATCCTTCCGTGTATCCTCCGCAAGACTTCGGATCCGGTCGATTTCGCATATTTTTCTTCTCTTGTTGTTGATAGTGTAACTTAATCTCTTGTATTTGATGAAGTGTGCTTATTTTGTAAAACATATGTATACAATCATGTCTATGTGATTTCATATTTATGTTATTTGCTTGAGATGTGCCCCTATTTTTCATCCACCATCCATCCGTTCTTGCCGTTCTAGCAATTGCTAGAAGCATGCGCAGCGAAGAGGTGCTTACGACCGTCAAATTCTCGTTCTTACGCTTGCCTACTCATCCATTCACCCAGCGATTCGGTGCATAGCGGCCCGTGTAGTCTTCCATCCCGCTTGGCGAAACATCGCATAGCGGCGTTTCATATGAGTAGTCGATAGTGTTTTATTTTCCTTTTCCGCAACATACCAAAACCCCCCTTAGTTAACTCCGACCAAAATACTTCAATCTCAAGTTCTCCTCGATATTAACTCCCCCCTTACTGTGTTACTTGAAGAGATCGATACTTGGGAAAGCCACCCATTTTATATTACTTGTGCGACCGGTACACTTGCCGTTCAACGCATCAAGTTTTTGGCGCCGTTGCCGGGGAACACAGTCGTGTGAGTTTTTGGAGAGGGAGATAGGAGATAGAATCCATTTTCCATTTGTATATTTCATGTTTCTTCTTTGATTTAGTTTTTAGAATCTGTTTATTATTTTTATTTGTTCCTCTTCTCGTTTTAATTTTTCTGTTGCAGCTTTTCCTATTTTTTTATCTGTGGTGTGTAGTTAATTGTTGTTTAGAAACTTTCTGTTGTTGAATTATTCTTGTTGCACTATGTATTCTTATACGAATATCCGTTGCCGATGGTGCGGGGATTATAGGCATGGTAGTGATGAGTGCCCCACTGAAGATTGGGAGCATAATTCTCGTGGTTCTGTGTATGGAGCACCGTCTTCATATGGTACTTCATACACCCAACCCAGGTATTATGGTCACTCCTCTTCTACGCATTCATCTTTTTCTTATTCCTCTCCGGTCCCACCTGAACCGAGGAGTAATGGAAAACGATGTTTGTGTTGTCGTAGCACCGACCACGTGTTGAAAGATTGCGCAGAATTTCAGCGCCAGTTGGAGGAGGATGAAGAACCGGGTATCCGATTAACTCTATCATCCTCTCAAATGGCCGCCCCTTCTGATTCTGATGATATATTCGCAGCACCACCTTGTCTATGGGGGACTGCTGCAGATATGCCCATCAGACTTTCTGCTGATCTGTGTGACGACATTGTGGCGCCGTCTCTCCCCATGCACTTTTCCCCTCTCGTTGATTCACCCCCGGAGGAACCCGCACATATTTTCTCTGATGCTGTTGTTCCTCCGCCTTTTTTGCAAGAATTATCTATCCCTATTTTTAGTGAGTCGGTTGATGATGTTAGGCCGGATTGTGATTCTGAGCCTGAGGATGTGCCCATGTGTGACGAGGATATTATTTTCATTAATGGAAAGTATTACGTCTTGGAACATGTGGAAGAACCGAGGTGTGTTGATGAGGAGATCCTTTATGATGAGGAAGTTTTCACTTCCTTGTTGGATGAGGAGGTCCAAACCACCACCGAGGACCTCGAGCTCTCGGATTCCCCTCGCTATAACTCATATGACACCGATGGTGATCTATTTTTGGATCCTGCTGGGAGTGAGACCGGGACCACTCCCCCTATTTCTGATTATTTTAGTTCCTCATCTACTTTATTTCTTGATCCCCTTTCTATATCTGAGCCTGCGCGGGTTGAGTCTCCGCGGGTGCTTCAGGAGGACTTGAAGCTTTCAGCTCGAGTCATGGATGATAACATCCTCTTTCGCAAGGAGGTTGATTCCTCCTCTGTTGAGGAAGCTCCATATATTTCTCTCTCCTCCTGTTGTCTCCCTGTAGATGAAACCTTGCTGGGCAAGGATTTGTTTTGTGGTGAGAAGATTGAGGACCAGCGCTCCTCCTCTTCTTACTTCCTTTTTCCTCTGCCTGTGAGGAGCAGTTATTATTATTTGGGCAGATGGGTAACTGTTTTATCTCTGTATAGGTACCCGTTACCGCAACGGATATTAGGGCAGTTGCTTGTTCACTTTTCTTTTCATATGCCAATTAGTTTAGACCTTTCGGATCTCGAATAAGTCGTTCTGGGATGACAGTAACCCCAGTACGTATCTTACATTTTCTGCATTTTTATTTTTCATGTCTCGTTTAGTTTTAGTATGTCTTTGTATTTTGTATAGTTTTCTTTTATTTTTGCGGAGCTCACCCCTGCAGGTATTTATGACAAACTCGTATTGGCGGGATTGTGACTCTTCGTATGACGGAGCTGCTTCTGTGTTTCATGCGTCTTCTGGTATGCTCACTGGCTGAGCAATTGGGTAACCTCTTCCCTTGTCTCTATTTAATTTTAATTTCAATATCATATGCTGTGTAACTTAGTTTAAGTCCGGGGGAGAGTCGGTATGTGTTACCTTTTGCACGTGCACATTTCTTGTGCATACTAGAAGCTTTTATTGTTTTATTTTGATTAGTTCATTGCATCGCACACCACTGCACCCACATGAGCGCGTGCTTAGCTGTTAGCGTGCTGCTAGTTAAACTCGTTTCTTTTGTATGACTTGAGAAAATGTTTGTGCTGGCATAGGATTGTGAGACGGAGTAAAATGTTGACCTTGCTGTGCTCCTAGTCAAGTGCTCTCGTCTCGTGTATAAATTATAGTAGATTTAATTTTTCTGTATGCTTATAGTTTTATATTTTTCTATTTGCGTAAAGATTTTTTTTATTCTACTCAAAGATTGGTGAATCCGGTGTGAATAGAACAGTAGTGTAGGGATGTGTGTAGACGGCCGTTAGGTTCGTATTGCTCGAGTCGGGAAGATGAAGTCTTTCTCGTTGGCTAAGAACTTGCCCCAAGCTATTCTTGAAGCATGAGTATATGTTAGTTCAATCGCATGAGCGTGATGTAGGCCATTATTTTGGCCCGGTTGAGCTTTGTACCGTTCCTAACGCATTATCCTCGCTAAGCCCCATTGTGCCTACCCTTCTTTTGATTCAGCTCCACCATTATTTCACCAAAGCCTCATAGCCGATACTAGTCGCACACCCAAGTCGATGTTTTAGTGTTTTACATTTTCATGTTGGGGTGTTGATGTGGTGATATTCTTTGTGAATATGTGGAAGTGATTCAAAGTTTTTTATTTGCTGAAATTGCTTAAATAAAAAAGGATATATATATATATATATATATATATATATATATATATATATATATATAAATAAATTGTGGAAAAGGAAAGTGAAAAAAAAGTAGAATTGAAAATCCTATTTGTGATGAGATTGTATTAGGAGTAGTCGATAGTGTTTTATTCTCTTTTTCCGCAACATACCAAAACCCCCTTTAGTTAACTCCGACCAAAGGACATCAATCTCAAGTCCTCCTTGATATTAACTCCCCCCTTACTGTGTTACTTGAAGAGTTCGATACTTGGGAAAGCCACCCATTTTATGTTACTTGTGCGACCGGTACTCTTGCCGTTCAACGCATCAAGTTTTTGACCGGTACACTTGCCATTTTATATTACAAGTTTTCTTTATCTGCATAGATTTTGTTTGCTCGGGACGCGCAAACAGGTAAGTCTGGGGGTGTGATGAGTCCGATTTATATAGGGTTTTTAGGACTCATCTGGGCTTATTTTCTTGCATGTGCACTACTTTTTCAATTGGAAAGTTATATTTTTGTTTAGGGATTCACTTCACCAATAGTGCATTGTTTTGGCCCAGGGGTGTGCAATTGCGCATTCTATTTCTGGGGGTAAGCACATGGTGCTCCCCATGACCCTTTCCAGCTATTTTCATTTCATTTCTGTGACGCTGGAGGGCTCTCTTTAGTTTTATTGGTTTATATGCAGGTGATGCGTTTTCCCCAAGTCTGGAATGCAGGTTTGAGGAAAACGCACGGTCGTGCGTTTTCTTAGCACACGGTCATTTGTGATCGTGCGTTTTGTTTGTGCAGGAGAAACGTCGAGCTGGGCTCGACGAACTGAGCTCGACGATCTTAACGCACGGTTTCTTCGGAACCGTGCGCGAAGGAAACACACGGTTTTCCTATAGCTTGCTTGTTTGTTCTTTCTGTAGTTCATCGTGCGATCTACTCACGCACGGGCAAAGCGCCCGTGCGCGAGTAAAACTCACGATTCCACTGTATTTTCCTGGTTTCCAGCTTAGTGTCGCTACCCATGTGTTTTCCTTCACGCACGGGCAGAATCGCCCGTGCGCGAGTAAAACGCACGGGTCAACGTGTGACACCACCACTTTATTTAATAATAAGTGAGTGGTGTGCTAATAGAGGCTGAAACCGGCTAAAATGAAGTGAACCGGCACCTCCCGGTTGTTAGAAATGCGTGGCGTATGGGTATTAAGCGGCGCCCGATAGGAATAAAGCAAAGGAAAACCGTTGTTCCTCCTATTCTTCTCTCCCGATCCCGCAGAGTAGCGCAGAAGGCGGACATTAGCCGCACGCCGACGGAAAACTATGGTAGAAACTTTAGATTTTAGGGTTTTTCGAAAAACTTTGTTTAGTTTCATTTGAAAAATTTCTGTAACGATTTTACTACCTAAATCCATGAATTTGGGGAAACCCTTGTAAAGACTAACTTGATTTTGATTTAGGGTTGAAATAGGTGAAACCCTAAGGGTCCTTAGCATGAATATTATGATGTCCTTCCTCTAAATCAGTGAAAGTTCACTAAGTTGAACCTAGGGCAGCAAAACTCTAAGTGTTGGAAGATGTCTTTGACCTAATTAGGTCAAGTAGAACCCTAAAAGGGGATTATGACATGATATTTGACCTAATTAGAGACAACAAGTTAGGGGTATTAATATGGCTAAGGATACTATATGCTAGATGATAAAGAAATTAAAAAGAGGACTTCCCTTCACTCTAAATAATTATTTGGAGGATAGGGAGTGTTGCCCTTCACTACAAATGAATAAATCTTGTTGTAATAATTAGGGCAACAATCTCTTAAGGGATTTTGAAGCTAGGGAAGCAAAATTGGCTAGTGCGTAATGTTTCCTCGCCAATTGGACCAAAAGCCCCTTGATTTCTAGATAGGATAACCAGCAATTAACCCCCTAAATAACTCCTTGACCTAATTAGGTCAAGTGGAGCCCGTCAAGAACATTTTGAAGTGGTTGACCAACTTATGTGTCTTTAACAATATTGCCAATGTAGGATATGGCTTCACGAGATAGTGGAAAGCAAAATGACGATGGTGGTCGCAGGGATAAATGAAAAAGGGGGAAAAAGTGAGTTCTTACCTTTTGTAATCACTTAATTTTCATGTTTATTCTTCATGCTTATATTTTTATGTGTATGCTATATGAAAAGAATAATGAAAATTAAATATACAATGAATGAAACTAAAGTAAAGGAAGTAAAGAAAAGAAAAAGTAGAATAATTAAGAAATGAAATGGGCTAAGTTAGGAGTCAACCCAACAGTGGAGGTGGGGTGAATGTCCTCCCAATGATGATGAAATGAAAATAACGTGCGAATATGAAAAGGCACGTTAAGAAATGTGTGCGAATATGAAAAGGCACGCAAGCGCGCTATATAAATGATACAAAAGGTTAATATTCCCTTAACACTGCCCAATAACAACATGAAAAGTCTAAAAGAGGCTAAGAAAGTCCAACCCATATGAAACGATATATATGTAAAATGATATATAAAGAAAAAGGATGAGTAAAAGATAAATCAGAGAAGAAAAAAGATTAATAGTAAGATGATGATGAAAATGATTAATGTGATATAACGAGAGAGAATGTAATCAAGATAATAAAGTATGAAATCCGAAAAATGTAAAAAAGACATCATAGTAAAAAGGGAATAATGAGAATTCATTTAGTCTTTGAGTAATAGAAAATGTAACTAAACAGGTAAAGACGGAGACTTCCCCTGCTAGCTCTAGCAGGCCCCCTACACGAAGAGAAAAGATGTACAAGATCTGGGTGGATGTTATCACAGCCGTCTTTGAAGTCATGGATACTCACAAGGTGTCTTGCCGCGACCCCGACTGCCCCCACGACGAGTTTCAGTTTTATTTCAAGTAGTGTGCTCATGGTTGTCACACGTTACAGTATAACTTTTGTCCTGAGTTACATGTATAATTTTGAGCTGATGTGATAGTATCTTTGTAACTGTAGCTCGGATAGTTTGGTGACTTCTTTTGTTATATATATATCCAGTCACCTGTCAGTATGTGCTATACTGTATCAGTTGTATGATAAATAAAAATGGGATATACTTCTCCACATTTTTTTTACTCTGTCATGATACTTATTTATATATAAGCAATGATGATTATATAACTGTCATACTCTGAATTGCCTCGTTAATATAGTAGTTGAATGGAAATTGCGACGGTAGCCTAGTAAGAGGGGCCGTTACACAACGCTTCTTCTTCCTCGATCATTACCTGCGCGTGAATATCGCACGGTTCACGTACGGTCGTGCGACAGACCGTGCATGACCAATTTTCTGATCTTTTTCTATTTAAGCGCAGATTTTCCAGGTTTTTAAGAAGACTTCGGCTACGCCAACTCCGCGTTTTTAGGGCGAAATCCGCCATTCCACCAAGGGGAGAAGATCCGGGCAAGCATTCAACGCCAAATTCAAGTCGGAGCTTCCTTTCGGCCTCCTCCATCCAAGAGCTTCAAAATGGGATTTTATCTAGCTTTCTCCACCAAGCTTGAGAAGTTGTGCCATCCTCCACCGGCTCGTGACACGAAGAAGACGGGTCCATTGGGAGTGAGTGACAGCCTCCTCTACCCCGGACGCAGTTGAGGACCTAGCTAGGACGCGGATTGACAACCCGGCAAATCCTTCCGTGTATCCTCCGCAAGACTTCAGATTCGGTCGATTTCGCACACTTTTCTTCTCTTGTTGTTGATAGTGTAGTTTAATCTCTTGTATTTGATGAAGTGTGCTTATTTTGTAAAACATATATATACAATCATGTATATGTGATTTCATATTTATGTTATTTGCTTGAGGTGCGCCCCTATTTTCCATCCACCATCCATCTGTTCTTGCTGTTCTAGCAATTGCTAGAAGCGTGCGCAGCGAAGAGGTGCTTACGACCCTCAAATCCTGGTTCTTACGCTTGCCTACTCGTCCATTCGCCCAGCGATTCAGTGCATAGCGGCCCGTGTAGTCTTCCATCCCGCCTGGCGAAGCATCGCATCGCGGCGTTGCATATGAGTAGTCGATAGTGTTTTATTTTCCTTTTCCGCAACATACCAAAACCCCCCTTAGTTAACTCCGACCAAAGGACTTCAATCTCAAGTCCTCGATATTAACTCTCCCCTTACTGTGTTCCTTGAAGAGATCGATACTTGGGAAAGCCACTCATTTTATATTACTTGTGCGACCGGTACACTTGCCGTTCAACGCATCACTTTCCCACCACCGATCAGCCTCTCCTTCCAGCAAGAAGACGACTAAATCGATTTTTTGATCGTCGGGGCACTTCATAGCATTGAAGATTAGTTCGATCCTCTTTATCCAGCTTTCAGTTTCCATCGGAGATAACCCTCCTCGAATAAGGGTGGTCTCATTTCGAGAAATTGCTTCACATATGACTCACTTGACGTTGGTGGTTGTGATGCGGCAACAACACTATTGCCCATTCGAATAGCCTCTGCTAATGCTTGCATGACTTCCGATAGAGGGGAATTCCATCTCTCTCTATGTCTTTCTTCAGCCATACGACTTTGTTCCTCTTCGAGTTTGTCTCTTTCCCTTCTACTCAATATGTGCGGAAAGGTTCTTGAAATAGGAAGATTGACATTGTCATGTATTTGTTTCACTTACGTCCTATGTACTCGTATCTTGCTGATAGTTCAAATAAATCGTTCCTTCTGATACCATTTAATCGTAACGGCCCTACATTATAGGCACCATCACAATTTTCATATCATTTTTCCTATTATTTCATAGAGTTGCCAGAGAATTTAACATGCAGCATTTATGTGTACATAAAGAAAAGTGCAGAAAAGTAAAACTGTTTATTTATATCACAAGATCATATAGTACATCTGATCACCAAAAAGATAACCCAGCATATGTATATAAAAAGTGGGTATCTTATATCTGTGCTACAAATAACAGTATATCATATCACTGTAACAAACTATGAGTATAGCAACAGATCAAAACTATAGTACTATACTACATTAATACATATCAGACTACATATCAGGGGTACTATAGACTACTGGAAGCAGAACTGAAACTCATCATGCGGACAATCTGGATCATGGTAGGTAGCTTTGTTGGCATCCAGAACTCTAAAGACTGCGGTGACGACCTCGACCCAGATTTTATACATCTTCTCGCGTCGAGTAGGGGGCCGGCTAGACGTGCCTGGATTAGCTTCCTCCTTGACCTGTTTAGTTATATTTTCTATTAGTCAAATACTAAATGAATTCTCATTGTTCCCTTTTTACTATGATGTCTTATTTATATTTTACGGATTTTATATTTTATTCTCTTGATTTCGTTCTCTCTCGTTATATCATATTATTCGTTTTCATCGTCTTCTTATTGTGTACCTTTTTCTTCTTTCAGTCATCCTTCTCTCTTATATTTTTTTGTTGTTATCGGGCCGTGATTAAAGAAATATTAACATTCTTAACGTTTATATAACGCGCTTGTGTGTCTTTTCATATTCGCACACATTTCTTAACGTGCCTTTTCATATTCACACGTTAACTTTCATGTCATTATTATTGGAAGGACATTCACCCCACCTCCACTGTTGGGTTGACCCTTAACTTAGCACATTTCATTACTTTATTCTTTTACTTCTTCTTTTGCTTCATTTTTTTTGTTTTTCTCTTTCTTTAGACATATTCATTTACTTATTTTATGTTTACTTTCAATTGCTCTTTCGTGCAATATTAAGCATAAACATAAAACATAATCATGAATAATAATCATGAAATTAAGCAATTACAGAAGGGTGAGAACTCACCGTAGCTTTTCCTTTCCTTTTTTCGTTCCTATTTCCGTCAATGCGCCTTCCACTTCCGTGGGCTCCATTTCCTATAATATAACATCCTCAACTATATTAATACCGTTAAATTGATGTCTCTAATTAGGTCAAACAAAACATGTCATAATCCCCTTTGAGGGGTTCTACTTGACCTAATTAGGTCAAAGACCTCTTTAACGATTTAGGATTTGCTGTCCTAAATTCAATTAGTGAACTTTCACTTTTTAAAGATTTAGGGTTTTGTTGCCCTATTTTCAATTAGTGAAGTTTCACTGTTTTAGTGAATATGCAACAAGACTTGACCTCCAAATAAATATTTGGACCCTAAGGGTTTCTCTTTTTTCAACCCTAAAATCAAAATCCTCTTAACCTAGCTAGGGTTTCATCAAAATCCCTTGGAACTCATGGATTTACGCTTAAAAGTCCTTACAGAAACTTTTTACATGTCAAAGATCAAGTAAAATTGAAAAACCCTAAACGCTAAGGTTTCAGGTATTTTCAATCCGTGAAAAATCGATGAAAAAGAAACAAGGGGATTAGAGAGGAAGAGATTACCTCTCGTTAGGAGGAGAAATCCGAAGAAACAGATAAGGAATGGGCTCTCGATGAAGATCAGCGGTAGCTGCAGTCCGTTGGCTTCTCACTGTTGCCCGTGCTGGTGTGCAGGATCAGGGGAGGAGTTAAATGAATAGCGTTGTTTATTCCGCTATTCATTTCACTCATTTTTATGTATGTTTGGCCCGATTTAGGGCTTGAAATGAATAGTCGGTTCAAGCCTTTTGTTCAGCCGTTTCAAGCCTCCTTTTTAAGTCCACAAGCCCATGTCAACCCTTTATTAGCACACCATTATACATAATTATACAATAATAGTAAATATAGTGTAACATTGACACACCTTAAATTTGGTGGCGTCACAAACTGCTATGTCATACTTCCGTGGAACAATTCCGTGAAGGTCTATTTGGCTAAGTTAAAGTTGAAAAAACGTGTTATACGTGTTTTAATTGAAGTTTTATTTTTCCCGCTCTTATTTCACGTGGTATGTCACGTGCTCTATGTCCTGTATATGTATGTTTGGCCCGATTTAGGGAATCCAAATATATTTTTCTTTCTATTCCACTTGGTATCAAAACCGAAAGTCACGATCTGCCTCCGCCTGCAACAGCGCATTCGTTCGACTCGGCCGACCGACCGACCGTCGATCACCGTCTCCCGACGTTCGCAGCTGATCCCCGTCTCCCATCATTCGCTTCTAGCAAGCTTCTCTCGCGTCGAGCCTAGGGCTTCCGCCGCCCCCTTCCAGCGCGCTTCTCCTGCACCGCGCCTTGGGCTTCCGCCGACCCCTTCGACCGATTCTCTGTCTTCTCTTTCTTCTCCAGCGGCCTTCGCATCTTCAACGACTTTCTTATCCTGGTTTTTCCCGACGACCCTTTGTCTCCGGCCGTTTTGTCCTTCATGGGGGTTGCCGGATATATCGTGGTCACATCCTCCGATGTCCTCTCCGACAACACGATTTAAGGGACACTCGTAGGATGTGGTTTCTTCCGATTTGAGTGCTTCGGCTTGCTAGTTTTTTTCGGACAGTCATCGATGGGTGATTCCTCTGAAATCTCATCATCTTCCTACACTGGTGCCCTCCATGGTTGCTCTACAGATCTTCCTCGTAACCGCGACCCATCTAGCTCATTGAAGATTACTGCTGTTGGCTTGAAGAATAGGTACAAGGAGCAGGGAAACCCTAACTGGACTGCAGGCAAAAACTCCATGAAATAGGAAAGGAACTGAGGGATCGGGAATGAATATCAGCACCGCCTTTCGATATAAGTATTAATATATTCCAGCCTCAAAAGAGCTTAAGTATTAATATATTCCATCCTCAAAGTAGTACAAAGCCGACAAGGCAGTATAAAGCAGCACAAAGCCCGCAAAACCAAAAGCCCACTCAAGAACCAAAAACCAGCCGACCACCATGGGTTTCCAAAAATTCATACAGAAATTTATTGCAATGACAGAATTGAAATCAAAACGATTGTCGCAAAATCCATCGGAAAGCTCGAACATCAAAAATAAACGTGCGACGTCGAATCAACGCTGAATTATTTCATCATCGGGGAATTCTTTTTTATATTATTATTAAAAATCTAACCATTTATTTATTGTACTTATTAAGTTCAAATCTTACGTTACCTCCTATACTCCTCTCTCTGGTCGTGATAAAGTCATTGTTTTTAATAGTTCCCTTTCTTCTATTACTGGCAAAGGGACCGTTGCCTATTCTCCCGACCTATCTCTTTCTTCGGTTCTGCGTGCCCCTTCGTTTCCTCACAATCTTCTCTTCATAAGTCACTTAACAACTTTAAATTACTCTGTAACCTTTCTCCCTGATGTTTGTGTGTTTCAAGATCTGGATATCAAGCGGATGCTTGGCAGTGGTAGGAACGTTGGCGGGCTGTACTTGCTGAACCAGTCGTTATCTCCCAGTTCTTTTTCCACCACCAGTGCTCCGACTTTACTCGACATTTGGTGCTGACATCTGCGTCTTGGCCACCCTTCTGTTTTATATCTTACCAAACTATTTCTTGCTTTCAGTTGTTTAATTAAATCATTTACTCGTGACATATGTGAACTCTCAAAACATGTTCGTCATAGTATCATTCATGTTTCTTTTCCTAGTTCTTATCTTTTTAATGTTATACATTCTGATGTTTGGGGTCCCTCCCCTATGTTATCGTTATCTGGCTATAAATGGTTTGTTACGTTTATTGATTGTCATTCTCGTACTACTTGGTTGTATTTGTTAAGAAGAAAGAGTGACATACTTGCTTTCAGTCCTTTCATCAAATGGTTGACTCAGTTCTACGGTACAATTCAGGTACTTCGTAGTGATAATGGTGGAGAATATGATGATCGAGGAGCATTTGGTTCATATCTTGTCAAACATGACATTATTTACTAAACCACATGCGTCCATACTTCTACTCAAAACGGTGTAGTCGAACAAAAAAATAGGCATTTACTGGAGGTTGCTCTGTGTCTGTTAATTGCAATGAACTTTCCCAAGTCCTATTGGAGTGATGCGGTTCTGACTGCCGCTCATCTCATTAATCGCCTACCGTCTCGCTCCATTTTCTACGATACGCCCCTCTCCTGTTTAGCCAAGAACCGCATTGTCCACACCTCTCATATTGTTCCTCGTATCTTTAGCTCAGTCTGCTTTATTCATGTTCATACCCCGCATCGCGATAAACTGGATGCTCGCTCCCTCTGATGTATTTTCGTTGGCTACTCTCCTATCACCAAAGGGTATAGGTGTTATCACCCTCCTAAACATCGTTATTATTGCACCGTTGATGTTACTTTTCGTGAGCGGGAGTCGTATTTTAGTCCACGTCAGGGGGTGACGCGTAGTAACCGTGACGGCACCATCGACTCTCCTCTCCTGATTGCTGCCTCTCCTCATATTCCCTTTTATCTCATTCCTAGTTTGCGCAGTACTGCTTCTGTTTCTCCCATATCTTTTCCTGCTATATTATATGCGTACTCTCGCAGACCTCGGACTGCTAAGCAAGTATGTGGATGTTCCACCGGTTCCGGCGCCTGTCTCCCCTCCAGATTCAGATGATGACATCCATGTTCTCATCGCCCATCTTAAAGGTAATACTGGTAGCACCAAACACCTCATTGCCAACTACATTTCTTACATCACCTCTCTCAGGCTCACCGAGCTTTTATGTCATCTCTTTCCTCTATTGTGATTCCAAAGACCTGACAGGAGGTTGTTCAATTACCTGAGTGGAAACAGGCTATGGAAGAAGAGATGAGTGCCTTAGAAAAAAAATGAAACATGACAGCTTGCATGTCTTCCCACTGGGAAGCTAACAGTTGAATCATGCTGAATTTTCTCTGTTAAGCAGAATCAAGATGGGGTGGTGGAGCGGCAGAAAGCGCGCTTGGTCGCTCAAGGGTATACCCAGACCCAAGGAATTGCCTCCCAAGAAACCTTTGCCCATGTTGCAAAGATGAATTATATTCAGATGATCCTCTCTTGTGCTGCTTGTCTTGGGTGAGAGCTACAACAAATTGATGTCAAAAATGCATTCTTACATGGTGATCTAGAAGAAGAAGTCTGCATAACTATCCCTCCTGGCTTTACCAAAGTAGGGTCCAATGGAAAAGTCTGTCGTCTGCAGAAATCCCTATATGGCCTGAAGCAGTCCCTTAGAGTCTTGTTTGGATGGTTTAACAAGACCATGCTTCAACTAGGCCATACTCAAGGACAGGCTGATCGTACTCTCTTTATCAAAAGGAGAGGAGCTCAAATATCTATACTTATTTTGTACGTGTATGACATCATCATTACATGAGATGACCTTGAGGAGATCATACACTTGAAAGAACAATTGGGTAAAGAATTTGAAGTCAAGGACCTGGGGAAGTTGAAATACTTCTTGGGAATTGAAATAGTGAGGTCTCATCAGGGATCTTCATCTCTCAAAGAAAGTACACCCTTGATCTTTTGGAGGAAACTTGGATGCTAGGTGTGCTCTCGTGGACACACCTATTGAGGCTAACCACAAGATTGATGTTGATTCTAATGGAGAGAGTGAATGTTTCAAGGTACAAACAATTGGTTGGGAGACTCGTATACTTATCTCATACTCGCCCTGATATTACGTACATCGTGAGTGTCCTAAGTAGATTCATGCACTCTCCCACAAATCGCCATCAGCAGGCCGCAGATCGGGTATTGAGATACCTCAAGAAATCTCTAGGATGTGGGATTCTGTTCTCTGCAAATCAACCTCTGAAAATGGAAGTGTTTACAGATGCTGATTGGGGCAGTAGTCAAGACGATAGAAAGTCTACTGTCGGGTATTGCTCATTTGTGGGTGGAAATCTCTTGTATCATGGAAGAGCAAGAAACAGAATGTTGTTGCTCGCTCAAGTGCCGAAACGAAATATAGTGCTTTGGCGCAAGGAGTATGTGAGGGGTTGTGGTTGAAGACAATTCTCCAAGATGTGTCTTCGTGTGAACAAATAAATTTCTATCTATTGCGACAACAAAGTTGTCATCAGTATTGCTCACAATCCGGTTCAACATGATAGGACGAAACATGTTGAAGTTGATAGACATTTTATCAAAGATCACCTAGACAAGGGAAATATCGGTACTTCGTTCGTGAATTTGTATGATCAACTACCCGATGTTTTCACCAAGGGATTAAGCTCTGACAACTTCATGAACGATACAGTCAAGTTGGGGATGATCGATATATATTCTCAACTTGAGGAGAGTTGAATATACGGGTTTTAGTTTATGTTTTATTTTCCCGCTCTTATTTCACGTGATATGTCACGTGCTCTATGTCCTATATATATGCATGTTTGACCCGATTTAGGGCATCCAAATATATTTTTCTTTCTATTCCACTGTTTATCCGTGAAGTTCAACCAAAGAGGTGCTCATAAAGGTGATCAATTTTTAAGGAAGACAACTTTTATGCCCGATGCATTCTAAATTGGCTCAGTAAACTATGCGGTTTGGCAGCTCACTCAATGAACTAGTTAATGACCTATATTCAAGGTAGCACCATGATTGAAGTGTTCCATATGTCTTATAAATAGTAGTAAGGGAGAAGAAACATAGATTGGGATCCCAACATTCTCATCCACTCTTTCATGTTGCCTTGTTTGCAATCTTTGGTTCATATAGCTGGAGTTTTGGACACTTTTGTGTCAACTTTGGGTCCTACGTTCTGTAATATAACTACTTTTTTCTTGCTTGGATAACTTGGAGATGAATAATACTTGTCTGGCACTCTATGGACAAATCAAGATCCAACCAATCTGTTTCTTTTATAAAGGTTAAAATACACAAGTATATACATGTTAGCATACACCATTTTGTAAACCAAACATGAACCACCACTCCGGACACCTAGCCGATCCGATCTGGCTTAAAATCCCCATAGGAGGGGCGAATTACGTTTTTTTTAATTAATCCTTAGAAGGGGAGCCTTGGCGCCCTGGTTAAGATGTTGTCTGACCTTGAGGTCATGGGTTCAAGTCCTGGATGCAGCCTCTTGCAAAACTGCAGGGTAAGGTTTGCCTACATGTCACCCTTGTGGTGGGACCCTTCCCCGGACCCTCGCTGTGCGGGGATGCTTTGTGCACCGGGATGCCTTTTTATGCTTATAAATACGGATCCAATCTGGCTTAAAATCCCCTTGGAGAAACACTCGAGAACAGTTATATCGCCGATTCAACCGTCGAAAAAGGCAAATCTCTTGATTTGATCCATGCTCGGCTCAAAATCGGATCTAAATGAAGACTAATCCGAGCTTCTGGCTCATGGACACGATAGTTTTGGCAACATTTAGTTCAAAATACCAACCGATTTTTGAATTATCTTCAATCTTGTAGCAAACTTAATAGCCCTCTCTCTCAATTCACGTAATCATCATTCTTCGACTATATTGTTAAAAAAGTTAATGCGCATCTTAAACACAGGTCCTCTCACATTTCTCATGTTATATTCTATTTTCCTTTCAGATCCAATGAGTGCCGAAACACTAGAAAAATCCTTGCTTCCTCAGAATTTCTTTTTTGAAATCCAGTGTGACGAAACTCTTACCATCAATGGTCTCAATTCTGACGACACCAGTAGCCCTTGTAGCACTCTCCACAATAGAAGGGAGTCCTCAAACAGTGAAGATAATTACGGTGCTCTCTGCTTTCCCGCTCCAAAAGTGCATTCTGGAAAAAGCAAAATAATCAGTTACAGAAACTACCAGTCTAATTTCAAATCTTGCAGCTCTGAATTCTGCCCATTGTCAGAAGAATTGTTGGAATGTTCATACCCTGAGAATAAGGTAACTGGACTAAATTTTAGTCTCGTTCGTATTTGAACTATACATTTATATATATATATTTGAAATATTACATGTTTTAGGATGATTTTGAGCTTGAAAAGCAGAAATCTGAGTCACGGCATGATCATGGAAATTTTGAAATTGCAGAAATTGCATCTGATGATGTGTCCCAACAGGTGTGTCTAATTGTTTGATTACAGAGATACTATAGTACTTCATACTTTGGAATAACTATGAAAAATGTCACCCTAACTTTGCATAATTTTAGGGACCCTCCGTCTATCTTTCTCTCCACTAAGTATACATTCTTAACATGCATGTGCAAAAAAAAAAACCCTGAGTGTATGTTAACAATGTAAAATTAGAGAGTGGTCTCTAAAATTATACTAACTTGTGGGTGGGTGGGGTGGGTGGGGTGGGGTGGGGTGGGGGGTTGGCGTCCCCGTACTTGGTCTTATTTCTTATTGCTTAGTTCAATTACTTGTTCGTTAGAAGCGAACTTTAGTAAAGGCGCCGTCCATCAATGAAAATCAATGCAATGCCTATACATGGGAAGAGATAGAATCTGCTACCTCGTCATTTTCTCAAGAACTAAAGCTCGGAGCAGGAGCAAATGGAACAGTATACAAGGGGACCTTCACTGACACAATTGCAGCTGTAAAAATTCTCAACTCAAATGAGGAATATGGAACCAAGCAACTCAAGCAAGAGGTATACAGATGCTCCTTAAGTAGTTGTACTTGCATGAAACATTGACAAAACTAGCCTCTGCTTCATTGGAGTTTTCTTGCTTTTCTCATAAGTTGGCAGGATAGAAACTGTAATTTGTAACCTATAAAACAACTTTTTCCAATCATTCTAAACATGAAAGCAGAATAAATCATACCAAAATTAAGCTTAAAGTGGAATAAACGTAGAAATATTACATACAATATTAGTTCTTTTCCATACTTTTCTCATAAGTTGCTTTGGAAAGCTGCTTTTCTGCGAGAATAGAAATTGTAATTTCTGACCCACAAAACAACTTTTTTCATACAATTCTGACCATAAAATCTGTAACAACTCATAGCAAATTAAACATAAAGAGCAGTAAATGTAGGTAAATTACGTACAACATAATTTTCATGGTTTTCTCATAAGTTACTTTAGAAAGCCACTTTTCATGCAGAATATAAATGTAATTTTTAACCATAAAACAACTTTTTTTCTATTATCCTGACCATAAAAGCAGAATAATTCGTACAAAGAAAAGGCTAAAGAAAAACAATTGAAGAAAATACACACAATGAGTTTCTTACACAAACACTCTTTATTTTATCTTTCTAACATCTACATTCATTCCAGCTTGAAATTTTGAGTAAACTTCACCATCCCCACCTTCTGACCCTACTCGGCGCCTGTATAAGTAGGGGCTGCCTCGTGTACGAGTACATGAAAAACGGGAGCCTCGACGACTGTTTGCACTGCAAGCACAATGCTCCCCCACTCCCATGGCAGCACCGTTTCCGGATAGCTCGCGAGGTTGCTTCCGCTCTTGTATTTCTTCATCATGCAAAGCCAGTTCCTATTGTTCACCGTGATCTCAAACCCGCCAACATATTACTCGATGAGAATTTTTTGAGCAAGATCGGCGATGTAGGGCTGTCCACCATACTCCCCTCGACGAGTTTCTCGATGAACACATCGTGGAAAGACACCGCTCCTGTCGGGACATTCTTCTACATAGACCCGGAATACCAAAGGACTGGATTGGTGTCGCCTAAGTCGGATGCATATGCTTTTGGGGTGGTGATCTTGCAATTGTTGACTGCAAAATTTCCTATGGGGCTCGCTCACGCAGTGGAGACGGCAATGGAGGACAGCAACTTGATGGAGATTTTGGATCCTAAGGCCGGGAAATGGCCTGAAGGACAGGCGCATGAATTGGCTCGTTTGGGACTAAGTTGCTCGGAGCTAAGACGGAAGGACCGGCCAGACCTGAAGGATCATGTTCTTCCAGTTCTGGATCGGCTTGTACGCACCATAAACAAGGACAGCTACTTGGCACCTAAGAACCCGGTTGCGCCACCAAAGCATTTCAAATGTCAGATTGCCAGGTGATTATTCTTTTCGCCCCACTATAATTGGCTCAGGAGAGCAGTCATTTGATTAAAATTTTGATCTTTAATGATCAAATCCAACCCTGGATTGAGTTTGGTCCATAGTCATTCGATGTGATCCCGATAGACATAATTACAAGAAACTTTCCCGTGATTTTGCATAATTTTAGGAACCTCCTCTACCTTTAAAAATTACCAGGACACTTTACATTGTTGACTGATGATTTTAATAAGTAGAGGGGAGGTCCCTGTAATTGTCCAAACTTAAAAGGGAGGTCCAAGTAAATGACCTTACATATAAATGCATGTAAACATGAATGCAAATATACGTGCACGAATAACTCTGTCTATGCATTTATATCTATATTAAGCTAGTCGACTTCGTTTTGGGCTCGATTTGAGCCAAATCATATCAGATTTTTCGAGCAATTTGTTCCTTGGGAACACAGGAATCTTTATTTTTCTTGAGGATATGGATTTGGCTTGGAACACCATATTAAAAGAATGGAAAGCTGGCGCCAAGTGAACTGAATAGTTTTCTCATTTTTCTTTTTCATATTTTGGACAATCATCAAAAACTCATATATGCTGAGCAGGAGGTGATGAATGACTCGGGTGTTACTTAGCCTCGGAACACATGATCACAAGTCGACCGAGTTTTGGTTCTGTACTGAGCGCAAGCCCCATGTTACAAATCTACTTTTATCGATTCTATGGCTTCATTTTGCCATTACAGGATGGAAAGCTAATGCCAAGTGACCGTTGAAGGCCCATATTCTTCTCAAGATCCACATTCTTCTGGATATCTATATTCTTCATTTTTTTTCAGATTTTTTGGGCTTGGATCTATTGTTGTAACAATGAGAGGCACTGTATATTATTGTATATATTGTGTAAAGAGGCACTATATATTATTGTATATATTGTGTAAAGAAAAATGTGCTATACTGTGTAGCGATATGATTATTATAAAAATACCATCCCCCCCCCCCCCCCCCCCCCCCCCCCCCCCCCCCCCACACACACCCACACACCACACACACACACAGGCACACACCAAATGGCCCATTCTTTGCATCCAATCTATCATGTTATGTTTCAGGGAAATTTAAATTGATGAAAGCATGGATTTTAAATCTCTTCCATCACCAACGGGCACGGTCTAAATTGGGGTAGATGGTGTTTAATGTTCACTCGAAAACACCGAAAAATTCAAATTATGCCCACCCTGTTGAAGTTAAAGTTAAGTATTTGAATGCTTCTGATAGCATTCCACACCAAGTGTAAATTACTTTTTCCCTTTTAATGGAAGGATGTAAATGAGATTAATGAGAAATAAGTACAAACCAGCACCAAGAAAAATCCATGGTTGGAAGAAAAGGTAAGCTCTCTTTGCCGAGGAGGTTTTTGCTTCACCAATGGTGTTGGGTTCCCTATACACAGTACCAAGAGTATAGATTGAAAGACTCATTGAGAATAAATATATCGGCTAATGGGTTCATGGTCAAAAGAATTAATCTACTGTGCCCAGAGAGTGCCTAAAAAGGACAGGATTCCAACTTCGCCATAGCACGACTGATCTCTTGAATCGCGAGCGAGATTAAGACAGAGTTGTGGTTTTGGCGTCCTCCTTGCTGCGGGTGCAAACAGAGCAAATGCTGTCGGGGCCGTTTGTTTACCCGCATCCGGCGACGTTTGCTCCAAACGGAGGCGGCAAAACGATGAACCAAACGAAGCCTTAACCACTACAGCTAAATTTGTTGGTTATTGTTGCATCCATTGATCTCAACGTTTCATATTTGAAGAAGGCCTATTTGACAATGTTATACACATTTGTGTAATCTAACAGTTGTCACAAGCTCTATTTGTGCATGATGTTCTTTGAAATAAGTTTAGACAAGTTGTCTAAGTAATTGTGACAGGTGATCACAAGGTAGTGAGGTGGAGAGACAGAAATCTGTCTAAGTCCACAGACTTTGTCTGAAGGCAGTTCACTCAACGCCAGATGCAAAAGAATGATGCGGGAAAGACTGAAAATCGTCTAAGTTCACAAGCGTTGAGTGAAGGCAGTTCACTCAACGTCAGATGCCAAAAAGCGTTGAGTAAGGTGTGAACATTCAAAGCACAACAGTTTGCATAGAAGTTCTGAGGCTAAGTCCACAGACGTTGAGTGAAGGCATTCACTCAACGCCATATAAAAAATGACTTCAAGTATAGCTGAGTCTGTCAAAGTTTCAGCATTGGCAAGGAAGAAAATGCGGCTAAGTCCACAGGCGTTGTGTGAAGGCAGTGCACTCAACGTCATATACCAAGAAGCGTTGAGACAACCTCAAGCAGTCAAAGCAGTTGAAGATCTGTCATGAATTCTAGTTAAGTCCAAAAGCGTTGAGTGCGGACAGCTCACTCAACGCCCAAAGAAGAATGCGCCGACAAAGCAATGATCAACCAAAGCTTATGAAGAGATAGACAGAAAAATCTGTCTAACTCCAGATGCTTTAAGTGAGGTCAGCTCACTCTACACAAGCTCATCAAAAAGATTGGTTAAGTACAGAAGCGTTGGGTGAAGGCACTTCTCTCAACGCCTTAGCAAGATGGCAGACATTCACAGAAGCGGCTAAGTCCAGGGGCATTGAGTGATGAAATCTCAATCAACGCACTCAACGCCTGACATCGCATAAGAAATTGGTCAAGTATATCCGCGTTGAGTAATGAAGATTCACTCAACGCATTCAACGCCTAGCAGGACAAAATTTGGCTAATCAATTTGGCATTGAGTGATGAAGGCTCACTCAATGCACTCAACGCCAAATCAGTAGAAGGATTGTCCAAGGATATAGGTGTTAAGTGAAGGCTATTCACTCAACGCACTAAACGCCTGACCGTGCAGTTTATTTGGCTGTGTTTTTGCGTTGAGCGAAGGCTGTTTACTCAACGCATGAAATGAAACTGAGAATTTGGCTAAGTTCACAGATGCTAACATCGGCAAAAGTCAACAAAAGTCAACCGAATTCAAATTGGTTGCGGGAAAGCTACAGTACGCGACAAATGACGTCGCAGACCTACTGTACGTCTTTTACTGTTAAAGCAAGTTGCAGTCAACTACTACATGTGGTCTCCACTGACTCAAAGAGCCGTTGGACGGTGGAAGCTAATAAAAGAATTTTGATCAGTTCAAGTAAATTAACTTTTGGGATTGTTGTGAAAAGAAAGAACTTCGTCTTTTTCTCCGCCATTATTGCAGAGCTTTGAAGAAAGAAGTTCAAATCTACTGATCCAAAAGTTCATCAAGCTAGCTGTTGTGATCAACACCATCAACAACAAGTTCAGAGATATTTCTCTGAGAAAGAAGATACATCTAAGGCTAACCATAGTTGTAGTAGATCTGTTGATACATGTTAGCTGTTACCAATTCTCAACTGGAACATCATGATCAGAAAGCTTTGTTTTTGAGCTCCATGAAGTTGCGGAGCTTGATAAACTCACTCTACAGTTAGTCTGTGATTTACAGACAGTTAAATTTTTGAAGAATAAAAAGAACTGTCGACCCTTCTATCTTCGACAGCAAGGTCAGAAGCTTAAGTTTCTGAGTTACTTCCAGCACAAGCAGCAGTTTACCGAAGATCAAATTTTTTGTTGCTGAGAAGAGGTTAGGGATGAGTTAACCCGGCTCAGGAAGTAGTGACTCAGAGAACTTCTCTAGAGTCAAATCAACGCAAAACAAAACACTTTCTCTTCTGTAGGATCTTAACAGATCTGCGTTGTAGGCCTATTTTATAAAGACCGAGGTAGGATCCTGTGTGGATCTGAGTTGTAGGGCCTTTGTGCCTGAGGTAGGGCAGTTTGCCCGAGATAGGAGAGTCATTTTCTCTGATTGTTGGACATTTGGGTCTGAGGTAAGATCCAACTTTGGATATGAGGTCGGGACTTTGTGCCTGAGCTGTAGGAGAATCATTCTTTCTTAGGTAAGGCTATCCTCCTACCTGAGTGTAGGTCATCTTGTGTGCCTGAGTTAGGTGATCTACTGATCAATGAGTTATAGGAGCAAGCTTGCTCTAAGGTAGAGCTTTGTGCCTGAGGTAAGTCTTGTAGGAGTCTGAGAGATCCCGAAGGATCTGTGTTGTAAGCTCTAAGAAGCCGAGATTTGGAGAAGTGACTTGTCTAACGAGCTATTAAAAAGGTGGGAAGGACAGTGAACGTACCAATAATCTAAGGAATCACTATAAATCTTGTGTGTGTTTTGTGTGATTGTCTTGAAAGCAATATATAAGTAAATCACAACACACTAAAAAAAAAGATAGTCATAAAAGACTAAGAAACTTATTCACCCCCTCTAGGTGTTTAGCTATCCTTGAAACTAAAGACTTTCAAGTGGTATCAGGGGGAGGTTGCTCAAAAAGGACTTAACAGCCTGAGTTAATCTCCAAAGATAGCTAAAAGGTTTATACTTATGGGTTCAGAAGTGAACCATAAGAAGTGGAGCTCAATGAGCCTTCAAGTCTATAGAATGGAAAAGACCTTCATTACAAAGAAGCGGAAGAGCTGGTGTCAAAGTGACTCATCTTCCTCAGAGTCTGAAGATGAAGAAGATGCCTTCATTAGGCTGCTTGCTGCTATTGCAGATAAAGATGAAGACTATCCTGCTGCTAGGATAGGGATCGGAGCTCCTCTGTCACATTCAGACAATGACTCAAAGGAGGATGATGATGAGGATGATGATACCAACAACTGCTATGGGTTGATGGCCATGTCAGATGAATAATCCTGCTAGGATCAGTCTGGTCTAGACAAGGTACATTCTCTATCGAGTTTTTCCTCTGAGACTAGCTATGAGACTAGTCCAGTTTCTGGTTCATCCTCATCCACTGATGAAGATGACACACCATCTGAGGAATTTGTTAGTCAATTGATTGACAAGTATGGTGCCCTTCTAGATGTTTTCAAAAGAAGCAAGAAATTGGCCAAGAAGCACGCTGAGAAGATTATCTCCCTAAAGCTAGCTGCCTCCCAGCAGTCAGAGTCAGCATCCTTGCTGGATCATAAAGTGAGGGAAGTCAACCAACTATAGACCATCTCAATCATCCAGATTGAGACCATAAGACAGAAGGACAAGATCATCTTGGATCTTGAAGAGAAACTCCTAAAGGAGAAAATGATTGTGGCCAGTTTTTCAAAGCCCAAAATGATTGACAAAATAAGAGGGGCTTATAGTCTAGGTGGAATTCTAGAGTTGCCCATTCCAAAGGGAATAGGCAAAGCTCCTGTAGTGCCCCGGGCCATCTTTCACAAGATAATCCTCCCTTCCAACAGGTATGACCAAGACTGCATGTATGGTCACTGGAAGTATGATAATTCTCCTTGTAAGAGTACAAGTGTATCTTGCAATTGAAGAAGGAAGGGCATGGTTTTGAGTGCACAGAAAGCTCCACATGAAGAAGTCCAAATGACCCATCATGGACCATTTGTATTTGGTGCTCCAGCCCCTACACTACAGGAGAAGGCAGTGGCCTATACTCAGGCTCTTCTAGCAAAAACCCAGATCAAGGGTAAGTCTGTCAGTAAGGCTTTGGCTAGCTATACGGCCATTAGTAGCATGTCAACTACAAAGAAAACTGTTGTTAATGAAACTCAGAGTAAGACAAGTACTTCTACTGGCAGACTCATCTTTAGTCAGATTCTTGCTGAGAGAAACAAGAAAAAGGCTACATCACTTCACTCTGAATAGACAGCTAATGATGGCTTGCACTCTTCAAAGATTGTTCATAAGAGGAGATATAACATCCATGAATGTTAGTGTTGTGGTAAAGTGGACTACTTTTCCATAGACTGTTGGCATAATCCTAGTATGCCAAGGGCAATGGTGAGTCTTCCTGACAGGACTGCTGTAGGTAGACATGTGTATTTTTTATGCTTATAAGAACCTAGGACCCAATAAAAATTGGGGTCCTAATGTATACCAATCTGTTTTGCAGGATAGTCCAAGTGCCCATACCACCATGTGGTACTTGGATAGGAGTTCTTCCAGGCATAAGATTGGAACAAGGTGCTATCTTAAGGATCATACTCCAGTGAGAAATGGACCTAAGATCTGCAGTTGTGAAGTTGCAGGTGGATATACACCATCAAGGATACACCTTCTACTACCCCGGAGGAAAATGATGTTGTGTGCATTCCTGAAGAAGGATAAAGTACACAAGTCTTTGGTAAAGACCTTCAAGTGGCATCTGATTGGATAGTTAGACCAACAAAATGCAGCCATTGAAGCTCTAAGATGTTTGACTGGTGGGACAAAGTGTTGCTGCCACATCAACAAAATTGTGAGGAGAAGAACAAGCAGGTTTTGCCCATCACAGAGTAAGCACATGATGCATCTCTTCCAAGAGCAATAGGAAAGAGGCACATGATCCTCAGCTGATGAGTCTTTCAAATGACATCCTCAGCTGAAATGACTTTCAAGTGGTATTAGCTGTCAGGTTTTAGTATCATCTGAACCTGTAGCAAAGAATGTACAAGATTTGTGCAAATACTGAGGGGGAGACTAACAAGCTAGATGCTCCTATTAAGGGAGAGCTAGTACAGTATGGTATGCTGGACAAGCTTGAATCTTACCTAGAGAATTGGTGTCAGGAAATCTCCAGCACCAAATAGATCAGAAGAATACTGCCGCTAATCAGATAGCTAGAGCCAGAGGCAAATCTGTTGCTAAAGATGAGGAAAAGATCTGCCTCGGCAAGAAGAGACTTTGCAGGGTGTAAGGAAATTGTTGTGCACAGTTGTTGTGGATCCAACATCAGCTCCAGGTCTACAATATAAAGATAAGTAATATCTCTTTGTATTGTGAGTCAACTAGTGCAATATCCATTGCTAGGAATCCTGTCTCTTACAGCAGGACTAAGGATATTGAGATAATGTATCTTTTTATTAGAGAGCAGGTGGGGAAGGAAGACATTACCTTAAATTTGTCTCAACAAACAAACAAGTGGCTCACATCTTTACTAAGCCACTAGATGAAGCTAAATTCAACACCTTCAAATTTGAATTTGGTCCAGCTTCAATAGCTCTCTATACTATATTTTGTTCATTTTGTTGTAGGTTAATCTAATCCCTGCAGGGCAGGATAGTCAAATTAGACTAAGTATAAAAGATTGTTTGTTTGCGGCTAAGAGTCGAGATTTAATCCCAGCCGTTGATCAAAGTCTTAATCTCAAACAGGTATGCGACTCCCCATCTCCTAAAAGTAAAATCACTATAAATAGAAGGATAGACGCATAGGACAAACTACATTGTTCCTTGCCCCTCACTGCCCGATTCTGCATCGACGGAACTGCTTCGCGAAACTTCAGAAATTTCTGAGAGAAATGGCTCCGAAAGGTCAGGATTTCTTGTTCGAATGCTACGAACTAGTTCGTAATGGCTTCCAGGATGCTCCAAAAGAAGTGCATCTCGTTCTACATTTGCTCCAGGTCTCTGACCTAGATTTTGTTCTGTCGGAACCCTGCTTGCTCTGGAAGAGGAAAGTTCTAGAGTTATTCTCTAGTGCTAAGGTCGACACTTCTACCAGAAAAATAAAGTCTGTTGTTAGTGGCAACAAGTTAAAGATAACTCCAAGGATATTGTGTAAGTCGCTGCACTTTTCCACGTTCACAAAATCAGATGAGCAAGAGGACATGGATCAGTCTAATGTCAGGTCAGCACTGAAGTGGTGTGGATTATCTAAACACACCACTGGCTCAATTCTAAGGAAGGAACTAAATCTGAAAGGTAAGTTTCTAGCTGATGTCATTGGGAAAGCTCTGCTGTGCAAAACAGGTTCACATGATAAGATTTGTAAAAAAAAAATGTTTGAG
Source organism: Platanthera guangdongensis (assembly GCA_039583875.1). Taxonomy (NCBI): domain Eukaryota; kingdom Viridiplantae; phylum Streptophyta; class Magnoliopsida; order Asparagales; family Orchidaceae; genus Platanthera; species Platanthera guangdongensis. The sequence continues at coordinate 144,328,488 of CM077163.1, read as the reverse complement.
CTAATGACCAGAGTAATCCTTTCAAAAAGGATAGATTGGGGGAGTGTCCTGTTTGACAGGATAGTAGAGTGTATTGCTAAACCCAATCTAGGCAGAATACTATCTCTATTTCTGCTTAGAAGTGTTCCTGGGATCCTGAACACTTGGTTAGGAACCAAAATCCATCACATGAGGAGGATAGATGTGAAGATGCTGGACAGATGGGATAGAGTCCTTCATCCCCATGGTCAGGAAGTCTCCACCAAGAAGAAGAAGGGTCAGGCTCTAGTGCCAGAGAAAAGTATTGATAACAGTTCATTTGAACAATCAGAGGAAGAGCCTCATGATCCCAATTTGACTGAATCTTCAGATGAAACCAGAAGGGACATGTATGCCCAAGTGTCCATCTCCTCTAATCCTGCAGTAAGGACTCAGGCTAATCAGACTCAGTCAGAAGAAACTCCAGAAGATGCTGAGGAGATGCCTTCAGCTGAGATAGCTGAACAAGCTGCTGAGGATAAAGTAACCAGGATATCTGCTATGATGGAGGGGGAGGCCTTCAAGTTTCCGACTCCTGTTGAAGATGAACCTGCTCCAGTCCCAGATCATCAAGTTGGATACAACCCTCAGAGTGAGGGGGATAAACTCCTGGAACAAGTAACGCAAGATGCATTTGCTGCGGGGGAGAAAGAGACAGAATTTAACAAGAATGCAGATCTGCATGTCACTGTGGACATGGAAGAAGTTGAGGGAGAGCTTCATACTGAACTCCCAGCTCAAGAGACTGTGTACACCATATATACTTCTGAATCTGAGAAGGACAACACTGCTGCTGAGGTACATGAGAATGCCCATTCATCAGAGTACACAATGATTGAGTTAGGAAAAATAGAAGAACTGAGGCCAGTTCAATGATAGGCTGCTGATGAAGACACATCCACTCCAACTAATCCAATGTCAGGAGTATTTCTAGCCTAGCTGAAAGGGTTGCTAGATGATCAAAGGAGATTTCTGGAAAACTTTGTTGATGATTCTATCAAGAATCTCAAAAATGAGCTGTCAACTGAGATCAAATCTATCAGATTTATGGTAAACTTGCTGAAGGCTGAGACAGTCAAGTTTTTCACAAGATCAGCACCTGTTGTTGACTATACTCTAAAAAAATTGGATGAGTTAGGCAACACTGTGAATACAATAACAGAAAATCAGAACATTAATGTTGGCAACATGATTGCTGTTCATAATGCAAACAAGGTACTGCAGGAAACACAAAAGACTGCTATTTTTACCAAGATGGATGTTTGCACAAAGTTCTTGGATGATCACATGCTAGAGGTGAAGAACCATGTTACTGCATGAGTAAACTATCTGGAATCTGAAAGAAACAAAGCTAGCATCTCCTAGACTGAGACAATTTGTGCAGAAGTCAAAAGGGGAGGAGACAATAAGAACAAACACAGAAGATGCTATCTGGGCAACAAATGCTATAAGGGGATCATTTCGTATAGATATAGTCTCTTATGACAACATTCCCATGTTCCCCATTCAAGTTCAAGAGGCACTACATCAGGGACAAATGACCCTACAAGATGATCAATTTCAGTATGATAACCAGTACTTGGATGATCAAGGTGCATAACAGACCAATGCTCAGTATACTGAAGCTGGTGCATAGTGGGGTGAACAATCTATAGCTACTAACATTCCTATATTCAGCTCCACTGCTGACCAAGTTTCGAAATCAAAAGGAAAATATGCTATTGAAGTGGAGCAAGCTGTGAGATTAAGCAAGAAAAGGTATAAAGAGAAGATGGAAGCCAGACCTGACTTTGAACAATGGAGCCCTGAGTCAAGGACTATCATTTTGTCAACCTGGGATCAGATCAAGTCCAATAATACTTAAAGGGGAAATCTTTACAACTCCCCAGAGTGGGACAAGATGGAAAAGAGTGAAGCTAGCAAAAGGAGATTCAGGAGAGACTTAAAGGCAGGTGCATTGCCACCTAATGCTGTGGAACCTGTAAAGTACATTCAAAAGCCCTTCAGCTAATTCCCGAGGCAGAAAGAAAAGAAGAAAGGAGCTAATGATGACTGTGTTGCAAAGAAGCCCAGGAGCAGTGGAATAGTTATAAGGGAACCTAAAACATAAAAGTGTTTCTTGTTCATCTTTAGGGCTGAAGGATGTGTAGTTTTGTTTTATGCACAACACTAAAATAATTATTCCTTCTAGTTAATGAATATCTTTTTAATTAAATGGGTGCTCATTATTTCTGTGTTATGCATTTTATTTACATTATATTTATACTGCATATATGTGTTGGTGTATATCATTGTCTTAGGTTTTGACTTCCTCAAATATGGGGTGATTGTTGGGTCCATTGATCTCAATGTTCCAAATTTGAAGAAGACCAACTTGACAATGGTATACATATGTGTTTAATCTAACAGTTATCACAAGCTCTATTTGTGCATGATGTTCCTTGGAACAAGTTTAGATAGGTTTTCTATGTGATTGTGATAGGTGATCACAAAGTAGAGAGGTGGTGAGAAAGAAATGTAACGCCCCAAAATTCGAAAGAGGGACAGACAACGTTCATAGCCAAGTTTGGGTCTTGGTAAGGGTCACACGGCCTGGGACACGGCCGTGTCCAAAGCCGTGTCCTACTCGGGTTCGACGAAGGACTCAGGTGGTCGACGAACTGCTCTCGACGAAGTGTCGAGACAGTGTATACGGCCTAGGACACGGGCGTGTCCATGGACGTGTCGTGTTCGGGTTCAACGATTTTCGCGTGGTCGATGATCGTCGAGAGGACGAACACGACCTGAGACACGGGCGTGTCCCAGGTCGTGTCCTGCTCGGGATGTTAGCCAGGTCGTGTGAGGGGATAAACACAGCCTGGAGCCCAGGCATGTTCGTGTATGACACGGGCGTGTCAAATGTGACACGGGCGTGTTGAGTACCCATGTTCTCCTCGGGTTGTGTTTGGTCCTGTGTCGATGGAGGAACAAGCCTAGGCACACGGGCGTGTACTGAGTGACACAGGCGTATCAACTTTGACACGGGCGTGTGCAGAGCCCGTGTCCTGTTCTGGGTGCGACGGTTTTGGCGTCGATTGAGGCACACAGCCTTGGACACGGTCGTGTCTCAAGCCGTGTTCGGCCCAGGAATTTTGGTTTTAAGTGCGATTCGTGGCCGTTCGTTTCCTTCTTTTAGGATTTTATGGTTCAGGGCTATCCTGACTGAGTTATGTCCGGGAATAGGGTTTGAAACCCTCATTCTTCTTCAAGTTTACCTTTCTAAGGTTTTAGAGAGAAGGGGGAGCAAGGAAGAAGGTGAAGGAGAGGTCCGACTGCCGGAGAAGCTTCGGAGCCCCAAATCGCGAGCCGTGTCCAGATCTGCGGAGGTAAATCTGTTGCGGTAGTTTTCATCTGGCTAAGTTCCCATTATTAGGAAGAGAGGTCGTAAGGTATTAACACTTCTCCTCTTGGTTTTTAGGATGCGTGCTTGGTATCTTTTCTTTCAAGCTTTTGGGCACCAATCTCTCAAATGAGAGGGGTTTGGGTCGCCATGTTTCAAAAGGAACCTCTGGGTCAATTGAGTCCGTCCCCGACATGATTTTGCATTAGAGATCCGCTCCGTAAGTGGATTAGGCATTGTGGGTGAAGCCATGGTCGCGACCGTTAGTCCGACTCGGTGATGTTGCATAGCAAGCCTTCAGGATTTTGTAGAAATCCGTTGCGGCAAGATGTCATTTGTGATGTTTGTGTTTTCCCCCTTTTCTCGAGTGAGTACATGTAGCCGGAACCTGACAAGGTTAGCTCCGCAATGACGGTAGATGGTTTCCTTGGTGGACAAGGTTAGCTCCGCATTGGCGGTAGATGGTTTCGTTGGTGCGCGAGGACGTTGCAGTACAAATGATGGATTCGGGTGGGAATGATTATGGATTGTGATGTGCTAAGGCGAGGCTTTGTCTCCGTGGTCCGCTGGTTATCCCGTGCGTGCAAGTCATGTGGGGAGAGTGTCCCGACGAGACTAGTCCCCTTCTATGAGACTGACGAGAACACCAAGCATGGGGCAAGCCCAGGCAATGAGGCCATGAGCGGGTGGGGTCCAGCAAGGGTTCTTAGAATCGGTCAGTGTGTGAGACGAAAACCTGAAGCAAAAGTCAGAGCTTGTAGGCAAGCCCGGGTCTAAGAACTATGAGCGGGTGGGGACTTGGCAAGAGTTCCGTGTGGCGGCTTGTATGCTGTTAAGGGTATTGCAGTCCCCTTTTGTTTGTGGCTTAACACCAATGGGAAAATTGGAAGTACCCAGATGTGATGATGATGTGCTAGTTGCATACGCAATAGGGTGCCTTGGGTGAAGCCCGATTTTTACATACATGCTACATAGTAGGCCCCTTTTTATTATATGCTCAACATAGAAAATGTGTCTGTTGTTTGAGACATCCAAACCAGTTCTTTTAGAGCTTTACTTGTTTATGTATATGGTATACGAAGTGCTGACTTGCAAGTTGGAGGGGTACCCCGGGGTCCGTTAGGGGCGGCCAGGAGGAGATGTGTTTGTTACACAGTTTGAGGTCAGCCTTTGCTGACCCACATTACCACCAAATTTTACAGGGCAAGGATCGCATGCAGGAGCCAGCTCGTCGGCCAAAAAGGCCTAAGCCTCATGAAGTGTTTCAAGTTTCGTATTAGCTCTATTTTTGTGGCATTGTATGTTTGATGCTCTTGTTTTCCGGCTTGCAGGCCGAGGTAGTGTAGGAGTGCTTATACACATTGATGGTGGATGTTATCTTTTGAGTTTTGGACTCTCTATTATTGTAAGGCCATAAGGCCGTTTCGATACTCTTGTGTATGTGGATAACTTCTAGTCTTGTTTACTGTTTCCGCTGTTGTTTGGTTTTGGGTTTTGAGATTGGGTAGTTCATATCATCTTTTAATGCTAAAGTTGTGGTGTCTGTATGTTGTGGGGCCACGACCGGACCCATATTTTATGGTCATTACAGGGGAGGTGTTACAATTTGGTATCAGAGCCAGGTTTCATCCAAGGTCAGTTAGGGCGGTCGATTTAACGTAATCGGATCGCGTATAGAAGTTATCCACATAAGAGTAATGCAGGACCATGAGTGTCCTAATATTTGAGTCTTGTGATTCGAGACTGATTCCTTATTTTCTTGCTCTCGTTAAGAGTGCAAGCAATGAGGCGGGTACGTCGAGAGAAGAGCTTTCAGTGAGCAGCGCTACTGCTCACCTTTAGGTATGTGTGTAAACCCGACCGACTTCTGTCACATGCTTGCAGAAGCAATGGTGGTAGCCCAAGCTGCAGCGACAACTCAAGTAGCAACCCCTGTTGCTCAGGTAGCAACTCCTGCTACCCCGGATACGGCGACGGCCGTGCCGGGCGGAGAAGCCAGGCGAGCAGAGCCGTTGGCCGAAAGGGTGGTTGCCGGGCATGGAGACCGGCAGATGAAGTATTTTATGAGCTTCCATCCTCCAACGTTTAGGGGAGTTGGTACGCCAACTGATGCAGAGGATTGGTGGGCACGGATGCAAGAACTTCTGATGGCGGCAGAGATGCCAGAGGAGAAGAAATCTGAGTTTGTGGCCTTCATGTTGGAGGGAGACGCGAAGTTGTGGAGGGTGAGCCATAGCGGCCGCTAGTTTCCCGGACGCACCCCGTCCATGGAAGAGTTTGGGAATGCTTTCCTAAAAACAAATACATTCCTGTGTCGACAAGGTTTGCCCTCCAAAGGTAATTTCTGCACTTGGTGCAGCGGGATAAGACGGTGGACGAGTATGTACAGGAGTTCACTCGGTTGGGATGTTATGCAGGAACGACAATGGCATACGATGAGGAGAGGGATAACCTCTTCTACCAGGGGTTGAGGGAGAATCTAAGACAACCCCTCGTCGCCATGAAGAGAGCTGGTTTCAACGAGCTAGTTGAGGCTGCTAGGACATTGGAGAGTGATCTTGAGCGAAGCCAACGTCGTAAGGGTTTGATTGATACGGGAGCGTCGCACTCGTTTCTTGCGGAAAGCTTCATCCGAAGAATTGGAGTTGAGTCATTCTCGGCGGACGCAGAGCTGAAGGTGCGTATGCCCAATGGGTCATCCATGACCACAGGGTCAAAAGGGCGCATTTGTTAGAAGCTAGGCGGAGTTGACTTCATGTTGATAGCAGCGGTCTTACCGTTGGTTGAGTTTGATGTGATATTGGGAATGGACTGGCTAGCAGAGCAGCATGCCAGTATTGACTGTCTATCCAAGGTGGTGATCCTAAGAGGCGAAGGGCAGGCAAAAGTCAAGTTTGAGGGCCTTAATGGAGTGGCCTGTTCCCTGATTTCAGCCATGCAGTTGGTGCGGGTAGTTAACCAGGGGGGAGTAGCTCTTGTAGCATTATTGGAGGTTCGCCTTTCCAAGTTATCACTTGGGGAAGTGCCCATAGTGGCAGAGTTTGAGGATGTGTTTCCTGATGAACTTCCTGGAGCACCTCCTCGACGGGAGATTGATTTCTCGATTGCATTAGTGTCAGAGGCACGACCGGTGTCACGTCCTCTGTTTAGGATGACACCAAAAGAGTTGGCTGAACTCAAGGTACAGTTGCAGGAACTGCTGGAGCAGGGGTATATCAGACCCAGTTCTTCACCGTGGAGCGCACCTGTGTTGTTCGTTAAGAAGAAAGACGGTAGTATGTGGCTGTGCATAGACTACCGAGAGTTGAATTAATTGACTGACAAGAATAAATATCTGATTCCTCGGATAGACGACCTGTTCGACCAGTTGGTGGGGTCGGTGGTGTATTCAAAGTTGGACTTGAAGTCAGGATACTATCAGTTGCGAATTCGAGACGAGGACATACCCAAGACAGCGTTTGGTATGAGGTATGGTCACTTTGATTTCTCGGTGATGCCGTTCGGGCTGACGAACACACCATCCGTATTCATGGATTTGATGAATCGAGTATTTCGGGAATACTTAGACTCTTTTGTAGCTGTCTTTATTGACGACATTCTGGTTTACTCCAAATCGGAGGTGGATCATGAGACTCACTTGAGAATAGTTTTGCAAGTGTTGAGAGAGAACCAGCTTTATGAAAAGTTCTCGAAGTGCGAGTTCTGACTAGATAAGGTAGCATTTTTGGGCCATGTGATTAGTGGGGATGGGGTGGCAGTAGATCCAACAATAGTGGAAGCCATCAGAGATTGGCCAACTTTGAGAACCGTGGCGGAAGTCCAAAATTTTCTTCGACTAGCCGGGTACTATAGAAGATTCGTAGAAAACTTTTCACGGATAGCTCTACCCCTCACATCACTGACTCGTAAGGACCAGAGGTTTGTGTGCACTCAGGAGTGCAATCAGGCATTTGAGACACCGAAGGAAAGGCTGATTACTACTCCAATCCTAAGTCTCCAGAAAGGGACCGAAGGATTTCAAATTTTCAGTGATGCATCGGGATGCGGTTTGTGTTGCGTTTTGGTGCAACATGACAGTGTGATAGCCTTTGGGTCTAGGCAGCTGAAGCCTCATGAGAGGAATTACCCCGTCCATGAATTTGAATTGGCGGCGATAATTTTTGCGTTAAAATTGTGGCGACACTTTGTTTATGGTGCGAAGGTGGAGATCTTCACGGATCATAAAGCCTGAAGTATCTCCTGGATCAAAAGGACATGAATATGCAGCAGCGCAGATGGGTCGAGTTCCTTGGAGACTGCGAGGTGGCGATTCAGTATACGCCAGGCAAAGCCAATGTGGTGGCAGATGCCTTGAGTAAAAAATACTCTGGGCAAGGGAATTGGATCGAAGCTCATGATGAGCGGTTGGTGATGGTCTGGGAGTCCCTCGGCTTGGAGTGTGTAGCACGGGGCGAGTCTAGCATGGCTCGGTTGAACTGGATTGAAATACAGAACGATTTGTCTGATCGTATTCGGGAAGTGACCCGTTTGGATGATGAGTTCCAGCCATACGTGGTGGAAGCTCAAAAGTGCGAGAGTAGCAACTGGGAGATAATTGACGGGATTCTGAGGAAGGACGGAAGGATTTGTGTACCGCAGTTCGGCAAGCTCCGTGAGGAGTTGATGTTTAAGGCTCACTTCACAACGTACTCCATTCACCTGGGCAGTACAAAGATGTACCTAGATATGAAGAAATCCTTTTGGTGGCCTGGACTGAAGCGGGACGTAGCTTTGTACGTGAATCGATGCCAAACTTGTGCCTTGGTGAAGGCCGAGTGTCAGAAGCTGGGCGGGTTCCTGAAGTCTCTTCCAATCCCCGAGTGGAAATTTGATGACATCTCCATGGACTTTGTGCATGGGTTACCTAGATCGCAGCATGGTAACGACGCGATTTGGGTGATTGTGCATCGCTTGACCAAAGTGGCTCACTTCATCCCAAATCGAAAGGAGGACAGCGTGGAGAAGCTGGTAGAGTTGTATGTTCGCAACATTGTGCGACTACATGGGATTCCTAAGAGTATAGTTAGTGATCGCGATGGACGTTTCACGTCCAAGGACTAGAGGTTGGTTCAGAAGAGTTTGGGCACAAAGCTAAAGTTCAGTACGACTTTCCATCCTCAAACTGACGGGCAAACCGAAAGAACAAACCGTACTATGGAGGATATGCTGAGAATGTGCATTCTTGACTTCGGCAAGAAGTGGGAGGATCACCTCTTCATGGTAGAGTTCACTTATAATAATAGTTTCCAAGAAAGTATCAAGATGGCACCATACAAAGCTTTGTATGGGAGGCGGTGTCGAACACCGATGTCTTGGACAGAGGCGGGAGACACCAAATTTTTGGGAAAAGAAGTGGCAGTTGATGCATGCGAGCTGGTGCGAACCATTCAAGAGCGCATGAAGGTAGCTCAAGATCGACAAGCAAAATATTTTAATGCTCGCCACAGGAAGCTGGAGTTCGCGGTAGACGATTGGGTCTATCTAAAGATCAATCCGTTCAAAGGCGTTTCGCGCATTTGCCGACTCAAGAACTTGAGTACAAGATTTTTGGGACCTTTCGAGGTTATAGAACGGGTGGGAGAAGCAGCGTACCGGTTAGCCTTATCCACAAAGCTGAGTGGATTACATGACGTCTTTCATGTCTCCGTCTTGAGGAAAGCCTTAGTAGAAGCTAGTGTGGTGATAGAATCAGCATTAGTGCCGATAGAAGAGGACTTGAGGACACGAGTTCGTCCAGTCGCTATAGTGGATTTAGAAACTCGGCGGTTGCGAAACAAAGAAGTCAAACTTGAAAAAGTTCGATGGGACAACTGCAGTCGTGCGGAGCTCTCTTGGGAGCGAGAACAGACCATGATGGAGGAGTATCCAGAGTTATTCCTTTCAGGTATAATTTAAGTTTGGTGTATCTTTCACTTTCCGTAATTTCAGGACGAAATTCTTTTAAGGGGGAGAGAGTTGTAACGCCCCAAAATTCGAAAGAGGGACAGACAACGTTCAGAGCCAAGTTTGGGTCTTGGTAAGGGTCACACGGCCTGGGACACGGGCGTGTCCAAGGCCGTATCCTACTCGGGTTCGACGAAGAACTCGGGTGGTCGACGAACTGCGCTCGACGAAGTGTCGAGACAGTGTACACGGCCTAGGACACGGGCATGTCCATGGCCGTGTCGTGTTCGGGTTCGACGATTTTCACGTGGTCGACGAAAATGAGGTCGACGATCGTCGAGAAGACGAACACGGCCTGAGACACGGGCGTGTCCCAGGCCGTGTCCTACTCGGGATGTTAGCCGGGTCGTGTGAGGGGATAAACACGGCCTGGAGCCCAGGCGTGTTCGTGTCTGACACGGGCGTGTCAAATGTGACACGGGCGTGTTGTGTAACTGTGTTCTCCTCGGGTTGTGTTTGGTCCTGTGTCGATGGAGGAACGCGCCCAGGCACACGGGCGTGTACTGAGTGACACGGGCGTGTCAACTTTGACACGGGCGTGTGTAGAGCCCGTGTCTTGTTCTGGGTGCGATGGTTTCGGTGTCGATTGAGGCACACGGCCTTGGACACGGGCGTGTCTCAAGCCGTGTTCGACCCAGGAATTTTGGTTTTAAGTGCGAATCATGGCCATTCATTTCCTTCTTTTAGGATCTTATGGTTCAGGGCTTTCCTGGCTAAGTTATGTCTGGGAATAGGGTTTGAAACCCTCATTCTTCTTCAAGTTTCTCTTTCTAAGGTTTTAGAGAGAAGGGAGAGCAAGGAAGACGGTGAAGGATAGGTCCGGCTGTCGGAGAAGCTTCGGAGCCCCAAATCGCGAGTCGAGTCCAGATCCGCAGAGGCAAATCCGTTGCGGTAGTTTTCATCTGGCTAAGTTCCCATGGCTAGGAAGAGCGGCCGTAAGGTAACGACACTTCTCCTCTTGGTTTTTAGTACGCGTGCTTAACATCTTTTCTTTTAAGATTTTGGGCACCAATCTCTCATATGAGAGGGGTTTGGGTCTCCATGGTTCAAGAGGAACCTCCGGGTCGATTGAGTACGTCCCCGACATGATTTTGCATAAGAGATCTGCTTTGTTAGTGGATTAGGCAAGGTGGGTGAAGCCGTGGTCACGACCGTTAGTCCTACTCGGTGATGTTGCATAGCGAGCCTTAAGGATTTTGTAAAAATCTGTTGCGACAAGATGCCGTTTGTGATGTTTGTGTTTTCCCCCTTTTCTCGAGTGAGTACGTGTTGCCGGAACCGGACAAGGTTAGCTCTGCAATGACGGAAGATGGTTTCCTTTGTGGACAAGGTTATCTCCGCATTGATGGTAGATGGTTTCCTTGGTGCGCGGGGACGTTGCAGTACAAATGATGGATTAGGATGGAAATGATTATGGATTGTGATGTGCTAATGCGCAACTTTGTCTCCGTGGTCGGCTTGCTATCCCGTGACGTGCAAGTCATGTGGGGTGAGTGTCCCAACGAGACTAGTCCCCTTCTATGAGACTGACGAGAACGCCAAGCATGGGGCAAGCCCGGGCAATGAGGCCATGAGCGGGTGGGGTCCAACAAGGGTTCTTAGAATCGGTCAGTGTGTGAGACGGAATCCTGACGCGAGAAGTCAGAGCTGGCAGGCAAGCCCGGGTCTAAGAACCATGAGCAGGTGGGGCCTTGGCAAGAGTTCCGTGTGGCGGCTTGTATGTCGTTAAGGGTATTGTAGTACCCTTTTGTTTGTGGCTTAACGCCAATGGGGAAATTGGAACTACCCAGATGCGATGATGATGTGCTAGTTGCATACACAATTGGGTGCCTTGAGTGAAGCCCGAGTTTTGCATACATGATGTATAGTAGACCCCTTTTTATTATATGCTCAACATAGAAAACGTGTTTGTTGTTTGAGACATCCAAACCTGTTCTTTTAGAGCTTTACTTGTTTATGTATATGGTATACGAAGTGCTGACTTGCAGGTTGGAGGGGTACCCCGGGGTCCGTTAGGGGCGGCCAGGAGGAGATGTGTTTGTTACACAGTTTGAGGTCAGCCTTTGCTGACCCACGTTACCACCAAATTTTACAGGGCAAGGGTCGCAGGCAGGAACCAGCTCGCCGGCCAAAAAGGCCTAAGCCTCATAAAGTGTTTCAAGTTTTGTACTATCTCTATTTTTGTGGCATAGTATGTTTGATGCTCTTGTTTTCCGGCTTGCAGGCCGAGGTAGTGAAGTGCTTATGCACATTGATGGTGGATGTTATCTTTTGAGTTTTGGACTCTCTATTGTTGTAAGGCCATAAGGCCGTTTCGATACTCTTGTGTATGTGGATAACTTCTAGTCTTGTTTACTATTTCCGCTGTTGTTTGGTTTTGGGTTTTGAGATTGGGTAGTTCATATCATCTTTTAATGCTAAAGCTGTAGTGTCTGTATGTTGTGGGGCCCCGACCGGACCCATATTATACGGTCATTACAGGGGAGGTGTTACAAGAAATCTGTCTAAGTCCACAGACGTTGAGTGAAGGCAGTTCACTCAACGCCAGATGCCAGGGAAGGATGCAGGAAAGACTAAAAATCGTCTAAGTCCACATATGTTGAGTGAAGCCAGTTTAGTCAACGCTAGATACCAAAAAGCACTGAGTAAGGTGTGGAAAGTTTATGCCTAGTAGTTTGCATAACAGTTCTGCGATAAAGTCCACATGCATTGAGTGAAAGCAGTTTACTCAACGCCATATAACAAAAGGCGTCGAGTATAGCTGAGTCTGTCAAAGCTTCGATATTGGCAAGGAAGGAAATGCGGCTAAGTCCACAGGCGTTGAGTGAAGACAGTTCACTCAACGACATATACCAAGAAGCGTTGAGACAAGCTCAATCAGTCAAAGTAGTTGAAGATATGTCAAGAATTCTGGCTAAGCCCAAAAGCGTTGAGTGAGGACATCTCACTCAATGCCCAAAGAAAAAGACGTCGATAGAGCAATGATCAGCCAAAGCTTATGAAGAGATAGACAGAAAAAATTGTCTAAGTCCAGATGCGTTAAGTGAGGTCAGCTCACTCAACACAAGCTCATCAAGAAGATTGACTAAGTACAGAAGCTTTGAGTGAAGGCACTTCACTCAACGCCTCAGCAAGATGACAAACATTCTGATAAGCAACTATGTCCAAGGGCGTTGAGTGATGAAAGCTCACTCAACACACTCAACGCCTGGATGCTCAGAAGAAATTGGCCAAGTACAGAAACGTTTAGTGATGAAGATTCAGTCAACGCATTCAACGCCTTGCAGGGCAGAATCTGGCTAAGTTAATTTGGTATTGAGTGATGAAGGCTCACTCAATGCACTCAACACCAAATCAACAGAAAGATTGTCCAAGGACAAAGGTGTTGAGTGAAGGCTATTCACTCAACGCACTCAACGCCTGGCCGTGCAGTTTATTTGGCTAAGTGTTTTTGCGTTGAGTGAAGGCTGTTTACTCAACGCACTCAATGCATGGAATGAAACTGAGAATTTGGCTAAGTCCACAGATGCTGACGTTGGCAAAAGTCAATAAAAGTCAACCGAATTCAAATTAGTTGCGGGAAAGCTATAGTACGCGACAAATGGCGTCGCGGACCTACTGTACAACTTTTACTGTGAAAGCAAGTTGTAGCCAACAACTACAGGTGGTTCCAACTGACTCAAAGAGACGTTAGACGACAGAAGCTAATAAAAGAATTCAGATCACTTCGAGTAAATTAACTTTTTAGAGTATTATGAAAAGAAAGAATTTCGTCTTTTTCCTCGCAATTATTTTAGAGCTTTGAAGAAAGAAGTTCAAATGTACTGATCCATAAGTTCATCAAGCTAGCTGTTGTGATCAACACCATCAACAACAAGTTCAGAGATATCTCTCTAAGAAAGAATAAGCAGCCAAGGAAAACCCGAGCTGCAGCAGATTTGATGATACATGTTAGCTGTTACAATTTCTCATCTAGAACAACAATATCAGAAAGCTTTGTTTCTGAGATCCAAGAAGTTGCAGAGCTTGATAAACTCACTCTACAGTTAGTCTGTGATTTACAGACAGTTTGTTGTTTGACGAATAAAAAGAACTATCTACTCTTCTGTCTTCAACAACAAGGTTAGAAGCTTAAGTTTTTGAGTTACTTCCAACACAAGCAGCAGTTTACTGAAGATCAAATTTCTTGTTGCTGAGAAGAGGTTAGGCCTGAGTTAACTCATCTCAGGAAGCAGTGACTCAAAGAACTTCTCTGGTGTAAAATAAACACCAAACAAAACACTTTCTCTTCTGTAGGATCTTAACAGATCTGAGTTGTAGGCCTATTTTATAAAGGCTGAGGCGGGATCCTGTGTGGATCTTAGTTGTAGGGGCTTTGTGCCTAAGGTAGGGCAGTTTGCCGGAGATAGGAGAGTCATTCTCTTTGAGTGTAGGACCTTTGGGTCTGAGGTAGGATCTAACTTTGGATCTGAGGTAGGGCCTTTCTACCTGAGCAGTAGGAGAGTCATTCTCTCTGAGGTTGGGCTATCATCCTAGCCTGAATGTTGGGCATCTTGTGTGCCTGAGGTAGTTGATCACCGAGTTGTAGGAGTAAGCTTGCTCTGAGGTAGGGCTTTGTGCCTGAGATAAGTCTTGGAGGAGACTGAGAGATCCTGAGGGATCTGTATTGTAAGCTCTAAGGAGCCGAGATTTGGAGAAGTGTCTTGTCTAAGAAGCTGTTAGAAAGGTGGGAGGGATGGTGGACATACCCATAATCTGAGAAACCACTATAAATCTTGTGTGTGCTTTGTGTGATTGTATTGAAAACAACATATAACTAAATCACAACACCAAAAAGAAAGATAGTCATAAAAGAATAAGAAACATGTTCACCTCCCCCTCTAGGTGTTTAACTATCCTTGAAACTAAAGACTTTCAGTTATCATTGAATTATATTATATATATATAATTAATATTCATATTAATTAATTAATATATAATAATATTATTCATATTTGTTAATGTAATAATAATTAAATGTAGCCACTACGCCACCTAATTGTTGGCGCGTGATTCTAATACTAAAGTAATAAAATACAATTAATAATTTACGTGGACATACAACTTCGTCTTTTGTTAGTGCAACACATAAGCATGTGATTATGCTCTTCTATAAATTTTGAGACATCTCAATTCTTCCCATCTTTATCACTGATGCATTCTACTTATTAGAATCACCGACACATTCAACTTCTTAGCTGAAAAAGTTAAGTGTTCAAAATATTGAGTTTTCTAAGATCGACTCATACAACTTTGTACATCGCTAAAGAAGAGTTGTGATAGAAAATGGAGACTGCCAATTTGTTGTAAATATTTAACGAGATGCAATTGGAGGACATGTTTCCTGTGATGTGCAGACAGATGAAATAAATAGGCTGAGCTATTTTATTTGGATTGATGGGCATGATAAGTTTGATTTCGAGTATTTTAGTGATGTCATAATTCTGGCACTACCTATAAGTTGAACAAGTAAAATTTAGCTTGTGCTCCCTTCATTGCGGTGAACCACAACTAATAGAAAATTTTTGTGATAGGGCCTTCATAGCACATGTCACAATTGAATCTTTTTGTTGGGTATTTGAGACTTTTTTGATGTTTCTCTTCTATAAACAACAAACCACAATTTTTACGGACCAAAATCAGGCGATAACAGTACTATTTAGAGGGTTTTTACCACCACTTAGCATCGTTTGTGCTAATGACGCATTTCCAAAAAAACACCATCCATGTTGGAGCATGCATTTCACGCTTTTTGGTTTGCTAATAACAAATCTCGGTTGTATTTGATCATAGGGTGTTTATGATGTGCACATATCACAGGTCTAACACAAATAGCATTTGGGTTTTGATTCAGGTCAGAACATAGGAGCTAAGGTGTTGTCTCCTGGCGACACCCAGTATCGCCACCTGGCGTCAGTGGACCAAACAGTGTGGCGTTGAGTTCAACGCCTATGTGCAGTTACTGTCTTTGTCGCCCAACGACATCGATATCGCCAGGCGACAGTGCACGATTGGACATAGTTGATCTGAAATGCGAAAATAGAGAATACGTGGGACACGTGTCAGCAGGATAGATATCTCCGACCGGCGACAGTCAATGTCGCCAGGCAATATCCCCAGAATATAAAAATTGTGTATTTTTCTGCGGAGATCACGAATTTGATTATTTAGAGTATTCCTTCCTGTGCAACTGATCTAGAGAGCTCCAAGATTCAGAATTACTCCATTCTCCCAAGAAGGTTCAAGAGCGAAAGATCGATGGCTCGTACACGACATTCGAAACAACCTTGGCAAGGATTCGTCGACATCTTCAGCGCTTCATTTAGAGGGAGTTTTTAATTCTGAAGTTTACACTTTGTCTTATTCTTAATTTCCATTGTAATAGAGAGAGAAAATCGCCACCTTGTGTGTGGCGTCTAAGTCCTTGCGTTGCTTAGGAGAGAATCGCTGCCTTGTGAGTGACATCCAAGTCCTTGTGCGGCTTAAGTAGAAATCGCTGCCTTGTGTGCAGCGTCTAGATCGGGGTTAGATCTATGGAGAGGCTAGTAGCAATCTCTAGGGAGAGATTCGCTTTAGCCTGCCGGTTCTTGTAGAAGGACCGGCGAAATCAAAAGTTTGTTATATTTTTCATTAGCCTTAGTCTCTATCTTCATAGAGATTTGTTGTATTCATCTTTATTGCTTTAGAAATAAAATACTGCCATTTTCATTCATATACATTTCTAAGTGTTTAGTTTGATTTATGAAAAATTAGTTTTGATTTCTCCACTTATTTTATCAAGTAAACTCTGATTTTAAAAAAAATATTGTTAACCCTTTTTCACCCCTCCCTATTAGGGCGCCTCACGATCGAATAGTTGGTATCAGAGGAGGTTACTCCAAATTCGGTTTTACCACCGGGAGTAATGGCGCAAAACACTCACACGTTTTTTAAGGGGCAAGGTATAAGTATACCTCCCTTGTTCACTGGCACTGACTATAACTATTGGAAAGCTCAATGCGATGTTTCCTAATAACTCTTGATATTGAAGTATGAAGCATGATTGAAACGTGCTACACTCCACCTACAACGATAGTTTGAAGTGTTAGAATGGAAAAACCCAAAGATAAGTAGGATGACTCTGACAAGCTTCGATGCAAAAATAATGTAAAAGCAATGACCGCTTTATTTTGCGCGTTAGATAAAACTGAATTTAATCATGTCTGTGCATGTGAAACTGCATATGATATATGGAACTTACTTGAAGTTACCCATGAAGGTACGTCGTATGTGAAAGACTCCAAGCTATTCCAGTTAGAATCTGAATTTGAGAAATTCAAGATGGAGGTCGATGAAGATGTAGACTCTATGTACACGAGGTTCAACAGAATTTTAAATGACTCTAAGATTCTAGGAAAGTGCCTTTCAAATGGAGATCTAGTTAGGAAGATCCTTAGGTCACTTCCCCCGAAGTTCAACCCAAAAGTGGCTGTCATCTCGGAGTCATATGATCTAAAGACTTTACAAATTGAGAATCCGATTGGAAACATGAAAACTCATGAAGTGGAACTGAGGATTCAACAACAAGAGTACAATGTGGAGCCGAGAAAGAAGGCATTGGCATTATAGTCAAAAAAGGTTGCTGAGAGTGAGTCTGACGAGGAAGAGGAAGACGATGAAGAAAGTCAGTTCGTGAAAAATTTTAGGAAGCTTATGAGAAATCCTGAAAGAAGAAATTCTTTCAGAAAATTTTTCAAGAAGCAAGAATCTGGGCATAGAAAAGGAAAAACCCAAGATGATGGAGAGGATGACGAAGAGAGACCACCACCCGAGTGCTACCACTGCAGGAAAATTGGTCATATAAAGTGCAAGTGCCCTAAATATCTGAAAGAGCAGAAGGAGAAGCGACACAAGAAGAAAGATAAGAAGCAAGTTCTGAAGGAGGAAACCTGGGATGACATCACATCTGAGGAATCAAGCAGTTCGAGCTCAGAAACTGAAGATGAGGCCAACATATGCCTAATGGGAAAGGATGTTTCATCATCTGATGATGAAAGCAGTGTCCAGAGTGACACTGAGGTAAATCCTCCATCTTATGAAGATTTATATACTGAATTTTTAAGAACATGCAAGTACTTTGATAAATTTTAAATGAGATTAAATTGCTAAAATATGAAAATAAAAAATTAATAAATGAAGTAAAAATACTTGGGAAGGGGAAAACAACTTGTCATGAGAATTGTCCGTCTTCGACAAGGATACTAGAACTTGAGAAAGATATTTCTAAGTCTCGGTCTCGCATTGATTCTCTTACAAGGTAAAAAAAGACCTTAGAAAGTTCTCTAAAACTTTCTCAGTCACAAGTAGAAGGAAGTAAAAAGGGCTTCACAAACCAATGCGGTACCATAGTTGTTGAAAACACTGCATTGAGAGGCCGACTCCGTGATTTGGAAATGACCACTAAAAAGTTTGGAATGGGCCAAAAATCACTGAATATGATTTTGGCGAATCAATTCAATGGTTCGGCCAAATTTGGAATTAGATACATTCCAGAACACTCTTACCCGACGACAGTTACTATCGTCGACAATAAGAAAAATTTCAAACATTCGTCTTTTAAAAAGAAAAATGATAAATCTACTGAAAATGCTTCCTCCAGTAAGAATTCAAAACCTAATTTGAAGCATAACTTAATTTTAAATGTTTTGTATGTTAAAGGTTTGAAGCATAACAAGTCTTTTACTCTTTCAAATGTTTTGTATGTTAAAGCTTTGAAACATAACTTAATTTCTATAAGTCAATTATGCGATATTGGTTTAAATATTTTATTTGACTCATCTTCAAACTTATGCAAAATTTTTGATTCCAAAACAAACGATATTGTTCTTACTGCTCCTAGGTATCAAAATGTTTACATGATTAAATTTAATGATTTATCATATTATTCATTAAAATGTTTTATGTCGAGAAATGATGAATTAGATTTATGGCATAGGCGTCTTGGACATTCTAGTTCCAAGATAATTATAAAATTGTTTCAAAATAAAGTAATTAAAGGTTCACCTATATTGCATGGAAATTTATCTTCTTTATGTTCACCATGTCAAAAAGGAAAATTTTCAAAGTAGTCTTTTAAAAGAAAAAAATGTTATTTCTACTACTAGACCTTTATAGTTGACTCATATGGATTTGTTTGGTCCAGTTACTACACAAAGTATGGGAGGTAGAAAATAGATGTTTGTTTTGATTGATGATTATTCTCGTTATTATTGGACAATTTTCTAATCATCAAAATCTGATGCATTTTTAGAATTTTCTAAATTGTGTATACACATTCAAAATGAACTTGATTTAAAAATAAAATGCATTCGTTCAGATCATAGAGGTGAATTTGATAATGATAATTTTGTATCTCTTTGTACTGAGTTAGGAATTAAGCACAAATTTTCCTCTCCTCGCACACCGCAACAAAATGGTGTGGTAGAGTGGAAAAATAAAACACTTCAAGAACAAGCTCGTACTATATTATTAGAATACAAATTACCTAGATCATTTTGGGCTGAAGTTATTTGTTGCACCCAAAAATCGGCGATCCTTCCCAAGGTAGCCAGCTCGCTAGTTGCGGCCTGCTCCAGGTTCTCCCTGTAGTTCGCGACAAGTGTAGGAGGCAATCTAAAGCAACAGGGGACGATCTGTGCGATCAATTCCTTCAGTCCGCCAGGTCGCCCAGCTGGCGTCAACCCTATGGACCAACTCAACCGTCGCATGCTCGTCGAATTCACTCTCGGGCTCGCCATCAGGCATTGCTCCCCCTCAAGAGGGAGGCCTGCTCCCCAGGCCGCCGGCTCTGCTTTACCAAGAGGGCGGCCTGCTCCCCAGGCTGCCAGCTCTGCTTGAGCAAGAGGGCGACCTGTTCCCCAAGCCGCCAGCTCTGCTTGACCAAGAGGGCAGCCTGCTCCCCAGGCCGCCAGTTCTGCTTGACCAAGAGGGCGGCCTGCTCCCCAGGCCGCCAGCTCTACTTGACCAAGAGGGCGGCCTGCTCCCCAGTCCGCCAGCTCTGCTTGACCAAGAGGGCAGCCTGCTCCCCAGGCCGCCAGCTCTGGTTGACCAAGAGGGCAGCCTGCTCTGCAGGCCGCCGGCTCTCCTTGACCAAGAGGGCTGTCTGCTCCATAGGCCGCCAGCTCTTCTTGACCAAGAGAGCGGCCTGCTCCCCAGGCCGCCAGCTCTGCTTGACCAAGAGGGCGGCATGCTCCCCAGGCCGCCAGCTCTGCTTGACCAAGGGCGACCTGCTCCTCAGGACGCCCTCCTCTGCTTGCCGAGTCCGCCCAAGCCTCCATGATGACGTCACTGGGACCTACTTCTAGAAGATCTTCTCCGGGCCTATAAATAGCCCCTAATACCTCTCATTTGGAGAGGGAGAACGACGGGCAAGAGAAAAAATTCTGGTCATCAAGGTTTGCGGACTCAATTTTCCAGTCCTCCACAGCTGATCATCAAGACGCGCGGACTCAGTTTCATAGTCCTCCGCCACTGCCAGTAAGCAGATCATCAAGTTCTGCAGCCTGCTTGCAGCCTCTTTTACTTAGCCTCTGGCAACTTCTTCCTTAGCCGCCAACTTCCCCCTTTGTACCCTTGATTGCTTTCTAATGTAAAGGTGCAATAGCAAGCTGTAATCTTGTTTCTTGATTAAAGGAATAGCCCGTCGCAAGAATGGCATTTAAGTTGCGACGGGCGAAGTCTGTTGTTGCCGATGCTAGCGGCCCTTCTATTTAGCTCAGCTCAAGTCCCTCGGCATCAATCTGCAAGCACAACCGTCAAAGTAACCTCCTGCTAGACAGCTCCTGATCAACCTCCTCCGCTGATCATCAACCTCCTCCGCTGATCATCAACTTCCTCTGTTGATCATCAACCTTCTCCGCTGATCATCAGCCTTCTCCGCTAATCATCAACCTTCTCCGCTGCTCTCACCAAACCTCTCCTCTATACCCGCAACCTTCTTGTCTTATCTTGTGAGACCTAACACTCCTCTATTAACTGTTGGTGTCCGTGACTCCCTTCCTCCTCTCTTTCTCTGTTTCCGCGCGTCAACAGTTAACACATGACCTTCAGATACGAACAGACGGTGAACACAGACAGTTAACCATGACAGATCATCGTTCAGCCTAGAACCTTACTCAATCAAGTCCTAGTGATGATCCTCTCTGGGAGGCCTTGGAACAATCACGATGTGAATCTGCTCAACAATTCCAAGCGATCAACCAAATTCTTGCTACAATCACCCAACAGTTGCAGATACCATATGCAGCAGCTCCTGTACCTCCCATCAATCCAACACCAACATCGGGCAATCAACAAGCATGTCCTCCTCTTGACACACCAACCTTTCCGTAAGGGCCTGCAACCCCTTTGCGACCTCAAAATGATGAGTTTGTAGTTCGTCAATACTTCTTCCGGGAAGCAGCCCGGGGGAGTCCAGCAAGATTTCTCAACTTTTAGGGAAGTCACCCTTATTCATCAGCCCCTACCTTTGCTCCTCCTGCAGCAGCTTTTCCCTTCTATCCACCACCTTCTTTTACAGCTGCAACCTATGCTACCAGCTATCCTTATGTTGTAGGGGAGCAAGATGAGCTGTCACCCTTTATAGAGAATGTTCGCCATGAACCGACCCCAGCAAATTTCAGAGAACCACGGTTACCAATCTACACTGGAGAGACTGATCCAGTAAAGCATCTTCAAGCCTTTGAATCAGCCGTTGCTCTTAAAACTCTCTCAGATGCTATCAAGTGCAAACTCCTTATGACAATGTTTGATGGACAAGTGAGGGATTGGTTCTATGGACTTTGCCCTCAATCCATCACTTCCTTTGCTAATCTGCGAAGGGGGTTCTTGCTCAGATTCTCTACTTCAACAAAGAGAAAGAGCGGACCTGAAGCCCTCTTTGAGATCAGGCAACCTCAGAATGAAACTTGGTCTCAATTCATTGATTGATTCCAGAATGAGATCCTAGACATCGAGATTGTTGACCAAGAAATGTACCGAGTAGCTCTTATCAATGGTCTTCGTGAGGGGCCACTCAAGTTTGTGGCCAATGTCCGTGCACCAAGAACATACCAAGAATTAATTGTCCTAGCCAACTCATACATCCGAGGTGAAAAGAGTAACCCCGGCTTCGTCTCCCGGCTTTTATCCAAGAAATATCCTCCTCTTCAGAAGCAACCTCTGAGATCTCCTGGAAAGATTTTCCACCCCACTTAAGAAAGGGAAGAAGATTTCAGTGCCATCGGCACTCCTTCCCAATTCAAGATCGTCTTCAAGATCGACTACTACTGCTATCAGCCCCATCTTCACAAACAGCCTCGGTTGACCAATAGCAAGATGATGACTTGTCAGGGTCTGAACTAGAAGAGGCCATGCGAGAAGTAAGCCAAGTCATGAAGGATAAGGCTAATTACAAAAGGCCTTATCGCCCAGCTGATCAAAGATATAGAGACTCAGATCCATACTGTGAGTTTCATAAAGAACAATGCCACTCAACTGAAAACTGCCGTGCACTTTGTCAACTAGTGCAAAGGATGCTGAGGCAAGGGAAGATGCGTGATCTGTTCCCTAAGGATGATCATCCTTGTCCGTCAACTTCAAAGGGCAAAGAAGTTGCAGAAGCTCCTGGCTGCTCAAAGGAAGTGAGCCAAGTCAATGAATACCCTCCTCTCATTGTTAGCCAATGCTTCGACGCCGATGATGAGGGTGCATTTGGATGACTATTCTAAGCTGCTAAAGGACTTCATAGTTCCTCAAAGTTCTTCATAATCGTGGCCGGTTATCTTTACTCTTATTCTTTGAACATTTCGTCTCAAAACGCTTCCAAGTGTTTTTCTCAGACATTTTTCAATATAAGTTTACATCGGAGATCTCATACTGACACTTTTCCCTTTTTAAATGCTTCCTCCTCTATTTTTCTCTTTGCCAAAGAGATCACTGAACAACCGAGACATCGGCGAGTCTTGCTATGGGCCCCCTTGAGATTGGATTCCGGCGTAAGGCCACAACGACCACGTATCGCGGGGAGTTTTCGCATATGTGTAGTGGGAGCTATCCAACTCTCATGCGGTGGAATACAAGACTTCGGATCCTAGCCAGCACCTAACACAAAGTGAGCATCCAGGGAGGTCCCATGTGTTATCTATGTCGCGCTTCACAAAGGATACATAATAGTTACGATGATCTTTGCTTGGCAAGCAATGACGATCAAGCGTAGCCTTGCCTCTTCGATCATCTCATAGCTGTGATGGCCGAATACTCTTTGGTACTCTCAATCCGTGCTTTCGCAGGGCCCACAACTCCGCTGATCTTTCCACAGACAAGCAATGCTATAGGCCACTTGGCGCAACTAGTCTCAATGATCAGCGATGTTGTAACCTGAGACAAGAGAGCAGTGCATCTAGCAATCCTTCTCAGGATTTTCCGTGCTTTTATCTTTTGTGCCCTTCAATAGGATGCATGACCAGCCTGCTCTTGGTAGGACTATGCTCAGAAGTACCTCTCTCAGGCAAGCGATGATTAAGGCCCACGAGAACACCTGTGGTAGCATCCAGCCTTCCTTGGTCACTTCCGAGTATAGACCTCTTTTTTGTCAATTGCCTCTTTCACAGGTTAACAGGTTAAACCCGACCTCTTAAAAGGATTAGAAAATATTCATTTTGCTTATGTTCATCTTATATGCATTGCTCATATGAAGCTTTATCAGATGATAACTTCCAAGCTGTTCATTACTCTTATTAAATACTAATGATATCAATCATTAATCAATGAATCTGGTTCTCCTTGATTGATAAAGCCATGCTATCAAAGTCTATTTCAGATAATTTCTTCTTACTGATCTGGACTTCATAAAAGAGATATCATATCTGATCTTGCACAAAGACCTCTATCACGGTCTGATCTTTATTCGGTTATCAGTAGAATTCAGCAGGCATTTCTTCTGCTAACTAATTATATCTATCCAATCTCATCAACATTTGATACTCGCAAGTTCCCCTTCAGGTACTTGCGGCTTAACTCATATATATTATATCTGTTGCTCACCCTTCTCTTTGTAGTGGTTGGCAGATATTCGCAAGCCTTATCCAGGTACTTGCAACTCACTTTCATACACCATATCTGCTTCTCACTCTTCCCTTGCAGAGATCAACAGTTAGTACTTGCAAGCTCCTTCCAGGTACTTGCAACCTACCACTCATATATTATATATCTGCTGTTCAATCTTTTCTTTGCAGTGAATAGCAGGTATTTGCAAGTCCCCTCCAGGTACTTGCAGCTCTCTTATATATCATATCTGCATATAAATTTTCCTTTGCAGGGATTATCAGAAGCTTGCAAGTCCTCTTCAAGGTACTTGCAACCTCTTTTTATATACTATATCTGTTGCTCACTTTTCTCTTTGCAGTGATTAGCAGGTATTTGTGAGTCCCCCTCAGGTACTTGTTGCTTACCCTTATATATTATATCTGCTGCTCGATCTTCTCTTTGCAGTGAATGGCAGGTATTTGCATGTCCCCACCAAGTACTTGCAGCTCTTTTATATATTGTATCTTTATATAACCTCTCCTTTGCAAAGATTAGCAGAAGCTTGCAAGTCCTTTTCAGGTACTTGCAACTCATTCTTCTTTCTTATATACCGCTCACTCTTCCTTTTTGCAGAGGATAACAAGTGTTTGCAAACCTCCCTCAGGTACTTGCAAGTCATTATTCTCCTATGCTTTTCTCTTACCTTGGTTTTGCAGAACTTGATAGAAGATAGGTCTTCTTCATTTTGCAAAGGCAAAATCAGGTACACTCGAGATGTACCCTCTATATTCGACTACACTAACTTCTCCTTTGTAGGAAAAGGATAGACATTTGCAAACTCCTAAGGAGACACTTCAGGTTCTATCTCTCCTTACCCCCTCCTCTTTTTTTGGGGTGGATCACGATTTTCATGGGTCTCCTACTTTTTCGAAGTTCCCTTCGGAACATAAAAAGTGTGGGGATTATGTTGCACCCAGAAATCGGCGATCCTTCCCAAGGTAGCCAGCTCGCTAGTTGCGGCCTGTTCCAGGTTCTCCCTAGAGTTCGCGACAAGTGTAGGAGGCAATCTAAAGTAATAGGGGACGATCTGCGCGATTAATTCCTTCAGTCCGCTAGGTCGTCCAACTGGCGTCAACACTACGGACAAACTCAACCGTCGCGGGCTCGGCGGATTCACTCTCCAGCTCGCCATCAAATATTACTCCACCTCAAGAGGGCGGCCTGATCCCCAGGCCGCCAGCTCTGCTTGACCAAGAGGGCGGCCTGCTCCCTAGGCCGCCAGCTCTGCTTGACCAATAGGGCAGCCTTCTCCCAAGGCCGCCAGCTCTACTTGAGCAAGAGGGCGGCCTGCTCCCCAGGCCGCCAGCTCTGCTTGACCAAGAGAGCGGTCTGCTCCCCAGGCCGCCATCTCTGCTTGACCAAGAGGGCGGCCTGCTCCACAGGCCGCCAGCTCTGCTTGACCAAGAGGGCGGCCTGCTCCCCAGGGCGCCAGCTCTGCTTGACCAAGAGGGTGGCATGCTCCCAGGCCGCCAGCTCTGCTTGACCAAAATGGCGGCCTGCTCCCCAGGGCGCCAGCTCTGCTTGACCAAGAGGGAGGCCTGCTCCTCAGGCCGCCAGCTCTACTTGACCAAGATGGCAGCCTGCTCACCAGGCCGCCAGCTCTGCTTGACCAAGAGGGCGGCCTGCTCCCCAAGCCGCCAGCTCTGCTTGACCAAGAGGGCGGCCTGCTCCCCAGGCCGCCAGCTCTGCTTGAACAAGAGGGGGGCCTGCTCCCCAGGCCGCCAGCTCTTCTTGAACAGGGGTGGCTTGCTCCTCAGGCCGCCCTCCTCTGCTCGCCGAGTCCGCCCAAGACTCCATGATGACGTCAATTGGCCCTACTTCTAGAAGATCTTCTCCGGGCCTATAAATAGCCCCTAATACCTCTCATTTGGAGAGGGAGAACAATGGGCAAGCGGAAAACGTCTGATCATCAAGGCCTGCGGACTCAGTTTTCCAGTACTCCACAGCTGATCATGAAGACCTACGGACTCAGTTTCACAGTCCTCTGCCGCTGCCAGCAAGTGGATCCTCAAGTTCTGCCACCTGCTTGCAGTCTCTTTTACTTAGCCTCTGGCAACTTCTTCCTTATCCGCCAGCTTTCCTCTTTGTACCCTTTATTGCTTTCTCATGTAAAGGTGCAATAACAAGCTGTAATATTGTTTCTTGATTAAAGGAAAAGTCCGTCTCAAGAGTGGCATTTAAGCCGCGGCGGGCGAAGTCTGTTGTTGCCGCTACTAGCGGCCCCTCTCTTTAGCTCAGCTCAACTCCCTCAGCATCAATCTGCAAGCACAACCGTCAAAGTAACCGTCTGCTCGACAGCTCCTGATCAACCTCCTCCGCTGATCATCAACCTCCTCCGATGATCATCAACTTCCTCTGCTGATCATCAACCTTCTCCGCTGATCATCAGCCTTCTCCGCTGATCATCAGCCTTCTCCGCTGCTCTTAGCAAACCTCTCCGCTATCCCCGAAACCTTCTTCACTCAACTTGTGAGACCGAACACTCCTCTGTTAACTGTTGGTGTCCGTGACTCCCTTCCTCCTCTCTTCCTCCATTTCCGCGCGTCAACACTACTAGTACTGCATGTTATTTATCAACTGCGTTATGCTTCAACCCTTTCTTGAAATTAACTCCTTATGAATTATACTTTCAAAAGAAATCAAATGTATCTTATTTCAAAGTTTTTGGATGTAAATGCTTCATTTTGAACACTAAAGATAATTTAGGAAAGTTTGATGAAAAATGTGA
The DNA here is from genome assembly GCA_039583875.1 of Platanthera guangdongensis. Taxonomy (NCBI): domain Eukaryota; kingdom Viridiplantae; phylum Streptophyta; class Magnoliopsida; order Asparagales; family Orchidaceae; genus Platanthera; species Platanthera guangdongensis. The sequence continues at coordinate 144,302,239 of CM077163.1, read as the reverse complement.
TGAAGGCATATTTATTGGTTACTCTTCAACTATTAAAGCTTATTGAGTTTACAATAAAAGGACAAAAATAGTTGAAGAATCCATTCATGTTAAATTTGATGAATTTTTCCCTTATGTAGAACTTAAAAATACGGGTCAAGATAAAGAGCCCTTCCCTCTACACAGGTCGGATGATGAAGTACTTGGAGAAAAAGAAGAAGATAAAAACGAACCAGAAGAAGAAGAAGTGCAAGAATATGTCCCTCCAAGTGAACTAAGATTTTCAAATGATCATCCGCAAGATTTGTTTATTGGAGAACCATCAAGAGGGGTAAGTACTCGTTCATCCTTGCATGATTTATTTTCAAACCTATGCTTTATTTCTAATGTAGAACTAAAAGATGTGCAAACCACTTTAAATGATGATTCTTGTTTTTTAGCTATAAATGAAGAGCTTAGTCAATTTGAACGCAATAAAGTTTGGAAACTAGTAGAAAGACCATCAAATCATCCTATTGTAGACATTAAGTGGATCTTTAAAAATAAAATGGATAGTAAAACAAGGGTCACTAAAAACAAAGCTAGACTTGTAGCAAAAGGTTATTCACAAATTGAAGGAATAGATTTTAATGAAACATTTGCACCTGTAGCACATTTAGAAGAAGTTAGAATTTTACTTACATTTGATAGTTTTAAAAGATTTAAATTATTTCAAATGGATGTCAAAACTGCTTTTCTTAACGAATATATTAAGGAAGAGGTTTATGTAGAATAACCTCCAGACTTTGTTGATGATAAATTTCATGATTATGTTTTTATGTTAGAAAAAGCCTTTTATGGTTTGAAACAAGCACCCCGAGCATGATATGATAGATTAACTGTATATTTATTAAAGAATGATTATAAAATGGGTAGTGTTGATTGTACACTTTTTATTAAACATGTTCATGATGATCTTTTAGTTTTGCAAATTTATGTTGATGACATTATTTTTGGATCCACTAATGAAAAGTTATGTGACAATGTTGTAGAAATTATGAAAAATGAATTTGAAATGAGCATGGTAGGAGAAGAATTTGAAATGAGCATGGTAGGAGAACTCACTTATTTTCTTAGTTTTCAAGTTACACAAAGACATGATGGTGTTTTTATTAATCAGTCTAAATACATTCATGATGTTTTAAAAAGATTTGGATTTGAAAATCTAAAACATGCTAATACTCCTATGAGTGTCTCTTTGAAATTAGAAAAAGATGAAAATGGAATTTCTATAGATCAAACATTATATAGTGAAATGATAGGATCTCTTTTGTATTTAACCGCATCTAAACCTGATATTATGTTCGTAGTATGCTTATGTGCTAGATTTCAGGCTAATCCCAAAAAATCTTATTTAAAAGCGATTAAACAAAATTTTAAATATCTTATTGGTACTCCTAAGATAGGTTTATGGTATCCACACAATGACACTGATGGGTTTCATCAAGTCCCCGACAACGGTGCCAAAAATATGATGGGGGTTAAAACTCCAAAAATATTTAGGACACGCGGCGCCTTGCGCGGTTTATTTAGAAAAAGCGGATTTGGTTATATTTAGGAAGACGGGGCACACAGATTTTTTATTTGGATATAAAACAGTTAAAAATCGAGTTTTAACGAAAGGAGGCAAGTGCACCTATTGCGTGTAGTACAGGATATTCCGGTGAGGTATATCAGGGTCGTATTGTTCTCGGGGTCGGTTTGATTATTTCTACTCTTCCCTGGAGGGGACTATTATTTTACCAAAATTTATCTTGTCGTGATATTATTTATATATATAAAAAAAGAAAATAAAAGCTTTAAAATGGAGCCGATGAATATCTTAGCGCAATTGTATCTAAAAGAATTTGAAATAAAATAAAATTTTAATAAAAAGAGATCTTAAATTTCAAATTAATTAAGATGGAGACTTAGCCATGGAGGTTCCACTAAAATGAGCTCACCCATCTCTAGGACTATCACTCACCTGAACATTAAGACTATTCGACCGGGCTCTCGTTCGACGAAGGATTCCTCTTAATGCACGCATTACTCTAAGAACCCCGCTATTGAGTGAGGAACCCAATCCGGTAGAATTCCGCGCCTCCTCTTTCGAGTGTTAGTGCGGAACTCCATTTACCAAGGGGTGATCGGTCCATACGCACGACCTCTCGGTTAGCTAGCGTATGGACTACAGAAATAGAGCCCACACATCGATATGTGGTTCTACACGTCGTAAACCCGGGGCAAACCTTAAGTAATTTAATTAATTAAAAAAACAAGATCTTTAATTATTTAAAGTTATTTTATCTATCCCAATGTTCTTCAATACTGAGGGCTAAGAGCGGTTAGCCACTCATCGGAATGGGGACGGCTTGCGGGAAAAAGCAATAAAATTAAAGCGGTAAAATGAAAGTAGAAAATAAAGCAGTAAAGAAAATAGTAAAGAAAGCATTAAAATTGCAAGTCCTACTCAAATGAGTAGGCGGGAAATGAAAGCGAGTCCTACTCAAACGAGTAGGAGAAAATAAATACACATACGCACGCACTCTACGGAAATGAAAACACACACACACACACACTCGACATAAATGAAAACACGCACACCCGCTCTACTTGAAATGAAAATCTCCACTCTACAAAAATGAAAACCACTCTACAAAAATTAAAACGCACCCACTCTATTGAAATAAAAACGCACCTACTACACTGAAATAAAAATGCACCCACTCTACAAAAAGTAAAACACACACATTCACACTACAAGAATGAAAGAAAGCGATAAAAATTAACTCATACACGCACTCTCACAAGCGCAAAAATAAGAAAAGCAAAGTGTTCTAAAAATTAAAATAACAATATTTTTATCGGTGGAATGTGATAAAAATGCGTAAAAAGTAGAAATTAAAATTAACGGAGGAAAAAATTCGCAAATAAAAGCAAAAAATTGAAGTGTTCGAAAAATTAAAACAAATACATTTCTACCGCTAGAATGTGGTAGAAATGCATAAAAAAAAGCCAGAAAAATTAAACGAGCAAAAGTTTAAAATGAAAATCGATGTGCTCAAAAAATTAAAATGACCATATATTCATTCTTATAACTCCGTAAAAGTGCTAAAAAAGTGGAAATAAAGTAAAAAGAACGAAAAATTTTTACAACCTAAAAAGAAAATCTAAGTTGAATAAAAATGAAAAACATTTTAAAAACACTTTTACCAATTTATAGGAATGAATAAAAAGCTATTAAATTGCAAAAGTAAGTAAAAATAACTAAGTAAAAGAATGTGAAAATGAAAATAACTAAGCACGAAACCTAATCTCATACACACACACACCCATTTTAAAAGAACAAAAAAACAAAAATAAAACAAGTAAAAATAAGATTGCCTAACAGCGGTGCTTAGATCCATTCCAAAACCAGATAAGGAAAGAAAAACACATATTTTATTAAGTAAAAGACGAGTTACAACGAAAGCTAAAAATAAAAACTAAGGAGAGGGGGAGAAAATCCCTTACATAGAATTGGAATCACCTAAACAACCAACCCTTAAGGTAAAATGGTTCAAAAAGGAGTACAGGAACTCATATAGCAGCTTCCTATTTATAGGAAAAAATTTCAAAGTACATGCTCTAGGTCACGGGCATGTACTGGGGGCGTGTAACTATTGTACATGAGTCGGTGTTGAGATTCAACAGCTATTTGACTTTGTAGCTGTACACGTGGCGGGTCACGTGCGTGTCCCTGTTGACATGGGCGTGTCATGGGGCGTGTCGGGAAGGTCAATCCGGGGACGGCGTCGCGTCAATCAGTTTCCGGCGACGTCTTGTCGGGCAAGGTGGATAAGTCACGCCCGCGACACATCTTGACATGGGCGTGTTGGGTGGGGTCGATGATCGTCGAGCGCGAAATCATCAAGCTGGCATGATACGGGCTTGGTCACGGGCGTGTCATATCTGACAAGGGCGTGTCGCAAGGTGTGTCACGATTATTTCTTCAAATGCAGCTAATTTCATGGGAATTCAACGTTACACACCCAGGTCACGGGAGTGACCTGAAGTACATGGGCGTGTACTTGACAAATTTTGACATTTCATGAAAAATTTCAAAAAAAAATAAAATAAACTTAAGTTAGAAAATATTTACAAAAAATAGCATTTTATTGAACAAAATTAAGTAAAAATAACGAAAATAAATTAAAATGATTAATTTAATGTTCATAAAAATACGTATATTTACAACTCATCAAATACCCCCATACTTAAGCTTTTGCTATTCCAGAGCAAAAGTTGGAGATATACTTATAAGGAATTAAAGAAATCCTAAGTTCAGCTACCGCTTGACTTAATTGAAAGAAAGATCTAAATAAATACCCGGGGTATAATAGTCAAATCCTAAATTATGATAAAAATTTAAATAAAGGAAGAGTTTCAGTTAAATACTTCTGATATAATCAAATAGATAACAAAAACTTTTATTTGTTAGGTTAACAAAAATAGATTGAATTTATGAAAACTTTAGCTTATAAGAATTAAAGGAAATAATTCAATTTACAAATTATGCTCTCAAAAATATTTTAAATTAATTCTAGCATCATTTGAAATTGGTGGAGTGGGATGTCGAGATTTATGAAGAGGCCTTTGGTTTGTAGAGGCGAGGGTATATTTTTTCGCTCGGACCTCTAATAGAATTTTTTTGGTTTAAATGTGGATGTTTATGAAAATAAAATCTTATTTTTCATAACATAATATATTTTTTAACAACTTCATTATAACCTAATGTATATGTATAGGAGTAATTAATTTTATCCACTTACTCCATAATATATAATCTTTTTAAATATTGGATGCCTATGTTTACAGAACGAAATCTTATTCCTATTGACATATGATCTTTTAAGGATCAAAATCATGCCAAATATGACATTAAAAAAAGGAGAAACGTTTTTCAGAAAGAAAACTAGGTTTAATAAAAAAATTTTGAGAGTAACATTTATAAATTAAACGTTCCTATATTTCAAAAAAACGCTTGCAGTAAATATAAGTGAAATCTAAGGTTGTTATTTTCTAACAAAATAAATGTGTAACTATTTAGATAGTTAGAAGTGGTGCTGAAAACAAGTATCTTATCTAAATAAAAAAAGATAAGCATAAGAAATTTTTTAAAACTTAACCACAGCTATCTAAATCTATCGATCTCCAATTAATAAACGAATAGTAAACAATGAATTAATAAAATTCGCTTATAAATAAACTCGTAACTAGATTTTTGGAGAGCGAAAAGGGGTTAAGAATGAGTCATTCGATTTATTCGTTACATAATAAGATAATTTTTTGTGGGATTTTAGGGCTTTTATCTTTTTTTGTATTTTTGATTTATTATCTTTTGTTTTTGAATTTTTAGTGTTATTCTCTTTTTTGGACTTTTGATTTTTGATTTTTGTTATTATTATCTTTTTTGAATTTTTAGAGTTATTCTCTTTTTTTGGATTTTGAAATTTCGAATTTTTTTTGAGTTTTAGATTTTAACAAGTTATTTACAAAAAAGTGGAGAGAAATACGTGTTATTTTACAAAGAAGAGAGGGAGGAAAGAGAAAGAGTTTTTACCAAAAATTTACAAGATAAAACAACATTTTTTTGGAATTTTTTGTTTATAAGTTTCTTTTTATGGAAATTTTTGTTTTATTTTATGGATTTTAAGTTTCTGATGGAAATTTTTGAAAGAGAAATTTTTTTTAGGTTTTAATTTTTATGCATTTTTTGTATTTTTGCTAAGTACAGAATATAAAAAGTGCAGAATAGGAAATCACCCTCATACTTAAACCCAACATTATCCCCAATGCTGCAATGTAAGTATGCAGAACAATAATAGACAAAATATAATATGTACAAACATAAAAAGGGAGGGTAGAAGCTTACATGAGACGAGGTCGGGGAGGCCCATTTGGAACCCTGCATTATTTAGAACAAAGGAAAGAAAAATAATAAAAAAATGAAAAAGATAAATTCGGCCAAAAGTTTGTTGGTGGTAGGGGGCAAGTGTGTGCGACTCGTAAGCTAATATCTTAGCTATATGAGCATTACAGATATGCGTTCCCTAGCGCCCACAAATGCGTGAAGCGCGCCGAAGCGAGAAAAATAGATATATAATTTTTAATAATAGAAAATTTTAGTTTTTTCCACTGTTTAGTTTTTTTTGGTAAATTGTTTTTTGGTTTTTGAAAAGAAATAAAAGAAGTTAAAACAAAATAGAGATACAGAATTTTTTTTGTTGTTTTTAGGAGGGAATTTATTGGCTATATATAGATTTTTAATAACAAATATATATATATATATATATATATATATATATATATATATATATATATATATATATATATATATATATATATATATATATATATATATATATATATATATATATATATATATATATATATATTAAGTCGTTTTTTTTGTAGATTTTTTTGTAGTTAGTGTTTTTAGTTAGTTTTTTTTGTTTTATAGATTTTTGTTGTTTTTTAGTTTTTAGAGTTTTTTTTTTGGTTTTTTAGTTGTTAGATTTTTTGGTTTTTAGTTTTTAGATTTTTAAGTTTTTAAGTTTTTTTTAGATTTTTGTTGTTTTTTAGTTTTTTTATTTTTGGTTGGTTTTTAGTTTTTTTAAAGTTTTATAGATTTTGTAAATTTTAAAGTTTTATAGTTTTTTTTGTAGTTTTTAGGAATTTTAGTTTTTAGTTTTTAGTTTTTTTTTGTTACTTTTTTTGTTAGTTTTGTAGATTTTTAGTTTTTTTAGTTGGTTTTTTTATTCGGAAACGACGTCATTTCATATTGTTTTATAGATAATAATAATATGATAAATTTTTAGTTTTTGTTTGTTTTTTTTTTAAAAAAGTAGTTTTATTATTAGTATTATTATTAGTTGTAGCAGTAGTATTATTATTATTAGTAGTAATGTTTTGGTTGGTCATTTTTTTTATATATATAGGTAAAATTAATAGTGCTCCAGAGTTCAAAATAATAACTCAAAATGTCCCCGAAAACGGCGCCAAAAACTTGATGGGTTCCATCAAGTCCCCGACAACGGCGCCAAAATTTGATGGGGGTTAAAACTCCAAAAATATTTAGGACACGTGGCACCCCGGGCGGTTTATTTAGAAAAAGCGGAGTTGGTTTTAATTAGGAAGACGGGGCGCGCAGATTTATTATTTGGATATAAAACAGTTGAAATCGAGTTTTAACGAAAGGAGGCAAGTGCACTTATCGCGTGTAGTACATGATATTCCGGTGCGTAATATCGGGGTCATTTTATTCTCGGGGTCGGGTTGATTATTTCTACTCTTCCCTGGAGGGGACTATTATTTTACCGAAACTTATCTTGTGGTGATATTATTTATATATGTAAAAAAAAATAAAGATTTAAAATGGAGCCGATGAATATCTTAGCGCAACTATATCTAAAAGAATTTGAACTAAAATAAACTTTTAATAAAAAGAGATCCTAAATTTCAAATTAATTAAGGCGGGGGCTTGACTTTGGAGGTTCCACTAAAATGAGCTCACCTATCTCTAGAACTATCGCTCACCTGAACATTAAGACTATTTGATCGGGCTCTCGTCCGACGAATGATTCCTCTTAATTCCCTCATTACGCTAAGAACCCCATTATTGGGTGGGGAATCCAATCCGGTAGAATTTTGCGCCTCCTCTCTCGAGGGTTAGTGCGGAACTCCATTTACCAAGGGGTGATCGGTCCATATGCACGGCCTATTGGCTAGCTAGCTTATCGACTACGGAAATAGAGCCCACACATCGATATGTGGTTCTACGCGTCGTAAACCTGGGAAAAACCTTAAGTAATTTAATTAATTAGAAAACAAGACCTTTAAATATTTAAAGTGATTTTATATATCTCAATGCTCTTCGATACTGAGGGCTAAGAGCGGTTAGCCACTGATCGGAATGGGGACGACTTGCGGGAAAAAATGATAAAATTAAAGCAGTAAAATGAAAGCAAGAAATAAAGCAGTAAAGAAAGCATTAAAATTACAAGTACTACTCAAACGAGTAGGCAGGAAATGAAAGCGAGTCCCACTCAAACGAGTAGGAAGGAATAAATGCACACACGCACACACTCTATAGAAATGAAAACACACGCACACACTCGACAGGAATGAAAACACACACACGCACTCTACTTGAAATGAAAAACTCCACTCTACAGAAATGAAAACCACTCTACAGAAATTAAAACGCACCCACTTTACTGAAATAAAAATTCACCCACTCTACTGAAATAAAAATGCACCCACTCTACTGAAATAAAAACACACCCACTCTACATAAAGTAAAATACAAACACTCACTCTACAGGAATGAAAGAAAGCAATAAAAAATAACTCATACACGCACGCACCCAAGCGCAAAAATAAGAAAAACAAAGTGTTCTAAAAATTAAAATAACTATATTTTTACCGGTGAAATGTGATAGAAATGCGTAAAAAGTAGAAATTAAAATTAACGGAGCAAAAAGTTTTGCAAATAAAAGCAAAAATAGAAGTGTTCGAAAAATTAAAACAAATACATTTCTACCGCTACAATGTAGTAGAAATGCATAAAAGGAAGAAGGAAAAATTAAACGAGCAAAAGTTTAAAACGAAAATCAAAGTGCTCGAAAAATTAAAACGACTATATATTCATTCTTATAACTCCGTAAAAGTGCTAAAAAAATGGAAGTAAAATAAAAAGAACGAAAAAGTTTTACAACCTAAAAAGGAAAATCTAAGTTGAAGAAAAATGAAAAACACTTTAAAAACACTTTTACTGATTTATAGGAATGAATAAAAAGCTATTAAATTGCAAAACTAAGTAAAAATAACTAAGTAAAAGAATGTGAAAATGAAAATAACGAAGCACGAAACCTAATCTCATACACACACACCCATTTTAAAAGAACAAAAATAAAACAAGTAAAAATAAGATTGCCTAAGAGAGGTGCTTAGATCCATTCCAAAACCAGATAAGGAAAGAAAAACAAATATTTTATTATGTAAAAGACAAGTTACAACGAAAGCTAAAAACATAAACTAAGTAGAGGGGGAGAAAATCCCTTACATAGCATTGGAATCACCTAAGCAGCCAACCCTTAAGGCAAAATGGTTCAAAAAGGAGAACATGAACACATACAACAGCTTCCTATTTATATGCAAAAATTTTAAAGTACACGCCCTATGTCATGGGCATGTACTGGGGGCGTGTAACTACTGTACATGAGTCGGTGCTGAGATTTGACGGATGTTTAACTTTGCGGCTGTACACGTGGCGGGTCACGGGCGTGTCTCTGTTGACACAGGTGTGTCATGGGGCATGTCGGGAAGGTCGATCCGGGGACGGTGTCATGTCAATCAGTCACCGGCGACGTGTTGTCGGGCCAGGTGGAGAAGTCACGCCCGTGTAGCATCTTGACACAGGTGTGTTGGGTCGGGTCAACGATCGTCAAGCGCGAAATCATCGAGCTGGCGTGACACGAGCTTGGTCACCGGCGTGTCTTATCTGACACGGGCGTGTCGTAAGGCGTGTCATGATTTTTTCTTCAAATGCGGTTGATTTCACGGGAATTCAAGGTTACACGCCCAGGTCACAAGCGTGACCTGAAGTACACGGGCGTGTACTTGACAAATTTTGACATTTCTTGAAAAATTTCAGAAAAATAAAATCAACTTAAGTTAGAAAATATTTACAAAAAGGAGCATTTTATGGAACAAAAATTAAGTAAAAATAACGGAAATAAATTAAAACTACTAATTTAATGTACATAAAAATACGTATATTTACAACTCATCAGACACCTTTATTTTGCATGGTTATTTTGATTCTGATTATGCTGGTTATTTATTAGACTATAAGAGCACAAGTGACACTTGTCACTTTCCTGGCCCTTCACTAATTTCATAGTCCAGTAGGAAACAGAATTCTGTTACATTATCCACCACTGAGGATGAATATATAGCACTAGGTTGTTGTTGTGCACAGACTCTTTGGATGAAGCAAACATTAAAAGACTTTGGAATTAACCACGACATAGTTGAATTGAAGTGTGATAATAAAAGTGTAATTGACTTAACATACAATCCAGTTCATCACTCTAGGTCCAAACATATTGATGTACACCATCACTTTATTTGAGACCACATTAAGCAAAATAACATCAAAGTTAATTTTATCGATACTGATTCACAGCTTGCCGATATTTTTACAAAACCTCTTCCAGATTCCCGTTTTTCATTACTAAGAGTAGAACTAGGAATCCTGGACATATCAAGATAATGAATTGACATAATAATGAAACAAAAAAATAAATTAACTTTATTAAGAGAAAATGATAATTATAATTAATAACACCAAAATAATACAAGTCAAAAATAGAACTACAACAACACTTAAATCACAGAATAGTTCAACTAATATTATAACACAAAATTCCAACCAGCAACGTGGAGAAAAGGTAAAACTGCACTGTCGCCTGCGACACTGACTGTCGTCAGGCATTATCTTCAAAACTCCAAATCAACTAGAGATCTTCAAAAATTCCTGCTATTCACTGCACTAGTGTCCTATTGATCTTCTACAGAACTCTATCCACTACTTCTTGTCCGGTAAGGTCGGCGAGTTGACGATCGTGGAGGCTCCACAACAGGGTTCTCCCATTCGGCCGCATTGGCTAGAGTTGGCTTCAACTTCAGGCTCTTGTTCAGAAATTTAAAGAATTTTTGAACACCCGAAAATTTCTTCTTCACCTCCATCTTGTGTTCTTCAATCGACTCTCGTAAGTCGTCCAACCCTTCACGTAATGAACCACCTCTTGCTAGTGGTGGATTTCTAATAGTTGTCACCAGTTCACTAGTACGTGTGGAACCACCTCGAGATCCACCCCTTGATATTGTAGAACCCATAGAAAATATGGCCAGTTCACAATCGTCAAAGTAGAATTCTGGGTCGATCCAACTATACTTCTTATATAGGATCCGTTGGATCACCGCCCCCATCGGTAGAGTATTCAACTTCTTCCACATCGTGCTTTTTTAGTCTAAACGTGTATCAGATGATAGAATGGACAAAGTCAGCCATATCAAAAGGCTCTCATTCCAAAATCATATACGTTACATATAGCTCAATTGAGCTGTTATTGTTCTCGTGTCACCAGACTTGAGCAAATAGTATTCCTCAAGATGTCTTGCACTAAGTGTGCAGCTGGAGTGAGAGTGGTCATGGAGTGGATTAGGGTTTTCATGGAATTTCCATGTAAAATCATGTTCAGTAACGTCCAATCCCTATCCTTCCTATATTTCTCTACCACATCCAACACATGCTCACGATCTATCAAACCAAACTCATCCCTGAGGTCATGGCACATTATCTCTACTATCTTTCCTTGAATTTGTGAGAGCACTCCACCGTTCAATTCTGTAAAGTTAGGGTCCATCAAATGGTTATAAAATTCCCTAATTAAGACTGAAGAAAATGTATCTGGTATAATGACATACATTATACCTGCCATAGCTAGGAGGTCGTGAATATGTGTGTGTCGAACTAGGTCAAATTCCACAACTTTCCGAACACCGACGTTCATATTTTCAATCCCTCGGTACGTCTAATATGCCGAATGCGTATCACTGACAGTGCTCCTCCTAGCCCTTGAACTGGAAGCCATTTCTGCAAGGATACGCCAAAAATTATTAAAAATACAGAAATCGCCAATGTCGTCGAGCGACACTCACTGTCGTCGAGTGATATAGAAATTAAATACATGCTTGATTTCGATATGAAAATTCTTCATACACCATTCCTACATACAAAATCTGAAAAAATTTAGGATCTGCCCGATTTACATAATCATCAAACTTAGGAAAAAATACTATTCATCATCTTCTTCCCTACAACAAACTCCAATTTGTTTTTGGAAAATCAAACTAAACATCTAGATCTGGAATTATGTTCTTCTGAAATTCTTGATCTAAATGTATAAATCATGAAAACCATGGATCTATGAGCAACCCTCACCAAAATCATACTTTAACTCAAATCTAGAAAAATAAAAATTAAACCTTGATTTTTTTCTCTCTTAAACTTTCATGGATTCTATCCTCAAACCTTAACATACAAAAATCCCTAAAAAACAAAAAAACAAAATACATAATTTCACCTTGATTTGAGGATCTCGCCGGTTTCGGAACCGCCTAACGCCCAGCGAATTCAGGAGAAAAGATAGGAAATGGTGATTTAGATCCAGATCGGCGGCTTTTATATTTCCGCATTATCGTAGATCGGCGATATCCGATGTCGTCGGGCAATAGCAAAAATTTACATTTATGCCACTATGTCTTGATATTTCAGGCTTAGGCATAGTACAATGTATATTCTATAATTTTGAGTATCTATAATATTGTTCACTTACTCAAACTTCAAATATCATATTCTATATACATCTCTCCAAGTGTATTATACTTATGAAATAGTTTATCCATGCCTCTAAGTATGAGAAATGTTTTAGTTATGATAATGTTCTCACACCCCGCCATTGTGGAAATCTACATATGACTTCCCCTTACTACATATGTGAATTGTGAATGTTCTACCATAACCACTAGATTTCATGCTGACACTATTACTTTATTCTTATTTTCTTTGCATAATTCATATTTGACTATCCTATATGGTCACACAAGTGAATTCGGAATTCTTTGTCAAGCCAACTAAAAAAACAAAGTGCTTATTTAAAAATAAAAATTCCACATCTTTGTTGATGTGTTGCAAAATAAAAAGGAAAAAAGGCTGACAAGGAACCTCCACCAAGCACTACTTACCCTCCTGATAAGTCTTAATAAACATTGTGAGGTTGAACACCTTGGAAAGAATTGTAAAGTGTCTTGTAAAACCTTTATATGGATAATACTTTAAAATCTTTGTGCTCTGAATTCTTGGGTACATGTATAGCTAGTTATGTATATTTCTATGTTATGTTGTTTTTTCACATTCCACGTGTTCACATACTTGAAATGATTCTCATTATGTGTTTTCATCAATCTCTCACATTTACACACCATTATCTTCTCTAAACTTTCTTCTTATGAGAATTGGATCGCAAATGATTCTATATTATCTTCACTAGAGTATATGTCTATGATATAAATGGATGAGAGTTAACAATGTTAGTCTTCACTCACATTCTTCATTACTATACATTGTTTAACATGTTCTATACTTGTTTCTTCATTTTTCATTTTTCCTATTTTTGCTTCCGCATCACTCTACTATTTCTTTTGACAATACCAAAAGGGGGAGAATTTTTTGAGAAACCATTCATAATCAAGAGGATTGAGTTTAAACTACATTAGTTCAATCTGCTTAGCTTTAGGGGGAGTACACATGTAGGGGGAGCGTTACATCCAAAAGAAGTTTTGTGCACATACAAATGTTTAGTCTTGCTTAACATCTTTACTAACACTTTATAGATCATTCATGATTTCTTTCTAAGTGAATTTGTTATTATCAAAAGGGGGAGATTGTTGGAGCATGCGTTCCACGCTTCTTGGTTTGCTAATAACAAATCTCGGTTATATTTGATCATAGGGTGTTTATGATGTTCAGATATCATAGGTCTAACACAAATGGCATTTGGGTTTTGATTCAGATCAGAACAGAGGATCTAAGGCGTTGTTGTAACACCCCATATCCGTCGCATAGCATATAGCAGTAGGTCCGGCCGGGGCCCGACGCCATATACCACAGACAGACCGAAGGGTTATGAAATGAAACCACCCTTCCAATAACAAACGTCCTTCACAGAGCACATTCTAGTGGAAGAATTTTAAATGTTGCAAAGAAAGAACCCATACACAGTATGAATGTCCACTAAAATAACCCAAAAAGGAATGAGCGTACAAATACACAAATTACTTGGCCTTATGGCCTTATAAGTTTACTTATACAAATAGTGTCTTCCAAACATCGGCACGCAGACCGGTCATACATGAGACTAAAAGTAAACATTAGCATAGGCCTTCGAGGGCCGGCTCAACAATAAGGACTTTCCCCGCTATTTGCCAGTAGGCTACGCAACATCTGCAATCAACAATCCACCGCAGTGGTGGCAAACAAAAGCAACGGTCAACTAAAGCTGACCAAATTATAACAATCCCGCCCATTAACTCGGGCGGCGATGCTCCTTCCCTGCACTTTATTAATATAGCCAAATAGTAATGGATTTACACTTCATCACAGGTGTAGGCACGCACGACCACACACCCCGTGCTCTTAGGGCACATTCTCGGTGAACCCGGTCAAAATCCGCGGTCTCACCACCGCCCCTTGGACGGCAAATCTCGTGAGCACTTTATTCTTTCCGGCCTAAGCCTAAGACCCTCCAAATATGCCAACAGCAAGTACCACGTACTTTAGGTCGATTTAACTGAACGACATAGAGCGGGTACGGTTCTGCCTAAGCCGTTTCTCACACCGCAACGTCAATTTAAGCTATATGTGCGGGTCAAGCATCCCCGAGTCCCAAATCGATCACACACATTACATAACCCAGTTATGTGCAAGTTGGCTCCCAGGCCACCAAGATGACAGAATCACATTTCTGCCCAGTTTTTTGGGTGCACCTTAGAGCTAATCTCCAAGATTCTTTGTTGCACTCTACCGCATAGAAAACATGAAAAACAACCATCGGCGCGGAGTCTTCTCCGGCCATTCATGCAATAAAACATCACCGATCCAGACCAATTTGTCCGGGTAGGCTTCACACACCATGCCTATGTCCGTAATTCGATTCCGGACTCTACATGCAAAATAAGGGGGACTATTAATATCCACCCGAAGGAACACCACACACTCACAACATACTCGCGAGAGCAGGTTTCCTGTGTAGAAATAAAGAGGACTTCACATGTCCAAGAAGAGAATCGTTACCCTTGTGTTTATCTTCGGCTCCATGAAGATCTAGACGGATGAAAAGCACCACAACGACCTCGCCTCCGTAGATCTAGGCTCGGCTTGCGATTTGGGGCTCCGAAGCTCCACCAACGGCCAGATTTCTTCCTCTCCTTCTTCCTTTCTCTCCCCTCTCTCTAAAGCTTTAGAAAGAGAAAGATCCAAGTGGAATGATGGTTTCAAACCCTATTCCTGGACTTAACCTAGCAAGATCGTCCCTGGGCCCATGGATCCGAAAAGATGGAAACGGACGGCCACGATTCGCACTTAAAATCAATTTCTTGGGCCGAACACGGCTTGTGACATGCCCGTGTCCAAGGCCGTGTGCCTCAATCAATGCTGAAACCGTCGCATCCCGACCAGACATGGGCTCTCGACTTGCCTGTGTCAACCTTGACACGCTCGTGTCAATCAGTACACGCCCGTGTTGCGGGGCGTGTTCCTCAATCAACACAGGACCAAAAATAACCCGAAGAGGACACGAGTTCTCGACATGCCCGTGTCAATTTTGACACGCCCGTGTCAACCCGTACACGCCTGATCTCCAAGTCGTGTTCCTCACACGACACAGCCCTACCAACACCCGAGCAGGTCACGGCCCTAGACACGCCCGTGTCTTAGGATGTGTTCACTGTCTCGACGATCATCGACTGCATTTCGTCGACCACTCAACAAGTTCGTCGAACCCGAGCACGACACGGCCCTGGATACGCCCGTGTTCCAGGCCGTGTGACTCTTACCCGTCACCAAACTTGGCTCTAAACGCTGTCCGTCCCACTTTTGAGTTTCGGAGCGTTACAATTCTCTCCCTCTAAAAAGAATTTCATCCCGAAATTACAGAAAGGAAAAAATACTCAAAACTTAAACTGTACCTGAGCTGAATAACTCCGGGTACTCCTCAAGCATGGTCTGCTCTTTCTCCCACGAGAGCTCCTCCCGACCGTAGTTGTCCCAACGGAGCTTGACCATCCTGATGTCTTTGTTACGCATTCGCTTGACTTCCTAGTCCTCAATGGGAACGGGCTTGACATTCATCATCAACCCATTATCAATCGGTACTTGATCGACCACAATGACTTGCGAAGGTTCTTGTACCGCCTTTCGCAACACCGATATGTGGAATACGTCGTGTAGACTACCCAGTTCTGCTGATAGCTTTAATCGATAAGCTGATTTGCCAATTCGCTCAAGAACCTCAAACGGTCCAAGGTACCTCGGGCTTATCTTCTTCATGCGCTGTACCCGTGAGACGCCCTTGAACGACTTAATCTTCAAATGTAACCAGTCGCCAACATCGAACTCAACGTTCCTATGCTTGGCATTATAGTATTTAGCTTGCCAGTCCTGAGCGATTAGTAATCGTTCTTGTATAGTTCGTACCAACGATGTTGCATATTCCACTCCTTGCCGCTTGTACAGCTTCGACTCACCCGTTTCCAACCATGACAATAGCGTGCGACATCTCCTACCATAAAGGGCCTCGAAGGGCGCCATTTGAATGCTCACTTGATAGTTATTGTTATAAGCAAATTCCACCAAGTACAGGTGATCTTCCCACTGCTTCCCGAAATCCAAAGACGCACATGCAAAGCATACCTTCCATCGTCCTGTTGACTCTCTCGGTCTGACCATCCGTCTGTGGATGAAAGGTCATGCTGAAACTCAGCTTGGTTCCCAACATTTGTTGCACCAACCTCCAGTCATTGGACATGAACCGCTCATCTCGGGCACTCACGATGTTACGGGGCACACCGTGAAGTCGAAGAATGTTATCCACATAGAGTTTTGCCAATTTCTCCACTGAATCATCCTTCCTATTCGGAATGAAGTGCGACACTGATGGGCTAAAACCCGAACAGGCAAGTGTACCTGTCGAATTGTAGTATCAAGGTCGTATTAAAACACGGGGTTGTCAAGTACTGCTACTCACGCTTGAACAATTATCCTACCGGAAGAAAGTGGGTTTTGAGAATTTTTTTAAAATCAAACTGAAACGAAATCTAAAACGGAACTATGGATTAAAAGATAGCACTTGATCGATGATTCACCATGAAAAAAGATAGGAGGAATAAAAAATAATATTTTATAATTGCGACTTAACTCGACCGTGACGGATCCGAAAATAAGACAAAATCTCGCTAGAGCATTAAGTCTCCTAACTTATAGACGCTTTGATCGTAATATCTTTACAAATCAAAGGGGCCTAAAGTTGCATTATCGAGATGATCCACACTATTGGTTTTGACTCCAATCCGGAGGATTTACGTCATCCTATCTCTAGGATTGCGTGCAACTCCTTCCCTCTATGAGTGATCTTTCAAATCAATGAGTCTCTCGACTATTATGAAATGAGATCAAAGGCCTACTACCGTATACCGGAAATACGGAGTCGGCTCGAAATAAATCAAAGAGGGATCGAGCGAAAGTTAGCAAAAATAAAATTTCGAAGTAAAAATAATTGCTATCTCAAATCATGGATCCTCATGATCAAATGTTAAAGAAAATTAGCTACGCATAATGGAAATTGAAATCAAAGTAGGATGAAAGAAATTCATATTCATTACTTGCACAAATAAAAGAGAACGTAATATTTAAAAAGGACAATAATATATTAAGTTGAAAGAAAAGGATTACAAAAATGAAAAGACTACAACAATAATGAAAGAAAATAACAACTCACTAACACTCTCCACTTTCCAACTCAACACTCTCATTCAACTTAAAACTTCACTTCCCAAAAATTTCTCCCCTTGGCTTGAGGGATGGGGTGGCTTTTATAGGAGATGGAGAAGGATCTAGAATGAAATGAAGAGGAGGAGGCCAAGGGGGGTGGCCGGCCATGTGTAGGGGAGAGTGTTCATGCATGGCATTAAATGAAGGAGAGAGAGGAAGGTGGATTCATTGCATGCAATTTATGGAAATAAAATAGAGAATATAAAATAGAGAGGGGGAGATGAATGAGGAATAAAGAGGGGGGGAAGAGAGGGGCCGGCCAAGCATGAATGAGAGATTCATGCATGTGGAAATTAATGAGGATGGGAGAGAGAGAGGATATGCATGAATGTGGATTGAATAAAGAAAAAAAAGAAATAAAAGAGGGAGAGAAAGAGGGGTGGCCGGCCATATGAATGAGAGATTGCATGAATGCAATAAATGATGAGGGAGGGGGGAAAATGAGTGGCCGGCCACACATGGATGAAGTGGGCTGCACTATATGGGCTTGGGAAGCTTGAAGAGGGGCTGAATGCATCATGTAGGCTTCAAGGAAAAGGGCCGGGCTGCTCCAAACTTCAAGGGCTGCATGTAGGGGGCTGCATTATGTAGAGGGGCTGCACCATAAGTGGCCGGGCTGCACCATGTGGACTGTTTTGGTGGAAGAGGGCTGCTCCAATTGGGTTGCATTATGTAGTGGCCGGGCTGCATCATGTGGGCTGTTTTGGTGGAAGAGGGCTGCTCCAATTGGGCTTGATCAAGTGAAAGGGCTGCACTAGCATGGGCTTTGAACCTACAAATAAAGCAAAATAAAACATTAGCTAATACAAATAAGACTAAACATAGCATATCATACTATTAATTAATTATATTCATAACAAAATACAAGTAAACATAAAACATAAAACATGTACTAAAACTATAGATTTTTATATCAAAACATAACAAAATAAAATTGCAACATAACAAGCAAATAAAACTATAATAAAACTAGGAATTATAATATCCTAACACAAAAAGACTTTAAGAAGAAATAAAACAAAACATGCATAAAAATACTTGAAACATATAATTAAACTAGGAATTTTGCATACTAAACTATCCCAAAAACGATGACTAAAATAAGTCATCAAATTCCCCCATGCTAGAGTTTTTGCTTGCCCTCAAGCAAATAAAAATTAAAGAACTAGGAAAAAAAACAAAGAAGATTTAGGTTGCATAATTAAGAAAAACAAAACATGAAAAATTAAACTATTCTAATTCCTATGTTAACAACTAGTGGGGTGAGAAGTGCACAATAGAAAACTTGAAAGTGGAGACATAAAAATATCATTAGAACATAAAGAAAATTTACACATTTCTAAATTTTAAAACAAGGCATCCAAAATTAATGAAAATAAGAGAAACAAGAGTAGAAATTCTAAATAAACGGCACATTAACGAACTACTAGGTTGCTAGAATAACAATTATCCCTAAGACACCTCAAGATAACCTCCAAAGAAATCCATCAATGATGGTGGCCATAGGCTTGTCCGTTCACACTTTCTCCACTACGTGAATTTACATTCTAAAGATTAATAAGACTTCTAGTAGGCATTAAAACTTGGCTTAGGTAAATGATTAGGAAATGAAAATAAGGATAAACATGAGGGCTTAAACACTAAACCAAGGTTGAGCTTAAAAAAAATAAACATGAAGAGATGAGAAATGACAAGTACATCATTTTTCAATTCAAACTAACAAACAAAGGCCATGAACTTTTTTTTTCTTTTCATAAATTGGCCAAAAATAAACTTCATTTTTTTTCTTTTTTGATTGATTTCACATTTTTTTTGATAATACTAATAATTTTTTTTTCTTATTTAATAACTTTTTAAGGAAAGCTCCAAATATAAGCTTTAAACACTCCTTTTCAATTCAAAGATATAACCCTTCACAAAAAATGATATTTAAGCTCAAAGTTTAGTGTGAAATGGGAAAGACATTTGGCTTTGGTGAAATGATGAAATGAAAGGTGGAGCTAAAAACAAAGGAACATGGAAAAAAGCCCAAAAATTGTTTTGCAATGGTAAAAATTTTTTTGGTGGGCAAGAAAAGCTCAAATGAGTCAAAGGGTGGCCTAAATCATTTCTAAAGCATGTAAAAACGACGCAAATGTTTCGAGAGTCGCTAGGGACAAGTTCTAGACACCAAGAAAGACTACCCCGCAAATGAAAAAGAGATAACATTACCTAGCAACCATTCGTAAGCAACTAACCAAATAAAAAGACATAACTACTAATTGCTAACTTAAAACGTAAAAATCGAATGCCTATATTTAAGAAAAAGAAACTAGTAAAACTAAGCTATGTTAAACTGATAAATTTAGAAAACCAATTCAAAGAAATCTAAATAGAACTAAGGAACTGCACGGGCCTACACATCACTAGAAGAAACATAAAAATAAAGATAGAAAATAATTTTAGATTTTGTTTTTCAAATATATTTTAGCAATTTTTTTGGATTTTTGCTTTTCATTTTTTTTTGTGATTTTTGAAAAGGCTAAAATAAAAGAAATACTAGCAAAAAAACTTAACAAAACTATGCTAATTTTTTTTAGAAATTTTTTTTTGAAAGAAAAAGGAAAAAGAGAACTAACTAAACCCTCCCCCGAGCTTAGATTTTTCATTGTCCTCAATGAAAGAAAGAAAAACGAGAAGGAGACTGAGAAGGAGAGAAAAATGCAGAAAGGAAATGAAAAAAAAAAACAGGACTTCCCCGGGTTTGTGAGATGAAGGTGGATGTCGCTCCCCCATGCTTGCTTTTTAGTGTACTTGATCGTCAGCAGGTTTGACTTGATCCATCTTTATATCAGCAACGTTGGAGCGGCGGTCACGAACTTGCTTGGGTGCCTCCGGAAGGAAGAGCAAAATAAAAGCAGAAAAAAATAGAGTACGTGGGTAGGTGCCCAAGATTGTTCTTTATTACAATAATTTAAAGTTCCAAAAA
This sequence comes from Platanthera guangdongensis, assembly GCA_039583875.1. Taxonomy (NCBI): domain Eukaryota; kingdom Viridiplantae; phylum Streptophyta; class Magnoliopsida; order Asparagales; family Orchidaceae; genus Platanthera; species Platanthera guangdongensis. The sequence goes on along the minus strand of CM077163.1, from coordinate 144,281,555 downwards.
TATTAATAAAAGTCTTAGAAAAAAAAATGAAATGTCCAACATAAAAGAAAGTTGCATAAAAGAAAACATTATGATAGAAATAACAGTTGTTCCACAGCAGGAGATACATAATCATTTGAAAAATATAACTTTAAACGATGGCCATTTACTTTAAAATCACCCTTATCCGGGTGCGAGAGGAGCACAGTGCCATAAGAAAAAACCTGTTTGACCGTAAAAGGTCCAGACCAACGAGATTTCAGTTTTCCAGGGAAGAGACGTAAACGCGAATTAAAAAGAAGAACCTGATCGCCTGTTTTAAACGTTTTAGGGTGTCGCAGGTTCTTATCGTGATAAAGTTTCGTGCGTTCTTTATACAGCTTGTTATTTTCGTAAGCGTACGCTCTCCATTCATCGAGTTTATTCAATTGATTTTTCCTATGCTCGCCGACTGAGTGCGGATCGAAATTAAAAAATTTTATCGCCCAATACGCTCGGTGTTCTACTTCTACCGGAAGATGACACGATTTTCCATAGACCAATCGGAAAGGAGTACAACCGATGGCGGTCTTGTAAGTCGTCTGATAGGCCCAAAGAGCATCGTCTAATTTTAAGGACCAATCTTTACGAGAAGTAGAAACAGTTTTTTCCAAAATTCTCTTTAGCTCTCGATTGACTACCTCGACCTGACCGTTAGTTTGGGGGTGATAAGTGGTGGGTAATTTATGCGTGACGCCATATTTAGTTAAACCTTAGCTAGTTGGGCGTTACAAAAATGGCTCCCCCTATCACTAATGATCGCGCGAGGAAAGACAAAACGAGAAAATAATTTTTTTAAGAAATTTATGACTACGCGAGCGTCATTACTTGGTAAAGGTTGGGCCTCCGCCCACCTAGAGACGTAATCTACAACGACTAAAATGTATTTATTTCCGAAACTTGAGGGAAATGGGCCGACAAAGTCTATGCCCCATAAATAAAAAACTTCGCATTCGAGAAAATAATGTTGCTCCATTTCATTTTTATTAGAGATGTTCCCAGTCCGCTGGCACCGATCGCACCCGCCCACAAAGATTTGTGCATCTTTAAAAATGCTTGGTCAATAGAAGCCAGCACTAAGTACTTTGTGTGCGGTGTGTTTTGCTTGAAAGTGCCCGCCAGTCGGACCTTCATGAACATGTTTTAAAATTTGCTGACCTTCTTCCCGGGAGACACATCTTCTTACCACCTGGTCCGCACAAATGCGAAACAGAAACGGATCCTCCCAAAAATAATACTTCAACTCAGAAAAGAATTTCTTCTTTTGCTGAGAGGAGTATTCTTTTGGGAGGATGCGGGCCACCAGGTAATTGGCCAAATCGGCAAACCATGGGGTAGAAGAAGAAACGTTTAAAATTATCTCATCCGGGAAAGAATCAAAATGTAAATTTTCATCAAAAATATCAATTTTAGGATTTTCTAGGCGTGAAAGATGATCAGCCGCTAAATTTTCCGCTCCTTTCTTATCCCGGATCTCCAAGTCGAATTCTTGAAGTAATAGGATCCAACGAATAAGACGCGGCTTGGCATCCGGTTTAGAAAGGAGGTACTTCAAAGCGGAATGATCCGTAAAAATGATAACCTTAGAAAGAGTGATATAGGGTCGAAATTTATCAAAAGCAAAAATGATAGCTAAGAGTCCTTTTCAGTTGTAGTGTAATTTTCTTGTGCTGAATTAAGGGTTTTGCTAGCATAATAGATTGGGTGGAAATTCTTAGCTATATGTTGTCCTAACACCGCGCCGACCGCAAAACTACTTGCGTCGCACATAATTTCAAAAGGTAAATCCCAAACTGGGGCGATCATAATCAGAGCATTTATAAGTTTGGATTTAATTAAGTCGAACGCAGCTAAACAAGAATCGTCAAAAAAAAAGGAGCGTCTTTCTCGAGGAGGTGGGTGAGAGGCTTAGTAATTTTGGAAAAGTCCTTAATAAATCTTCGATAAAAACCCGCATGGCCTAAAAAACTTCTTATCGCTTTAACATTCGTAGGCGGTGGTAACTTTTCAATTACTTCGATTTTTGCCTTGTCCACTTCAATTCCCTTAGCGGAAATTTTGTGGCCAAGGACTAAGCCTTCACGTACCATAAAGTGGCACTTTTCCCAATTCAAAACTAGATTTGTTTCTTCGCAACGTTTTAAAACTTTTCCTAAATTCTTTAAGCATAACTCAAACGAGTCGCCAAAAACTGAGAAGTCATCCATAAACACTTCCATAATGTTTTCTACATATTTATCGAAAATGGCCAGCATGCACCGCTGAAAGGTAGCTGGTGCGTTGCATAGCCCGAAAGGCATCCTACGGTAGGCAAATGTTCCGAAAGGGCAAGTGAATGTCGTCTTCTCTTGGTCCTCGGGTGCGATAGGGATTTGGAAGTATCCCGAAAGACCGTCGAGAAAACAATAAAAACTATGCCCGGATAAACGCTCTAAAATTTGATCGATAAATGGAAGGGGGAAGTGATCCTTACGAGTGGCATCATTTAATTTCCGGTAATTGATGCACATCCTCCATCCCGTTACCGTCCTAGTTGGAATTAAATCATTATTTTCATTTGTTACTACCGTGATCCCACCCTTCTTAGGTACAACCTGAACCGGACTTACCCACTTACTATCGGAAATAGGATAAATTATCCCCGCATCTAATAACTTAAGAACCTCGCCCTTCACAACCTCTTTCATATTAGGATTAAGACGACGTTGAGGTTGGACTACATCCTTAGAATTATTTTCAAAAAATATTTTGTGGGTGCAAAAGGAGGGGCTTATGCCAGGAATATCAGAAATTTGCCACGCTATAGCTCGACGATGCTTTCGTAGTAGTTCGATCAATTGATCATTTTCGGATTGAGAAAGCAAAGCCGAGATTATAATGGGTAATTTAGAATTTTGTTCAAGAAAGGCATATTTGAGATGTTCGGGAAGGAGTTTTAGTTCTAAGTGGGGTGGTTCATCGTAAGAGTTCTTTAAAACTTTTTCATTTTCAAAGACAATATTTTCATAATTTTTTTGTCTAAAAATCGGTTCATTTGCAAAGTTGGCTTGCGCGGACATAACCGTATCTTCAAAAACATTTGCAAAAAAATCAGAAAAAGAGGAAGAAAAATCATTGGAAGAAACATTTGAAAGAGAAAGAGAGGCGTCTTCATTTAGAACATCAAGGAAGAAACATGAGTCATCATTTTCTATAGAATTTTTCATGGATTGATTTATTGAAAATGTCACCTCATCATCTCCCACGCGAAGCAAAAGTTTTCCATTACTTACATCGATGACCGCACGAGAGGTGGCTAGGAAGGGACAACCAAGGATAAGGGGGACCTCGATGTCTTCCTCAATATCAAGAATGACAAAATCCACCGGGAAGATGAATTTGTCGACCTTCACTAGCACATCCTCAACGATACCTAACAGATGCTTAATCGATCGATCAGCCAATTGAGTGCTCATACGCGTAGGGCTGAGAGTGCCCAATCCTAGCTTTTTAAACAATGAAAAAGGCATCAAGTTGATGCTTGCACCTAAATCCGCTAGCGCATGCTTTACAAAAAGATCACCAAAAATGCAAGGAATCAAAAAACTACCCGGATCATTTATCTTTGTAGGAAGATTGGAATTTTTTATGACTGCCGAGCATTCTTCATTTAACGTAACATGAGATAAATTTTCTAATTTCTTTTTGTTCGTTAACAGGTCCTTAAGATATTTGGCGTATTTTGGCATTTGGCTTATTGCTTCATGAAATGGCAAATTGATATGAATTTGTTTAAACATTTCAAGAAAGCGTTGGTATTGATCATCTAGTTTATCTTTCCTAAGCTTAGCGGGGTAGGGAGGTGGTGGAAATTCTTTTAAAATATCGAGATCATTATTTTTAAAACCATCGTTTTCCTTTTCCAAAATAGACTTTTCTTGTTTATTTTCAGAAATAGAATTTTCTTTTCCAAAATTTTTATTAATTATATCTTCGTCACTAATTCGTGTAGCAGTAGGAGAGGCACTCACCTTTGGCTCTTCCCTTGTGGTGGGCTCGTGAATTACCTTGCCGCTCCGAAGGGAAATCGCTTTCGCGTGCTCCCTTGGGTTTGGCTCGGTATTTGAGGGAAGAGTCCCAGGTGGCCTTTCGGAAACCATCTTTGCTAATTGACCGACTGTATTCTCTAAATTTTTCATTGAGCCTGTTAGATTTCTAATGGTCGCTTCATTGGTGCTTATGTATTTTGAAAGCATTTCCTTCAAAGAGGAAGCTTTTTGAAAATGTTGATTTTGTTGTGGTGGTGGTGGTGGAGTGAAATCGTGCGGTGGACATGCGACATTCGCGGGATTACTCCAAGAAAAATTAGGATGGTTGCGCCATCAAGGATTATAAAAGTTAGAAGAAGAATTAAAGCCAGGCGGAGCAGAAAAATTAGAAAAAGCAGAAAAGTTCGAAGCATTATTTTGAGCAGGCCTGGGTATGTTCCCCAGATAATCCACCTGCTCGGCAGCAGCAGCATTTGCATTTTCATATACCTGAGCGGCGGAGGAAGCAGTCATCTCCTAAATCTTCTTGTTCAGCATTTCCACTTGCAGTGCCAGTTGCGAAACCGAGTCCACTTCATAGATACCTGCAGGTTTAGATGGGCGAGTCCTAGACGAATTCCACTGATAAGTGTTCATCGCCATGTCCTCTATAAGCTCAAGAGCGGCTTCCGGAGTTTTGCGATCCAAAGAACCAGCGGAAGCGGCATCTATCATTTGCTTAGTTTCTTGATTTAGCCCATTATAGAATGTCTGAACCTGTAACCATACAGGCAGAGCATGATGAGGGCATCTTCTCAAAAGTTCTTTGAACCTCTCCCAAGTGTCATAGAGGGTCTCAGAAGCAATTTGAGAGTACGAAGTTATATCATTTCTTAGCTTAGCAGTTTTGGCAGGGGGGAAATATCTAGCAAGAAATTTATCGACTAAAATGTTCCAAGTAGTGATTGATCCTCTTGGAAGATAACTCAACCACTGTTTGGCTTTAGTTCTTAAGGAGAAGGAGAAGAGTCTTAGCCTTATAGCATCATCTGAGACACCATTTATTTTGAAGGTGTCACAGATTTCAAGAAAATTGGCAATATGCAAGTTCGGATCTTCATCTTGTAATCCGTCGAACTGTACATATTGCTCCACCATTTGTATGATGCTAGGCTTAAGCTCGAAGTTATTGTTCGCAATTGCAGGTCGAACAATACTTATTTCAGTCCCCTCCAGGTTGGGTCGAGCATAATCGGACATGGTCCTTTGCTGAGCCATTCCTGGGTTGGGATCTCCCATTTCAGAATTAAAATTACAATCACCGTCGGAATCCTCAACCGCTGTTTGAGAAGTGGAAGCCCTGAATCATAGTTGTCTCCGAAAGGAGCGTTCGATTTCTGGGTCCAAATCAACAAGTAGCGACGGATTCGAACGGGTCATGCACTAAAAAAAATGAAGGAGAAATGGAAATAAAAACTTGAAGAAAGAAAGAAAAGAAAGGAATTTTTTTTTTGATTTTTGCAGAAGTAATAGCGTAAGCGCTTTCTTAATATTGACGAAAAAAAATCTCCCCGGCAACGGCTCCAAAAACTTGATGGGCTAAAACCCGAACAGGCAAGTGTACCTGTCGAATTGTAGTATCAAGGTCGTATTAAAACACGGGGTTGTCAAGTACTGCTACTCACGCTTGAACTATTATCCTACCGGAAGAAAGTGGGTTTTGAGAATTTTTAAAATCAAACTGAAACGAAATCTAAAACGGAACTATGGATTAAAAGATAGCACTTGATCGATGATTCACCATGAAAAGAGATAGGAGGAATAAAAAATAATATTTTATAATTGCGACTTAACTCGACCGTGACAGATCCAAAAATAAGACAAAATCTCGCTAGAGCATTAAGTCTTCTAACTTATAGACGCTTTGATCGAAATCTCTTTACAAATCAAAGGGGCCTAAAGTTGCATTATCGAGATGATCCGCACTATTGGTTTTGACTCCAATCCGGAGGATTTACGTCGTCCTATCTCTAGGATTGCATGCAACTCCTTCCCTCTTTGAGTGATCTTTCAAATCAATGAGTCTCTCGACTATTATGAAATGAGATCAAAGGCCTACTACCGTATACCGGAAATATGGAGTCGGCTCGAAATAAATCAAAGAGGGATCGAGCAAAAGTTAGCAAAAATAAAATTTCGAAGTAAAAATAATTCTTATCTCAAATCATGGATCCTCATGATCAAATGCTAAAGAAAATTAGCTACGCATAATGGAAATTGAAATCAAAGTAGGATGAAAGAAATTCATATTCATTACTTGCACAAATAAAAAAGAACGTAATATTTAAAAAGGACAATAATATATTAAGTTGAAAGAAAAGGATTACAAAAATGAAAAAACTACAACAATAATGAAAGAAAATAACAACTCACTAACACTCTCCACTTTCCAACTCAACACTCTCATTCAACTTAAAACTTCACTTCCCAAAAATTTCTCCCCTTGGCTTGAGGGATGGGGTGGCTTTTATAGGAGATGGAGAAGGATCTAGAATGAAATGAAGAGGAGGAGGCCAAGGGGGGTGGCCGGCCATGTGTAGGGGAGAGTGTTCATGCATGACATTAAATGAAGGAGAGAGAGGAAGTTGGATTCATTGCATGCAATTTGTGGAAATAAAATAGAGAATATAAAATAGAGAGGGGGAGATGAATGAGGAATAAAGAGGGGGGGAAGAGAGGGGCCGGCCAAGCATGAATGAGAGATTCATGCATGTGGAAATTAATGAGGATGGGAGAGAGAGGATATGCATGAATGTGGATTGAATAAAGAAAAAAAAGAAATAAAAGAGGGAGAGAAAGAGGGGTGGCCGGCCATATGAATGAGAGATTGCATGAATGCAATAAATGATGAGGGAGGGGGGAAAATGAGTGGCCGACCACACATGGATGAAGTGGGATGCACTATATGGGCTTGGGAAGCTTGAAGAGGGGCTGAATGCATCATGTAGGCTTCAAGGAAAAGGGCCGGGCTGCTCCAAACTTCAAGGGCTGCATGTAGGGGGCTGCATTATGTAGAGGGGCTGCACCATAAGTGGCCGGGCTGCACCATGTGGACTGTTTTGGTGGAAGAGGGCTACTCCAATTGGGTTGCATTATGTAGTGGTCGGGCTGCATCATGTGGGCTGTTTTGGTGGAAGAGGGCTGCTCCAATTGGGCTTGATCAAGTGAAAGGGCTGCACTAGCATGGGCTTTGAACCTACAAATAAAGCAAAATAAAATATTAGCTAATACAAATAAGACTAAACATAGCATATCATACTATTAATTAATTATATTCATAACAAAATACAAGTAAACATAAAACATAAAACATGTACTAAAACTATAGATTTTTATATCAAAACATGACAAAATAAAATTGCAACATAACAAGCAAATAAAACTATAATAAAACTAGGAATTATAATATCCTAACACAAAAAGACTTTAAGAAGAAATAAAACAAAACATGCATAAAAATACTTGAAACATATAATTAAACTAGGAATTTTGCATACTAAACTATCCCAAAAACGATGACTAAAATAAGTCATCAGACACTTTCGTCAATCGATCTACGATCACCCAGATGACGTCGTTTCCCTTCCGTGACGTGCCAACCCATGCACAAAGTTTATAGTAATATCGTCGAACTTCCACTCCAGGATAGACAAGGACTTCAAAAAACCTCCAGGCTTCTCACACTCTGCCTTCAATAAGGCGCACATTTGACACTTCGCCACATAAAGTGCCACGTCCTTCTCAAGTCCTGGCCACCAGAATAGCTTCTTCATATCACGGTACATCTTCGTGCTCTCTGGGTGAATTGAGTACTTGGTATGATGAGCCTCGTACATCAATTCCACCCGCAGTTCACCCACATTTGGGACGCACATACGATTGTCCTTCCATAACAATCCATCCACAACATGAAATTGGGAATTTGACCCATCCAAAGCCTCATCCATGATTTGCTTCATGTTGCTATCCAGATCCAGAGCCTGTCGAATCTGATCAGCCAGGTCATACTAAACTTCTGTCCAGTTCAATTGCGCTTCGGCACTAGTCTGCTTGTCAACACAAGAGATCTCTAATGCCTCCAACTCCCGAATCAAACGCTCATCATGAACTGACAACCAATTGGCTTGCGCAGGGGGCCTGCGACTCAACACATCCATAACCGCATTGCCTTTCTCAGGCACATAATGATTCTTGAATGTGTAGTCCCCTAGGAACTCTATCCCTCTCTGTTGTCTCATGTTTAGATACTTTTGATCCAACAAGTACTTCAGGCTCTTGTGGTTGGTATAGATATCGACCTTCACACCGTACAGGTAATGCCTCCACAACTTCAGGGCAAATATCACGGTCGTTAACTCCAAGTCATGGACCGGATAATTCCTCTCATCTACCTTTAGCTGACGCGAGCCATAAGCTATTACACTTCCATGCTGCAGTAGAACACAACCCAATCCACTGCCCGGAGCATCACTGTAGATCTCAAAGCCTTCGGTCCCATACGACGAACTTAGAACAGTCGCCGTGGTCAACCGACTTTTCAACACTTCGAAAGCTTGTACGCACTCATGCATCCAAACAAACTTCTGCCCGTTCCCCGTCAGATTCGTGAGGGGTAATGCTATCCGCGAGAAGTTCTCCACGAAGCGCTTGTAATACCCGGCAAGCCCCAGAAAACTCCGGACTTCCGCTACCATAGACAGCACTGGCCACTCACGTATAGAAACTATCTTCGCCGGATCCACCGTAATTCCCTCTCCACTAACTATGTCACAAAGGAACGCTACTGAGGATAACCAAAACTCGTATTTGGAGAACTTGGCGTACAGTTGGTTCCTCCTCAGCGTCTCCAACACCAAATGCAGATGCTTAAAGTAATCCTCCTTACACTGCGAGTACACCAATATATCGTCGATAAAGACGATCACGAAATGGTCCAGGAACTCTCTGAAAGTTCTGTTCATCAGATCCATGAACACAGATGATGCATTAGTCAGCCCAAACGGCATGACGGTAAACTCATAATGTCCGTATCTCGTGCTGAAAGCTGTCTTGGCGATATCACTTTCTCTTATCCTCAGTTGATAATATCCGGATTTAAGATCCAATTTCGAGTACACCGATGACCCGACTAACTGATCAAACAGATCATTTATCCTTGGGATCGGGTACTTGTTCTTCTTCATTAACTTATTCAGCTCTCAATAATCGATACAGAGTCGCAAGCTTTTGTCCTTCTTCTTAATAAAAAGGACCGGTGCGCTTCAAGGTGACGAACTCGGACGCACATAACCCTGTACCAACAGCTCTTGAAGTTGAATCTTCAGCTCCACCATCTCCTTAGGCACTAACCGATATGGGGAACGAGACACATGTTTGGCTCCTAGCACTAGCTCAATAGTGAATTTAATGTCCCGATGAGGAGGGGCTCCAGGGAGATCGCCAGGGAACACGTCAGGGTACTCAGATACCACTAGGATGTTGTCCAAAGCAGGCTTAGGCTTTGAAGCCTCCACTAGCGTGAAGAACAGCTCTGCCCCAGCACGAACTGCCTTAACCACCTGAAGAGCAGACATCAAAGTCTTGCTCGACCCTTTCAAGCCCGCAAATATCGTCTCACGACCAGCTCCCAATTTGACCTCCTTACAGTTACAATAAATGTATGCCTGCTACTCCGAGAGCCAGTCCATACCAAAAATCACGTCGAATTCCACTAACGGCAGTAACGACGCTTGTAAGTCAAACTCTTGACTACCAATTTGTATCTTCAAGCCACAGACTCTATCTGCACGCATTGAACACCCATTAGGCAACAACACATCCAATTTGTCCTTTGCCATCGAAGTAGGTACTCCGATGCGCGATACAAATCCTTCGGACAAAAGGGAGTGTGAAGCTCCCGTATCAAAGAGGGCTCTCGCCGGATTATTGAAAATCAAAACAAAGCCTATACAAGCAACATTAAGCTAACATGCGTAAGTTAACAAGTATTTAAAGATAAGTTGATATAAATTTAAACTGTATCAGTCACCACATCAGCTTGCTTTATGGCCTCCTGCTGGCCAAGGTTATAGACTCTAGGTTGAGCTGTAGCATAGTGGGATGCGATTGACTCCACCGCCTTGCCCTTCCCCTCATAGGTTGCTCCCGACTTCCTCTCGGACTTTGGACGTCCGCTCCAACAGTCTCGGGAAAAGTGTCCTGGCTTTCCACAGTTATAGCATGCGACCGGGGTTCGGCCTATAATTGCCCCGAAGCACCGGAAGAAGGGGCTGGACCCGAAGTCATAGCCTTCTTATGGAACTTACGAAACCCAGACTTTGAGGTAGTCGGCACCTTGAACTCTGTCTTTTTTAGCACCAGAGTCTTTCTTCGGTTGCACATTCCTCAGATCCTTCTCCAAAGACCGGGCCATATTGACCAGGGTCAAGAAGCGCTACGTCATAGTCCCTGAGAGCAATAGTCTTAGGTCATCCCTTAGACCCTCATAGAAATGGTTTGTCATATGCTCCTCATCAGCAAATGTAGAGCTATCGTACCGACCCAACCATGTAAATTCGTGGAGATACTCGTCCATGCTACTCTCTCCTTGCATTAAATTCTGTAATTCATTCTCCATCGCAATCCTCCGAATCGAGGGAAGGTACCTTGCAAAGAATAGTCTCAAAAATTCTTTCATCGAGATGTCCGTGAGTTGCCTTCCCCTCAAGTGATGTAGCACTAAACCTTCCCACCACAGCCTTGCATCTCCGTCCAATAGGAAAGTGGCTATGGTGGTCTTCTGTCACTCCTCCGTTTCTGTAGCTGTCAAGACTCTCTTTACTCGGGAGAGCCAATCCTCAGCTTGGGATGGGGTTCTTGTCCCCGAGAACACCGAAGGATTGAAGCCCATAACATGCTTGAGCTGTTTTTTAGTTTCTCTCATAGGTACCAATAACTCGACCATTACTTGCTCCACCCTTCTCGGTTCTGCCGCTTGAAGCAGTAGATGCTCCACTACAGGGGCGGGCTGCTGCATTTGTCTTGCAGTCTGGGCATTTATCATAGCGAACACCGCTTCAGCCACCCATCTTATGGTTTCTGCCAAGGGAGGTGTTGCAGGCACGTCATTCGGTGCGCTACTTGCCTAAGAAACCGAGCGTTCTGACGGTCCTGCACCACTCCTTGCCACCTATAGTCGTACAAAACACCATTAAGTGACCGAACAATAATGCAAAAAGCAATTATAGGAACACATGGGTTTCCCAAACATGTGTATTTTCATTCCTAAGTGGACATTCATGACTTCTTTTTATGTTATAATGATGACACACATAAACACATGTGCTCAGCACCCCTTAAAAGAATTCATCCACGAATTCATTTAAGCATGACCGAAACCGGTAGTCCGATACCAAATTGTAACACCTCCTATCTATCACATAGCATATAACATTAGGTCCGGTCGGGGCCCGACGCCATATACCACAGACAGACCGAAAGGTTACGAAATGAAACCATCCTTCCAATAGCAAACGTCCTACACAGAGCACATTCTAGCGGAAGCATTTTAAATGTTGCAAAGAAAGAACCCAGACACAACATCAATGTCCACTAAAATAACCCAAAAAGGAATGAGCGTACAAATACACAAAATACTTGGCCTTATGGCCTTACAGGAGTTTACTTATACAAATAATGTCTTCCAAACATCGGTACGCAAGCAGGTCACACATGAGACTAAAAGTAAACATTAGCATAGGCCTTCGAGGACCGGCTCAGCAATAAGGGCTTTTGCCTGCTATTTGCCACTAGGCTCCGCAACACCTACAATAAACAATCCACCGCAGCGGTGGCAAACAAAAGCAACGGTCAGCTAAAGCTGACCAAATTATAACGACCCCACCCCTAAACTCGGGGCGGCGATGCTCCTTCCTTGCACTTTATTAGTATAGCCAAATAGTAGTGAAATTACACTTCATCACAGGCATAGGCACGTACGATCACACACCTCGTGCTCTCAAGGCACATTCTCAGTGAACCCGGTCAAAATCCGTGGTCTCACCACCGCCCCTTGGAAGGCAAATCTCGTGAGCATTTTAGTCTTTCCGGCCTAAGCCTATGTCACAACCCGCATTTTCTCAACGATAAAAATCGTATCAGAGCAAGAGAAAACACGTGCCGTGATGCCACGTCATGCAGGGGATAACTGCACACGCTCAGGCAAAACTCCCGACCTTAGATTTTAAGGAAAATTGTTGATTAAATAAGAAAGAAGATCAGTTATGTTGAAAGGCCGTATCCCTCGGCACGGTGGATCAGCTAGTCCACAATTAAAATATATATTTATACGCAGCAGAAAATACTTTGGTTCAATTAAGTTGACACCCTAATGAGCATAAGTGTCCCCGAGAGACGACTCATGGTATGCACAATTCTAAAGTGAATATAATATATATGAAAGATAGTCTTTTTACGCTAAGGAAATATAGTGTCTTTGTTTTATAAATATGTTATGCATGAGGTACATATAGTAATACTTTTAGGGTTTAAAGTATCCAACATGCAATCTAGCAAAAATCCTTCCCAGAAGCAAGTAACCAACCGCAAATAGGCAAAAACAGCAGTTTAAGTTCATACCCAGCATCGCAAGAAGCCACCAGTGGGCGCCAACAACCTGACACGAACCCACTGGTGGGTATGTATGTCTATATAGAAAGGTAAAGAACTACCTCACAAAATCGGGGATCCGCTATCTCAACTACCCAAGAGGCCACAAACCAGCCCCTCCAAAAGAACTAGCCGCTAAACCGGCTACAACCTGGACCTGAGGCATTCAAGAAAAGAACACCTCATCAAGGAAATAATCAAAAGGTAAATGAAGCATTAGAATTGTGAGCAAAAAAAAAGAAGGGTTTACCAACCCGGCAACAAGCTGCTATAAGCAAAAGAAAGGGCATGACAGTAAGAAAAGAGCACTGTCTAAAGCACAGCAAAGCACACCAAGTGCGAGCAATAAAGGCAATATACCCTATAAAAGAGTCTGCAACAGCTACAAGACATGCACATATATGCCAAAAGAAAGAGTAAACAAAAACAGGGAAGGGACTAACAGTCCTAACACGTGGGTAAGTGGCAGTGGTCAAAACATGGATCTGAATACATAACCAAAATCAGATCCAAAAAGGGCTAATGGGTCACCAGTGGCAGCTTTAGGGTCCCACACACACCAACCCAAACCGGGGCAAAAAGGCGGTGGCCACAGCTCTCCACATCAAAATCCACCCCTCTAGAGGCCACCAAAACTCCACCACCTGCCACAACCCAAGAGTCGGCATGCAAAAAATTAGCCGATCACCCAATTCCACCCCCTAGAGAAAGGGAAAAAAGTCACACTAACAATCCTAAGGAAATATGCGAACCCAAGACAGAAATGTCGAGCCCACTCGACGCGGCGTTGAGTAAACTCCACTCACTTGACGCCAAAATACTTAGCCGCAAGAATCCTACGCTGGATGACGGCGTTGAGTGAACTCGGCTCACTCGACGCTGTCAGCGCTTTCCACTTAGGGTAAACGTAAGTCTCGTTAAAACCGCAACCTAAGCTCTCTCAACGCGCGAAAATAGAGAGTGGGAAATTTAATTCCAATCCTCCGTTCCATCCTAACTACTCGGGGCTACTGCAACTAAACCTAAACTATAACTAACCGCAACCTCACCCTAACTCTAACTACCAACTATACACCAAACCTTAGAGAAAAGAGAGAACGTTGATTTTAATTGTAAGAAAAAAGCAATGAAACATCCCATGACTGAAAGGAAGGAAAAAGACATCATAGTACTCTAATTTTTTAAGGAGGAAAAAGATACGGAATGCAGAAGTATTGCACAAGAAATGAAAAATAGAGTAAAAGTTAGAAATAATTTGGCAAGGGCAAGGGAGCCACTTGCCTCTACCTCTCCGGAAAAACAACAGCCACACCACCGCTTGGCTCCGGCGGCAAGATCGGCCACCTAGAAGACCAAAGCTGAAACTTGAGGAAAGAAAAGGAATCAGATATTTACAATTCCTGGAATCAAACCCTAAATCAAGAAAAACTTACATGGAAGGGAAGATCTGGACGAGAGCAAGCCAACTCCGCTATCGTACGAGAAAAACGAGCTCTAACCCTCCCGAAATCACCGGCCAAAACAACCACCGCCTCCTCTCAAAACCCTTCCGCTGGAAGCTCTCCAGACTCGGGAACGATGAAAATGAGGAGGAAAAATGGTTCACGGCAACAAAAGATGATTTCAGGAGAAAAAGTACGGAACACGCCCAAGACACGCCCGTGACACGGCCCGACACGCCCGTGTCACGGGGCGTGTACTAACTCGACGAACGTCGATCTCCACTTGACGAAACATGGGACACGCCCCCGACACGCCCGTGACACGGCCCGACACGCCCGTGTCATGGGGCGTGTACTCACACCCCTACCCACTCGACGAAAGTCGATCTCCGCTCGACGAAACAGGTGACACGCCCTGTGACACGCCCGTGTCACAGACCGTGTACCAACTCGAACACCACCCGACGATCGTGGAGCGCCGATCGTCGAACAGAGAGACACGCCCCGTGTCACGCCCGTGTCCGATACGACACGCCCGTGACACGGCCGTGTTCTCACCAAAACATCGCCTGACGACCGTCGAGCGCAGCTCGACGAACCGAAGGGGGACACACCCTGTGACACGCCCGTGTCACAGGCCGTGTTCCTACCAAAACACTCATCGACCAGAAACCGTCGACCACAGGAAAAAGAGCTCTACCCAAGCACGACACGCCCTGGGTCACGCCCGTGACCCAGGCCGTGTCACCCAAACTTACACAAAAAGGAAACCTGCTAACTCCTTAGCAAAATTTAAGGCACCAGCCTACAAGCTCAGCCACACCAGACCACGCACAGTACATCAAACATTACAAATATTACAGCTAACCAAAAACAAACGTCGAAACGACGCGAAAATGATCGATCCCGGACTCTGACCAGAACTCGCACCGTAGCTAAAATACCCAAGCTACTAAAACAACAGTGAGGTAGAAAACAACATCCGACGATCGCACGCTCGGGCTAACACCTCCCGAAGCAAAAACAGAAGCATTTCCCTAAGAGGCCCAACCGAGTCACCAAAACAGACTCTGGCTAGCTGGGGAAATTTGCCAACAGGCTACAACCAGGCTACACCAGGAACCTAAAGAGCTAAGACCACGCTCTTCAACGGCGAAAGGCCGGAAAAAATGCGTCATCGTAACGCCAATCCAAGATCAAACAAAATCAAGAAAATCGGGGGCGTTACAGCCACTCCCCCTAAAAGAAAGTTTCGCCTCGAAACTTTACTCACAACACTCCTATGAAGAAGGAGAGAGAAAGAGCCAGGAAAGGGCTATATATAAATAAATAAAGCAAAAGATACCATACACAAGATCAGGGAAACAGATGAGGGTGAACCTACTCATAGCCGATTCCAATTCCCACGTCGCGCTTTCTACATCCTGATTCCTCCATAAAACTTTAACCATAGGAATAGTCTTCTTCCGCAGCACACGAACCTGAGAATCCAGAATGCGGACAGGAACCCCCACATAAGAAAGATTCGGTTCCAACTGAGGCACAGAATCCAAAACCTGCCTGCCATCCATTACACATTTCCGCAGCTGACTGACGTGGAAGACATCATGCACGCCCGAGAAATTTGTGGGCAACGCCAGCCTATAAGCTGATATCCCAATCCGCTCAACAATCGGAAACGACCCCACGTACCTCGGGTCCAACTTCCTGTTCTTGCCAAACCTCTTGGCTCCGATCAACGAGGAGACCTTTAAGAACACCGAGTCCCCCACCACAAAGTCCAAGTCCGATCTACGCCGATTGGCGTTTTTCTCATATCTCTCCTGGGCTATCCGAAGCTTTTCCCGTATAAGCTTCATAGCGGATTCCATCTCCTCGAGCGCTTTTGGACCCAACAAAGGTCTCTCGCCAACCTCAGCCCAAAACAAAGGAGTCCTGCAGCGCCTCCCGTACAAAGCTTCAAAAGGAGCCATTTGCAAGCTTTCTTGATAACTGTTGTTATACGCAAATTCCATAAGCCGCAAGCGCTCATCCCATGCTCCTCCGTGGTCCAGAATATAGCATCAGATCATATCTTCCACAATCTGATTCACTCGCTCCGTCTGACCATTGGTCTGTGGATGATAAGCCGTGGAATATCTCAAATCTGTATCCAACCCCTCTTGAAGGATCTTCCAAAAACGAGACGTAAACCTAGAGTCTCGATCTGATATGATACTCACGGGTACACCATGCAATCTAATAACCTCATCCAGATACAGCTCGGCTATCTTCCTCATCGGATAATCGATCTTAAATGGCACGAAGTGAGCACTCTTCGTCAATCTGTCTACGATCACCCAAACTGAATCATGCCCCTTAGGAGATCTCGGTAAGCCTGTAATGAAATCCATCGAGATACTCTCCCACTTCCACATCGGAATCTCTAAGGGAGCCAGCTTGCCACCAGGCCTCCCATGGTCGGCTTTCACTCGCCTGCAGGTGAAACATTCTGAAACAAATCTGGCTATGTCCTTCTTCATCCCATACCACCAGGCAATCTGCTTTAAATCATGATACATCTTGGTAGATCCTGGATGGTAGGCAACACTAGATCCGTGGGCTTCTCTGCACACCATATCCCGGATATCTCCAACTGCGTGGATGCAAAATCTGCCACGATACTTCAAGGTACCCGCATCATCTACAGAGAAATCTGGTAGTTCACCTTTTTCAGCTCGAAGATACAAATGCAGAAGATCGGGATCATCCTTCTGATGCAGTCTCGTAAGCGCAATCCACAAAGGTTCTGCCACTGCTAAGCTACTCTGCGAATCGCAGCTTCCCACAGAAATGTCCATCAAAAGAAACTCTTCCACTAGACGCTCGGCGGAGAGATTGAAAATCTTACCTGACTTCCGACTCAGGGCATCGGCCACCACATTCGCTTAACCCTGATGGTACTGGATTTCAACATCATAGTCGGCCACGTACTCCAACCACCGTTGCTGGCGCAGATTCAATTCTTTCTGAGTGAAGAAATACTTCAGACTCTTATGATCCGTGAAAATCTTGCACTGCGCACCGTATAGCAAATGCCTCCACAATTTCAACGCATAGATCACAGCTGCAAACTCCAGGTCATGCGTAGGGTAATTCCTCTCGTGAGTCTTTAGCTGCCTCGACCCGTACGCAATCACCTTACCGCCCTACATCAAAATGTAGCCCAGTCCGACATGCGACGCATCCACATATATATCATACTCACTATCTTCAGTAGGCAAGGACAAAATTGGAGCTGAACATAACCTTCTTTTTAGTTCCTCAAAAGCCTCCTCACATTTGCCATCCCATATTAAGGCTGCATTCTTCTGCGTCAACCTGGTCAACGATGCAGACAAGGTAGAGAATCCCTCTACAAATCTTCTATAATATCCAGCCAAGCCCAAAAAGCTTCTGATTTCTTTGGGAGTAACAGGCCTCGCCCACTCCATAACAGCATCGATCTTTTCTGAGTCCACCGATATTCCCTCCTTATTAACCACGTGGCCAAGAAAAGAAACTTGAGGCAACCAAAATTCGCATTTGCTCAGCTTGGCGTATATCTTGTGGTCTCTCAGAGTCGCCAAGACTAGTCGCAAATGTAGATCATGCTCCTCCTCATCTTTAGAGTACACCAAAACATCGTCTATAAAGACAATCACAAACTTATCCAGAAAGTCCTTGAAAACTCTGTTCATCAGATCCATAAAAGCTGAGGGCGCATTAGTCAAACCAAATGACATAACCAAAAACTCAAAATGCCCATGACGAGAGCGGAATGCCGTCTGCGGAACATCTGACTCCCGAATCCTCAACTGGTGATAGCCCGAACGAAAATCTATCTTGGAAAACACGGCACTACCACGCAGTTGGTCAAAAGATCGTCAATCTGAGGCAAAGGGTACCTGTTCTTAACAGTAACCTTGTTCAGCTCTCTATAGTCGATGCATAGCCTCATCGACCCATCTTTCTTTTTAACGAACAGCACTGGTGCACCCCAGGGAGAAGAACTCGGCCTTATGAAACCTTTTGCCAACATCTCATCCAACTGAATTCGCAACTCTTCCAGCTCTCGCGGGGCCATCCGATACGGCGCCTTGGCAATAGGACGCGTGCCTGGCTCCAAATCTATAACAAACTCGACATCTCGATCGGGTGGAAGACCGGGAAGATCATCAGGAAACACATCAGATAAGTCACATACCACAGGAATCTCTTTCAAACACGGCACTCGAACAACTGTCCCTACCAGAGAGACCACACAGGCAAAACAGCTAGAATCAAGCAACTTACGAGCACGCACCGCAGAAATACCCGGAGACTCCTGGAGAGAATACCCATAAACGCTCCTTGGCTGACCGTTGTCTTTGACGAAGTCCAAGCGCTTACCCTTGCACTGGATCACAGCATCGTACCTTGACAACCAGTCCATGCCCAAGATAACATTGTAGTCCTCCACGTCAATCACCTTCAGATCTGCCTTGGCTAGAAAATCCCCCAACAAAATTGGACAATCAAGGACACCCAGGTCCGTAACCACAGAGTTGCCGGAGGGGAACTTAACGCAAAAGGCACCACCAACACGATCTAGGCCCAAACCGAACCGCTCCACGAAGGCTCTAGCCACAAACGAGTGGGTAGCGCCTGAATCGAAGAGAACGCGTGCCCAACGGTTCTTTACCTTAAATCGTCCTACAAATAGCGCACACATCTAAGGCCACAAACGCTAAAACGAAAACTACAACCAAAAAGGGAACATAACGAAACGACTGGGGAGGAGTCGAACCTGAGATAACCTGGGTCGAAGTCTGCGCTTCATCTGCCGAAAGCACATTCAGCTTCCCTTTTCCTCTATCCAATTGCTGAGGCGGGGGCAAAGCCTGGAGGGGAACTGGCTTCATAATAGGCTGTGACTGTGGGCACCTTGTCTTGAGATGGCCCTTCTGTCCGCACTGAAAACAGACCTTATCTTTTAACCAGCAACGGGCAGCCTCATGCCCCTTCCTTCCACACAAGGCATAGACCGAGTCTCCTCGGGGGGCACCCTGAATCGCATGCACCTGTTCCTTCTTCTGCGCTCCCCACCTTTTGAAACACTTCTCAAATGGGTGGCCTGGCCGGCCACAGAAACTACAAACCTCTTTGTTTTTCTTTCTCGAGACAGCATCAGGTTCCTGAGGGCTCTTCCCTCCACCGGACTTCCGCTTATCCTTCCTCAACTGCTGGCCTCTATTCTTGGCATTCTCAATGGCCTCAACTCTCAAGGCAGCTTCGACCACGCTGGCATAACTGACTGCTCTGTAGGCATTCGCTAACTACTGAATGTCACTTCTAAGTCCACCCAGAAATCGCTTAACTCGGTCTGCTTCAACACTCACCAGACCGGGAGCAAACCGACTCAACTTACTAAACTCAATCTCGTACTCACTAACCGTGAGTTTCCTCTGCTTCAAATGGAGAAAGTCATTCATCAGCCGATCCCTCTCGACTGAAGGCAGGAACTTACTCAGCAGCATCACCTTAAATGACTCCCAAGAGCAGCCTGCCATCATGCTCTCTTTCTCCCTCAGCCACCAATTCTTTGCTACGCCCTTGAGCTAGTAAGCAGCGAGCATCACTCTCTGATCGTCCGTAATCCCTGAGTAAGAGAACATCTCCTCAATGGTAATCAGCCAGTCATCCAAAATCATAAAATCTGCTTGCCCATCATAAGTAGGGGGTCTCAGCCGCTGAAACTGGGATATAAACGCCATCTCTGGGGGCACCACCAACAAAGGCATGGGAGCAGCAGGAGGGGCAGGAACAGCTACCCCCTCAGCGGGGTCCGGGACTCTCGGGGTCTGTCCCGCCACCACTGCTACAAGGGACTGAATCTGAGCCTGCATAGCCACCACCTGTCTCGATAAGGCCTCATTACTCTGCCGTAGGTTTTCTACCAATGCCTCGCTCTGCGCTCCTAACGTATCACCCTCGGATTGGGGGGTCGATCTCGTTGCAGGACGTCTCACCATCCTATAATCGCACAAGCTTTAGACAAAACCTAGCCCAACAGCTAGAACAAAACTACCCGGTACATACAAACACACTTAAATATGAACTTCAACTGCAAAACTTGCTCTGGGAGTTGTTTTTTTTTACTATGATGATGTTATGCTTAACCTAGGATGGTTCACCACCATCATACTAACTCATGTGCCTAAACCAGGAATGCATGTATTTGTATTCTTTTTGACTCAAAACCATGTGTGTACATATGTCATCTTGCAAATCTTTAGCTTGGCACGTTGTGCTTATGAAATGTTATGCTATGCATGATGTGCTATGCATTCTAAAAAAAGGCCTTAATGCATGCCATGGGCGGCGTACACATGAAAATGTTATGCATCCTATACTACATAACATTCTCATGCAACGAAAAAAGAAAACTTGCTAGCCGCATTCATGTGGTGAGGTTATGCATCCCATACTACATAACCCTCACATGTTGCCTCCTATGGTGGATCCATATACGAACATATATTATGCATCCCATACTACATAATATGCCCCGTATACTTCTTTATGCTCATGAGTGTAGTGTTCGTGCTTTAGCCAAGACGTGCTGATGACATATTGGTGTGTGTATGGTATGACGCTAACCACTAATGCAAACAAGGGAAAGGTTGCCCGACCATTTGTCAAGCAACCTCCCTCTGATACCAACTGTCACAACCCGCATTTTCTCAACGATAAAAATCGTATCAGAGCAACAGAAAACACGTGCCGTGATGCCACGTCGTGCAGGGGATAACTGCACACGCTCAGGCAAAACTCCCGACCTTGGATTTTAAGGAAAATTGTTGATTAAATAAGAAAGAAGATTAGTTATGTTGAAAGGCCGTATCCCTCGGCACGGTGGATCAGCTAGTCCACAATAAAAAAATATATTTATACGCAGCAGAAAATACTTTGGTTCAATTAAGTTGACACCCTAATGAGCATTAGTGTCCCTAAGGGAAGACTCATGGTATGCACGATTCTAAAGTGAATATAATATATAGGAAAGATAGTCTTTTTACGCTAAGGAAATATAGTGTCTTTGTTTTATAAATATGTTATGCATGAGGTACATATAGTAATGCTTTTAGGGTTTAAAGTATCTAACATGCAATCTAGCAAAAATCCTTCCCAGAAGCAAGTAACCAACCGCAAATAGGCAAAAACAACAGTTTAAGTTCATACCCAGCATCGCAAGAAGCCACCAGTGGGCGCCAACAACCTGACACGAACCCACTGGTGAGTATGTATGTCTATACAGAAAGGTAAAGAACTACCTCACAAAATCGGGGATCCGCTATCTCAGCTACCCAAGAGGCCACAAACCAGCCCCTCCAAAAGAACTAGCCGCTAAACCGGCTACAACCTGGACCTGAGGCATTCAAGAAAAGAACATCTCAGCAAGGAAATAATCAAAAGGTAAATGAAGCATTAGAATTGTGATAAAAAAAAGAAGGGTTTACCAACCCGGCAACAAGCTACTATAAGCAAAAGAAAGGGCATGACAGTAAGAAAAGAGCACCGTCTAAAGCACAGCAAAGCACACCAAGTACGAGCAATAAAGGCAATATGCCCTATAAAAGAGTCTGCAACAGCTATAAGACATGCACATATATGCTAAAAGAAAGAGTAAACAAAAGCAGGGAAGGGACTAACAGTCCTAACACGTGGGTAAGTGGTAGTGGTCAAAACATGGATCTGAATACATAACCAAAATCAGATCCAAAAAGGGCTAAGGGGTCACCAGTGGCAGCTTTAGGGTCCCACACACACCAACCCAAACCAGGGCAAAAAGGCGGTGGCCACAGCTCTCCACATCAAAATCCACCCCTCCAGAGGCCACCAAAACTCCACCACCTGCCACAACCCAAGAGTCGGCATGCAAAAAATTAGCCGATCACCCAATTCCACCCCCTAGAGAAAGGGAAAAAAAGTCACACTAACAATCCTAAGGAAATACGTGAACCCAAGACAGAAACATCGAGCCCACTCGACGCGCCGTTGAGTAAACTCCACTCACATGACGACAAAATACTTAGCCTCAAGAATCCTATGCTGGATGACGGCGTTGAGTGAACTCGGCTCACTCGACGCTGTCAGCGCTTTCCACTTAGGGTAAACGTAAGTCTCGTTAAAACTGCAACCTAAGCTCTCTCAACACGCAAAAACAGAGAGTGGGAAATTTAATCCCAATCCTCCGTTCCATCCTAACTACTCGGGGCTACTGCAACTAAACCTAAACTGTAACTAACCGCAACCTCACCCTAACTCTAACTACCCACTGTACACCAAACCTTAGACAAAAGAGAGAACGTTGATTTTAATTGTAAGAAAAAAGCAATGAAACAACCCAGGACTGAAAGGAAGGAAAAAGACATCCTGGTACTCTAATTTTTTAAGGAGGAAAAAGATACGGAATGCAGAAGTATTGCACAGGAAATGAAAAATAGAGTAAAAGTTAGAAGTATTCCAGCTCCATCCTCTAAATGTCACAAGGACTCAACTCCAGCACAGTCTCCTGAACATTCTCCAGCTAGGACTCCAACACAATCTCATGTTGCCCTCAAAGACCAGCAAGACACAATTCTTATTTTTGATGAGACCTCTCCAGAGCTAGCAGAAGCTCCTCTCAGAAACCTAGATTTCTCTCTCCCTCAGGTTATAGAAGAAGGGGGTGCTATCATTCCTACCACCAGAGCTCACAGCTCTGTGATCATTGAAGAAATAGCTCCATGGGTAACTCCTCCCCTTCCTTCTGCTGCTCCTTCAACTACTGCTGCTGCTGCCTCTCCCTCTCCAGATTTGCTGTCCCAAATCTCTTTCCTGCTGCAAGAACAAAGAAATTATTTTGATACTTCTCTAAAGACTGTAACTGACAAGGTAACTGCTCTCGAGACTGAGATGAGCAGAGGTTTTGCTGAAATTCAGCATAATTCAGACAAGCTCAAGTACTTATTTCAACTTGGTGGCAAAGCCCTAGACCACACTACCACTAGTGTTGGAAATGTTATGGAACAAGGTGTCACCCTTGCAAACAATCAGATAGAGCTAGATAAGAGAAATGAAACCAACAAAGAGAAAATTTGTGAAGAAGTTGGTCTTTTCAAAGAAGATACTATAGAGAAGTTATCTGTTGAAATCAAAAAGGGGTAGGGATTGATCAAAGAACTCAAAGAACAAGTAGAAAAATCAGCTGCTCAGAAGTCAGATGTATGGGAAACTCATGTGAAGATAACTCATGATGAAGTGCTAGCCCAGATACAGAGTGTCAAATTTCATACCTATGACACTACTGTCTGGATGCACAATCAGATTCTGCCAGACCTTACTGTTGACCCCAACATCATTCCTCATCATTTAAATCCTCTAGCTACAGATGTATCTGCTCCATCTGCTCCATCTACTCCATCTGCTCCAGCTGCTCCTCTGCAACCTACCTTCTCTCCCAGGCCTGGAGACACAGTTGCTCCTCTAGACACCTATGCTCCATGTTGGGAAGAAGATCCTGCTGACATTTTCCTTCAGGCTCCTTCAGAGATCAAAACTTACAAGAAGAAAAGGAAGTATGGTGAAGGCCACTCTTCTAGCAAGACTGCTCCTACTAAAACTACTGAACATGCTGAAGTTTGGTCTCCAACCTCCAAATCCCTGATTCTGGAAACTCTCAGATTAGTTATGGAATTCCATGAGAGCAGGAATATTCATTACAGCTCATATTAATGGGAACTTTATGAAAAATCCATAACCAAGAGAAGAATCTATGACAGAGAATATAGGAGGAACAACCCTGCAGCCCCTCCTAGACCTCCCAAGTATTATCCTAAACCCTACTGCTACCAGAGGAGATAACAAGAGAAATTGGACAGACAACAGAATCAAGGCTGACTTTCAAGGATTTTTGAGAGTGTGGAATGATTGATTGCAGAATTGATAATGTTGGGTATTCTTATTTATATAATTCTAAGTTTTTGCTCTTATTACCCTTTCTCATAGTCTATTGCTTGCTTGCACATTTTCTACTTAGCTTCTTTTTATGTCTATAATTCACCTTAGTGTAAAGGGTTCTGACTTCAACAAATAGGGGGAGATTGTTGGGAACTATGTCCACATTAACCCAGATTTGATGAAGTCACCCTGGAACTAAGATGAATTAGGTTGTATTTGATGCTTTGTTTGAGTTATGTGTTTGCAGGACTCCAATGGGAAGTGTAGACCAATGTTAGTCTACAATGGGTCACCAAACACAGGACCATACAGTGTAATCCCTCATTGTGTGTTCCAAAGTGTTGACTAAAGTGTAGCCTCTCTATTGGGATACACTTCATATTCAAGCTATAGGACTGTGTAATGACTTGGTGCTGATTCCCTTCTAGTAGAAGAAAAATTTATGACAGAAATTTTTCTAAGTGTTTTTCTCGAGTAGGTCTTTAACTACTCGAGTAGATTACTTGAGATATACTCGAGTAAAACTTATGCATACTCGAGTAATAAAATTCCTCCTCTCGTGAAGTTAAGTAAATTACTCGAGTAGTTCACTGACATACTTGAGTAGCTTACTTAACTACTCGAGTAGATCACTCTTCCTCCTCAAGTTGCCCAAAATTTAGTTTCCAATTTTTTTTTCTAAGTGATTTACTCGAGTAGGTACTTTATATACTCGAGTAGTTATCGACACTGTGTCGAGTAACTCTCCTCTCTGTGTCGAGTAGTTAAGAAATACTCGAGTAAGTCTTTCGTATACTCGAGAAGATTTCTTTTCTCTTGAGTAGCTCAATCTGACTACTTGAGTAGCTGTTTTTCCCGTGTGCAGAATATTTCTAAGTGTTTGTCTCGAGTAGTTCTTCTAACCACTCGAGTAGTTCAATTCTGCATACTCGAGTAGTATAACTTGTACTCGAGTAGCTCAACTCCTTCCCGAGAAACTTTTCTGTGTACTCGAGTAGATCTTCTAAAATACTCGAGTAGTTGATTATATGCACTCGAGTAGTTGTCTTCTATATACTCGAGTAGTCATGAATTATATACCCGAGTAATATTTCTTTGCTTACTCGAGAAGTTCTTGACCTACTCGCGTAGTTTTATACCTACTCATGTATATGACCTCATTTTCTCTGAAATTTCTTCTATATCCAGATTTGACAGATTTTCAAATTCCGTGACATGATTGGTCCACGTGTACGTCATTAAAACCAATTATGACCGTTATTAGTACTCCGATAAAAGGTCTTGTCTAATCGAGAAACCCTAAGGAGAAAACAAGTTTTTCAAGAAGAAAATCATTCTAAGTTTTGCAGCCGACTCTTTCCAAAAAGAATCGTTGTTTCCTCTCTCTCTCTTCACGAAACGGAAGCCACCGCCGCCACTGTTCTTCTCCGGCAAGGGCTTCGATTTTCAGAGGAAATAAACTAAAGAAAGCTCTCCACATCGAGATCATTTTTCACATACTCATTATCTATACGATCGTGGAAGCAAGGAGTTCAGATCTACTATTGCCGAGAATATTTCTTCAATTTTTCTGATAAAGCCGCACACCAAGAAGAAGATTCCAGTTCCTGTTTTATTTTCAGATCTGAACCAGATAATATCACTGTTTGTATTTTTCAATACTTGTATTTCATTTCTGTAGGAGAATTTTTCTCCGAGTGTAGGAGTTTTCCACTCCGAGTTTGTAGGAAGGTGTTTCTTCCGAGTTGTAGATCCAGTTGGTTGGATTGAGATTGTAGGAACTTTTTTCCGAGGGTAGGATTGATTTTCAATCTGAGATAGTGGAGTAGCCGAGTCTAGTTCATTGCTAGATCATTGAGGGAAAGTGGATGTACCCAAGATCGGGGAACCACTATAAATCTTGTCTCGTCTATGATATTTTAGTAGATAGATCTGTGCTATGTTCTGAGATTTTTTATTCCGCAAAAGACGCACAACTCACCTATTCACCCCCCTCTAGGTGATTTAGGTTGAAAACTATTATCTTCCACAACTCATGGGTCAAAGTGGTAAACTTAGGTTAACCTAGCTCAATTCAAGTGGGCTAATCCCAAGTGGTGTGGCTCATTAGTCTAAGGAATTGGAGTGACACATTTTGGGGCCACCAAATTCAGAGAATGATGACTAAGAGAGTGAAGGAAGGAGTTACTCAATTTTTGAGGGGAGAGAAAATGGAGCTTAATGGTCATTATGACCATGGAGGTTTCAAAACCCCCCACCTTGATGGGCTTTTACTCCTTGGAGGCAGGGGGTTTCAGGTGGTGGCCGGCCAATGTGGTGGCTCAGCCCTTCAAATGGCTGAAACCTAAAATGACCAATAATGGTCATTCATGGTCATTGGAGTTACACCCTTCCCCATCCCAAATTAGGGATCTTAAAAGCATCACTAGGCAAAGGGGAGAAGGTTACTACCTTTATCTGAAGGATTCAAAGCACTTGACTGTGTGTTGTAGAAACCCGATCAGCACCACAACCACCATGGCAAATCAGAGATCAACACGCCTCCAGGCCTCCCAACAGGTCCTCCCTTGCTCCCTATTTCGTCGGTAGATCATAGGAATCAATAGGGATAAGCATCAGGCTCAATTGAGCCCGATCGGGGGTAGAAATTTCCCTAGTTTTTATGAAAAATCAACTTGTCGGGATCGCCGGAATCCACCCCTCCGACGGCTGTGCCGCCGCCTGGCGATAGCCACCAACTCGACGGAGGTGGTGGTAGCGGTGGCCGATCAGGGAGGTGGTCGGTTGGTTGGGATTTTTGGATGGAACAAGGTCCAGGTCGGTGGAATCCTGGCTGTCAGCTGGAGCTTGAAGATGACTGGATGACGCCTATTTTGCACCAAGATTCGTGCGCCTTGATTAAATTCCTAGGAATTAAATGATTTCAATTAAATGATTTTCTGTCACATATTATATAGTTAATGTTTCAATTTATTAAAAATACTTAGATGCTTAATCAGAGAAAATGGTCAACATTCAAATTATAGCTCTATGGGTCTACGTTAAGTTAAAATTTGTTTCAACCCATTAGGTTAAGCGGTTTGACTAGAGCACTCATTTTATTAGGGTCTATACCTAGGGCTAGTCAGAGATTTAAATGTGTGTCTCCACTTCACCACAGGTCCAAATGACCTGAAATTTGGACAGGGAGTCAATATAACCTATACCTAGTTCATGTATAAAAATGGAAATGTTTGGAGATACGTTTTCTATAGTTTTTGAAATAATTTAATAATCCTAGCATAATTTAATTACGGGACCTAATTACATCCAAACCCTCCCAAATTTTGGTGAGTGGTACTTGGGGTCATTATAAGGCTCTATATAAATTTTCACCCCATTTGTAGTTGATTTAGTTTGGAAATAAGTAAACCCTAGCCTTGCCCAAAAGTGGGTTATTTAGGTCAAAGTGTTCCTTGAGGATTTAATTAGTCAAATCATGTTAATAGAGGCTGAAACTTGGGCCACTAGTTTGTTATGATACCAGACACCCTCACATGGAGTTTTGGGTGGATTGGGGTGGAGTTTCCCTAGGACCCAAGTTCAAACCCTAAGATTGAACTTTGGGGATTTGTGAAGGGCATAGGGTGATATGCCCTTGCATGGACTTGGTGTTTAGTCCATGTGATCCTAGGGTGGTGAAAAGCCCTAGGGAGAGATTTGGTGGGATTTGGACACATGCATACCTCTTAAACCACTGGGTAAGTTTTTTGGGTCCATACACCTTAGGGAATATCTAGTGGCTCATACGACTTTGGAACTGCATGATATTTTGGTAGAGGTTATTTTCTTAATCATATTAACCACTAAAATATACTACATAATGTTTGGATGAGTTTACAAGCGAGTTCCTTTGAAAAGTGCACAATCATGAGTTGTGTTGAAGAGTTTTATTATGTGAATTCCTAACCATGGGTTTGGATGATATTTAGTCAAGCTATGTTTTAAAACTATTACAGGCCCTAAAAAATTTTAATATGAATTTTTGATCATTATATTGTGTACTTCATTCACAACCCATCAAATTGCACCTTCTACTTAGAAATTTCTTATGAACAAACTACTTAATGGAAACTTTTGAAATTTGGTAAGAACTTTATAGACATTTTAAAGCTCTGTGAATTTTTATGGAATTTTTGGAAGTCTATCTATAGGGGTTGGTTCACAAGGTGCTTTTTTTATGTAAAAGTAATTGAATTTATTTTGATACTTATTAAGCTTGATAAAATGTTATTTTTGTTCAAAGGCCCTTTCTGGTAATCCTATAGATTCAATAATGTTTCTACAATTTTCTGATGAATATTGTTAGTACTTTCTTCTTTACCCATATTTTATGGCTTATTTTTGGATTAATTAATTAGAGTCCAAATCCTTTATGGAAAATCATGAAATATGGTATTTACTATTATTCCTCTGTTTTCTAGTCTTCATAATTTTTGGGTGGCCATTATTTGAGAAAATATCACACTTCTTATTCAAATTACCCATGACCTAACATTTGGGAAAATTAATTAAATACCAAATTAATTAGGAAAATTATAAGTTTTTGGAGATAGGCTAATCATGTCATGATAGACCCCCATTAAATATCTTAAGGCTTGTGGATGAAAATTTGGAGTACCTCCTATCATGTACAACATATAGTATAAGTTGGTCTGCATATAGTAAAACTGCAGAAAAATGTGATAGCGATTGAATTGTGAATATGGGTTGGGGTTAATAGTTAGCTTGTTTGGGTAAAATGAGATTGAGTTCATCATTGGAAGTTGTGATGAGGAAAAAGCATGTTAGACTAGGATTGGGGGTGTGCTCGGGATCGAGGAAAGATCGTCTTTCCTGTGGGGAGAGAGAGAGAGAGGGTCAAAACACACTAGAGTTAGATCCAGAGCAATATTAAAAGGGATCAGGAATCGGGTCTTAACTAATAATAGTAAGTGCCTTGCGAAAGAGAGCTTTGGGCTTCAGCCCATCGTAGTTCCTAGTGTACTGTGAGAACCCTTCACCGGGAATACCTTGGGCAGTCTTGGGCTAACATAAACCGTTGGAAAAATCAATGTTTAAGAGCAACTAGTATAACTAGGCATCCACTTCCACACACCCTGGTTTCTCGGAAAGTTAGGTTGGCTCGCACGGGCGGTAGGATCGGTGGTTTTGGATGGGCAGGTTGGCCCGGCGAGCCGATGTCTCGCAAGATTGTTGTGACGGACAGGATAGTCCGGGGAGCTTTTTCTCGGTTGTTGGTTGTGACGGACGTGTTAGTTCAGGGAGCATTGGCTCGGTGTTTGATACATCAAGATTGCATGTGCATAAAATCTAAGGTGGTGGGTCTTTGGTGTTGGAGGGTCGATGCACTGACGCCAATACGTTGACTCGGCAAGTGTGGTTTAACACTTCGCCAATTTAAGTCCGGTGGAGAAGCATGTTAACCCTTCAGTCCGCAACACCTACAAAATTCCAAGGTCACCTATTTCATTAACCGCGGACCCAATTTGGCAGTCCACCTGGCCCGGCGATGCCTCGGCATAGTTCTAAGGTCCCTGGATTGTCATAGGAGGATTCGGTTTGGCAGTCCGCCAAGCTCGGCAGAGCAGCAACATTCAGCCATCCCAAGGCTAATCCCCCAGCGGTGGACTCAATGCTTTGTCCGCCCAGTTCGCCATGCCTTTGGATCTCTGGATTGATTCCACTTCGGCGGACGCTGTGTCTTGTAAGCCCAGGCTGTCGTCCTCCAGCAGGATCACGCCTTGCAAAAGTAGATAGAAGCTCCAGCCCTCGAGCCCAGTCCGCCCCTTTTGCGTTGACTGGCGTGTTCTCTCTTTTTTGTTTCCCGTCACCGTTGCCCGGTTCTCTTGTACCCCGGGCAGCCGGTTATTTTATCCCTGCCCGTTTGGGCAGGTCACCATCCTATAAATAGGGAGGAGGTGGAGCACCCAAAGCACGCTGACTCGAGTCCAGAGGCCCACTTAGTGAAAGCTGCGGACTCGGATCTCGGACTTTGCGGTCTCGAATCTGTCCTGATCTCCATTTTTCCTTGGTCCATTAGTAAACAGTTGCTTGTAGTTTCCTTCTCTCTTTTTACCATTTTTACCGGAATTTGAGGGCGCATTTCCTGCATCAACATCAACACGCAACCTTCAGATCCAAGCTATCATTGAAACTCACGGACTGAGATGTCAGATCGCCTATCTTCTCATTACCCTGCCAGTTCAGGTCACTCGAGCTCCTCTGATGACCTGCGGGACGTGCTCGACCGATGCCGGAGAGAGACCGAACAGTCCTAGAGAGAGACCGACCAGCGCCTCGACGCAATCATCTACGCCCTGGTCGCACTTACTCAGCGACTCGATCATCCTAGAGTGGCCTTCGCAGATGAGGCAGTCCGCCAAACCCAGTCCGGCAAGCGCATGCTGTGACACCACCGCCAGCCGCGCGCCCATCCAGCCCGCAGTTCCACCGAGGCTGCAGACCGATGAGTTCGCTCCACTTATGGATTTTTTCCACGAAGTAGCCAGAGGGACTCCAGCCCGCAGACTTAACTTTACTGAGGATGACCAAGTCGAGCGGCCTCCTGTGATTTCTGTTGTAGCTCAAGCCGGGGAGTCCCCTTTTGTTGATAAGATCCGTCAGGAGCAGGCTACTAATAACTTAAGAGAACCTCGCAACCCATTTTACACTGGAGAAACAGACCCAGTCGCTCATCTCCAGGCCTTTGAAGTTGCTGTAGCAATGAGGTGCTTCTCAGATGGTTTGAAGTGCAAGTTCTTAGTAACCACTTTCGACGGCCAGACTCGAGAATGGTTTCATGAACTATATCCTGGATCCATCGCCAGTTTTGCCGAGCTATGCCAAGAGCTCCTGCTAAGGTTTGCCACTTCCAGTATGAGGAAGAGTGGACCAGTTGCCCTCTTCAAGATCCAACAAGCAGACAATGAGTCGGTAGCATAGTTTATGGATCGCTTCCAGAAGGAGAAACTGGGGGTCAAGAATGTGGATCCCGAGTTCTATAAGATCGCCCTAATCAACGGAATCCAGGAAGGGCAGTTGAAGTTTGAAGCAACCACCAGAGAACCGACCACCTTCCAGGATCTGATAGCCTTGGCTAACACCTTCATTGAAGGAGAGAGTGCCAACCCTTCATATGTATCCAACTTAACGGCAAAGGCTGAAAGGAGGGACACCACAAATTCCTCTACAAGTGATCGATCATCCAGACCCACTTTACCAGACT
Source organism: Platanthera guangdongensis (assembly GCA_039583875.1). Classification (NCBI taxonomy): domain Eukaryota; kingdom Viridiplantae; phylum Streptophyta; class Magnoliopsida; order Asparagales; family Orchidaceae; genus Platanthera; species Platanthera guangdongensis. The sequence continues at coordinate 144,250,113 of CM077163.1, read as the reverse complement.
ATCAACCTCCGACACACAGGGGAAGAAATTTCCGGCACAAGCGGCCTTATCAAAATCATCAATAGTTTCATGAGCAGAAACCACCGCTGGCCGCTACCCCTGCTCCTGTGGCTCCTCGAATCCTGCCTGTCCTTCAAATTCGGGACGACTCATTCTCAGATGATCAGCAAAGCCACGGTCCTATGGAAGAGCTCGCTGCTATGGGCCTGACAGTAGATGAAGTTCTCCAGATCCTTCAAAAAAAGACCGAGTTAAAGAAAGAATTCCAGAAGGCAGAAGGAAAGACTCGAAACCCAGATCTTTTTTGTGCATTCCATAAGGAGAAAGGGCACCCAACTGAGGATTGCAGAGCTCTCTGATAGCTGGTGGAGCGACTACTTGCCGCATGGAAAATGAAGGGTCTCGGACTAAAAGAGGCCTCATCAAAGCCGTCCACCTCTAAAGGCAAGGAGGTGGCCGAAGTCTTTTGGGAGAATGAAGACATTGAGAGATTGGGATACTATGGCAACATAAAGATTGGTGAAAGTATATATGCAGACAATGTAGGCGTCATCGGTGATCTCTTTTGCATCCACGAAGGAGTGGGTGCAGAATCAAGCAGAAAGTCTTCTTTGGCAAAGATCTCACTGCATGAAGTAGCTATGAATTCCACAACTCCACCAATGGAAATTGTTACTTTTGGTCCAGACATTCTCCTGAAGACGGCCAACCCGTTCAACGACGCGGTCGTAATCAGAGCAATCATTGAGAACTAAACAGTTCCGAGAATTTTGGTTGTCACCGCAAGTTCGGTCAATCTTATATTCAAAAGTGCTTATGAGGCCCTAAGGTCTGGAAAGACTTTGCTCTCCACCGAAGGGCCACTGTATGGCTTCACAGGCGAGAAGAAGGAAGTTGAAGGAAGCGTTACACTCTCAATAACGCGCGGGGGTGTAAGACCCCCCTTTTTTTCTTTTTAAAACAACGGGGTCTTAGGCCCAGAACCGTCGCTTTGCGGTGACACCTTCGCACCTGGGAAGGTCATCACTACAAAATGCCGATCCTGCCGGCCAAATCAATCGCAACTGTAGCAAAATAGTAAAGCAAGTCCACAGAAATCACATATATATGTAAATATTCTCCACGAAGGGAGTGTCCACAGATATACAAAATACTAAGATCAAGGGTTCATGCCCAGTACATCATGTCCTCACTACAAATCTCTCAACGCGGAAGCAAACTAATATAACTACTAGTAGCAATCAGAACTCACAGTCCTTGCCGTCTGAACTCCGGAACTAGACTGCACGATCTCCAAGCGTGCCGACCTCTGGGGCTGCTCCTCCATGCTGGGCTCCACGGTCCCCTAAAATGATGTGGTTTGAAAACCGTTAGTCTAAAAGACTAAGTCCTATCATCCTCCTCCCCTTGCCCCATGGCCCCTAGGCACCGAGCGGAGAGGAAGAAAGGGGAGTTCTTGAAGGTGGAGAGTAATCAAGAATCAGATGCCAGCGGACCTATACTAGCAATTTTTATAGTACATGTGGCAGTAAAGCATAGTATGAAAAATAACCTTAACTTATACGGAATGTATAAGCAAGGGATCTTCTACAGGGCTCCCATCGTATAAAAAGTCGCATACCAATTTTTACGTTGGGGTGTCGGTTAATAACAACATTATATATATAAACAATTTAACCTTTAATTTATACTTAGCCTGTCTGCTCTGCGCCTCTAGCATCCTGTCTCTGATCAGCCTCATCTGAGACTCGGTGTCTTCAACAAAATCTGATCCCAACAACTTCGGATCCTCGTCCTGAATCCAAGAAAGCGGGGTCCTGCATTTCCTTCAATACAAGGCTTTGTAAGGCGCCATCCTGATGCTGGACTGGTAGCTGTTGTTATTGGAGAATTCGACCAGGGGTAAGAGCTTCTCCCACGGTTCCCCGCGGTCCAAAATGCACAGCCTCAAAAGATCTTCCAGTGTCCGATTGGTGCGCTCCGTCTGCCCATCCGTCTGGGGATGGAATGCGGTGCTGAAGGTCAAACGCGTGCCTAAGTAAGCCTGCACGGATCTCCACTCCCTGGAAGTGAACCGGCCATCCCGATCCGACACGATCGTCTTGGGCACCCCGTAATATCGAACGAACTGCTCCACAAATCTCCGCACTAATACTCCCACAGAGTCGTCCTTCCTGATCGGAATGAATCTGGCCACCTTCGTCAACCGATCGATGATGACCCAAATCGAGTCATTTCTCGTCCGTGATCGGTGAAGTCCATGGATAAAGTCCATCGCGATGTCTTCAAACTTCCACTCCGGTACCGGAAGTGGTTGCAACAATCCTGCGGGGTTTTTGCACTCCGCCTTCACTAGCTGGCATGCTTCGCAGTCACAAACTGAGTGATATCCTTCTTCATGCTTGGCCAGTACATAGTCTTCTTTAAGTCCGCAGTCATCTTCGTGATCCCCGAGTGCACCGAGTATCTGCTGTGGTGGGCCTCCGCCATGATATCTTCCCGGACCTGGCCTCCTTCCGGTATATAAGTCCGCCATGATATCTTCTTCATACGTCGGTGGCTGCCTTCAACTGCGGCCAATCACGAACTGCCTGAATCTTTGCCGGATCCACTGCCAACCCGGCTCCACTGATAATATGGCCTAAGAAGTCCACCTCCTTCAACCAGAACTGACATTTGCTGAACATTGCATATAAATGATTCTCCCGCAGTCTCTGTAGGGTCAGTGCCAGATGGCGAGTGTGCTCCTCCTCCGTCCTCGAATAGATGAGGATGTCATCGATAAACACAATGACAAACACATCTAGATACTCCTTGAAAACATGCTTCATGAGGGTCATGAACGCCGATGGTGCATTCGTGAGCCCGAAGGGCATCACCGTAAACTCAAACAATCCATATCTGCTACTAAAAGCAGTCTTATGAATATCTTTCTCTCGAATCCGAAGCTGGTTGTAGCCCGACCTCAAATCTAATTTTGAGAAGAAATGTGCTCCTTCTAGTTGGTCGAACAACTCGTCAATCCGTGGCAGCGGGTATGTATTCCGAACCGTCAATCTGTTCAGTGCTCGGTAATCAATACACAAGCGGAGACTTCCGTCCTTCTTCTTGACAAATAGCACTGGGGCTCCCCACAGCGAAGAGCTTGGCCGGAAAAACCCCTCCTCTACTAGTTCCTGCAACTGACTTCGGAACTCTGCCAACTCCTTCGGGGCCATCTGGTAAGGGGCCCTAGATGCCGGCTTGGCCCCCTGACACCAGTTGTATCTGGAAGTCCTGCTCCCTGTGCGGGGGTAATCCGGGTAATTTTTCTGGAAAAACGTCCGCAAAATCCCGCACCACCGGAATATTCGTTATAGAATTCATGGCCTCCGCCATTTCAAACAGCACCTTGTAGACCTTCTCCCCCTGTAAACAGGCCTTAACGGCCTGTACTGAAGATAAGGGTATACGTGAGGCAGGTCTTATACCTTCGATGATGATGATAGAGTCCCCGTGCCTCACGATGATCCTCTTCGCTTGACAATCAATCTGGGCATGGTTCCATTGTAACCAAGTCATGCCCAGGATCAGCTCGAAGACTGTCATCCTTAGGACCGTTGCCGATACTTCGAACGGCTTTCCTCCAATCTCCGCCTCCATGCTGCAGTGGATAGAGGTGAGTATCTCCGATCCGTCGGGTAGACGCACCCTCCTCATCCGGCCTGTGAACCGTTCCACTCCTTCCAACCCTTCCAGAAAGGCCTCAGACACAAACGAGTGTGAGGCACCCGTGTCGAACATAGTATAAGCGGGTTTGCCACTGATGAAGACTATACTTGGGATGGTTAATTGTCTTAGTATTTTCTAAAGAGTTTTCTTTCCTATTCATTCTACTAGTGCAGTTCTATTTATTGGGAAAGTGAGAAAGAGAATTCAATTTAAACAATTTAAACAACTTGGCTTACCTGTGATGACCTGCTCTGGGTTCCGAGGCTATGCCAGGTCCAAAGCATATACCTGCTCCCTTTCCTGTCTTCGATCCCCTCCCTGGTAACCACGTCCTCGGCCACGTCCTCGGCCTCCGAAATGCTGAGCAGGTGGGCCACCCTGTGGTGCTGGAGGTGGTGCCCGCCTCATGGGGAAGTTTCTCCGGTGGTGTCCAACCTGATGACAATGGAAGCACTCTAGTGGGAGATACGCCATACCCCCAGGTCTCAGCATCTCCTGCATCCGAAGGGGTTGAGGGGCCAATATCACCTGCTCCCTCGTTTCCTGCCTCACTTCCTGACGAGGCTGGTCCTCTGTCCTTCTCCCATCTGGTATAGCACCTCGCTGTTGATCATTTATGGCTCTCCAGCCCTGATCCTCCGCTTGCCGCTTCCGACCCCGAGTGGTGTGCCAATCAGCCTTAATCCTCTTGGCCATCTCCAAAATCCGGGAGATAGGCCCATTGGATACAAACAACAAGGCCTCCCTCAATTCCTCTTTCAGACCCTTATAGAACCTCTTGATGTATCCTGCTTCATCCAGCTGGTAAGAACCAGCATATCGAGCCAAATGGTCGAACTCCCGATGGTACTCCACCACCGTCCTGGTGCCCTGCTTCAGCGGTAAGAGCCGCTCCTCCAACTCATCCCTGGCCGACTGCGGAACAAAATGCTCTAGCAGCGTGCCCTGAACTCTTCCCAGGTAATTTCTGTAATCTCCATATCGGCAAACATCGTGTGCAGCAACGTCTTCCACCACCTCTTGGCATGGGACTCTAGGCAAGATACCACTAAAGCCACCCTCTCCTCCCAGGGGCAACGTGTAACGCCCCGAAACTCAAAGGAGCAAAGGGGGACGTTTTGGGCCAGTTTGGGTTCTGGCTGTAGGCACACGGCCTGGGACACGGGCGTGTCACAGGGCGTGTCAAGCGTGTGCCGACACTTAGCCGCGAAGTCGTCGAGATTTTCTCGACGATTCGCTGAGAATGGGCACACGGCCTGCGACACGGGCGTGTCGCAGGGCGTGTCGACCCGTGTCGACACTTAGCCGCGGAGTCGTCGAGTTATACTCGACGAATCGTCGAGAATGGGCACACGGCCCGCGACACGGGCGTGTCGCCGGGCGTGTCGACCCGTGTCGACGATCGTCCCGGGGAAGTCGTCGAGATTCGCTCGACGATCGTCGAGACAAGGCACACGGCCTAGGACACGGCGTGTCCAAGGCCGTGTCATCGAGTCGTCGAACTGCACGCAACGAAATGTCGAGACCATGTACACGGCCTGGGGCCCAGGCGTGTCAAGGTGACACGGGAAAGGACACTGGCGTGTCCTAGAACCCGTGCAGTGCTCGGGTTGAAAATGGGGAAAAATCATGGGGTACACGGCCGGCTACACGGCCGTGTGAAGTGGAACACGGGCGTGTCAGCTCGAACACGGGCGTGTTCGATACCCGTGTGAGGTTCCAGGAGATTCGATTTTGACGGCGAATGCGGCACACGGCCCTGGACACGGGCGTGTGCCAGGCCGTGTTCGGTCCAGATTGGGCATTTCAGCCCCGAATCAAAGCCGTTCGTTTCCTTAGGTTGAGATCCAACGGCTGGGGGTTGTTCCTGAGAGGATATACCCGTGAGTTGACTTGGAAAACCTCACTTTTCATACCTTATCATCTCTCCAAGTCCTTGGAGAAAGAGGAGAGACATTGGAGGAAGAAGAACTAGATCCCGCCATTGGAGGAGCTTCGGAGCTCCGAATCGCGAGCCGACTCCGGATCCACGGAGGCAACACAAGTGCGGTGATTTCCATCCGATTACTTTTCAATGGCGCCAAAGAGGAACTCAAGGGTAACGATCCTCATCTTGAGCATGAGTCGCTCTCTTTCTTAGCATAGGAAGCCCGCTCTCGCGAGTTTGCGGAGAGTTGGAGGCGTTCCTTCGGGTAGATATGTAAAGTCCCCGTTGTTTAGAGTCCGTATGCGAGAACGGACATAGGCATTTTGTGTGAAGCCTACCCGGACATGTTAGTCTGGATCGGTGATGTTGCATTGCATAAGGCCGGAGGAGACTCCGTGCTATGGTTTGTTTTTCGGGTTTTCTACGCGGTAGATTGCAGCAGGGAGCCTTGGGGACTAACCCAAAGGTGCACCCGGAAAACTGGGCGGATACGAGATCTTGCCAACTTGGTGGCCTGAGAGCCAACTCGAACATAACTGAGTTATGTGATTTGCGGTAGAATGGGACTCGGAGGAAGTTTGACCCGCGCAAATGGCTTAAATTGTCGTTGCAATGTGAGCACGGGTTAGATGGAACCGTACCCGCTTTATGTCGTTCGGTTAGAGAGACCTAAGGTTACGTGGCACTCGCCATTGGCATAGATGTGAGTCTTCGGCGGTCAATGGCTTAAACTGACGTGACCCATGCCAAGAAGACAATTTGCTCATAGGTTTGGCCGTCTAAGTGGCGGTGGTGAGTCCGGAATGTTAATGGCTTTAATTGACGTGACATCGACCGATTCACCGAGAATGTGCCCTGAGTGCACGGGACGTGTGGCCGTACGAGCCAACGTCTGTGATGTAATGGCTATGGTTATGTATATATGGCTCGCTTATGCTAATGAAATGCAGGGAAGGAGCATCGCCACCCCGAGTTGGGGGCGGGATTGTTATAATTTGGTCAGCATTGCTGACCGTTGCCTTGTTTTGCCACCATGCGGTGGTTTGTTGCTTGCAGGTGCAGCTGGACCAAGCGGTCAATAGCGGGCTAAAGCCCTTTTTGCGAAGCTGGCCCTCGAAGGCCCAAGTAGAAGTGTTTACTGCTTTATTCATGTATGACCGGCCTGCGTGCCGTGGTTTGTAAAACATGTAATTTTCAAGTGAAACACTTTGTAAGGCCTTAAGGCCGATTTTGGGTATTTTTGTATAACATTCCTTTTTGGTATTAGTGGACATTCATGCTCCTATGCTGGGTTCTTGTTTACAACCCTTATAAACTGCTTCCGCTAGAATGCTCTGTGTAGGACGTTGAGATTGGTTGGATGGTTTCCATACGTAACCACCCGGTCTGTCTGTGGTATATGGCGTCGGGCCCCGGCCGGACCTACTGCTATATACTATGCGACGGATAGGGGGTGTTACAATTTGGTATCAGACTACTGGTTTTGGTCGGCCTTAAGCTGAATTCGTGGGCGAATTCTTTTTAAGGGGTGGTGAGCACATTGTCTGCGTCATCGTTATAACGGTAAAAGAACCCATGAATGTCCACGTAGGAATGAAAATACTCGTGTTTGAGGAACCTGCGTGTTCCTATAATTGCTGTTCGCAATTTTATTTGGTCGCTTGACGGTGTTTTGTACCACTATAGGTGACCGGAAGCGGTGCTGGACAGCCAGAATGTCCGGTTTCTGAGGAGCATAGTGCACCCGGTGAGGTGTTTGAGCCTCCTCCTTCGTATGAAACCGTTAGAAGGATCGTAGAAGCGGTGTTCACTGTGACGGGTGCACAGTTTGGAGGAAATGTACAACCCTGCGCACCTGTTGTGGCCTCAACGCCGGTGGGCGCGATGCAGCAGATGACCTTTGGTAGACCATTGGGGCAGCAGCTGAATATGCATTTAGTGCAGGGAGCGCGCACAGTTGAGGAATATTTGCAAGCATTTCTTATGATAAGCCGCTACCCATGCTTCGAGGTGGATAATGAGCAAGCTACAGTCGATAGGTTTTATAGTGGCCTACGTGCCGAGTTACGAGTTCTACTGCTAGGACCAAAGTTATTGGGATTTCGAGCCTTGGTGGAATCAGCTAGATCTTTGGATGCAGATCTGAGGAAGACCCTCCCGATGCCAGCGACCATGGTATCGAACTATTCAAACCCCATAAGAGCTGCATCCGGCAGAAAGCTGGAGAAAGGGGCTATGAAATCGACTAGTAAAGCTACTTACACTTGTTATACTTGTGGAAAGAGAGGACACTTTGCCCGAGACTGTTGGAATGGCGCTCGGAAGGGTAAGGAAGCTATGTCAGGTGCAGTCAAGGATGTTAGTGCAAAGGAAACGACATTCAAAGTGCCGAACACCTCAAAGTCTGCATATCGTAAATGGTATAAGAAGCCTAGGACTTCGGGTCAAGCTCTTTCTGGTGCTTCTGGGGCAACTACGGGTCAGACCCCGGGCACATGTTTCAACTGTGGGGAGCCGGGGCATTATGCTCGTGAGTGCCTAAAGCCCTGGAGGAAGCACGGCGTCGTGACGACAGGTATGGTTTAAAGATAGTTTTGCCTTAAATACTTGTCGCCCTTGTGCATGTTAGCTTAGAACTATTTGTGTTAAGCTTTGTTGCGACTTTACTTTATCTGCGAGAGCACCGTTCGTTTAGGGAGCTTCGCATTCCTTTATTAGGAATTATATTGTACGTCGGAGTACCTCCTTCGATGGTGAAAGACATATTGGATGCGTTATAGTCCAATGGTGCTCATTGTGCGCGGGTAGACGTTGTTGCGCTTAGCTTTGGATTGGGAATCAGGAGTTCGACGTTATATTTGGTATGGACTGGCTCTCGGAGCAGCAAGCCAATATAGATGCGGTAGCAAGGAAGCCAAGCCGGGAGCAAGTCGTGAGATGACCTTTACGGGCTCGAAGAGGTCGAGCAAGACGTTGGCGTTTGCTCTTCAGGTGGTGAAGGCGGTTCGTGCCGGAGCAGAACTGTTCTTTACACTAGTGGAGGTTGCAAAGCCGAAGCCCACATTGGATTGTATTTCAGTGGTATCGAAGTACCCTGATGTGTTCCCTAGAGATCTTCCTGGAGCCCCGCCTCGACAGGAGATAGATTCCATGTTTGAGCTTGTACCAGGTGCAAAGCCTGTGTCACGCTCTCCTTGTCGGCTAGCGCCAACGGAAATGGCGGAGCTGAAGGTGCAACTTCTAAAAGTTGTTGGAGCAAGGGTATGTGCGTCCAAGTCCTTTGCCTTGGAGCGCACCGACCCTCTTTCGTGAGAAGAAGAACGGAAGCTTGGGGCTATGTATTAATTATCGGGAGCTCAACAAGGTGACGACAAAGAACAAGTACCCAATCCCAAGGATCGATGATCTTTGTGATCAGTTGGTCGGGCCAACGCCGTACTCTAAAGTAGTTAAGGGAGAGAGATATCCCTAAGATAACGTTCAGTACAGGAGACGGATGCTACGAGTTTAGGGTCATGCCGTTTGGGCTGACAAATACGCCGTCAGTGTTCATGGATTTGATGAACAAGACTTTCAGGGAGTACTTGGACCATTTCGTGATCGTCTTTATCGACGATATTTTGGTGTACTCGCATAGTGAGGAAGATCACTGCAGACATCTTCATTTGGTGTTGGGGACGCTAAAGTGAATTCAGTACTATGCCAAGTTCTCGAAGTGCGGGTTTTGGCTATCCTCAGTGGTGTTCCTCGGGCATATAGTAAGTGGAGAGTGTATTGCTGTGAATCCGGCGAAGATTGTTGCGCTACGGTAGCGGAAGTCCGGAGTTTTCTGGAGCTTGCCGGCTACTATAGGCGCTTCGTGGAGAACTTCTCGCGGATAGCGTTACCTCTCATTACGTTGACGAGGAAGGAGCATAAGTTCTTTTGGACGCCGGAGTGCGCGCGAGCTTTTGAGGAGTTGTATTGTCGGTTGACGACGACGCCTGTGCTGACTTCGCCGAGTGGAACCGAAGGCAATGAGATTTATAATGATGCTTAGGGCAGCGGTTTGGGTTGCGTGCTACTGCAACACGGAAGCGTAATAGCGTATGGCCCTGAGTTTTGCCTTGAAGCTTTGGAGGCATAATTGTATACGGTGTGAAAATGGATCTCTACGCCGGTCACAAGAGCGTGAAGTATCTGATTGATCAGAAGGATCCGAATTTACGGCAGCGTAGATGGATGGAGTTCTTGGGAGACTATACATTCAAGATCCACTACGCGCCTGATAAAGGGAATGCGGTTGCTGACGCGGTGAGTTGCCAAGCCCCAGCTCGAGCCAATTGGCTATCGGTGCATGATGAGAGGTTGGGGCGAGAGTTGGAGGCGTTGGGGATCGTTTGTGTGGACAAGCAATCAAGTGCTGAAGCAGTTCTGAATTGGACTGAAGTCCAATATGACCTGGCTGATCGTTTTCGGCGGGCTTAGGATATGGATGCTCATATGAAGCAGTTCATGGTAGAGGCTCTGGATGGGTCAAATTCCCAATTCGTCGTGGCAGACGAATTGCTTCGGAGAGACGGTCGTTTGTGCGTCCCAAGTGTGGGTAATTTGCGGGTGGAGTTGTTGTACGAGGCACACCATACCAAGTACTCGATTCACCCGGGGAGCACGAAGTTGTACCGTGATGTGAAGAAACTGTGTTGGTGGCCGGGTTTGAAAAAGGATGTGGCGCTATACGCAGCGAAGTGCCAAACCCGCGCCTTGGAAAAGGCGGAGTGCCAAAAGCCGGGAGGATTTCTTAAGTCCTTGCCTATTCCGGAGTGGAAATTCGATGACATCTCTATGGACTTTGTGCACGGTTTGCCGAGGTCGAAAAAGGGGAACGACGCCATTTGGGTGATCGTGGATCGATTAACGAAGGTGATACATTTTATTCCGCATAGGAAGGATGATCCGGTGGAGAAGTTAGCAAAGCTTTATGTGGATAACATAGTACGACTTCATGGTGTGCCCCGCAGCATCGTGAGTGACCGTGATGGGCGGCTCACGTCCAATGATTGGAGGCTGGTGCAACAAACGTTGGGAACAAAGCTGAAATTCAGCACAGCCACCCATCCGCAAACGGATGGGCAGACCGAGAGGGTCAATAGAACCATGGAAGACATGCTCCGCATGTGTGTCTTGGATTTTGGGAAGCAAAGGGAAGACCACCTTTATTTGGTAGAGTTCGCATACAACAATAGCTACCAAGCGAATATTCAGATGGCGCCCTTCGAGGCCCTATATGGTAGAAGATGTCGCACGCCGTTGTCTTGGTTAGAAACGGGTGAGTCAAAGTTGTATAAGCGATCAGAAGTGGAGGAGGCTACTTCTTTGGGGAGAACCATTCGGGAGAGGTTGCTTATCGCTCAGGACTGACAAGCAAAGTACTATAACGCCAAGCACAGGAATGTGGAGTTCGCTGTGGGCGATTAGGTATACTTAAAGATCAAGCCGTTCAAGGGTGTCTCGCGGGTGCGACGAGTGAAAAAGCTAAGCCCGAGATACCTTGGGCCGTTTGAGGTTCTGGAGCGAGTTGGCTAAGCGGCCTATAGGTTGGAGCTAAGTGGTTTACATGATGTAATCCATATTTCGGTGCTTTGGAAGGTGGTGCAAGAGCCTACGCAAGTGATCGCGGTTGATCAAGTACCGGTGGATAGCGGGCTAATGACAAAGGTCAAGCCCGTGTGGATTGAGGACTCGGAGGTCAAGCGGCTACGCAATAAAGAGATCAGGATGGTCAAAGTCCGGTGGGACAATTGCGGTCGTGAGGAGCTCTCTTGGGAGAGAGAGCAGACTATGCTTGACGAGTATCCGGAGTTGTTCCGCTCAGGTACAAATTTTGTTTTTGTATGTCTTTCCTTTATGGAATTTCGTGGGCGAAATTCTTTTAAGAGGGGGAGAGTTGTAACGCCCCAAAACTCAAAGGAGCAAAGGGGGACGTTTTGGGCCAGTTTGGGTTCTGGCTGTAGGCACACGGCCTGAGACACGGGCGTGTCCCAGGGCGTGTAAAGCGTGTGCCGACACTTAGCCGCGAAGTCGTCGAGATTTTCTCGACGATTCGCTGAGAATGGGCATACGGCCTGCGACACGGGCGTGTCGCAGGGCGTGTCGACCCGTGTCGACACTTAGCCGCGGAGTCGTCGAGTTATACTCGACGAATCGTCGAGAATGGGCATACGGCCCGCGACACGGGCGTGTCGCCGGGCGTGTCGACCCGTGTCGACGATCGTCCCGGGGAAGTCGTCGAGATTCGCTCGACGATCGTCGAGACAAGGCACACGGCCTAGGACACGGGCGTGTCCAAGGCCGTGTCATCGAGTCGTCGAACTGCACACGACGAAATGTCGAGACCATGTACACGGCCTGGGGCCCAGGCGTGTCAAGGTGACACGGGCAAGGACACGGGCGTGTCCTAGAACCCGTGCAGTGCTCGGGTTGAAAATGGGGAAAAATCATGGGGTACACGGCCGGCTACACGGCCGTGTGAAGTGGAACACGGGCGTGTCAGCTCGAACACGGGCGTGCTCGATACCCCTGTGAGGTTCCAGGAGATTCGATTTTGACGGCGAATGTGACACACGGCCCTGGACACGGGCGTGTGCCAGGCCGTGTTCGGTCCAGATTGGGCATTTCAGCCCCGAATCAAAGCCGTTCGTTTCCTTAGGTTGAGATAAAACGGCTGGGGGTTGTTCCTGAGAGGATATACCCGTGAGTTGACTTGGAAAACCTCACTTTTCATACCTTATCATCTCTCCAAGTCCTTGGAGAAAGAGGAGAGACATTGGAGGAAGAAGAACTAGATCCCGCCATTGGAGGAGCTTCGGAGCTCCGAATCGCGAGCCGACTCCGGATCCACGGAGGCAACGCAAGTGCTGTGATTTCCATCCGATTACTTTTCAATGGCGCCAAAGAGGAACTCAAGGGTAACGATCCTCATCTTGAGCATGAGTCGCTCTCTTTCTTAGCATAGGAAGCCCGCTCTCGCGAGTTTGCGGAGAGTTGGAGGCGTTCCTTCGGGTAGATATGTAAAGTCCCCGTTGTTTAGAGTCCGTATGCGAGAACGGACATAGGCATTTTGTGTGAAGCCTACCCGGACATGTTAGTCTGGATCGGTGATGTTGCATTGCATAAGGCCGGAGGAGACTCCGTGCTATGGTTTGTTTTTCTGGTTTTCTACGCGGTAGATTGCAGCAGGGAGCCTTGGGGACTAACCCAAAGGTGCACCCGGAAAACTGGGCGGATACGAGATCTTGCCAACTTGGTGGCCTGAGAGCCAACTCGAACATAACTGAGTTATGTGATTTGCGGTAGAATGGGACTCGGAGGAAGTTTGACCCGCGCAAATGGCTTAAATTGTCGTTGCAATGTGAGCACGGGTTAGATGGAACCGTACCCGCTTTATGTCGTTCGGTTAGAGAGACCTAAGGTTACGTGGCACTCGCCGTTGGCATAGATGTGAGTCTTCGGCGGTCAATGGCTTAAACTGACGTGACCCATGCCAAGAAGACAATTTGCTCATAGGTTTGGCCGTCTAAGTGGCGGTGGTGAGTCCGGAATGTTAATGGCTTTAATTGACGTGACATCGACCGATTCACCGAGAATGTGCCCTGAGTGCACGGGACGTGTGGCCGTACGAGCCAACGTCTGTGATGTAATGGCTATGGTTATGTATATATGGCTCGCTTATGCTAATGAAATGCAGGGAAGGAGCATCGCCACCCCGAGTTGGGGGCGGGATCGTTATAATTTGGTCACATTGCTGACCGTTGCCTTGTTTTGCCACCATGCGGTGGTTTGTTGCTTGCAGGTGCAGCTGGACCAAGCGGTCAATAGCGGGCTAAAGCCCTTTTTGCGAAGCTGGCCCTCGAAGGCCCAAGTAGAAGTGTTTACTGCTTTATTCATGTATGACCAGCCTGCGTGCCGTGGTTTGTAAAACATGTAATTTTCAAGTGAAACACTTTGTAAGGCCTTAAGGCCGGTTTTGGGTATTTTTGTATAACATTCCTTTTTGGTATTAGTGGACATTCATGCTCCTATGCTGGGTTCTTGTTTACAACCCTTATAAACTGCTTCCGCTAGAATGCTCTGTGTAGGACGTTGAGATTGGTTGGATGGTTTCCATACGTAACCACCCGGTCTGTCTGTGGTATATGGCGTCGGGCCCCGGCCGGACCTACTGCTATATACTATGTGACGGATAGGGGGTGTTACACAACGTATCCCAGTCAGCATTTCGTACATAGTATAAAGCCACTCTTCCGTCCGAACTGCCGACTCTGTCCCCAAATAGGATGGGGGAGAAAGTCCTCGGAAGGTGCTCAACCACTTGGCCCCCCGGGTTTGGCTGCGGAGCCAGAGCCTGTTGAGTCCGGAAGGCCTCAAGGATAGCTGTAAGAGTTTGCCCCATGTCTGACTGAAGGAAAGGAGTGGCGATCGGGAGAGGTGGTGTAATGTCTGGGGTCTGCTGGGCACCGCCTTGCGGTGTAGGCTGTGCTGGGGGCTGCGTAACAAAAGCCAATTGTAAGTATTCGACTCAACCTAATTAAAGTGGACAATTTACATGTGACCCCTCATATGGGCACACCACTGCTTCCGCTGCTTAGTTTGTCCCCAAACTAAACCCTTGCAGGGGTGACCCAGGGGTTGTGGACTGCTACTTGTCGATCGAGGTTTGCTCTGATACCACTTGTAAGACCCCCCTTTTTTTCTTTTTAAAACATCGAGGTCTTAGGCCTAGAACCGTCGCTTTGCGGTGACACCTTCGCACCCGGGAAGGTCATCACTACAAAACGCCGATCCTGCCGGCCAAATCAATTGCAAATGTAGCAAAATAGTAAAGCAAGTCCACAGAAATCACATATATATGTAAATATTCTCCACGAAGGGAGTGTCCACAGATATACAAAATACTAAGATCAAGGGCTCATGCCCAGTACATCATGTCCTCACTACAAATCTCTCAATGCGGAAGCAAACTAATATAACTACTAGTAGCAATCAGGACTCACAGTCCTTGCCGTCTGAACTCCGGAACTAGACTGCCCGATCTCCAAGCGTGCCGACCTCTGGAGATGCTCCTCCATGCTGGGCTCCACGGTCCCCTAAAATGATGTGGTTCGAAAACTGTTAGTCTAAAAGATTAAGTCATATCATCCTCTGCCCCTTCCCCCATGGCCCCTAGGCACCGAGCGGAGAGGAAGAAAGGGGAGGACTTGAAGGTGGAGAGTAATCAAGAATCAGATGGCAGCGGACCTATACTAGCAATTTTTATAGTACATGTGGCAGTAAAGCATAGTATGAAAAATAACCTTAACTTATACGGAACGTATAAGCAAGGGATCTTCTACAGGGATCCCATCGTATAAAAAGTCTCATACCAATTTATACGTTGGGGTGTCGGTTAATAACAGCATTATATATATAAAGAATTTAACCTTTAATTTATAAACTTGCCCACACAAGCTTATAGACTAAGGGGTCGTTTTGCAGGTCCTAAGGTGTAAGCATCCCATTCCACTTATACCTTAGGTGTTAGGGGTTAATTGAATCGATTATGCTATGACATGCAAGTGGGTATGATGTAACATGCAAGTGCAACACACACCCGACTCTGTGCACACAGACCTTTAGTTCCCCCTTTCTGGAGCCGTAACCTCCCAGGATACCTCCGTAGTGGCAGACGGAAGCGGTGGGTTGGGCCTCGCCCACCTATAAACCAGTAAAGCACTACCGGTCACCCTAAACCCTAGACTCCTGCGTACTCTTGCCGGCTGGCGCACCGGACTTCTGTTGGCGAAGTGCTAACCACACTTGCCGAGTCAGCGTATTGGCGTCAGAGCATCGACCCTCCAATACCGAAGACCCACCACCTTAATTTCCTTTCCTTTTATGCACATGCAAATTTAACGTATCCAAAAACCGAGCCGAAGCTCCCCAGACCAAAATTTCCGTCTCAAACAATCGAGCCGAAGCTCCCCGGACCCAAACGTCCGTCTCTTAACCATCCAAGCCGAAGCTTCCAACTATCTTCCAGTGCTATCTGTGTTCGTGAAATGTGCAACCCTAATTACTAAGTTACTCTTTTCAGCTTGTTAATACAGTTTACGTTAACCCAGGACTGCCCCCGGTATTCCCTGTGAAGGGCTCTCAAGGGGCACTAGGAACTATGTTGGGATTACGCCCAGCGTTCCCTTTCACAAGGTGCTTATTATTATTGGTTTATTCCTTACCCATTACCTTCTCATGTTACAATAGGCTAATCCTAGGGTGATTTGACTCTACCTCACCTTGGAGAAGACGATCTTTCGTCGATCCCGGGCACCGCCTAACTCTAGCCAATCCATCCCTCTACTCCTCCTACTACCAATAATGAACTTATTTTTATACATCCAAACCAGCCTACCACTAATCCCAAGACATGCATCCAATTATACTCCAACATGATTTCTGCAGTTTTTACTATATGCAGACCACTTAAGCTATATGACTCGTAAAATGGGAGGTACATCAAATAATCATCCAGTACCCCTATGATAATTATTAGAGGGCTATAATGACATTTTTAACATAAATCCAGAAATTCATAATTTTCCTAATTTGTCTGATAATTTATTTATTTATTCTAGTATCCAAAAAGCCCAAGTTTGAACATGAAGTACCACTTTCAGACAAGCTAAAAATCCACTAAATTTATGTTAATTATAAAATGAATAATCAACTCTAAAGCCTAAGTCTTCCTATTTTTCAGCAATGTTTAGGCCCTTAATTTTAATTTCAAATATATCTCATAATAAGTCATTTTAAAGATTTTACAGCAATAATACCTCCAACAATTCAGAGAAAATTCAAGGATGGTTATGATGGCATATAAATACTCTAGATCAAGTTTCATAATTTATCATTTAATAATAAGGCTATACTTGATTTTCTCATGAAATTCCAAGTTTATGGGTTAATGAACAAAGTATACTAATCATCCATCAAAAATTTCCAAATAAATTCCCACATGATAATGATGAACTAGGAACACTATGTATCAAGTTTCATAATTGTTTAACAAGTATTGAGCTCTTGTAAGAATTATTTAGTATGTAACCAAAGTAATGCACTTGTGAAGTAGATGCCCTCATTATGTATCCAAAAATTCTATTAAAAATCATATATGATCAATATGCTCTAAAACGACCTCTGCCAAATTTTCATGACCTTTCAATGGGAAGTGAGATCACAATAGTCAAATTATTAATTAGGGCAATCCTATTGGTTACAAATGAAGTGCTACAAGTATTGATCAAAACTTCCCAAATAAATTACCAGAGGCTCAAAATATCCTTATTCCCACACTACCCAAATTTTATTATATTTCAAGGAGTTTAGCTAACCTAAACTAGCACTACAAGTTTTATGACCTAAGCTAGGGTTAGGGTTTTGTGGACCCTACCCTTTTCAAAATTCTTTAAGATTTTTACCAGAGGGTTTTATATACCCTAGGACCCGCCATACAAAATTTGAAGTTCATCCAAGGTGTTTAGGACTCATGCCCTTCACAAGGTGCAAAGGTCCTTCCTTAGGGTTTGGCCTAGGAACTTAGGGCAAATCAATTCCACTCTACCCCACATTCCATGGGGAGGTTCTAAATGCCATACCATGTCAGTGGAACAAATTTAATCCTCTGTTGAGGTGATTTGGTCACTCAAAATCAAAAGTGCACTTTTTGACCAAAATACCCTTATTAAGGTAAAGTTATGGTTGGGTCAATAGCTATTCAAAACACACCCAAATTAGGTGAAACTTTATACAGATACATAACATGAGGCCAGGGACCATTCACCAAAATTTGGGAGGGTTTGGAGGTAATTAGACCACCTAATTAAAATATCATAGATAAATTAAATAATTTCCAAAACTGTAGACAAAGTTTCCCCAAAAATTCCCATTTATGGTATACTCCTAGATATGGTCTAGATTGACTACCTTCCAAAATTACAACTCATTTGGATCAAAGATAAAGTGTGGGCAGTCAATTGAATTTCTGCCTAGCCCTATGTGTAGGCCCCACCAAAATGGGTGCCCTGGTCAGACCAGGCACCCACATTGGTCCAAACCAATTTTAAAATAAACTAGACCCAAGAGGCTACAAATCCTATGTTGATCATTTCCTCATACAGAGCCTCTAACTATTTTAAATATTTAAATCATTAAATGACATAAGTGTGACAGAATTTAAATAACACACATTTCATATACTATAGTTTAATACATCTATCTACACGAATCTTGGCGCAGGGATTAACGGGATCCTATCGTCTTCTCTGTTCAGCCAACGGTTCGGATTCCTCCCGCTTGGAGCAACTTCCAAATGCCACCGCCAGCGATCCGGCCACCTCCCCGGCCGACCACCGCCACAACCACCTCCGTTGAGGTGGTGGCCGTCTCCAGGAGGCGGCTTGGCCGCGGGAAGCCCTTTTTCCGGCGATCCCGAGAGGTGAATTTCCATGGAAAAACCATGAAAATTCGAAATTGATTCGGGCTCAATTGAGCCCGAACCTTGAACCTATTGATTGCTAAGAACTATCCATGAGAGAAGGAGTGGAGGAGGACCTTTCTGGTGGCCTGAATTCTTGCCGATCGCCGGGATGCCATTTTTGTGGTGGTGGTGGTCGGATTTCTACAACAACATAGTGAACAGCTCTGCCTCCTTTGGGTAAGGGGTGGGACTGATTCCTTGGAGTCCAGTGAAGCTTTTAAAATGAAGAGAAGGGGTGTTAGGTGGCTGGAAATGCATTTGCCATTATTGGCTCTTGGTCAAGCTTGGCGGCCATGGTAGGTAGGGGGGAAATGCTGGCTCCCGCCAATCAATGGGTAGCTGGTTGCACTCCTCTGGTCTTAGGGAATTGAATGAGAGGTTGGGGAAGGTTGGGGAAGGGGAAGGATGAGCCCAAGTCTTCCTCCATTTCTTCTCTTCTCTTTCTCTCTCTTCCCTTTGAAGCTTTTTCTCTCTCCTATTCACCAAGCTGAATTTTTGACTCCCACCTAACCCAATGGCAGCCCACATGTTTATTTCCTCCATCAAGGCAAGGTTAGCCCAAGAGAATTGGGCTTGAGCTTGAGTTAGCCCATTTGGGCTAGCTTGACCCAAACCTAGGCTAGGGTTGAACTTGGTCAATTTGGTCTTTGAGTTTGCCCCTAATGGGTCCTTGGTGACCCATTGGTCTCCCCTAAGGCCTAGGTAGGGTTGTCTTGGCCTCTTGGAGGTCACTTGACCCTTAGGTAGGGCACTTGACCATTTTAGGGCTAGAGTTGACTTTGGTCAAATTAGCCTTTTTGATTGGTCCCAATGGGTCCTTGGTGACCCATTGGCCTCTCACTAGGGTTATGAGGGTATGTGTGGGGTCCACTTGGCTAAGGTAACTTCAATTGGCCCTTGTGTATGTTAGTTTGACCCAATGTAGGTTAGGTTGACCAATTTAGGGTTAGAGTTGACTTTGGTCAACTTAGCCACTTGCATGGACCCCAATGGGTCCTAGGTGACCCATTGATCTCACTCTAGGATTAGGTGGGCTTGGGTGGGGTCCACTTGGCTTGGGGAAGGTCAGTTGACCATATATAGACCAGTTTGACCTATTTAGGGTCAGAGTTGACTTTGGTCAACTTAACCTCTTGGACTGCCCTTCTTGGGTCCTTAGAGACCCATTGACCCCACTTTAGGTCTAGGAAGTCCATGGTAGGGTTAGTTGGGCTTTACTAGGGCTCCTACCCTTAGTTAGGGCACATTGCCCAATTTAGGCCTAAAGTGGTCCTAGGTCAAATTGGCCACCTCTGGTTGACTCCAATGGACCCTTAAGGCTCTAGTGGACCCTCTAATGGGTTAGTGATGTTATGGTGGGGTCATGGAGTCATGGTGAAGCCCTAAGGTCAAACCCTAGGTTGGGTGATGAGGTTGTACCATAGGCAGACCATGGTGATTCTCACCTTGGCCTTCTATCTCTTGGCCCATTTCTGGCTTCCTAGGGTTTTGTCATGACCTAGTTATGACCAAAACCACTCTTAGGGGTCTCGTTGGAAATGGGATGTTACAAATCCCAATAAACAAAACAAAGATTTCGTCCCCGAAATCAAGGTTGAGCCTACGGGAATTTCTACCGAAGAAAAGAAACTTGTAACATCCCATCACGACGTCATGTTTGATAAATTAGGTTTAAAGGGAAACCTAAATCGATGACCAATTCTCCTAATTGGCAAACCAAGGTCCCAATAAACAAAAGATTAGCCTCTACTCTTCCTGGAGCAGCCTTACTAAGCAGGAAAATAAATTAAACATTTTCAGCGGTTATGAGGTATACCTGACTGAACAGCTCTGGGTACTTTTGATGCGCATCAGGTCTTGCAGTTCCCAGGTATGCTCTTCCTGGCCATGGTTCCTCTACAAGACCTTGACTAAGGGTATCTTCTTGCGGTGCAAGATCCGTACTCCTTTGTCGTCGATCCGTACCGGCTCTAAGCGGACTGACCTGTCTGAGGCTACCAGTCCATCTGTGGTCGAAATGTGCTACTCCGGGCGTAATAGAGCCCTCCTGAGCGAGGAAATATGGAACACATCATGCAAGGCTTCCAGCTGTGGTGGCAACTCCAGCCTGTAAGCTAGGGGTCCGATCCGCTACAGGATCCTATAAGGGCCCATATATGTAGGGTTGAGCTTCTTCTTCCGACCACGCACTCGTAAAACTCCATGCATAGGCCGGATCTTCAGAAACACTTGGTCCCCCGCCTGAAACTCTACCTGACGATGTCGGGCGTCATAGTACTTAGACTGTCTGCTCTGCGCCTCTAGCACCCTGTCTCTGATCAGCCTCACCTGAGCCTCGGTGTCTTCAACAAAATCTGATCCCAACAACTTCGGATCCTCGTCCTGAATCCAAGAAAGCGGGGTCATGCATTTCCTTCCATACAAGGCTTCGTAAGGCGCCATCCTGATGCTGGACTGGTAGCTGTTGTTATAGGAGAATTCGACCAGGGGTAAGAGCTTCTCCCATGGTTCCCCGCGGTCCAAAATGCACAGCCTCAAAAGATCTTCCAGCGTCCGATTGGTGCGCTCCGTCTGCTCATCCGTCTGGGGATGGAATGCGGTGCTGAAGGTCAAACCCGTGCCTAAGTAAGCCTGCACGGATCTCCACTCCCTGGAAGTGAACCGGCCATCCCGATCCGACACGATCGTCTTGGGCACCCCGTGATATCGAACGAACTGCTCCACAAATCTCCGCACTAATACGCCCACAGAGTCGTCCTTCCTGATCGGAATGAATCTGGCCACCTTCGTCAACCGATCGATGATGACCCAAATCGTGTCGTTTCTCGTCCGTGATCGGTGAAGTCCATGGATAAAGTCCATCGCGATGTCTTTAAACTTCCACTCCGGTACCGGAAGTGGTTGCAACAATCCTGCGGGGTTTTTGCACTCCGCCTTCACTAGCTGGCACGCTTCGCAGTCACAAACTGAGTGATATCCTTCTTCATGCCTGGCCAGTACATAGTCTTATTTAAGTCCGCAGTCATCTTCGTGATCCCCGAGTGCACCGAGTATCTGTTGTGGTGGGCCTCCGCCATGATATCTTCCCGGACCTGGCCTCCTTCCGATATATAAGTCCTCCATGATATCTTCTTCGTACGTCGGTGGCTGCCTTCAACTGCGGCCAATCACGAACTTCCTGAATCTTTGTCGGATCCACTGCCAACCCGGCTCCACTGATAATATGGCCCAAGAAGTCCACCTCCTTCAACCAGAACTGACATTTGCTGAACTTTGCATATAAATGATTCTCCCGCAGTCTCTGTAGGGTCAGTGCCAGATGGCGAGTGTGCTCCTCCTCCGTCCTCGAATAGATGAGGATGTCATCGATAAACACAATGACAAACACATCTAGATACTCCTTGAAAACATGGTTCATGAGGGTCATGAACGCCGATGGTGCATTCGTGAGCCCGAAGGGCATCACCGTAAACTCAAACAATCCATATCTGCTACTAAAAGAAGTCTTATGAATATCTTCCTCTCGAATCCGAAGCTGGTTGTACCCCGACCTCAAATCTAATTTTGAGAAGAAATGTGCTCCTTCCAGTTGGTCGAACAACTCGTCAATCCGTGGCAGCGGGTATGTATTCCGGACCGTCAATCTGTTTAGTGCTCGGTAATCAATACACAAGCGGAGACTTCCATCCTTCTTCTTGACAAATAGCACCGGGGCTCCCCACGGCGAAGAGCTTGGCCGGACAAACCCCGCCTCTACTAGTTCCTGCAACTGACTTCGGAACTCTGCCAACTCCTTCGGGGCCATCCGGTAAGGGGCCCTAGATGCCGGCTTGGCCCCCGACACCAGTTGTATCTGGAAGTCCTGCTCCCTGTGCGGGGGTAATCCGGGTAATTTTTCTGGAAAAATGTCTGCAAAATCCCGCACCACCGGAATATTCGTTATAGAATTCATGGCCTCCGCCATTTCAAACAGCACCTCGTAGACCTCCTCCCCCTGTAAACAGGCCTTAACGGCCTGTACTGAAGATAAGGGTATACGTGAGGCAGGTCTTATACCTTCGATGATGATGATAGAGTCCCCGTGCCTCACGACGATCCTCTTCGCTTGACAATCAATCTGGGCATGGTTCCATTGTAACCAAGTCATGCCCAGGATCAGCTCGAAGACTGGCATCCTTAGGACCGTTGCCGATACTTCGAACGGCTTTCCTCAATCTCCGCCTCCATGCTGCAGTGGGCAGAGGTGAGTATCTCCGATCCATCGGGTAGACGCACCCTCCTCATCCGGCCTGTGAACCGTTCCACTCCTTTCAACCCTTCCAGAAAGGCCTCTGACACAAACGAGTGCGAGGCATCCGTGTCGAACAGAGTATAAGCGGGTTTGCCGCTGATGAAGACTATACCTCAGATGGTTAATTGTCTTAGTATTTTCTAACGAGTTTTCTTTCCTATTAATTCTACTAGTGCAGTTCTATTTATTGGGCAAGTGAGAAAGAGAATTCAATTTAAACAATTTAAACATCTTGGCTTACCTGTGATGACCTGCTCTGGGTTCCGAGGCTATGCCAGGTCCAAAGCATATACCTGCTCCCTTTCCTGTCTTCGATCCCCTCCCTGGTAACCACGTCCTCGGCCGCGTCCTCAGCCTCCGAAATGCTGAGCAGGTGGGCCACCCTGTGGTGCTGGAGGTGGTGCCCCCCTCATGGGCCAGTTTCTCCGGAGGTGTCCAACCTGATGACAATGGAAGAACTCTAGTGGGGGATACGCCATACCCCCATGTCTCGGCATCTCCTGCATCCGAAGGGGTTGAGGGGCCAATATCACCTGCTCCCTCGGTTCCTGCCTCACTTACCGACGAGGCTAGTCCTCTGTCCTTCTCCCATCTGGTATAGCACCTCGCCGCTGATCATTTCTGGCTCTCCTGCCCTGATCCTCCTCTTGCCGCTTCCGACCCCGAGTGGTGTGCCAATCAGCCTCAATCCTCTTGGCCATCTCCAAAATCCGGGAGATAGGCCCATCGGATACAAACAACAAGGCCTCCCTCAATTCCTCTTTCAGACCCTTATAGAACCTCTTGATGTATCCTGCTTCATCCAGTTGGTAAGAACCAGCATATCGAGCCAAATGGTCAAACTCCCGATGGTACTCCACCACCGTCCTGGTGCCCTGCTTCAGGTATATGAACCGCTCCTCCAACTCATCCCTGGCCGACTGCGGAACAAAATGCTCCAGCAGCGTGGCCCTGAACTCTTCCCAGGTAATTTCTGTAATCTCCATATCGGCAAACGTCGTGTCCAGCAGCGTCTTCCACCACCTCTTGGCATGGGACTCTAGGCAAGATACCACTAAAGCCACCCTCTCCTCCCAGGGGCAACGTATCCCAGTCAGCATTTCATACATAGTATCCAGCCACTCTTCCGTCCGAACTGCCGACTCTGTCCCCAAATAGGACGGGGGAGAAAGTCCTCGGAAGGTGCTCAACCACTTGGCCCCCCGGGTTTGGCTGCGGAGCCGGAGCCTGTTGAGTCCGGAAGGCCTCAAGGATAGCTGTAAGAGTTTGCCCCATGTCTGACTGAAGGAAAGGAGTGGGGATCGGGAGAGGTGGTGTAATGTCTGGGGTCTGCTGGGCTCCGCCTTGCGGTGTAGGCTATGCTGGGGGCTGCGTAACAAAAGCCAATTGTAAGTAATCGACTCAACCTAATTAAAGTGGACAATTTACATGTGACCCCTCATATGGGCACACCACTGCTTCCGCTGTTTAGTTTGTCCCCAAACTAAACCCTTGCATGGGTGACCCAGGGGTTGTGGACTGCTACTTGTCGATCGAGGTTTGCTCTGATACCACTTGTAAGACCCCCCTTTTTTTCTTTTTAAAACACTGAGGTCTTAGGCCCAGAACCGTCGCTTTGAGGTGACACCTTCGCACCCGGGAAGGTCATCACTACAAAACGCCGATCCTGCCGGCCAAATCAATCGCAACTGTAGCAAAATATTAAAGCAAGTCCACAAAAATCACATATATATGTAAATATTCTCCACGAAGGGAGTGTCCACAGATATACAAAATACTAAGATCAAGGGCTCATGCCCAGTACATCATGTCCTCACTACAAATCTCTCAACATGGAAGCAAACTAATATAACTACTAGTAGCAATCAGGACTCACAGTCCTTGCCGTCTGAACTCCGGAACTAGACTGCCCGATCTCCAACCGTGCCGACCTCTAGGGCTGCTCCTCCATGCTGGGCTCCACGGTCCCCTAAAATGATGTGGTTCGAAAACTATTTGTCTAAAAGACTAAGTCCTATCATCCTCCACCCCTTCCCCCATGGCCCCTAGGCACCGAGCAGAGAGGAAGAAAGGGGAGGACTTGAAGGTGGAGAGTAATCAAGAATCAGATGGCAGCGGACCTATTCTAGCAATTTTTATAGTACATGTGGCAGTAAAGCATAGTATGAAAAATAACCTTAACTTATACGGAACGTATAAGTAAGGGATCTTCTACAGGCTCCCATCGTATAAAAAGTCTCATACCAATTTATACGTTGGGGTGTCGGTTAATAACAACATTATATATATAAAGAATTTAACCTTTAATTTATAAACTTGCCCACACAAGCTTATAGACTAAGGGGTCGTTTTACAGGTCCTAAGGTATAAGCGTCCCATTCCACTTATACCTTAGGTGTTAGGGGTTAATTGAATCGATTATGCTATGATATGCAAGTGGGTATGATGGAACATGCAAGTGCAACACACACACCGGACTCTGTGCACACAGACCTTTAGTTCCCCCTTTCTGGAGCCGTAACCTCCCAGGATACCTCCGTAGTGGCAGATGGAAGCGGTGGGTTGGGCCTCACCCACCTCTAAACCAGTAAAGCACTACCGTTCAGACCTATCGTACGCCTCAACGCTTGGTGCACGAAGCAGACTCCTACGTACTCTTGCCGGCTGGCGCACCGGACTTCTGTTGGCGAAGTGCTAACCACACTTGCCGAGTCAGCGTATTGGCGTCGGAGCATCGACCCTCCAATACCGAAGACCCACCACCTTAATTTCCTTTCCTTTTATGCACATGCAAATTTAACGTATCCAAAAACCGAGCCGAAGCTCCCCAGACCAAAATGTCCGTCTCAAACAATCGAGCCGAAGCTCCCCGGACCCAAACGTCCGTCTCTTAACCATCCAAGCCGAAGCTTCCAACTATCTTCCAGTGCTATCTGTGTTCGTGAAATGTGCAACCCTAATTACTAAGTTACTCTTTTCAGCTTGTTAATACAGTTTACGTTAACCCAGGACTGCCCCCGGTATTCCCTGTGAAGGGCTCTCAAGGGGCACTAGGAACTATGTTGGGATTATGCCCAGCGTTCCCTTTCGTAAGGTGCTTATTATTATTATTGGTTGATTCCTTACCCATTACCTTCTCATGTTACAATAGGCTAATCCTAGGGTGATTTGACTCTACCTCACCTTGGGGAAGACGATCTTTCGTCGATCCCGGGCACCGCCTAACTCTAGCCAATCCATCCCTCTACTCCTCCTGCTACCAATAATGAACTTATTTTTATCCATCCAAACCAGCCTACCACTAATCCCAAGACATGCATCCAATTATACTCCAACATGATTTCTGCAGTTTTTACTATATGCAGACCACTTAAGCTATATGACTCGTAAAATGGGAGGTACATCAAATAATCATCCAGTACCCCTATGATAATTATTAGAGGGCTATAATGACATTTTTAGCATAAATCCAGAAATTCATAATTTTCCTAATTTGTCTGATAATTTATTTATTTATTCTAGTATCCAAAAAGCCCAAGTTTGAACATGAAGTACCAATTTTAGACAAGCTAATAATCCACTAAATTTATGTTAATTATAAAATGAATAATCAACTCTAAAGCCTAATTCTTCCAATTTTTCAGCAAGGTTTAGGCCCTTAATTGTAATTTCAAATATATCTCATAATAAGTCATTTTAAAAGATTTTACAGCAATAATAGCTCCAACAATTCAGAGAAAATTCAAGGATGGTTATAATGGAATATAAATACTCTAGATCAAGTTTCATAATTTATCATTTAATAATAAGGCTATACTTGATTTTCTCATGAAATTCCAAGTTTATGGGTTAATGAACAAAGTATACTAATTATCCATCCAAAATTTCCAAATAAATTCCCACATGATAATGATGAACTAGGAACACTATGTATCAAGTTTCATAATTGTTCAACAAGTATTGAGCTCTTGTAAGAATTATTTAGTATGTAACCAAAGTAATGCACTTGTGAAGTAGATGCACTAATTATGTATCCAAAAATTCTATTAAAAATCATATATGATCAATATGCTCTAAAACGACCTCTGCCAAATTTTCATGACCTTTCAATGGGAAGTGAGATCACAATAGTCAAATTATTAATTAGAGAAATCCTATTAGTTACAAATGAAGTGCTACAAGTATTGATCAAAACTTCCCAAATAAATTACCAGAGGCTCAAAATATCCTTATTCTCACACTACCCAAATTTTATTATATTTTAAGGAGTTTAGCTAACCTAAACTAGCACTACAAGTTTTATGACCTAAGCTAGGGTTAGGGTTTTGTGGACCCTACACTTTTCAAAATTCTTTAATATTTTTACCAGAGGGTTTTATATACCTTAGGACCCGCCATACAAAATTTGAAGTTCATCCAAGATGTTTAGGACTCATGCCCTTCACAAGGCACAACGGTCCTTCCTTAGGGTTTGGCCTAGGAACTTAGGGCAAATCAATTCCACTCTACCCCACATTCCATGGGGAGGTTCTAAATGCCATACCAAGTCAGTGGCCCAAATGTAAGCCTCTATTGAGGTGATTTGGTCACTCAAAATCAAAAGTGCACTTTTTGACCAAAATACCCTTATTAAGGTAAAGTTAGGGTTGGGTTAATACCTATTCAAAACACACCCAAATTAGGTGAAAGTTTATAAAGATACATAACATGAGGCCAGGGACCACTTACCAAAATTTGGGAGGGTTTGGAGGTCATTAGACCACCTAATTAAATTATCATAGATAAATTAAATAATTTCCAAAACTATAGAAAAATGTCCCCAAAAATTCCCATTTTGGTCTACTCCTAGATATGGTCTAGATTGACTACCTTCCAAAATTACAGCTCATTTGGATCAAAGATATAGTGTGGGCACTCAATTGAAATTCTGCCTAGCCCTATGTGTAGGCCCCACCAAAATGGGTGCCCTGGTCAGACCAAGCACCCACATTGGTCCAAACCAATTTTAAAATAAAGTAGACCCAAGGGGCTACAAATCCTATGTTGATCATTTCCTCATACAGAGCCTCTAACTATTTTTAAATATTTAAAACATTAAATGACATAAGTGTGACAGAATTTAAATAACACACATTTCATATACTATAGTTTAATACATCCATCTGCACGAATCTTGGCGCAGGGATTAACGAGATCCTATCGTCTTCTCCGTTCAGCCAACAGTCCGGATTCCTCCCGCCTGGAGCAACTTCCAAATGCCACCGCCGGCGATCCGTCCACCTCCCCGGCCGACCACCGCCACCACCACCTCCATTGAGGTGGGGGCCGTCGCCAGGCGGCGGCTTGGCCGCCGGAAGACCTTTTTCCGGCGGTCCTGAGAGGTGAATTTCCATGGAAAAACAATGAAGATTCGAAATTGATTCGGGCTCAATTGAGCCCGAACCTTGAACCTATTGATTGCTAAGAACTATCCATGAGAGAAGGAGTGGAGGAGGACCTTTCTGGTGGCCTGAATCCTTGCCGATCGCCGGGATGCCATTTTTGTGGTGGTGGTGGTGGTCGGATTTCTGCAACAACACAGTGAACAGCTCTGGCTCCTTCGTGTAAGGGGTGGGACTGATTCCTTGGAGTCCAGTGAAGTTTTTAAAATGAAGAGAAGAGGTGTTAGGTGGCTGGAAATGCATTTGCCATTATTGGCTCTTGGTCAAGCTTGGCGGCCATGGTAGGTAGGGGGGAAAATGCTGGCTCCATACAGTCAATGGGTAGCTGGTTGCACTCCTCTGGTCTTAGGGAATTGAATGGGAGGTTGGGGAAGGTTGGGGAAGGGGAAGGATGAGCCCAAGTCTTCCTCCATTTCTTCTCTTCTCTTTCTCTCTCTTCCCTTTGAAGATTTTTCTCTCTCCTATTCACCAAGCTGAATTTTTGACTCCCACCTAACCCAATGGCAGCCCACATGTTTATTTCCTCCATCAAGGCAAGGTTATCCCAAGAGAATTGAGCTTGAGCTTGAGTTAGCCTATTTGGGCTAGCTTGACCCAAACCTAGGCTAGGGTTGAACTTGGTCAATTTGGTCTTTGAGTTTGCCCTTAATGGGTCCTTGGTGACCCATTGGTCTCCGCTAAGGCCTAGGTAGGGTTGTCTTGGCCCCTTGGAGGTCACTTGGCCCTTAGGTAGGGCACTTGACCATTTTAGGGCTAGAGTTGACTTTGGTCAACTTAGCCTTTTTGATTGGTCCCAATGGGTCCTTGGTGACCCATTGGCCTCTCACTAGGGTTATGAGGGTATGCGTGGGGTCCACTTGGCTAAGGTAACTTCAATTGGCCCTTGTGTATGTTAGTTTGACCCAATGTAGGTTAGGTTGACCCATTTAGCGTTAGAGTTGACTTTGGTCAACTTAGCCTCTTGGGTGGACCCCAATGGGTCCTAGGTGACCCATTGACCTCACTCTAGGGTTAGGTGGGCTTGGGTGGGGTCCACTTGGCTTGGGGAAGGTCAGTTGACCATATATAGACCAGTTTGACCTATTTAGGGTCAGAGTTGACTTTGGTCAACTTAACCTCTTGGACTGCCCTTCTTGGGTCCTTAGAGACCCATTGACCCCACTTTAGGTCTAGGAAGTTCATGGTAGGGTTAGTTGGGCTTTACTAGGGATCCTACCCTTAGTTAGGGCACATTGCCCAATTTAGGCCTAAAGTGGTCCTAGGTCAAATTGGCCACCTGTGGTTGACTCCAATGGACCCTTAAGGCTCTAGTGGACCCTCTAATGGGTTAGTGATGTTGTGGTGGGGTCATGGAGTCATGGTGAAGCCCTAAGGTCAAACCCTAGGTTGGGTGATGATGTTGTGCCATAGGCAGACCATGGTGATTCTCACCTTGGCCTTCTATCTCTTGGCCCATTTCTGGCTTCCTAGGGTTTTGTCATGACCTAGTTATGACCAAAACCACTCTTAGGGGTCTTGTTAGAAATGGGATGTTACAGGGGGGGGGGGGACAAAGCTTATCACATTTATAATAGTTGATGCGGTCAGCAGATATTGTGCCATCTTTGGAAGACCGCTCCTTAATGAATATATGGAAATAGTTTCCACCTATCATTTGGCAATCAAGCTCACAGCAGGAGGAAAGCAATACCGGGTTAGAAGCAATCCAAGGGAGGCGCGAGAGTTCCATGTTAAAACAGTCAACATGATCAGGTAAATGCATCCCCAGGCGACTCTAGTCGCAGTCTCAGAAGAAAAGGCTCCCCAAGAAGACGCCGGAGATCAGGAAGAAATCCAGGAGGGGGTTCACTTGGAGCCTGCTCAAGAAAACCAAGGAATCTCAATTGGCGCAGATGAAGAGAAAAGACTTACAATCAACTCAGAGCTCCCCGAAGAAGAAAAAGAAGAGTTGATCGCTTACTTATTGAAGAACCTGGATGTTTTCGCCTGGGCTGCGGAGGACATGCTAGGAGTGGATCCTGATGTAGCCTGCCATCACCTAAACATTGCTCCCGACTTCAAACCTGTTCAAAAAAAGAAGCGGGTGGTGGCAACGAAGCTAGCCGAGCCAATCAAGGAAGAGGTTGCAAAGATTTTAAAGGCTAAGTTTATTCGTGAAATCCAATACTCAGATTGGGTATCAAACGTTGTAATGGTAAGGAATCCGGGAGGAAAATGGAGGATGTGTGTTGACTTTACCAAGTTAAATAAAGCATGCCCCAAAGATTGCTATCTGCTGCCTCGAATAGATGCTTTAGTAGATTCTGCGGTTGGATATCCTTTTATGAGTTTTTTAGATGCATTTTCTGGTTATCACCAGATTAGGATGCATAAGCCTGACATCCCCCATACGTCTTTTATCACAGACAATGGTTGTTACTGTTATCTAGTAATGCCCATCGGATTAAAAAACGCAGGCGCTACCTATCAACGCATGATGGACTTTGTGTTTAAAAAACCAAAATGAAAAGAATCTTGAAGTATATGTCGATGACCTCCTTATTAAGAGTAAAACCTTTTCTTTGCATTTGCAAGACCTCACAAAAAAATTCACTACTTTACGAAGGTGTAACATGAGGTTAAATCCGTTGAAATGTATCTTTGGAGAAAATAAAGGAAAATTCCTAGGTCATCTCATTACCCCAAAAGGAATTGCCCCTAACCCAGATTAGGTTAAAGCAATCCTCAACATGCCATCACCTCGCTCCCCTAAAGGTGTTCAACAATTAGGGGGAAGGCTAGCAGGCCTTGGAAGATTTATTTCCTGAGTAGGGGAAAAGAGTGCCTCGTTCTTCAAGACTCTTCGTGGAGGGTCCAAATTTGAATGGACCAAAGAGTGCGAAGAAGCTTTTAAGCAACTCAAAAAGCAGCTCACCTCCACTCCTTTACTTCAAAGTCCTCGCACTGGAGAAATGCTATTCATCTATCTAGGAGTGGGCTCGAAAGCAATAAGCTCAGTCCTTGTTAGAGAGGAAGAAAGAAGGCAATATCCGGTATATTATGTCAGCCACATATTGAAGAATGCTGAAACAAGGTATCCAATCCTTGAGAAGCTCGCACTAGTATTAGTATCGTCTGCCAGAAGGCTTCGACCAAACTTCTAAGCGCACTCAATCAGGGTGATTACAGATTAGCCATTAAGAAGTATCCTTGAAAAACTGGAGCACTCTGGAAGACTAGCCAAATGGGCAATTGAACTCAGTGAGTTTGATATTTCATATGTACCTCGAACGACTATCAAAGCACAAATATTAGCATATTTTTTAATAGACACAACTGAGTCTAATGCTAAACAAGCCGATCAATCCCCGCTAGCATGGACAATCTACATAGATGGTGCTTCAGGCAAAAACTCCTCGGGAGCGGGAGTAGTCCTCATTAACCCCAATCTGGTCAAATAAAAATAGGCCATAAGGTTCTTTTTCCCAACCACCAACAACTAAGCAGAATATGAAGCACTTTTAGCAGGCCCGCAGTTTGCAAAAGAGTTGGGAATAGACTATGCGCATGTTAAAACAGACTCGCTAGTAATGGCATCCCAAGTATTGGGAAATTTTGAAACCAAAGAACCTACCCTGAAGAAATACTTAATGCTGGTAAATGCGGATATTGGAAAGTTTAAGAGGTTCACTATTGAGTATGTCTCAAGAGTATATAATGCAGACGCAGGCGAGCTAGCAAAGTTCGGCCTCCCTTCGGGAGAGAAAACTTTAGAGCTTTTTTACCCCGCTACGGAAGAAGGGGAATTGATTCAAATAGAACAACGACCCTCTTGGATGGACTCATTCAAATCATATCTCTCGACAGGAGAATTGTCGCAGGCTTTGAAAGATAAGAGAAGATTCAGAATGAAAATAGCCAATTACAAGATTATCTCCAAAATTCTCTATAGAAAGACTTTCCTCTCTCCAATGGCGAGATGCGTATCTGAAGAAGAAGTTCCTGTGGTGCTCCGAGAAATTGACTCTAGAGAGTGTGGCAGCCATTCAGGGGCCAGAACGTTGGAGAGAAGAATATTGCGGCATGGATACTTCTGGCCCACAATGAGAAAAGATTTTGAATCCTATGCAAAGAAGTGTGCCCAATGCCAAAAATTTGCTTCGCTTCAACTCCAATCATCGCAGCGACTTGTGTCAATCATCATGCCCTGGCCTTTCGCAGTTTGGGGAATGGACCTCCTTGGGCCATTTCCCATGGCGAGCGGACAGCGACGCTTTATCTTTGTTATTATTGATTACTTCAGTAAATGGATTGAAGCCAAGGCTCTAGCAAAGAAAATAGCCCAGGTGATAAAATTTTTTTTGTGGGGGGAGATAATTTGCAGGCATGGGATTCCGATGGAAATAATTACGGATAATGGGCCGCAGTTCAACAATGAAGAGATGAAGAATTTTTGCAAACAAGTCGGCATAGAGCTGCGGTTCTCGTCAGTTCATCATCCCATAAGCAATGGCCAGGTAGAAGCTGCGAATAAACAGATACATAATTTGCTAAAAAAGAAAGTGCAGAATCTGAGGGCAACTGGGCAGAGGAGCTTCCTTTAGTTCCGTGGACCCTCAGAACAACCCCTTCCACAGCTACCAGAGAAACTCCTTTCAAGCTATCTCACGGTTCAGAGGCTCTCATCCCGATGGAATTTGAGGTTCCGACTCCTAGGGTCTTACTAGCCAGGCAAAGTTGGGAAGACTGACTTGAGATTAACGATGAGAATATGAGACATAGCTTGGATCAAATTGAAGAAATGCGAGATGAAGCTACCATTAGGCAAGAGGAAGTCAGGCGAAGAATGGCAAGATATTTTGACAAGAATATCAGGATCAAGCATTTTTCAGTGGGAGATCTCGTCCTGAAAATATTAGATGCAGCCGCAAGAACTGGTTCAGTGGGCAAGCTGAACCCGAATTGGAATGGACCATTCATCATTAAGAAAGTCCTAAGGAATGGAGCATATCAACTACAAACCTATGACGGAGAAGATGTCCCCCATACTTGGAATGACGATGATTTAAAGCGGTTTTATGCTTAAGCAAACACTTATCATCTGTGTTCATTTCAATGATTATGGCAATAAGAATTTCTGGCTAATAATTTTTTCGTGCAGGGCACAATCACTTTCTCCTATCTACAATGTAAAGTAAAAAATCACCACACTAGGAGACATCGCCAAGTCCAGCTTGGACCCCCAAAAGAATTGTTGTCATTAGCGTAACACCACGATGATCACGTGTTGCGGCGAGATTTCGCACCATGTAGTGGGAGCTTGCAGATTCGTGCGCGGTGGGCTACTGGATTTTGGATCCCAGCTAGTACCTGACACCACCTCTGCATTTTTCGAGGGACAAGGTGGTTGACAGCTCTACTAAGCTTGCAAGGGATAGCGTACACGTTGATGATCTCTTTGAGGAAAGCAATGCCGTCCGGCACATGCCCATAGATCATCCAAGTTTGTACCCTTGAATACTCTCTGGTACCCTCAATTGGTGCCTGCAGGAGACCCACAGCCTTGTTGATCTCAGAGGAAAGCAATGTCGCTCAGGCCGCACCTGCCTAAAGGATCAATTTAGGCTGTAATCCAGGCAAGAGGGCAGTAAACCTTTCCGTTGAGCTTACAACTTCTATGACCCCGTGAGGAAAGCAATGCCACTCCGGCCGCACCTGCACACTTGGTCACATAGGCCTGTATCTCATTCTTCACAGGAAATTGACAAGGCGCGGACTGAAAAATTTAAGTCCGCTCAGTCCGCCAATACCTTGGGTTGATCTTACAGCCTCTGTGACCTAGCGAGGAAAGCAATGCCGCTCCGGCCACACCTGCCCACTTGGTCACCTAGTGTTGTGAATCATTTCAACCTCTATTACGGACTGCACTATGGTGTCCGTGCAATCCGCCGACTATTTATAATTTTACTGTATCTGACCTTGCGAGGAAAGTAATGCATTATGCACCGGCCCGCTTGGTTAGGTTTGAAATTTTTATCCTCGTGGATTGTACTTGTTTATCCGCGCAGTCCGCTGTTTATGCCGGAATCTTGTAACTGACCTTGCAAGGAAAGCAATGCATTATGCCCCTGCCCGCTGGTTTAGGTTGTGGATCATGTCTTCGAGCGGACTGTATGTTAGTATCCGTACAGTCCGACAAGTTCAGATTGATCTTGAAGTTTTTGTGACCCAACTATGAGAAAAGCAATGCTACATGCACCTACCTACTCGGATCGATCTTTCTTAACTCCCAAAAATTTATTTAATTAATTTACATGTGAACTGGAATTGGTATCCGTCAGAGTCCGCCAGTTATGTCTTTTTTGACAAGTTATAAGGACTTGGCAAGCTGCAAATAAAATATCGCGGCCTAGATTGTTGTCGACCTTAGTTATCGTCAAGCTATACTCATCCTAAGTAGGCAACCCATAAAATGGTTGGTGATGGCGCTGTTCGCGCTTGCTTGAGCTGTGAGCATGGTGATGTCGGTAGGGTCCACTCTCTTCAGGTCGTGTAAGTTACGCTTTCCGTAAAGCATGGAGATCGCACTTAACTACGTCAGTACAACAGAACAGAACATTGCAGAAGACAACTGATACCAGAATATCCTTTTCTATTTAATCAAAAATCAAGTTACATCTTTCGTGTATGCAGTGGACCCCAAACTTAAGACCGCTCTCTTTATAAAAAGTGTTAAAAACAAAAAGTACATTATTCTGCTTCGGCAATCTTCTGTTTCTTCTCTGCAGGAAGGCTTAGGCTTTTGACATCAACCTCTGGAGAATAGCCCTCCGAGCCACTTCCACTACTGCCATCTTAACTGGTGCTGACCGTGGACTCGCTATGCGAGCTCTCGCCAGCAGAGGTAGATGCAGAAGCGTCAGATTCGGCGGACTGATCTCCTCCTTTCTGGCTCGAACCAGTGTCATCGGCAATCATCTTTGCTTCTCCGCCTTCTCCATTTTCTTCTTCTCCTTCTTCTTCTTCACCTTCTTATTCTTCTTCTTCTCCTTCTTCTTCTTCCTCAACAATGACTTCTTTTCCTTTGGCAGTCCGCTCCATTGCCTCGACCTGCTCCTTCAACTCGGGGAAGAGCTGCAGGAATGGGACGCCGTCCACCCCTTCTTTTGCAAAGCCACCGCGGATAAATCGCTCGATAGCGATCTCAACGATTTCTTTCACAAAGGGGAGCATGGCGGACTGGAAACTATCATTTTCCAAGTCATAGGCGATCTGCGAGAAAAAATGGACAAATATAAGTTCGTGGCGGACATCAAACTGAGACCACTGTAAATATAACTTACCGCCACCTCTTCTTTCTAATAGGCGACCTTTTTCCCTAGCCGCACGTTTCTTTCCTTGAATACCCTTTTTTTCTTCTTGAAGTTGCTCATTTTGTCTGAGCAGGTCCCTGGCCAGGGAACAAACAAAATTGTTTGTAACTGCGCTGTTCGTGCTTGCCTGGGCGGCCAGCAGAGGGAGGTCGGCAGCAGCAACCTTCTTCAAGTTGCTCAAGTTGCGCTTCCCATATAGCGCAGAGATCGCGACATGAGTGTGGCAGGTTATCTTCGAACTCTTCCATGATGGAAGCGCTGTTGGCAGACGAACATGCTTGTTCTTATTATGCCAGTGGACATCGGGTTCCCCCTCAGATCCTTCTGGCGGTTGCCAAAGCCCTCCATCGCAAAGCTTTCAGAAGAGGAGCAGTCTGCCGCGGGATCCCCCTCTTCTTTCCTCTTTCTTGCGACTTCCTGCTTTCCCTCCCTCTGGGTAGGGGTAAACCCGCTTAGAATTTGTTGTAGGTTTGCGGGCACGGCCAAGATTTCTGCAAGAAAAAGAACATGTTAGCATGCAGGTCACGACGGATACAAGAGTAATTCCGCAGAAGCTTACTTTCATTGCGATTTACATCACCGAAGCCCGCCAGAAGCGGGATGTAGTGCTCTATGTCCAGCCTGGCTCCAGCAAGGAACTCAACAATGGCGAGCTCCACCATATCCAGCCGGACACTCTTGAAGGCGGAGTACGCGTGCTCCTGCGGTTAGGTTTGAACAAACCCGAGGTCGCCCTCGAAGATCAGAAACCTTGAGGTCCAGTTATGGATCTTGTTGGGCAGACCCATGACCTTCATTCCTCTGCAGTAGAAATAGATCACCCCTTTGTAAGGGCGGCCTCCAGACAGAGTTATTGAGCGAGCTGAGAAGATCTTGCGGAAGATGTTAAGGGAGAAAGTGATCTTCTCAGACCGCAAGTAAGAAAGGAAGCTATAAATGGCAGCGAGGGTGTTAGGCGCGAGCTGGCCTGGCACCATCCCGTAGTGTTCGAATATCTCTACCATCTCCCATAAAAGTGGGAATCTGAACCCGCTATCAAAGTGGTCGATAGGTATAGCGATCTGAGTCGCTGTTGAAAAGTTTAATCTTTCTTCATGCACAGGAAGGCGGACAAGCAGAGTTGAGTCCGCCATATGTCTCTCAACAAAGGCCTCAAGGTCGGCCTCCGTCAAAGTATATTTCCTGTGATCGACAGCGTGGAAAGCAACCGCAACATCAGTTCTGGCGGACACAATATCTACAGGCCGCAGGATCCTCTGTTACAGCTGTCTTCCTGCATAGAAGAGACAACAGGGCAATATTTATAGTAGCGAAGGTCTCACAGCTTTTTGGCCAGGCCGCGCAGCTCGATTATCGAGTCCGCAAAGTTTGCACCATAGTTTCTCATGCAATAAAAATAAAGATAACGCAGACTCAAAACTCGAGTCTGCTCTCTTTGCTATTTCCAGTCTCCGGAATATCTACCAAGCAAAGTTCAAAGCACAAATTGAAGCGGACACAGTTTCAGTACGCCCAGCTCGCGATGCTTCCCACCTGCAGACATTCATAAGTTAAATTCAGAGAAGCGGACGCAGCATTAGTCCGCACAGTTTGTCACAGATCACAACACAGAACAAGCACAAATTAGCTGTAGAATGTGCAGATATCTTATTTAGTCCACATAAAGCACAGTACATTTCATCACAAGCCACATCATTGAGCACTGTTTAAAGCACAAATAATTATACATCAACAAATCAAAGTTCGCAGTTTTGCGGACTCAGCGGTCTCTATTTTCAGTTCGCGCTGACTTCTCCATCCTGTCTATGCACAAGTGCACTGCCTGGTCACTTATCTGAAGAACTTCGCTATACAAGCGATAGATGTGATGATGAATGGAGTTAATGGTCCGATGCATATGAGCGGCCTCCCGGTCTACCCGACTCAAGGGAATCATCGGCTCCGTTGTCGGCCTCAGCTCCACGTCGGTGGTGTGCTGGCTGCCCTCTACTAGTGCTGCTGCCCCTGGAGCGACGCAATCTGGCAATCGTGATCTCTGCTCTGCGACCTTGGCACCCGCTTGCCTTTGTCTTCCCGTGCCGTAACCAAGTGCTTTCCTTTGTAGAAGTGGACATCGTCCACAAGTCTTTTCTTATCTCTATCAGACCTCTCCAGCGCCCTTGAGATGTTGGCGATCTAGTCCTTTAAGGCTTTCTTGCGCTCCGTCGATGCCTTCTCGTGCTCTTCCGCCTTCCTTAACTCCGTTCTAATTTTTTGAATTTCAGCTTGAAACTTATTTTCTAAATCTGTGATGTTATCGAGGATGGGCTGCTCGTCTCTTGCAGAATCATCATGCGAGCCCCCGTCAACTCCGGTATTCGGTGTAGTCACAATCTCCCCACTCTCGATAGAGCCCGGTGGTGACTTTCTACCTTCAACAAAGAAGGTCAACTTCACATTCAAATACAGTCCGCAGCGGACTCAAAGTATCAAGATAAAAGATCACTTTTGGCAAAAGCAGCAGCGAGTTGCCGGCTATCGAAGATAGGCCACCTTTCCCGCTCCGGGTCAAAGGCGCTTAACTGTTTCTTCCATTCGCGATGGAATTTGATTCTCTTTTATGTTGATGCACGAAATTGGAAAGGGGGTAGAGCACCACCAGCTAACGTTCGAGCACGGGGGAATAGAAGGAGAAAGAGAGACTGCGAGTAGTAATCTACTAAGCAGACGAGAGTATGAAGAACAGCAGGGCCGTGAGCCATGACAACAACAGACTTTGCCCGTCGCGGCCTGAATGCCTCTCCAGTGACAGTCTTTTCTTTGCCTGAAGAAGGGTTTGATTACAAGTGAAGGAAAAGAGGAAAAGGTAAGAGTTGAGCAAGCTGGAGTCCGCAAATCTTGAGATTCGAGTCCGCAGCCTTTAACAAGTAGGCTCCTAGGCACGGGCCAGCATGCTTTGGGTGCACCACCTCCCCCCTATTTATAGGATGGGGGCCTACCCAAACGGGCAGGGATAAAATAACCGACTGCCCGGGGTACAAGAGAACCGGGCAGCGGTGACGTGAAGAAAAAAAGAAAGAACACGCCAGTTCGCGCAAAATGGGCGGACTGGTCTCGCGGGCTAGAGCTTCCATCTACTGCTGCAGGGCGTGATCCTGCCAGAGGACGGCGGCCTGGGCGGACTGGACACCGTGTCCGCCAAAGTGGGATTAGCCTTGGGATGGCAGAATGCTGCTGCTCTGCCGAACTTGGCGGACTGCCAAAACGAGTCCGCCTATGATAAGCCAGGGACCTTAGAACTATGCCAAGTCACCGGGCCATGCAGATTGCCAAATTGGGTGCGTGGATAATGAAATAGGACCTTGGCATCTTGTAGGTGTTGCGGACTGAGGGGTTAACATAATCCCCGCACATTTTTAAGTTTCCAGAAAACTTCGAAAATGTTTGCTTAACCGCCGAGTCCGCGAGCCCCATTAATGCTGTCAGCGCTATAAATATTGCTGGAGGGCCTGGAACTACTAAAAATTCCACTCGACACAGGGAGTTATTCACCGCTTGCGGTCTCAACTTTGCAGTCCGGCATGGCGAGGCTCGGTGCTTTGTTCACTAGTCTTACTGCAAAAATTTAGAAGACAATAACGCAAATGAAAACTAAGAAAGTAATAAAGAGAGTGACGAGAGGGGAGCCTATCCGCTCTACTGGAGAGAGTTCTCATAGCCATAACCCTGCTGAGAAAGCAGTCCGCCATGCTGATATGCCTTTGAGCGAGAAGTAGGATCCTGCCATCTCTCACGCTGAACAGCCGCTAAGAAGTGAGAAGTCATTAAATCTGTCGGACACCGCCCCCACTCAGAAAACCGCGAACTCGGCGGACACGGTTTGCGAAAATAATGAAACCGAAGTGTCATTCCCCAACGCCCAGCAACCCATCGTAAACCTTGATGAAGATAGACGGTCTACGAGAGAAGAAGTTGGAAAAGACGTGCCTTTAAAGGCATTGGTTGCTGCAAACCTTGAAACAGTCCGCGAGAGCCAACCAGATTTTGGAAGGCTACTGCGGACTCTGCTGATAAAAAGGACCCTTCTAGAAATATGAGGAAGAGGGACAGGTCCACTGTGGCTGAGCGGGATTAAATGAAGCTGCGAGCGATGGAAGAGAAAAATATCTCCGAGCGGACTGGAGATGCGGACTTGCAGCACAGGCCGCATGAAAAAGAAGTTTCTGAAAGCGACTTAGTTACACCGGAGGCCCAAGTCCAGGGAGACAATTCCCTCTCCACAGTCAGTTTGTCCACGGACGAGATGTTAGATTCCATAGACGTCGAACAACTTGATCTCATCAACGAATCCTTGCTGGGTGTGCTGCACTCTAAGGTGGAAATCCTTGCGGTTAAGAGCGGCGAGCTCCCCTCTTTATACGTTGCTGAGTAAAAAGATAAGGAAAGACTGAAAGAGAGGATAGCAGAGCAGGAGAAACAAATCGCCACCCATGTAGCTACGGTCGAGGCGGCCTCGAAGCAGGCTGCGATGGATAAAAATGCTGAGGATCTGCGGACTGCCGCAGAGCTGTTGCAGACAGGTAACCTTCAACTGACACCTAAATATTTTAAACGTCAGTGGCTTTACAGGTCGTCGTAGTGGAAGTCGAGGCCGATCAAGGTCATCACCGAAACTGATGACATTGTTGTTTCAACAAGCTCTGCTGCTGAAAAAAGAATCAAAGTCCATCGCGAATGGAAGAAACGGTTAAGCGCCTTTGACCCGAAGCGGGCAAGGCGACCTATCTTCGATAGCCGGCAACTCGCTGCTGATTTTTCCAAAAGTGATCTTTTTTCTTGGTACTTTGAATTCGCGGCGTACTGTATTTGAATGTTAAATTGACCTACATTGTTGCAGGTAGAAAGTCACCACCAGGCTCTATCGAGAATGGTGAGATTGTGATTACACCGAATATCGGAGTTGACGCGGGCTCAGATGATGAGTCCGCAAGAGGGGAGCAGCCCCACCTGGATAACATCAGAGAGTTAGAAAAGAAGTTTCAAGCTGAAATTCAAAAAATTAGAGCGGAGTTAAAGAAGGCGGAAGAGCGCGAGAAGGCATCGGCGGAGCACGAGAAAGCCTTAAAGGATCAGATCGCCAGCATCTCAAGGGCGCTGGAGAGGTCTGATAGAGAGAAGAAAAGGCTTGCTGATGATGTCCGCTTCTACAAAGGAAAGCACTTGGCGATGTCACGAGAAGAGAAAGGGAAGCAGGCTGCCGAGGTTGCTGAGCAGAGATCGCGATTTCCAGATCGCGTCGTTCCGAGGGCGGCAACACCAATAGAGGGTGGCCAACATGCCGCAGACGAGGAGCTGAGGCTGGCAATGGAGCCGATGATTCCCCTGAGTCTGGTAGACCGGGAGGCCGCTCACATGCACCAGACCATTAACTCAATTCATCATCACATCTGTCTCTTGTATAGCGAAGTTCTTCGAATAAGCGACCAGGCAGCACACTTCTGCAGGGACAGGACGGAGGGGTCAATACGAACTGAAAATAAAACCGTTGAGTCTGCAAAAATACGAACTATTTGATTTGTTGATGTATGATTATTTGTGCTTTAAATAATGCTCTATGTTGTGGCTTGTTATGAACTGTACTGTGCTTTATGCGGACTAAATTAGATATCCGCACATTCTATTGTTGTGCATGTTGTGATCTGTGACAAACAGTGCGGACTTATGTTGCGTCCGCATTTCAACTAATTATCCTGCAGGTGGACAAAGGTTACGAGTTGGCGGACCGAAAACCGTGTCCGCTTTATTTTGTGCTTTGAACTTTGTTTGGTAGGTACTCGACTGGAAGCAGCAATGTGAATTTAAGTTTGTGTCCACGTTGTTTTTAATTTTTGCTGCATGAACAATTGGATTATGGAGGATTATGCGGACTGAATAAGCGAGCTGTGCGGCCTGGCATAAAAAGCTGTCAAAATCCACTACTATAAAAATATCCCTGTTGCCTCTTCTATGCAGGGAAACAGGTATAGCTGAAGACCCTGCGACCTGCAAAAATGGTGTCCGCCAGGACTGACGCTGCGGTTGCTTTCCATGCCGCTGACCATAGAAAATGCACACTAACGAAGGTCGACCTTGAGGCCTTTGTTGAAAGAAAAATGGCGGACTCAAATTTGCTTGTCCGCCTTCCCGCCTATGAGGAAAGATTAAACTTTTCAACGGCGACTCAAATTGCCATACTCATCGACCACTTCGATAGCAGATTCAAATTCCCATTATTATGGCAGAATGCTGAAATATTCGAACACTACGGGATTGTGCCGGGCCAGCTCGCGCCCAAAACCCTTGTCTCCATCTACAGCTTTATTTCTTATCTGTGGTCTGAGAAGATCGCCTTCTCAATGAATATTTTCCGCAAAATGTTCTCAGTCTGCTCGATAACATCGTCTAGAGGCCGCCCTTATAAAGGAGTGATTTATTTCTACTGCAGAGGAATAAAGGTCGTGGGTCTTCCTAACAGGATACATAACTGGACCTCAAGGTTTTGTATCATCGAAGGCGACCTCGGGTTCGCGCATACTCATCCGAAAGAGCACGCGGACTCCGCAAGAGCGCGCGGACTCGTGCATACTCATCTACTGCAGTGGAATGAAGGTCGTGGTACTTTGAGTTCGCTTCATACTGTATTTGAATGTGAAATAGACCTTCTTTTTTGCAGGTACAAAGTCACCACAGGGCTCTATCGAGAGTGGGGAGATTGTGATTACACCGAATACTGGAGTTGACCCGGGCTCACATGATGAGTCCGCAAGAGGCATGCAGCCCCGCCTGGATAACATCAGAGAGTTAGAAAAGAAGTTTCAAGCTGAAATTCAAAAAATTAGAGCGGAGTTAAAGAAGGAGAAAGAGCGTGATAAGGCATCGGCGGAGCGCGAGAAATCCTAAAAGGATCAGATCACCAGCATCTCAAGGGCGCTGGAGAGGTCTGATAGAGAGAAGAAAGGCTTGCTGATGATGTCCGCTTCTACAAAGTAAAGCACTTGGCGATGGAACGGGAAGAGAAAGGGAAGCGGGCTGCCGAGGTTGCTGAGCAGAGATTGTGATTGCTAAATCGCGTCACTCTGGAGGCGGTAACATCAGTAGAGGGTGGCCAACAAGCCGCAGACGAGGAGCTGAGGCCGGTAATGGAGCCGATGATTCCCCTGAGTCGGGTAGACCTGGAGGCCGCTCACATGCACCGGACCATTAACTCCATTCATCATCACATCTGTCACTTGTATAACGAAGTTCTTCAATTAAGCGACCAGGTAGCACACTTGTGCAGGGACATGACAGAGAGGTCAATGCGAACTGAAAATAAAGACCGCTGAGTCCGCAAAACTACGAACTATTTGATTTGTTGATGTATGATTATTTGTGTTTTAAACAATGCTCTATGCTGTGGCTTGTTATGAACTGTACTGTACTTTATGCGGACTAAATTAGATATCCACACATTCTATTGTTGTGCATGTTGTGATCTGTGATGAACTGCGCGGACTAATGCTGCGTCCACATTTCAACTAATTATCCTGCAGGTGGAAAAAAAGGTTACGAGTTGGCGGACCGAAAACCGTGTCCGCTTTATTTTGTGCTTTGAACTTTGTTTGGCAGGTACTCGACTGGAAGCAGCAGTGTGAATTTAAGATTGTGTCCGCGTTGTTTTTAATTTTTGCTGCATGAACAATTGGATTATGGCAGATTATGCAGATTGAATAAGCGAGCTGTGCGGCCTGTCCAAAAAAGCTGTCAGGCCGCACTACTATAAATATAGCCCCGTTGCCTCTTCTATGCAGGGAAACAGGTATAGCCGAAGACCCTGCAACCTGCGAAAATGGTGTTCGCCAGGACTGACGCTGTGGTTGCTATCCATGATGCCGACCATAGAAAATGCACAATAACCAAGGCCGACCTTGAGGCCTTTGTTGAAAGAAAAATGGCGGACTATAATTTGCTTGTCCGCCTTCCCGCCCATGAGGAAAGATTAAACTTTTCAACGGCGACTCAAATCATCATACCCATCGACCACTTCGACAGCAGATTCAAATTCCCATTATTATGGGAGATTTCTGAAATATTCGAACACTATGGGATGGTGCCGGGCCAGCTCGCGCCCAACACACTTGTCGCCATCTACAACATTATTTCTTATTTGCGGTCTGAGAAGATCGCCTTCTCAATGAATATTTTCCGCAAAATGTTCTCAGTCTGCTCGATAACATCGTCTGGAGGCCGCCCTTATAATGGAGTGATTTATTACTACTGTAGAGGAATGAAGGTCGTGGGTCTTCCTAACAAGATCCATAACTGGACCTCAAGGTTTTTGATCTTCGAAGACGACCTCGGGTTCGGGCATACTCATCCGCAAGAGTGCGCGGACTGCGGTTTTAAGAGTGTCCAGCTGGATGAGATGGAGTCCGCCATTGTCAAATTTCTTACTGATGCCAGGCTTGACATCGAGTACTACACCCTCCTGTTGGCGAGCCTGGCGGGCGTTTCACGCGAAGAAAGTAAGCTTCTGCGGACTTATGGTTTGTATCCACAGCGACCTGTGTGTTAACCCTTGTTCTGTTCTTGCAACGACCTTGGCTGTGCCTGCCAACCCGCCATAGATGCCCAATGGATTCACACCTACTCAGAGGGAAAGGAAACAAGAGATCGCAAGAAAAAGGAAAGAAGAGGGGGATCCCGCGGCGGACTGTTCCTCTTCTGAAAGCTTTGCGATGCAGGGCTTTGACAACCATCAGAAGGATCTGAGGGGGAACCTGATGATCCACTAGAACAATAAGAACAAGCATGTCAGCTTGTCGACATTGCTTCCATCGTGGAAAAGTTCGAAGATAACCCGCCATGCTCATGTCGCGATCTCCGCGCTCTATGGGAAGCGCAACTTGAGCGACTTGAAGAAGGTTGCTGCTGCCGACCTCCCTCTACTGGCCGCCCAGGAAAGCGCGAACAACATGGTGATGAACTATTTTGTCTGTTCTCTGTCCAGAGACCTGCTCAGACAAAACGAGCAACTTCAAGAAGAAAAAAGGGTGATCAAGGAAAGAAACGTGGGGCTAGGGAAAAAGGTCGCACAGTAGAAGGTAGAGCTGGGGGTAAGTTATATTTGCAGCGGTCTCAATTTGAAGTCCGCCGTGAACTGATGTTTGTTCCTTTGTTTCTCGTAGGTCGCATATGACTTGGAAAATAACAACTTCCAGGCCGCTATGTTCCCCTTTGTGAAGGAAACCGTTGAGATCGCTATCGAGCGATTTGTCCGCGGAGGCTTCAAAAAGGAAGGGGTGGACGGTGTTCCTTTCCTGCAGCTCTTCCCTGAGTTGAAAGAGCAGGTTGTGGCGATGGAGTGGGCTGCCAAAGGAAAAGACGTCATTGTTGAGGAGGAAGAATAAGGAGAAGAAGGTGAAGAAGAAGCAGAAGAAGAAGAAGAAGAAGAAGAAGAAGGCGAAGAAGAAGGTGGGGAATCTAAGACAATAGCTGACGACACTGATTCAAGCCAACAAGGCGGAGAACAGTTCGCCTAGTCCGACACCTCTACATCTTCCTCTATTCGCAAGAGCTCGCATAGCAAGTCCGCGACAAGCACTGGTTCAGATGGCAGCAGTGGAAGTGGCTCGGGGGGCTATTCTCCGGAGATTGATGTCAAAAGCATAAGCCCTGCACTCCCTGC
Organism: Platanthera guangdongensis; assembly: GCA_039583875.1. Lineage (NCBI taxonomy): Eukaryota > Viridiplantae > Streptophyta > Magnoliopsida > Asparagales > Orchidaceae > Platanthera > Platanthera guangdongensis. The sequence goes on along the minus strand of CM077163.1, from coordinate 144,205,156 downwards.
AGAGAAGAAACAGAAGATCGCAGAGGCATAATAATGTATTTTTTGTTTTTATTTTTGTAAATAGAGCGGACTCAAGTTTGGAGTCCGCCGAATACATGAAAGATGTAACTTGATTTTTGATTAAATAGAAAAGGATATTCCGGTATCGTTGTGTCTCCTGCAATGTTCTCTATTTTTTGTACTGACGCAGTTAAGTTCGATCTCCATGTAGCAGTCCAGGTGATGCAAGGATCATCCATACTGTATAAGTTTCTGAAATGCTAATTAGGAAATTTTATTAAATAATTCGACAACTGTCCGTCGCAAAAAGAATGAGAAGTTTAGTTGGTTGTCCAAAAGATCAGGCAGACTCTGACGAGTTCCAATTACAGTCCGCGATTCTCTTTGTCAATAAATCTTTTAAGCTTAACAAGCATGGCGGCCTTATATTTACTGTCAAACTGCGAGCTGAAAAGACCAACCGGGGACCAATCCTGTGGACTTGGCGGCTGTAATTTCACAGTTCGCACATATTCTAATAGAAATGATCTATAGCTTGGGACCAAGCGGGCAGGTGCGGCCGGAGCGGCATAACGTTTCTCACCGGGCCACATGCTATACGATCAACCCAAGGAAAACTGGTGGACTGAGTGGATAACAAAAATGCAGTCCGCACTGAATAGAAGAAATGATGTATAGCTTGCGACCAAGCGGGCAGGTGCGGCCGGAGCAGCATAACTTTTCTCACCAGGCCACAAGCTATACGATCAACCCAATTAAAACTGGCAGAGCGGATAACAAAAATGCAGTCCGGACTGAATAGAAGAAATGATCTATAGCTTGCGACCAAGCGGGCAGGTGCGGCCGGAGCGGCATAACCTTTCTCACCAGGCCACAAGCTATATGATTAACCCAAGGAAAACTGGCGGACTGAGCGGATAACAAAAATGTTGTCCGCACTGAATAGAAGAAATGATCTATAGCTTGAGACCAAGTGGGCAGGTGCGGCCGGAGCGGCATAACTTTTCTCACCAGGCCACAAGATATATGATCAATGCAAGGAAAACTGGCGGACTGAGCGGATAATAAAAATGCAGTCCGCACTGAATAGAAGAAATGATCTATAGCTTGCGACCAAGCGGGCAGGTGCGGCCGGAGCGACATAACTTTTCTCATCTGGCGACAAGCTATACGATCAACCCAAGGAAAACTGGCGGACTGAGCGTATAATAAAAATACAGTCCACACTGAATAGAAGAAATGATCTATAGCATGCGACAAAGCGGGCAGGTGCGGCCGGAGCGGCATAACTTTTCTCACCAGGCCACAAGCTATATGATAAACCCAAAGAAACCTGGCGGACTGAGCGGATAACAAAAATACAGTCCGCACTGAATAGATGAAATGATCTATAGCTTGCGACCAAGCGGGCAGGTGTGGCCGGAGCGGCATAACGTTTTTCACCAGGCCACAAGCTATATGATCAACCCAAGGAAAACTGGCGGACTGAGCGGAAAACAAAAATGCAGTCCACACTGTATAGAAGAAATAATCTATAGCTTGCGACCAAGTGGGCAGGTGCGGTCGGAGTGGCATAACGTTTCTCACCAGGCCACAAGCTATATGATCAACCCAAGGAAAATTGGCGGACTTAGCGGATAACAAAAATACTGTACGCACTGAATAGAAGAAATGATCTATAGTTTGCGACCAAGCGGGCAGGTGCGGCCGGAGCGGCATAACGTTTCTCACCAGGCCATAAACGATATGATCAACCCAAGGAAAACTGGCGGACTGAGCGGATAACAAAAATACAGTCCGCACTGAATAGAATAAATGATCTATAGCTTGCGACCAAGCGGGCAGGTGCGGCCGGAGCGGCATAACTTTTCTCACCAGGACACAAGCTATATGATCAACCCAAGAAAAACTGGCGGACTGAGTGGATAACAAAAATGCAGTCCGCACTGAGTAGAAGAAATGATCTATAGCTTGCGACCATACGGGCAGGTACGGTCAGAGTGGCATAACTTTTCTCACCAGGCCATAAGCTATACGATCATCCCAAGGAAAACTGGCGGACTGAGCGAATAACAAAAATGCAGTCTGCACTGAATAGAAGAAATGATCTATAGCTTGCGACCAAGCGGGCAGGTGCAGCCGGAGCGGCATAACTTTTCTCACCAGGCCACAAGCTATATGGTCAACCCAAGGAAAACTGGTGGACTGAGCGGATTATAAAAATGAAGTCCGCACTGAATAGAAGAAATGATCTATAGCTTGCGACCAAGCGGGCAGGTGCGGCCGGAGCGACATAACTTTTCTCAACAGGCCACAAGCTATATGATCAACCCAAGGAAAATTGGCAGACTGAGCGGATAACAAAAATGCAGTCCACACTGAATAGATGCCCTGCGAAGAGTAAGCTGCAGACTTGTGACTAAGTGGGCAGTTGCGACCGAAGCGACATTACTTTTCTCACCGAGCCACAATTCTTTGCACACTTAACGGAACGGTCCCCTGCCCTCTTGCCTGGAGTACAGTCTACGTTAACCTTTTTGGCAGTTGCGGCGTGAGTGGCATTTCCTTCCTCCAAGATCAACCAGGCTGTGGGTCTCTTGCATGCACTGCTTGATGGTACCACGGAGGGTTCGAGGGTTATAAACTAAGATGACCCCTGGGAAGGTGTGGCCGGAGCGGCATAGCTTTTCACACACGATCATCGAAGTTGTAACGATATCCCTAAAGTGTCATGGTAGAGCTTAACTCCCACCCTGTCCCTCCATAATGTAGAGGTGGGGGTCAGGTACTAGCCGGGATCCAAAGTTAAGTATCCTACCGCACTAGAGCCTGCAAGCTTCCACTACACGGTGCGAAATCTCCTCGTAACACGTGGTCTTTGTGGTGTTACGCTAATGACAACGGCTCCAGGGGAGGTTTGCTAATCTCGACGATGTCTCCTGATATCATGTAACCGTTATTGATGTTCGGGAGAGAAAGAGAAAACACTAGAAAAAGTGTTAGTTCGAATTTTTTGATTAATGAGAGGCTTTTGCAAAGTTAGCATAAGAGAGAAAAGAGAGTTCAAAGATAGAATCATTTGGAATCTTCCTTGCTCAGCGTGCTAACTGTTACGTTTTAATAGATAAAACACTTGAAGAAATGTTAGCAAGCAGCTTTTACTCATAATGATTTTTGAAGAGACTACATAGAATGGGAATGAAAAGAGAAGGTTCAGGAATAGAACCGTTTGAGATCATCTCCACTCCATGTATGTGACATATCCTCTCCCTCGTATGTTTGCAAGTGGTAAGAACCGCTCTTTAACGCTTCTTTGACAATGAAGGGGCCGGCCCAATTCGGATTAAGTTTTCCAACTGAGCTCGCTCTTGCAGCAGCGTCAAAGTTTTTAAGACCCAGATCTCCCACTTGAAAGTGTTTGATCCTTACATTCTTATCAAAGTATCGGGCCATCCTTCTCTTGACTTCTTCCTGCCTTATTGCTGCTTTGTCTCTTATTTCCTCAATGTGTTCCAGGCTGAATTTCATCTCTTCATTGTTCAGCTTAAGCCAGTCCTCAAAACCTTGCGTTGCAAGCAGAACACTGGGTGATGGAACTTCAAACTCAACTGGAATGAGGGCTTCTGAGCTATGAGAAACTTTGAACGGAGTTTCAACAGTTGCAGATGAAGGTGTTGTTCTTAAGGACCAAAGGAACAATGGAAGTTGATCAGCTCAGTTGCCTTTGAGATTTTGCACTTTCTTCTTAAGTAAATTGAGGACCTTCTTGTTGGCTGCTTCAACTTGGCCATTGCTTCTGGGATGATGGCTGATGCAAACCGCAGTTCTGTTCTGATCTGTTGCAAAAATCAATCATCTCTACGTTGTTGAACTGTGGCATGTTGTCGGTGATTATAGCCATTGGTATTCCATGCCGGCAGACAATCTCTCCCCAAATGAAATTCTTGATGACCTTAGTTGTTGTCTTTGCCAATGCCTTTGCTTCAATCCACTTGCTGAAGTAATAAATCATCACTATGATAAAACGCTGTTGTCTGCTTGCCATGGGAAAAGGACCAATGAGATCCATCCCCCAAACTGTAAAGGGCCAAGGAGTTTCAATTGATCTGAGTGACTGAGCAACTTGGTGTTGAAGTGGAGCAAACTTCTGGAACTGAACACACTTTCTGTCATAAGCCTCAGAGTCTCTCTTCATGGTGTGCCAGAAATATCCCTACGCAAGGATCTGTCTTTCTAAAGTTCTTGCCCCTGAGTGACTTCCACACTCACCTGAATGAACTTCTTGCAAAATAACTGGAGCTTCTTCTTCTGAAACACACCTTGCCATGGCAGAGAGGAATGTTTTTCTGTAGAGGATTCCTTCTACTAAGTAATAATGAGCTGCTTTTATTCTGAACTTTTTCTGATCTCTGATTGAATGATGAAAGTTCCCTGTTGACAGATAAAGAATGAATTGGTCCATCCAAGAGGGATGCTGATCAAGCTGCATCAACTCTCCTTCCTCCACTGCCAGGTGGAAGAGTTCGGAAGTTTTTCCTCCTGATGGCAGTCCATACTTGGCAAGAACATCTGCCTCCTCATTTTATGTTCTAGGGATGTGCTCAATGGTAAAGCTTTTGAATTTGCCAACTTCTATTTTCACAAGAGCAAGATATTTCTTCAAGATCGGCTCTCTTGTCTCAAAGTTACCAAGGACTTGTGACGCCATCACCAGAGAATCAGTCTTGATATGAACATGATCAATTCCAAGTTCTCTTGCAAGTCTCAAGCTTGCTAGCAAAGCTTCATACTCAGCCTGGTTATTGGTTACTGGAAAATAGAACTTAATGGCCTGCTCCAGTTTGATGTCGTTTGGGTTGATCAGAACCACTGCTGCTCCAGAACAATCTCAGCCTGAGGCACCATCAACATAGATGGTCCAAGCCAAAGGAGACCTTTCTGCTTGATCAGAACTGGACTCTGTTGTGTCAATCAGGAAGTCTGCTAGAACTTGAGCTTTGGTGGCTGTCTTGGGCACATAGGAAATTTCAAATTCACTCAATTCTATTGCCCATTTGGCTAATATGCCAGAATGCTCCGGTTTATCCAACACACTTTTCAAAGGTTGATGAGTAATAACTCGAATTGAGTGCCCCTGGAAGTACGGACAGAGTCTGCGAGCAGACATGACTAGTGCCAAGGCTAACTTTTCCAGAATCGGATATTGTGTCTCTGCACTTTTCAGAATATGTCTAAAATAATAAACCGGGAACTATTTCCTGCTCTCTTCTCGAAGAAGAATAGAGCTGACCGCCTCAGGGCCAACTCCTAAGTACAAGAAAAGCATCTCCCCTGACCGGGGACTCTGGAGCAAAGGTGTTGAAGTCAGCTGCTTCTTCAACTGCTCAAAGGCCTGTGAACACTATTCTGTCCATTCAAACTTGGACGCTCCTCGAAGAGTTTTAAAGAAAGAAGCACTCTTGTCTCCAACACGAGAGAGGAACCTTCGAAGACCTGCTAACCTCCCCCCTAACTATTGAACTTCCTTAGGTGAACGGGGGAGAGGCATATCAAGAATAGCTTTTACTTTGTCTGGATTGGGGTCAAGTCCCTCTGGAGTAAGGAGATGACCAAGGAACTTCCCCTTGCTCGCCCCAAAGGTGCACTTCAATGGGTTGAGCTTCATCTTATATCTACGCAGAGTAGCGAATGCCTCTGCTAGATCTTGCAAGTGCAGCGAAAAATACATGGTCTTAATCAAGAGATCGTCTACCTATACTTCTAGGTTTCTTCCTTTCTGTTGCTTAAATACATGGCCCATCATGCGTTGGTAGGTTGCACCAGCATTTTGAAGCCCAAAGGGCATCACAAGGTAACAGTAGCAACCATCATTGGTAATGAATGACGTATGAGGAATTTCAGGTTTATGCATTCTTATTTGGTGATAACCAGAAAATGCATTTAAAAAACTCATAAAGGAGTACCCGACCGCAGAATCAACTAAAGAATCTATTTGAGGCAAGCGGTAACAATCTTTGGGGTACGCTTTATTAAGTTTTATAAAGTCTACACACATGCGCCACTTCCATCCTGGTTTTTTAACCATTACAACATTGGATATCCAGGTAGGATATTGAATTTCACTAATGAAATTTGCCTTGAGGAGCTTCGCGACCTCCTCTCTTATTGGTTCAGCAAGCTTTGTTGCTATATCTCTTTTCTTCTGCTGCACAGGCTTGAAGTTGGGATCAACATTAAGTTGTTGGCAAGCAACATCCGGATCCACACCCGACATATCCTCCGCTGACAAGGCGAAGACATACAGGTTCTTCAGTAAGCAGGAGATCAGCTCGGCCTTCTGATCTTCAGGCAACTTTGAGTTGATGGAGAGATTTTTCTCCTCCCCCTCAGCAATGGGGACTCCTTGCATCACCTGGGCAGGTTCCAGGGAGCTCCTCCATCAGCAGCAGTTTCTGAACTTGGAGAGGCTTCTGCAGCTGTTGCTGGAGCAATGGAAGGACTGGCATCAACCATGTTAACAGTGCGAACAAAACATTCCCTTGCTCTCCTTGGGTCACTCCTGACCTGGCACATCCGTGCATCGGAAAAAACTTGATCGCGAGGTGGTAAGTTGAGACCACCGCTTGATACTTGTTCAACAAAGGTCTGCCGAAGATGGCATGATAACTGTTGGGAGCGTCAACCACTATGAATTGAACCTGCTTGGCTGCTCCTCCAAGCTTTACTGGCAGGGTGATTCTTCCTTCAACTTCTTTTCTCTCACCAGAGAAGCCGTAGAGTGGCCCTTCGGTGGAAAGCAGAGGCTTTCCAGTCTTCAGGGCCTCAAAGGTTGATTTAAAAAGCAGGTTGACTGAGCTTCCAGTATCAATGAGAATCCTGTCAACCGTAAAATCCCCAATAATCGCTTTAATCACAACTGCATCATCGAATGGATTTGCTTTATAGGGCTGATTAGCTTGGCCAAAAGTGATGACCTCGCTCGGTGGAGCAGTGGAAGAGGAAGAGGCCACCTCTACTCGAGTGACCCTTGAGATCGAGGACTTTCGAGTAGACTCGGTTCCTGCCCACCGTGAATAAAGAAGAGTCGTCCCAGGACTCCTTCATCATCTGCATCAAAGCATTCAACCAGAACGTTGATTGGCCCCAGACAGCCTTTGTCCTCTACCTCCACACATTCTTGATAAGATTCAGCTACTTCCTTGCCTTTGGAGGTGGACGGCTTCAAAGAAGAATCTTTCTTGCTCAAATCAAACTTGCCCTCAGCAAGAAGTTTCCCTATCAGCAGACGAAGGGCTTTGCAATCTTCAGTCAAATGAACCTTCTCTTTATGGAACTGGCAAAATTGCGCGTTGTTTCTTGGCCTCCACTCTCTCTGAGGCCCTTATTTCTTCTCTTCTGATATCTTCTGCAAGATCTGTATGACTTCGTTAAGATCCAGACCTGTAATCCCCTCCACAGAGTTGGCATCACATTGGCTCGGAGCAGGCAGGGCTACTTGCTGGAGGATGGGAAGCGCTTGCAGCGGTATGGCGGGAGTGGCGGCCAACGGCAGTCTCTGATCTTCAAACTGTTGATGGCCGAGAAAGGGTTTCTTGTGGCGTAGACTCTGGCCCCTTTGAGAAGGAGGCTGGAAATCTGGGTGAGGGGGTTTGCTGTGATGGTGGTTGCTATGAGAAGAAGAGCCGGATGCATCCCTTCCTTCAGCGTTAGCTGTCAGGGATGAGACATCGGTGGGGTTGGCATTCTCGCCTTCAATGAAGCGATTAACCATGTCTATCAACTCCTGGTATGTTGCTGGTGCCTTTGTTGTTGCTTTAAATTTAAGGGGCCTTCCCGGAGGTCGTGAATCAAGGCAACTTTATAGTAGTCGGGGTTTACGTTCCTTACCCCCTAAATCTCTTTCTAGAAGCGATCAACGAATCATGCAACTGATTTGTTGTCCCTTTGCTTGATCTCGAAGAGAGCAGCCGGTACATCTTTTCTCTTTCTTGAGGTAGCAAATCTCCGCAACAGTTCGCTGCGAAGCTCAGCGAAGGAAGAAATCGTACCCGAAGGCAGCTCATAAAACCACTCCCTCGCCTGTCCTTCGAGAGTGGTAACCAAACGTTTGCACTTGATGGCGTCGAAGAGGCATATCAGTGCAACTTCCCCTTCGAACGCTTAGAGGTGGGCGACTGGATCAGTCTCCCCTGAGTAGAATGGAATACGGGGTTACCTGAAGTTGCATGGAGCCGACTCCCATCGTATTCGATCGACAAAGGGAGACGAATTCTCGAACTCAGCAGGGTAAAAAGGGCGAACTGAAGCTGGGGAGTCCGCAGGCTCGACGAACTAGCGATCTGCGAAATGGAGCTGGCAGGCAGGAGTGCCCCGGGCTGCTTCTCTGAAAAAATTCATGAAGGAGGCAAACTGCTCCTCCTGAGGGTGCAGAGGGGCGACAGACTGAGCAGGATGGTGAGGAGTGACTGGAGATTGCCAAAGCAGAGTTCGGCTAGCTAGGGTCTGGCAGACTGGCGAGTCTGCAGGCTCTGCTCGGCCTGAGGAGCAAGCCATTAGGTCAATACAAGCAAGTCTTGGCTGATTGCATCTAGACATTGATCGGTCTGTCTGCGGGATTGTTCAGTCTCAAAACGACCCTGCTCGATGGCATCCCAAAGAGAATCTTCTGAAGAGCTGGAGCGGTCTGAGTAGCAACCTCGGCGGTCTGACATGTCTGTCCGATGTATTTGAAATACTACTCAAATCTGAAGGTCACGTGTTAACTGTTGATGCACGAAAATGGAAAGGGGGTCGAGCACCACCAGCTAACAGTTCGAGTACGGGGGAATAGAAGGGGAAAAAGAGACTGCGAGTAGTAATCTACTAAGCAGATGAGAGCAAGAAGAACAGCAGGGCCGTGAGCCACGGTAACAACAAAATTCGCCCGTCGCGGCCTGAATGCCTCTCCAGCGACGGGCTTTTCTTTGACTGAAGAAGTGTTTGATTACAAGTGACGGAAAAGAGGAAAAGGCAAGAGTTGAGCAAGCTGGAGTCCGCAAAGCTTGAGATTAGAGTTCGCAGCCTTTAACAAGTAGGCACCTGGGCAAGAGTAAGTGTGTTTTGGGTGGACCACCTCCCCCCTATTTATAGGATGGGGGCCTGCCCAAACGGGCAGGGCTAAAATAACCGACTGCCCGGGGTACAGGAGAACCGGGCAGCGGTGACAGGAAGTAAAAAAAGAAAGAACACGCTAGTCCGTACAAAATGGGCGGACTAGTCTCGCGGGCTAGAGCTTCCATCTACTGCTGTAGGGCGTGATCCTGCCGGAGGACGGCGGCATGGGCGGACTGGACACCGTGTCCGCCAAAGTAGGATCAGCCTTGGGATTACTGAATGCTGCTGCTCTACCGAACTTGGCGGACTACCAAACCGAGTCCGCCTATGATAAGCCAGGGACCTTAGAACTATGCCGAGTCGCCGGGCCATGCGGATTACCAAATTGTGTCCATGGATAATGAAACATGACCTTGGCATCTTGTAGGTGTTGCGGACTGAGGGGTTAACATTTTCAGCCACAGATCTTGTGGAAACAACAATGTCATCAGTCTTGGTGACGATCTTGATTGGCCTCGACTTCCATTGCGGCGACCTGTAAAGCCACTTACGCTTAAAGTATTTATGCGCCGGTTGGAGGTTACCTGTCTGCAGCAGCTCTGCAGCAATCCGCAGATCTTCAGCTTCTTTGTCCGCAGTGGCCTTCTTCGGGGCCGCCTTAACCGTAGCCACATGGGCGGAAATCTGCTTCTTCTGTTCCGCTATCTTCTCTTTCAGTTTTTCCTTCTCTTTTTCCTCAGCAGCGGATAAAGAAGGGAGCTCGACGATCTTTACTCCCAAGATTTCTACCTCAGGATGCAGCACATCCCGCAAGGATTTGTTGAGATCAAGTTGTTCCACGTCTATGGAATTTAGTATCTCTTCAGTAGACAAAATGACCGTGGAGAGGGAATTGTCTCCCTGAACTTGGGCCTCCGGTATAACTAGGTCGCTTTCCGGAAATTCTCTTTCACGCGGCCAGTACTGCAAGTCCGCATCTCCAGTCCATACGGAGATATTTTTATCTTTCATCTCCCGCAGTTTCTTTACAACCCGCTCGGCCACAGTGGACTTGTGCCTCTTCCTCTTACTTCTAGAAGGGGCCTTTTTCTCAGCAGAGTCTGCGGCAGCCTTCCCTAAATCTGCCTGGCTCTTGCGGACTGTCTCAAGGTTTCAGCAACCAATGCTTTTGAAGGAACTCCTTCCCCAACTTCTTCTCCCACAGGCCGCCTGTCCTCACCAAGGTTAACAATGGGCTGCTGGGCGTTGGGGTATGACACCTCAGTTTCATTATTTGGGCAAACCGTGTCCGCCGAGTTCGTAGTTTTCTGAGTGTGGGTAGTGTCTGATAGATTTAATGTCTCATCCGCACTTTTTAACGGCTGTTCAGCGTGAGAGACGGAAACATACTCCTTCTCGCACACAGGAACATTAGCATGGCGGGCTGCTTCCTCAGCAGGCTTCTTTTTATGAGAACTCTCTCCAGTAGAGCGGACTGGCTCCCGTTTCGTCACTCTATTTATCACTTTCTTAGTTTTTATTGGCGTTATTGGTTTTTCATTTTTTGCAGTAAGGCTAGTGAAGAAAGCGCCGAGTATCACCATGTCGGACTGCAAAGTTGAGACCGCAAGAGTTGAATAACGACCTGTGTCATTGATACTTTTGACAATTCCAGCCCCTCAGGCGATAGTTATAGCGCTGACATCATTAATGAGATTTGCGGACTCTGCGGTTAAGCAAACATTTTCAAAGTTTTCTAGAAACTTAAAAATGTGCGGGGATTATATTAACCCTTCAGTCTGCAACACCTACAAGATTCCAAGCTGACCTATTTCATTAACCGCGGACTCAATTTGGCAGTCCTCCTGGCCCGGTGATGCCTCGACATAGTTCCAAGGTCCCTGGATTGTCATAGGCGGACTCGGTTTGGCAGTCTGCCAAGCTCGGCAGAGCAGTAGTATTCAACCATCCCAAGGTTGATCCCCCAGCGGCGGACTCAATGCTCCATCCGCCCAGTTCGCCATGCCTTTGGATCTCTGGATTTATTCCACTTCGGCGGACGCAGTGTCCAGTCCGCCTAGGCCACCGTCATCCAATAGGATCGCGCCTAGCAACAGTAGATGGAAGCTCCAGCCCGCGATCCCAGTTCTCCCCTTTTGTACGGACTGGCGTGTTCTTTCTTTTTTCTTCCTGTCACCGTTGCTCGGATCTCCTGTACCCCGGGCAGCCGGTTATTTTAGCCTTGCCCGTTTGGGCAGGCCCCCATCCTATAAATAGGTGGGAGGTGGTGCACCCAAAGCACAATGACTCGAGTCCAGAGGCCCATTTAGTGAAAGATACGGACTCGGATCTCGGACTTTGCGGTCTCGAATCTATCATGATCACCATTTTTCCTTGGCCCATTAGTAAGCGGTTGCTTGCAGTTTCCTTCTCTCTTTTTACCTTTTTTACCGGAATTTGAGGGCGCATTTCCTACATCAACACAGCCACCAAAGGGTAAGCAGGAGCTCCACTTAGTGGACCTGTGTTGAGGCGTATGATAGGTCTGACTGGAATTGCAATTATCGGTTTAGTGGTGGGCGAGGCACAACCCAATGCTTCCGTTTACCACTACGGAGGTATCCTGAGAGGTTAGGCTCCAGAAAGGTGGAACTAAAGGTCTGTGTGCACATAGTCATGTGGGCATGTTGAACTTGCGTGATTCATGGCATAATATAGCATAGCATAAATCATTGTATTTAAACCTAACACGCATTGTATAAATTGGTATGGGACATTTTATACGATAGTCCCTGCAAAACGACCCCCATAGTTTATAAGCTTGCGTGATCGTGCTTGTAAGCTAAGGTTATTATTCTATGGATATATATATTGCTTGCTTGAAAACTGACACCCCAACGTATAAATCGGTATGGGACTATTTATACAATGGGAGCCATGGAAAATATCCCTTAACTTATAAGTTTGTATGAGCATTCATATAAGTTAAGGTTACTTGTTTCTTAGTTTACCTTTCATATCCTTACTACTCTGCTTTACCTCCCACCTTACTGCTAGCTTGTACATTCCTTCATTAGCTGTAAATATAATATAAATAACTACTAGAATAGTTCCACCATCACCTGCCTTATTTATTCTCCACCTTCATTACCTTTCCTTTCCTTCTCCCTTCTTGGTGCCTAGGATCCATGGGGGTAGGGGTAGGAGATGATAGGACTTAGACTTTTAGACTAATGATTTTCGGACCAAATCATTTTACAGGATCGTGGAGCCCTGCTTGGAGGTATAGCCCCGGAGGTCGGCACGCTTGGAGAAGGGACAGTCTAGCATCGAAGTTCAAACAGCTGGGACAGTGAGTCCCATTCGCTAGTAATTGTCATAGTTTTTCTTCCGCGATGAGTGACTTGTAGTGAGGATTTTGATGCATCGTGCATGAGCCCAATTTCTAGTACTTTTGTTATTATTGCTGTGGACTCTCCCTTTATGTAGGATTATTACTATATACGTGATTATTGTGGACATGTGTTAGAGTTCAAATTTCATGTACTCTCATACTTTTTGCTACTATTCTGATATCGATATGGCCGGCAGGATCAGCGTTTTGTAGTGACGACCTTCCCGGGCGTGATGGTGTCACCACAAAGCGGCGGTTTTGGGCCTAAGACCGTGTGATTTAAAAAGAAAAAAAAATAGGGTCTTACATTAGGTGCTCGCATTATATGTTTTTAACCTATTTTTACTTCTCTTTTTCGAAGATAAGAAAGTGTTTACGAGTTCTCTTCAGGTTCTCGCATTATATTTGAAATTTACCTACTTTTGACTTCTCTTTTACAGAGATTAGCAAGTGTTTGCGAGTTCACCTTAGGTACTTGTGTTATATGTTTATTTACCTGTTTTTGACTTTTCTTTTGTAGAGATTTGCAGGAATTCGCGAGTTCACTTCAGGTACTTCTGTTATATTTTAAATTTAACTTATTTTGACTTCTCTTTTGCTTATATTTGCATGTTTTCGCGAGTTTATCTATAATACTCATGTTATATGTTTATTTACCTATTTTGACTTCTCTTTTGCAGAGATTAGAAGGTGTTCGCGAGTTCTACTCATGTCCTCATGTTATATGTGAATTTACCAGCTTTTAACTTCAAATTTTCAAATAGTAAGTGTTTGCGAGTTCTCTTCGGGCACTCGCGTTATATTTTAAGTTTACCTACTTTTGACTTCACTTTTACAGAGATTAGCAAGTGTTTGTGTGTTCACCTTAGGTACTTGTGTTATATGTTTATTTTCCTGCTTTTGACTTTTCTTTTGTAGAGATTATGAGGCATTCACGAGTTCTCTTCAGGTAGTCCTGTAATTTTTAAAATTAAACTTCTTTTGACTTCCCTTTCACAGATTTTTGTAGGTGTTTGCGAGTTTATCTAGAGTACTCACTTTATATATATGTTTATTTACCAATTTTTGACTTCTCTTTTGCAAAGATAAGTAGGTGTGAGTGAGTTCACCTGAGGTACTTGTGTTATACGTTAATTTACCTACTTTTGACTTCTCTTTTGCAGAGATTAGAAGGTGTTAGCGTATTTTATTCAAATACTGATGTTACATGTTAATTTACCTGCTTTTGACTTCTCTTTTGTAGAGATTAGAACGTGTTTGCGAATTCTCTTTAGGTACTCGTGTTATATTTTAAATTTACCTGCATTTTATTTCTTTTTTGCAGATATTATTAGGTGTTAACGAGTTCTCCTCATGTACACGTGTTATATGTTTATTTACCTACTTTCGACTTGTCTTTTGGAGAGATTAGTAGGTGTTAGGTAGTTCACATCAGGTAATCTTGTTCTATGTTTACTTACCAGCTTTTAACATCTCTTTTGCCGAGATTAGTAGGTGTTCACGAGTTCAACTCAGGTACTCGTGTTATATGTTTATTTACCTGCTTTTGACATCTCTTTTGGAAAGATTAGCAGGTGTTAGCGAATTCACCTCAGGTACTCACATTGTACGTTTACTTACCCATTTTGACTTTTTTTTACAGAGATTAGTAGCTGTTCGTGAGTTCTATTAAGATACTCGTGTTATATGTTTTTTTTACCTATTTGGACTTATATTTTTCAGAGATTAGTAGGTGTTTGGGAATTCTCTTCAGATACTATGGTTAAATTTTAAATTTACCTACTTTTGACAACTCATTTATGGAGATTAGCAAGTGTTCGCGAGTTCACCTTGTGTACTCGTGTTATATGTTTATTTACCTGCTTTTGACTATTCTTTTGCTGATTTTAGCAGGCGTTTGCAAGTTCACTTCAGGTAATCCTGTTATATTTTAAATTTCACTGCTTTTGACTTCTCTTTTGCAGATATTTACACGTGTTCGGGAGTTTGTCTCAGGTACTCGCATTATATGTTTATTTACCTATTTTGGACTTCTCTTTTGGAGAGATTAGTAGGTGTTACCAAGTTCACATCAGGTACTCGTGTTATATGTTTATTTACCTGCTTTTGACCTCACTTTTGTAGAGATTAGCAGGTGTACGCGAGTTCTATCAAGTACTTATGCTATATGTTAATTTACCTACTTTTGACTTCTGCTTTGTAGAGATTAGCAGGTGTTCATGAGTACTTTTCAGATACTCGCATTATATTTTATATTTGTCTACTTTTGACTTATCTTTTGCCGAGATTAGTAGGTGTTCGCGAGTTCTCTTTAGGTACTCGCGTTATATTTTAAATTTACTTGCTTTTTATTTCTCTTTTGCAGAGATTAGTTGGTGTTCTCGAGATCACCTCAAGTACTCACATTATATGTTTATTTACCTACTTTTGACTTCTATTTTGGAAAGATTAGCAGGTGTTAGCATGTTCTCATCAGGTACTCGCGTTGTATGTTTACTTTCCTGGTTTTGACTTCTCTTTGACAAATATTAGCATGTGTTCATAGGTTCACCTCTGGTACATACAATATACATTTATTTACCAGCTTTTCACTTCGATTTTAGAAAGAATAGTAGGTGTTAGGGAATTCAACTAAGGTTCTCGCGTTGTATGTTTACTTACCTGCTTTTCACTTCACTTTGGCAGAGATTAGCATGTGTTCACAAGTTCTATTCAGGTACTCGCGTTGTATGTTTTTTTACATGTTTTGACTTCTCTTTTGTAGAGATTAGTAGGTGTTCACGAGTTCTTGTGTCCACCTGAAGTATTCGCGTTAATTTTTTTTACCTATTTTAAATTTACCGTCTTTCAACATATCTATGACAGAGATTAGCAGGTGTTTGCGTGTCCACTTTAAGTACTCGCGTTAAATATTTATTTACCTACTTTTGACTTCTCTTTTGCAGAGATTAGCAGACATTTGCGAGTTCTCTTAAGGTACTCCCATTATATTTTAAATTTAACTTGTTTTTACTTCTCTATTGCAGATATTTGAAGGTGTTTTTATGTTTTTCTTGGGTAAATTATATGTTTATTTACAAGCTTTTGACTTCTCTTTTGGAGAGATTATCAGGTATTAGCGATTCAACCTAGGGTACTCATGTTATATGTTTATTTACGTGCTTTTGAATTCTCTTTCGTAGATATTAGAAGGTGTTCGCAAATTATATTCGAGTACTCGAGTTACATGTTTATTTACCTGCTTTTGACTTCTCTATTGTAGAGATTAGCAAGTGTTCACAAGTTCCATTGAAGTTCTCATGTTATATATTAATTTACCTACTTTTGACTTATCTTTTTAACAGATTAGCAGGTGTTCACGAGTTCTCTTCAGCTACTCACATTATATTTTAAATTTGCATTCTTTTTACTTCTTTTTTGTGGAAATTAGCAGGTGTTCGTAAGTTATATTCGAGTACTCGCGTTATATGCTAATTTAGCAGCTTTTAACTTCACTTTTGTAGATTTTAGCAGTGGTTTGTGAGTTATCTTCAGGTACTCGTGTTATATTTTACATTTACCTAGTTATGTCTTCGCTTTTTTTGGAAATTAGCAGGTGTTCGTGAGTTTTCTTTAGCTACTCGCGTTATATTTTAAATTCGCCTACTTTTTGTTTCTCTTTTGTAGTGATTAGTAGGTATTCACGAATTTTCCTCAGGAACTTAAATTATATGTTTATTTACCTGATTTTGACTTCTCTTTTGGAGATACTAGTAGGTTTTAGCGAGTTTACATCAGATACTCTTGTTATATGTTTACTTACCTAATTTTGACTTCTCTTTTGTAGAGATTACAAGTTTTCGGGAGTTCTATTCAGGTACTCGCGTTATATATATTTTTTACCTGTTTTGACCTCTCTTTTGCAAAGATTAGTAAGTGTTTTTGAGTTCTCTTCAGGTACTCGCGTTATATTTTATATTACCTGCTTTTGACTTCTCTCTTACAGAAATTAGCAAAAGTTCGCGAGTTCATCATTAGTACTCGTGTTATATGTTTATTTACCTGCTTTTGAATTTTTTTGCAGAGATTAGCAGGCATTCGAGAGTTCTCTTCAGGTACCCCCGTTATATTTTAAATTTAACTTCTTTTGACTTCTCTTTTGCAGATATTTGCAGGTGTTTGTGAGTTTATCTCTAGTACTCATGTTATAGGTTTTTTTTAAATATTTTGTAACTTCTAATTTACAGAGACTAGTAAGTGTTCGTGAGTTCTATTCAAGTACCCATGTTATATGTTTATTTACCTGCTTTTGATTTCTCTTTTGCAAATATTAGTAAGTGTTTGCGAGTTATCTTCTGGTACTCGCGTTATATTTTAAATTAACCGGTTTTTGACTTCTCTTTTGCAGAGATTAGCAAGTGTTGGCGAGTTCACCTTTGGTACTCCTGTTTTATTTTAATTTACCTTACATTGACTTTTCTTTTGCAGAGATTAGCAGGCATTCACGAGTTCTCTTTAGGTACACATGTTATATTTTAAATTTAACATCTTTTGATTTTTCTTTTGCAGATATTTGCAGGTGTTTGCGAGTTTATCTCTAGTACTCATGTTATATGTTTATTTACCTATTTTTGACTTCTTTTTTGCAAAGATTAGTAGGTGTTAGCGAGTTCACCATAGGTACTATCGTTATTTGTTTATTTACCTGCTTTTGACTTCTCTTTTATAGAGATTAGTAGGTGTTCTCGAGTTCTATTCAAATACTAATGTTATATGTTAATTTACTTGCTTTTGACTTTTCTTTTGCGGGGATTAGTATGTGCTCGCGAGTTCTCTTTAGGTACTTGCATTATATTTTAAATTTACTTGCATTTTATTTCTCATATGCCAAGATTAGTAGGTGTTCGCGAGTTCACCTCAACAACTAACGTTATATGTTTATTTACCTACTTTTGACTTCTCTTTTGGAGAGATTAGCAAGTGTTAGCGAGTTCATAACAAGTATTCCTGTCACAACCCGCATTTTCTCTGCATTTAAACAATATATCAGAGTAAGAGAAAACACGCATTTTCATGACACGCCATGTAGGGGATAACTGCAAGCCCTCAGGCAAGAACTCGAACCAACACTTTATATGATATCCTTAAGTTATTATGAAGAAACTGCAATTTAAGTTAAGTTTTGAAAGCCGTATCCCTCGGTTCAGTGGATCAACTAGTCCACGAGTGAAAACATGAATATACGCTGTGAAAAATACTTTGTTTATAATTATTAACATCCTACATGCAAAAAAACATCCAAATAGGACAACTCATGATATGCATACCACTAAATTTAATATAAGTATAGAAATAGCTTTTACGTTTGTTAAAATATAGTGACTTTGGTTTTAAAACAATGCTATGAAAAGATAGTCAAAATGATACTTTTATACTTTTTTTAAAAATAACTAAAATGCAATCGTAGCATAAAACCTTCCCAGAGAGCAAGTAAAACCAACAATTCCATCTGAATTTGACTTAGCATCTAGCAAGTACTTAACATTTTACAAGAAATCACCCGTGAGCGTCAGTAACCTGACACAAACACAATCAAAAGAGTGTATGTCTGAACTAAAAGAAAAATAACAAAACTACCTCACAATGGTGAGGAAAAAAGCAACAACAACAACAACTATTGAACACTAGCAACATCCAATCCTAGCCGCTCAACCGGCAACTGCTCCAAACCTGAGGCAATCAAAAGAAGAGAATACCTCAGCAAGAATAAACAAGTGGTGATCAAAGATCATTAGTAGCAGTAATCCAAAGAGACAAAAGGTTTACCAACCTAAGTATAAGAATGACTGACAACCTTAGCAATTAAGTCATTAAAAAGTGATAAATGATTAACTTTCAAAGTCATGAGTCAAAAATTGTACCAAGTGCGATAAAGATTAAATATTTATAAAACATAAACATAAGTAAGTGCATAAACATAAGAGATTGGTCAACTCATCATTTAGAGTGCAAAAACACCGGAAAATTCTGTACTTGCGTGGTGGTCTCCTCCACTCACCCACATCACATCTCTAGGGAAATGCTAGCCCCTGCAATGGTGTTCTCCTCCTCCACACACCGTCAGGCCAAAAACTTGGCAATGGCCCAGGGGTGGTGGTCTACTCCTCCACTCACCCACATCACATCACCGGGGATATGCCAGCACCTGCGGTTGTGGTCTCCTCCTCCACACACAGACAGTCAAATATCTTCCTGGAAGCGGGAATAAAGGAGTAAAACTAACCCGGGGAAATGATGCACAAAACAACAAATAAGAAAGTTCAAAAAATCTAAAAGGTATACTCGACGACTTGGCTAAACTTTATCTCAATTTTTAATGAATCGGTGAAAATTACATAAGTCTACGGGAAAAATTCGTCGAGTATACTCGATGTATGGAATTCACTTAACAAATTTAACTTCACTCATTGTCGCACTGAGTGCACTCATAACACTCGATGCCAAATAGTTAACACAATGAAGATGACTTCACTCAATGTCGCACTGAGTTCACTCGATGCCTAACTGAGTTTACTTGACACCTAGTTGAGTTCACTCAGCCCCTAGATGAGTTCATTGAACGCAATTGACGCTAAATGCATTAACACTCAAAGCACCCAATGCTTTTCACTCAACGTCAAGACTTCACTCGATGAACTCAATTCATAAACTAAACTAATGCAGGATCACTCAACGCCGAGACTGTTACTCGATGAAATCGTGGAGATTACTCGACGAATATAACTTTAGTCAACTCCTAGACTATTTGACGATTTTGACTTGGTCCAAAACCCATAATTGGAAATCCAACAGTATACAACAGACCATCCTTGCCTGAACCCTACACTACTCCTAAATTCTAAGGAGGGAAGAAAAGCAATAGTGTAGAAAGTAGCGAATAAGAAAGAACAAATGGATAGACTTTTGAATAATTGAAATTTTATTATCCAAAAAAGATATCATTTACAAAGGTATGACCTCCCTTATATAGAATGGAGGAGATATGAGAGAGTATAAACAAACAATGTGGGACTAAACATTGACAGGGCAGAGCGGCTAGAAATAAAGGAGACCGCACAGGCCGCGCGGTTAGTCAGATGGGTTAACCGCACGGCACCTCTAGCAGGATAAGAACAGGCTGCACTGAGAGTCCGATAGACCGCCCGGTCTCCAAGCACCAGAGGAGACAGCCAGAACGCTCGGTCAACAAACCGCCAGACAAGACCGCAAGGCCGCCCGGTCTAATACTTCAACACTCCCCCTCAAGCTGGAGCATAGATATCAATCATGCCCAGCTTGTCACAAATGTGGAAGAAGGAAGCAGAGACCGGCTTGGTGAAGATATCTGCCAATTCCTTGTCAGAGGTGACAAATGGAGTACAAATCTGTTTCTTCAAAATCTCTTCCCGAATGAAGTGACAGTCAACCTCTATATGCTTTGTTCTCTCATGGAAGACCGGATTCCTGGATATGTATATAGCGGCCTTGTTGTCACAGATCATAGGGAGAGGATAGTCATATACCTCGCCCAGGTCAAGCATGAGAGCCCGCAACCATTTTAACTCACACGTGGTTGACGCCATTGTTGAAACCGAAACCCGGCTTCCTGTGGAGCTCGCCATTGGGGAAGGGGGTGGTCTCGCGCCTACTTTGCTCCTGCAAGAAAAACGACGAAAGCAAGGAGAAACAGACCCAAGGGCTCGGCAGGGAGGTCCCACCACAAACCCGGAAGATCTCAGAGCGCTTCCCCTCCTTAGCCTGAAGCCGAGCTAAGGTACCCTCAGAAAGCACTTGAAGATTTCGGGGAGAAGAGCACAGGGAAAAAACCTGCTTTCTGGGGTACCCCTTGGGTCCTATTTATAGCTTTTGAAATCCGGACTGCCAATAACCAAAATAAATGACCTGAAATTACCAGAAAACCCTCAGTTGGGTCTGCCAACAGCCAAACTCCGCTGTTTTGAAGGGTTATGGGCAGACCAGCATGGGTAAAATAGTAAAAAGTACCTTTGACCCCCAGACGAGCTGGGAGCTCTGGTCTCCCCGGCGTGCTGTGCCCGCCGACTGCTGCCGAGCTCCACTGCGGGGGCGCGAGTTGTTGCCCGCTCGTCGAATGCCGAGCTCGGGGGTCGCCGATCGACGATCTCTGGCCGACGTCTGCCGTGCTCAACCTCGCCCCTGTCGCCACCGAGCTCTCCTGCTGCTTCTATCGTGATCTGCTCGCCCCCTGGCGATCCCGCTCGCTGGACACGGGGTTGTACACAATCCCCGCTCTTTTCGAGCTTATCAAAAAAGCTTGGAAAGAAACATCCAACCTGAAGTGTGCGGAGAGCTCTGGCTGGCGAGTTGGAGGGAATCTTCTGGTGGGGGCCACCTGCGACTATATATATGCACCTGCTCTGTTGTCTGGCTCTTGCCATTCCACCTATTGCCTTGCCAAGATGCCCCTCCCTAAGGAGATCCAAGAGCGCATAGACCGAGCTCGCCTGGCTTCCGTGGCTCACGTTGCCGCGCTGACGGCGGTCCCCGCGAAGGCTCTCCAAATTGATCCTGTCGAGCCGAGCTCCAAGAAGACGAAGCCATTCCCCGAGGCGGCCGAGCCCATTTTCCACGACCTGAGGGCCACCCTGGCTCGCGAAACCAGCTCTTCTACCCGAACCATTCTGGAGAAGGATAGGGAGGTCGTCATAGTCGGCTACGATCAGGACGGCCAACCAGATGGCGAGGGCACCACGCCGCGGGTCCCCACGCCGCGAGGCGAGGTCACGCTTGCCACTTCGCGGTTCTCGGCACCGGACAGCCATCCCCGGGATCCGCCGCCCCTCTTCGGGATCCTGCCTGTGAGCTCGCAGAGGCCAACTTCGCCTGCGGGTTCCCCCCCTCCTCGCCAAATTGACGCGGCCGCGGGGGAGGGTCTGGGGAACATTCCCACCCCGGGTTTCGAGCTCATCTCGCCGGAGGCTCGCAGCCCAGGTCGCGGGAAGGACCTGAGGTTCATCCCTCCCCGTATCTCCTTCGAACCGCCGAGCTCTTCAGGTCAGCCTCGCTCAACCCCAGGTGCTCCATAAGTTTTTGCTCTGCTGATATATGCCTTTACAGCTCTTCCCAGTCAATCGGCTGCCGAGGAGTCCTCGCGGGCAGCCCACCACTCTCCCCTCCCGTCTCCGAGCTCACTGGACTCTTACCTGGGTCCGGAGGTGGATCAAGGCGAGCTGACGAGGAGGGAGGTCAAGCTCCTCAAGAAGCTGGTGTGCGGACTGCGCGAGGTGCAAGGCGTCAACGAGACGCTGCAGCGCGACTGCGCGCGTCTTGCTGAGGAGGTGCGCCTCGGCCAAGCTGGCGAGTTGATGTCCCCCTCCCGACTCCTGGACGAGATAGACGACGGTCTCTTGGTTGCGCAAAGGAATTCTGGAAGGATCCGCGAGCTACTCCGCGCGCGGCAGCCTGGGGGGCGGGGGTCGCGAGGCCGGGGTAGGTAAGTCTGCGGGCTCCTCTGCCGAGCCGACCGGCGCTCGCATCCCGGTGCCCTCCCTGCTCGCGCGCCCCGCTTTAAATTCTGAACTTTTCTGTGATGAATAATTTTTAGAACATTCTTAATTATGTTACTCGAATAAAAAACTGCAATGTGACTTAGCCTTGGTTGGGACGCGTCGGAAGTCGGCGAGCTGGGGTGGCGAGCTGGGGCAGCGAGCTGCGCCGATGTGACAGCCTGCCTCAGATTCCTTTTCCTATAAATAGCCCCCCCTCACCTACCCCCGTACTTCCTTTATTGCTTTGCTTTCCTTTCTTTGCTTTCTCCCTTCCCAGCTCGCGTCGTGCTTCTCCTCTGCGATCATGGGAAAGACCAACCCGGACACCGACGGCCGCTCCAAATGCGCGCAACACTTCGCAGACTATTGCTTCTTCGATGACCACACTAGAGAGGAGGAGCTCGTGGAATTCAAGGCCGCGTATGTGCCGCCGGGCTTTGAGGCACGCAGGCCGGGGCCGGGCGAGGCCATCAAAACGTTCTACGAGAACGAGCTCGCCTTCCCCATCTCGCACTTCGAGGTGGGGCTGCGACTTCCCTTGTGGTCGGAGATCCGGCAGATCCTGAAGTACTACGGGGCCGTCCCCGCGCAGCTGAACTCCAACGCCATCGCAATGATGGTGGCATTCACGAGCTACCTCCGGCGGGAGCGGATCGAGTTCAACCTGACGGTGTTCAGGAAGCTTTTCTCCTATAAGGCGACGACGGACGGGGTCACCTACTTCGGCGGCTCCTTGATCAAAGTTCGCGAGATCGCGAACAAGCACCATACTTGGATGACCAAGATCGCCTTCGTCAAGGGCGAGCTCGGCAACATCCCCTACTCGCCGCAACAAAAAGGCGAGGAGGTGTACCGCCCGCCGGCCGTGTCCGGCAACGACGCCGAGCTCCACAAATTCTTCCTCCATAAAGATTTAGAGGTCGCCTTCCTGCGGAGGGGCCTCGACGCGCTCCCCCCGGTTCTGCCTGGCGAAGGTATATTCTCCTCATCTTGCCGAGCTCGCCTACTCGCCGAACTCGGCACATCGTTATATCTGAATTCCTAACCTTCCGAAGTGTTTTCCTTCAGGGGAGCGAATAATCCCTGCGAACCCGCCGTTCGTGGACCCAGGGCTCGATACTGACCCTCTTGCTCGCGAGTGGGCGGCGGCAGCGGCCTGCCGAGACGAGGCGGCCCTCTCGCAGCCCTCTTCCGGCAAGAGGCGATCTGAGGATGCGGGGTCGAACCCACCATCCGGCCCCCGTCAGATGAAGAAGATGCGGAGGGCCCTGCTGGCTCCGCGGGGGCAACAACAACAACATCAGCCCAGCCCCAAGTACATCAGCTCGTCGGAGACTCCTCCCGACGCGTCACCGGAGAGCCCGCTGAAGGAGACGACCAGCAAGGGCCGAAAGGATGGCAAGGGCCCTTCTACCTCGGCCGCGATCTCCCCTCCTCCTTCGGCGAAGAGGGCTGCCCGCGAGCGCGCGCCGCCGTAGCAGCACCCCCTCTTCAACTTCGGCGCACGCTGGAAGGATTCCGTGGGCGAGCCCATACTGTAGTGGGACGAGCTCGCTCATCGAGTCTCCGTCTCCACTCTGCACCCGTCCTGGCACGACCGCGAGCCCGCCACCGGTCACGCCTATGCCCTCGACTTCGGCCTTTATGGCTGGGAGGATGCCGAGGCCTACAAGAGGACGACCCTCCGGCAGCTCGGCCATGAGGGTCTGCAGTCCCACCTGCGGACTCTGGAGCTGCACCACATGCTGGCGCGCCGCCGCTTCGCCCTCAGCCATCAGCTCGAAAAGGCCGAGCAGGCTCGCGACCTCGCCAAGGAGCAGATCGCCGATCAGGCGAGGCGGCTCGGTATCGCGGATGGTCTCCTAGCCCAGGCCGCCGGCGGATTGGTAAGTGTTACGCACCGCTCTCTTTTACTTAGAAGGCTTTGTTATGCTGCTAAATGGGCCTTTCTCCAGGATGCCAAGGTGGCGGGCGAGCTCCAGGCTCGCAACATTGAGCTGGGGGAAGAGGTCAGCAGGCTGCGCGCGCAACTGGCCGCGGATGCCGACGCTGCTAGGGAGCTCCAGGCTCGCGACGCCGAGCAAGGGGAGGAGATCGGCCGACTGC
Organism: Platanthera guangdongensis; assembly: GCA_039583875.1. Taxonomy (NCBI): domain Eukaryota; kingdom Viridiplantae; phylum Streptophyta; class Magnoliopsida; order Asparagales; family Orchidaceae; genus Platanthera; species Platanthera guangdongensis. The sequence goes on along the minus strand of CM077163.1, from coordinate 144,181,039 downwards.
ACGCACACCTTGGCGAGCTGGAGGGCGCGAACGCGAAGTTAAAAGGGGAGAACCAGCACCTTCTCGGCGAGGTGCGTCGCCAGGCGGAGATCTTCATCCCGTCGCACGACATCGATCCCACACTCCCCTACAAGAGCCCGCATATCTTCGGTGAGGCCGACCTCGTCGAACGATTGCGGATCAACTCAATCCAGACCGCCGAGTGCACCCTCTCAATGATGAAGGACTCCGGAGTGTTGGTGGAAGGGTGCGGGGAGATCGCTGCTCGGGACCTGATGCCGAGTCTATTTCCGGCGACGCCGCCCAACGAGAAAGAAGATAGCCTGGATGCAATGTTCGGGAAGAGCTTCCAGGATCCTTCGGGCGACGGCGAGGACCAGCACGGCGGAGGGGGCGAGGCCAGCGGATAGCCTTGTATTTTTCTTTTTTGATTACTCGCCGAGGCGAGCTCCCTGTAACTTTGTAAATAATTAATGAAAATTTCTTTTTTGATCATACCAGTGTCACTTCCTCCTCTATGCTTGTTGTGCTCTGGATGTATGCAAGTGCTTCCTCCCGCGACCTCGCAGAGATAGGTTCTGCGAGTAGAGCGGTTATGCGAGCGAGACGCATTTTGAGGGTTCGTCGAGCCCTAAACGATTTTGTGGCGAGTTGCTCTCCGTCCTTATCGCGCCACTATTGCTCGCACGCGAACCATCCAGGCTGCGCCCGTCGAAGGAGAAATTTTTTGAAGTGTAATGGGCCAAGGAGGCGAGACCCCCCGGCCCAGCTTGCCTCCCTTTGGCGAGGCCCGGGCTTGCGGCCTACCCGCCAATGCCGAGCCGGATATGGCGAGCCCAAACTTGCCCATGCAGAGCCCTTCAGCCCGGCTTGCCTTCTTGATTGTGCAGAGCTGGGTTTGCCGAGCCCGAGCTCGTCCTGACAGGACTCCTCCCCTTTGCTCCCTGCCACAGACCTTGGCCTGTACCTGATGACTTCAAGGCCGACGCCATCGAGTGACCTCCGGCCCTGCCAGCTAGGTGAGAGCCTGACAGCGGGATCTGCTCGGGGTCCGCTACTACCACCATCGAGTGACTTCCAGCCCTGCCAGCTAGGTGAGAGCCTGACAGCGGGATCTGCTCGAGGTCAAGGATGACACCGAGTGACTTCCAGCCCTGCCAGCTAGGTGAGAGCCTGACAGCGGGATCTGCTCGGGGTCCGCTACTACCACCATCGAGTGACTTCCAGCCCTGCCAGCTAGGTGAGAGCCTGACAGCGGGATCTGCTCGAGGCCAAGGATGACACCGAGTGACTTCCAGCCCTGCCAGCTAGGTAAGAGCCTGACAGCGGGATCTGCTCGAGGCCAAGGATGACACCGAGTGACTTCCAGCCCTGCCAGCTAGGTGAGAGCCTGACAGCGGGATCTGCTCGGGGTCCGCTACTACCACCATCGAGTGACTTCCAGCCCTGCCAGCTAGGTGAGAGCCTGACAGCGGGATCTGCTCAAGGCCGAGGATGACACCGAGTGACTTCCAGCCCTGCCAGCTAGGTGAGAGCCTGACAGCGGGATCTGCTCGGGGTCCGCTACAACCACAATCGAGTGACTTCCAGCCCTGCCAGCTAGGTGAGAGTCTGACATCGGGATCTGCTCGAGGCCAAGGATAACACCGAGTGACTTCCAGCCCTGCCAGCTAGGTGAGAGCCTGATAGCGGGATCTGCTCGGGGTCCGCTACTAACACCATCGAGTGACTTCCAGCCCTGCCAGCTAGGTGAGAGCCTGACAGCGGGATCTGCTCGAGGCCAAGGATGACACCGAGTGACTTCCAGCCCTGCCAGCTAGGTGAGAGCCTGACAGCGGGATCTGCTCGGGGTCCGTTACTACCACCATCGAGTGACTTCCAGCCCTGCCAGCTAGGTGAGAGCCTGACAGCGGGATCTGCTCGAGGCCAAGGATGACACCGAGTGACTTCCAGCCCTGCCAGCTAGGTGAGAGCCTGACAACGGGATCTGCTCGGGGTCCGCTACTACCACCATCGAGTGACTTCCAGCCCTGCCAGCTAGGTGAGAGCCTGACAGCGGGATCTGCTCGAGGCCAAGGATGACACTGAGTGACTTCCAGCCCTGCCAGCTAGGTGAGAGCCTGACAGCGGGATCTGCTCGGGGTCCGCTACTACCACCATCTAGTGACTTCTAGCCCTGCCAGCTAGGTGAGAGCCTGACAGTGGGATTTGCTCGAGGCCGAGGATGACACCGAGTGACTTCCAGCCCTGCCAGCTAGGTGAGGTCCTGACAGCGGGATCTACTCGGGGTCCGAAACACATCACATTCTACCATGTAGGCTAGCTACAACATTATCAGAGAGCTTGAAGGAATTTATTATAATCAAAGTGCTGCTTACATGTTTCAGGGGAAAATCGTTTGAGGTCGTCACCACTCCAGGTGAGACTCAGGGTCTCGCCCTCCACATTTTGGAGTCGGTAGCCCCCTGACCCCAAGGCTATCTTTACAATGAATGTTCCCTCCCAGCTGGGATTGAGCTTCCCTACGGATGCTGACCTCCCTGCTGCATCTACTTTCTTCAGCACCAAGTCCCCTTCCACGAACTGCTTGACCCTGACATGCTTGTCAAAGTACTTGGCCATTCTTCTTTTCACCTCCTCCTGCCGAATAGCGGAATGGTATCTTACCTCTTACACAATGTCAATGGAAAGCCTCAGTTCCTCCTCATTTTCTGCTTGCCATTCCTCACGACCTTCTTTTGCTGCCACGACTCGCGGTGTTTGGACTTCGAATTCAATGGGGAGTACTGCCTCGCACCCGTGGGAGAGCTTGAAGGGGGTCTCTCCTGTAGCCGTGTTGGGGGTGGTCCTCAGGGCCCAAAGAACCGCAGGAAGCTGCTCCACCCAGCTCCCTTTCAGATTCTCCACCTTCTTTTTGAGGAGGTTGACGATGATCTTGTTTGCGGCCTCCACCTGCCCGTTACTCCTGGGGTGATGGACAGAGGCGAACCTGAGATCGATCCCAAGCTGTTCACAGAAGCTGGTGAACTCGACACTAGCGAACTGGGGCCCGTTGTCCGTGACGATGGCCTGCGGCAGCCCATGGCGACAGATGATCTCCCCCCAAACAAAATTTCTGATTACCTGGGAGGTCACCTTGGCCAATGCCTTCACCTCCATCCACTTTGAGAAGTAGTCAATCATCACTAGGAGGAACCTTCTCTGGCCGCTGGCCTGGGGGAACGGCCCAACCAAATCCATTCCCCAAATTGCGAAGGGCCACGGGGCCGTGATACTTCGGAGCCGCTGGGCCGGCTGCAGTTGGAGAGGGGCAAACAGCTGGCACTTTTGACATCTTCTCGCGAACTCTGCAGCATCTCGGCCTAGGGTGGGCCAGAAATAACCTTGCCTGATTATCCTCCCTTCTAGGGTCCGACTCCCGGAGTGACTCCCACATTCCCCAGAGTGGACTTCCTCCAAGATCCTTCGCGCTTCTCCCTCGGTTACACAGCGGGCTAGCATCCCTGAGAGGGTCTTCCTGTATAGCTGCCCATCCTGGAGGAGGTAGTATGCTGACTTGTGCCTCAACTTCTTCTTGTCTACCCCCTCCGGATACTCTCCTGTGGAGAGAAAAACCACCACTGTATCCATCCATGAAACTTGTTGATCGATTTCCATGAGCTCTCCTTCTTCGATGGAGGGGCGGAACAGGTCGGTGATGGTGCCCCCCACCTGGGGACCATGCTTAGCTAATTGATCGGCTTGTTCATTCTCTTCCCTGGGCACGTGTCGGATGGTGAAAGTTTGAAAAGTGTCAATGACTCCCTTCAGCTTGGCCAAGTACGATCGCAGGGTGGGCTCCCTTGCCTCGAACTCCCCGTTAATCTGAGAAGCCACTACCATGGAGTCAGTAAGGACCTCCACATCTGATACCTCCAGCTCCCTGGCCAGGCACAGCCCCGCTATCACGGCCTCATACTCGGCCTGGTTGTTGGTAATGGGAAAGTGCACCACCACAGTTTTCTCAATACGAGTCCCCTGAGGGCTTTCTAGGATCACCCCTACTCCCAGGGAATATCTTCCCGAGGCACCATCCAGCTTCACTTTCCAAGGGGTCGGGCGGGTGAGCTCTTCCTCTGCCACTTCAACCACGTAGTCGGCCAGGAAGTCGGCCATCATCTGAGCCTTGATTGAGAGCCGCGGAACGAAGGAGACGTCGAACTCGCTCAGCTCCACTGACCACTTAGCCAACCTGCCTGAATTCTCCACCCCCTCGAGGATGTTGCGGAGGGGGTGGTCGGTCACCACTCGGATTGAGTGTGCCTGGAAGTAAGGTCGCAGCCTCCGAGCTGAGATGATTAACGCGAAGGCTAGCTTCTCCAAAATCGGATATCGGAGCTCGGCCTTCCTCAGGACCCGGCTCACGTAATATATAGGGAGTTGCCTCTTTCCCTCTTCACGAACCAAGACGGAGCTCAAGGCCTCCGTCCCGACCCCAAGATACAAGAACAGGTCCTCCCCTTCCTTCGGCCCTTGGAGCAGCGGGGCCTATGTCAACTGCACTTTGAGCGCCTGGAAAGCCTCCTCACACTCCTTGGACCATTCAAACCTCTGACCTCCCCTTAACGTTTTGAAGAAGGGGGTGCACTTCTCCCCTCCCCGAGAAAGGAAACGACTTAGCCCCGCTAGCTTCCCTGTCAACCGTTGGACCTCCTTTGCATTTCGCGGGGACCCCAGCTCCAAGATAGCCTTGACCTTGTCTGGATTCGGCTCGACCCCCGCGGGGGTGAGGAGGTGCCCCAAGAACTTTCCCATGCTGGCCCCAAAGACACATTTTAGAGGGTTCAATCGCATCTTGTACTTGCGCAGGGTGGCGAAGGTCTCCTCCAGGTCCCGGAGATGGGAGTCCACATCCCGGCTTTTGATCATGAGGTCATCTACATACACCTCCAAATTCCTCCCCCTTTGTTCCTTAAAGACCCTATCCATCATTTTCTGGTAGGTTGCCCCGGCATTCTTCAGCCCGAAGGGCATCATCTTGTAGCAGTAGCATCCATCCCCTGTGATGAACGAGACATATTTGGTGTCTGGGGGGTGCATCCTGATCTTATGATAACCTGAAAAAGCATCTAAAAAACTCATTACAGAAAAACCGACGGCTGAGTCAACCAGTGCGTCGATTCGAGGCAAAGGATAACAGTCCTTAGGACAAGCTTTATTAAGTAAGGAAAAGTCGATACACATCCTCCACCGGCCATCTCCTTTTTTTACCATAACCACATTGGAGACCCAGCCGGGGTACTGAATCTCAGACACGAAGCCGGCCTTGAGTAGTTTTGCCACCTCCTCCCTGATGGGCTCGGCTAGCCTGTCGGCAGTGGACCTCTTCTTCTGCTGAATGGGGCGTGTTCTCGGGTCCAGGTTTAGGCGGTGGCAAGCCACATCCGCGTCAACCCCCGGCATCTCCGCGGCGTTCCAGGCGAAGATGTCCACGTTCTTTTGGATGCACTCCAGCATCCTGCCTTAGTCCTCCGGGGTCAGCCCCCCGCTGACGCGGATCTTTTCGATCCTTCCCCCTCGGGTGAGCACCTCCAGCTCCACCACTTCCTCTGTTGCCTCTAGCCTGGATTGTTCTGCCCATCCTTCAGCATCCCCTTCCTCCGGAACGAGGACCTCTACCTCCATCGCTCCTCTCACGGCCCTCACTTCGGCCACCTCCTCCTGATCTCCTCTTACCGCCTCTTCTGCGCAGTCCTTCACTCCCAGCTCCTCCCCTCCTGCTTCCTGCTCGACCTCCTCCATTCTCCGCCCCATCTCCTCGGCTCCCTCTTGCCAGGAGATGGTGTTCACCGCAGTGACATAACACTCCCGCGCCACCTTTGGGTCCCCTCTAACCCTGACCTGGACCCCCTCAGCGTTGAACTTCAAGCACTGATGGAAAGATGAGGGGACGCAGCGGAAGGCGCTGATCAGGGGCCTTCCGAAGATGGCGCTGTAGCTGCTGGGGGCGTCCACAATGACGAACTTGCAGTTTCGGGACTGCCCCCCCAAGGTGACATGGAGTCCAACTCCTCCCTCTACTTCTTTCCTTTCTCCTGAGAACCCGAACAAGGGGCCATCTGAGGCCAGCACCCTCTTTGCCTCCACCTTCATTGCGTCGAACGCCTTTTTGAAGACGACGTTGACGGAACTCCCGTTGTCCACAAGGATCCGAGAGACGGTGAAGTTCTCGATGGCCGCCTTGATGACCAGCGCATCACAGAATGGATCCTCGTGGTCTGGCATATCACTCCTGGAGAAGGTGATCCTCTCCTCCGGTGGAGGGGTTTGGGATGTAGAGGCGACACTCCGCCGGTACATGGTGTGGAGACTGGCCTTGCGGGAGGCCTCGATCCCTACTCCCCCGTGGATCACCCTGATTCCCCCTCGGGTCCCCACATCCACCCGGTCTTCGCAACGATCCTCCTCCGCCCGAGGCAGGACCTCCTCAATCCTCACTTCATATCTCCCTTGCTGCTGCTGCTGCTCCCTATTCCCCCTCATCTCGAGGAACTCCGGACAGGTGGCCGTTGCATGCCCCTCTTCCTGATGGAAGTCGCAATAGGGCAGCTCCACCCTGACCTCTCTTCTCCTCCTCCTCCACACTCCTCTGCTGGCGCCCAAGGCTATGGCCATGGCCTCTTCTTGATCGGGGAGCCGGGGCCTCTGGCCCTGCCTCCAGCCTGGGGGGTGGAATTGGTCTTGCCTCCCCTGAAAGTGACCCCTTCCGAAGTTCCCTCTCTGTGGCCCCTGCCCCTGCCACTCAGGCCTCCAGCCCAACCGACGGTCGGGCTCCTGACGCCCCCACCCCGGCTGCTGCCGCCCTTGGAGCTACCTCTGCTCCCTCTGTCTGGACTCCCCTCTTCTCTCCTCCTGTCCTCTTCCTCCCTTCGACTCCCTCTCCTCCTCTGTGGCCCACCTGGCAAACTTCCTTGCAAACTCCGGGCTCGATGCCTCCCCGTCGACCTCTCTCGCCGCCCTTTCCATCAACTCCTCATAGGAGAGGGGAGGAACTATTTTCAGCTCCATTCGGAAGAAACCCTGTTGCATGCCCAGGGTAAAGGCCATCATCAGACTATGGCACGACATCTCCTGGACCTGAGTAACCTCCTCCTGGAATCGGTCCACATAGCTCCCCAACGTCTCGTTCACCCCCTGCTTAATGTGAAACAAAGACTCGGACTCCTTCTTCCTCTTCTTCGATGTGGTGAACCTCAGCATGAATCCTCGGCGCAGGTCCTCGAAGCAGTAGATAGAGTTGGCCGGTAGCTGGTGGAACCACTCTCTCGCCTTTTCCCGGAGGGTGATGGCGAAGAGACGGCACTTGAATCCGTCCGACATCTGACGGATGGAGACCACGTCCTCGAACCATTGGACATGCTGGACCGGGTTTCCCTTCCCAGTGTAATAGGACATCTCGGGCTCCCTGAACCCGTCCGGAACTGGAGCTGAAGAGACCAGCTCGCTGAAAGGGCTCTCTCCCCCCACTGGGCGAGCTGGCGAGTCTCGCGAGCCCAGCTCGCCGAAGCGACCTCGACCTGCCGAGCCGTGGAAGAGCTCGCGCCCGGGCAGCTCGCACCCTCGGCCTTCCTCGGCCACTTCCTTCCCAGCTCGCCTGTCGGGAGTGTCCTCGCCCAATGAGGGGGCGGCCGCGATCTGGACTGCCGGAGTCGAGCACTCGGCCCGCGTGCCGAGTGCGAACTTGACCAGAGTCAGCACCTCATTTCTGAAGTCTTCAAACATTCCTACTATTGCGAGAGGCGGGGGGGGGGGGGGGGGGGGGGCGGCGAGCTCGGCCTGTCGGATCTTTGTCCCGTCATTGAGCTCGCGGAAACTTTTCTGCGCTGACCACTATCCACGCTCACCGCACCAAAATGTTGAAACCAAAATTCGACTTCCTGTGGAGCTCGCCCTTGGGGAAGGGGGTGGTCTCGCGCCTACTTTGCTCCTGCAAGAAAAATGACGAAAGCAAGGAGAAATAGACCCAAGGGCTCGGCAGGGAGGTCCCACCACAAACCCGGAAGATCTCAGAGCGCTTCCCCTCCTTAGCCTGAAGCCGAGCTAAGGTACCCTCAGAAAGCACTTGAAGATTTCGGGGAGAAGAGCACAGGGAAAAAACCTGCTTTCTGGGGTACCCCTTGGGTCGTATTTATAGCTTTTGAAATCCGGACTGCCAATAACCAAAATAAATGACCTGAAATTACCAGAAAACCCTCAGTTGGGACTGCAAACAGCCAAACTCCGCTTTTTTGAAGGGCTATGGGCAGACCAGCAGGGGTAAAACAGTAAAAAGTACCTCTGACCCCCAGGCGAGCTGGGAGCTCTGGTCTCCCCGGCGTGCTGTGCTCGCCGACTGCTGCCGAGCTCCACTACGAGGGCGCGAGTTGTAGCCCGCTCATCGAATGCCGAGCTCGGGGGTCGCCGATCGACGATCTCTGGCCGACGTCTGCCGAGCTCAACCTCGCCCCTGCCACCGCCGAGCTCGCCTACTGCTTCTATCCTGATCTGCTCGCCCCCTGGCGATCCCGCTCGCCGGACACGGGGTTGTATAGCCATACTCCGGCATTCGGCTTCTGCACTGGATCTGGAGACAACAGACTGTTTCTTGCTCTTCCAACTCACAAGATTACCTCCAACAAAGGTACAAAAACCTGATGTGGATTTACGATCGCCTTTGTCATCCGCGTAACTTGAATCTGAGTAGGCCTCAACCCTCAGATGACCATTCTTCTGAAAGATTAACCCTTTGCCTGGTGCTGCTTTGATATACTCTAAAATCTTCAGGGCAGACTGAAGATGGCACTCCCTGGGATCTTGCATAAACTGACTGACCTTGCTTACAACATAGGAGATGTCGGGTCTAGTCACCGTGAGATAGATGAGTTTGCCTACCAAACGTCTGTACCTTGTGACATCAGATAGAAGAGGCGAGTCATCCGTCCACATTTTGTCTTCTCCAATAGCCATGGGAAACCGAGCCGGTTTGGTACCTGTCAATCCTGCTTCTTGTAGAAGATCAAGGGCATACTTCGGTTGGGAGAGAACCAACGAGTAAAGTTTCCGAGATATTTCTATCCCCAAAAAGTATTTCGAGGAGCCCATATCCTTCGTGACCAAGTGCTGACGGACGTGCTTCTTCGTCAAGTCCACCCCATCTCGGTCATCGCCAGTAAGAAGAATATCATCCACATATACTGCCAAAACCACCAGTCCCGAGGCCATTTTGCGAATGAATAAGGAGTGATCAGCCGAACTCCTTCTAAAGCCGATGGTAGCCACAATACTACTGAATTTGTCGAACCATGCCCGAGGGCTCTGCTTTAGGCCATAAATGGCCTTCTTCAAATGACATACGCGTGTCTCCCCCTGAGCAACATACCCAGGAGGTTGCTCCATGTAGACGTCCTCCTGAAGATCGCCATAGAGAAAGGCATTCTTCACATCAAGCTGGGAAATAGCCCAATCCCGGTAAACTGCCACAGAAAGGAGAACCCGGATGGTGCTGAGGCGAGCAACCGGAGAAAAGGTATCAAAGTAATCAATGCCGTAAGTCTGAGTGAAGCCCTTGGCTACCAGCCGGGCCTTGTAGCGATCCACAGTGCCGTCGGGGCGAAATTTCACAACGAAGACCCAGCGACAGCCAACTACATCAGTGCCCACGGGAGGAGGAACAAGGGTCCAGGTACCCCGTTCAGTAAGAGTAGCCATCTCCTCATCCATGGCAGACTTCCAATGAGGGAGAGCAAGAGCCTCCTAGTAGGTGCGGGGAGTAGTGTTGGGTATTGTATCCACAATGTACCTGATTTAAAGAAGCCCCTGGACAAGCTAAGGTCAATAGACAATGTATTTGATAAAATCTCTCAAGTTGTGCTTGCAGTTATTCCACGCTAAGTGCACACCAATGTCAGGGTGCAGTAGGTCAATATACACGGGTCTGCACGACGTAATCCCTCGTTTAGCAGATCAGTGTGTTGGCCTACGTGTACTCTCTCTATTGGAGTGCACTTACTTTCAAGTACAGGACCGTGTTTATACAAGAGCGGACAAGGAGCAAGGATGGGTCAAGGAGCAGCTCTTGGGTGGAAAGACGAAAATTCGTCCAAGTACAAATCGTCGAGAATCATTAGTGATTCTCGCCGATTCTTTCCGACTGCCTCAAAACGGTGCCAAGTAAGATTCGGCGAGAATCACTAGTGATTCTCGCCGAACCCATCGCAGAGCAGATCCTGAATACCAAGTTATATTCGTTGAGAATCAAAAAGTGATTCGGCGAGAATCACTAGTGACTCTCGACGAATCGTCGAGAATCACTAACTGATTCTTGCCGATTCGTCGAGAATCACCTGCGATTCTCGCCGATTTTTACTTAGCGATTTCTCTGGAAGCTGCTGGACCGGATTCTGCCGCTGGACTATTTTGAACCGGATTTCGGGATTCTTCTTGTGGGTCCCACAACGGTCAAATTGAAAGAATCTACAGTATATATATATGAGTATTTTGAACAGTAGTAACACACAGAAAAGAAGCGGAGCACGATCTAACCCTAAAATCGCGAATCTCCTCCGCCGCCGCCGTCGCCGCTCGCGCTAGTTGGTCACCGCTGTTGATCGCGTGTCTTCCCGATCTCCGGCGACAGAAGCTTAGACAAGCTTAGAGTCTCACGCGTCTATCCAGAGATCCCTTGTCTCTCGATTTGTTGATCGGGAAAAACTTCCCCGTCCGAATCGATCGAGATGACCGATCCTCGTGTGACCGTTGATAGACCTAGCTAGCTTCGCTATGAAGTTTGGATCTCTAAAGAACAGCAGCCGCATATCGTCGTCGCCGCCGATCCCGTGAACCTAGCCGCCGCTCTTCTTGCCGCCGTCGGTTCCGGGGAGATCCTCTCCAAGAGAGACCAAGGTTGTGGACTCTTTGAAGACTTCAAGATCACGTCGTCAACGAAGAGGGACACCGTAGTATCCTCACGTAGTTTGTATTTCTTGTACATTCTATTTTACTTTTGTTGTAAAGGAATGTTGGTTCCGTGTTGTAAGGGTTGGGTGCAACCCGGTTTGTGGGAGTGTTGACTCCTACGTGTGGAAGGGTTCCTTCCGATAATGCAGGGATTGGATTTCAATCCCGTTGGAGAAGAGACCGAGTCGTCCCTGGTTGGGAGATAGGTCGAAGGGGGAAAGTGGACGTACCCAAGTCGGGGAACCACTATAAATAGCTTGTGTACTCTGTTGTGCTGTGTTGTTTTATTTTCGTGTGCAGGTACAATTTAAATTCCGCAAAAGCGCTGCACGTCACCTATTCCCCCCCCCCCCATAGGTGAACATAGTTGACACTAGGTGGACTTTCAAGTGGTATCAGAGGGAGGTTACTCATCAAATAGGTTAACACCTTGAGTTGAATCCTGCCCCTAGTGTCAAGAAGAAGACAAACATCTACTATGGACGGGCTCAAGTACACAGGCAAGATCCCAGTGTGCACTAGGCTCAACTTTCCTATCTGGAAGGAAAGGATCACGTTCTACATGGAAGCAGTTGATCCTCGTCTCTTCATGATCGTGGAGGAAGGACCTTATGTCCCCACTAAGGCATCCACCATTGATCCTACCCAGAAAGTGCCAAAGAAACTTTCTGAAATGGACAAGGACGAGATGGTGCTAGTAGGACTTGACAAGAAGGCGCAAAACATTCTAGTCAGCGCGGTTGATGACTCAATGATGCAAAACTTCAGCAACTGCAGGACAGCACATGAGATTTGGCAGTGCCTGATCATCCTAATGGAGGGCACGGATGAAGTGAGGGATGATCGAAGATCCCTCCTGAACCAGAAATATGAGGCCTTCAGACAAGGGCCTAAGGAAGAGATCAGAGTCACCTACGAGAACTTCCTCAAGATTGTCAATGCCCTCAAAGGATACGGAAGAGTGTTCACTAATGGTGAACTCAATGATAAATTCCTTAGGTCCCTTACTAAGGAATGAGACACAAAGGTCTGTGCCATCAGAGAGTTTGGCAGACTAGCTGAAACTGATCCTCAAATTCTATTTGGGAAGCTGATGTCTTATGAGCTTCAGCTGAACACCAGAAAAGCAGAAGAAGAAGCTGAGAGGGCGGCAGCCAAAGAAAAGACTGTGGCTCTAAAAGCCAGTCACTCCAGAAAAGGCAAGGGTGCGGTTTCATTTCGTGCCAGGAAAGAGGATGAGGAGGAGGACTCCGAGCCATGCTCCTCCAGCTCAGAGCCGTCGGAGGAGGATTTCTCCCTCATCACTCGAGAGTTCAAGAAGTTCCTCAAGATGAGGAATCAAAGAAAGAGAGACGGCTCCTCCTCCAGGCATCAGAAGAAAAATTATTCTTCTGACAGGTATGCATATAGACCTAACAAACATCGCTCCTCTGACATTATTTGCTTTGGATGCAATAAGCCAGGACACGTCGTGGCCGACTGCTATCAAGGCAAGAGAGAAAAAGAGAAAGAAGAGGAGCACAAATCCTCTAGAGATAAGAAGAAGGAGCGGAGCTACATCACCAAAAGGCCAAAGACACTGAGTGAGTCTGATTCCTCAGACTCCAGTGATGATGAGGAAGCCTACTTCGGGCTGGTGGGTCGCTCTGACTCAGAAGGAGAATGCCCCCCATTTACTGGGAAGGTAAAAGCTCACACTCCTCTCTCCGACACCGACTCTGACCCTGAGTCTCAGGATGATGAACCTGAGGATAGCCCTTCGGCCCGTGAAGCGGAGCTCCTCAAGAAATATGAGCTTCTGCTCAACACTTTCGAGGAGTGCCGTAAGAACCTGAAGGCTGAGAAGAAGGAAGTGAAATTCCTTAAGGGTGAGTGTGTATCCCTAAGAGAAGAGGTCACTAGCTTGATTTCTCTCCGACAAGAGCACCTTGACCTGACTTCAAAGCATTCAGAGTCCTTGAAGCTCCTTGATCTTAAGCAGGAGGAAGTCGACAAGTTGGAAGAACTACTTGCGGCAGAAAGGAAGATCGTCAAGAGCTTCTCTATGCCAAAAACAGTTCTTCCAGTCGTTGATACCTTCTCTGCTCAGGCTAAAGGAGCTGGCTTGGGGCATGTAGGGGTATCTGGTTCCTCATCCAGGAGAAACAGGAACCAGAGGAAGAATAAGGCCGCCAAGAAGGCCTCTGCTGATGAAAAGGGAAAGGCTCTGCTTAGTCCTGTTGCGTTCAGAAAGCCTGGCTTTCCCTGCAACCAACATGACTTTGAGTCAACTTTTGGCCATCATTTCCGGCCTTCGGTTGCAAAGCCAAAGAGCCGATATGACGGTTGGACCTTTCCCCGGAACTTCGGTGAGAGTGCCTTCAAGGCACCTTATGAGGAAATCCACATGGGAAATTATGGTCCGTTCTCTAGCGGCCATAATGGAAAGCAGGCACCAAAAGCCAAGCCTGTTATACAGAAGGTGACGAAGTCATGTGACTGTTGTCACCATGAGGCCTCCACCTCCAGATCCAAGGCCCCAGATGTACCCACCGTTCCCAGGGTAAGGCAGGAGCCTAGGAAGAGGTACAACATATTCGACTGTTGGTGCTGTGGCAAAGTCGGTCACTTTGCCGTGGATTGTTGGTTTAATCCAAGATATTACGAGACTCCCTATGTTAGCACTGCGAGGCCGACCACTCGTAGGGTTAACCAACCGAGGGGGAGTGTGCTAACTAGGAATCTAGGACCCAAGTTCGATTGGGTTCCTAAGGCGAGTTAACTTTGTTTTGCAGGAATGTCCAAAGGCCACCAAAACGCCGATCTGGTATTTGGACAGTGGATGCTCCCGGCATATGACTGGGACAAGAAGCCTGCTGCGTGATTACACTCCAGTCGAGAATGGACCCAAAGTCATCTTTGGAGGGTCAGATCAAGGAGTCACCAGAGGTTACGGTATGATTTCCAACGGTATAATCTCTATCACCGATGTGGCTTATGTTGAAGGGTTAAACCATAACCTGATCAGTGTAAGTCAGTTATGTGATAAAGGTTATGACGTTAAGTTCTGCAAGGATAAATGTATGATAATTTCACGTACCTCTTCTGAGACGGTATTATCAGGCATTAGGAGCAGAAATATCTTCTGCTTAGATTTTCTCAGTGTAGATTCACCTACCCCCGTATGCCTAGTGCCAACAGGCAGTGCATCTCTTTATGATCAATGACACAAGAGATTGGCACATATTAATTTCAAGACAATTAGTATGCTGTTTTCTAAGAACTTAGTAAGGGATGCCCCCAGTATCAAGTGCATCAAAGATAGCCCCTGTCCTGCATGCTAGATGGGCAAACATACTCGGGCTACCTTTAAGAGCATTGCAGACAAAGACTCTTCCCGATGTCTTTACCATTTACATATGGACTTGTTTGGTCCAATGCAAGTTCATAGCTTGGGAGGCAAGTCCTATACGCTAGTGATTGTTGATGATCATTCTCGGTTTACATGGGTGTTCTTTTTGAAACGAAAGTCAGATACGTTTGACATCTTCACTAGTTTTGTCAAGCAGGTTCAGAACGAATTTAACTGCTCAGTGGTCAAAATCAGAAGTGACCATGGAACAGAATTCGAATCTGGTGCTATGACAGAATTCTGTGAAGAACAAGGTATCTTTCATGAGTTTTCCTCCCCGCGCACTCCTCAGCAAAATGGAGTTGCGGAGAGGAGAAATAGAACTCTCATTGAAGCCTGCACGACAATGTTGAAAGACGCTTCTCTCCCGGAATACTTCTGGGCTGAGGCTGTCAATACAGCTTGTCATGTACAAAACCGAGCTTTGATCAACAAGCATCATCGTAAGACGCCTTACGAGCTACTGAAAGGCAGGAAACCAACCATGGCCTACTTGAGGATCTTTGGTTGCAGATGCTATGTACTGAATAATGGGAAGTACCCGCGTACTAAATTTGGTGAAAAATGCTTCGAAGGCATATTCATGGGCTATAGTTCCCACAGTCGGGCATATAGGGTCTTCAATAAGAAAACCCTAGTGGTAGAAGAATCAATAAATGTTGTATTTGATGAAGGAAGTTTGCTTAACAGCAATTCTTCCAGTGGTATTCTTGAAGATGCAGGTGCACGACTTGAACAGCTGAGTTTGGATGAGACCGCTAAAGATGACACTCCTAAGTACGTCAAAGTTTCCACCTCCACGTCATCTGAAAATGTTGAAGATCTAAATGGAACAAATCTCTTGTAAGAAAGAGAAGCCCAAGAAGTAGTTGAAGCTCCAGACGCCAGACTTCTAGAGCTCCGACACGTGAGGGATCATCCTAGAGATCAGATCATCGGAGATCCTCGTGTCGGTGTCAGAACTCGAAGAGGTACCATTAACGAAGTATTGCATCTTAGCTTTCTGTCACAGGTTGAGCCAAAGAAGTTCGACGAGGCGAACAAGGATGCGGCATGGATTCTGGCCATGCAAGACGAACTACACCAATTCGAACGTTGCAACGTTTGGACGCTAGTTCCCATACCATACAAGCAGAATGTGATTGGCACCAAGTGGATCTTCAGAAACAAGTTGGACGAACATGGTGTCATCATATAGAACAAGGCAAGGCTGGTGGCTCAAGGTTACCGAGAGGAGGAGGGGATTGACTTCGACCAGACCTTCGCACCAGTAGCAAGGCTCGAGGAAATTAGATTGTTCCTGGCGTATGCTTCACACAAAGGATTCACAGTCTATCAAATGGATGTGAAATCAGCATTCTTGAACGGAGACCTGAAAAAGGGATTATACGTCGCTCAACCCCCAGGTTTTGTCGATCCTATTTATCCCAATCATATTTATTTTCTTAATAAAGCCTTATATGGGTTGAAACAAGCTCCACGAGCTTGGTATGAGACGTTATCTAGTTTTCTTCTTGAGAACAAGTTCTCTAGAGGTAAAATAGATAAAACATTGCTTCTCAGGGAAGTCAAAGGCAAGATTTTGCTGGTGCAAATCTACGTCGATGACATAATATTCGGCTCAACGGACAACAATTTTTGCAAAAAGTTTTCTAAACTTATGCAAGGAAAGTTTGAAATGAGCAGTATGGGAGAGCTCAAGTATTTCTTAGGACTTCAAGTGAAACAGTCTGAGGATGGAATCTTCATCTCTCAGACGAAGTTCACAAATGAACTCCTTAAGAAATTCGGTATGGAGAGTGCATCCTCTATGAGGACTCCAATGGGATCCACTATGTCTCTGGATAAGGATGAGAAAGGTAAACCTTTCGATGAAACCAAATACAGAAGCATCATTTGATCCCTGCTCTACCTTACTGCCAGTAGACCGGATATCATGTTCTCCACATGTGTCTGTGCCAGATATCAGGTGAACACTAAGGAATCTCACTATGTCGCTGCAAAGCGAATTCTAAGATACCTTAAAGGTACTCCTAATCTTGGCTTGTGGTACCCGAGAAACAATGATGTCGAGATAATAGGCTTTTCAGATGCTGATTTTGCAGGGAGTAGGGATGACAGGAAAAGCACCTCCGGGACGTGTCAATTCCTCGGCAGGAGGCTAATCTCATGGAACAGTAAGAAACAGAATTGTGTTGCAACCTCCACAGCAGAGTCTGAGTACATCTCGGCAGGCAGCTGTTGCGCATAACTCCTATGGATCAGAAACCAGTTAGCCGACTACGACCTTCAGTTCAAGGAAATACCAATGTACTGCGACTCCTCCAGTGCAATTGCAATTGCCAACAACCCGGTATCGCACAGCAGAACGAAGCATATTGAAGTGCGATACCACTTCATTCGGGAGCACGTGGAGAACAAGGACATTTCTCTCTGTTATGTCCCCACGGACAAGCAGATTGCAGACATATTCACAAAGCCCTTAGACGAAGCCAAGTTCAGTCTCTTCAAAACTGAATTGGGTATGCTCAATTATGAGGAATGAAGCCTCCAGAAGCTCCAGGCTCGTGCAAGAACTGAGGGGGAGCAAGGAACTCAAGTGTGAGCACAGACGCAAGAACTGAGGGGGAGCAAGGGGTCAAATGCTACCGACCCCGATTTGCAGAAGCCGAAAAGGGGGAGATTACCCTCTCGGCTAAGGCTAAGGTGGCTTCAAGCTTGCTCCCAAGAAATTGGTATTGGTAATGGATAACTCACTCAACTCAATTTTAAGTTTATGGTTTTCATTCCCATTTGCTCTATTCACCTTAGCTTGTAGGGTTTAGGCTTCTTCAAATAGGGGGAGATTGTTGGGTATTGTATCCACAATGTACCTGATTTGAAGAAGCCCCTGGACAAGCTAAGGTCAATAGACAATGTATTTGATAAAATCTCTCAAGTTATGCTTGCAGTTATTCCACGCTAAGTGCACACCAATGTCAGGGTGCAGTAGGTCAATATACACGGGTCTGCACGACGTAATCCCTCGTTTAGCAGATCAGTGTGTTGGCCTACGTGTACTCTCTCTATTGGAGTGCACTTACTTTCAAGTACAGGACCGTGTTTATACAAGAGCGGACAAGGAGCAAGGATGGGTCAAGGAGCAGCTCTTGGGTGGAAAGACGAAAATTCGTCCAAGTACAATTCGACGAGAATCACCAAGTGATTCTAGCCGATTCGGCGAGAATCACTAGTGATTATCGCC
The DNA here is from genome assembly GCA_039583875.1 of Platanthera guangdongensis. Taxonomy (NCBI): domain Eukaryota; kingdom Viridiplantae; phylum Streptophyta; class Magnoliopsida; order Asparagales; family Orchidaceae; genus Platanthera; species Platanthera guangdongensis. Next base: position 144,163,430 of record CM077163.1, on the reverse strand, counting down.
GAATCGTCGAGAATCACTAGTGATTCTCGCCGATTCTTTCCGACTGCCTCAAAACGGTGCCAAGTAAGATTCGGCGAGAATCACTAGTGATTCTCGCCGAACCCATCGCAGAGCAGATCCTGAATACCAAGTTATATTCGTTGAGAATCAAAAAGTGATTCGGCGAGAATCACTAGTGACTCTCGACGAATCGTCGAGAATCACTAACTGATTCTCGCCGATTCGTCGAGAATCACCTGCGATTCTCGCCGATTTTTACTTACCGATTTCTCTGGAAGCTGCTGGACCGGATTCTGCCGCTGGACTATTTTGAACCGGATTTCGGGATTCTTCTTGTGGGTCCCACAACGGTCAAATTGAAAGAATCTACAGTATATATATACGGGTATTTTGAACAGTAGTTACACACAGAAAAGAAGCGGAGCACGATCTAACCCTAAAATCGCGAATCTCCTCCGCCGCCGCCGTTGCCGCTCGCGCTAGTTGGTCGCCGCTGTTGATCGCGTGTCTTCCCGATCTCCGGCGATAGAAGCTTAGCCAAGCTTAGAGTCTCACGCGTCTATCCAGAGATCCCTTGTCTCTCGATTTGTTGATCGGGAAAAACTTCCCCGTCCGAATCGATCGAGACGACCGATCCTCGTGTGACCGTTGGTAGACCTAGCTAGCTTCGCTACGAAGTTTGGATCTCTAAAGAACAGCAGCCGCACATCGTCGTCGCCGCCGATCCCGTGAACCTAGCCGCCGCTCTTCTTGCCGCCGCCGGTTCCGGGGAGATCCTCTCCAAGAGAGACCAAGGTTGTGGACTCTTTGAAGACTTCAAGATCACGTCGTCAACGAAGAGGGACACCGTAGTCTCCTCACGTAGTTTGTATTTCTTGTACATTCTATTTTACTTTTGTTGTAAAGGAACGTTGGTTCCGTGTTGTAAGGGTTGGGTGCAACCCGGTTTGTGGGAGTGTTGACTCCTACGTGTAGAAGGGTTCCTTCCGATAGTGCAGGGATTGGATTTCAATCCCTTTGGAGAAGAGACCGAGTCGTCCCTGGTTGGGAGATAGGTCGAAGGGGGAAAGTGGATGTACCCAAGTCGGGGAACCACTATAAATAGCTTGTGTACTCTGTTGTGCTGTGTTGTTTTATTTTCGTGTGCAGGTACAATTTAAATTCCGCAAAAGCGCTGCACGTCACCTATTCACCCCCCCATAGGTGAACATAGTTGACACTAGGTGGACTTTCAAGTAGAAGTAGCAGAGATAGCCAAGGCAAAACACCTGCGAGAAGGAGAAAGCTGATCATAGGAAACAACTGCCGCAAGCGGGTGTTGAGTACACGCCCGCACCCCTTTGCGAAGAGCAATGGGAAGATCCAGGTTGACGGGAGCATCAGCGACCGGAGCGTCCGTGGCGGAGAAGGCTGGCCCGGGACTAGAGAGAGATGGCGGCGGAGAGGAGGGTGGAGGGGTGGGTGGGGAGACGGACTGGGAAGGAGTCGGTGGAGGAGGAGACGGAGGTGGGAAAACGTCGAGAGGCGTGGAAGGAACGGAGATATCAGAAGGAAGAGAAGAGGTAGGAGAGAAATAGGAAGCATTCTCGAAAAAAGTCACATCCGCGGAGACAAACTGCTGCGGAGAAGGGGGTCAAAGCAGCAATAGCCTTTTTGAGTGGCAGAGTACCCCAAAAAGACACACTTGGTGGAACGGGGGGAAAGCTTGTCGCGGGTAGCGCAGGGAGCGTGAACAAAGGCCGTACAGCCAAAGACACGGAGAGGGAGAGGAAAAGGTTCCTTGTGGGGGTAGAGAATGGAGAAGGGGGTCTGGCCGTGGAGAACTGTGGAGGGAAGGAGATTGATGAGATAGCAGGCGAGGAGCACAGCGTAGCCCTAATAGGAGCGAGGGACGTGCATCTGCGTCATGAGAGTACGAGCAACATCAAGCAGGTGACGGTTTTTACGCTCCGCCACCCTATTCTGCTGGGAGGTGTAAACACAAGTCATTTGATGAAGCAGGCCATGTTGGTGAAAGAAAGAGGAGAACTCATGATTCAGATATTCCTTGGCATTATCAGAACGTAAAACTTTAATAGAAATAACAAATTAAGTCTGAATCATAAAATAAAATGATTGCCAAACAGAAAAGAGTTCAGAGCGATCTTTTAACAGATACACCCAGGTACAGCGTGAAAAATCATCTATAAAAGTGACAAAATAGGAACTGCCCCGACCAACAGTGAGGGTAGGAGCAGGACCCCATACATCAGAATGAATAAGATCAAACGGGCGAGAGGAGCCACGGCCTTGCTTCGGTGGGAAGGAGGAGCGATGATGTTTGCCAAGCTAACACACATCACAGTTGAGCGGAGAACTGGTAGGAGGTAAGTGGGGCAGAAGATGGCGAAGAATCCGAGGAGGAGGATGTCCAAGGCGAAGATGCCATTGAAGGAGATCTGTGGAGGAGGAGTAGGCGGACAAAGCGGAAACATCGTCAAGGAAGTAGAGGCCGCCGCTCTTAGTCCCAGTAGCAATCGTCCGCTGGGTCCTCGGGTCCTGAAAAGAACAAGTAGTGGCAGTGAATAAGACGGAGCACTGAAGTTGCCGACCTAAAGTAGTAACTGATAACAAATTGCACGGGAACTTTGGGACATAGAGGGTATCCTCCAAGCAAAGCGATGGGGTGAGTTGAACCATGCCCGTCACATGAACCGGGGACGGTGAACCATCCGCCACACGAACCGGGGGTAAGCGGTCATGTGTCTCAAGACGGGAGAAGCAATGAGGGTTGCCCGTCACATGATTTGTAGCACCAGAGTCAATCAGTAATTTACCTTGGGTAACGACGTGGGCACTACCTGACGTCGTGGCCATAGAAGCAGACGGCCGAGAAGAGGCGGAGGCCGAAGGAGCATCACCGGAAGGGAGAAGATGAGGATGTTTCTGCCAGCAGCGGTCAACAGAATGGCTGGTACGATCACAGTGAGAGCAGAGGAACCGGGATGAACCCCGTCCGCCGGAGTGGCTGCGGCTACTAGGTCCCCCCCTCTGAGCGTGGTGAGCAAAGGAGTCCTGGGAAGGGGGGGAGGCCAACAGAGGCCGCTAGAGCAGCGAAGTAACAGCGGCAATGCGAGCCGCAGTGGCATCCAAAGTAGGAGATTCCCCCTCACCCAAGATCTGCTGGCAGATCATATCATAAGAATCGGGAAGACGAAGAAGATAACAAACAACCAGGAGTTCCTGGAATTGTTTGTGCTGTTCGGCCAAGTCCGCAGAGAACGGGCGATTCCGGAGGATTTCAGCACCAAGAGCCTGAACATGCTGATAAGCCACAACAGGAGACATGGAAGGGCGGGCGAAGAGGTCCGCATAGAGAGTATAAATGCGGGACGTCTGGCACCCCTTCGAATATAGAGCAGCGAGGTGAAGACAGGCGGCCTTGACCGTCTCATCATGGCGAATGACGGGAAGGCACTCATCAGAAAGGCTGTTAGCCAGCCAGGTGCGGACAAGAGCATCACTCGCATCCCAGTCATCAAACTCAGGAGAGGTACGAGGAGGAGGGTTATCGGTGAGGTGATGACGCTTGCATTGAGAGCGAAGGAGATAAGTGAAAGAAACGCTCCAATCAGGATAGTTGGAGCCAACGAGCTTAGAAAGGTTGCCAAGGTTGCCCGAAGGAGGAGGTGGAGAAGGAGCTGCAGGAGTAGTGGTGAGACCGGATGTAGTCATAGAACACAGCAAGAAACCGCAGCGGATAGAAAAGGAAGAAGCCGCGCGAACACAAGCGGCTAGAAAGCAGTCAAAGGTACAGTGGGGAAGAGGTCGCGCGGACTGAAAAGGCCGAGCGAACAGAAGAGAAGAGGAGGCAAGAAGCAGCGACTACAACAAGTCGCAGGCCGGGCGAACAGAAATAGGCCGCAACGACTAGGAAGTCGGAGAGGCAAGAAAGAACCAGGAGCGCGGCGACAACGAAATAGGTCGCGGTGACGAATAGCAGTAGGAGAAGAGAACCAAGGAGAAGCAAGCCGCGCGAACAGGGCAGCGGACAGAACCAAGCCGCGCGAACAGGGCAGCGGACAGAAGAGAAGGCAAGCCGCGAGTCAGGTCGCGGAAAGCGGAAAATAAGCCGCGAGAATCAGAGAGCTCACACAATCAGGAGGAAACGACCGTGTCCTCTGATACCATGTAGAAAGTAGCGAATAAGAAAGAACAAACAGATAGACTTTTGAATAATTGAAATTTTATTATCCAAAAAATATATCATTTACAAAGGTATGACCTCCCTTATATAGAATGGAGGAGATATGAGAGAGTATAAACAAACAATGTGGGACTAAACATTTACAGGGCAGAGCGGCTAGAAATAAAGGAGACCGCACAGGCCGCGCGGTTAGTCAGATGGGTTAACCGCACGGCACCTCCAGCAGGATAAGAACAGGCCACACTGAGAGTCCGATAGACCGCCCGGTCTCCAAGCACCAGAGGAGACCGCCAGACCGCTCGGTCAACAAACCGCCAGACAAGACCGCAAGGCCGCCCGGTCTAATACTTCAACAAATAGGAAATACACAAAAGAAGTCATAGCAAGGTGAAGAAATCACCACTTGCTTCAAATCGCACGAAAACCGGCCACGCAAGTGCTCCTCCTCCAAAATCTAGCCGCAAGAACACCTATGCAACGATTCTTGAAACTTTTTGGCACAAACAAGGGTCAAAGACGAATTACCTAAGCCCAAAAAATCAAGAAATGGGAAAAACTCACCTTACAAATGTAGATCTCGGCGAGAGCTATCTGAATCTACCATCCGACGACGATCTCGTGCTGCGGAGCTCCTACAATCGACAGATGAAAGCTGTGCAATGATCGCCATTTTCACTCTTTCGAAAATCACTCCGACGGCTTTAGGAAAGACGATGAATATGGTTTTTGTCATATTGTATGACTATATATATATATTATAATATATTATTATTATGCTAAACATCCAAACGACCGAAAATTCAAAATCTTCTTGGATTTCCACGATATTCGCACCAAAGCAAAATATCGATTCTACGAATACAACAGCGGAGTCGAAATCAAAATCCGACAAACCAAACTAGTGTAAAAAACTCCCTGAAGTCAAAACACCAAATATCTCAAAAAGTCTCCACCGAGTTCGAAAACAAACCAGGCTAGTAAGGGAAATCTCAAAACTACTGTAGAAACTAGTCAAGCTAATACTCAAAATCAAAACTCCGGATACTAATGATCAAAAGTCATGCACCAGCAACGGTACCTGTCAATTACCCGTCAACGTAACGCCCTGACGTTAAAAATACGCCACTAAAGGAATTAAAACAAATATCGAAAAATCAGGGGCGTTACATCCACTCCCCCTAAAAGAAAGTTTCGTCCCGAAACTTGATACACAACTGAATCAACTAAAGAAGGAAAATAACCAAGGGTTATTGAATAGAAACACTCACCAAAAGAAACTAGGAGAACAAATAAGGATGAGCCACTCTCATAGCTGACTCCAATTCCCTTGTCTTGCTCTCCATGTCTTTGTTTCGCCACAAAACTTTGACCATGAGTATTGTCTTCCATAGAAACATCCGATCTTGAGTATCGAGAATGTGAACAAGCATCTCAACAGATGAAAAGTTAGGTTGAAACTAGGGTATCGAATCGAGAACATGCCGGTCACTAAGCACACATTTCTACAATTGGCTCACATGAAACACATCGTGCACACCAGGGAAATTTGTAGCCAAACCCACCCTATAAGATGACACTCTAATGCGTTTAACAACATGGATAGGTCCCGCATACCTAGGATCCAACTTATGGTTCCTTCCAAAATCTTAACACCAGACATCGGAGAAACCTTGAGAAAAATCATGTCTCCAACTTCAAATTCCAGATCAATCTATCTCAGATTATCGTTCTTCTCATAACTCTTCTGAGATATTCGAAGCTTCTCTCAAATATGCGTCATAGAAGTATTCATCTTCCAAAGCTTCTGGACCCAACAATAATCCTTCACCAACTTCGGATCAAAACAAGGGAGTTCTACAATGTCTCCCACACAAAGCCTCAAATGGGGTCATCTGCAAGATCTCCTGATAACTGTTATTATAGGTGAATTCCATCAATCTCAGTCGTTCATCCCACTCTCCACTATAGTCCAAGAACATCTTATCAAATCTTCCACAATCTGATTTACTCTCTACGTCTGACCATTGGTCTGTGGATAATAAGAGGTTGAATATCTGAGTTCGGTACACAACCCTTTCTGTAAACTTTTCAAAAAATGAGACGTAAAGATGGAATCTCGATCTGACACAATACTAACAGGTACTCCATGTAGTCTGATCACCTCAACCAAATATAACTCTGTTATTTTCTTTATGGAGTAATCATTCTTAAATGGCACGAATTTAACACACTTAGTTAGTCTGTCAACTATAAGCCACACTAAATCATGTCCTCGGGGATATCTTGGCAAACTAGTAATAAAGTCCATAGAAATACTCTCCCACTTCAAACTTGGAATCTCCAAAGGCATCAGCTTGCCACCAGGCCTTCCATGATCTGCCTTAACATGCTTGTAGGTGAAACACTCAGACACCAACATGGCTATATAATTCTTCATTCCATACCACCAAACGATCTGCTTCAGATCTCTATACATCATGGTAGAACCAGGGTGGTAGGAAACATTAGAACCATGTACCTCCTTGCACAACTTATCTCGAATATCCTCAACAGCGGAGATATAATATCTATTGCGGTACTTCAAAGTACCTGCTTTATTGATTGAAAAGTCTGGTAATTCCCCTCACTCAGCCCTACTATGAAGGTGATGTAAATCATGGTCGTCCTTTTGATGTAGCCTTGTAAGCGTAATCCATGAAGGCTCGACTACTTCCAAGCTACTTGGCGAGTCGCTACTTCCGACCGAGATACCAATTAATAGAAACTCTTCCACCAGGGAATCTACAGAAAGATCAAAGATCTGAATGGACTTTCTACTCAAGGCATCAACTAGCACATTGGCTTTGCCCGAATGATATAAAATATCAACATTATAATCCCTGATGTACTCCAACCATCTACGTTGTCCAATATTCACCTTCTTTTGAGTAAAGACATACTTCAAGCTCTTATGGTCCGTGTAATCACTTTCGGAAACTCCAAATCATGAGTACGGTAGTTCCTTTCATGTATCCTTAATTTCCTCGACCCATACTCAATTACCTTTCCTTCTTGTATCAAGACACAACCAAGCATGATGTGCGATGCATACGCATAAACAACATACTACAATCCTTCGGTAGGCAAAGTCAACACTAAAGTAGTGCACAATCTCTTCTTCAATTCCTGAAAAGCTTCATTGCACTTATCGCTCCAAACAAACGATTTGTTCTTATACGTAAGCTTAGTCAGCGGCACAGACAATGTAGAAAATACTTCGACAAACCTTCTATAATAGTCTGCCAACCCTAGGAAGCCTCTTATCTCTTTGGGTATGGTAGACATTTTCCAATCCATTACGACAACTATCTTTTCTGGGTCAATAAAAATTCCATCCTTATTCACAACTTGAGCCAATAGGGAAACCTGAGGATCCAAAACTCACACTTGCTTAACCTTGAAAACAACTCATCCAGTTGGGTACGCAACTCTTCCAGCTCACGCGAAACCATATGGTATGGTGTCTTTGCAATAAGGCGAGTACCTGGCTCTAATTCTATAACAAACTCCACAACCCTCTCCGGCGGAAGACCAGGAAGACTAACTGCAAAAATATAATGAAACACTCCATCATAGGAAAGTCCTTGACACATTGCAAACTATTAACGGTTTCCAAACAGAAACCAAGTAAGCAAAATAACCTGAATCTAAAAGTTTCCGAGCACTTACAACGGAAATATTCGGGGATTCCTAGCACGGAAAACAATACACACACCTGGGGTGGCTGTTGTACATCTTGAAGTCCAACCACTTAACCTTATATTAAATTACCGCCTCATATCTGGACAACCAGTTCATGCCGAATATGATATCAAAGTCCTCGAGGTTCAGCACCTTCAAATCATCAAAAGCTAGGAAATCACCTAAAAGGATAGGACAACTCTAGATACCTTGGTCTGACACAACCGAATCATCGGAAGGAATCTTAATGAAAAATGAATCGCCAACTAGATCGAGAGTCAGACGATGATGCTCTACAAAATTCCTAGCCATGAATGAGTGGGTAGCATAAAAATCAAAAAGAACGTGCACCCATCGGTTCTTCACCTTAAACTTCCCTATAAAATTGCATACATAACTAGATGAACAAACATCGAAATAACAGTTATGAGCTAAAATCTAAAACTAGATTATAATCTAACCTGAGATCACTTGGGTGGACGTCTGCACTTCCACCATAGTCACCACATTTAACTTGCCCTTTCTTTTAAATAAATGTTGCGGTGGCGGCAAGGCTTGGAGTGGAAGTAGCTGGAGTAGGGGCTAAGACTGCACGGGCTTTGACTTGAAATGTACTTTTTGTCCACACTTGAAGCTGACCTTATCCTTACTCGAACATTCTCTTACACGAAGCACAAACTAAATATCCTTTGGGAACGCTCTGAATTGCAAGCACTTGTTTTTGATTCTGAGCTCCCATCATCTTGAAACACAATTCAAACGGATGGCCTGACCGGCCACAGAAACTGCACACTTCCTTGCTTCTTTTCTTTGAAGATGAACAATATTCCAGAGAGCTCTTACCATCATCTTGTAACACCTCAAATTTGACAGTAGAACTTTTGTCACTATCACCGTGTAAGTGAGGGGATAAATCTGTCTTAACTCTAGAGAGGGTGAATAGAGTATTTTAAAAACTTGATTAGTTTTTATTGCATAATTAAAAAAAGTGGTATTAATATATATAAAGAGAGGTAAGAAAAAGAAACTATCATAGCATAGCAAAAAAGAGAATGGAGCAACCAGACAACACAAGAAAATTATAGTGGTTCCCGAAAATTGGGTACATCCACTCTTACCATCCTGGTAGGAATACACTAATAGGTTTTTGTTCAGGTGCCCTGCAACCATAAGTTTTTGCTCAGGTGCCCTATCACCACAAGATCTATTTCACGGGAGATTTCACAACCCTTTGAGCTTTTGATTAGGTGCCCCAAAACCAATTCAAGTCTTTTAATAAGCATACTTGATAACCAGATGATAACTTTTGAAGGGAGTTAAAAACCCTTTTTATAGTAGGAAAAGAAAATGATATTTTCTTCCCTTTCTCAAACAACTGAGAAGACTTAGTGGATGATGTTGTCAAAGCTCCCGCTGAGATGAAGAAAGGTTCAGTAAGATGAGAGATTTGCACAGGGTGTAGGCCTTGAAGGTTGCTTGCTGATCTTCAAGAACTTTTAGACAAATATTGACTATTGTCTCTATAAAAATCCTAAAGCAAAAACTGAAGAAGTCTAATGATCTGTGTGTTGATGTTCTTCTTCAATTCCCTGTAAGAGCGATAACAATGCTTTTCTCTAAAAAGTGTATCAATGGTTGTTGTTCTTCTTCATTTTGAAGAGAGAAGAATTGCTTTTTATATCCTGAGAGATTTCAGCCTTTTGAAATTTGAATAATATCCTGAATTTATTGATGAGATTCATAGAGTTTAACGACTGAATTTTAGCTTTTAATTAGTTTCCTCAACTATCCCAGTAAATAAGTCAAGTAATTAACTCTGTGAAAACCATAATTAATATAGTCTTAAGAATATGAACATTAATTATCAGAGAATTACTGCCTTAGAACAATACAAATGGAAGTCAAAATGAGAGAGAATACGTCAAACTGATACTGAAGGAAATTAATCGAACTCAGGACAGATTTCGTCGAACTGAACTCAAAGTTCGTCGAGCTGAGAAATCTCCTTCATCGAGCTGAGCTCAGAGATAATTGATCTGGAAGATATCTATTAATGCTGAATTCCAAGTTCGTCGACCAGAGAATCTAAGTAGAAGAAGGAAGATCATCAACCAGAGCTCGTATTTCGTCGAGCTTAGCTCAGAGTTGACACTCTGAGTTCCTCGATCTGCGATCGATGATCGTCGAGCTGAGTTCAAAGAACTTCGAACTGATTTTTTGAACTCTTTAAAACTACATTTCTTCTAAGTCTGAATCTCTGAATACTTCTGAGGGCTGTATCAAAGATGTATAACCTAGACAGACTGACCTAGACCTTAGAAATATCAAATTAACCCTAAGCTATACATGGTGGGTCCATAACCTAATAGTGAACCTAGCCCAAATCCAAACTAGGGATCTAGCAATCTCCCCCTATTTGGGTGAGGTCACTAAACAAAATAAAAAAGCATATAAAGACAAAACAAGATAAATATCTGACAGAATTTAAACTATTCAGCAGATATGATATGGCTAAGTTCATTACACATATAAATCACAAAACAAATAGCAAATAAAAAAAATGCTTAAGATCTATCAGAGGGAGGAGTAGAAGATGACTTAGCAAAAGCAATTGTCCTGTTTGGATTTTCTGCTTCCTTTTGAGGCATCTTCAGGTCTTGAATCCCAAGAAGTGTTACAGATACAGCTATGGGCACTAGAGCTTCTAGATGGATCTGCATGTATTCATTAGGGTTTAACCGATTTCTGTTTACCTGAAATTGATCAAACTGCTTTTGTCTATAGGCAGACATTGTAGAGAATTTAGATGGATCTGCTCCTTCTGCTCTTGCTCTATTAATTTGAGATAACTCAATCATCTCTTGGAATCTGGCCATCCTGAAATTAGGATCTAATTCAGGTTCATAGGTTGGAGAGAGAGGCCTCTCCAGATTAGATTTAAGAGCATCCCGAGAAGACTTTTGAGGATTTATGAAAACATTGGATTGTTGTTGAAAGTTGGTTTGAGGGGAAGACTGCTGCGGTTGGCCTGAATAATAGGACCTTGGAGGTCTGCATTGACAATATTTCCCAGTTAGTCTGAAAGACTAATGTTAGGCTACTCTTGGAGACTAAGAACTCATTGAGGCTGGCTTCTGAGTCTTAACAACATTTCCTGATTCACCTGCAGTAGGAGGAGGAGGAGGAGGAGGTCCTCTCCTAGTCTGCCTAGGTTGGAAACTGTATCTTTTCCTTTTCTTTCTTTCCTTGAGCACATTCTCAGAGAATCTCATCCAGTGAGCCATGTCTGGAGTGAGAGGAATATTGTGCTGAATGTAGTAAGGTTTATCAACAGTAGGGTCAGACTTATGAACAACCTTGGAAGGTGCATTTCTCTTCTTAGACTTTACTTTCTTAGAACTTGAATCATCAGAATCCTCATCATCATCAGATGATTCAGGAGGATTATCATACAGATCATCCAATTGCTTTAGCCATTCAGCTGAGTTTCCTGAAACCTGAGGCTGTTTTTGAACTGTTAGCTCTACATAAATTTCTATAATAATCGGGGTACTTTCTTCTTCCATGTCTTCAAACATATGATCATCAAAATTGGGAAAGGGAATTTCATCCCAAGGAAGAGTTGGAGGAGAGAAAGCCTTAAGCTCAGATACAGGAACTGTCTCATAAGAATCTTCAACAATTAGGCTTTTTGTAATCTCTGGAACAACAAAACTTGCCCTTAGTTGATTCACAATTGCAGGACTTATTGGAGAAGTATAACACACTATGGACTTGGAGTGGTGATCATCAAAACTTGGTAAAAAAATTTCTGTAAAATGAATTAAAAGAATTAAGTGTAGAAATTAAATCCACTGTGGGATTGGTGCTGCAATCACCAATAGTGATAATCTCTAGAACTGCTTCTGTACAAACTGACTCTGCTGCTGCTGCTAGAGCTGGAGTTGGAGCTTATTCCTTGAACATCTCCCCCTGCCTGGATTCAGAGGGTACTAAACCCAAGCCCTGAAAAGAAGAAGGCATAGAGGAAGAGGAAGCAAGAAGAGCAGCAAGAGAGTTTATGGGGGCAGTTAGATTAGTGATTGCATCTACTATGAGATGCCTGATAGTTGGAGAGATAAGCTCCAAGATAGTGAAAATGGGGGGAAAATCCAATTGCATAAACTCAGCTGGTGTTTGAGTAGATACAGATGGATAGATGGAGGAAGAAGGAGGCATGAAATCTGGCATGACTTTATCCTGAGATGGAGAGTGTTGATGTTGAGGAGATGGCGATGGAGATGGTTAAAGATATAAAGTTGGAAAGGAGAGAGAAGATTGTAGTGGTATGTCATCAAGGTGAGGTGGTAGGAGTTTGAGACGAAGTGGATTGTTGTTGGATGGGAGTTTTTGAAGGAACTAGGGATTGTTGTGGCGATCGAGGAGGAGCAAGAGCTTCTTCTTCAGGCGAAGGAGTGACTGTTATTGTCCTGGTGTTCTCTGAAGCTCTGGAAGAGGAGGAAGCCTTGGATGGCTTAGAGATGGTACTCTCCTATCTACCAAATAAGTCAGAAGTTAGCCTCTTGGAGGCATTGATGAACATGTTCTGGGAGACCAAAAGATCAGGAGCCTTGGCCTAGAGGAAAATTCCAAAAATCCTCCCAAAACATACTTATTTCTTTGAGTTTTTCTTCTTAATTAATTCAAACAGCAGCAAACCCTAATTAGTAATTTCTTATTAATCATGGCACACATCACCATGAATTGGTGCCTGGTAATATAGTCATGAGCTGATGCTTTCCTAGCAACACTTTCCCTATTACATCAGCCAGAATCTTATATTCTACTGACAAGTTTTTTTTAACAAGTTATTAGGGTTTCCATCTGGGTGACCCATCTTAATCAACATATAATCATACTCAGAATTGTATAATTCTATATCTTCTTCTCCATTAACCAAACCAAAAATCTCTGTTAAAATAGCAGGTGTTAGAGTAACCTAATGGCCTGCGATGGCACCAATCATTGTTTCTGCATCTGGGGAACTTGAAGTGTAGACCCATTCTCTTATCTCAGTCTCTTGCAGTTTGATCCTAGGGGTCATAAGTTTCCTCAGTTACTATTCTTCAAACAGTTGCAAAATATCAGTGAATATCTGATCGGTATGGCTAAATGAATCAAACATGATGTCGAATCTAGTATCATATTTCATGCTGGAGAGAGAAATCGCCGGAATCTCCATTGTTTTCCTGCAAAAATGAGAGAGAGTTTAGTGCAGGAGAACTAGAAAATGCGGGATAGAGCTCGAAGAAAACCTAGTTATAGGGTTTTCAGAATATGAAGCGGCAAACTCTGTCCTGCGAAAAAGAAAAAAAAATCTTCGTTCTCAGCTCGACGAAAAATTTCATGAAGAAATGATATCGCCGATCTCAATTGGAAGAGGGGAAAAATTTTCGTCGTTCTCAAGTCGACGAAAACTTTTCTGAAGCAAGATCGTCTATCTCTGCTCGACGAAAGTAACTACATGCAGAGAGTTCTAGATCTCAGGTCGACGAAATTTCTCAAGAATAGTTCTCAGATCGTCAATCTCCGTTCGAAGAACAATGACCAATTCTTCGACCTCAAACAAAAATTAAATTAACCTTCTCCATTGATCATACCTAGCTGATTCAGAAAGAACAAATGTTACTTATCATGTAAAGGTTTAGTGAAGATGTCTGCTCTTTAGAAATCAGTAGAGATAAAGACAAGATTAATTTTCTATTTGTCCACACAATCTCTAATGAAAAGATGCCTTATTTCTATATGCTTATTTCTACTATGATGCACTGGATTTTGTGCAATGGAAATTACACTGGTACTATCACAAAATATGGTTAAATTATTTAGATTATAACCATAATCTAGGAGTTGATTTTGAATACACAATATTTGTGAACAACTATTGCCAGCTGCAACGTATTCAGCTTCTGCAGTTGAAGTAGATATATATGTCTATTTCTTATAAAACCAGGACACAAGCCTATTTCCAAGGAAATGACATGTTCCTGATGTGCTTTTCCTGTCAACTCTACATCCAGCAAAGTCAGAATCTGAGAATCCAGTTAATTTAAATTCTCACTCAGTTGGAAAAAAGAGTCCTAGATTTGGGCAACCCTTTATATATCTCAAAATTGTTTTAAGTAAAATATAGTGAGATTCTTTAGGGTTCACCTGTAACCTGTCACAAAGACATGTAGCAAACATTATATCTGGCCTACTAGCTCTGAGATATAATAAGGACCCAACAATAGCCCTATATGTTTTTTTGTCAACTAGCTTGCCTTGTTCATCAGAATCAATCACAACATTGGAAGCAATGGGTGTTTTCTTGGCTGAGGCATCAGTCATCCCAAATCTTTTAACTAGCTCCTTAATATATTTTGATTGTGATATGAAAATGGCATCAGGAGATTGCTTCACTTGGAGACCAAGGAAGTAAGAAACTTCACCCATGCTACTCATTTCAAATTTGGAATGCATCAGGTCAGAAAAACTTTTGCATAGTTTGGAATCAGTAGAGCCAAAAATGATGTCTTCTACATATATTTGAACTAACAATATGTTATGTTTATGATGCCTAGTAAATAATGTTTTATCTACAATTCCCCTAGTGAACTTATGCTCAAAAGGAAATCTAGCTAGGGTCTCATATCAAGCTCTTGGAGCTTGCTTTAAACCATAAAGAGTTTTATGCAATTTGAAAACAAAGGAGGGATGAGTTGGAGAAATAAAATCTGGTGGTTGTTCAACATATACTTCCTCTTTGAGTTCATCATTCAAGATAGCACTCTTGACATCCATTTGGTAGACCTTGAACTTTTTGTTGGCTACATAGGCAAGAAAAATTCTGATAGCTTCTAGTCTTCAACAGGTGCAAAGGTTTGATCATAGTCAATTCTTTCTTCCTGTCTATATCCTTGTGCTACCAGTATTGATTTGTTCCTGATGATGGCTCCTTGTGCATCCAATTTATTTCTAAATACCTATTTAGTTTCAATGACTTGAAAATCTTTGGGTCTATGAACTAAATCCCAAACTTTCCATCTCTCAAACTGATTGAGCTCCTCTTGCATTGTAATAATCCAATGGGGATCTTGCTCTATATCTTTTATAGATTGAGGCTCAAGTTGAGATATGAAGCAAGCATGCATCAAGTTTTCATTGAGTTGATGCCTTGTTTGCACACCAACTAATATGTCTCCATTCACCTAATATACAAGGTGATCTCTAAGTGTGACAAGATCAGTTTGAGGAGTTGTTCAGCAACAACATTGGGAATTAATTCCTCTTGTTGAAATATGTTTTATGTTGGTGGTTCAGCAGTTATTTCACTGAATTCTTCTTCACTGTCTTCTTCAATATGTGGAGAAGGATGTGATATAGCCTCATTAGTGAGGTTTAAATCATCCAATTTCTCACACAGTTGGGGTACCTGCAATAAATGTTTGGTAGAAGAATCCTTCTCCTCGCATAACATGTTAGCTTAATCAAATGTTATATATATATATATATATATATTCTTCCATTTTAAGGTTGATTTATTAAAAACCCTATAGGCCTTGCTAACTTGGTAATATCCAAGAAGGATTCCTACTTCAACTTTTGCTTCAAACTTTCTAAGATGTTTCTTATTATTATTATGAATATAACATCTACAACTAAAAATTCTAAAGTAATCTATTTTAGATGCTTCCCTTTGAGTAATTCATAGGGAGTCTTGCCCTAATGTTTATTTATTAAACTCATATTCAGGACATAGTTTGTTGTGCTTACAACCTCTGCCCAAAAGGAGAAGGGCAAGTAAGCATCTGCAAGAATCGTTACTGCAGCTTCAATGAGCTAGTGTTCTATTTTTTCCTTTTTGCTACCCCATTTTGTTGAGGATTTCTAGGAGCAGAGAAGTAATGCCCGATACCTTCCATCATACAGAATTATTGCATAGGAAGAGACTCAAACTAAGTAATATGATCACTTCTGATCAATGCAATTAGAGTAGAATACTCAATCATTATGCTCTTAAGAAAATTTGTAAGAACTTTAAAGTTATTTGACTTATATCTCAAGAAGAACACCCAAGTGAACCTAGAGAAGTCATCTACAATAACTAAGGTATAAGAATTCTCTCCCAAGCTCTAAACAGCAATGGATTCAAATACATCCATGTGTAGCAGGTACAAAATCCTGGGTGAATCACTCTTATTAATAAATTTAAAACTATTTTTGGTTTGCTTGCCTAATTGACAAGCCCTGTAGAGGCTTTCCATCATGAAGGGGCAAGAAGGCAATCCTCTAACAAGTTTGTCCATGGAGAGTTTAGCAATATTTTTGAGATTTACATGCCCTAATATTTTATGCCATAATTCATTATTGTTACTGATTTAATTAAATAGGAAAATTTCTTACCGAGCAGATTTGAAGTTTACTACATAAATGTTTCCTTGCCTAAAGCCAGTTAAGACAGTTTTATTATCTACTGAAGAAATAGTACAAGAAGGATGGTTAAAAGATAACTGATAACCTTCATCACATAATTGACTTATGGATATTAGATTATGTTTTAGACCACTCGCATATGCTACTTTCCTGAAAGTGATAGCTCCAACCATGAAAATCCCATAGCCTTCAGTTTGGCCACAGTTGGAGTCACCAAATATCACCTTTGGACCAAGCTTGGACATGTAGTTTGTTAAGTTGTCCTTGCTTCCTGTCAAGTGCTTTGAACATCCACTATCTAGGTACCATTGTTCCTCTGTGGTAGGATAGTCCTTCACTTACAGAATGAAAAATTAGGAGTTCTTTACCCAGGTAACCTTGGTTCCTTGATTCTTTTCAAACATAAAACTAGAAATATAAGAGCATTCAGATTGGTTATTATATCCTAGAGGGTGAAATTCCTAGATGGAAATATCCATTAGATAAATGGGTTAACAAATTCTTTTGGTTGATTAAATGTTCTGGAATAATTAAAGTTTATGTTAAGCTGATCTGGGATCGACGAATTTTCATAAGTTCATCGATCTGAGTTCGACGAATAGGGATGAGTTTGTCGAACTCGGCTCAGAGAATGGAAGTATTCATTCTCTGTGCCCAATATCGTTGATCTCGGCTCGATGAACCATATTGGTTTCGTCGATCGCTATTCGAAGAATAATTATAATACAAATCTGCGTTCAGAGTTCGTCGACTTAAGTTCGACAAACTGTATACATTTTTTCGATCTGAGTTCGACAAAATCTGTTGAACATTGTTATGATTAAGGTTTCTCTTGTTTTTTTTTCTTGTGTTTCTGATTAAGTTTAGTTGGTTTGTTATTATCGTCTGCCTTTTCTTTGCCCTTTTTTGATATGAATTTAATAAGGGTTGAGATAATGTTTTTCTGAATTTTATGAGATTGGCTTGATGAAGAACATAAGCCCAGCTTGACATTAAGCCTGGATTTTACAGTGCTTGTGATGTCCATCAATTTGAGGCTTCTCCCATTTAGGTATTCTTCAAATTGCTTTGCCTCATTAAATTTAATTTTTAAAGAAGTAATTTGTTCTGAAACTATCACTAGTTCATCTTTTAACTTAATGTTTTCAGATAATAGATTATCATGTTCAGTTATCTTATCTCTGAGAAGTTTGATTTCCTTTTTAGATTTGATTAGATTATTACATAATAATTTAAATTCAGTTTTAAAATGGTCTGAATTAAAACCAAATGAAGATATTACATAATACTCTTCTGAGTCAGAATCTTCATTTTCTGAATTTTCAGCTTCTAAAAGGTTGCCTGATGCATTGATAGCCATCAAGCAAACTTCGTTTGCTTTAGCTTCTTCCTCTTCTTCGCTGGAGCTGGAAGATGAAGATTCTTCTTCTATCTCACTCCAAGTTTCTGCAACAAAGCCTTTCTCCTTCCTCTTATGCTTGCTTGAGGAGGGCTTGCTGTACATCTTTCTGGAGTCCTTGTCTCTTCTTTTATCCTTCTTCTGATTCTTTGGACACTTAGGAAGAATGTGTCCAGATTTTCTGCAACCAAAGCAGTCAATCTCCTTGGAAGGAGTTTTGTCATATCTTGGTCTGTCATCTTGTCTGGATGACTTCCTTCTAAAATCTTTTCTGGTGAACTTGTAAAATCTTTTGTCTAACAAGATTAGGAGTTTTTCATTTGCTGATGGCTCTTCTGATTCTTCAGATGCCTTAAAATCAATGTTTTGCTCCTTACTTCATGATGAGGAGTTGTACTGCTCAGCTGCTTCTCCTGTCTTTATAAGCTGCTCATAAGATTTGAGCTTGCGTAGTAGAGACTTAGTGGATATTTCATTCAGGCTTCTAGCCTCCTGGATTGGCCAGATCCTGGAATCCCATGTACTTCGAAAGCACATTAGGATCTTATCATTGATCTCAGTCAGAGATATGTTCTTGTCCAGGTTTTTCAGCTCATTGATGATAAAGCTGAGTCTGTTGTACATATCTGCAACTGACTCTGACTCTTCTTGCTTGAGGTTCTCATATTGGGATATGAGATGCGATCTTCTATCTTTTCTTTCATCAGCAGAGCCAGCAACCATTGCATTTAGGGAATCCCAGATCTCTTTGGATGAAGAGCATTCAACAATGTTTTTTAAGATATCATCAGACATAGTGTAAGATAGTATGTTCATAGCTTTTGCATCATCCATCTTTAACTTATTCTGAGCCTATGTCCACTCAGGTGGTGGAACTACTAAGGTACTTGTTGATGTTGTTATAGAAGGAGTAGGGTGCTGTTGAAGTTGGTGACCGGGCGGTCTGGCGGTCTGTCTTGGCGGGTTGAACACCGCACGGTCTGTAGGTTTGTCTCAGCAGGCTTGGAGACCGGCGGTCTAGTGGTCTACCGTGGCAATCTCTCTTTCTCTCTAGTGGTAGCCGTGCGGTTAGCCCTTCTGTCTAACCGCGCGGCTTGTGCGGTTTGTTTTGTATAATACGCTTAGTCCTGTAAATTTTTAGTCCCACATCTCTTATTTGTATTCTCTCATCTCTCCTCCATTCTATATAAGGGAGGGCATACCTTTGTAATAGAGACCTTTTTCGGATAATAAAGTTTCAGTTAAAACCATTTCATTTTGTTTTTGTTCGGTTCTTACATGGTATCAGAGGACTCGATCTACTCCTCCTGATTCTGTGCCTTCCCTGTCCGCGCGGCTTGTCTCGCCGGTTTGCACCCTGTCCGCGCGGCCTCTTCCTCTCCTTGTCATTGCCCTCTGTGTGCGCAACGTTTTTGTTCTAAGTCGCCGCCTCCTGTCGCAGCGACCTGTTTTGTCCTGCCTCTGTTCGCGCGGCCTATCCTCTAGCCGTTCGACTTCTTCCCCTCTGCTTGGGTCTGCAGCTTGGTCGTGGCTTTTCTGGACCCTGGTTTCTACCCTCGTGACCGCTGCAGCTTTTCTTTTCCCTATCCGTGCGGGTTGTATCCTAACCGCCCGTCTTCCATTTTCCTGCTCCTATGGCTCTTTCTAATGCCTCTACTGCCACCACCCCTGTCACCAATCCGGCTCCGCCTCTTCCACCTACTCCTTCCGGGAACCTTGGGACCGTTTCCAAGCTTGTTGGCTCCAACTACCCGGATTGGAGCGTCTCTTTCACCTTTCTACTTCGCTCACAACGCAAACGCCACCATCTCGTTGAGCACCCACCTCCTATCACTTCACCTCTCTTTGATGACTGGGATGCGAGTGACGCGCTTGTGCATACTTGGCTCGCGAACAGTCTTTCCGATGAGTGCCTTCCCGTCATACGTTATGATGAGACGGTCAAGGCCTCTTGGCTTCATCTTGTCGCTCTGTACTCCAAGGGGGCTCAGACGTCCCGCATCTATATGTTGTATGTGGACCTCTTTGCCTATCCTCCCTTGTCTCCTACTGCTGCCTACCAACAGGTTCAGGCTCTTGGGGCTGAGATTCTTCAGAATCGCCCCTTTTCTGCGGATTTGGCTCAACAATACAAGCACTTCCAGGAGCTTCTGGTTGTGTGTTATCTTCTCCGGCTTCCTGATACTTATGACATGATCCGCCAGCAAATTCTGGGTGAGGCATAATCTCCTACCTTAGATGCCACCGCTGCCCGCATCACTGCTGTCACCTCTCTCCTTCAACGCCCACTTTTGCCCGCTCCTCCACCACCGGACAACTATTCTCATCACACTCAGCGGAGTGGCTCTGGTAGCTGCAGTCACCAGTCCGGCAGCCGTGCTTCTTCCCGCTACCTCTGCTCTCATTGTGGCCGAACCGGACATACTTCCCACCGCTGCTGGACGAAGCATCCCCATCTTCGCCCCTCCGGTGACTCTTCCAAGCCGTCTGCCTCTGTTGTAACATCCTCAGGTAGTGCCCACATCGTGACTCAAGGTAAATGGCTCATCGACTCTGGTGCCACTAATCACATGACGGGCAATCCTCAGTACTTCTCTTTACTCGAACAACATGATCGGTTGCCCCCGGTCCTAGTTGCGGATGGTTGTCCCTCCCCGGTTCATTGGACGGGAGTGGTTCATGTTACTCCGTCACTATGACTAGCGGACACTCTCTATGTGCCCAAGTTTCCATGCAATCTCTTGTCTGTTACCTCTTTATGCAAGCAGCTTCAGTGTTCTGTGACCTTTACTCCGATTTCTTGTTCTTTTCAGGATCCGAGCTCCCACCGGACGATTGCTACTGGGACTTAGAGCGGCGGCCTCTACTTCCTCGACAATGTTTCCGCCTTGTCCGCCTTCTCCTCTTCTTGTCCGGATCTTCTCCAGTGGCATCTCCGCCTCGGTCATCCTCCACCACGACTTCTACATCAGCTTCTGCCCCACCTCCCTCCGTCTAGTACTCCTCTCCAATGCGACACCTGTCAATAAGGCAAGCATCACCGTTCCTCCTTCCCACCGAAGTAAGGTCGGGGCTCTACTCGTCCTTTTGATCTTGTCCACTCCGATATCTGGGTACCTGCTCCTACCCTCACAATTGGCCGGGGTAGTTCTTATTTTGTAACTTTTATAGATGATTTTTCTCGATGTACTTGGGTGTATCTCCTCCGAGATCGCTCTGAACTTTTAGATGTATGGATCTCTTTTTATCAGTTAATTAAAACTCAGTTTAATGTGTGTATTAAAACCTTTCGCTCCGACAATGCTAAAGAGTATCTGAGTCATGCTTTTACATCTTTTTGTGTGCAACATGGCATTATTCATCAGACAAGCTGTGTTTACACCTCCCAACAAAATGGGGTGGCGGAACGCAAAAACCGTCACCTCCTCGATGTGGCTCGCACATTGATGACCCAGATGCATGTCCCTCACTCTTATTGGGGCTATGCTGTTCTCCTTGCCTGCTAGCTCATCAATCACATTCCATCCACCATTCTCCACGGGAAAACACCATTCTCTAATTTGTATCCGGGCAAGGAGCCTTTTCCTCTCCCTCTCCGAATCTTTGGATGCACTGCATTTGTGCATACCCCATCTTCCACCTGTGACAAGCTATCCCCTCGCTCCACCAAATGTGTCTTTCTGGGGTACTCTACCACTCAACAAGGCTATTGTTGCTTTAACCCTGTTCTTCGTCAGCAATTCGTCTCTACTGACGTTACCTTCTTCGAGAATGCCTCCTACTTCTCGGCTGACTCCTCCTCTCTTTTCCCCGCTTCCTCTCCTCTTCCCCCAGCTTCTGATTCTCCTGCTATTCCCTTCGTTCCCTTGTCTCCTATCGCGATATCCACCCCTTCGCCATCTTCGTCCCCTCCTCTCGCTCCACCTCTCTCTCCCACTTCTCCACCTCCGTCTCCATCCTCTCCGCCGTCGTCGCTCTATTCTCCCGGGCCAGCTCTCTCTGCCACGGACGCTCCGGATACCGAGGGGGCCGCCGACCTGAATCTCCCTGTGGCTCTTCGCAAATGGGTGTGGACATGTACCCTACACCCCCTTGCTGCTGTTGTTTCATATGATCGTCTTACCCATTCTCGCAGGGCCTTTGCGCTGGCTATCTCTGCCACTGCCACGCCTCGTTCCTATCAGGAGGCCCTTGCTATTCCCCACTGGAAGCTGGCCATGGATGAGGAAATGGTGACCCTCACGGAGCTGGGTACATGGACTCTTGTTCCTCCTCCCTTCGGTACTGATGTTTTTGGCTGTTGCTGGGTCTTTGTGGTCAAATTTGGCCAAGACGGTACTGTGGATCGGTATAAGGCTCGCCTTGTTGCTAATGTCTTTACTCAGACCTATGGGGTTGATTACTTTGACACCTTCTCCCCCGTGCCTCGTCTCAGCACTATCTGGGTCCTTCTCTCTATGGCGGTAAATAGGGATTGGCCGATTTCTCAGCTGGATGTCAAGAATGCCTTCCTTTATGGTGATCTTCACGAGGCTGTTTACATGAAGCAACCTCCTGGGTATGTTGCTCAGGGGGAGACACGAGTATGCCGGCTGAAGAAGGCAATTTATGACCTCAAACAGAGCCCTCGAGCTTGGTTTGACAAGTTCAGCGGCATCGTGGCGGCCGTTGGTTTTGCGCGAAGCTCTGCTGATCACTCTCTATTTATTAACAAAACTCCTTCAGGGTTGGTTGTTCTTGCTGTGTACGTCGATGATATTCTTCTCAATGGAGATGACCAGGAAGGGGTAGCCCTGACAAAGCGACATCTTCGCCAACATATGATCACGAAAGATATGGGCTCTCCAAAGTACTTTCTGGGGATCGAAATCTCTGGGAAGCCCGACTCCTTAGTTCTCTCTCAGCGTAAGTATGCCCTTGATCTTTTAAAAGAGGCAGGATTGACTGGAGCAAAACCTGCCCGATGCCCCATGGAAACTGGAGAAGACAAAACCTGGACAGATGATTCGCCTCCTCTTTCAGATTGTTCACAGTACAAGCGTCTGGTTGGTAAGCTCATATATCTTACAGTGACCAGACCCGACATTTCCTATGCTGTGGGCAAGGTGAG
This sequence comes from Platanthera guangdongensis, assembly GCA_039583875.1. Taxonomy (NCBI): domain Eukaryota; kingdom Viridiplantae; phylum Streptophyta; class Magnoliopsida; order Asparagales; family Orchidaceae; genus Platanthera; species Platanthera guangdongensis. Next base: position 144,140,561 of record CM077163.1, on the reverse strand, counting down.
TAAATTCATGCAAGCACCTAGGGAGTGCCATCTACAGTCCCCCTTGTGGATCTTGGAGTATGTCAAAGCAGTGCCTGGGAAAGGATTACTTTTTCAGAAGAATGGTCATCTGAGGATTGAAGCATACTCAGATGCAAGTTATGCTGATGATAAAGGGGATTGCAAGTCAACCTCAGGTTTTTGCACCTTTGTTGGGGGAAATTTGGTGAGCTGGAAGAGCAAGAAGCATTCTGTTGCCTCCAGGTCCAGTGCAGAAGCTGAGTATCGCAGTATGGCATCGACCACTTGTGAGTTAAAATGGCTGCGGGCTCTCATGCTAGATTTAGGAGAGGTCTACAACCATCCTCTACCTATGTTCTGTGATAACAAGGCCGCCATATACATCTCCAAAAATTCGGTCTTCCATGAAAGAACAAAGCACATTGAGGTCGATTGTCATTTCATTCGTGAAGAGATCTTAAAGGAACAAATTTGCACTCCCTTTGTCACTTCTGATAAAGAGCTGGCTGACATCTTCACCAAGCCAGTTTCCGCCTCGTTTCTTCATGTTTGTGACAAGCTGGGAATGATCGATATATATGCTCCAGCTTGAGGGGGAGTGTTGAAGTTGGTGACCGGGCGCTCTGGCGGTCTGTCTTGGCGGGTTGAAGACCGCGCGGTCTGGCGGTTTGTCTCAGCAGGCTTGGAGACCGGCGGTCTAGCGGTCTACCCTGGCAATCTCTCTTTCTCTCTGGTGGTAGCCATGCGGTTAGCCCTTCTGTCTAACCACGCGGCTTATGCGGTTTGTTTTGTATAGTCCGCTTAGTCCTGTAAATTTTTAGTCCCACATCTCTTATTTGTATTCTCTCATCTCTCCTCCATTCTATATAAGGGAGGGCATACCTTTGTAATAGAGACCTTTTTCGGATAATAAAGTTTCAGTTAAAACCATTTCGGTTTGTTTTTGTTCGGTTCTTACAGGGACCTATTAAAATTGAATTATAGATGTCATCATCAATTGAATTCATATATAATCTGATCCTTTCCTTCCAGAGAGAAAACTTATTTAAGTTGCACACTAGAGGTCTTGTAACGCCCCGAAAATTGTATTTGAGTCGGTCGTGTCAAAAGTGATTTTTGGTGCTTGTATAGGGGTACACGGCCTAGGACACGGGCATGTCCAAGGCCGTGTCTGGCTGGTGTTTTGGCCGTTTTCATCCCGAGAAGTACACGGCCAGGAACACGGCTGAATGACACGGGCGTGTGCCTACCCGTGTCAGTACCCGTGTTTAGTTGGGTCGTGTTGGTTGGCGTGGCGGTTATGCTGACATGCCCCCGGTCACGGGCGTGTCGAGAGACCCATCATGGGAGTGTCAGGTGAGACACGAGCATGTCTTTTCCTGTATGGTTATTCTGTGTTCAACGATCATGCCTCGATCAAGGCACACGGCCTGGGACATGGCCCTGTGCTAAGCCGTGTTCGGCCCAGGTCTGGGGAATTTTGTGCAGATCTGAGCTGTTCGTTTTCTCTTATTAAGATCCAAGGGCTCAGACGGTTTCCTGCTCTGTTAAGGCCGGGAATAGGGGAGTTAATCCTTCATTTCTCTCCAACCATTCTCTCTCTCAAGAAGTTGGAAAGCGGAGGAAGAAGGAAGGATTTTCCGGCCGCCGGCGAAGCATCGGAGCACCGTTTTGAGATTTGAGAGCGGATCCATGGAGGAAAGTTTGTTACGAAGTGTTCTGTCCGTGTAGTTTTTCCATAGCGCCAAAACGGACTACAAGGGTAACGATTCTCTACTTGAGCATGTGAAGCACTTTCTTTCTACATAGGGAATCCCGCTCCCGCGAGTGTGCGGTGAGTGCGTGGTGTTCCTTGGTGTTGATGTGAATAGTCCCCCTTGTGTTGCATATAGAGTCCGGAATCATAAGTACAGACATAGGTATTGTGTGTGAAGCCTACCCGGACGTGTATTGTCTGCATCGGTGATGTTGCATTTGTTATGTTTTGCCGGAGAAGACTCCGTGCTTTGGGTCTTCGGGTTTCTACGCGGTAGATTGCAGCAGGGATCCTTGGAGGTTAGCTCCAAGGCGCACCCGGAAAACTGAGCGGAATCGTTGTTCTGCTAACTTGGTTGTCTGGGAACCGGCCTTGAACACAACTGGGTTATGTGATTGTTTGGAAATTTTGGGATCCGAGAGAAGCTTGGCCCGCGTGTAGTACTTAAACTGTCCAGGCGGCGTGAGCAACGGGCAAGTGGAATTGGACCTAGGCTATGTGGTTCGGTGCGAGAGACCCTAAAAGGGGACTGGCCATTGGCATAGTTGGGAGCCTTAGACGGTGGTCAGAAAGGCTAAATGCTCACCTGTTGTTGCCATCCTGGGGGTGGTGGTGAAGACGCTGATTGGTCAGGATTCACCGTTAATGTGCACTGAGTGCACGGGGTGTTTGGCTGTGCGATCCTACACCTGTGGCAAAATTTATATAGTTGCACTTTATTGTTTAGCTGGGCTAATCTAATGCAGGGAAAGATCACTGCCGTCCCGACCTAGGGGTGGGGTCGTTATAATTGGCCGGTTTTTGGCTGACCGTTGCTTTGTTTGCCACCGTGCGGTGGAATGTGCTTGCAGGTGCTGCGGAGCCGAGTGCCAAATAGCAGGCTGGAGCCCATGTTGTTGTGCTGGCCCAAGAAGGTCATAAAGAATAGTTGTACTTTACTTTTGTCATGTGTGGCCGGTCTGCGAGCTGATGTATGGAAAACACTATTTATTAAGTGAACTATTGTAAGGCCATAAGGCCATGTTCCCCTTTCTGTGTATTTTGGGTTTCATTCCTGTAGTTTGTTGTGGACATTCATGTTTATTGGATTTAAGTTTTGGGTTCTTTCAACTTTAAAAGCTTCTGCTAGAATGCTATGTGTAGGACGAGTAGTCTTAATTGGATAGTTTGTATATTCTTATGTAACCCTTCCGACTGTCTGTGATATATGGCGTCAGGTTCCAGCTGGACCTTCTGTTATATGCCATGCGATGGATGGGGGTGTTACAATTTGGTATCAGACTTCTGGTTACGGTCAGGCTTAAATGAATTCGTGGGTGAATTCTTTTAAGGGGTGGTGAGCACATGTGTGCTTCATCATTATAACATCAAAAAGAACCCATGAATGTCCACTTAGGAATGAAAAATACTCATGTTTGAGGAACCGGCGCGTTCCTATAATTGCTTTTTGTAATTTTGTTTGGTCACTTATTGGTGTTTTGTACGACTATAGGTGACTGGGAGTGGCACAGAGCCGACAGAACATCTGGTTTCTGAGGATTATAGTGCACCCAGTGGCGCGATTGAGACCCCTCCTTCATGTGAAACCATAAGAAGAATCGTTGAAGTGGTGCTCGCTGTGACCAGTGTACAACATGGAAGCAACGTGAAACCTTTTGTCCCTGAGTTGAATTCAATGTCGGGTGGTGTGTTGGATCAAAGGACTTTAAGAAGGCCATCAGGCCAGCCATTAAACATGTGCTTGGTGCTGGGTACGCACTTAGTTGATGAGTATTTGCAGGCGTTTTTTTTGACAAGCCGCTACCCATGCTTTGAGTTGGAGAACGAGCGGTCTATAGTTGATAGATTCTATAGTGGTCTGCATGACGAACTGCGAATTCTACTTCTAGGACCAAAACTAATGGGATTCCGAGCCTTGGTGGAGTCGGCTAGATCTTTGGAAGTGAATATGGGAAAAATTCACCAGATACCAGTGAGTAGGGTATCGAACTCTGCAAGTCCTATGAGTGGTGCATCTCGCAGAATGCTGAAGAAGAAGGTTAGATCATCGACTAGCAAGGTTACTTACAACTGTCATACTTGTGGCAAGAAAGGGCACTTTTTCCAAGCTTGTCGAGATGGTGCTCAGAACACTAAGGAATCTACGTCAGGAGCGGTTGAGGACTCTGGTGCTAAGAAAACAGAGTTGAAAATTCTGGCTACCTCAAAGTCTGGATATCGTAGGTGTTATAAGAAGGCTAGGACTTCGGGTCCAGCCCCCCTTTTGTTACTTCAGGGGAAACTACAGACCGAACCTCGGTTGCTTGTTATAACTGCGAGAAGATGGGGAATTTTGCTCGTGAGTGTTGGAGCGGACGTGCAAAGTCCGAGAGGAAGTCTGAAGTGTACAGCGGGGGCAGAAGGAGGCCAGGAAGCTCGATGTCATGGTGACAGGTACGGTTTAAAGTTATAGCAGTTAACTGTAAATACATGTCGTCCTTGTGCATGTTAGCTTAGAACTATTTGTGTTTAGATTTGTCCTGACCTTCTTTCATTTGGCGAGAGCACCGTTCGTTTAGGGGGCTTTGCGTCCCTATTTACCCAAAGGAATTGTATTGCGTGTCGGAGTACATCTTCCGATGGCAAAAGACATAATGGAGGTGTTGTTGACTAGTAGTGCTCAATGTGCGCGGATAGAATCTGTTGCGTTTAGGTCTGGATTTTGAGTCAATAGCTTGATTTGCAAGCGTTGTTGCTACCGCTAGGAGAGTTCAACGTGATCTTTAGTATGGTCAGGCTCTCGGAGCATGGTGCATGCATTGATTGCAACCATAAGGAAGTTAGGTTGGGTCTGAACACCGATCGGGAGACTACTTTTGCGGGCATGAAGTGGTTGGGAAAGATGTTGATGTCGGCTCTTCAGGTGGTTAATGCAGTTCGGTCTGGGGCAGAGCTGTTTGTCACATTATTGCAGACTTCGACGCCTAAGCCAAGTCTTGGAAGTATCCGAGTTGTGTCTGAGTATCCCGATGTGTTCCCAGATGATCTCCCAGGAGCCCCTCCTCAGCGGGAGATTGATTTTACCATTGAGCTGGTACCGGGTGCCAAACCGGTGTCACGTTGTCCATATCGGATAGCACCGCGAGAGATGGCGGAATTGAAGATGCAACTGCAAGAGTTGCTAGAGCAAGGATGTGTTCGTCCAAGTTCGTAACCTTGGGGCGCACTAGTTTCTCTTTGTTAAGAAGAAAGATGGGAGCTTGTGGCTTTGTATCGACTACCGGGAATTGAACAAGATTACGGAAAAGAATAAGTATCCAATTCCGAGGATTGACGATCTATTTGATCAGTTGGTTGGGTCAACTGTGTATTTGAAGTTGGACCTGAAATCCGATTACTACCAGTTGAGGATAAGGGAGAGCGACATCCCAAAGACAGGATTCGGTACGCGGTTTGGGAATTACGAGTTCACGGTCATGATGTTTGGGTTGACGAATGCGCCATCCGTGTTTATGGATCTAATGAATAGGATGTTCAGAGAGTACCTGTATCATTTCGTGATAGTATTTATCAATGATATCCTAGTGTATTCGTAGTGCGAGGAGGATCACTACAATCATCTACGCATGGTGTTGGAGACGTTGAGAAGGAATCAGTTGTATGCTAAGTTCTCCAAGTTTGAATTCTGGTTATCCTCGATAGCGTTCCTTGGTCATGTTGTTAGTGGAGAAGGGATAGCTATGGATCCGGGGAAGATAGTGGTGATACGGGAGTGGCCTGCTTTGACTACAGTTGCAGAGGTCTGGAGTTTTCTGGGGCTTGCTGGCTACTACAGGCGCTTCGTAAGAACTTCTCGCAGATAATGCTACCACTCACGACGTTGATTAGGAAGGATCAGAAGTTTATGTGGTCTCCGGAGTGCGAACAGGCTTTTGAAGAGTTGAAGAGGCGGTTGGCCACGATGCCTATTTTAGGTTCGCCGGTTGGAACCGAAGGGTTCGAGATCTATAGTGATATCCTATGGTTCACGACAATTGAAGGTTCACGAGAGAAATTATCCAGTCCACGACTTAGAGTTAGCGGCCGTGATATTTGCTCTAAAGCTTTGGAGGAACTACCTGTACGGTGTGAAGGTCGATATTTACACCGATCATAAGAGCTTGAAGTACCTGTTGGACCAAAAGGATCTGAGCATGAGGTAGTGGAGGTGGATGGAGTTCTTAGGGGACTACACCTTCAAGATACATTATATGCCTGGGAAGGGAAATACAGTGGCAGATGCGTTGAGTCACAGGACTCGGGCGCAGTCCAGCTGGTTATCGATACATGATGAGAGATTGGTCCATGAGTTGAAGGCTTTGGAGATATCTTGCATCGACAAGCAATCTGGTGCTGAGGCGAAACTATTTTGGACAGAGGTGCAGTGTAACCTAGATGATAGAGTTCGGCAGGCTTTGGTTTAGGATAACAGCATGAAGCAGATCTTGGATGAATCATTGGATGGGTCAAATTCCTAGTTTGCTGTTGAGGATGGGTTGTTAAGGAAGGACAGTCGCATATGTGTTCCTAGTGCGGATAATCTTCGGGAGGAGTTGATGTATGAGGCTCATCATACCAAGTACTCAATCCACCCGGGGAGCATGAAGATGTATAGAGACATGAAGAAATTATTCTGGTGGCCAGGATTGAAGAAGGATGTAGCACTTTATGTGGCCAAGTGTCGTACATGTGCATTGATGAAGGCGGAATGCCAGAAACCAGGAGGTTTCTTGTAATTCCTACCTATCCCAGAATGGAAATTCGATGACATATCTATGGATTTTGTGCATAATTTGCCGAACTTACAGAAGGGAAACGACGTCATTTGGGTGGTCGTAGATAGGTTGACAAAGGTGTCACACTGTATTCCAAATAGGAAGGAGGATTCGGTGGAAAAGGTTTCAAACTCTATGTGGAGAATATTGTTCGATTGCATGGTGTGCCCCGCAGTATTATTAGTGATCGAGATAGACGCTTCATGTCAAATGACTGGAGGTTGGTGCATAGTCTCTTGGGTACTAAGCTAAAGTTCAGCACAGCCTTTCATCCGTAGACGGATGGCCAAACTGAGAGGGTCAACTGGACGTTGGAGGACATGCTTCGCATGCGAGTCCTAGATTTTGGGAAGCAGTGGGAAGATCACCTGTACATGGTGGAGTTTGCATATAACAATGGCTTTCAGGCGAGTATTGGTATGACGCCTTTCGAAGCCTTGTACGGGAGGAAGTGTTGTACGCCGTTGTCTTGGTTGGAGGCAGGCTAATCGAAGTTGTATAAACGTCAAGCGGTGGAAGACGCCACTTCAATGGTGCGTACAATTCAGGAAAGGTTGAAGGTCGCTCAGGATAGGCAAGCAAAGTATTACAACGCCAAATATAGGTACGTGGAGTTCAGTGTTGGCGACATGGTGTATCTAAAAATCAAGCCGTTCAAGGGTGTCTCGCGGGTTCGACGCTTGAAGAAGCTGAGTCCGAGATACCTTGGACCATTTGAAATCCTGGAGCGTGTTGGAGAGGCGGCATATAGATTGAAACTGTCGGTGAAGTTGAGTGGGCTACATGATGTGTTCCACGTGTCAGTGTTGCGTAAGGCAGTACAAGAGCCTTCGCATATCATTGCGGACAATCAAGTACCGGTTGATTATGAGTTGACAACAAGGGTCAAGCCAGTACGTATTGAAGATGTTGCAGTCAAATGACTCCACAACAAGGAGGTCCGAATGGTTAAAGTCTGATGGGATAACTGTGGACGGTAGGAGCTTTCTTGGGAATGAGAGCAAGCTATGTTGGAGGAGTATCCCGAGTTATTCCCCTCAGGTATTATTTAGATTCATGTACCTTTGCTTAATTTCGAGACGAAATTCCTTAAGTGGGGGAGATTTGTAACACCCCGAAAATTGTATTTGAGTCGGTCGCGTCAAAAGGGATTTTTGGTGCCTGTATAGGGGTACACGGCCTGGGACACATGCGTCTCCAAGGCAGTGTCTGGCTGGTGTTTTGGCCGTGTTAATCCCGAGAAGTACACGGCCAGGAACACGGTTGAATGACACGGGTGTGTGCCTACCCGTGTCAGTACCCGTGTTTAGTTGGGTCATGTCGGTTGGTGTGGCGGTTATGCGTGACACGCCTTCGATCACGGGCGTGTCGGGAGACCCGACACGGGCGTGTCAGGTGAGACACGGGCCTGTCTTTGCCCGTGTGGTTGTTCTGTGTTCGACGATCGTGCCTCAATCAAGGCACACGGCCTGGGACACGGCCAAGTGTCAAGCCATGTTCGGCCCAGGTCTGCGGAATTTTGTGCAGATCTGAGCCGTTCATTTTTTCTTATTAAGATCCAAGGGCTCAGACGATTTCCTGCTCTATTAATGCCGGGAATAGGGGAGTTAATCCCTCATTTCTCTCCAACCATTCTCTCTCTCAAGGAGTTGGAAAGAGGAGGAAGAAGGAAGGGTTTTCCGGTCGCCGGCGGAGCATCGGAGCACCGTTTTGAGATCTGAGAGCGGATCCGTGGAGGAAAGTTCGTTACGAAGAGTTCTGTCCGTGTAGTTTTTCCATGGCGCAAAAACGGACTACAAGGGTAACGATTCTCTACTTGAGCATGTGAAGCTCTTTCTTTCTATATAGGGAATCCCGCTCCCGCGAGTGTGCGGTGAGTGCATGGTGTTTCTTGGGGTTGATGTGAATAGTCCCACTTGTGTTGCATATAGAGTCCAGAATCATAGGTACGGACATAGACATTGTGTTTGAAGCCTACCCGGATGTGTATTGTCTGGATCGGTGATGTTGTATTTGTTATGTTTTGCTGGAGAAGACTCCGTGCTTTGGGTTTTCGGGTTTCTACGCGGTAGATTGCAACAGTGATCCTTGGAGATTAGCTCCAAGGCGCACCCGGAAGACTGAGCGGAATCGTTGTTCTTCTAACTTGGTGGTTTGGGAACCGGCCTTGAACATAAATGGGTTATGTGATTGTTTGGAAATTTTGGGATCCGAGAGAAGCTTGGCCCACGCGTAGTACTTAAACTGTCTATGCGGCGTGAGCAACGGGCAAGTGGAATTGGACCTAGGCTATGTGGTTCGGTGCGAGAGACCCGAAAAGGGGACTGTCCGTTGGCATATTTGGGAGCCTTAGACGGTGGTCAGAAAGGCTAAATGCTCACATGTTGTTGCCATCCTGGGGGTGGTGGTGAAGACGATGATTGGTCAGGATTCACCGTTAATGTGCCCTGAGTGCACGAGGTGTTTGGCCGTGCGAGCCTACACCTGTGGTGAAATTTATATAGTTGCACTTTATTGTTTAGTTGGGTAATGTAATGTAGGGAAAGAGCACCGCCGTTCCGACCTAGGGGCGGGGTCGTTATAATTTGGTCGTCTTTGGCTGACCGTTGCTTTGTTTGCCACCGTGCGGTGGAATGTGCTTGCAGGTGCTGCGGAGCCGTGTGCCAAATAGCGGGCTGGAGCCCTTGTTGCTGTGCTGGCCCTAGAAGGCCATAAATAATAGTTGTACTTTACTTTTGTCATGTGTGGCCTGGCCTGCGAGACGATGTATGGAAAACACTATTTATTAAGTGAACTATTGTAAGTCCATAAGGCATGTTCCCCTTTCAGTGTATTTTGGGTTTCATTCTTGTAGTGTGTTGTGGATATTCATGTTTATTGGATTTAAGTTTTGGGTTCTTTTAACTTTAAAAACTTTCACTAGAATGCTCTATGTAAGACGAGTAGTCTTAATTGGATAGATTGTATATTCTTATGTAACCCTTCCGACTGTCTGTGGTATATGACGTCAGGTTCTAGCTGGACCTTCTGTTATATGTCATACGACGGATGTGGGTGTTACAGGTCTGGAGCTTGAATATTCCTTATTTTGTGCCATGATATAAAACAAAACTAGAGATAATAAGATCTATCAAAGATCTTTTGGTTTAGGTGTTAGCCTATGAAACTAAACAACCTCCCTCTGATACCAATTGAAAGTGAGGGGATAAATCTGTCTTAACACTAGAGGGGGCGGGGGGGCGGGGGTGAATAGAGAGTATTTTTAAAAATTGATTAGTTTTTATTGTGGAATTAAAATTAGTGGTATTAATATATATAAAGAGAGGTAAGAAAAAGAAACTATCACAACACAACAAAAACAAAGAATGGAGCAACCGGACAACACAAGAAAATTGTAGTGGTTCCCCAAAACTGGGTACATCCACTCTTCTACCACCCTGGTAGAAATCCACTAACAGGTTTTTGTTCAGGTGCCCTGCCACCAATGGTTTTTTCTTAGGTGCCCCATCACCACAAGATCTATTTTAAGGGAGATCTCACAATCCTTTGAGCTTTTGATTAGGTGCCCAAAAATCAATCCAAGTCTTTTGATAAGGAGACTGGACAATCAGATGACAACTTTTGAAGGGAGTTAAAAACCCTTTTTATAGTAGGGAAAAAAGTGATGTTGTCTTCTCTTTCTGAAAGAACTGGAAAGACTTAGTGGATGTTGTTGTCATAGCTCCCCCGGAGATGTAGAAAGGTTCAGGAAGATGAGAGATTTGCACAGGATGTAGGCCTTGAAGTTGGCTTGCTGATCTTCATGAACTTTCAGACAGATGTAGACTATTGTCTCTAAAAAAATCCTGAAGCTGAAACTGAAGAAGACTAATGATCTGTGTGTTGATGTTCTTCTTCAATTTCCTGTAAGAATGATAGCAAGGCTTTTCTCTGAAAAGTCTATCAATGGTTGTTGTTGTTGTTGTTCTTTTTGAAGAGAGAAGAATTGCTTTTTATATCCTAAGATATTTCATCCTTTTGAAATTTGAAAAATATCCTGAATTTACTGCTGAGATTCTAATAGTTGAATGGCTGGATTTTTGCTTTTAATGAGTTTCCTCAACTGTCCCAGTAAAAAAGTAAAGTAATTAACTATAAGAAAATCATAATTAAAGCTGCCAAGAAAAAACTATATTCTTGAGAATATGAGCATTAATTATCAGAGAATTAGTGCCTTAGAACAATACAAATTGAAGTCAAAATGAGAGAGAATACGTCAATCTGATACTGAAGGAAATTAATTGAACTCAGGACAGATTTCGTCGAACAGAACTCCAAGTTCGTCGAGCTGAGAAATCTACTTCGTCAAGCTGAGCTCAGAGATAATTGATCTGGAATATATCTGTCAATGCTGAGTTCCAAGTTCATCGATCAGAGAATCTGAGTAGAAGCAGTAAGATCGTTGACCTGAGCTCGTATTTCGTCGAGCTCAGCTCAGAGTTGACACTCTGATTTCGTCGATCTGTGACGGAGGATCGTCGAGCTGGGTTCAAAGAACTTCGATCTGATTTTCTGAACTCTTTAAAACTATATTTCTTCTAAGTCTGAATCTCTGAATACTTTTAAGGGCTGGATCAAATATGTCTAACCTAGTCAGACTGACCTAGACCTTAGAACTAAAAAATTGACCCGAAGCTATACATGGTGTGTCAATAACCTAATAGTGAACCTAGCCCAAATCCAAACTAGGGATCCAACACGCCAGGTGATAGTGGGTATCGCCTGATGGCGATAGTGGCGTTCGTAGATCCGCGCTCGACGAACTCAACTATTTTGACAAATCATCGAACTGATATCACCGAGTGGCGACAGTGGGTATCGCGAAACAGCGATAGTGATATCACTCAACGACATAAAGCATTGAGTGAGCTCGAGGCACTCGATGCCTAGAAGCGTCGAGTGAGTTACTTGCTTTGTTAATGCCGGCTGATAGTGTCGTGTGGCATGAGACATGTCTCCGAATGTTGTTAAGCGACCAGTAAGCGGGGGTTAACCTATGTCAAATCAGTCAAAGTGGTGAAGTCATATCACCGAGTGGCGACAGTCGATATCGCCAGGCGATATCAGCAAAGTAGAGCAGTCTACTCAAATCCTAGTCTTTGCTTTGTTTTGATTGAGAGATCATGTGGCTGGGATTAATCCCGAATCCACTTAACCAGAGAAGAATAGGAAGGAGGTTTCTTTCTCTCTCTCTCTCTCTCTCTCTCTCTCTCTCGCTTCATTTCTTGATCTTCATTGCGTGAAAAGATATAAGAAGCTAAGGAAGTGCTGGGCTGAGCTTTATGAGCTCGCTGAAGGAGATCTTGTTGTTGGAGTCCAGATCCAAAGATAAATCCGCAAAGAGGAGGGTGACGTGCTCCTTTCCATCCGCGTAGACAAGCTTCATCATGGCTCCGAAGAGAACTACAAGGGTAACGATTTTATCCCGGACAAGTGAAGTTCACAATATTTATTTACATGGATCCCCTCACTAAAAGTTAGAATGGGTAGATTCCAATCATGAGATCGGTTTGATCACCATATATTCCTGCATTTAGATCTGGAAATGTAGTGTACGGACTAGGTATACTGTGTGAAGCCCGTCTGGATAGGTTGGTCTGGATTGGTGATGTTAAATTTGCATGCCAGAGAAGACTCCGTGCATATGTGTGTGAAGTACGTGTGAAATACAGTGTCAAGGGGTGTGCAGGATGCTGCACCAAAGTACTGGAAGAATTTTCAGGAAAATACCCTGAATGATCATAGTTTTGTGAATTATTGATGTCGCCGGGTGATAGTGAGTGTCGCCAGGCGATAGCTCCTCGGGAGCTAGTGTTATAAGGCCTGTCTTTAAGAGACCTAGGGGCCATTATATGTAGGTTGTTTGTTTATGTTGCCTGACCTGTGGTGGGTGCCAGCCTGAAATGGACAAAGCCATGTGGCTTGTGATGCGTTAAGCTGTGAAGGCAAATTTCTGTGCCATCAAATTAAGTACCTTTGAACGACTGGGTCGTCAAGTTAAGTACCTATAAATCGGCAGTTGGTCGGCAAGTTAAGTACCACTAAATGACGTAGTCGTCAAGTTAACTCTAAACGACAAAGTTACCTTTAAGTCATGGACCTCTGAACGGTGGTGGTATACGAGGGATCCCGGTACACATAAAATATGCCCGGTGTGCACGGGGCATGTGGTCGTTGGGGCAACGTCTGTGGTGAATGGTGCCTAAACGCACTTTGTTGTTGCCATATATATATATGCTATACCTTGTTTGCAGGTATGGAGAAATGCCGGCACGAGTTAGGGTTGGGAGAATTATAAATGGGTCAGCGAAATGCTGACCGCTGCTTTGTTTGCGACATTTTGGTGGGCCATTTTGTGAAAGTGCTGGAGAGGCAGGTGGGAAGTAGCGAGCTGAAGCCCATGTGCTGCAATTGGCTGGCCCTTGAAGGCCCAAAAAGCAAACTTTACTGTTTCATGTATGGCCTGCCTGCGTGCCGATGTATGAAATCACTTTTATTAATTGAAACAGTTGTAATAAGGCTACGGACAAAACATGTGATGTAATATATATATGTCATTGCATTTGTATAGTGGACATCCTTATTGGGCATGGGTTCTTAAATTGTAAAATGCTCCTACTAGAATGCTCTGTGGTATGATGTGGTTTCTACTTGAACTTGGGTTTGGGAAACAACAATATGTAATCTCCTTGCTTGTCCGTGGTATATGGCGTTGGGCCCCGGCAGGACCTTCTGTCATAAGCTATGCGACAGATGGATGCGTTACAAAATTGGTATCAGCCTCCGTTCTCGGTCTTTCTTCTTGGAAATCATGGTCGAATTCTTTTAAGGGGTGGTGAGCACATATATGTGCGCTACCGTTATAACAATAATGAACCCATGAATGTCCACTTAGGAATGAAAATACACATGTTTGTGGAACTGCTATGTTCCTGTGATTACTTTTGGCAATATTTATATTTGCTTATTTGTGTGTTTAACATTGTAGGAAACTCGAAGTGGTGCGGGGCAACAAGAACCCCGACACCCAGTGGAGAGTAGTGCTCCAGATGAGGTGCCAACCCAACCTCCTTTTGCGGAAACTATACAGTTGGTTGCTGAAGCCGTGTTCGTAATAATGAATTTGCAACCTGGAGGTCAGAGACAACCTCCTATTCCTGAGATGGTTCAGGAACCGGTTGGCGTAGTGGAACACGTAGTGGTGAGACAAGTGGCCGTTGAGCCAATGGACGCAAGGCGAGCAACATAGAAAAAATTGAAATATGTGATGAGTTTCAATCCCACTGTGTTTTTAGGTACTAGAGCCTCGACAAAAGACGAAGACTGGCTCTCAAAGATAAAGAGAGTCCTGACGGCAACTAAAACGGAAGAATGGCAACAAGTCACTATGACTAACTTCTTCCTAGATCATGAGCCAATACTTTGGTGGGATGAGCTGGATCTGCACTAGTTTGTTTGTCCGCCATTGAATGAGATCTCCATGGAGCAGTTCTCATGATGTTTTCTGACAAGGTATGTTACATAGGCACAGCTGATTGCGATGGAGAACTAGTTTCAAAGGCTAATTCAGGGCGAAAGGTTAGTGGACGACTACTTGCATGAGTTCCCGAGATTTGGAAGATATGCAGACTTTATGTTTATAGATGAGGAACAAAAAAACAAATCGGTTCTATGAAGGGTTGATAGATGACTTGTGGTTGCTTCACTCAGGACCGATGACGTAGGGTTTTCTTACCTTGGTCAATACGGCCCGTTCCATTGAGCTGGACATGAAACGTGTGCAGTGGAAGAATGCCTTGGCAGGAAAAAAGACTAAGTTCAAAGTACCTGGGTCATCAAAATCTGGATTTCGGCTATGGAAAAAAGAAGCCTAAAACTTCTGTGTCGGCTCCTTCTTCTCCTGTATCTAGAGCAACATCTGAGAGAGGTCTGCCCACATGTTATACATGTGGAAAGGTGGGTCATTTCGCTCGAGACTGTTGGAGTGGCCCTCCAAAAGTGGAGAAAAAGACGGGTGCGTCTTATGCTGAAAAGGGTAAGGCAGTGGTGGAATAACCTGCATCTCAGGCGCAACCCCGAGTTTATAATTTTGGCCAACAGGAGGCCATAAAATAGAGTAACGTCGTAACAGGTATGAGTTAAGATTCAGTTTTTACTGCTTTCCATACTTAGTACCTTGTGCATTACTTATGTGTGTGATTGGTTTGCATTAGGCTTTGCCCTGATATTGGACTGCCCGGCGAGAGAACTGTTTGATACAGGAGCTTCTCATTCTTTTCTATCGGAGGACATTGTAGGGCGTATCAGAGTGCCTTTGTTTATGTTCGCAGATCAATTGAATGTGCTGCTTCCAAATGGGTACTTGATGCGCGCGGATCGAGCCTGCTGCGTGGAGGTGGAATCAGAAGTCGGGATTTTGGGTTGGAAGCATTTGTTCTCCCTATCTCGGAGTTTGATGTAATCTTTGGTATGGACTGGCTCTCGGAGCAGCGTGCTTATATAGATTGCAACTCCAAGGAAGTCACACTAGGGCAAAACACCGAACGAGAGACTAAGTTCACTGGCATGCGAGGGTCAAGCAAGACATTGATGTCTAGTTTTCAAGTGGTCAAGACACTTCAGAAAGGCGCAAAATTGTTCTTCACGCTGTTGGAGGACATTGAGCAAAAGCCTAGTGTGAGTGATGTTCCTATTGTATCGGAGTACACTTATGTGTTTCCTAAGGATCTTCTAGGGTTACCGCCCCAGCGGGAGATTGACTTCTTGATTGAGTTGGTGTCAGGTGCGAAACCTATGGCTCGCTCGCCATATTGTGTTGCGCCAATGGAGATGGCGGAACTAAAGGTTTAGTTGCAAGAGTTGTTGGAGCAAGGTTTTATATGCTAAGTATGTCACCCTAGAGCGATCTGGTCCTATTTGTGAAAAAGAAGGATGATAGCTTGCGGTTATGTATTGACTATCAAGAGTTGAATAAGCTGACGAAAAAGAACAAGAATCTGATTCCACGGATTGATGACTTGTTCGATTAGCTAGTGGGATCAATTGTTTACTCGAAGTTAGACTTGAAGTCTGGCTATTATCAGTTGAAGATTCGGGAATGTGACATTCCCAAGACAACATTTGGGCCATGCTACGGTCATTACGAGTTCACTGTTATGCCGTTTGGGCTAACAAATGCACCATCATTATTCATGTATCTAATGCACCAGACGTTTAGGGAGTACATGGATTTGTTTGTCATCGTCTTCATTGATGTCATTCTACTGTACTCTCAGTCTGCAGAGGATCATGCGAACCATTTCCGGATGGTGTTGCATACCCTTAGGAGAAACAAGCTCTATGCCAAATTGTCGAAGTGCGAGTTCTGGTTGTCATTAGTGGCCTTTCTTGGCCATGTGGTTAGTGGAGAGGGCATTGCGGTGGATCCAACAAAGATATTGTGATACAGGAGTGTCCAGTGTTGTCTTTTGTTGCAGAAGTCAGGAGTTTCCTTGGACTTGCGGGCTACTATCGACGTTTCATAGAAACCTTCTCACAGATCGCTTTGCCACTATCACACTCACGAGGAAGGATCAGAAGTTCGTTTGGATGCCGGAGTGCGTGCGAGCTTTTGAAGAGCTGAAAAGTCGCTTGACCACGACGCCCATCTTGACGTCGTCATGTGGTACGAACGACTTTGAAATTTATAGTGATGCATCATGAAGTTGCTTAAGATGCGTTCTTCCTCAGTTTGGCGAGTTGATTGCTTATGGCTCACGCTAGTTGAAATTGCATGAGCGGAATTATCCAGTCCATGACTTGGAGTTGGCGGCGATGATTTTTGCCCTTAAACTATGGCGTCATTATTTATATGGTGTGAAGGTCGACATCTTCACGGACCATAAGAGCCTTAAGTATTTGTTGGATCAAAAGGATTTGAATATTCGACAACGTAGGTGGATTGAGTTCCTTGGGGACTACACATTTCTGATTCATTATACTCTAGGGAAGGGAAATGTCGTCGCAGATGCCTTGGGACGTAGGACTCCTACAAGGGCAAATTGGTTACAGATGCATGATAAACATCTAATCCACGAGTTGGAGTCCTTAGACATTTCTTGTGTGGACAAGAATGCTACTGCGAATGCATGCCTGAACGTGACGGAGGTACAATATGGTCGTGCGGACAGGATTTCGTGAGCAACAGAACTTGATGAAAGTCTACAGTGTTATGCATTAGATGAGTCAAATGGACCATTCTCCTGGGATGATGGCCTTTTGGGGAAAGGTGATCGTTGGTGCCTCCCAAGTATGGGTATAGTAAGGGAAGAATTGATGTATGAAGATCAGTTTACAAAGTACTCAATTCACCCAAGGGGCACAAAGAGGTACAAGGATATGAAAAATTTGTTTTGGTGGTCGGGCATGAAGAAAGATATAGAACATTATGTGACAAAATAGCAGACTTGTGCCTTGGTCAAAGATGAGTGCAAGAAGCCTAGAGGTTTCCTGAATTCGGTACCTATACCGGAGTGGAAGTTTGATGACACATCGATGGATTTCGTGCACGGTTTCTCGAGATCTCAACGCGGTAACAATTCTGTTTGGGTGATCGTAGAACAGTTGACTAAAGTAGCTCACTTCATTCAAAAAAAGAGTGACGATTCAGTGGAAATTTTAGATAAACTCTTTGTCGAGCAAGTAGTACGATTATACGGTGTTCCACGTAGAATCGTAAGTGATCGTGACGGGCGATTCACTTCAAATGAGTGGAGGCTAATCCATCAATTGTTGGGGACAAAATTACAATTCAGTACGACCTTTCATCCACAAACAGATGGCCAAACTGAGTGGACCACAGAATGATAGAGGACATACTCCTAATATGCGCCTTGGATTTCGGAAAGAGGTGGGAAGAGCACATATATATGGTGGAATTCGCCTACAATAATAGCTATCAAGGTAGTATAAAGATGGCACCGTTTGAAGCTTTTTATGATAGAAAATGTCGTATACCTTTAGCTAGGGCGGAAACATGCGAGTCAAAGCTTTACAAGCATAAGGAAGTTGAAGTGGCAAATTCGACTATATGCTTTATTAGAGAGAGGCTAATAATGGCCCAAGAATGGCAAGTCAAATACTACAACGCCAAGCACCGGAATATGGAATTTGCGGTTGGCGATTGGGTATATTTAAATATCAAGCCATTCAAAGGTGTATCCAGTATTCGAGATTTGAAAATGGTGAGTCCAAGGTATCTTGGCAAGTTTGAGGTGCGAGAATGAGTTGGAGAAGCTGTATATCGGCTAGCTCTTTCGGCAGAATTGAGTGGATTGAATGATGTGTTCCACATATCACTACTTCGAAAAGCCGTGAAAGTTCCAACTCAAGTGATTGCGAATGATCATGTAACATTCAAAAGTAGGCTAACTACGATGGTTAGGCCCATTCGGATCGAGGATACGGAGATCAAACAGCTATGGAACAAGACCATCGGGATGGTCAAAGTCTGGTGGGATAGTTGTGGCCTTGAAGAGCTAACATGGGAGCGTGAGCAGACCATGCGTGATGAATATCTCGAGTTGTTTGTATAAATTGTTATACCATTATTTGAATGAATAATAAGTTATTGTAACTTTTAAGTTGTTGTCTTCCTTATAACTGTATTTAAATTTCAGTACAAAATTTCTGTAAGGACGGGAGGGTTGTAACACCTCAAATTTGACAGTAGAACTTTTGTCACTATCGACGGACGATAGTAGGTATCGCCTGATGGCGATAGTGGCGTTCGTCGATCCGTGGTCGACGAACTTAATGGTTTCAACAAATCGTCAAACTGATATCGCTGAGTGGCGACAATGGGTATCGCCAAACGGCGATAGTGATAGCATGGAATGCTATAAAGCATTGAGTGAGCTCGAGGCACTCGACGCCTAGAAGCGTTGAGTGAGTTACTTGATTTGTTAACACCGTGCAATAGTGTCGCGTGGCATGAGATACGTGTCCGACTGTTGTTAAGTGGATAGTATGCGGTGGTTGACCTAGGTCAAAGAGGTCAATATGTTGAAGTCGATATCGCCAAGTGGCGATAGTCATTATCACCAGTCTATATCACCAAAGTTGACTAGTCTACTCAAATCATGACCTTTGTTTTGTTTTGATTGAGAGATCATGTAGCTGGGATTAATCTTGAATCCACTTAACCAGAGAAGAATATGAAGGAGGTTTCATTCTTTCTCTCTCTCTCTCTCTCTCCTCATTTCTTGATCATCCTTGAGTGAAAAGGAAGAAGAAGCTAAGGAAGTGTTGGTCTGAGCATTGTGAACTCGCTAAAGGAGATCTTGTGGTAGGAGGCCAGATCCAATGATAAATCCGCAAAGAGGAGAGTGATGTGCTCCTTTCCATCCGCGTAGAAAAGCTTCGTCATGGCTCTGAAGAGAACTACAAGGGTAACGATTTTGTCCCGTACAAGTGAAGTCCTCAATATGCATTTTCATGGATCCCCTCACCAAAAGGTGGAATGGGTAGAATCCAATGGGTAGATTGGTATGATACGCATATATTCTTGCATTTAGATCCGGAAATGTAGAGTACGGAATAGGCTTTCTGTGTGAAGTCCATCTGGACTGGTTGGTCGAGATTGGTGATGTTAATTTTGCATGACAGAGAAGACTCTATGGATATGCGCGTGAAGTACATGTGAAATACAGAGTCTAGGGGTGTGCAGTATTCTTCACCAAAGTACTGGAAGAATTTCCATTAAAATACCCAGTAATGATCACAGTTTTGTGAATTATTGATGTCGATGGGTGATGTGTGAAGCCAGGCGATAGCTCCTTGGGAGCTAGTGTTATGAGGCCTGTCTTTAAGAGACCTGGGGGCCATTGTCTATGGGCTATGTGCTTAAGTTGTCTGGCCTGTGGTGTGTGCCATCCTAAAATGGACCATGTCATGTGGCTTGTGATGCATTGAGCCATGAAGGCCAATTACTATTCCATCAAGTTAAGTACCTCTGAACGACTGGGTCGTCAAGTTAAGTACCTCTGAATAGGTAGTTGGTCGTCAAGTTAAGTTCCTATGAACGACATAATCGTCAAGTTAAGAACCTCTGAACGACAAAGTTACCGTTAAGTCATGGACCTCTGAACGGTGGTGTTATACAGGCGAGCCAGGTACACCGAAAATATGCCCTGTATGCACAGAGCATGTGGTTGTTTGGCCAACGTCTGTGGTGAATGGTCTCTAAACGCACCTTGTTGTTGTCATATATAAATGCTATGCCTTGTTTGCGGGGATGGAGAAATGCTGCCCCGAGTAAGGGGTGGGAGCATTATAAATTGGTCAGCAAAATGCTGACCGTTGCTTTGTTAGCCACGTTTTGGTGGGCCCTTTTGTGCAGGTGCTGGAGATCCAAGTGCAAAGTAGCGGGTTGTAGCCCATGTGCTGCAATTGGCTGGCCCTTGAAGGCCCAAATGGCGAACCTTACTATTTCATGTGTGGCCGGCCTGCGTGCCGATGTATGAAGTCACTTTTATTAACTTAAACAGTTGTAATAATGATAGGGACAAAACATGTGATGTAATAAATATATGTCATTCCTTTTGTGTTTTGGACATCATAATTCGGTATGGGTTCTTAAATTGTAAAATGCTTCCGCTAAAATGATCTGTGGTAGGATGCAGTTTCTGCTTGAAGTTGGATTTGGCAAACAACAATATGTAATCTCCTTGCCTGTCCGTGATATATGGCGTCAGGCCCCGGCCCGACCTTCTATCATATGCTATGCGATGGAAAGGGGCGTTACACATCTGACCTTTTCTAGTCCTTTCACATTTGCATGCCTCGATTCTTGGTGTTATCGATAGCTTTTACTTTAAGACCAGCTTCCACTGCATCATCATAGTTCTCGGATCCATAAGTGTTTGCCTGCTGCTAGATGTCACTCCTAAGACCACCCAGAAATTGCTTGACTCCGGTAGCTTCAGAGGCTACTAAATTCGTGGCAAACCAACTCAACTTGCTGAACTCTACCTCATACTAACTGACATTGAGTTGTATCTATTTCAGATGTAGGAAGTTATTCATCAAACGGTCTTGCTCGACCGACCGCAGAAATTTCCTAAGCAGTAACTCCTTAAACGATCCCCACAAACATCCATCAGTGAGGTTTTCTTTTTCCCTAACCACCAGCTCTTTGCAAGACCCTTAAGCTGTTAAGTGGCATCTATCACTCTCTGGTCGATAGAAAATCCTGAATATAAGAACATCTCCTCGATCTTGATAATCCAATCATCCAATGCCATGAAATCAACTCTACCATCATAGCCTTAGTCGATGAAAATGCAAAATAAAGTTCATCCCTTGTGACAACAAAACTGGAATCACCAAAGGTACAGGAGGAATAGGAATAGCTTGACCCACTGAAGGGTCCTGCACTCTAGGTGGCTGACCTGAAACGATAGATAACAGTGCCTGGATTTGCGATTGCATCTCCACCATTTGCATTGACAGAGCCGCATTGCTGTGCCGCAGTGCTTCAGTCACAGCCTCACTCTGCCCACCAGATAACTCGCCCTTAAACTGGGGAGTCGACCTCGTTGTACGCTTATGCGTCATACTAATAATACAACGAACAACCAATTGAAACCTAGCTTAACCGCTGGAACTACACAACTTAGTTCAGACCGTACATATTGAGATACTTTCTCATGCTGCTAACTTGCTCTGGGATTTTCATTAATGATATCATGCATAACTTAGGATGATATACTGTCATCCAATTGACTCATGTTCCTATACGATGAAAGCATGAATTTTTATTCTTTTTGCCTTAAGTTGATGTGTGTACGTATGTCATCATGTAGATCTTGGCTTAGCACATGTGCTAGTGCTTTGTTATGTCTTGTATGTTGTGCTATGCATGTTATGAGCAGCGTACACATGAAATATTGTGCATCCCATACCACAAAACATCGCATGTAACAAAAAGTAAAATCTATTGTGCATTCATGTGATGATTGTTACGCATCTCAGACTACATAACAGTTGCCAGTTGTTTTCTATAAGGATCCATATAAAAAACACATATCATGCATCACATACTACATAATATGCCCCGTATACTTCTTATCATTCTTATGAGTGTAGTGTTCATGCTTCAGCCAAGACATACTTATGTCATATCCGTATTTGTATGAAATGGAACAAGACAACTTAAACTAACCAGAGATAGTCGTTCGACAAATTATCAAACAACCTATCCCTCTAATACCAACTATCACAACCAACATTTTCTCCGCATTTAAACAATACATCTGAGTAAGAAAAAACATGTGTCATGATGCCACGTCGTGTAGGGGATAACTCCAGGTGCTCAAGCAAGAACTCGAACCAACACTTTATATGAAATCCTCAAGTTATTTATGAAGAAACTGTAATTTAAGTTAAGTTTTGATAGCTCTATCATTCGTATCAGACGATTAACTAGTGCAGAAGTGAAAACACGAATACATGCTACGGAAAATACTTTGTTTATATTGATTAACATCCTACATGAGCAAAAACATTCAAATAGGACAACTCATGAAATGAATATCTCTAAATTTAATATAAGTATAGAAATAGCTTTTACGTTTATTAAAATATAGTGACTTTGGTTTTAAAACAATGTTATGAATGAGATAGTCAAAATGATAATTTTATACTTTTTAAAAATAACTAAAATGCAATCCTAGCATAAAACATTCCCAGAGAACCAACAATTCCATCAGAATTTGAGTTAGTATCTAGGAAGTACGTAACATTCTACAAGAAATCACTAGTGGACATCAACAACCATACACGAACTCACTCAAAAGATGTATGTATGAACTAATAGAAAAACAACAAAACTACCTCACAGTGGTGAGGAAAAGGCAACTGCAAAAGTTTTTGAACACTTGCCACAACCAACCCAAGTCGCTCAACTGGCTACTTCTCCAAACCCGAGACATTCAAAAGTAGAAAATACCTCATCAAGAATATACAAGTGGTGATCAAAGATCATTAGTAACAATAATCCAAAGATACAAAAGGGTTACCAAACCAAGTACAAGAACGGCTGACAACCTTAACAAGTAGGTCATAAAATAGTGATAAAATATTAACTTGGAAAGTCAGGAGTCAGAAATTTCACCAAGTGCGATAAAGATCAAATCTTTATAAAACATAAACAAAAGTAAGTGCATAAACATAATAGATTGGTCATCTCATCATTTAGAGTACAAAAACAACGACAAAATCTGGTACCTGCGGTGGTGGTCTCCCCCTCCACTCACCCACATCACATCACCGGGGAAATGTCGGCACCTGTGGTGGTGGTCTCCACCTCCACACACCGTCAGTTCAAATACATCACAAGGTCCCAGGGATGGTGGTCTCCTCCTCCGCTCACCCACATCACATCATCGGTGAAATACCAGCACATGCAGTGGTGGTCCCTCCTCTACACACCGACAGTAGAAAAACTTCCCGAAAGCGGGAAGAATGGAGTAAAACTAACCTGGGGAAATGAGGCACAAAATGACAAATAAGAAATTTCAAAAAATCTAAAAGGTATACTCGATGACTCCGCTAAACTTTACCTCAATATTCAACGAATCCGCAAAAATTACCCAAGTCCACGGGAAAAAATCATTGAGTATACTCAATGCCTGTACTTCACTCAACAAATTTAACTTCACTAAACGCCGCACTGAGTGCACTCATCACACTCGATGCCAAACAGATAAATCAATGAAATTGACTTCACTCAAAGCTTAGCTGAGTTCACTTGACGCCTAGCTGACTTCACTCGATGCCTAGCTGAGTTGACTCGACGCCTAACTTAGTTCACTCAGTGCCTAGCTGAGTTCACTCAGTGCACTTGACACCAAAGGCATTAACACTAAAAGCACTCAATGCTTTTCACTTAATGCCAACCCTTCTCTCGACGCACTCAATGCCTAAACTCAACTAATGCAGGATCACTCAACATCGAGTCTGTTACTCTACGAATTTATCGATATTACTTAATGAATCTGACTTTACTCAATGCCTAGACTATTCGACAAATTTGACTTAGTCCAAAACCCATACTTGACGAATTTCACTCAGGCTGACCCCACCATATTTGACGAATTTAGACTTATGCTAACTGCCATTTTCGACGAATTCCAACTTAGACTAACAATCATACTCGACAGATTAAACTTAGAAAAACCACCATAAATCAACCAATTAACCTAGGATCACAACCAAATAATCGACGGGTTTTACTTATGATACCAACCCTCTAATCGACGGATATACATTAACCGGAAATCCAACACTACGCAACAGAATTGTCTTGTTCGAACCCTATAGTATTCTTAAATGCTAAGGATGGAAAAAAAGTAATAGGAAATACACAAAGGAAGAAATAACAAGGGGAATAAATCACCACTTGTTTCAAATCGCCCGAAAACCGGACATGCAAGTGATCGTCCTAAAGGATCTGGCCACAAGAACACCTAAAAAATGATTCCTAAAACTATTCGTGGCAAATAAGGGTCAAAAACGAACTCCCTACGCCCAAAAATTCAAGAAATTGGAAAACTCACCGTACAAACGTAGATCTTGGCAAGAGATATCCAAATCTACCCTCCGATGACGATTTCGTGCACCTGAGCTCGTACAATCGTCGGACGAAAGCTCTGCAATGACAGTCGTTTTCTCTCTTTCGCAAATTAGTTTGATAGCTTTGGGAGAGACAATGAATAGGGTTTCCATCATATCATAAGACTATATATATATATATATATAATATTATGCTAAATGCCCAAACGAACAGAAATTCCATATCATCTCAAATTTCCACGAAATTCGAACCGAATCTAAATATTGATGCTACAAATCCAACGGTGTAGTCGAAATCAAAATTCGACAAACCAAACATGTGTAAAAAAACTCCCCGAAGTCAAAACAATAAATATCCCAAAAAGGCTCCACCGATTTCCAAAACAAATATGGCTCGCAAGAGAAATCTCAAAAACACAGTAGAAACTAGCCAATCTATTATTTCAAGTCAAAACCCCGGATACCATTTTGCAAAAGTCACGCTCCAGCAATGCTACCCATCAACTACGCGTCAATGTAATGCCCTGACGTCAAAAATATATCACTAAAGGAATTAAAATAAACATCAAAAAATAAGGGGCGTTATATCTCCCATTATATGTTTACTTACCTATTTTTGACTTTGCTTTTGCAGAGATTAGTAGGTGTTCGCGAGTTCACCTCAGGTACTCGCGTTATATGTTTATTTACCTGTTTTTGACTTCTGTTTTGGAAAGATTAGCAGGTGTTAGCGAGTTCACCTCTGGTACTCACGTTGTATGTTTACTTACCTGTTTTGACTTTTCTTTTGTAGAGATTAGTAAGTGTATTATACCCCCCCAGACACAAATCACGACAAGTGTGTAGTCTTACGCCCAAAACAACCGCCTTGTGGCAGCGTTAGCATGCTGACTAACCTGTACTACAAGATGCCTATCATGTCGGCTAATCACATCAATCAAGGTAACTCAACATAAAGATTATAAATCAGAAGTCAAAATTACACACTAGTATATGAGTCCACAACTACAATAGAAATAAGAAGCAACCAAGGCGTCTTTAATATCAGAGTACATGCCCAAAAGGCAACAAAAGAGTCTCTCTAAAAAAATTCTCACATCAGTCACCGACGATACCATCACAAGAGGCCCTATTGTCCTGGCCCGGCTGCCCTCATGTGTAACCTATTGCTGCTCTATCTGCAGGGTTCCCTCCTAAAATAAATACATAGCAACCGTTAGTCATAAAAACTATGTGGCTATCACATCCGCTCCCCGAGGACTCCTCATCTTCAGGAGGAGAAAGGAACAATGGTACAATATATATAAATAAACAGTAGTACAAACAGGTGGTATGGGAGTAAACAATATCAGTGCATATCAGTAATTTCAACAAATGAGTATATCAATCAACTTTAGTAATTCTAGCATCTCTAGCAGTATATAATATGAAACTATGACAGGAAGTAACTCAACTTATATAAATTCCCATATAAACATATAAGTTAAGGATCGACTAAATAGTAATGTAACTCTTCTTATAAGAGTGCTCATACAAACGTATATGATAAGGATCTTGTGTATGTAATGTAATGGAATGATAAGAATGCAATGCAATGACTCACCCATGTCCACGTATATGCAACCGCTATGTTGACACAAACTTATAGTTCCCACGTTTCGAGCAGGTAGGTAACCTCTTAGGCACCATCTTTCGGCTCCAAATGGTGACATTGGAATGTGCTTTTCCAATACTATGTGGGCATCCACACTACCATGCCCAAGCCTATGTATGCCTCAATGATAAGAACATAATAACGGAGCTCACATGCATATTATGGATCAGAGAGATCTCGGATATATGTGCACGAAGAACACAACCAAAATTGTCCTATCATCGTGGCACTGAAGGTCCCTCTTTGAACATATCACCAAAGGACCATGGACAACCGTCCATTAGTATGGTGGGTTCCTCGGGAAGTAAACAACGAGGACCAAGGCCCAACCATGCAAGTCTATCTATCAACTGTCGTGGAGTGATGACTTTCAAGCCTGTAGACCTGCCACACTATCCTTAACCCGGGATTATGACACAACATGTCAACTCACACTGCATGCATTTCACATATGAGGGCTCTATACTAAGTTCCTTATAAGATTTCACATCCCGTGCTCAACAACATGCTAGGATTCCATATGTGTCCCTTACCAACATGTCGTTTCAGTGAGACAACACCCTCGCACTTTCAAGCCTTCCACATTTCCATACCCATCAAGGGTTTATTTTTTACACGGGTTGAAAACCACCTTACACAACTATGCAATCTCGCACAGCTACCCGAAGGGAGGCACGACTCTAAGAAGTGGAGCACTTTAACACTTCTTCATTTAACACATCTCATGGCCATGCATCAACAACTTCTGATTTCTTTTAATGATCAAGTATCCACCAACCATTATGCATCCATCACAGTAATTACATCAGTATGAAGATAGGTCACCCTTAGCATTAACATGAATTCACGGTTTACTTGTTCAATAATCGAGCATCACATCTTCTTCCAAACCAATTCAATTCACAAATTAAACTCATGCCCATATAAGATTCCCAACCATTTGTTTATCATATTCACATAGCAAGAAGTTTGTTAAAACCTCAACATTTATTCTTACAATTTCTTTACTCAAACCAAGCCCAATACCTCACTAACCCAAGAATATTAAGTACACAAGACTTGACTGTACAACCACTTTGACTGTACATTCCTGAGTCTATAGGACTCGTATGAATTGTGTAACCATCTGTTGGAAAGGTATTTCAAAAGACTTCAATTTTTGTATTCAGTGCATGATGACTGCTTTTAGTCATCGGTTTTGGTATAGTTTATAAACCTAAATTCCTAAGTTTAGCTATAATTTTGTTTATTTTTTTGTTTGTTTTGTTTTATTATGATAATTTCTAAATTTATTATGTGTTTTATATTTTATGTTGTGTTATGTTTAGTTTAGTTTAATTTTAATGTTTAATATGTTTGTTGCTATGTTTAGCCTTATTAATATATATATTACATTATGTGATGTTTAGTTTTATTTGTTGTAATTATTATGTTCTTGAATAATTTTTTGTTTCTAATGTTTATTTTATGTTGTTATTTGTAGGTTCATGCAACCCTCTTTATTGGAGCAGCCCATTAGTGCATGGTCGGCCCCTTCCCTTGAAGCCACATGATGCAAGCCAAGCCCTCATGTTGAACCCGAGCCCATGCTCAAGTCCAACATGCAAGCAGCCCACTTCAAGCATGCAGCCCGACCCTCTCCTTGGTGCAGCCCGGCCACCCATCTACTTCAAACATGCAGCCCAAGCAGCCCCCAACCTAAACCCGAGCCTATATAAAAGCCCAAAGCAGCCCCATGCAGCCCCTCCCTCAAGAGCAGCCCACCTAGCCTCCTACCCGAGCCCATGCATGAATATATCCAAGTGCATGGCCGGCCACCTTGCATGGTTCTCTCATAAGTGCATGGCCGGCTCCCTATTCCCCCCCCCCTTCATTATTCTACATCCATTCCCCCTCTCTACTTTATTTTATTTCATTTCCATAAGCCACATTCATGCATGTTCCCTCCTCTCTCTACTTTTTATTATTTTTCTCCACTCTTTATTATCATCCATTCCCCCTTATTTACTCTCTTTATTTTATTTGTTTTCTTTTAAATACTATGCAATGAATCCACACTCTCTCCCTCTTATTTATTTCTCATTCACCCCTCCTTCCTTTTCTCTCATCTTCATTGAAACCCATCCATCCCCCCTCTTATATTTATTTCATTTCTTTTAAATGTATATGCATGAATGTATCTTCTCCCTCTTCCTTCATTTAATGCCATGCATGAACACTCCCCCCTACACATGGCCGGCCACCCCCCTTGCCTCCTTCTCTTCATTCCCATCTAGAATCTTCCCTCCTCATCTATAAAAGGCACCATGGTCTCATGCTTTGGAGAGTTGGATTTTGGAGAGCAAGTGAAGTACAAGTTCAAGAGAGTGCTTTCTTTTATGTTGCTTACATGTTGTTAAGTCTTTATTAGTGTAACCTTTGCTTTTGATAGTGTAATCTTTTCTTCGGTAGCATAAACTTGTCTCCTTATTATTTTGTACTTATCCGTTTTTATATATCAATGAAAATGAATTTCTTTTATCTTTCCGTGCTTTCTTTCTTAACTATGCGTAGCTAATCTTCTTTTAGCATTTGATCATGAGGATCCATGATTTGAGATAGGAATTATTTTTTTAGTATAGTATTTTATTTTTGCTAACTTTCGCTCGATCCCTCTTTGATTTATTTCGAGCCGACTCCGTATTTCCGGTATACGGTAGTAGGCCTTTGATCTCATTTCATAATAGTCGAGAGACTTGTTGATTTGAAAGATCACTCAAAGAGGGAAGGAGTTGAACGCAATCCTAGAGATAGGACGACGTAAATCCTCCGGATTGGAGTCAAATCCAATAGTGCGGATCACCTCGATAATGCAACTTTAGGCCCCTTTGATTTGTAAAGAGATTTCGATCAAAGCGTCTATAAGTTAGGAGACTTAATGCTCTAGCGAGATTTTATCTTATTTTCGGATCCGTCACGGTCGAGTTAAGTCGCAATTATAAAATATTATTTTTATTTCTCCTATCTCTTTTCATGGTGAATCATCGATCAAGTGCTATCTTTTAATCCATAGTTCCGTTTCAGATTTCGTTTCAGTTTGATTTTAAAATTCTCAAAACCCACTTTTCTCCGGTAGGATAATAGTTAGAGCGTGAGTAGAAGTAATTGACAGTCCCGTGTTTTAATACGACCTTGGTACTACGATTCGACAGGTACGCTTTCCTGTTCGGGTTTTGGCCCACCAAGTTTTTGGCGCCGTTGCCGGGGACTTTTCTTCGTCAATATTTTGAAAACGCTTGCGCTATTAATTCTCCAAAAATAAAAAAAAACTATAATTTATATATTTAAATATTTATAATCAACCCACTTCACCTTATTTCTACCCCACCTAAAATCTCTCGAAAAGGGTAAGGGGCTTTAAGCGCCACCATTTTACCTAGTACCGGGCGAACCCTTCACCGGGTAGTCCTCGGGAAGTTCGAGAGCCAAGCCGTCTAAAAAAAAAATCTTTTTTTAACAAAAAAAAACATTTTTCCTTTCTTTTCCTCTTTTTCTTTCTTTTCCAAGCTTTGATTTTCATCTTCCCTCGTTTTCTTTGTTAGTGCATGACCCGAGCGAATCCGTCGCCACTTGTTGATTTGGACCAGGAAATCGAACGCTCCTTTCGGAGACAACTACGATTCGGGGCTTCCACCTCTCAAACAGCGGTTGAGGATTCCTTCGGGGATTGTAATTATTCTGAAATGGGAGATCCCAACCCAGGAATGGCTCAGCAAAGGACCATGTCCGATTATGCTCGACCCAACCTGGAGGGGAATGAAACGAGTATTGTTCGACCTGCAATTGCGAACAATAACTTCGAGCTTAATCCTAGCATCATACAAATGGTGCAGCAATATGTACAGTTCGACGGATTACAAGATGAAGATCCGAACTTGCATATTGCCAATTTTCTTGAAATCTGTGACACCTTTAAAATAAATGGTGTCTCAGACGATGCTATAAGGCTAAGACTCTTCCCCTTCTCCTTAAGAACTAAAGCCAAACAGTGGTTGAGTTCTCTTCCAAGAGGCTCAATCACTACTTGGAACATTTTAACTGAAAAATTTCTTGCTAGATATTTCCCTCCCGCTAAAACTGCTAAGTTAAGAAATGATATAACTTCTTATTCTCAAATTGCTTCTGAGACCCTCTATGACACTTGGGAGAGGTTCAAAGAACTTTTGAGAAGATGCCCTCATCATGCTCTGCCTGTATGGTTACAGGTCCAGACATTTTATAATGGGCTAAATCAAGAAACTAAGCAAATGATAGATGCCGCTTCCGCTGGTTCCTTGGACCGCAAAACTCTGGAAGCCGCTCTTGAGCTTATCGAGGACATGGCGATGAACACTTATCAGTGGAATTCGTCTAGGACTCGCCATCTAAACCTGCAGGTATCTATGAAGTGGACTCGGTTTCGCAACTGGCGCTGCAAGTGGAAATGCTGAACAAGAAGATTTCAGAGATGACTGCTTCCTCCGCCTCTAAGGTATATGAAAATGCGAATGCTGCTGCTGCCGAGCAGGTGGATTATCTGGGGAACATACCCAGGCCTGCTCAAAATAATTCTTCCAATAATTTTTCTGCTTTTTCTAATTTTTCCGCACCTCCTGGTTTTAATTCTTCTTCGAACTCTTATCACCCCGGATGGCGTAACCATCCAAATTTCTCGTGGAGTAATAACGCTAACGCCATACGCCCACCACACGATTTTACACCACCACCACCACCGCAACAAAATTTTCAAAAACCTTCCCCGTTGGAAGAGATTCTCGCTAAATATATAAGCTCGAACGATGCCACTATTAGAAATTTAACAGGATCAATGAAAAACTTAGAAAATCAAGTCGGCCAACTCGCCAAGGCCTTTTCCGAGAGACCACCTGGAACTCTTCCCTCGAACACTGAGCCTAACCCAAGGGAACACGCAAATGCGATTTCCCTTCGGAGCGGTAAAGTTGTTAACGAGCCCACCACAAGGGAAGAGCCAAGGGTGATTGTCCCTCCTGTTTGTACCCCCAAGGAGAATAATAACATAGATCTTGAAAAAGAAAAATCTATTTTTGAAAAAGAAAAGGATAGCTCCATTATTTCTAATTCTGCAAAAGAAAAAAATGGTTTTCAAAATGATGCTCCGATTGTTCTAAAAGAATTTCCGCTACCTCCTTATCCGGCTAGACTTAGGAAAGACAAACTAGATGATCAGTACCAACGCTTTCTTGAAATGTTCAAACAAATTCACATTAATTTGCCATTTCATGAAGCGATTAGTCAAATGCCGAAGTACGCAAAATATCTTAAGGACTTATTAACGAACAAGACGAAATTGGAGAACTTATCTCATGTAACATTGAATGAAGAATGCTCGGCAGTCATTAAAAATTCTAATTTGCCTAAAAAGATAAACGATCCGGGTAGTTTTTCCATTCCTTGCGTCTTTGGTGATTTATTTGTTAAACATGCGTTAGCAGATCTAGGAGCGAGCATCAACTTGATGCCTTTTTCACTATTTAAGAAGTTAGGATTGGGCACTCTGAGCCCTACAAGAATGAGTATCCAATTAGCTGATAGGTCTATCAAGTATCCACTAGGTATCGTTGAGGACGTGCTACTAAAGGTCGACAAATTCATCTTTCCGGTGGATTTTGTCATTCTTGATATTGAAGAGGACGCCGAGGTTCCTCTTATCCTTGGACGACCATTTCTAGCCACCTCTCGAGCTGTTATAGACGTTAGTAACGGAAAGTTGTTTTTGCGTGTGGGAGATGATGAGGTCACATTTTCTATTAATCAATCAATGAAAAATTCTTTACAAAATGATGACTCATGCTTTTTTATTGATGTTTTAAATGAAGACTCTTCCCTTTCCCTTTCCAACATTTCTTCCAATGAATTTTCCTCTTCGTTTTTTGAAAGTTCTTCACATAATTCTGACAACCCGGTGATGTCGATCCAAGAAAATTTTGAAAATAATTTTGTATGTAGTAGAAAAAAGTATGAAAACCTTGTTTTTGAAAAAGAGAAGCATTTAAAAAATTCTTATGACGAACCACCCCAGCTTGATTTAAAACCACTGCCTGACCACCTCAAATATGCCTTTCTTGCAAAAGATTCAAAATTGCCCGTTATAATCTCGGCCTTTCTTTCCCAATCCGAAAACGATCAATTGATCGAACTACTACAAAAGCATCGCCGAGCTATAGCGTGGCAAATTTGTGATATTCCTGGCATAAGCCCCTCCTTCTGCACACACAAAATATTTTTTGAAAATAATCCAAAGGGTGTAGTTCAACCACAGCGTCGTCTTAATCCAAATATGAAAGAGGTTGTGAAGGGAGAGGTGCTTAAGTTATTAGATGTGGGGATAATTTATCCTATTTCCGATAGTCAGTGGGTAAGTCCAGTCCAGGTTGTTCCTAAGAAGGGTGGGATTACGGTAGTAACAAATGAAAGTAACGACTTAATTCCAACTAGGACGATAACGGGATGGAGGATGTGCATCGATTACCGTAAGCTAAATGATGCCACTCGAAAAGATCACTTCCCCCTCCCCTTCATCGATCAAATTTTAGAACGTTTATCCGGGCACAGTTTTTATTGCTTCCTCGACGGTCTCTCGGGATATTTTCAAATCCCTATCGCACTCGAGGATCAAGACAGGACGACATTCACTTGCCCCTTCGGAACTTTTGCTTATCGTAGAATGCCTTTCGGATTATGCAACGCACCCGCCACCTTTCAGCGGTGTATGCTTGCTATTTTTGATAAATACGTAGAGAATATTATGGAAATATTCATGGACGATTTTTCTGTCTTTGGCGACTCATTTAATTTATGTTTAGAAAATTTAGAAAAAGTTTTACAACGCTGCGAAGAAACGAATCTAGTTTTAAATTGGGAGAAGTGCCACTTTATGGTACGTGAAGGCTTAGTCCTTGGCCACAACATTTCTGCTAGGGGAATTGAAGTGGACAAGGCAAAAATTGAAGTAATTGAAAAGTTACCGCCGCCTACAAATATTAAAGCGATTAGAAGTTTTTTAGGGCATGCGGGTTTTTATCGACGATTCATTAAAGACTTTTCAAAAATTACTAAGCCTCTCACCCACCTTCTCGAAAAAGACACTCCTTTCGTTTTTGATGAATCATGCCTCGCGGCATTTGAATTAATTAAATCAAAACTTATAAATGCTCCTATTTTGATCGCCCCAGTTTGGGATTTACCTTTCGAAATCATGTGTGATGCGAGTAATCATGCGGTAGGTGCGGTTTTAGGTCAACGAATCGCTAAGAACTTTCATCCGATTTTCTACGCTAGTAAAACTCTCACTTCTGCGCAAGAAAATTACACCACGACGGAGAAAGAGCTCTTAGCGGTTATTTTTGCTTTTGATAAATTCCGACCGTATGTTACTCTTTCTAAGGTTATTGTTTTCACGGATCATTCCGCTTTGAAGTACCTCCTTTCTAAACCGGATGCCAAGCCACGTCTTATCCGTTGGATCCTCTTACTTCAAGAATTCGACTTGGAGATTCGGGATAAGAAAGGAGCGGAAAACTTAGCAGCTGATCATCTCTCTCGTCTTGAAAATCCCAATCTAGATATTTTAAATGAAACTTTTATTAATGACACTTTTCCGGATGAGCGTCTTTTTAATATTTCTTCATCTCCTACCCCCTGGTTTGCCGACTTGGCCAATTATCTTGTGGCCCGGGTCCTTCCAAAAGAATACTCCACTCACCAAAAGAAGAAATTCTTTTCGGAGTTGAAGTATTATTTTTGGGAAGACCCATTTCTATTTCGCATTTGTGCGGACCAGGTGGTAAGGAGATGTGTTTCGCGGGAAGAGGGTCACCAAATTTTAAAACATGTTCATGAAGGTCCGACTGACGGGCACTATCAAGCTAACCGCACCGCACACAAAGTACTTAATGCTGGCTTCTATTGGCCAGACATATTTAAAGATGCACAAATCTTTGTGGGCGGGTGCGATCGATGCCAGCGGACTGGAAATCTCTCAAATAAAAATGAAATGGAACAAAACTACTTTCTCGAATGCGAAGTTTTTGATCTATGGGGCATAGACTTTGTCGGCCCATTTCCCTCCAGCTTAGGAAATAAATATATTCTAGTCGCAGTCGATTATGTTTCTAGGTGGGCAGAGGCCCAAGCTCTACCAAATAATGATGCTCGCGTTGTTGTTAATTTTCTAAAAAAATGATTTTCTCACTTTGGTTTTCCTCGAGCGATCGTTAGTGATAGGGGAAGTCATTTTTGCAACGCTCAACTCACTAAGGCTCTAGCCAAATATGGCGTTTCGCATAAATTATCCACTGCTTATCACCCCCAAACTAACGGTCAGGTCGAGGTAGTCAATCGCGAACTTAAACGAATTTTGGAAAAAAACATTTCTACTTCTCGTAAAGATTGGTCTTTAAAATTAGACGATGCTCTGTGGGCCTATCGGACAGCGTACAAGACCGCCATCGGTTGTACTCCTTTCCGATTAGTCTATGGAAAATCGTGTCATCTTCCGGTAGAAGTAGAACACCGTGCGTACTAGGCGTTAAAGTTTTTTAATTTCGATCCGCACTCGGTCGGCGAGCATAGAAAAAACCAACTAAATGAGCTTGACGAGTGGCGAGCGTACGCATATGAAAATAATAAAATTTATAAAGAACGTACGAAATTGTATCACGATAAGAACCTGCGCCACCCTAAAACTTTTAAACCAGGCAATCAGGTTCTTCTTTTTAACTCGCGTTTACGTCTCTTCCAGGGAAAGCTTAAATCTGGATGGTCCGGACCGTTCGCGGTCAAGGATGTTTTTCCTTACGGCACTGTGCTACTTTCACATCTCGATAAGGGGGACTTTAAAGTTAATGGCCATAGACTTAAACTCTATTTCTCTAATGATTCTGTGACTCCTGCAAAGGAGAATCTTCTTTTTGATTCTTAGTTTTTTATTTTCTGATGGACATTTTTATTTTTGGACTACTATTTTATGAAACTCTTTTATGTAGACTGTTGTAATAAAAAAAACAAACATTATCGGGCATCTGCCCATGGACTCTCTTTTTTTCTTTTATTTTGCTCTTTCTACCGGAGGCCAATCAAGTCCATGATCGTGGTCACCGCTCCGCCGCTGCTGATATCAGATGGATTAAGTCATACCTGCTGACGATCAAGTACTCTAAAAAGCAAGCATGGGGGAGCGACATCCGCCTTCATCTCACGAACTCGGGGAAGTCCTGTTCTTATTTATTTATTTTTCCCGCATTTTTCTTTTTCTCTTCTTCTCAGTCCCCTTCTCTTTTTCTTTATGTTTTCTTCATTGAGGGCAATGAAGAATTTAAGCATGGGGGGGGGGGTCTAGTTTCTCTTGGTCTTTTCTTTCTATCTTTCTTCTTTCAAAAAGAAAAAAAAACATAATATTATGTTTTATATTAGTATAGTATTTTATGTTATCAAAATCCAAAAAAAATTATAAAATATAAAACCCAAAAAATTAGAAAAAACAAAAATTAATTAAAAAAACAAAAATTGTGCTTAAATCGATTTGAAAAACAAAATCTAAAATTATTTCTATCTTTATTTTCATGTTTTTTCTAGTGAAGTGTAGGCCCGTGCGGTTTTTGTAGTTCTATGTAGATTTCTTTGAATTGGTTTTCTAAATTTATCAGTTTAACATAGCTTAGCTTTGCTAGTTTCTTTTTTCTTAAATATAGGCATCCAATTTTTACGTTTTAAGTTAGCAATTTGTAGTTATGTCTTTTTATTCGGTTAGTTGCTTACGAATGGTTGCTAGGTAATGTTATCTCTTTTTCATTTGCGGGGTAGTCTTTCTTGGTGTCTAGAACTTGTACCAAGCTACTCTCGAAGCATTTGCGCCGTTTTTACGTTTTTTAGAAATGATTTAGGCCACCATTTGAATAGTTTGAGCTTTTCTTGCCCACCAAAAACAAAACCCTTGCAAAACAATTTTGGGCCTTTTTCTTTTTTTTTCCTTGTTTTAGCTCCACCTTTCATTTCATTATATTCACCAAGGCCAAAAATCTTTCCTATTTTTGCACTATAAACTTGAGCTTAAAAATTATTCTTTGCGGGAAGGATATTATTTTTAAAATGAATAGGAAATTCTCAAGCATATTTTTGGAGCTTTCTTATCCAATGCTATTCAAAAGAAAAAAAAAATTGAGAAAAAATATATCATTACAAAATCAAAAAAAAAATGAATGCAAAAAGTTTATGTTTGGCCAAGTTCATAAAAGAAAAATTTTCATGGCCTTGTTTTTGTAGTTTCATATTGGAAAAATGACATACTCGTTATTTCTCACTTTTTTATGCTATGTTTATTTTTGAGCTCACCTTGGTTTAGTGCCTAAAACCTTCATGTTTATCTTTGATTCCACTTCCTAATCATTTACCTAAGCCAAGTTTTAATGCCTAGTAGAAGTCCTATTGATCTTAGAACGTAAATTCGCGTAGTGGAGAAAGTGTGAACGTACAAGCCTATGGCCACCATCATTGATGGATTTCTTTGGAGGTTATCTTGGAGTGTTTTAGGGTTAATGTTTATCTAGCAACCGAGTAGTTTGTTAATGCGCCGTTTATTTAGAACCTCTACTTTTGTTTTCCTTATTTTCATTTATTTTGGATGCCTTGTTTTAAGATTTAGAAATTAGTAGACTTTTCTTATGTTTTAATGATATTTTTAGGGCTCCATTTTCAAATTTTCTATTGTGCACTTCTCACCCCACTAGTTGATAATATGAATATTAGGATAGTTTAATTTTTCATGTTTTGTTTTTCTTAACTATGGAACTTAAAAATATATATATCTTTTGTTTTCTTTTTGCTCCTCCCTAGTTTTTATTTCTATTTGCTTGAGGGCAAGCAAATGTCTAAGCATGGGAGAATTTGATGACTGCTTTTAGTCATCGGTTTTGGTATAGTTTATAAACCTAAATTCCTAAGTTTAGCTATAATTTTGTTTATTTTTTGTTTGTTTTGTTTTATTATGATAATTTCTAAATTTATTATGTGTTTTATATTTTATGTTGTGTTATGTTTAGTTTAGTTTAGTTTTAATGTTTAATATGTTTGTTGCTATGTTTAGCCTTATTAATATATATATTATATTATGTGATGTTTAGTTTTATTTGTTGTAATTATTATGTTCTTGAATAATTTTTTGTTTCTAATGTTTATTTTATGTTGTTATTTGTAGGTTCATGCAACCCTCTTTATTGGAGCAGCCCATTAGTGCATGGTCGGCCCCTTCCCTTGAAGCCACATGATGCAAGCCAAGCCCTCATGTTGAACCCGAGCCCATGCTCAAGTCCAACATGCAAGCAACCCACTTCTAGCATGCAGCCCGACCCTTTCCTTGGTGCAGCCCGGCCACCCATCTACTTCAAACATGCAGCCCAAGCAGCCCCCAACCTAAACCCGAGCCTATATAAAAGCCCAAAGCAGCCCCATGCACCCCCTCCCTCAAGAGCAGCCCACCTAGCCTCCTACCCGAGCCCATGCATGAATATATCCAAGTGCATGGTCGGCCACCTTGCATGGTTCTCTCACAAGTGTATGGCCGGCTCCCTATTTCCCCCCCCCCCTTCATTATTCTACATCCATTCCCCCTCTCTACTTTATTTTATTTCATTTCCATAAGCCACATTCATGCATGTTTCCTCCTCTCTCTCTTTTTTATTATTTTTCTCCACTCTTTATTATCATCCATTCCCCCTTATTTACTCTCTTTATTTTATTTGTTTTCTTTTAAATACTATGCAATGAATCCACACTCTCTCCCTCTTATTTATTTCTCATTCACCCCTCCTTCCTTTTCTCTCATCTTCATTGAAACCCATCCATCCCCCCTCTTATATTTATTTCATTTCTTTTAAATGTATATGCATGAATGTATCTTCTCTCTCTTCCTTCATTTAATGCCATGCATGAACACTCCCCCCTAAGCATGGCCGGCCACCCCCCTTGCCTCCTTCTCTTCATTCCCATCTAGAATCTTCCCTCCTCATCTATAAAAGGCACCATGGTCTCATGCTTTGGAGAGTTGGATTTTGGAGAGCAAGTGAAGTACTAGTTCAAGAGAGTGCTTTCTTTTATGTTGCTTACATGTTGTTAAGTCTTTATTAGTGTAACCTTTGCTTTTGATAGTGTAATCTTTTCTTCGGTAGCATAAACTTGTCTCCTTATTATTTTGTACTTCTCCGTTTTTATATATCAATGAAAATGAATTTCTTTTATCTTTCCGTGCTTTCTTTCTTAACTATGCGTAGCTAATCTTCTTTTAGCATTTGATCATGAGGATCCATGATTTGAGATAGGAATTATTTTTTGAGTATAGTATTTTATTTTTGCTAACTTTCGCTCGATCCCTCTTTGATTTATTTCGAGCCGACTCCGTATTTCCGGTATACGGTAGTAGGCCTTTGATCTCATTTCATAATAGTCGAGAGACTTGTTGATTTGAAAGATCACTCAAAGAGGGAAGGAGTTGAACGCAATCCTAGAGATAGGACGACGTAAATCCTCCGGATTGGAGTCAAATCCAATAGTGCGGATCACCTCGATAATGCAGCTTTAGGCCCCTTTGATTTGTAAAGAGATTTCGATCAAAGCGTCTATAAGTTAGGAGACTTAATGCTCTAGCGAGATTTTGTCTTATTTTCGGATCCGTCACGGTCGAGTTAAGTCGCAATTATAAAATATTATTTTTATTTCTCCTATCTCTTTTCATGGTGAATCATCGATCAAGTGCTGTAACGCCCCCGATTTTTCAGTGATTTATTTAATTTTCTTATTTGACGTATTATGACGTCAGAGCGTTTTGTTAGCGCGTTTTGGTCAGGTGGCGTTGTTAGAGCGTGCTTTTAGCTCTTTAGGTTCCCTGCGTGGCTTGGTGATGCCTGGCAGCAAGATTCCCTAGCGAGCCGGAGTCTGTTTGGTGACTCGGTGGAGCCTCTTGGGGAATGCTTGTGTTTTGGCTTCGGGAGTTTTGCCCGAGTTTTGCTCGTTGGATTTTGTTACCGACTTTGTCGTAGCGCGTTTGCGTTCGTTAGGTTTGACCGGCCAAATTTTGGGATTTGCATCGGGAGTGGAAAATTTTATATTAGGAAATTAGATCGGCTAATTTTAGACTTGCTCGTCAAGTTTCGTCGCGTTCCGAGCATTTTTGGAGCCTCGGCGCGCGATTGAAGTTTGTATGTTTTCGCGTACGCCGTTAACTTTAGAAATTATTATCTCGAAAATGGTGTGTCGGAATTCGATTTCGACTTCGCCGTTCGATTCGGCGCGCGTTTGACCCTCCGTAACCACATAAGAATATCATGTTATAATAATTATATATATTATTATATATATATATTTATATATAAAGAATTTATATAAAAAAAATATATATATATATATATAGATTTAGTGGAGAATCGGTGAGAATGAATCTCACCGATTCTCACCGATCGGTGATGATCTTTTTATAGTATAGGTTAGATTATATTAATAATAAATAATATATTATTATTATTATTATTATTAATTATATATATATATATATATATATATATATATATATATATATATATATATATATATATATATATATAAGTTAAAGAATAGGAAAGTCTTCTTCTTCCCCGAACAGCAGCCCCCCCCCCCCCCTGTGCGTTTTTTTTTGACGAGTGCGGTTCCGTTCGCGAAACTTCCGGCGGCCGCCACCGCCGATCCGGTGGACGGAATTTCGATCCGATCGCGGCGTTGGAAAGCTCTCGGCGAGAGCTTCGAGATCGCGGTAAGTTTTTCCCGTTTCGGTGATCGTTTTGCCATAGATGTTTTCGGCCCTAACCCCGATTGTCCGTTTTTTCGTAGATCTCGTCTCCGCGTGTCCCATTTTGGACGGATCTACGTGGTGGAGTATTTTGGTGACGTTTTCAAGGTCGATTTGAGGCAAGTGGATTTCTCCCCTCTTGCGTGCCTCCATGAGTTGCATTTTTGTTTTATTATTCTTTCCTCCTTGTCGTAGAATAGGTAATATTGGAATATTCCTAGTTTAGGGCTTGTGATCGGCCTAAACTAGGAAGTTATCGGAATTTATTTTTTAGTTGTACTCGGCGGGTAGGGGGAAATAACTCGGCGGGTAGGGGAAAATAAATCGGCGGGTAGGGGGCAATAACTCGGCGGATTTTGGTTGTAGAACTTGGTAGTTTCTAAGTGGTGTTGTCGGCTAGCTTTGACGCCGAATCATGGATCCTTAGCATGTGGTAGCTGGGTTTCTGAAGGAGTATGGTACCAGGGGAGATCGAGCCGTGGCCACCACCATTCCCTCCTTTGGATATTATTTTTGGGTTCCTGTAAGAGGTTGGAACTCTATGTGTGTGGACCCTGTGGCGGCCCCTTTAGTACTCTTGAGACACCTGGACCTGGTTGTTCGGTTGTGACTGTTCTTAGTCTCCGACACAGGTTTGGGATTTGTGCCAGTGCTAATGATTTACAAGTTTAGGACTGTTAGTTCCTTCTTACTGTTCATTTGATGCATATTGGTTTTCTTCTGTCTCTGCAGGCTTGAGCGGAGTTTGGTACGTTTCTGTACTTGTTGCATTTTCTCTCACTTTACTGATTATTACACCTGCATTTTGTCCTCTTTTGGATTCTTTAGCTGAGTTTTCGGCATTTACTCTTGCAGGGTTGGGAACCCTTTTTCTTTCTGTTCTTTTATTCAATTATTATCTGATGCTTCTTTGCCACTTGTTTCATTATTTCTTGCTGAGGTGTTCTTCTTTTGAATGCCTCAGGTTCAGGTCTGTAGCCGGCTGTGCGGCTAGTTTCAGGAGTTTCTCTGTGGACTGCGCTTTGGCAGTGTTTTCCTCGCTTGTCGAGGTAGTTCTTTAGCCTTGTTGTAGTACAGACATACATGCTCACCAGCGAGTTCGTGTCAGGTTGTTGACGCTCGTTGGTGATTTTCCTTTGTGATATTAAGTATTTGCTTAGCTGCTAGTTTACCTGTTTTGGTGGTAGTTTCACTTGCTCTCTGGGAATGTTTTATGCTGGTTGCTAGTTACTTTAAACCCTATAAAAGAACTACTATATGTATTGCATGATCAGCATGTTTTATAAAAGCTCAAACTCTATTTTCCAATGCGTAAAAAGATGGTTTTCTTTATAAATATTATAAATTGAAATCTAGGGTCTTGCATAGTGTAAGTTGTCCTCTTAGGACGCTTATGCGCTCTTTTAGGATGTTTAGCATAAATGAAGTATTTTTCCGCTACGTATAAAATAGTTTTCAAACCGTGGACTATCTGATCCACTGAGCCGAGGGATACGGCCAATTAATTTAAAAATCAGTTTTCTATTCATTTTAACTTATGATTTGAAGGATTGGAGTGTTGCCTGAGCGTCAGCAGTTATCCCCTGCTTGACGTGGCATCACAGCTCGTAGTTTTCTCGTGCTCTGATTCATTATATAAATGAGAAAATGCGGGATGTGACAAGTGCTATCTTTTAATCCATAGTTCCGTTTTAGATTTCGTTTCAGTTTGATTTTAAAATTCTCAAAACCCACTTTTCTCCGGTAGGATAATAGTTAGAGCGTGAGTAGAAGTAATTGACAGCCCCGTGTTTTAATACGACCTTGGTACTACGATTCGACAGGTACGCTTGCCTGTTTGGGTTTTGGCCCACCAGTGCATCACCCAGATCAGAACATAATGTACTTGAAATCAGCCGCGAAGTCCGCTGTGTATAGAAACAGATTTCTATACGTATAGCCTATCAATCCAGCAGGTTCGATTTGACTTTCCCGGTGCTACAACTTGGTGTGAAGACGTGTAACCATCCGTTGGAAAGGTATTTCCAAAGGCTATGACTCGTGTTTAGTCGAAAGCCCAAGTATGGAAGTATCATGACCAATGAATTTTGCTTGGACATTTCCTCCAATTCCTGTCGTTGAGTGCATCGAGTATCAACCAGCGATACTCGACGAATAATCATCATACTCAACGAATTCGTCTGATATTATCAGCGATATCCGACGAATTTCACTTAAATGTTTCTCCACTCCTGGTGTCGAGTGCGTCGAGTATCACCCAGCGATTCTCGAAAAATTCGTTGGATACTCTCGATGATATCAAATGAATTTCCCTTGGTTCATTTATCTAATGTCCGTTTACCCATTATTCATTGAGTATCACTCAACCCCAACCCTTCGGCCAATGCACACCGAGCCTAAGTCAAGTCTCTTGACTCATAACGCATGCGAGGGGCCTATCATGAAACATGACTTTACAAATCCTATAAACAAAATAAAAGATTTCGTCCTCGAAATCAGGCTAAGGCTATGAGGTAGTAAAGCATGAAATTAAAATAAAATGTGCCTTTAGACCTTACCTTGAGGAAATAACTCTGGGTAGCCCTTCTGAATCAAGTCCTCCGGCTCCCAAGTATACCCTCCTTCCCATGATTAGACCACAAGACTTGTACCAACGAGTTACTTTTCTGCCGTAAGCTCCTTATTTCAGAGTCCACTATCTGCACTGGCTCTAGTCGGAAGGATCTTCCAGTTGTTGCTGCTCCATCAGTGGTAAGGACATGCTGATCGTGCCGCAATAGTTCCTTCCGTAGTTACGACACATGGAATGCATCATGTAAATCCTCTAGCTCTGGTGGCAGCTCCAACTGATAGGCCAAAGGGCCAATCCGTTCCGCTATAGCATAAGGCCGAACATATCTTTGACTGAGTTTCCTCAAACCACGCCCCGTGATACTCCATGCATCGACCAGATCTTCAGGAACACCTTGTCGCTCACTTGAAATTCCACCATCTGGTGCTTTCCTTTATAATACTTAGCCTGCCGACTTTGAGCCTCAATGATGGGGTCCCGTATTAGTCAAAAAATAGTATCAGTATCGTCAATGTACTCAATTCCAAAAATGTTCGGGTCTTCATCTTGCACCCATGACAAGGGAGTCCTACACCTTCTTCCCTAAAGGGCTTCATGGGGTGCCATCCTGACACTGGTTTGGTGACTATTGTTATAAAAAAATTCTACCAAGGGTATGAGTCTTTCCTATGGCTCTACTTTATCTATCAGACACAATCTTAATAGATCTTCCAAGGTTCTGGTGGTCCTCTCAGACTGCCCGTCCATCTGAGGATGAAAGGCTGTGCTAAATGTAAGGCATGAACCCAAATATGCCTGTATGGCCTTCCATACATTGGAGGTGAATCAACCATTCCGGTCAGAAACAATTGTCTTTGGCATGCCAATGTACCGCACAAACTACTCCACAAAGAGGCACACCAAAACATCCACATGTGCCTCCTTCTTCATGGGAATAAACATGGCTACCTTTGTTAGGAGATCCACGATTACCCTAACTAAATCATTCCTAGAGCGTGAGCGAGGCAATCCGTGAACAAAGTCCATGAATATATCCTCGAAATTCCACTCGAGAATGGGCAACAACTGTAATAATCCCCAGTGCTCTTGCATTCTGCCTTCACCCTTTTGGGAATCCACACAGTGTGTAACATAGTACGTGA
The DNA here is from genome assembly GCA_039583875.1 of Platanthera guangdongensis. Classification (NCBI taxonomy): domain Eukaryota; kingdom Viridiplantae; phylum Streptophyta; class Magnoliopsida; order Asparagales; family Orchidaceae; genus Platanthera; species Platanthera guangdongensis. The sequence goes on along the minus strand of CM077163.1, from coordinate 144,097,122 downwards.
CTGCTTTCTTCATTCCCGACCAAAACATGGTCTTCTGCAGGTCACTATATATTTTAGAAATCTTGCGGTACGCCGAATATTTGGTGTAATATGCTTCTCTCAATATATCCTCTCGGATTCCTCTGCCCTTAGGAATGTAGAGTCGGCCACGGAAATGAACGAGGCTGTCCTTTGGCGTATAATTCTTAGTAGATCCATCTTCAATTAACTTAATCATTAGGGCCAGGGCAGCAACCTTCCATTGCCCTACTCAGATTCATTCTTGAATATCACACACCATACTCATTGTGGTTAGGTACTCCGTATATTCTACAAAATGATCATTATACACCAGAGTGATCTCCATCTCTTCGAGCATCAGTGCTAAGTCCATACTCATCAACCGAGATTCCGGGTTCGACTCTGGTACCTTTCTTCTCAAAGCTTCGGCTACGGTGTTTGCTTAATTGGGGTGGTAGTTCAAGATAAATTGGTAATCACACAAAAATTATAACCACATCCATGGTCTGAAGTTCAACTCCTTCTGCGTATGAACATACTTTAAATTCTTGTGATCTGAAAATATCTCACAGTGCACGCCATATAGACAGTGTCTCCAAACCTTTAAGGTGAGCACAACTGCCCCTAACTCCAAATCGTGAACTGGGTAATTAGTTTCATGCTTCTTCAGTTGCCTCGAGGAATAAGCGATCACATGCCCGTGATGCATCAGTACTTCTCTCATCCCATTATATGATGGTCAGTGTAGACTTGGAATCCTTCCTTCCAAGATGGAAGGGCTAGGATAGGTGCATAGGTAAGTCCATCCTTCTGTTCTTGGAATGCGGCATCGCACTGGGGTGTCCACTCGTACAACACACCTTTCTTTGTAAGAGTTGTGAGAGGGAGGGCTAACTTTGAGAATCCCTTCACGAAGTTGCAATAATACTCCGCAAGTCCAAGGAAACTACGCACATCCGCTGCTGACTTCAGAGACGACCATTTCTTCATAGCACGCACCTAGGATGGATCCACAGCAAGTCCAACACCACTAATCATATGGCCTAAGAAGGCAACTTCTCGGATCCAAAATTCACACTTTTTGAACTTGGCAAACAAGGTATGTTCCTTCAACTTCTTCACCACTAAGGTCAAGTGTTCAACATGCTCTTCTTCTACCTTCGAATAGACGAAAATGTCATTGATGAAGATGATGAGTGATGAGTCCAATTTATTTATGGTTTTTCAGACTCATCTGAGCTTATTTTCCTGCGTGTGCACTACTTTTTCAATCAGAAAAGTTATATTTTTGTTAAGATCTTCACTTCACCCAAAGTGCATTGAGTTATCCCTTGGGTGTGCAATTGCACATTCTTTTGTTGGGGGTAAGCACATGGTGCTCCGCATGGTTCTTTTTTTATTTATTTTATAATGTGTATTGTTGCTGGATGCTGGTGCTCCATGTTTTTGTTTTACTGTGCAGGTGGTGCGTTTTCCCAAGGAAGGAATGTAGGTTTGAGGAAAACGCATGGTCGTCCGTTTTCTTAGCATACGGTTCTTTGTGATCGTGCGTTTTAGCTGTGCCGGAGAAACGTCGAGTTGAGCTCGATGAATTTCATCGAGCTGAGTTTGACGATTCTCTCGTACGGTTGACGCACGGTTTCATCATAACCGTGCGCGAAGGAAACACACGATTTTCCTATAGTTTTTTTGTTTTTTCCATTCTGTGCATAATCATGCGATTTGTTCACGGATGGGTGGATGCGCCCGTGCGCGAGTAAAATGCACGGTTCCACTGAATTTTCCTGAATTCTAGCTTTCTATGTTTCCCCGTGCGATTTCCTTCACGCACGGGCGGAAGCACCCGTGCTTGAGTAAAATGCACGGGTCAACGCATCTTTCTCGTAGGCCAATTTTTATGTGCCAAAATAGCACGGTTCCCGCACGGTCGTGCGCCAGACCATGCGTGACTAATTTTCTGACTTTTTTCTATTTAAGTGCAGATTCCTTCCATTTTAGGGATCCGTATTCTCGACATTCTAGCCGCCTTTTAGGTCAAAGCCCCGCCTTTCCACCTCCATCCTCCATCTTCCACCAAGGAGAGAAGCTCCATCCATGCTCGCGAATCCTACCTCTTGCTGGTGCTTGCTCTCGGCCTTCTCCATCATATCTTCAGATCCATTTCATGGTTTGATGCTATAGCCAACAAGCAAAGGAAAGCTTGCAACTTTATTCCGGATCGTGACACGAAGAAGATGGGTCCATTGGGAGTTAGTGACAGCCTCCTCCACCCCGGAGGTAGTTGAGGACCGAGCTTGGATGCGGATTGACAACCCAACGATTCCTTCCACGAACCCTCGATGAGCCTTCATATTCGGTCGATCTCTTGACTTGTTCTTTCTTTCTTGCTGAATATTGCTGTTTAAATCTATTTATATTGATGATGTGCACTTTTGTTGTAAACTTTATGTGATTCATGTCTATGTGATCTTGTATTGTTTTATGCTTTAGTTCCTTGACTTGCGCCCGCATTTCCATCCGCCACCACATCCGTATTTGTTGCTCTAGCAATTACTAGAGGCATGCGTAGCGAAGAGGTGCTCTCGACCATCATTCCGCCGTTCTAACAACCTCATCCTCAAGCCTACTAGTCCATCCGCCTAGTGATTTGGTGCATAGCGGCCCATGTAGTCTTCCATCCCGCCTGGCGAAGCATCGCATAGCGGCGTTGCATATGAGTAGTTTTTAGTGCTTTATTTTCAGTTTTTGCTACCTTCAAAATCCCCCTTAGTTAACTCCGACCTAAGGACTTCAATCTCTAGTCCTCCTCGAAATTAACTCCACCTTACTGTGTTCCTTGAAGAGATCGTTACTTGGGGAAATTCACTCATTTTATATTACTTGTGCAACTGGTACACTTATCGTCTAACGCATCAAGTTTTTGGCGCCGTTGCCGATGAGTCCGATTTATATAAGGTTTTTCAGACTCATCTGGGCTAGTTTTCACGCGTTTGCACTTCACTTTTAGTTATATATCGTTCATATTTCATCTTGTCTCTATTTTCATAGGAAGTGCACACTTAGGCCCAGGGTTGTGTATTTTGTACTTTTATTATTTGTACTCCTTATTGTGCTCGTCTGGAATGTCTGCACATATCAGTGCTTGGTACAGGGTTCGTGTGCGTGTTCCGGGGATGTTTGGAAGCAGGAATGCTGCGCACGCTCACTGGATATAGTGCGCACGACCACTAGTCATGCGCCACTGCTTGTGCACAATGTTCCTTGATTTCCAGAATCTGCATGGGGTATGCGCACTATCACTGGACACAGTGTGCACGACCACTGGTCGTGCGCCACTGATCGTGTGCATTGATTCCATTTTTTTCCAAAATCTGCCTGGGTCAAACACACTACCACTGGACATAGTGCGCACGACCACTGGTCGTGCGCCACTGGTCGTGTGCATTATAATTTCTGCAATCTATAAATTCGCAGGTTCCGCCGTAATTCGGGATCGCTCATCTTTCCTCCGCCGTTTTCGTCTCCGAGGAGGGATTCCGCTGTCCTCCTTCAATCTCCACCCTAGGGAGGTGCTCCGGGCAAGCTTTCACCACCAAATCCAAGTCGGAGCTTCCTCTCGGCCTCCTTCTTCATCCTTGAGCTATAAGAAGAGCTTGACCTAGCTTTCTCCATCAAGCTAGAGGAAGTTGTGCCATCCTCCACCGGATCGTGAAACGAAGAAGACGGGCCATTGGAAGGTGGTGACAGCCCTTCTCTACCCCGGACGCAGTTGCGGACCGAGCTTGGACGCGGATTGACAACCCGACGATTCCAACCGTGAATCCTCAACAAGGCTTCGGATCCGGTCGATTTCACACACTTTTCTTCTCTTGTTGTTGATAGTTTAGTTGAACTCTTTTTATTTGATGAAGCTATGCTTAGTGTAATATACGTTTATATGTAATCATGTCTATGTGATTGTATATTTTCATTATATTTACTTGAGGTGCGCCTATTTGTCCATCCACCATCCATCCGCCCTTGCCGCACTAGCAATTGCTAGTAGCGTGCGTAGCGAAGAGGTGCTCACGACCCTCATTCCTCCATTCTCAGCACCTCATCCGCAAGCCTACCCGTCCATCCGCCTAGCGATTCGGTGCATAATGGCCCGACTAGTCTTCCATCCCGCCTGGCGAAGCATCGCATAGCGGCGTTGCATAGGAGTAGTTGTTAGTATTTTATTTTCTGTTTCCGCAATATCAAAACCCCCCTTAGTTAGCTCCGACCTGAGGAATTCAATCTCAAGTCCTCCTCAAAATTAACTCCACCTTACTATGTTCCTTGTGAGATCGATACTTGGGAAAACCCCCATTTTATATTACTTGTACGACCGGTTCACTGCCGTGATCTTTAGCATCAAGTTTTTGGCGCCGTTGCCGGGGAACACAGTCGTGTGAGTTTTTGTAGAGGAAGATAAGAGATAGAAGCCCTTTTTCATTTGTTCATATCACTTTCTTCTTTGTTTTAGTTTTTAGCATTTGTGTTTGTTTTTATTTGTTCCTATTCTAGTTTTAAATTTTCTGTAGCAGGCTGTCCTATTCTTTTATTTGTGGTGTGTAGTTAATTGTTGCTTAGAAACTTTCTGTTGGTGAATTCTTCTTGTTGCACCATGTATTCTTATATGAATATTCGTTGCCGATGGTGCGGGGATTATAGGCATGGTAGTGATGAGTGCCCCACTGAAGATTGGGAGCATAATTCTCGTGGTTCTGTGTATGGAGCACCGTCTTCCTATGGTACTTCATACACCCAACCCAGGTCTTATGGTCACTCCTCTTCTACGCATTCATCTTTTTCTTATTCCTCTCCGGTCCCACCTGTACCGAGGAGTAATGGAAAACGATGTTTGTGTTGTCGTAGCACCGACCACGTGTTGAAAGATTGCGCAGAATTTCAGCGCCAGTTGGAGGAGGATGATGAACCGGGTATCCGATTCATTCCATCGACCTCTCAATCGGCTGCCCCTTCTGATTCTGATGATATCTTCGCAGCACCACCTTGTCTATGGGGGAATGCTGTGGATATACCCATCAGACTTTCTGCTGATCGGTGTGACGACATTGTGGCATCGTCTCTCCCCATACACTCTTCCCCTCTTGTTGATTCACCCCCAGAGGAACCTGCACATATTTTCTCTGATGCTGTTGTTCCTCTGCCTTCTTTGCAAGAGTTATCTATCCCTATTTTTAGTGAGTCGGTTGATGATGTTCAGCCGGATTGTGATTCTGAGCCTGAGGATGTGCCCATGTTTGACGAGGATATTATTTTCATTAATGGATAGTATTATGTCTTGGAATATGTGGATGCACCGAGGTGTGTTGATGAGGATATCCTCTTTGTTGAGGAAGTTTCCACTTCCTTGATGGATGAGGAGGTCCAAACCACCACCGAGGACCTCGAGCTCGTGGATTCCCCTCGCCATGAGTCATATGACACCGTCGATGATCTATGTTGGGATCCTGCTGGGAGTGAGACCGGGACCACTCCCCCTATTTCTGATTCTTTTAGTTATTCATCTCCTTTATTTCTTGATCCCCCTTCTTTATCTGAGCCTGGGCGGGTTGAGTCTCTGCAGGACCTTCAGGAGGACTTGGTGCTTTCAGCTCGAGTCATCGATGGTAGCATCCTCTCTAGTGAGGAGGTTGATTCCTCCTCTGTTGAGAAAGCTCCATTGATTGCTTTCTCCTCCTGCCTTCTCCCTGTAGTAGACGATACCTTGCTAGGCAAGGATTTGTTTTGTGGTGAGAAGAGTGAAGACCAGAGCTCCTTCTCTTCTTACTTCCTATTTCCTCTACCTGTGTTGGGCAGGTATTACTATTTAGGTAGAGGGGTAACTGTTATATCGCCGTATCGGTACCCATTACCGAAATGGATATTGGGACAATTACCTGTGCATTTTTCTTTTCATAGGCCCATTAGCTAGAACCTTTTCATAGCTAAATAAGTCGTGCTGGGATGACAATAACCCCAGTACTTATCTTTTATTTTCTACATTTTCTTTTTCATGTCTATTTAGTTTTAGTATTTTTTGTAGTTTGTATATTTTTGTTTTGTTTTTGCGGAGCTCACCCCTGCAGGTATTCTTGACAACATCGCATTGGCGTGGTTGTGATTCTTCGTATGGCGGACCTGCTTCGGTTTTTCACGTGTCTTCTGGTATGCTCACTAGCTGAGCATTGGGTAACCTCTTCCCCGAGCTCTTTATGATTTTAATTTCTCTATCATATGTAGTGTAGTTTAGTTTAAGTCTGGGGGAGAGCCAGTTTTGTTGCCTTTTGCACGTGCACATCTCATATGCATACTAGAAGCTTTTATAGTTTTATTTTGATTAGTTCATTACACTGCACACCACTGCACCCACTTGAGCGCATGCTTAACTGTTAGTGTGCCGCAAGTTAAACTCATTTCTTCGTTAGATTTGGGAAAATTATGGTGCTGACATAGGATTGTGAGACAGAGTAAAATGTTGACCTTGTTGTGTTTCTAGTCAACTGCTCTCGTCTCGTGTAGAAATTCGAGTAGATTAAATTTTTCTGTATGCTTATAGTTTTATATTTTTCTATTTACGTAAAGACTTTTTATTCTACTGAAAAGTTGGTGAATCTGGTATGAATCAAACGGTAGTGTAGGAATGTGTGTAGCCGCCACTAGCCTCGTTTTGCTCGAGTCGGGAGGAAGGATTGTCTTTCTCGGTGGCTAAGAACTTGCCCTAAGATACTCTCGAAGCATAGGTGCATGGTTAGTCAAGCGTATGCGTGATGTAGGCCATCATTTTGGCCCGGTTGAGCTTTGTACCATTCATAACGTCTTGTCCTCACTAGCCCCGTTGTGCCTACCTTTCTTTTGATTCAGCTCCACCTTCATTCACCAAAGCCCCATAGCATATCCTAGTCGCACACCCAAGTCGAGTTTAGTGTTTTATATTTTCATATTGGGATGTGATGTGGTGTTATTATTTATGAAAATGTGGAAGTGCTCCCAAGTTTATATCTGCTGAATTATGCAAATAAAATGAAGAAAAAGAAAAAAAGAGAGAAAAATATTTGTAGAGAAAAAAAAGAAGTGAAAAGAAAAAGTTTAAATTGAAAATCTTTATGGAAATGTGATTATATTTGGAGTAGGCAGTGCACACACCCATTTGTTAAAAGTTAAAGTCTGGAGGTGTGGTGTACCTGCATGTATTGTGGTTAGCGGTTGGATTCTTTTTAGGCTAGCTCATTTGAGTTAGGTGCATAGCCTTTCTTTTTATCATTGTTTACCTCACCGTAACCCAAGCCCCATGATTATCCTAAAGTCCTACGGATTTGCGCTTGAGTCTAACTAGTGCCGTGGAGAGAGTGTGAACGGGCAAGCGTATGGTCCCCGACATTGGTGGATTCCTTCGGAGGTGATCCTGAGCCCCGATCTTTGGCAAAGCTCACCTTAGTGGCCTGCCTACTTTCTTCCTATGCATGACCAGTTGATTCACCGTGATTCTATTTTTGAGTAGTAATAAAATTTTGATACGCATTGTGAAAAATATAAACTATTCTGCATACTTAGAAATTTTCTCTATTGTATTTTTACGCACGCGAGCATGCGACTTCGCATGGTACTTTGTTTTTCAATTTCTTTGTTAGCTAGTAATTTTCCCTATCTGCTTAGATTTTGTTTGCTCGGGACGCGCAAGCAGTTATGTCTGGGGGTGTGATGAGTCCGATTTATATAAGGTTTTTCAGACTCATCTGGGCTAGTTTTCACGCGTTTGCACTTCACTTTTAGTTATATATCGTTCATATTTCATCTTGTCTCTATTTTCATAGGAAGTGCACACTTAGGCCCAGGGTTGTGTATTTTGTACTTTTATTATTTGTACTCCTTATTGTGCTCGTCTGGAATGTCTGCACATATCAGTGCTTGGTACAGGGTTCGTGTGCGTGTTCCGGGGATGTTTGGAAGAAGGAATACTGTGCACGCTCACTGGATATAGTGCGCACGACCACTGGTCGTGCGCCACTGCTCGTGCGCAATGTTCCTTGATTTCCAGAATCTGCCTGGGGTATGCGCACTATCACTGGACACAGTGTGCACGACCACTGGTCGTGCGCCACTGATCGTGTGCATTGATTCCATTTTTTTCCAAAATCTGCCTGGGGCAAACACACTACCACTGGACATAGTGCGCACGACCCTGGTCGTGCGCCACTGGTCGTGTGCATTATAATTTCTGCAATCTATAAATTCGCAGGTTCCGCCCTAATTCGGGATCGCTCATCTTTCCTCCGCCGTTTTCATCTCCGAGGAGGGATTCCGCCGTCCTCCTTTAATCTCCACCCTAGGGAGGTGCTCCGGGCAAGGTTTCACAGCCAAATCCAAGCCGGAGCTTCCTCTTGGCCTCCTCCTTCATCCTTGAGCTATAAGAAGAGCTTGACCTAGCTTTCTCCATCAAGCTAGAGGAAGTTGTGCCATCCTCCACCGGATCGTGACACGAAGAAGACGGGCCATTGGAAGGTGGTGATAGCCCTTCTCTACCCCGGACGCACTTGCGGACCGAGCTTGGACGCGGATTGACAACCCGACGATTCCAACCGTGAATCCTCAGCAAGGCTTCGGATCCGGTCGATTTCGCACACTTTTCTTCTCTTGTTGTTGATAGTTTAGTTGAACTCTATTTATTTGATGAAGCTATTCTTAGTGTAATATACGTTTATCTGTAATCATGTCTATGTGATTGTATATTTTCATTATATTTACTTGAGGTGCGCCTATTTGTCCATCCACCATCCATCCGACCTTGCCGCACTAGCAATTGCTAGTACCGTGCGTAGCGAAGAGGTTCTCACGACCCTCATTCCGCCATTCTCACCACCTCATCTGCAAGCCTACTCGTCCATCCGCCTAGCGATTCGGTGCATAACGGCCCGACTAGTCTTCCATCCCGCCTGGCGAAGCATCGCATAGCGGCGTTGCATAGGAGTAGTTGTTAGTATTTTATTTTCTGTTTCCGCAATATCAAAACCCCCCTTAGTTAGCTCCGACCTGAGGACTTCAATCTCAAGTCCTCCTCGAAATTAACTCCACCTTACTGTGTTCCTTGTGAGATCGATACTTGGGAAAACCCCCATTTTATATTACCTGTGCGACCGGTACACTGCCGTGATCTTTAGCATCAGTTGCCAGGGAACACAGTTGTGTGAGTTTTTGGAGAGGGAGATAGTTGATCGAAGCCCTTTCCATTTGTGCATTGCATTGTTCTTCTTTGTTTTAGTTGCTAGAATTTTTGTTTTGCTTATTTCTTTTTGCCATTTTCTGATTTTTGGTTTTAGATTGCAGATCCGTGCTATTTTTATTTTAGTTGTGTAGCACTCTTTGTTAAATTTTCTTTTTCTCAAGGTATTCTGCCGAGTGTCATCTTTATGATGCTTTGTGCCGATGCATCGATGTCATGGCTGATTTGAAAGCCGAGCATTGCATTAGATGATTCTTATGTCAAGGTGTAGGCCACATGGTGGAGGATTGCCCTCGCTTGTGGGAGCCTTCTCCCTCTGACGGCATGCGTGCAATAGCCTCCTGTTCGCGGAAGACTAATATGGACAGGCCTACCAGGGTGTTTCCTAGCACACACTGACATAGCGCACCTTGCTCGTTCTTTACCCGTTGAGATGACGGAAGAATCTTTCACTGAGTATAGATCCTTCATGGGTTCCTCCTATTTTACGAGCATACCTTGAGTGATGACGATCAATCTTTTTGTAGACAGAAAAAAGGAACAGGAATTCATGGGCGCTCCAGTAAGGGACGTAGAGATTATTCCTGTTGACGGGATAGCGTCTGCGACTGATTTTGCGATGGGTCCTGCTCATTCAGTGCTTGATTTTGAGAGCAGTTCCGCCCCTCCGCAATTTTTGCTTGAGTTTGTTACTCCTTTTTCTTGTGAGTCGGCTGATGATGCCATATTTTTGGATGATTCGGTGCCTGAGGTTGCGCCAAAGTGGGATGAGGATTCTTCTATCTCCGATGGAGAATGTGGATCTTCGGAGCAGTTTAACGCACCCCGGTGGGATGAGGAATATCCTTTATCCGATGCGGAGGTTTGTACCTTCTTATTAGATGAGGTCGTTCCCCATCACCGTGGACCTCGAGTTCTCAGATTCTGCACGGTATGACTTGTATGATACCGACGATGATCGCTGCTTGGATCTTGTTGAGAGTGATACCGAGATCACTCTCCCTTGTTCTTATTATTTTAGTTCTTATTCTCTTTTATTACTTGATCCCCCTTCTCTATCTAAGCCTATGTAGGTTGAATCTCCATGGGTATATTGGGATGACGATGTGCCTTGTGCTCATGCCATTGCCATCGCTCCCTACACATCTGTGGTTGACGACGCCTTGCTAGGTAATGATTTATTTTGTGGTAAGATGAGCGAGGACCAGTGCTCCTCATCTTCTTGCTTCCTATTTCCACTGCCTGTGAGGAGCGGTTAGTCTGGATTGGTGATGGTTATCTTGTGAATAGGAGAAGACTCAGTGTAGTATGTGATGCTTATGACTTGTGGTGACTGTAGCTCTTTTGTTGTAAGCTCTGCCTGAACTGTATGCTGATCTTGAAGCTTTGGCTAAGCTCCTTGTGGTCTAAGTGCGGTGAGCGCTAATTTCTTTGAGAGAGCGAAAAGCTACGGCTAACCATGTGGGAAAGCGGACCCGCGTCATGTGGTGCACTACTGATGGTTTGAGCACGAGAAAAGCTTACCTGCCCCTGGTTGTTTGGGAGATTGATTGGTGGCACGACATGGGGGACGCGAGGTAGACCCGGCTTGCTGTACCACAATGGTGGGTTGATCTGAATAGGAAATGCTCAAGTTTGCCATGTTGTTCTCACCTCTGAGTGGTTTGGGCGGAATGTCGCTAACATGCATGTTAGTGGACTAAGACCACCAGTAAAAAAGTTAATAACCATCACCAATTTCAATTCTCGTCACCTATCATTGTACAAAGCACCAGTTACGTTCAGTCCATAATAACAAACATACAGAAACTACACGCTCACGCTCCTCACGTGCATGTATGATATTCCTAGTGGACATTCTTGAGTTCAATTATGTTCTCCCTCCCATAAATCTCAAATCTGGCTCTGATACCACTTTGTAACGCCTCTATTCGTCAAATGGAATATAATGGTGAGTCCGGTCGAGGCCCCACACCATATATCACAGACAAACGACAGAATTACGTGTGAATATCAAATCACGTTCTAGTCGTATCCTAACTCAGAGCATTCTAGAGCAGCATTTTAAGTTCTAAGAACTCAACCACATGAATGACCACTAAATATTTAAAATCCACATTTATATATTATCCAGGAATGTATCCAACACACATACGCTCATGGCCTTAAGGCCTTACAAGTTGCTCTTTACACATATACAACTTCATACATCGACAAGTAGGCCGGCCACACATAAAATCCAAGAATTCTTCGCACGGCCTTCAAGAGTCTTTATGCAGCAAGGCTTCATTCCGCTCAATTCAATTTAACTCATCAGCACCTACAATTTAACATCCACCCCAAGAGCGGTAAACAAAGCAACGATCAGCATTAGCTGACCAATTATAACGACCCTACCACTTATCTGGGGCAGTGGTTCCTTCCCTGTATGCATTGCCAAAAATCTAGCTATCACCACTAGTATGATAACAATATCACAAAATTCGGACTCCGGCTGACGCTCCGTGCATTCAGGGAACCTTATGGCGTACCGGACTACGTGGCAACACCACCGATTATAGGTTATTAACTTATTGGCTGGCCGGTCCTAGTCCACCAATGTGCATGCTAGCGACATTCCGCCCGAACCACTCAGAGGTGAGAACCTCACTGCAAACTTGAGCATTTCCTATTCAGATTGACCCACCATTGTGGTGCAGCAAGCCGGGTGTATATCGCGTCCCCTAAGCCATGCCACCAATCGATCTCCTAAACAACCAGGGGCAGGTCAGCCTATCTCGTGCTCAAACCGTCAGTAGCGCACCACATGACGCGGGTCGGCTTTCCCTCCTGGTTAGACGCAGCTTTTCGCTCTCTCAGAGCAATTAGCGCTCACCGCACTCACACCACAAGGAACTTACCCAAAGCATCCAAGATCAACATACAGTTCACGCAGAGTTTACAACAAAACATCTACAGTCACCACAAGTCATAGATATCACATACTACACAGAGTCTTCTCCGATTCACAATATAACCATTACCATTCCAGACTAACCGCCTGGATGGGCTTCACACAACATGTCTATGCCGTACTACACATTTCCGGCTCTAGATGCAGACTTAGCAAGGAATCACTTACGTTTTCCACCTCTTGGTGGAGGATTCCATGTAGATGCATAAAGAAGGACATCGATTGTCCAAGAAGGAGATCGATACCCTTGACGATCGCTTTGGAGCCATGAACTAGCCGGATGGAAATCACCGCCACGGCTTTGCCTCCATGAATCCGCACTCATTTCTAGAATCAGCACTCCGAAGCTCATCTGGTAGCCAACTTCCTTTCCCCTTTCCTTCCTTGCTCTCTCTCTCCTTCTCTTTAGAAAGAGAATGGCTAAGATGGAATGAAAGTAATCCATCCATTCTCAGCCTTTTAATGAGTAGGGAAGGGCCGGGGCCCTTGGATCCAGGAAGAAGGAAATGAATGGCCTTGATTTCCCCAAAAATAAGCTGAACACGGCCTGACATGCCCTGTGACACGCCCATGTCACAGGCCATGTCCCTTCAACGGCACACAACCGATTCAAATCCAGAACAGTACATGACCATGTGACACGCCCGTGTCACATCCTACACACCCGTGTCACATCCTACACGCCTGTGTCACATCCTACACGCCCGTATCTAGGAGCCGTGGACCTCAAACAACACACCATCGACTCAACCCGAGCGGGACACGGCCATATGACACGCCCGTATCACAGGCCGTATGCCCTTACATGACTACAAACACGCCCTGCCGTGTATTCTTCGAGTGGAGTTTGACGACCCCGAGGAGGACAGACCCTCTGACAAGCCCGTGTCGCAGGGAGTGTTACCTCTCGAGAACCTCTCGAGTCCATTTCGTTGAGTACTCTAGAGGCTCCTCAACCCGAGCATGACACGCCCTGGGACACGTCTGTGTCCCAGGCCGTGTAACCCAACCTGAACCCAAATTGGGATTTGGGGTGTTACAACACATTCATGTGAGTTTTTGGAGAGGGAGATAGAAGGTCGAAGCCCTTTCCATTTGTGCATTGCATTGTTCTTCTTTGTTTTAGTTGCTAGAATTTTTGTTTTGCTTATTTCGTTTTGCCCTTTTCTTATTTTTGGTTTTAGATAGAAGATCCGTGCTATTTTTATTTTAGTTGTGTAGCACTCTTTGGTAAATTTTCTTGTTCGCGATGTATTCAGCCGAGTGCCTTCTTTATGATGCTTTGCGCCGATGCATCGATGTCATGGATGATTTGAAAGCCGAGCATTGCATTAGATGTTTGTTATATCAAGGTGTAGGCCACATGGTGGAGGATTGCCCTTGCTTGTGCGATCCTTCTCCCTCTTAGGGCGTGCATGCAACAACGTCCCGTTCGCGGAAGAGTGTTGTGGACAAGCCTACCAGGGTGTTGCCTGGCCCATACACTAACATTGCGCACCTTGCTTGTTCTTTTCCCGTTGAGATTACCGAAGAATCTCTCGTTGCATACAGATCCTTCATGGGTTCCTCACTCCCTTTTTACAAGCTTCCCTTGAGTGATGACTAACACTCTTGTGGTATCCAGCAAAATGAGGATCAGAAATTCATAGGCGCTCCTGTATAGGACGCAGAGATTATTCCTGTCGACAGGATGACATCTGTGACTGATTTTGTGATGGGGCCTGCTCATTCAGTACTTGATTTTGAGAGCAGTTCCGCCCCTCCGCAATTTTTGCCTGAGTTTGCTACTCCTTTTTCTTGTGAGTCGGCTATTGATGTCATATTTTTGGATGATTTGGTGCCTGAGGTTATGCCGAAGTGGGATGAGGATTCTTCTTTCTCTGATGGAGAATGTGGATCTTCGGAGCACTTTTACGCACCCCGGTGGGATGAGGAATATCATTTTTCGGATGCAGAGGTTTGTACCTTCTTATTGGATTCCCCTTACCACCGTAGACCTTGAGTTCTCGGATTCCCCACGGTACGACTCGTATGATACCGACGATGATCGCTGCTTGGATCTTGCTGAGAGTGATACCAGGATCACCCTCCCTTATTCTGATTATTTTAGTTCTTCTTCTCTTTTATTACTTGATCCCCCTGCTTGATCTAAGCCTGTGCAGGTTGAATCTCGATGGGTATGTTGGTATGACGATGTGCCTTGTGCTCATGTCGTTGCCATCGCTCCCTACACATCTGTGGTTGACGACACCTTGCTAGGCAAGGATTTACTCTGTGGTAAGATGAGCGAGGACCAGTGCTTATCCTCTTCATTCTTCCTATTTCCTCTGCCTATGAGGAGCAGGTATGATTATTTGGGCAGAGGGGTAACTGTTTTATCGTCGTATCGGTACCCATTACCGCAACGAACACTGGAACAGTTACCTGTTCATTTTTCTTTTCATAGGCCCATTAGCTAGAAATGTATAGAAGTTAATAAGTCATGTTGGGATGACAATAACCCGAGTACTTATCTTTCATTTCATGTATTTTTATTTTTCATGTCTATTTTAGTTTTATTATTTCTTTGTATTTTGTATATTTTTCCTTTGTTTTTGCGGAACTCACCCCTATAGGTATTCATGGCATATTGGTATTGGTGGGGTTGTGATTCTTCTCATGGCGGAGTGCTTCTATTTTTTTCAAGTGTCTTCAGGTATGCTCACTTCCTGAGCACTAGGTAACATCTTCTCTTGTCTCTATTTGATTTAAATTTCTATATCATATGATGTGTAGCTTAGTTTAAGTCAGAGGGAGAGTCAGTATTTGTTACCTTTTGCATGCGCACATTTCATGTGCATACTAGGACCTTTTATTGTTTTATTTTGATTAGTTCATTGCATCGCACACCACTGCACCCATATGAGCACGTGCTTAGTTGTTAGCGTGCTGCGAGTTAAACTCGTTTCTTTTGTATGATTTGGGAAAATTTTTGTGTTGGCATAGGATTGTGTAATGGAGTAAAATGTTGACCTTGCTGTGCTCCTAGTCGAGTGCTCTCATCTCGTGTAGAAATTGGAGTAGATTTAATTTTTCTGTATGCTTATAGTTTTATATTTTCTATTAGCATAAAGACTTTTTATTCTACTCAAAAATTGTTGAATCCGGTGTGAATCTGACAAGCTTATAAACTAAGGGGTCGCTTTGCAGGGCCCATCTTATGAAATGTCCCATACCAATTTATACGATGGGTGTCAGGTTTAAATGCAATGGCTAATATTATGCTATGTTATGCGATGAATCATGCAAGTGCAACACACCCACCCGACTCTTTGCACACAGACCTTTAGTTCCCCCTTTCTGGAGCCTAACATCCCAGAATACCTCCGTTGTGGCAAACGGAAGCGGTGCGTTAGGCCTTGCCAACCTCTAAACTGGTAAGTGCACTACGAGTCAGACCTATCGTATGCCTCAACTCTAGTGCACTAAGCGGAGCTCCTGCGTACTCTTTGTCGGCTGGTCCACCGGAGTTAAATTAGTGAAGTGCTAAACCACACTTGCCGAGTCAACGTATTGGCGTTGGTGCATCGACCCTACAATACCGAAGAACCACCACCTCAGAATTTATGCACATGCAATCTTGATGTATCAACCACCGAGCCAAGGCTCCCTGGACTAAAACATCCGTCAGAACCAACAATCGAGCAAAAGCTCCCCGAACTATCCTGTCTGTCACAATGATCTGCCGAGCCATCGGCTCGCCGTGCCAACCTGACCATCACGAAAACCACTAAGCCTACTGCCCGTGCGAGCCAACCTAGCTTCCCGAGACACTGGGGTATGTGAAAGTGGACCCCTAGTTGTACTAGTTGCTCTTAAACATTGATTTTTCCTATGGTTTTGGTTAGTCCAGGACTGCCCAAGATTTTCTCGGTGAAGGGATCTCACAGGGCACTAGAAACTACGATGGGCTGAATCCCAAAGCTCCCTTTCGCAAGGCACTTACTATTATTGGTTAACACCTTATTCCTGATCCCTTTTAATATTACTCCGGATCTAACCCTAGTGTGCTTTGACCTTCTCTCTCTCTCTCCACAGGAAAGATGATCTTTCATCGATCCCGAGCACCCCCCTAATCCTAGTCTACCTCGCTTTTTCCTCATCAGAACTTACAATGATGAACTCAATCTCATTTTACTCAAACCAGCTAACTATTAACCCGAACCCATATGCCCAATTCAAACGCTATCACATTTTCTGCAGTTTTACTATATGCAGACCAACCAATACTATATGTTGTGCATGATAGGAGGTACTCCAAATTTTCATCCGCAAGCCTTAAGATATTTAACGGGGGTCTATCATGATATGATTAACCTATCACCAGAAACTTATAATTTTCCTAATTAATTTGCTATTTAATTAATTTTCCCCAAAGTTAGGCCATGGGTAATTTGAACATGAAGTACAATATTTTCTCAAATAATGGCCACACAAAAATTATGAAAACTAGATAACAGAGGAATAACAGTAAATACTAGATTTCATGATTTTCCATAAAAGGTTTGTCCTGTAATAAATTAATCAAATAATAAGCCATTAAGTATGGGTAAAGAAGAAAGTACCAAAGATATCATTAGAAAATTGTAGAAAAATTACTGAATCTCAAGGATGACCAGAAAGGTCCTCTGACCAAAAATCACATTTTATCAAGCTAAATAAGTATCAAAATAAATTCAATTACTTTTACTTAGAACATAGCGCCTTGTGAACCAACCCCTACAGATAAACTTCCAAAAATTCCATAAAAATTTACAAAGCTTTAAAATGTCAATAAAGGTCTTCTTACAAAATTTCACAAGTTTCCATTGAGTGGTTTGGTCATAAAAAATTTCTAAGTTCAAGGTGCAACTTGATGGGTTGTGAATGAAGTACCCCATATAATTATCAACAATTCATATTAAAAATTTCTAGGGCATGTTATAATGTTAAAACAAAGCTTGACTAAATATCATCAAAACCCAAGGTTAGGAAGTCACATAATAAAACTCTTCAAGACAACTCATGATACTGCACTTTTCAAAAGAACAAACTTGTAAACTCATCCAAACATAATGTAGTATATTTCAGTGGCTAATATGATTAAGAAAATGACCTCTACCAAAATGTCATGCAGTCCCAGAGTCATATGAGCCACTAGATATTCCCTAAGGTGTATGGACCCAAAAACTTACCCAGTGGTTTAAGAGGTGTGCATGTGTCCAAATCCCACCATATCTCTACCTAGGGCTATTCACCACCCTAGGATCATATGTACTAAACTCCAAGTCCATGAAAGGGCATATCACCCCATGCCCTTCACAAATCCCCAAAATTCAACCTTAGGGTTTGAACTTGGGTCCTTGGGAAAATCCATCCCAATCCACCCCAAATTCCAGGTGAGGTTGTCTAGTATCACAACAAACCAGTGGCCCAAGTTTCATCCTCTATTGAGGTGATTTGACTACTTAAATCCACAAGGAACACTTTGACCTAAATACACACCTTTTGGCCATGGCTAGGGTTTACTTATTTCAAAACTAAATCATCTCCAAATGGAGTAAAAATTTACTCAGAGCCTTATAATGACCCCAAGGACCACTCACAAAAATTTGGGAGGGTTTGGAGGTACTTAGGTCCCCTAATTAAATTACCCTAGGATTATTAAATAATTCCAAAACTATAGAAAAAGTATCTCCAAAAATTTCTATTTTTGGACATGACCTAGGTACAGTAAGATTGAATCCCTGTCCAAATATAAGGTCATTTGGACCTATGGTTAAGTGGGGGCACACATTTAAATCTCTGACTAGCCCTATGTATAGACCCTACCAAAATTAGTGCTCTGGTCAAACCACTTACCCAAATATGTTGAAACAAATTTTAAATTAAATTAGACCCATAGATCTACAATTCTCATGTTTACCATATTCTCTGATTAAACATTTAAGTAGTTTTAATAAATAGAAACATTAACAGTATAATATGTGACAGAAAATCATTTATTTGAAATCATTTAATTCCTAGTAATTTAATCAAGGCGCACGAATCTTGGTGCAGAATAGGCGGCATCCAGTCATCTTCAGCTCCAGCCGATGGCCAGGATTCCCCCGACCTAGAGCTTGTTCCATCCCCAATTCCTGGACACCCGACAACCTCCCTTGCCGGCCACCGCCACCACCACCTCTGTCGAGTTGGTGGCTACCGCTAGGCGGCGGCACACCCGCCGGAGGGGCGGATTCCAGAGATCCCGACAAGTTGATTTTTTGGAAAAACCAGGGAAATTTCTTCGCCCGATCGGGCTCAATTGAGACCAATGCTTATCCCTATTGATTCCTATGATCTACCCACGAAAGAAGTAGTAAGGGAGGACATATTGGGAGGGCTAGAGGCGCGTTGATCTCTGATTTGCCATGGTGGTGGTGGCAACGATCTGGTTTCTGCAACAACATAGTAAAGTTCTTCAAATCCTTCAGGTAAAGGTTATAACCTTCTCCCCTCTGCCTGGCGATGCTTTTAAGATCCCTAATTGAGGATGGGGAAGGGTTTAACTCCAATGGCCATGAATGATCAATAATGGTTATTTTCGGTTTCAGCCATTTGAAGCGCTGATCCACCCCATTGGTCGGCCACCTCCTGAAAACACCACCCCTCCCTCCAAGGAGTAAATGCTCATCAAGGTGGGCGGTTTTGAAACCTCCATGGCCATAATGGCCATTAAGCTCCATTTTCACTCTCCTCAAAACTTGACTAATTCCTTCCTTCTCTCTGCTAGTCATCATTCTCTGATTTTAGCAGCCCCAAAATGTTTCTCTCCACTTCCTTAGACTAATGGGCCACACCACTTGGGCTTAGCCCACTTGAATTGGGCTAGATTAACCGAAGTTGACCACTTTGACCCATGAGTTGACTTTGGTCAACATGACCATTTGGGTTGACCCTAAGGGGTCCTTGGTGACCTCTTGACTTCCCCTAAGGTCTAGGAAGGGTTGTGTAGGGTCGACTTGGCACCTTGGTGGTCACTTGACCCTTAATTAGGGCACTTTTACCACTTTAGGGCTAGTGTTGACTTGGGTCAACGTAGCCTCTAAGGTTGACCCCAATGGGTCTTTGGTGACCCATTGACTTCACCTTAAGTCTAGGAAGACCTAGGTAGGGTTGGTTGGGCACATTAGGGGCATATTGCCCTTAGTTAGGGTTCCTTGCCCAATTTAGGACTGGGTTAACTCCAATGGACACTTATGACTCTAATGGACCTTGCAATAGGTTGGTGTGGTTGTGGTGGGGTCTTGGAGTCATGGTGAAACCCCATGATCATCCTAAACTAGTGTTTAGAAACTTACAATTTGCAGACCATAGTGATCTGACCTACATTCCTAGGTCCACTTGGTCTTCTTAGGCTTCCTAGGGTTTTGTCTTGACCTATTCATGACAAAACAACTCCTAGGGTCTAGTTGTATGAGGGATGTTACACATAAATAGAACTCTCAAACACTAGTAATCTCTAGAAAAGAGATGTCAAAAGAGGGTAAGTAAACATATAACCCGAGTACTTGATGTGAACTCGCAAACACCTGCTAATCATCCTAAAGAGATGTCAAAAGCATGTAAAAAACATATAATTCAAGTTCATGTGGCTAACTCGCAAATTACTACTAATATCTACAAAAGATAAACAAAAAATAGGCAAATTTAGAATATAACGTGAGTACCTAAAGAGAACTCGCGGACACTTGCTAATCTCCGTAAAAGAGAAGTCAAAAGCAGATAAATTTAAAATATAATGCGAGTACCTGAATTGAATTCATGAACAACTACTAATCTCCACAAAAGAGAAGTTAAAAGCAACTAAATTAACATATAATGCGAGTACTCGAAAATAACTTGCGAACACCTGCTAATCTCCGCAAAAATGAAACAAAAAGCATGTAAATTTAAAATATGATGCGAGTACCTACTAAGCTCTGCAAAAGAAAGTCAAATGCAGGTATATAAACATATAAGATGAGTACTCCAATATAACTTTCGAACACCTGCTAATATCTGCAAAAGATAAGTCAAAAGCACATACATAAACATATAACGCGAGTACCTGAGGTGAACTCGCTAGCACCTGCTAATCACTCCAAAAGAGAAGTCAAAAACAGGTAAATTAACATATAACTCATGTAACTGATATAAACTCCCGAACTCCTACAAATATCTGCAAAAGATAAGTTAAAACAAGTTAAATTTAAAATATAACGGAAGTAACAGAAGAGAAGTCGCAAACACTTGCTAATATCTGCAAAAGAGAAGTCAAAAGTAGGAAAATAAACATATAACATGAGTACCTAATATGAACTCACGAACACTTGCTAATCTCAGTAAAAGAGAAGTCAAAATAGGTAAAATTAAAATATAACGCGAGTATCTGAAGAGAATAACGTGAATACTTCAGGTGGACACAAGAACTCGTGAACACCTTCTAATCTCTACAAAAGAGAAGTCAAAATAGGTAAAAACATATAATGCGAGGACCTGAATAGAACTTGTGAACACATGCTAATCTCTGCAAAAGAGAAGTCAAAAGAAGGTTAGTAAACATATAATGCGAATAACTGATTTTAACTCTATAACACATACTAATCTTTCCAAAAGAGAACTCAAAAGAAGGTAAATAAACATATAACACGAGTACCTGATGTGAACTCACGAACACCTACTAATCTCTATAAGAGAGAAGTCAAAAGCAGGTAACTAAACATATAAGGTGAGTACCTGAAGTAAAATTACTAGCACCTGCTAATCTCTCCAAAAGATAAGTCGATAGCTTGTAAAAAAAACATATACTCGAGTACCTTTGGTGAAGTGTCAAACACCTACTAACCTCTGGGAAAGAGAAATAAAAAGTAAGTAAATTTAAAACTCGCAAACACATGCTAACCTCCGCAAAAGAGAAGTCAAAAGCGTGCAAATTTAAAATATTATGTAGTACCTGAAGAGAACTCGAGAACACCTGCTAATCTCTACAAAAGAGAAGTCAAAAATTGGTAAATTAACATATAACAAAAGTAATTGAATAGAATTCGTGAGCACCTGCTAATCTCTGCAAAAGATAAGTCAAAAGCAGATAAATACACATATAAGATGAATACCTGAATAAAACTTGTGAACACCTGCTAATCCTTGCTAAAGGATGTCAAAACCACGTAAATAGACATATAATTCGAGTATTAGAGATGAACACGCTATTACCGGCTAATCTCTCCAAAAGAAAGGTCAAAAATAGGAAAAAAAATTATAACTCGAGTACCTTAGATAAACTCGCGAACCCCTGCAAATATGTGCAAAAGAGAAGTCAAAACAAGTTAAATTTAAAATATAATGGGAGTATCTGAAGAGAACTCTCAAATGGCTGCAAATCTTTGCAAAACAGAAGTCAAAAGCAGGTAAATAAATATATAATGCGAGTGCCTAGGGTGAACTCGCGAATACTTGCTAATCTCTATAAAAGTAATGTCAAAAGCTGGTAAATTTAAAATATAATGCGAGTATCTGAAGAGAACTCGCGAACACCTACTAATCCCTGAAAAAGATAAGTCAAAATAACTAAAAAAAACATATAACGTGATGAACTTAATAGAACTCACGAACAACTACTAATCTTTACAAAAGAGAAGTCAAAACAAGATAAGTAAACATATAATGCGAGTAACTAAGGTCAACTCAGTAATACATGCTAATCTTTCTAAAAGAGAAGTCAAAAGTAAGTAAATAAACATATAATGCGAGTACCTGAGGTGAACTCGCGAACATCTACTAATCTCTGCAAAAAGAGAATTCAAAAGCAGGTAAGTAAACATATAACACGAGTATCTGAAGTGAACGCTCTAACACTTGCGAATCTCTCCAAAAGAGAAGTTAAAAGCAGGTAAAAAACATATAACGCTAGTACCTTAGGTGAACTCGCGAACACAAACTAATCTCTACAAAAGAGAAATTAAAAGTAGGTAAATTTAAAATATAATCCGAGTACTTAAAGAGAACTCACAAACACCTGCAAATATTCGCAGAAGAGAAGCCCAAAGCAGACAAATTTAATTTATAATGCGAGTGCTTGAAGAAAACTCATGAACACATGCTAATCACTCCAAAAGAGAAGTCAAAAGTGGGTAAATTAATATATAACATGAGTACTTGAATAGAACTCACGAACATCTACTAATCTCTACAAAAGAGAAGACAAAAATGGTAAATAAACTTATAATGAGAGTACTAAAATATAACTTGCGAACACCTGCAAAATAGAAGTCAAAAGCACGTAAATAAACTTAAAACGCGAGTACATGAGGTGAACTAGATAATACCTTCTTATCTCTCCAAAAGACAAGTCAAAAGCAGGTAATCTATCCAAAAGAGAAGTCAAAAGCAGGTAATCTCTCCAAAAGAGAAGTCAAAAGTAAGTAATCTTTTAAAAAAACTTGGGAACACATCCAAATTATCCACAAAAGAGAAGTCAAAACAAGTTAAATTTAAAATATAACTGGCGTAACTGTAGAGAACTCGTGAACGCCTGCTAATCTCTGCAAAATAGAAGTCAAAAGCAGGTAAATGAACATTTAATGCAAGTACATAAGGTGAACTCGCAAACACTTGCTAATCTCTATAAAAGAGAAGTTAAAAGCAGGTAAATTTAAAATATAACACAAGTATCTGAAGAGAACTTGCAGGCACCTACTAATCTCTGCAAAAGATAAGTCAAAACAGGTAAAAAACATATAATGCGAGTACATGAATATAACTCCCGAATACCCACTAATTTCTACGAAAGAGAAGTCAAAACAGGTAAGAAAACATAGAATGCCAGTACATGAGGTGATCTCGCTAACAGCTGCAAATCTTTCCAAAAGAGACATGAAAAGCAGGTAAATAAACCTATAATGCGAGTAACTGAGGTGAACTCATGAACACCTGCTAATCTCTGTAAAAGAGAAGTCAAAATCAGGTAAATCAACATAAAATTCAAGTACCTGATATGAACCCGCTATCACATACTAATCTCTCTGAAAGAGAAGTAAAAAGAAGATAAATAAACATATAATACGAGTACCTGAGGTGAACTCACGAACACGTACTAGTATCTGCAGAGGAGAATTAAAAAGCAGGCAAATTTAAAATAAAATATGAGTACGTAAAGAGAGCTTGCGAATACCTGCTAATCTCTAAAAAAGAGTTGTCAAAAGCAGGCAAATTTAAAATATAATGCGAGTATCTGAAGAGAACTCGCGAACACCTGCTAATCTCCACAAAAGAGAAGTTAAAAACAAGTAAATAAAGATATACAATGAGTACTTGAATAAAAATCAAGAACTATTGTTAATATCTGCTCAAAGTGATGTCAAAAGAGGGTAAATAAACATATAACATGAGTTTCTAAGGTGAACTCGCTAACAACTGCTAATCTCTCCAAAAGAGATGTTAAAATAGATAAATAAATATATAACGCGAGTGCATGTGATAAACTCATGAAGACATGCAAATATCTACAAAAGAGAATTCAAAAGCAGTTAAATTTAAAATATAACGGTAGTACCTGAAGAGAACTCGTGAACGCTTGCTAATCTCCACAAAAGAAAAGTCAAAAAGCAGGTACATAAATATATTACACGAGTACATTAGGTGAACCCAAAAAAACTTGCTAATGTCAGTAAAAGAGAAGTCCAAACTAAGTAAATTTAAAATATAACATGAACAACTGAAGAGAACTCGCAAGCACATACTAATCTTTGCAAAAGTAAAGTCAAAATAGGTAAAAAAAAAACATATTACGCGAGTATTAGAATAGAACTCGCGAACAGCTGCTAATTTCGCAAAAGAGAAGTCAAAAGCAGGTAAGTAAACATGTAACGCGAGTACCTGATATGAACTTGCTAACACCTGTTAATCTCTCCAAAATATAAGTGAAAAGTAGGTAAAAAATATAATGTGAGTACCTAAGACAAACTCGTGAATACTTATTAATCTCTACAAAAGAGAAGCAAAAAAGCACGCAAATTTAAAGTATAACAAGAATACCTAAAGAGAACTTGCGAACACCTACTAATCTCCACAAAGGAGAATTCAAAAGCAGGTAAATTTAAAACATAATGTGAGTACCTGAAGAGAACTCACGAATAACTCCTAATCTCAACAAAAGAGAAGTTAAAAGCAACTAAATTAACATATAATGCGAGTGCTCGAAAATAACTTGCGAACACCTGCTAATCTCCACAAAAGAGAAATAAAAAACAGGAAAATTTAAACTATAATGCGAGTACCTAAAGTGAAAACGTAAACACCTACTAATCTCTACAAAAGATAAGTAGAAAGTAGGCAAATTTAAAATGCAACGCAAGTAGTTGTACAGAACTCTTGAACACCTGCTAATCTCTATAAAAGAGAAGTAAAAATCAGCTAAATTAAGATATAACTTGAGTTGTCGAATATAACTTGCGAACACTTGCTAATATATGTGAAAGAGAAGTCAAAAGCACGCAAATAAACATATAACGGGAGTACCTGAGGTGAACTCGCTAATACTTGGTAATCTCTTCAAAAAGAGAAGTCAAAAGCAGGTAAATAAACATATAATGCGAGTAACTAATATAAACTCACAAACACTTGCAAATATCTACAAAATAGAAGACAAAAAGATTAAATTTAAAATATAATGGGAGTACCGGAAGAAAACATGTAAACGCCTACTAATCTCTATAAAAGAGATGTCAAAAGCAGTTAAATAAACATATAATGCGAGTACCTAAGGTGAAATCGCGAACACTTGTTAATCTCTGTAAAAGATAAGTTAAAATATAATTCAACTATCTGAAGAGAACTCGTGAACACCTACTAATCGCTGTAAAAGAGAAGTCAAAATGGGTAAAAAATATATATATATAACGCGAGTACCTGAATAGAACTCGCAAATACCTGCTAATCTCTGCAAAAGAGAAGACAAAAACTAGTAAGTAAACATATAATGCAAGTACCTGGGGTGAACTCGCTAACACCTACTAATCTTTCCAAAAGAGAAGTCAAAAGCAGGTAAATAAACATATAACACGAGTACCTGAGGTGAACTCGCCAACACCTACTAATCTTTCCAAAAGAGAATTAAAAAGTAGGTAAATAAACATATAACGTGAGTATCTGATATGAATTCGCTAACACATGGTAATTTCTCCAAAAGAGAAGTTAAAAGCCAGTAAGTAAACATATAACACGAGCTCTTGCGGTGAAGTCATGAATACTTATTAATATCTGCAAAAGATAAATAAAAAGTAAGTAAATTTAATATATAATGCGAGTACCTAAAAAGAACTCGAGAACACCTACTAATCTCCGCAAAGTAGTAGTTAAAAGCAGATAATTTTAAAATATAATACCAGTATCCAAAGATAACACGCGAACACCTGTTAATCTCTGTAAAAGAGAAGTCAAAAGTAGGTAAATCAGCATATAACATGAGTACTTGAATAGAACTCGCGAACATATGCAAATCTCTGCAAAATAGAAGTCAAAAGCAGGTATATTAACTTATAACATGAGTACTTGAATAGAACTCGCGAACATTTGCAATCTCCACAAAAAAGAAGTCAAATGCAGGCAAATATAAAATATAATGCGAGTACCAGAAGAAAACTCACGAGCACCTTCTAATTTATGCAAAATGAGAAGTCAAAACTGGTAAATTAGTATATAACATGAGTACTTGAATAGAACTCGCAAACACCTGCAAATCTCTGCAAAGAGAAGTCAAAAGAACGTAAATAAACATATAACGCGAGTATTCAAATATAACTTGAGAACACCTGCTTATGACTGCGAAAGAGAAGTCAAAAGTACGTAAATATATATATAACGCGAGTACCTGAGGTGAACTCGCTAATACCTGCTACTCTATACAAAAGGGAAAGTAAAAGCAGGTAAATAAACATTTAACACGAGTAACTGAGATAAAATCACAAACACCTGCAAATATTTGCAAAAGAGAAGTCAAAACAAGTTAAATTTAACATATAATGCGAGTACCTGAAGAGAACTCGTGAACGCCTTCAAATCTCTACAAAATAGAAGTCAAAAGAAGGTAAATAAACATATAATATAAGTACCTAAGGTGAACTCGGGAACACTTGCTAATCTCCACAAAAGAGAAGTCCAAAGCAGGAAAATTAAAAATATAATATTAGTATCTGAAGCGAACTCATGAATACCTACTAATATCTGCAAAAGAGAATCAAAATAGGTAAAAAAATATATATTACGGAATTACCTGAATAGAACTCGCGAACACCTGCTAATCTCCGTAAAAGAGAAGTTAAAAGCATGTAATTAAATGTATAAACCGAGTACCAGAAGAGAACTAGCGAACACCTACTTATCTTTCCAAAAGGGAAGTCAAAAGAAAGTAAATAAACATATAACGCGAGTACATGAGGAGAACTCACGAACACCTACTATTCTCTGCAAACGACATGTGAAAAGCAGGTAAGTGAACATATAAACGCGAGTACCTGTTGTGAACTCGTAACGCATACTAATATCTACAAAAATGAAGTCAAAAGATGGAAAGTAAACATATTACACGAGTACCTGAGGTGAACTCGTGAATACCTACTAATCTCTGTAAAAGAGAAATAAAATGCATGTAAATTTAAAATATAAGGTGAGTAGCTAAAGAGAACTCGAGAACACCTACTAATCTTCGTAAAAGAGAAGTCAAAAGCAAACAAATTTAAAATATCACACGAGTACCTAAAGAGAACGCGCAAACACCTGCAAATCTCTGCAAAAGAGATGCCAAAAGTAGCTAAACAAACATATAATGCGAGTACTCGAATATAGCTTTCGAAGACTTGTTAATCTCTGTGAAAGAGAAGTCAAAAGCACTTAAATAACCATAATGCCAGTATCATAGTTTAACTCGCTATTACCTGCTATTTTCTCCAAAAGAGAAGACAAAAGCAGGTAAATAAACATATAATGTGAGTACCTAAGATAAATCGGGAACACCTACAAATATCTACAAATGAGAAGTCAAAACTAGTTAAATTTAAAATATAATAGGAGTACCGGAAGAGAACTCACGAACGCTATCTAATCTCTACAAAAGAGATGTAAAAAGAACATAAATAAATATATAACGTGAATACCTAAGGTGAACTCACAAACACTTGTTAATATCTATAAAAATAGAAGTCAAAATCAGGTAAATTTGAAATATAATGCGAGAATCTGAAGAGAACACACGAACACCTACTAATCTCTGCAAAAGAGAAGTCAAAACAGGTTAAAAAAATATATAATGTGAGTACCTGAAAAGAACTCGTGAACACTTGCTAGTCTCTATAAATAATAAGTCAAAAGCAGGTAAGTAAACATATAATGCGAGTACCTGAGGTGAAAACGCTAACTCCTGCTAATATTTCCAAAAGTGAGGTCTAAAGTAGGTAAATAAAAATATAATGCGAGTACATGAGGTGAACTCGTGAACACCTTTTAATCTCTACAAAAGAGAAGTAAAAAGAAGGTAAGTAAACATATAATGCGAGTACCTGATCTGAACTCATTAACACCTGCAAATCTCTCTAAAAGAGAAGTCAAAAGCAGGTAAATGAACATATAACGTGAGTACCTGAGGTAAACTCACGAACACCCACTAATCTCTACAAAAGAGAAATAAAAAGAAGGTAAATTTAAATAATAATGTGAGTATCTAAAGAATTCTCACGAACACCTGCTAATCACTGCAAAAAGAAGTCAAAAGCAGGCAAATTAAATATTTAATGTGAGTACCTGCATAGATCTCGTGAACACCTGCTAATCTCTATAAAAGAGATGTCAAAAATAAGTAAACTAACATATAACACCAGTAATTGAGTAGAACTTGTGAACACCAGCTAATCTCTGTAAAAGAGAAGTCAAAAGCATGTAAATAAACATATAATGCGAGTACCTAAGGTGAACTCACTAACACCTGCTAATCTCTCCATAAGAGAAGTCAAAAGCTGGTAAATAAACATATAACACGAGTACTTGAGAAAAACTTGCGAACACTGTCTAATCTCTATAAAAGAGGAGTTAAAAGCAGGAAAATTTTAAATATAATGAGAGCACTTAAAGAGAACTCGCGAACACACACTAATCCTTGCAAAAGAGAAGTAAACACACGTAAAAAAACATATAACGCAAGTACCTGAATAGAACTCGTGAACACCTGCTAATCTCTATAAAAAGAAGTCAAAAGAAGGTAAGTAAACATATTACATGAGTACCGGATGTGAGCTCGCTAACACACAGTAATCTCTCCAAAAGATAAGTCAAAAGCGGATAAATAAACATATAACACTGTACCTTAGATGAACTCGTGAATACCAACTAATCACTATAAAAGTGAATCAAAAAGTAGTCAAATTTAAAATATAACCCGAGTACTTAAAGAGAACTCGTGAACAGCTTCTAATCTCAGCAAAAGAGAAGTCAAAAGCAGGAAAATTTAAAATATAAAGTTAGTACCTGAAGAGAACTCGCGAACAACAACTAATCTCGACAAAAGAGAAATCAAAAATAGAACACGAGTAATCAAATATAACTTACGAATACCTACTAATCTCCAAAAAATAAAAACAAAAAGCTGGCAAATTTAAAATATAAAGCGATTACCTGAAGAAAACTCGTGAACACCTGTTAATCTCTGTAAAAGTGAAGTCAAAAGTAGATAATTTTTTACAAAATGCATGTACCCGAAGAGAACTCGCGAACACCTACTAATCTCTACAAAAGAGAATTCAAAAGTAGCTAAATTAATATATAACGCGATTACTTGAGGTGAACACGCTAACACCTACTAATCTCTCCAAAAGAGAAGTCAAAAGTAGTTAAATAAACATATAACACAAGTAAATGAGGTAAACTCGCAAACCCCTGGAAATATCGGCAAAAGTGAATTCAAAATAAGGTAGATTTAAAATATAACGTGAGTACCTGAAGGAAACTCGGGAACACTTTCTAATATCTGCAAATTAGAACTCAAAAGCAGGTAATTAAAATATAACGCGAGTACCTAATGTGAACTCACAAACACTTGCTAATCTCCATAAAAGAGAAGTCAAAAGAAGGTAAATTTAAAAATATAATGTGAGTATCTGAAGAGAACTCGCGAAAACCTAATAATCTTTGCAAAAGAGAAGTCAAAACTGGTAAAAAAACATATATCGCGGTTACCTAAAAAAACTTGTGAACACTTGCTTATCTCTATAAAAGAGAAGTCAAAATAAGTAAAAAAAATATATAACAAGGCTACCTGAAAAGAACTCATGAACGCCTTGTTAACCCCAAAGTCCGCAACACGTCCAAGGTCCCAGGCACATTAGCGGCGGACTCGGTTTAGCAGTCAGCCCAGATCGGCAAAGCGTCGACATTCAGCAAGTCCCAAGGTTAATCCCCTTCGGCGGCGGACTCGGTGCTCAGTCCGCCCAACTCGGCATGCCCCAGGTGATCAGTTCCCGGGATAACTCTTCAGGCGGACTCAAAGATCAGTCCGGCCATGCCGCCGTCCTCCAGCAGGATTGCGCCTAGCAGCAGCAGATGGAAGCTCCAGCCCGCAAGCCCAGTCCACTCCTTTTGCGCAGACTGGTGTGTTCTTTCTTTTTCCTTCCCGTCACCGTTGCCCGGTTCTCCTGTCCCTCGGGAAGCCGGTTATTTTAGCCCTACCCATTTGGGCAGGCCCCATCCTATAAATAGGGGGGAGGTGGTGCACCCAAAGCAGGCTGACTCAAGTCCAGAAGCCCATTTAGTGAAAGCTGCGGACTCGAATCTCGGACTTTGCGGACTCAAATCTATCTTGATCACCATTTTTTTCTTGGTCCATTAGTAAACGGTTGCTTGCAGTTTCCTTCTCTCTTTTTCCCTTTTTACTGGAATTTGAGGGCGCATTTTCTGCATCAACATCAACACTCGACCTTCAGATCCAAGCTATCGTTGAAACTCGCGGACCGAGATGTCAGATTGCCAATTATCTCATTATTGTGCCTGTTCAGGTCGCTCGAGCACCTCCGATGACCTGCGGGACGCGCTCGAACGATGTCGGAGACAGGCCGACCAGTCCCGAAGAGAGACCGATCAGCGCCTCGATGAAATTAGCCAGGCCCTGGTCGTACTTACCCAGCGACTCGATCAGCCTAGAGCGGCCTTCGCGGATGAGGCAGTCTGCCAAACCCCAGTCCGCCAAGCACCTGCTGCAACGCCACTGCCAGCCAGCGCACCCATCCAGCCCGCAGTTCCTCCGAGGCCGTAGACCGATGAGCTTGCTCTGCTTATGGATTTTTTCCGCGAAGTAGCCAGAGGGACTCTAGCCCGTAGGCTTAACTTTACTGTGGATGACCAGGTCGAGCGGCCTCCTGTGATTTCTGCTGTAGCTCAAGCCGGGGAGTCCCCTTTTGTTGATAAGATCCGTCAGGATCAGGCTCCTAATAACTTCAGAGAACCTCGCATCCCATTTTACACTGGAGAAAAAGACCCGGTCACTCATCTCCAAGCCTTTGAAGATGTCGTAGTAATGAGGTGTTTGTTAGATGGATTGAAGTGCAAGTTCTTAGTAACCACTTTTGACGCCCAGGCCCGAGAATGGTTCCATGAACTATATCCCGGATCCATCGCCAGTTTTGCTGAGCTCCGTCAAGAGCTCCTGCTAAGGTTTGCCACTTCCAGGAAGAGGAAGAGTGGACCAGCTGCCCTCTTCAAGATCTAGCAATCAGATAATGAGTTGGTAGCACAGTTTGTGGATTGCTTCCAGAAGGAGAAACTGGGGGTCAAGAATGTGGATCCCGAGTTCTATAAAATCGCCCTAATCAACGGACTCAAGGAAGGGCCGTTGAAGTTTGAAGTAACCACCAAAGAACCGGCCACATTCCAGGATCTGATAGCCTTGGCTAACACCTTCATTGAAGGGGAGAGTGCCAACCCTTCATATGTATCCAACTTAACGGCGAAGGCCGAAAGGAGGGACACCATAAATTCCTCTGCAAGTGATCGAACGTCCAGGCCCCCTTTACTAGAGTATCAGCCTCCGGCATACAGGGGAAGAAATTTCTGGCACAAGCGACCATATCAAAGTCATCAACAGTTTCATGAGCAAAAATCACCGCTGGCCACTACCCCTGCTCCTGTGGCTCCTCGGATCCTGCTGGTTCTTCAAATTCGGGACGGCTCATTCTCAAATGATCAGCAAAACCACGGTCCTATGGAAGAGCTCGCTGCTATGGGCCTGACAGTAGATGAAGTTCTCCAGATCCTGTAGAAAAAAACTGAGTTAAAGAAAGAATTCCAGAAGGCGGAAGGAATGCCCCGAAGCTCGGATCTTTTTTCTTTATTCCACAAGGAGAAAGGGCACCCAACTGAGGATTGCAGAGCTCTACGATAGATTGTGGAGCAACTACTTGACGCAGGGAAAATGAAGGGTCTCAGAGTAAAAGAGTCCTCATCAAAGCCGTCCACCTCTAAGGGCAAGGAGGTGGCCGAAGTCTTCCGGGAGAATGAAGACATTAAGAAAGTGGGATACTATGGCAACATCAATATTAGAGAAATCATCGATGCAGACGACGTAGGTGTCCTCGGTGATCTCTTTTGCATCCACGGAGGAGTGGGTGTAGAATCAAGCAGGAAGTCTTCTTTGGCAAAGATCTCACGATATGAAGTAGCTATGAATTCCACAGCTCCACCAATGGAAATCGTTACTTTTGGTCCAGACGATCTCCCAAAGATGGCCAACCCGTTCAATGACGTAGTCGTGATCAGAGCAATCATTGAGAACTACACAGTTCCGAGAATTTTGGTTGACACCAGAAGTTCGGTCAATCTTATATTCAAAAGTGCTTATGAGGCCCTAAGGTCTGGAAAGACTTTGCTCTCCACCAAAGGGCCACTGTATGGCTTCACGGGCGAAAAAAAGAAAGTTGAAGGAAGCATTACACTCTCAGTAATGCTCGGGGGAGTGACAAAGCTTGTCATGTTTGTAATAATTGATGCGGCCAGCAGTTATTGCGCCATCTTTGGAAGACCTCTCCTTAATGAATATCGGGCAATAGTTTCCACCTATCATTTGCCAATCAAGTTCACAGCAAGGGGAAAGTAGTACCGGGTTAGAAGAAACACAACGGAGGCACGAGAGTGCTATGTCAAAACAGTCAACATGATTGAGCAAATGCCTCCCCAGGCCACTCTAGTCGCCGCCTCAGAAGAAAATGCTCTCCAAGGACAGGCCAGAGATCAGGAAGAAATCAAGGAGGGGATTCACTTGGAGCCTGCTCAAGCAACGCAAGGAATCTCAATTGGCACAGATGAAGAGAAAAGACTTACAATCCACTCAGAGCTCCCCGAAGAGGAAAAAGAAGAGTTGATCGCTTGCTTATTGAAGAACCTGGATGTTTTCGCATGGGCTGCGGAAGACATGCCATGAGTGGATCCTGATGTAGCCTTCCATCACCTCAACATTGTTCCCGACTTCAAACCTGTTCAACAAAAGAAGCGGGAGGTGGCGACGAAGCTGGCCGAGCCAATCAAGGAAGAGGTAGCGAAGCTTCTAAAGGCTAAGTTCATTCGTGAAATACAATACCCGGATTGGGTATCAAACGTTGTAATGGTAAGGAAGCCAGGAGGAAAATGGAGGATGTCTGTTGACTTTACCAGGTTAAATAAAGAATGCCCCAAAGATTGCTATCCGCTGCCTCGAATAGATGCTTTAGTAGATTCTGCGGTTGGATATCCTTTTATGAGTTTTTTAGATGCATTTTCTGGTTATCACCAGATTAGGATGCATAAGCCCGACATCCCCCATACGTCCTTTATCAGAGAAGATGGTTGTTACTGTTATCTAGTAATGCCCTTCGGATTAAAAAAACGCAGGCGCTACCTATCAGCGCATGATGGACTTTGTGTTTAAAAAACAAAAAGGAAGGAATCTTGAAGTATTTGTCGATCACCTCCTTATTAAAAGTAAAACCTTTGCTTTGCATTTGCAAGACCTCACAGAAACATTCACTAGTTTACGAAGGTATAACATGAAGTTGAATCCGTTGAAATGTATCTTTGGAGCAAATAAAGGAAAATTCCTCAGTCATCTCCTTACCCCCGAAGGGCTTGCCCCTAACCCAGATAAGGTTAAAGCAATCCTCAACATGCCATCACCTCGCTCCCCTAAAGAAGTTCAACAATTAGGGGGAAGGCTGGCAGGCCTTGGGAGATTTATTTCCAGAGTAGGGGATAAGAGTGCCTCGTTCTTCAAAACTCTTCGTGGAGGGTCCAAATTTGAATGGACCAAAGAGTGCAAAGATGCTTTTAAGCAACTCCAAAAGTAGCTCACCTCCACTCCTTTACTTCAAAGTCCTCGCACTGGAGAAATGCTATTCATCTATCTAGGAGTAGGCTCGGAAGCAATAAGCTCAGTCCCTGTTAGAGAGGAACGGAGAAGGCAATATCCGGTATATTATGTCAGCCACATATTGAAGAATGCTGAAACCAGGTATCCAATCCTTGAGAAGCTCGCACTAGCATTAATAATGTCTGCCAAAAGGCTTCGACCATACTTCCAAGCACACTCAATCAGGGTGTTAACCGATCAGCCGTTAAAAAGTATCCTTGAAAAACCAGAGAACTCTGGAAGACTAGCCAAATGAGCAATTGAACTCAGTGAGTTTGATATTTCATATGTACCCCGAACGGCTATCAAAGCGCAAGTATTTGCAGATTTTTAATAGACACAACTGAGTCTAATGCTAAACAAGCTGATCAATTCCCTCTAGGATGGACAATCTACATAGATGGTGCTTCAAACAAAAACTTCTCCAGAGCGGGAGTAGTCCTCATTAACCCCAATGGGGTCAAATTGAAACAGGCCATAAGGTCTCTATCCCAACCACCAATAACCAAGCAGAATATGAAGCACTTTTAGAGGGCCTACGGTTTGCAAAAGAGTTGGGAATAGATTTTGCGCATGTTAAAACCGACTCGCTAGTAGTGGCATCCCAAGCATTGGGGAATTTTGAAACCAAAGAACCTACCCTGAGGAAATACTTAATGCTGGTAAAAGAGGAGATTGGAAAGTTTAAGAGGTTCACAATTGAGTATGTTTCAAGAGTGTACAATGCAGAGGCAGACGAGATAGCAAAGTTCGGCCTCCCCTCGGGAGAGACAACTTCGGAGCTTTTTTACCATGCTACGAAAGAAGGGGAATTGATGAAAATAGAACAACGACCATCTTGGATGGACTCATTCAAATCATATCTCTCGACAGGAGAATTGTCGAAGGCTTTGAAAGATAAGAGAAGATTCAGAATGAAAGCAGACAACTACAAGCTTATCTCGGGAATTCTCTATAGAAAGACTTTCCTCTCCCCAATGGCGAGATGCGTATCTGAAGAAGAAGTTCCTGTGATGCTCCAAGAAATTCACTATGGAGATTGTGACAGCCATTCAGGGGCCAGAACTTTGTAAAGAAGAATATTGCGGCAAAGATACTTCTGGCCCACAATGAGAAAAGATTCTGAATCCTATGCAAAGAAGTGTGCCCAATGGCAAAAATTTGCTCCGCTTCGACTCTAATCATCGCAGCGACTTGTGTCAATCACCACGCCCTGGCCTTTCGCAGTTTGGGGAATGGACCTCCTCTGGCCATTTCCCATCGCGAGCGGACAGCGACGCTTTAACTTGGTTATGATTGATTACTTCAGCAAATGGATTGAAGCCAAGGCACTAACAAAGACAACAACGCAGGTGATAAAAAATTTTTTGTGCGGGGTGATAATTTGCAGGCATGGGATTTCGATGGCAATAATTACGGATAATGGGCCGCAGTTCAACAATGAAGAGATGAAGAATTTTTGAAAACAAGTCGGCATAGAGCTGCGGTTCTCGTCAGTTCATCATCCCAGAAGCAATGGTCAGTTAGAAGCTGCGAATAAACAGATACATAACTTGCTAAAAAAGAAAGTGCAGAATCTGAGGGGCAATTGGGCAGAGGAGCATTCTTCAGTTCTGTGGACCCTCAGAACAAC
This sequence comes from Platanthera guangdongensis, assembly GCA_039583875.1. Classification (NCBI taxonomy): domain Eukaryota; kingdom Viridiplantae; phylum Streptophyta; class Magnoliopsida; order Asparagales; family Orchidaceae; genus Platanthera; species Platanthera guangdongensis. The sequence continues at coordinate 144,061,835 of CM077163.1, read as the reverse complement.
CCCTTCCACAGCTACCGGAGAAACTCCTTTCAAGCTATCTCACGGTTCAGAGGCTCTCATCCCGGTGGAATTTGAGGTTCCGACTCCTAGGGTCTTACTGGCCAGTCAAAGTTGGGAAGACTGGCTTGAGATTAACGACAAGAATATGAGACATAGCTTGGATCAAATTGAAGAAATTGGAGATGAAGCCACTGTCAGGCCAGAGGAATTCAAGCGAAGAATGGCCAGATATTTTGATAAGAACATCAGGATCAAGCATTTTTCAGTAGGAGATCTCGTCCTGAAAAAAATTAGATGCGGCCGCAAAAACTGGTTCAATGGGCAAGCTGAACCCGAACGGGAATGGACCATTCATCATTAAGAAAGTCTTGAGGAATGGAGCATATCAACTACAAACCTATGACGGAGAAGATGTCCCCCATACTTGGAATGACGATGATTTAAAGCATTTTTATGCTTAAGCAAACACTTATCATTTGTGTTCATTTCAATGATTATGGCAATAAGAATCTCTGGCTAATAATTTCTTCGTACAGGGCACAATCACTCTCCTATCTACCATGCAAAGTAAAAAATCACCACACTAGGAGACATCGCCAAGTCCAGCTTGGACCGCCCCAAGAATTGTTGTCATTAGCATAACACCACGATGATCACGTGTTGCGGGGAGATTTTGCACCCTGTAGTGGGAGCTTGCAGATTCTTGTGCGGTGGGCTATTGGATTTTGGATCCCAGCTAGTACCTGACTCCACCTCTGCATTTTTGGAGGGACGGGGTGGTTGACAGCTCTACTAAGCTTGTAGTATACAACCCCATATTCGCTGATTCAGACGAGGAGGTGCAATGGTCGCAATTGGGCTAGCCGAAGGAGCTCCCGCCCTAAAGAAGACCTCGCCCAAGTTGGCGGGAACGTTCGCGCCGAAACGTCGAACGGAGATCAGCGGGCCAAGATCGTCGAGCGCGGCCAGCGCGGGAACGCTTGCGCTTGCGCCAGGCTCCAATCTCAAAGGGCTCTTGCCTGTAAGCAGGCGAGAGCATTCGTGCCAGGCTCTGGATAGGAGGTCCTCTGCTCAGCTCTCACCGAGTGGGGACTAGGGCCTTGGGTAAAATGTCCTAATTGCCCTCAGGAGAAATTACCCCCAGTGCCCTCAGGAAAACAACGGGACTCGGATATTGGCAGACCAACTAGGGGCTTTTCAGTAATTTCAGGTCAGCACGATGCTATAAATAGACCCATAAGGACTCTTTAGAAGGCAAGCTATCATTATCTCTCAAATTCTAGTGCTTTCTGAGGAGCTCCTAACCCAGCTTTGGTTTTGGAGGGGAAGCTCTCAGAGATCTTCCGAGTGTGAGGAGGGACCTCCCTACTGAGGCTTTGGGTCAGTCTTAGGTCCTTTGAATCCAGTCGAGGGTTGAGACTTGAGAGAAGTAGGTTTTGGCTGCACCCCCCTTTTCTTCGAACTCCCGTTGAGGTCATATTTGGCTTCAACAGTTCTGGTGCGGTGAGCATGGAAGGCAGCCGATACAAGAAAGTCTTGAGTTTTTGTCCCATGGATGGAGGTGAAGGTGAAGGGTCAGGTTCTGGAGGCTCCCCCACCCGGGGAGAGGAAGCGACAAAGAGGATGCTGGATGAATTCAGGAGAGAGGTCCTGTAGACGATCAGTTTGGCCTTCTCGGCCAGAGGCGAGTGGGCCACCCCTTAGGTCCCGATAGAGGAGGTCCCGCTCTTGGGAGAGAACGCCCCAGGACAGCACCCGGGAAAGGAGGTCCCGACGGGGGATGGCGAGCGAGATGTGGCAGCGCGGGAACTCTTCCCCGGCCAAAGCCAGCGCCCGGGCAAGGAGACGCTGACGGATCTGGGCGACAAGGAAGCGGCAGTGCGAGAGCTCTTCCCGGGGCACGGTCTCGCGGATAGGGCCAATCAGCCGAGGCCGCGGGACATACCCTATCGCCAGGCAGGAGGCGAGAGCCCATTTAGCGAGCTCATCATCTCAGCTCCGGTACCGGAGGGGTTCCGGGAGCCTGACATGTCCTACTACTCGGCGAAGGATGACCCTGTATAGCACGTATAGTAGTTTGAGGACGTTGTATCGATAAGGTAGATGACGGATGCCTTCAAGTGCCGGCTATTTGCCATCACGTTGAAGGATAAGGCTCGGGACTGGTTCCACCAGTTGCCAGCAAGATCAATCTACTATTTTGAGGATCTGCGGAGAAGTTTCATGTTGAGGTTCTCAACCTCGAAGAAGTGGAAGAAGGAAGCGGAGTGCCTGTTTGCGGTGATGCAGAAGCTGGATGAGACGCTGGGTCACTATGTCGACTGGTTTCAGGAAGAGATCCTCCTGGTCCAGGAGGTCCCGAGGTACGCACTGATGCTGGCCTTCACCCTTGGGTTGAGACCAGGATTGTTTAGCATGGAATTGAAGAGAGTGCCTCCCCTCTCCTTTGAGGAGCTCATGGAGAGGGCGGCAAAAGAGGTTGACTTCGAGAGAGCAAACCCAGCATTCGCCAGGAAGTTGGCCAGGCTGGCGGAGGACGACGTGAAGGAACCAGCAGCAGGAATACAGAAGGAACCAAGGGAACAGAGGGAGCAAATGGAAGAAAGGAGAAGGGAAGAGCCTAGAGGAGGCAAGAGGGATAGTTGAAGAAGAAGTGGGAGAAGAGGAGACTGAGAAGCAGCAAGTAGATGTGCGGGTGGTCCGGTGGGACGAGGAGCAGGAGAGCCCAGAAGGGGTGATGGAAGTAGGAGAACAAGCGGCAGGAGGAGTTGAGTGAGAGGCCCAGAGGGGCGTGGGAGTCGAGAAGCAGCAGGAGGGGCTGGTAGAAGCGATGGAGATCGAGGAGGAGGTAGAAAGGGGAGAGATGGAGCTGGATGAAGAGGCAAGGGCCTGCTGGGAGCAGTCGCGGCTGGAGCCGGCCGAAGAAGTGGTGGAGATGGAGGTCTTCACCAGCGCAGGGCGAGTACAAATGGTGCGGGTTAGCGGGGGCTTGAGTCCCGAGGCCCGGGAGCAAGTGCGGGCTTGCATTCAAAGCAACGTCGACATCTTCTCCTGGAGCACGGCGGACATGCCGGGCATCGACGCAGATGTGGCCTGCCATCGCCTGAACTTGGACCCCCGCACTCGCCCCATACGCCAGAAGATGAGAGCCATCGCCACCAAGCTGGAGGAGCCCATTCGCGAGGAGGTCAGGTAGCTCCTGGAGGCTGGCTTCATCTCGGAGATCCAGTATCCGGGCTGGATCTCGAATGTGGTAATGGTTAAAAAAGGAGGTGGTAAATGGAGAATGTGTATTGACTTTTATTTGTTAAATAGATCATGCCCTAAGGATTGTTACCCCCTGCCTCGGATCGACGCGCTGGTTGATTCAGCCGTCGGTTTTTCTGTCATGAGCTTTTTAGATGCTTTTTCAGGTTATCACCAGATCCTGATGCACCCTCCTGATACCAAGGATGTTTCCTTCATCATGAGGGAGGGATGCTTTAGTTACAAAATGATGCCCTTTGGGTTAAAGAACGCAGGGGCTACCTATCAGCGCATGATGGATCTGGTCTTCCAGGATTAGAGGGGGAGGAACTTGGAGGTCTACGTCGACGACCTAATGATCAAAAGCAAGTGCATGGATTCGCACCTACAAGATCTGGAGGAGACATTCGCCACTTTAAGGAGGTTCAAGATGAGGCTGAACCCCTTGAAGTGTGTCTTCGTGGCTAGCCGCGGGAAGTTCCTCGGGCATCTTCTGACTTCGGAAGGGGTGGATTCCAACCCGGACAAGATAAAGGCCATCCTGGATTTGGAGTCACCTCGAGACGCCAAGGAGGTCCAGCGCTTGACAGGCAAGCTGGCTGGGCTGAGTAGGTTCCTCTCCAGGGCAGGAGATAAGTGTTCTTCATTCTTTAAGGTGTTGCGGGGGAATCAAAGGTTTGAGTGGACAACCGAGTGCGAAGAAGCCTTCCAAGGGCTGAAAAGACAACTCTCTCAGGCTCCTCTGCTTCAGAGCCCAAAAGAAGGAGAGGACCTGACCTTGTACCTCGGAGTAGGAGCGGAGGCGGTAAGCTCCGTCCTAGTGAGGGAAGAAGGAAAGAAGTAACTGCCCATCTACTACGTCAGCCGGATATTGAGGAAAGCAGAGCTCCGCTACCCCATCCTTGAAAAGCTCGCTTACGCCTTGGTCATCTCTGCAAGGAAACTCCGGCCGTACTTTCAAGCACATTCGATTAAGGTGGTGACCGACCACCCTCTTCACAAGATCTTCGAAGGAGTGGAGCACTCGGGGAGACTGGCTAAGTGGTCTATTGAGATAAGCGAGTTCGACATCTCTTTTGTCCCAAGACTCTCCATCAAGGAGCAGGCAGTGGCGGACTTCCTAGTAGACTACATTGTTGAAGTCGAGGGGGGAGAGCAGCAACCTCGAGACGCATGGAAGTTGATGGTTGATGGGGCCTCGGGAAAGCAATCCCTCGGGGCACGGGTGGTATTGACAAGCCCCCAGGGGGTAACCATAGAGCAAGCGGTCATTTTACATTTCCTCGTGACCAACAATCAAGTGGAGTATGAGGCCGTGATCGCCGGCCTTCGCCTGGCAAAGGAGCTGGATATTCGGGATGTGGAAGCTTTCACTGATTCAAAGGTAGTGGCGTCGCAGATCCGGGGAGAGTTTGAAGCTCGGGAGCCTACCCTCATCAAATACCTCTCCAAGGTAAGGGAGATCATCGGAGGGTTCCGGTCATTCTCAATTCAACATGTTCCAAGGGAAGAAAGTGTAGCCGCCGATCGATTAGCCAAGTTCGGACCTTGGGGAGGAGGGACCTTGATGGAGCTATTTCGACCGGCTATCGAGGAAGGAGAGTTGATGGTGGTAGATCGGCAACCCTCGTGGGTAGATCCCTTTGTGACCTTCCTAACCACCGGTGAACTTCATGAGGGGACCAAGGTCGGGAGAAGCTTCAAGCACAAAGCAGCCCACTACCTAATGATGGAGGGGGGCCTGCATCGTAAGATGTTGTCAGGGCTCCTAGCCAGATGTGTGACCGAAGAAGAGTTCCCGAAGATATTGGGGGAGGTGCACTCGGGCGAGTGCGGTAGTCACTCTGGAGGAAGAACGTTGGAGTCAAGGGTGGTCAGGCAGGGGTAATTCTGGCCCACCCTAAGGAAGGATGCCACAGAGTTTGCGAGGAGGTGTCAAAAATGTCAGCTCTGCGCCCCCCTTCAGCTCTTGGCAGCTCAAAGGCTCCTAAGTATCACGGCACCGTGGTCGTTCGCCATCTGGGGAATGGATTTAGTTGGGCCCTTTCCTCCGGCTAGTGGGCAGAGGAGATTCCTCTTGGTCATGGTCGATTATTTCTCGAAGTGGCTGGAGGTTAAAGCCTTGGCCAAGGTCACCTCACAGGTCATAATAAACTTCGTCTGGGGGGAGATCATTTGCAGACAAGGGTTGCCCCAAGCAATAGTGGCAGATAACGGCCCCCAGTTTGCCAGCGAGGAGTTCATCAGCTTCTGCGCCAAACTTGGGATAGATCTCCAGTTTGCTTCCGTCCACCACCCCCAGAGTAACGGCCAGGTGGAAGCGGCAAACAAAATCATTGTGAACCTACTAAAGAAAAAGGTGGAGACCTTAAAGGGGAATTGGGTGGAGCAGCTCCCCTCGGTACTGTGGGCCCTACGAACGACCCCGAACACGGCCACTGGTAAGACCCCCTTCAAGCTCTCTCATGGGTGTGAGGTCGTCCTACCAGTGGAGTTCGAGGTCCGGTCCCCGCGAGTCACAGCCGCGGGCGAAGGAGACGAGACTTGGAGGTTGGAGAATGAGGAGGGGCAACGCCTCTCGTTGGATATGGTGGAAGAGCTGCGAGACGTGGCGGCTATCAGACAAGAATAGATCAAGCGGCGAATGGCCAAGCATTTTGATAAGTATGTCAGGGTCAAGCGGTTTACTGAAGGGGACCTGGTGCTGAGAAAGGTTGACGCAGCAGGAAGGTCGGCTCCCGTGGGCAAGCTCCACCCGAACTGGGAAGGACCATACATAGTGAAGGAAGTCCTCGAAATAGGAGGATACTACCTCCAGGACATGGAGGGGAGGGACCAAAGCCACACCTGGAGCGGTAATGACCTAAAACGCTTCTACCCATAAAGGGGGAAGGATGTAACCATGTATCTCAAAAATAACCTTATTATACTACATCGATTGATTTTCCCTTAACTATTGCCAAATGTTTCATAATATAACATAATTATGTGTTTTGTAATACCCCGAGCTCGGCTCGGCCCCAGGTAGACCCGCTGCGCCGGCTCTCATCTAGCTGGAAGGTCTGAAGGCTCGCATGTGGGGGATAGGTTCGTTTGGTTTGGGATATTCATCGGCACACCGAGCTCGGCTCAGCTCCAGGTAGACCCGCTGCGCAGGCTCTCATCTAGCTGGCAGGTCCGAGGGCTCGCTTGTAGGGGATAAGTTTGTTTGGTTTGAGATCTTCATCGGCACCCCGAGCTCGGCTCGGCCCTAGGTAGACCCGCTGCGCAGGCTCTCATCTAGCTGGAAGGTTCGAAGGCTCGCCTGTGTTGGATAAGTTTGTTTGGTTTGATATCTTCATCGGCACCCCGAGCTCAGCTCGGCCCTAGGTAGACCCGCTGTGCAGGCTCTCATCTAGCTGGCAGGTCCGAAGGATCGCCTGTGGGGGATAGGTTTGTTTGGTTTGAGATCTTCATCGGCACCCCGAGCTCGGCTCGGCCCCAGGTAGACCCGCTGCGCAAGTGATGAGTTGTAAATATACCTAATTTTATGTACATTACTTAAGTCGTTTTATTTAATTTTTGTCATTTCTACTTGTTTTTATTCAATAAAATGCTCCTATTTTTGTAAATATTATACTAACTTGCTTTATTTTATTTTTCAGGAAAAAAAGTCAAAATCTGCAAAAATGACATGTCACGCCCGTGACATGTTGGTCACGCCCGTGACCAGGGCGTGACAGCTCAAAAACCCGAAAAGAGGCCAATTTTAAAGAGGAAAGCCTGACACGCCCGTGTTCCATAATTCGACACGCCCGTGTCAATCCGACACGGGGCGTGACCAAGCCGTGTCCATCCCGCTCGACGATTTCAACTCAATGTTCGTCGACCCAAGAGGGCCACGCCCGTGTCTGATGTGCGACACGCCCGTGGCAGCCCGACACGCCCCGTGACAGCCTGGTCAATGTTCCGCGCTCAACGTTCGTCGAACCCAAGAGGGACACGCCCGTGTCCGATATGCGCCACGCCCGTGTCCGCCCCGACAAACTGGCGCCGGCGAATCCCGAAGTCAACATCGCCTTAAAGCGCCGAATGACACGCCCACCGTCACGCCCGTGACCCGGGGCGTGACCGCCGCGTTTTCGGCCGGAAAGTCAAATCACCGTCAAATCCGTCAGGTCGCCGAATCCCGCGGTAAATAGTGCTGACACGCCCCCCGACACGCCCGTGTCGGAGGGCGTGTACTTGGAAATTTTTGCCTATAAAAAGGCAGCTGCTGTATGAGTTAAGGGTTCCCAAAATCCGAACCATTTTGATGTATTAGGGCTGCTGTTGGAGTCGCTTTAGTGCTATGTAAGGATCCCCCCTCCCTCTCCTTTTTAAGTTTGTATGTTTGAACTCTTGTAATCCCTTTCTTTTGTAATAAAAATCGCTATTATTTCATCCTACATGCTTTGAAATTTCTCCAAATAGCCTCCTTTTCATCAATCTTATATACTTTAATTTTTACTTTCATTATGCGTGTGTGTGTGTATGAGCTTAAAATTGCAAAATTATGTTTTAAAACGCAAATGTTCATGTTTTCTTTTCAATTATAACAAAATTTATAGCCGTTATTATGGCCGTTTTCATTCTCTAACTCTTTAAATTTGGTTAGACTTAGGATTTTCATGCTTCAAAATGCTTTTTTTTGAACTTGTAAAACAAAAAAAAGGTAGTTTTCATTCCTCTTACTTAGCTTTTACTTTGTTTTAACTATAAAACTATTGCTTCTTTTTAGCTTACTCCCTCTTTTTAAATCATTTTACAAGGCTATAGTAATGTATAAATTGTTATTTTTATTTTTCATCAACTTTCATTTTAAGTAGTTACAAAAAATATTTTCGCTCGAACAATTTTTATTTTCACTTTTTAAGCATTTCTATCAAAATCTAACGGTAAAAATGTAAACGTTTTAATTTTTCGGGCACTTGCCCTTCTCACTTTAATTTGAAAACTTTTTGCTCAAACAATTTTTATTTTGCCTTTTTATGCATTTCTACTGCATTCCAGCGGTAGAAATGCAGTCATTTTAATTTTTCGATAACGTTGATTTTTGCAATTATTTTAGCACGAGTGTGTGCGTGTATGAGATATTTTTCAGCTCCTAAGTTAAATTATGCAAGTGTGTGTGTGTGTGTGTTTATTTATGTCGAGTGCGTGAGTAGTTACTTTCAAGTAGAGTGCGTGTGTTGTTTTTATTTTTCCGCCTACTCATTTGAGTTAATTGGCTGGATTTTATTCAAGTAGAGTGCGTGTGTTGTTTTATTTTTCCGCCTACTCACTTGAGTTAAATGGTCGGTCTGTATTTTCAGTCCTACTCGTTTGAGTAGGACTTGTAATTTTCAATCTTTATTTTTTTCCGCCTACTCACTTGAGTTAAATGGCTGGATTTGATTTTCCGCCTACTCGCTAGGAGTTAAATGGTCGGACTGTATTTTGATGTAAATATTTAAGAAAGCCCTGTAATCGCATTTATTTTCTCCTACTCGTTTGAGTAGGACTCGCTTTCATTTCAGTCCTACTCGTTTGAGTAGGACTTGCAATTTTCAGCTTTAATTTTTCGCCCCACTCGTTTGAGTGGGACTTGCAAATTTCAATTATGCACTTTTCAGCTTTTATTTCCCGCCCCCTACTCGTTTGAGTGGGACCTGCAAATGTCAATTATGCAATTTCTCTTATGTGTAAATTAGTTTTATTTCTTCCTTTTGTTATATGTTTGAATGAGTGCGGGTGTGTTTATTTGTAATAACTTTTCTAAAATTAGGTTATTTTGTTTTGTTTTCTTATTTTCTTTATAACCTTTCAGCGAATAGTTTAGGACGCTCGCATACCCAAACATACAAGCTTTCCCCATTCCGATGAGTGGCTAATTTCTTTTAGCCCTCGGTATCGAAGAGCTTTGGGATCTAAAATGTTTTAAATAACCAAATGTCTAATTTTTCAATTTAATTAAAAACTTAAGGTTTACCCCGGGTTAACGACGCGTAGACCCACATATCGATGTGTGGGCTCTATTTCCGTTATCCATACGCTAGCTAGCCGAGAGGCCGTGCATATGGACAGATCACCCCTGGGTAGATAGAGTTCCGCACTAACCCTCGAGAGAGGAGGCGCGCTAACTCTACCGGATCGGGTTCCCCACCCAATAGCGGGGTTCTTAGCGTACTGCGGGCATTAAGGGGAATCCTTCGTCGGACGAGAGCCCGGTCGAATAGCCTTAATGTCTAGGTGAGCGATATTCCTAGAGATAGGTGAGCTCATTATTTTGAACCTCCACGGCCAAGTTTCCGCATTAATTAAATTGAAACTTTAGATATCTAGTTATTCAAATCTATTTTTAATCCTAACGCAATTCGATACCGGGAGTTATCTCTTCATCGACTACTTTCTTAAAATCTATTTTCGTTCTTATTTTACTTAAAACCCTCAACTTCTATTTCGGTAAAATAATAGTGTTTTCGGAGGAGTAGGGGTAATCAACCCGTTCCCGGGAATAATACGACCTCGGTATTCTCCCGAATATCGAGTACTACTTGCGATAGGTGCACTTGCCTACCCTAGCAAGCCCGCGGCGATCGACTCACCGAACCAACCACAGTAAGAGTCTGTTCGCGGGCCAATCAAGTTTTTGGCGCCGTTGCCGGGGACTTCTCTTTGAGTTGTTATTCCGAATCCGAACTCTATTACTTTTACTTTTATTTCTAAAAACTAAAAAAAAAAAAACTTAAAAAACTTTTCTTCAAAATCCGAAAAAAAAGAGAGTTAATTTTTCTACTTTTCATTCGGGTGTATGACCCGTGGACAGCCTTCGGAGTCCGAAAATTTGGATTTCGATCCTGAGATCGAACGCTCTCTTGCGCGTATTCGGTCTCAACGCCGAAATCCCTCTTTGGATCCCGCAGAATCCATCGGAGAACCCTCTGCCGTTCCTATGGCCGACCCCAATCCGAACGCGGCCCTTGAGCGTACAATGTCATATTACGCCCGGCCAAATTTGGACGATACTGGGTCCAGTATTGTCCGCCCGACGGTGGCGAACAATAATTTTGAGATCAAATCGAGCGTTATCCAAATGATCCAAAATGCCGTGCAGTTCGATGGACAGCCGGATGAGGACCCGAACGTTCATTTGTCTAGTTTTTTGGAGATTTGCGACACTTTTAAGATTAATGGCGTCACTGATGACGCCATTCGTTTGCGCCTTTTTCCATTCTCCCTCAGATCCAAAGCTAAGGCGTGGTTGAATTCCCTCCCACGAGGATGTATCACCACCTGGGCCGAGCTTGCGGAGCGGTTCTTAACGAAGTATTTTCCGCCTGCCAAAACTGCAAAGTTACGGGCGGACATTTCTTCGTTCGTGCAGAACGATTCTGAGTCTCTTTTTGAGACTTGGGAGCGCTTTAAAGAATTCCTCCGCAAGTGTCCGCACCACGCGCTGCCTGCGTGGTTGTAGGTCCAAATCTTCTACAATGGGCTTAATTATCAGACGCGTCAAATGATTGACGCGGCTGCCGGGGTACCTTGAATAATAAGACCCCGAGGCTGCCCAAGCTCTTATTGAAGAGATGGCTATGAACGCCTACCAATGGAACGTCCCTCGGGGACGTCCCAAGCAGGCGGCCGGCCTCTTCGAAGTGGATGCCACTGCCCACTTAGCCCTTCAAGTTGAAAGGCTGACAAAGCAGGTGGCGGAGATGTCTGCTGCCTCCACCACTCCTCCTTGGGCGATTCCCCTAATGCCGGCGTAGCAAATGAATTCGTAGACTACGTGGGAAATGCTGGCGACCTTCCTTCAACCCCAATAACAACCCTTATAGCAATAACTATAATCCGGGTTGGAGGAACCACCCCAACTTCTCATGGAGCAATCCGAATAATGCGCAGCGCCCCCCCAATTCTTTCGCGCCTGGATTTCTGCCGCCTCCCCCTCTTCCAAACCCTCCCCGATGGAGGATAATTTTTCTAAATATATAGCATCCAACGAGTCAAATATCCGGAACATCACCGGATCGCTAAAAAACTTAGAACTCCAGGTTGGACAGCTAGCGCGAATGATGTCCGAGCGCGCGCTCGGGGCACTGCCGGGAAACACGGAGCCCAATCCGCGGGAAATATCAACGCTATAACCCTCCGTAGCGGAAAGGAGGTGATCGATCCAAAACGGACCGATCCTCAGGTACATATTTCACCTCCGACCCCTCTTCCCCCTTCTTTGATTTCGCCGCCTTTACAAATTTTAAATGAAAAAATTATTAAAACGCCCTTGCCGTATCCGCATAAACTTAATAGTGAGCGTAAGGACGCGCAATTTGAAAAATTTATTTTATTATTAAAACAAATTCATATTAATGTTCCCTTCTGCGAGGCACTCTCTCAGATGCCTAAATATGCGAAATACCTAAAACAACTTCTTTCCAATAAACAAAAATTAGAACATATTTCGCATATTTCTCTTAATGCTGACTGCTCAGCGGCTCTTACTAATAAATTGCCCCTAAAAAGAAATGACCCGGGACGGTTCTCCATCCGTGCCTTTTTGGCAATATATTAGTAAAATACGCTCTTGCAGATTTAGGCGCGAGCATTAATTTGATGCCGTTCTCGCTCTTTCAAAAATTAGGTTTGGGCACTCCGGCCCCTACTAAAATGCGAATCCAACTAGCGGATCGCTCGGTTAAGTTTCCCGTCGGGGTAGTGGAGGACGTACTTGTCCGAGTTGATAAGTTTATCTTTCCGGTAGACTTCGTCATCTTGGACATCGAGGAGGACACTGATGTACCAATTATACTCGGTCGCCCTTTTCTCGCCACCTCCCGCGCATTAATTGATGTCAGTAACGGTCGTCTCCTCCTTCGGGTAGGAGATGACGAAGTTACTTTCTCTATTAATCCCTCCATAGGAGACTCGTCATCGAGCGATGACTTTTGTTATAATTTAGACACATATCTCGGAGATTGTTCTTCCCCTATTTTTGAGTCTACGTTTTTAAACGACGATCTTTTTGCGCTCGAAAATTTTAACTGCGACGAGGATACGTCTATAGACTTGCCTTTCGAACCAATTGGTAAGAAAGACATAGGAATTAAAACCTCGTTAGAAGAACCGCCCTGCCTTGAACTCAAACCTCTACCCGATTCACTCAAATACGCCTTTTTGGGGAAAGATGATACACTCCCTGTTATCATTTCTTCGCATTTGAGCGAATCGGAGACTTCCGATTTATTGGGAGTTTTGCTTAAACATCGCCACGCAATTGCTTGGCAAATTTCTGATCTCAAAGGGATTAACCCGTCTTTCTGCACCCATAAGATTTTTCTTCTAGATAATTGCCGCAAAACTATTCAGCCGCAGCGACGTCTTAACCCAAACATGAAAGACGTCGTTAAGGCCGAAATTATTAAATTATTAGATGCAGGGATTATTTATCCCATATCGGATAGTACGTGGGTTAGTCCCATTCACGTGGTGCCCAAAAAGGGCGGTCTTACCGTAGTGGAGAATGAGCACAATGAACTCGTCCCAACTCGTACTGTTACGGGATGGCGGGTGTGCATCGATTATAGAAAACTAAATGACGCCACCCGTAAGGATCATTTCCCACTACCATTTTTAGACCAAATTTTAGAGCGTTTGTCCGGTCATCCGTATTTTTGTTTTCTCGATGGATTATCGGGGTTTTTCCAAATCCCCATTTCCCCCGATGACCAAGAGAAAACAACTTTTACCTGCCCGTTTGGTACCTTCGCATATCGAAGAATGCCATTTGGCCTTGCAACGCGCCTGCTACATTCAAAGATGTATGCTAGCGATCTTTGGCGAGCTGGTAGGAGACATTATGGAAGTCTTTATGGATGACTTCTCTGTTTTTGGAAGCTCTTTCCCGTCCTGTCTTCATAATTTAGACCGTGTCCTTCAGCGATGCGAGGACACGCATCTTGTTTTAAATTGGGAAAAATGTAACTTTATGGTTCGAGAAGGTTTGGTTCTCGGCCATATGATTTCGTCTAAGGGGATGGAGGTCGATAAGGCCAAAGTTGAAATTATAGAAAAACTTCCCCCGCCTTCCAACGTTAAATCTATTAGGAGTTTCTTAGGGCACGCGGGCTTTTATAGGCGTTTTATTCAAGATTTTTCAAAAATAACAAAGCCGCTTACTCGCCTCCTGGAAAAGGAATCAAATTTTGTCTTTGATAACGAATGCGAGTCTGCATTTAATTTCATAAAACAAAAACTTATCAATTCACCTATTTTAGTGGCGCCCGATTGGACCCTTCCGTTCGAGATTATGTGCGACGCTAGTGATATTGCTGTAGGAGCCGTTCTTGGCCAACGTATAAACAAATATTTTCATCCTATTTACTACGCTAGCAAGACCCTCACTTCCGCACAAGGAAATTATACGACAACGGAAAAGGAACTTTTAGCCGTCGTATTTGCTTTCGATAAGTTTCGCTCGTATATAACGTTATCCAAAGTTATCGTATTTACCGACCATTCCGCCTTAAAATATTTGTTAGCAAAAACGGACGCCAAACCCCGCCTTCTTCGATGGATCCTCCTCTTGCAGGAGTTCGATTTAGAGATCCGGGATAAGAGGGGCGCGGAAAATTTAGCCGCCGATCACCTCTCCCGCTTAGAAAATCCCACTGCGGAAGCGCTCGTCGAATCTGACATAAATGATAGATTCCCCGAGGAACGCCTCCTAGCCATAACTACTAGTTCTTCTTCCCCGCCTTGGTTCGCAGATTTTGCAAACTATTTAGTTGCGAGGGTACTTCCAAAAGACTTTTCAAGCCAGCAAAAGAAGAAATTCTTTTCTGACTTGAAATATTTCTTTGGGAGGACCCTTTCCTTTTTCGTTTCTGCGCGGACCAAGCAGTCCGAAGATGTGTCGCGGGTGTGGAGTGCACGCAAATCCTTAGGCACTGCCACGAGGGTCCGGCTGGTGGGCATTATCAAGCTAACCGGACCGCGCGGAAGGCGCTAGAGGCGGGCTTCTTTTGGCCCACTCTATTCAAAGACGCTCACAATTTTGTGCGCGCATGCGATAGCTGTCAGCGGTCGGGTAACATCTCTCGTCGCGACGAGATGCCCCAAAACATGTTTTTAGAATGCGAAGTCTTCGATTTATGGGGCATAGATTTTGTTGGCCCCCTACCTCCGTCTTTCAAAATATGTATATTTTAGTAGCAGTCGACTACGTATCGAGATGGGCGGAAGCGCAAGCTCTCCCCACCAACGATGCGCGAGTCGTCGTTACATTTCTTAAAAAGCTATTTTCTCGCTTCGGCACTCCGCGCGCTATTGTAAGTGATAGGGGACGCATTTCTGCAACACCCAGATGGCTAAGACGTTAGCTAGATACGGCGTCACGCACAAACTTGCCACCCCCTACCACCCGCAAACTAGTGGCCAAGTAGAGGTAGTAAATCGGGAGATAAAGCGCATATTAGAGAAAACCGTTTCACTTAATAGGAAAGATTGGTCCATCAAGCTCGACGATGCGTTGTGGGCTTATCGTACCGCATACAAAACCGCAATTGGTTGTACGCCGTATCGATTAGTGTATGGCAAAGCGTGTCATCTACCCGTAGAATTAGAACATCGCGCACTTTGGGCTTTAAAACTTTTAAATCTCGACGCTAACTTAGCCGCCCAAAATAGAAAACTGCAACTAAACGAGCTCGATGAATGGCGTGCCAACGCTTACGAGAGCAATAAGTTCTATAAGGAGCGTTCTAAGTTTTATCACGACCGAAAACTCAAGCCCCCAAAAACTTTTTCTCCGGGCAATCTTGTCCTTCTTTATAACTCACGACTTAGACTTTTCCCCGGGAAACTTAGATCACGTTGGTCCGGCCCCTTCAAAGTTGAAGAGGTTTGGCCTTATGGGACCGTACTCGTCTCCCACCCGGATAAAGGCTCGTTTAAAGTGAACGGTCATCGCTTAAAATTATACATAGCAGGCGATCCTGTGGACGGTAATTTCGAATCCATAACCCTCCTAGATATATAAACCGCCAACATAGTCAAGCTACGTGACTATAAACAAAGCGCTCCTGGGAGGCACCCCACGTTTATCTTTTTTGCTATCTCTTTACCTTTTTCTTTGCTCTCTTTCTTCCTCATGCAGGGTTCCTAAACTGCGCCTTTCCCACCTCCTATCAGGGAAGCTTCTCCCCCCCCCCATTTCTTTCTTTTCTTTGTATATATTCTCTTACCTGTTTTGTTCCGCATACTTACGTTACAACATTGGGGACAATGTTGGACTTAAGTATGGGGGTGTTTTCTCGCTTTCTTTTTCATATTTCTATTTTCTGCACTGTCTTTATATTTTCTGCACTTTAAACATAAAAATATATATATAAAAAAAAAAACTATAAAAATAACAAAAACTTCAAAAAAAATTCATAAAACCAAAAATAACAAAAACTTCAAAAAAAAAAATTTGAAAATGAAAACAAAATCCCAAAAACCTAAATTATTTATTTTCTGTCTTTAAAATGTTTTTGTCTTATGTCTTTTAAAGCAAAAATCCCAAAAAACACAAAAAATTATAAAACAAAAACTTCAAAAAACAAAAAAAAAACACAAAAAAAAACAAAAAAAAAAATTCATAAAACCAAAATTCCAAAAACATGTTTAGTTTCATTTTGTAAAAATCTGTGTAAATATTTTTGTAAATAATCTTCTCTCTCCCCATTCCTATTCTCTCTCATACCATCTCTTTTTCTCCCACTTTCCGCAAAACCTTAAAAATCTAAAAAAGATAATAAGTTCACTAATCACAAAAAAAATTATAAAAACAAAAAAAACTCTAAAACAACAAAAAAAATATTTTGAAACAAATAAATCAAATATACCATCCTTAATTTTCTTGCTATCCAAAAATTTTGCTTTGAATTTATTTATATGTGAATTTTATTAATTCTTTGTTTGTTATTCGTTTGTTAATTATTGATTGAAAAATTTAAATATTCGGGGTTAAGTTTTAAAGAATTCATTATGCTTTGTTAAAAATAGCGACCTCGTTTTAGGCACTACTTCTAATTTTTCATTAATAGGAGCACGTGTATTATGTTAGAAAATAACGATTATAGGATTCAATTATGTTTACTTTTAGCTTTCTGAAAACTTGGAACTTACAATTTATTAAGGTTGCTCTCAAAATTGTTTTTTAATAAAAAAATCTAGTTTTCTTTTCTCACCGTCCTTATCATGACTGACTTGGCATGATAAAATTGTTATCCTTAAAAGATCCTATGTCAATGGGAATAAGATTTCGTTCCGTAAACATAGGCACCCAATAGATTAAAAGATTATATGCTATGGAGTAAGAGGATAAAATTCATTACTCCTACACATATACATTGGGTTAACATTTATTTTGAAGTTGAAAAAAAAATCGATATTAGGAAAATAAGATTTCGTTTTCCTAATAATCCAAAAAAAAAAACATGGAGGTTCGAGAAAAAATTACCTCGCCTCAAACATCAAAAACCTCTTCATTAACCAACATCATTGCCAATTTCATGATTCTAGATTTAATTCAAAAATCGTTTTGAGAGCATAATTTGTAAATTGCATTATTTCCAGTAAAACTCCTATAGGCTAAAAGTTCATATAATTCCAAACTATTCTTGTTAATCTAACCTTTACAATTATTGCTTTCTATTTGATTATATCAAGAAGTCTTTTGGCCGAAACTTTTGCGCTATTTAAATCATCTTCATAATTTTAGGACTTAACTCTTACGCCCCGTTTATTTATTTAGATCTCTCTTATAATTGATTAAGCGGTAGCTAAACTTAGAGTTTTTTTATTCCTTATAAGTTCATATCAAACTTTTGCTCTGGAATAGCAAAAGCTTAAGTATGGGGGTATTTGATGAGTTGTAAATATACCTAATTTTATGTACATTACTTAAGTCGTTTTATTTAATTTTTGTCATTTCTACTTGTTTTTATTCAATAAAATGCTCCTATTTTTGTAAATATTATACTAACTTGCTTTATTTTATTTTTCAGGAAAAAAAAGTCAAAATCTGCAAAAATGACATGTCACGCCCGTGACATGTTGGTCACGCCCGTGACCAGGGCGTGACAGCTCAAAAACCCGAAAAGAGGCCAATTTTGAAGAGGAAAGCCTGACACGCCCGTGTTCCATAATTCGACACGCCCGTGTCAATCCGACACGGGGCGTGACCAAGCCGTGTCCATCCCGCTCGACGATTTCAACTCAATGTTCGTCGACCCAAGAGGGCCACGCCCGTGTCTGATGTGCGACACGCCCGTGGCAGCCCGACACGCCCCGTGACAGCCTGGTCAATGTTCCGCGCTCAACGTTCGTCGAACCCAAGAGGGACACGCCCGTGTCCGATATGCGCCACGCCCGTGTCCGCCCCGACAAACTGGCGCCGGCGAATCCCGAAGTCAACATCGCCTTAAAGCGCCGAATGACACGCCCACCGTCACGCCCGTGACCCGGGGGCGTGACCGCCGCGTTTTCGGCCGGAAAGTCAAATCGCCGTCAAATCCGTCAGGTCGCCGAATCCCGCGGTAAATAGTGCTGACACGCCCCCCGACACGCCCGTGTCGGAGGGCGTGTACTTGGAAATTTTTGCCTATAAAAAGGCAGCTGCTGTATGAGTTAAGGGTTCCCAAAATCCGAACCATTTTGATGTATTAGGGCTACTGTTGGAGTCGCTTTAGTGCTATGTAAGGATCCCCCCTCCCTCTCCTTTTTAAGTTTGTATGTTTGAACTCTTGTAATCCCTTTCTTTTGTAATAAAAATCGCTATTATTTCATCCTACATGCTTTGAAATTTCTCCAAATAGCCTCCTTTTCATCAATCTTATATACTTTAATTTTTTACTTTCATTATGCGTGTGTGTGTGTATGAGCTTAAAATTGCAAAAATTATGTTTTAAAACGCAAATGTTCATGTTTTCTTTTCAATTATAACAAAATTTATAGCCGTTATTATGGCCGTTTTCATTCTCTAACTCTTTAAATTTGGTTAGACTTAGGATTTTCATGCTTCAAAATGCTTTTTTTTGAACTTGTAAAACAATAAAAAAGGTAGTTTTCATTCCTCTTAACTTAGCTTTTACTTTGTTTTAACTATAAAACTATTGCTTCTTTTTAGCTTACTCCCTCTTTTTAAATCATTTTACAAGGCTATAGTAATGTATAAATTGTTATTTTTATTTTTCATCAACTTTCATTTTAAGTAGTTACAAAAAAATATTTTCGCTCGAACAATTTTTATTTTCACTTTTTAAGCATTTCTATCAAAATCTAACGGTAAAAATGTAAACGTTTTAATTTTTCGGGCACTTGCCCTTCTCACTTTAATTTGAAAACTTTTTGCTCAAACAATTTTTATTTTGCCTTTTTATGCATTTCTACTGCATTCCAGCGGTAGAAATGCAGTCATTTTAATTTTTCGATAACGTTGATTTTTGCAATTATTTTAGCACGAGTGTGTGCGTGTATGAGATATTTTTCAGCTCCTAAGTTAAATTATGCAAGTGTGTGTGTGTGTGTTTATTTATGTCGAGTGCGTGAGTAGTTACTTTCAAGTAGAGTGCGTGTGTTGTTTTTATTTTTCCGCCTACTCATTTGAGTTAATTGCTGGATTTTATTCAAGTAGAGTGCGTGTGTTGTTTTATTTTTCCGCCTACTCACTTGAGTTAAATGGCCGGTCTGTATTTTCAGTCCTACTCGTTTGAGTAGGACTTGTAATTTTCAATCTTTATTTTTTTCCGCCTACTCACTTGAGTTAAATGGCTGGATTTGATTTTCCGCCTACTCGCTAGGAGTTAAATGGTCGGACTGTATTTTGATGTAAATATTTAAGAAAGCCCTGTAATCGCATTTATTTTCTCCTACTCGTTTGAGTAGGACTCGCTTTCATTTCAGTCCTACTCGTTTGAGTAGGACTTGCAATTTTCAGCTTTAATTTTTCGCCCCCACTCGTTTGAGTGGGACTTGCAAATTTCAATTATGCACTTTTCAGCTTTTATTTCCCGCCCCCACTCGTTTGAGTGGGACCTGCAAATGTCAATTATGCAATTTTCTCTTATGTGTAAATTAGTTTTATTTCTTCCTTTTGTTATATGTTTGAATGAGTGCGGGTGTGTTTATTTGTAATAACTTTTCTAAAATTAGGTTATTTTGTTTTGTTTTCTTATTTTCTTTATAACCTTTCAGCGAATAGTTTAGGACGCTCGCATACCCAAACATACAAGCTTTCCCCATTCCGATGAGTGGCTAATTTCTTTTAGCCCTCGGTATCGAAGAGCTTTGGGATCTAAAATGTTTTAAATAACCAAATGTCTAATTTTTCAATTTAATTAAAAACTTAAGGTTTACCCCGGGTTAACGACGCGTAGACCCACATATCGATGTGTGGGCTCTATTTCCGTTATCCATACGCTAGCTAGCCGAGAGGCCGTGCATATGGACAGATCACCCTGGGTAGATAGAGTTCCGCACTAACCCTCGAGAGAGGAGGCGCGCTAACTCTACCGGATCGGGTTCCCCACCCAATAGCGGGGTTCTTAGCGTACTGCGGGCATTAAGGGGAATCCTTCGTCGGACGAGAGCCCGGTCGAATAGCCTTAATGTCTAGGTGAGCGATATTCCTAGAGATAGGTGAGCTCATTATTTTGAACCTCCACGGCCAAGTTTCCGCATTAATTAAATTGAAACTTTAGATATCTAGTTATTCAAATCTATTTTTAATCCTAACGCAATTCGATACCGGGAGTTATCTCTTCATCGACTACTTTCTTAAAATCTATTTTCGTTCTTATTTTACTTAAAACCCTCAACTTCTATTTCGGTAAAATAATAGTGTTTTCGGAGGAGTAGGGGTAATCAACCCGTTCCCGGGAATAATACGACCTCGGTATTCTCCCGAATATCGAGTACTACTTGCGATAGGTGCACTTGCCTACCCTAGCAAGCCCGCGGCGATCGACTCACCGAACCAACCACAGTAAGAGTCTGTTCGCGGGCCAATCAGCAAGCTCTCATCTAGCTGGCAGGTCCGAAGGCTCGCCTGTGGGGGATAGGTTTGTTTGGTTTAAGATCTTCATCGGCACCCTGAGCTCGGCTCGGCCCCAGGTAGACCCGCTGCGCAGGCTCTCATCTAGCTGGTAGGTCCAAAGGCTCGCCTGTGGGGGATAGGTTTGTTTGGTTTGAGATCTTCATCGATACCCCGAGCTCGGCTCGGCCCCAGGTAGACCCGCTACGCAGGCTCTCATCTAGCTGGCAGGTCCGAAGGCTCGCCTGTGGGGGATAGGTTTGTTTGGTTTGAGATCTTCATCGACACCCGAAGCTCGGCTCGGCCCCAGGTAGACCCGCTGCGCAGGCTCTCATCTAGCTGGTAGGTCCGAAGGCTCGCCTGTGTGGGATAGGTTTGTTTGGTTTGAGATCTTCATCGGCACCCCGAGCTCGGCTCGGCCCCAGGTAGACCCGCTGAGCAGGCTCTCATCTAGCTTGCAGGTCCGAAGGCTTGCCTGTGGGGGATAGGTTTGTTTGGTTTGAGATCTTCATCGGCACCCCGAGCTCGGCTCGGCCCCAGGTAGACCCACTGCGCAGGCTCTCATCTAGCTAGTATGTCTGAAGGCTCGCCTGTGGGGGATAGGTTTGTTTGGTTTTAGATCTTCATCGGCACCCCTAGCTCGGCTCGGCCCCATGTAGACCCGCTGCGCAGGCTCTCATCTAGCTGGCAGGTCCGAAGGCTCGCCTGTGGGGGATAGGTTTGTTTGGTTTGAGATCTTCATCGGCACCCCGAGCTCGGCTCGGCCCCAGGTAGACCCGCTGCGCAGGCTCTCTTCTAGCTGGCATGTCTGAAGGCTCGCATGTGGGGGATAGGTTTATTTGGTTTGGGATCTTCATCGGCACCCCGAGCTCGGCTCGGCCCCAGGTAGACCAGCTGCGCAGGCTCTCACCTAGCTGATAGGTCCGAAGGCTCGCCTGTGGGGGATAGGTTTGGTTGGTTTGAGATCGTCATCGGCACCCCGAGCTCGCCTCGGCCATGGGTAGACCCGCTACGCAGGCTCTCATCTAGCTGGCAGGTCCGAAGGCTCGCCCTGTGGGAGATATGTTTGGATTGCACAAGGCAGGAAGTGCACCAGGAACACGAAATGAAAAGAGGTGAAGATAAGAGAGGTCTCGGCGAGAATTTATCTCGGCAAGGAGACCCCCATCAAGGAGGCCTTGTGGAAGGAGACTTTCGGCGAGAAGGCACCTAATAATATTCTTGGACAGAGAGGCGGAAGCATTATGCGGCAGCCGTGTACGGTTCGCCCAACCTGAAGGAAGATGGCCCCGTCTCAAGGGATCGTGAGCCATGTTCCCGGCAGATAGTTTGCGCCAGGTTCCCGTCTATTCATCGCTAAGGGAGGCTACCCTACGGAGGCCGGGGGCCTCGGCGGAAGCATACAAAAGAAACACTCAGCCACAACAATTACTTCAAGCACATTCACAATAACAGGACGAGGCATTTACAATGAAAACGTTTGCAATAAAAATATTATATAAGTACAAGCTTAGAGCGTCTCGCGCTTTACATTGAGGCGAAAAGAAAAGAAAAAGGGGCCCCTCAAGGAGACAAGCGTACCCCTCAGAGCTCCCTCTTGAGCTCCCGCTGGAGCTTTCGCCGGAGCTCTCCCCGGAGGTCTCGCCACCCCCAGCAGGGGATTTCGGGACATCTGAGGGTGGGGTATCAGGGGCGCCCCGGGGCTTTGGAATGGGCTCAAAGAGCCAGGGAACGAGCTGTTCGGCGGTGATGTTTTTGCCCCTCCCATCCCAGCAGTTGACGTCTCGCAGCATCTCCAGCGTCAACCTGACTGTAGCCTGCGCGTTGGCCTGGAGCAGCTAGTCGACGTCATAGACCGAGTAGTACCGACTCTTCAGTCTCTCGTCCAGTGGGGGGGCCGCACTCGCCTCCAGGCGCACAATCTGCTCCCTCAGGAGGATGTTGTCGTATCGAGCTTGGGATAGCTCCTCGCGAAGCGTGGCTTGGGCGGAATCCTGAGCAGCAAGAGGTTAGCATAAAAGAGAAGAGTTAAAGTAGCGAGAGCAAGCGCTGTGAAAGATCTCGCTTACCCCTTCTGCCTGGCGCGAAGATAACAGTTGCTGGGCCTCGGCCAACTCCTTAGCCAGAGTGGCCGCCTGAGCCACTGCATCATCCCTAGCCTTGAACATATCCTGAAAATTGCGGTCTATTGTGATGCTCCGGCGAGCACACATGTGCGCAAGATCCAGCCCGCGCATCAGGGCGCGAGTAGAATCGTAAGCCAGCAGCCGGGTCGACATCCTGTCATAGACACTGACATCCTCCCGACTGTAGAGGCAGTAACCTAAGGCGAAAGCCTCGCCGGTAACCTCGTCTCGCTCTGCCCAGCTTGGTAAGAGGGATGAGATCGAGACCTTGTTGGCGTCGGGATCCCATTGTAGCAGCGGCTTGTTCTCCGCGTCCAATCACCTCATGCCGAGACCATAATTACGATGGCCCCGCGGCACCGCTCCAGACAGAGGCTGGCCGGAGGTCCCGGCGGCGGCACCCTCGCCCTCTGTAGCACCAGGGGCCTAAGGGTTCTCGGCAGGGGCCTCAGGGCCGCCCCTGGTGGCTGCGATCTCGCTGACAACCTACAAGATCTCCTCAAAGGAGCGGCCGACAGGGAGAGGTTGGGAGGGCGGCACCACAACGGCCTTGCCCTTCTCGGTATCAGTTGTTTTGGGCCTTTTGATCGGTTGAGGCGGAGGAGGAGCGCCGGGCTTTCGCTTCACGGCACCGGAAGAAGGAGGCGGGCCCGACTCTTTCCGGCAGGCATGTGCAGAGGCCTTTGCGAGAGCTAGCGGGTCTTTTGGAGGTTGGCTCCCGCCAGCGCGAGCCTCGTCAAAGGGTTGGCGTAGAGGGATCTCGCGCTCTCCTGCGAAAATGACAATACTAAGTTCCAACCTTGAAGAGGACAAGGAACAGCAAGATAAAGGCGAGACCTTACCTTCTACTGGAAGAACAGGGAGGAGTGAATCAACGTCTCGCCGAAGGTAGAGGACGTCGAAGTCCTTGGTTCCAAAGAACTCAAGGAGGGCGCTCTCGCGCGAGCCCAAGGAGGGGTGCTTGTAGGCGGCATCCTTGTATTGGATGGGTGCGAGAGGCATGTTCCCGAAGTCGCCGGAAACAAAGATGAACCTCTCACCCCAGTGATGGTGCTTGTTGGCGAGACCGATCGTCTTGAGCAGTTGTCCGGAGAAGAAGACCACCCCTCCTTTTGCGCGGAAAGTGAACAGCTTGCGGAAGATTGGCAGGCTGAACTCGATCCTCTCGGATCGCATATAACTTATGAAATCCACGAGAATCGCAACCTAATTTGGGTTCAGTTGCGCGGGAACCACTCCATAATACCGGAGGGCCTGGAGCATCTCGGGCCACAGCGGGAGGCGGAAGCCCACCTCGAAGTTCTCCAAGGGGATTGCGAGCTCCCCCTCCCTTGCGGTGTTTACCTTCTCTTGGTTGCCTGGGTTCCGCGCGGTGAAGCCGGCGGGAACGTGGCGAGTCTGGATTAGGTTGAACTCATCCACGGTGAGAGTGCGGGAAGGAAAGAGGTGCTTCTGAAAAGCTTCCGTACAGTTGGATCGTCCCTCACCTTCGCCTAGCATCATGATGAAGAGTTTGAGGGCGAGAGCTTCAAGAAGAAGGCGAGAGCAAGAACTGTACGAGAACGGAAGGAGAAGGCGGAGACAAGCGAGAGCTTTGGAGAGACCGCGAAAGCGATAGAAGAGGAGAGAGATTGGGATCGGAGAAATGAATGTGGTAGGTGAGCTTCCCTATTTATAGAAAACCATGATCATGATGATTGTTTTCAAAAAGGCGGCGGGGGTTCAACCAGCACGCCATTGGTCGGCGGTGCTTCGTTTTTCCCGCCCAAGTTTGATAGTGACCGATTGACCGAATGAGTAGAGCAAGCATTGTGAGATGACGTGCGACAGGCAAGATAGGCGGAAGCAAGGTAGCTCTCGCCAACCAAGAGCCCAGGATAATAACATATATGCGCATACAATAATAAAAAGTAATAAGTGCAGAGGTATTACTCTCGCTGAGCGAGAACTGGATAAAAAGTAAGTAATAAGTGCAGAGGTATTACTCTCGCTGAGCGAGAACTGGATAAAAAGTAAGCAATAAGTGCAGAGTTATTAGCTACAGTTCTAGTGAATAAATAAGGGTACATCTGAGAAGGGGAAGGCCTGGGGAAGAGAAGGGGAGGTCTCGCGGTTCAATAAGGCTCCCACCGACATTTCCCTTGCTCCCACCGCCATTTCCCTTACTCCCGCAGCTTGGTCTGGGGTGGCGCCTGCGGGTTGAAGTAGGACGACAAACACTGCATCCCAGGTCAACCCGGCGGGACAGATCCCAGATTCGCTCGATGCACCTTTCGGGTGAGGATCCGGCGGTAGCCCCCCCACAGCCGGTCCATCTCGCCGATAAGATAATCCCGCACCAGAGTCTCTAGCCTCTTTTCCACTGATTGGCGAAACTCTTTTGCCGCGAGGTCGCGGACCCGTTCTCGCCGGATGAGCTTCGATAGGACGGCGACAACCTTCTTCCCCCGTCTTTTAGCGCTCCTGGCACCGGTCAAGATCTCCTTCATCTCGTCAGACGAAGGGAAGGGGGCGCTCTCGCCATCTTCCCCCTCTCTTTCTTCTTCTTCTTCTTCTTCTTCTTCTTCTTCCTCTACCTCGGCTCCAAGCTGCGGGCCCATGTCCCCTGGCAAAAGACTTCCTACTGTAGCGAGAGCTAGAGGATTGCTGCGATAAAATCTCCATATACCTACAACATGACGAGGCCCCCTGGTCGACGACAGGCGAGAAGGCCCAGCCCCCCCCCCCCCTCGGCTCCAAAGATTAGGTGGATTGGCTTTCCTTTTCCGGGGGGGGGGGGGGTAAAGTTTGGGAATGGTAATCCCGAATTGGTCGGGAGCAGGGGAGGGGGTCTCCTCTCCCGCAGGATGGTTGGCGTCTGACGGAGGTGCGAAAGATTCGGTAGTATTTCCTCCCGCCGATAGAGAGAAATCAACCGCAAGGGCAGGCTGATTCGCTGTCCTCGCCCCGCTCTACCGGGTTGTGAGACCCGGCGGTGCGAAAACTGGCGCTGCAAGAAGACGGTTCAGCATTCAAAGATTTGAGTTAAGGGCGAAAGGGGAACAGTTACCTGCGGTGCTCGGGTCAGGTGGAGGAGCCACCTCCGGAACCCGCGGTTGATCCTCGAGATGGCGAGAGGATGGATCCAAGGGTTCTCGCAGGGACGTGGCAACGTCGGGAACCATTTCCTACGAGAAATATCGCGTCAACAACTGAGCGACTGGTTTTCAATGATTGGCAAATCGAATTTACCTTCCGCGGTGAGGGATCGTCCGCGCGGCTAGGGGTTGGGGTAGGCGGGCTCCTGTTCTCGTGGGGCAGGTCGCGCTGAACCACCTTCGCCCTCTTCTTTTTCTTCTTGGGCAGAGAAGGCTCAGCGACCGACGACTGTCTCGCTAGCCACGGGGCGACCAGGGCGCTGTTAGCCCTGGCTCGCGCCTGTGCCGCGTTGATGCGGTCTTGCAGATCCTGCGGAAGCGGTTTGTCGGCGCGCTTGGAAGGCATCGCGAGAGGAGGTGAGAGCTCAGGCGAAGAATGACGACTCGAGGGAAGTGTTATGGCCGTCTATCAGCACACGTATTTATAGACACCGTACGGCCCACCAAAAGATTACCTGATGTTGACACGTTCTCAGCGAATATTTTTGGGTTGGACGTGTCTTTTCGAGCGCTGAGCTAGCTCAAAAAGAACGGGGATTGTGTACAACCCCATATTCGCTGAGTCAGACCAGGAGGCGCAATGGTCGCAATTGGGCTAGCCGAAGGAGTTCCCGCCCTAAAGAAGACCTCGCCCAAGTTAGCGGGAACGTTCACGCCGTATCGTCGAACGAAGAACAGCGGGCCAAGATCGTCGAGCGCGGCCAGCGCGGGAACGCTTGCACTTGCGCCAGGCTCCAATCTCAAAGGGCTCTCGCCTGTAAGCAGGCGAGAGCGTTCACGCCAGGCTCTGGACAGGAAGTCCTCGGCTCAGCTCTCGCCGAGTGGGGCCCAGGGCCTTGGGTAAAATGTCCTAATTGCCCTCAGGCGAAATTACCCCCAGTGCCCTCAGGAAAACAGTGGGACTCGACTATTGGCAGACCAACTAGGGGCTTTTCAGTAATTTCATGTCAGCACGATGCTATAAATAGACCCATAAGGACTCTTTAGAAGGCAAGCTGTCATTATCTCTCAAATTCCAGTGCTTTCTGAGGAGCTCCTAGCCCAGCTTTGGCTTTGGAGGGGAAGCTCTCAGAGATCTTCCGGGTGTGAGGAGGGACCTCCCTCCTGAGGCTTTGGGTCAGTCTTAGGTCTTTGAATCCAGTCGAGGGTTGAGACTTGAGAGAAGTAGGTTTTGGCTGCACCCCCTTTTCTTCGAACTCCCGTTGAGGTCATATTTGGCTTCAACATGTAGGGATAGCATACACCTTGGTGATCTCTTTGAGGAAAGCAATGCCATCTGACACCTGCCCATAGATCATCCAACTTTATACCCTCGAATACTCTCTGGTACCCTCAAGCGGTGCATGCAGGAGACCCATAGCCTTATTGATCTCAGAGGAAAGCAATGCTGCTCCGGCCGCACCAGCCCAAAAGATCAATTTAGGCTGTACTCCAGGCAAGAGGGCGGTAAACCTTTCCGTTGAGCTTACAGCTTCTATGACCCCGTGAGGAAAGCAATGCTGCTGCGGCCGCAGCTGCCCACTTGGTCACACAGGCCTGTATCTCATTGTTCACAGGAAGTTGACAAGGCGCGGACTGCAAAATTTAAGTCCGCTCAGTCTGCCAATACCTTGGGTTGATTTTACATCATCTGTGACCCAGCGAGGAAAGCAATGCCGCTCCGGCTGCACCTACTCGCTTGGTCACCTAGTGTTGTGGGTCATTTCAATCTCTATTAAGGACTGCGCTATGGTGTCTGCACAGCCCGCCAAGTTCGGATTGATCTTGAGGTTTTTTGTGACCCGACTATGAGAAAAGCAATACTACATACAGGTGGTACCTGCTCGGATTGATCTTTCTTAACTCGCAAAAATTTATTTACATGTAGACTAGAATTGGAATCCATCAGAGTCCGCCAGTAATGTCCTTTTTGACGAGTTACTAGGACTTGGCGAGCTGCAAATAAAATAACGCAGCCTGGATTATTGTCGGCCATAGTTATCGTCAAGCTATAGATCATTTCTATTAAAATGCGTGTGAACTGTGAAATTATAGACGCCCCGTCCGCAGGATTGGTCCCCGGTTGGTCTTTTCATCTCGCAGTTTAACAGAAAATATGACGCTGCATTGCTTATTATCATTAAGCTTAAAAGGTTTGTTGACAAAGAGAATCACGGGCTATTATCGGAACTCGTCGGAGTCCGCATGATCTTTTACTTCGAAACCCAACTAAACTTTGGTCTCATACTTTTTGCGGCGAACAGTGGTCAAATTTTTTATAAATTTTCCTAATTAGCGAGTTAGAAACTTATGCAGTGTGGACGATATTTGCACTATGCAGACTACTACATGGAGATCGCATTTAACTACGTCAATATATTTCAATAACAGAAAACAGAGAACATTGTAGAAAACACACTGATACCGCAATATCCTTTTCTATTTAATCAAAAATAGTTACATCTTTCGTGTATTCAACGGACTCCAAACTTAAGTCCGCTCTGTTTACAAAAAAAATGTCAAAAACAAAAAGTACATTATTCTGCTTTGGCAGTCTTCTGTTTCTTTTCTGCAGGAGGACTTGGGCTTTCGACATCAACTTCTGGAGAATAGCCCTCCGAGCCACTTCCACTACTGCCATCTGAACATGTGATGGCCGCGGACTCGCTATGCAAGCTCTCGCTAGCAGAGGAAGATACAGAGGCGTCGGACTCGGCGGACTGATCTCCGCCTTGCTGGATCGAACCAGTATCGTCGGCAATTGTCTTGGCTTATCCGCCTTCTCCATTTTCTTCTTCTTCTTCTTCTTCTTCTTCTTCTTCTTGTCCATCTTCTTCTTCTCCTTCTTCTCCTTC
Organism: Platanthera guangdongensis; assembly: GCA_039583875.1. Taxonomy (NCBI): domain Eukaryota; kingdom Viridiplantae; phylum Streptophyta; class Magnoliopsida; order Asparagales; family Orchidaceae; genus Platanthera; species Platanthera guangdongensis. The sequence goes on along the minus strand of CM077163.1, from coordinate 144,033,418 downwards.
CTCCTCAACAATGACGTCTTTTCCTTTGGCAGTCCGCTCCATCACTGTGACCTGCTCTTGCAACTCGGGGAAGAGCTGCAGAAAAGGGACACCGTCCACCCCTTCCTTTGCGAAGCCACCGCGGACAAATCGCTCCATAGAGATCTCAACGGTTTCCTTCACCAAGGGGAGCATAGCAGCCTTGAATTTATCATTTTCCAAGTCATACGCGACCTGCAAAAGGCAAAGGCACGAATGTCAGCTTGCCGCGGACTTCAAACAGAGCGCCATAAAATAGCCAAGCTTACCGCCTGCTCTTCTTTCTGCGCAGAAAATCTTTTCCCCAGCCGCTTGTTTCTTTCCTTTACCAACTTCGCCTCTTCCTGAAGTTGGTCATTCTGCCTAAACAGATCCCTTGTCAGAAAATAGAGGAAGTGGTTGGTAACAGAGCTGTTAGCACTTGCCTAGGCAGCAAGCAGAGGGAGGTCGGCAGCGACAACCTTCTTCAAGTCGCTCAAGTTGTGTTTCCCATAAAGCGCGGAAATCGCGACATGAGCGTGGCGGGTGATCTTCGAACTCTTCCATGATGTAAGCGCTGTCGACAGGCGGCCATGCTTGTTCTTATTATGCCAGTGGATCATCAGGTTCCCCTTTAGATCCTTCTGGCGGTTGCCAAAGCCCTGCATCGCAAAGCTTTCTAAAGAGGAGCAGTCCGCCGTGGGATCCCCCTCTTCTTTCCTTTTTATTGCGACTTCCTGTTTTCTCTCCCTCTGTGTAGGGGTAAACCCACTTAGCGTTTGTGGCAGGTTTGCGGGCACGGCCAAGGTCGCTACAAGAAAAAGAACATATTAAGCATGCAGGTCGCGGCGGATACAAGAGTAAGTCCACAGAAGCTTACTTTCTTCGCGATTGACATCACCCAATCCCGCCAGTAGCGGGATATAATGCTCTATATCCAGCCTGGCTCCAGCAAGGAACTTAACAATGGCGAGCTCTGCCGCATCCAGCAAGACACTCTTGAAGGCGGAGTCCGCGTGCTCTTGCGGATAGGTTTGAACAAACCCGAGGTCGCCCTCGAAGATCATAAACCTCGAGGTCCAGTTATGGATCTTGTTGGGCAGACCCACAACCTTCATTCCTCTGTAGTAAAAATAGATCACCCCTTTGTAAGGGCGGCCTCCAGACGGAGTAATTGAGCGAGCTGAGAAGATCTTGCGGAATATGATAAGGGAAAAAGTAATCTTCTCAGACCGCAAGTATGAAAGGAAGCTATAAATGGCAGCGAGGGCGTTGGGCACGAGCTGGCCTGGCACAATCCCGTAGTGTTCGAATATTTCTACCATCTCCCATAGTAGTGGGAATCTGAATCCGCTATCGAAGTGGTCAATAGGCACAGCAATCTGGGTCGCTGTCGAAAAGTTTAATCTTTCTTCATGAACAGGAAGGCGGACAAGCAGAGCAGAGTCCGCCATATGTCTCTCAACAAAGGCCTCAAGGTCAGCCTCCGTCAAAGTACATTTCCTGTGATCAGCAGCGTGGAAAGCAACCACAGCATCAGTTCTGGAGGACACCATATCTACAGGCTGTAGGATCCTCTCACAGTTCTTTTCCTGCATAAAAGAGACAACAGGGCAATATTTATAGTAACGGAGGTCTGACAGCTTTTTGGCCAGGACGCACTGCTCGACTATCGAGTCCGCAAAGTTCGTACCATAGCTTTTCATGCACTAAATATAAGAACAGCGTGGACACAAAACTCCAGTCCGCTCTCTTTGCTATTTCCAGTCTCTGGAATACATGCCAAGTTCAAAGCACAAAATAAAGCGGACAAAGTTTCAGTCCGCCCAGCTCGCGATACTTCCCACCTGCATTCACAAGTTAAATTCTGAGAAGCGGACATAGCATTAGTCTGCACAGTTCGTCAAAGATCACATCACAAGCATAAACTAGCGATATAATGTGCGGATATCTCATTTAGTCCTCATAAAGCACATTACAGTCCATCACAAGCAACAACATAGAGCATTGTTTAAGGCACAAATAATTATACATCAACAAATCAAATAGTTCGCATTTTTTGCGGATTCAGCGGTCTCGATTTTCAGTTCGCGATATCCTCTCCGTCCTGTCCCTGCACAAGTGCACCTCCTAGTCACTTATTTGAAGCACTTCGCTATACAATCGACAGATGTGATGATGAATGGAGTTAATGGTACGATGCATGTGAGCGGCCTCCCGGTCTACCCGAATCAGGGGAGCCATCGGCTCCATTGTCGGACTCAGCTCCTCGACCGCGGTGTGCTGGCTACCCTCCACTGGTGTTGCTGCCTCTGGAGGGATGCGATCTGGCAATCACGATCTCTGCTCGGCGACCTCGGCATCCCGCTTCCCTTTCTCCTCTTGTGCCATCGCCAAGTGCTTTCCTTTATAGAAGCGAACATCATCAACAAGACTTTTCTTCTCTCTATCGGATCTCTCCAGCGCCCTTGAGATGCTGGTGATCTTGTCCTTTAAGGCATTCTCGTGCTTCGCCGATGCCTTCTTGCGCTCTTCCGCCTTCTTTAACTCCGCTCTAATTTTTTGAATTTCAGCTTGAAACTTATTTTCTAACTCTCTGATGTTATCAAGGCTGGGCTGCTCGCCTTTTGCGGACTCATCATGCGAGCCTGCGTCAACTCCTGTATTCGGTGTAATCAAAATCTCCCAACTATCAATAGAGACCGGTGGTGACTTTCTACCTGCAACAAAGAAGGTCAATTTCACATTCAAATACAGTCCCCAGCGGACTCAAAGTACCAAGATAAAAGATCAGTTTTGGAAAAAGCAGCAGCGAGGTACCGGCTATCAAAGATAGGCCGCCTTGCCCGCTCTGGATCAAAGGCGCTTAACCGTTTCTTCCATTTGCGATGGACTTTGATTCTCTTTTCAAAAGTAGATCTTGTGGAAACAACAATGTCATCGGTCTCGGTGACGATCTTTATTGGCCTCGACTTCCGCTGCGGCGACCTGTAAAGCCACTGACGCTTAAAGTATTTAGGCGCCGGTTGGAGGTTACCTGTCTGCAGCAGCTCTGCAGCAATCTGCAAATCTTCAGCTTCTTTGTCCGCCATGGCCTTCTTCGAGGCCGCCTCAACCGTAGCCACATGGGCGGCGATCTGCTTCTTCTGTTCCGCTATCTTCTCTTTTAGATTTTCCTTCTCTTTTTCCTTAGCGGCGGATAAAGGAGGGAGCTTGCTGATCTTAACTCCCACAATTTCTACCTCAGGATGCAGCACATCCAGCAAAGATTTGTTGATGAGATCAAGTTGTTCGACATCTATAGAATCAAGTATCTCATCAGTAAACAAACTAACCGTGGAGAGGGAATTGTCTCCCTAGACTTGGGCCTCCGGAGTAACTAAGTCTCTTTCAGGAACTTCTTTTTCATGCGGCATGTTCTGTAAGTCCGCATCTCCAGTCCGCACAGAGATATTTTTCTCTTTCATCGACCGCAACTTCTTTTCAACCCGCTCGGACACAGTGGACTTTTCCCTCTTCCTCTTCTTTCCAGAAGGGGCCTTTTTCTCAACAGAGTCCGCGGTAGCCTTCCCTAAATCTGGATGGCTCTCGCGGACTGTCTCAAGGTTTGCAGCCCACAATGCCTTTGAAGGCACGCATTCCCCAACTTCGTCTCCCGCAGACCGCCTGTCTTCATCAACGTTAACAATGGGCTGCTGGGCGTTGGGGGATGACACTTCGATTTCGTTGTTTGCACAAACCGTGCCCGCCGAGTTCACCGTTTTTTGAGTGTGGGTAACATCTGACAGATTTAATGTCTTATCCGCACATTTTAATGGCTGTTAAGTGTGAGATGCAGTGGCGACCTCCTTCCCGCGCACAGGAACATCGTCATGGCGGGCTGCTTCCTCAACAGGCTTCTTGCTATGAGAACTCACTCCAGTAGAGCAGACATGCTCCCCTCTAGACACTCTCTTTATCACTTTCTTAGTTTTCATTGGTGTTATTGGTTTTTAGTTTTTTGCAGAAGGCTAGTGAAGAAAGCGCCGAGTCTCGCCATGCCGGACTGCAAAGTTGAGACCGCAAGAGGTGAATACCGACCCGTGTCGTTGATACTTTTGACAATTCCAGCCCCTCCGATGATATTTATAGTGCTGACAACATTAATGAGATTTGCTGACTCGGCGGTTAAGCAAACTGTTGGAACACCCTATTACTAATTTGGTTCAGGATCACTATGTCTCTAGGAATCAATGCTTGACCTCCTGTATAGCTAAATAGGTCAATTAGAATTGAGTCTAAGGGTTAGAAGTCTAGGTTTGGAAGCTGCCCTGAAGACCAAGATTTTCTTCTTGGAGACTAAGTCATATCGTCGAGCTCAGCACGACGATTCGTCGAACTCCGATCGACGATTGTCTAGCTCAACTTCGACAGATCGTCGAACTCCATTCGACGATCGCTGAGCTCAACTTCATCATATCGTCGAACTCCATTCGACGATCGGTGAGCTCAGGTCGACGATCTTGACTCAGCATTGGATTTCTATCTCTGAGCTCAGTTCGACGATCTTTGACCTCAGATCGACGATATTTTGCTGCTGTACTAGTCCATATCGCTGAGCTCAGTTCGACGATAGCAGAGCTCAGTTCGACGTTTTCAGATAACTTCAAGGATGTTTCTAGATTCAAATTCAAATCAGTTAAGGAGTTATTCTGCAATTAATTCTGAAGATTTCCTAGCCGTTTTCATTCATTCCTGGACCAAGTTTCAAGGGATTTTCAAGGAATATTTCTATGGACTTTCCTTCAGAAGAGATTTTGCAATTAAGGATGCAATTAATGCAGGCCAACGGCTATTCTTCTCAGAGAATGTTTTGTTCAGTACCAGAGAATTAAAGATAAGAATTTTTTGAATCTCCAAGATAGATTACAGAGATACACAGACACGCACAGACAGACTTCAGTAATTTTCAACAAAATATTCTGTCTCAAAGAATTCTCAAGAACACTCATCCAAGGAGATCAACCTTTTCTAAAATCTTCAGATCTCTCTAGTTTTCAAGTGTTTAAGGCCAACATATTTCAAGACTCCAGACATTCAACATTTCAGCTGTTGCTGGAATCATCTTTTGCTGGAGCTCAAGTTTTGAAGGCCTATCACCCTCAGCAAAGCTTCTTTTCCTGAAGATCTCAAGGATTCAGGGGGAGCTTTGACATCAACAATCCACATAGTCTTCTCAGTTGTTTGAGAAAGAGAAGACTTCCATCACTCTCTCACCCCCTCTCGGTAGCATTAGCACACGGGCTAACCTGTACCACAAGACGCCTATTCCGCCGGCTACAACCATATCAATATAAATGTCAACCCAACCAAATAAATAAGCAAGAGAAGTCAAAATCCACACCAAGTATATAATGTCTAAAAACATGAAATAGTGAGAAGCTAAACATGCTTCTACAAAATATCAGAGTACAGCTAGTCATTGCCCAAACGGGCTACATCAGAGTAATAAAAATACTAACATCAGTAACCGACGGTATCGACGGCACCGTCACATCAGGCCCTGTCGTCCTGGCCTGGCTGTCCTGCTGCGTGGTCTGTGGCTGCTCTACCTGCGGCGTGACCTCCTAAAAAGGAAGACATAGCAACCGTTAGTCGAAACGACTAAGTGGTTTCACATCCGCTCCCCCGGCGACTCCTCGGCACCGGGCGGAGAAAGAGAACAAGAGTACATTATATATATAATAAGTATAAAAGTACAAACAGGTGACAAGGTACATGAGTATCAATGTATAACTAGCAGTTCTACAAAAGCTATCAATGTATAAACTAACAATTCTACAAGAACCATCAAGATATAATAACAAGTGTAAGAAAATCTACAGCAGGAAAGTAACTTAACTTATAAGGATGCTCATACAAGCTTATAAGTTAAGGATCGGTTTGCATAAAGTAACTCATCGTATAGGAGTGCATACAAACTTATACGATGAGGATCTTGATGTGCAATGTTATGAAATGCTATGAATGTTATGCAATGACTCACCCATGCACACCCATGCAATTGCTATGTCGACACAGACTGTAGTTCCCACTTTTCGAGCAGGTAGCTAACCTCTCAGGCATCAGCCGCCGTGGACAGGCGGTGACAGTAGAACGGGAACTTCTACTACTAGGCGGGTATCACACTACTTCACTTAGGCCTCCGTACGCCTCAACGCTAAGAACACAACAGTGGAGCCCATGCGTACTATGGCCCAGCGGGGTCTTGGGTAGATGTCCAACAAGAACACAGCCCAAACTGGCCTTGCGTGACCCGGAAGGGGCCTCGGAAGAAAGCACGAGGATACAGCCCAACCGTTCACATGGCCGGAGGGGCCTCGGGACGTGAACACCGAGGATACAGCCCAAAACGACCAAGTCTAACTGCCAAGTCCCGTCGGTGTGACGATTGGCGAGCCCGTAGACCTACCACACTATCCTTAACCCGGGATTACGACACCGCGTGTCGACTCACACCACATGCAAATATCACATCATCATAACATGGATGGGGCCTCGGAAGTAAACACGAGGACACAGCCCAACCATCCATCCACACCTTATCTCAATACAACCAAAACAAGTGACGGTCAACATCGCACTTACATCCCTTCACAATACTACCCGTAGGGAGACGACTCTCTAAGTATTGGACTACAAGACTCATTTCATTAATCAAACATGTCCATGATCATAATCTATTCATCTATATGAATTTCCAAATGATGACAATCTAATATAAACATGATGCGCATATAAAGATCTATCACACTTTTCATTTGATGATGTCATAATATAAACATGAAGTGCACAATTATCAATCTTTCAATTCCTACCAATTCGGTTCGTTTAAATAATATTGTTTCTCAATTTGATAATATGAAATCTGCAACAAATGATTAATCATTCATCCAAGCCAAGTATCTCGCATTATTAATCTCACCGAATCAAAAATCCATTTTCCATTAAGCCCAGAATTTAGGTGCAGGCTGAATCTGGACAGCAACTTCGACCGAAGATTCCTGAAGCTACAAGAATCCGGTGAAGACGTGTAACCCCACGATGGAAAGGTCTTTCCGAGGTATACAACTCTCGTATTCAGACCTCCACCCAGATTCGACATTATCCTATTTGAAATCGGACTTGAAGTCCGCTGCGTACAGAACACAGTTTCTGCATACAGGATTTATTGAACACCATTTTCGTTTAGACTTTCCCGTGGCTACAGACTTCGTCAAAAGTCGTGTAACCATTCGTTGGAAAGTTATTTTCAAGGGCTTCAACTTTCGTGTTTAGCCGAAGGCCCAGATATGGACATGTCACACTTAACAATGACCAGGAAGTTCGCTGCGCGCAGAATACAGATTCTGCGCGCATCTTAAGGCGGCATGAACGGCATCTGTTCATCTTCCTCCTCAATGCGATCATCCCAATTCATTCCAGAATTTCCTCCACCCTTATTCAACCTCATGAGGCCATTACTCTTCACGAAACCATCCTCAATCATCACATAGAAGAAGAGAGTGGTTGAAGAGATCTAAAATCTAGAACACAAGTCCTAGCCTGGCCAAACCTAGAAGACTTCTTCTCTCCATCAAGACTCTTTTGAGCCGATGTCTCTCCTAGGAAAATAACTATAGATCTAGAACCAAGGGAGAGGGTAGGAAACTCACATTGGCTCCAGCGGTACCATCATTTCCGGCCATGGATTTCGTAATTCTCCTTGGCGGCATCTTCTCTTTCACGGCGATGGCGGATCTCCTTCGGTAGAACTTGCTCCAGCAGTTTTCCCTCTCACCAGGAGTTCTCACAGGAAATAGGGGATGAAATGAGAATGAAAACGGCTAGAGTTTTCTCTCCACCTTATATATAAAATGTGACACGGGTAGGGACACGGCCGTGTCCTTACCCGTGTCCTGCCTGGCGAAGCGACAACGACAGTTTCCATGTCGGTTCGATACTTGACACGGGTAGGGACACGCCCGTGTCCCGACCCGTGTCCACATGACACGGCCGTGTGCCTGGCGGTGTACTTGGCCGTGTCCTTCTTGGGTTGCATCTCGACACGCCTCGTCGAGCTCAACTCGACGCACACGGGTAGGGACACGCCCGTGTCACTACCCGTGTCACTTGGTGTCGACACAGTTCGACGATCTCGACACGCCTCGTCGAGCTCAACTCGATGCACACGGGTAGGGACACGGCCGTGTCACTACCCGTGTCACTTGGTGTCGACACAGCTCGTCAGTCTCGACACGGCTCGTCGAGCTCAACTCGACGCACACGGGTAGGGACACGCCCGTGTCGCTACCCGTGTCGCTACCCGTGTCACTACCCGAGTCACTACCCGTGTCACTACCCGAGTCACTACCCGTGTCACTACCCGTGTCACTACCCGTGTCACTACCCGTGTCACTACCCGTGTCTTTTTACACTGATTTCTCCACTTCTCCACAAGTGCAGTCCAATTCCCTGCACTTCTCAGGACTCGAGTCAACCCTCCTGACTCAAAAACACACGCACTAGGGTCCTAGAGCGATTCGGGACGTTACACATGAATTCTATTGACGAAGATATTTTTAACTCTGTTTTGACAGTGTGTCCAAGACCCCCAGAGAACTCCAGTACAAATGCTGTTCCACCTCCATCAGGAACAGATGCTGATATCAAGAGATGGAAGGTAGCTGATGTCAAGGCTATGAACATCTTGGCCCATACAATGTCTGATGACATATTTCAAAAGGTGGCTGAATGCAATTCAGCAAAGGAAATTTGGGATAAACTTTCTGAAATAGTCTCTGGCTCAGCTGATGAGAGAAAGGATAGGAGATCCCACCTCATATCTCAATATGAGAATTTCAAGAAGGGAGAAACTGAGTCAGTGGGAGATATGTACAACAGACTCAGTCTAATTGTTAGTGAACTCAGAACATTGGATAAAGAGATCTCACTAACTGAACTCAATGATAAGATCCTAATGTGCTTCCCTAGCACTTGGGATTCAAGAATCTGGCCAATTAAAGATGCCAGAAGTCTGAATGAGATCACCACTGAAGCTCTATTGGGTAAGCTCAAATCTTATGAGCTACTCATCAAAAATAGAGAGGAAGAACAGAAGGCTGCCTCACCAGCCACAAGAAAAGAGAAGACCATAGCCTTCAAGGCAACTGAAGATCTGCCTGAAGGCAAAGCCACAGACAATGATGAACTGCTCAGTTTGTTGGCCAAAAGATTCTACAAGATGGCCAGAAAGGACTTCAGAAGGAGATCATACAAGGAGCAGGATAAGCCAAGGTATGACAAGTCCACTAACAATAATAAAGACATTATTTGCTTTGGTTGCAGGAAACCAGGGCACATAGTTCCTGACTGTCCAGAAAATAAAAACAAGGAAAGAATGGACAGGAAAGAAAGAAGAAAGGAGAAAGACTCCAAGAGGAAAGCCAATGGCAAACCTTCATCAAGCAAAAACAAACATACAAGAAAAGGGTTTGTTGCTGAATCCTGGAGTGAGACTGAAGAGGAGTCAGAAGGCTCATCCAGCTCCAGTGATGATGAGGATGATGCAGAAGAGAAAGAGTTCTGCATGATGGCAATCAATGCCTCACAGCATAATTCAGAAGAAGAGGAGTCAGAGTCAGATTCAGAGACTCAACCTGAAGATGATCAGGTAATCAGTTCTTTTGATTTTAATTTAGAGGATTTTAAATCTGAATTTAAAGCATTGTGTTTAGACCTGCTAAAGTTTGAGAAAGAAATTATCTCTCTCAGAAATCATTTATCTGAAGACAATACTTTAAAGTCAGAAAACCTCAAACTCTCTCAGGAGTTGGAGTGCTGTAGGGAACAGATAGCTTCACTGAAAAGTGAGCTCTCTGAGGCCAAGAAGCTTGAAGAATCCCTTAATGGGAGAAGTATCAAGCTGATGTACATCACAAGCACAGTGAACTCCAGATTTAACAGTACAATGGGCTTGGGTGCTTCATCCAGCCAACCCATAGTTCTAACAACTCCAATCAAATTCATTTCTAACAAAGGAAAGGGAGTTGTAGAGGTTGCTAAGAAAAATTCTGATCTGCCCCAGAAAACTAAGTCCCAGCAGAAATCGTCGAACGGAGATCGACGATCGCCGAATGAAGATCGACGATCGCCGAATGCAAATCGACAATCTCAGGCAACATCGTCGAACGCAGATCGACGATCTCAGCCAAAGTCGTCGAACGCAGGTCGATGATCTCAAATACCTGATCTCAGCCATAGTCGACCGTCGAACGGAGCTCGACGATCTGACCCAAGATCGTCGAACGCAGCTCCAAGATCGTCGAACAGAGGTCAGAGCTCTGGAAAATTTTTCAAGGGCAAATCAAAATTCAATCCTAAGGGTCCTTCATCCCAAATCTTTAACCCTTATACTGAATGGATTATACCTCCAAGGAGATATCATCCTGAAGGATATAAGATTCAACCTGGGATGTCTTTCATTTCAGAATTTAAAGGTTATCAACCTAGGCCCAAGGTAAACTGGGTCAAAAACAAATGAATTTTCTTATGTGCAGGTGAAGACCTATCCAACATCTAACCAGCAATGGTACTTGGATAGTGGGTGCTCTAAGCACATGACAGGGAACAAGGACAACCTCACTTCCTTCAGAGCCAAGTTTGGACCCAAAGTTATCTATGGTGATTCAAACTTTGCACAGACTAAAGGATATGGTGCAGTCCAGATTGGATCAGTAACCTTCAAGAAGGTAGCTTATGTGGAAGGACTGAAGCACAACCTAATAGCATCAGTCAGCTGTGTGATGAAGGCTACCAGGTGACCTTCAGCAAAGCCTTATGCAAAATCAAGTCAGAGGACAACACAACTGTGTTGACAGGTAAAAGGAAAGGTAACATCTATCTAGTAGATTTTCTTTCAACTGATGTAGATATCTGCTTGTTTAATTCTGTCTGTAGACCAAATATTTTATGGCATAAGAGACTAAGACATCTAAACCTTAGAACTATTGCTAGGCTATCCAAGGACAACCTTGTTAGAGGACTACCTTCTGGCCCCTACAAGAAGGAAGGACTCTGCAGGGCTTGTCAATTAGGCAAGCAAACTAAAAATAGCTTTAAGTCACTTAATAAGAGTGATTCACCTAGGATATTGTATCTGTTACACATGGATCTTTTTGGACCCATCACAGTACAAAGCCTAGGAGGGAAATCCTACACTTTAGTAGTTGTAGATGACTTCTCTAGATTCACTTGGGTGTTCTTTCTAAGGAAGAAGTCTGATAACTTTAAGTGTCTGACAGAGTTTCTCAAATGTATACAGATTGAGTTCAATACTCACATTGCCCTGATCAAAAGTGATCATGGGACAGAGTTTGATTCTCTTCTTATGCAAGAGTTCTGTCAGAGTGAAGGGATCAGGCATACTTTCTCAGCTCCTAGAACTCCTCAACAAAATGGGGTAGCTGAAAGGAAAAATAGAACCCTTATTGAATCTGCCACTACATTGTTGTTAGATGCTCACCTCCCTCTATCCTTTTGGGCAGAGGCAGTGAACACCTCCAACTACGTGCTGAATAGAAGTTTGATACATAAACTAAAGGGAAAGACTCCCTATGAATTACTCAAAGGGAAGAAACCTAAAGTTGACTATTTTAGAGTCTTTGGTTGTATTTGCTACATACATAACAATGACAAGAAATATTTAGCAAAATTTCAAGCTAAAGCTGATGAAGGAGTGTTTCTGGGATACTCCATGATCAGCAAGGCTTATAGGGTCTATAATAAATCATCTTTAAAAATTGAGGAATCTGTTCATATATCATTTGATGAATCTAACATGTCTTTGAAGGAGAAGATCCCTTCTACCATAGAACCCTTGCAGGAACATTCTCTAGTTGAAGACTTGAACAAGTTACAGGTTACTCAAGGGGATGAAAGCAGTGAAGATGAAGAAAATGCTCAACATATTGAAGAATAACTTGAAGAGCCAGTTGTTATACCACAAGAGGAAACAACAACATAGGTTGGTGAGCAATCAACACGCCCTGTTGATTTAGTAACATCAAGAGACCATCCAATTTCCCAAATAATTGGAGATATCTCAGCTGGTGTGCAAACCAGAAATCAGGTCAACCAAAACATGTTGCACACCTGCTTCCTATCTCAAATTGAACCTCAGTCCATTCAAGATGCAGAGCAAGATCCACACTGGATCATTGCAATGCAAGAAGAGTTGCATCAATTTGAGAGGAACAAAGTATGGGAACTAGTGCCAAAGCCTAAGGATCACTCCATTGTTGGAACAAAATGGGTATTCAGAAACAAACTGGATGATCAAGGAGTAATTGTAAGAAACAAGGCAAGGCTAGTTGCTAAGGGATATTCTCAAGAAGAAGGAATAGACTATGACCAGACTTTTGCACCAGTTGCAAGATTAGAAGCCATCAGAATATTTTTAGCCTATGCAGCACATAAAGGCTTCAAGGTATATCAGATGGATGTCAAAAGTGCATTTTTAAATGGAGACATCAAAGAGGAAGTATAGGTCAAACAACCTCCAGGTTTTATCTCTCCAACTTATCCTGATTATGTTTTTAGATTGAACAAAGCATTATATGGTCTCAAGCAAGCTCCTAGACCATGGTATGAGACCCTAGCATGTATTCTTTTGGAAAATGGTTTTATAAGGGGTAGAGTAGACCAAACTCTTTTCATTAGAACCCATAAGTCCCATACCCTACTAGTATCGATTTATGTAGACGATATTATTTTTGGTTCTACTGACTCCAAATTGTGCGGAAGGTTTTCCAACCTAATGCATTCTAAATTTGAGATGAGTAGCATGGGTGAGCTATCCTTCTTCCTAGGATTGCAAGTCAAGCAACATGCTGAAGGCATCTTTATTTCTCAAACCAAATATGCAAATGAATTGGTTAAGAAATTTGGTATGTCTGAAGCATCTTGTATGAAAACACCCATGCCTACTAATGCTGTATTAGATGCTGATGAACATGGGAAACCTGTTGATCAGACAACATATAGAGCAATGATTGGCTCTTTACTGTATCTTACAGCTAGTAGACCAGATATAATGTTTGCTACATGTATATGTGCTAGGTTCCAAGTAAGCCCTAGAGAGTCACACCTAACACTAGTAAAGAGGATTCTCAGGTATGTTAAAAGTTGTCCAAATCTAGGTCTCTGGTATCCAAAAGATTCAGCATTTGATTTAACTGGATTCTCTGATGCTGACTATGCTGGATGCAGAATTGACAGGAAAAGCACCAGTGAAACTTGTCAGTTCCTTGGTGACAGACTTGTCTCTTGGTTTTGTAAGAAACAAACATCTGTATCAACTTCATCTGCTGAAGCTGAATATATGGCTGCAGGCAGTTGTTGTTGACAAATCTTGTGGATTCAAAACCAACTCCTAGACTATGGCTACAACTTAGAGAAGTCTAAAATCTTTTGTGATAACACAAGTGCTATTTCTATAGCTCAAAATCCAGTCCTCCATAGTAGGACAAAACACATAGAGATTAGGCATCATTTCTTAAGGGATAATGTTGAAAAGAATAAAATTAAACTACAATATATCCCAACTGATTTACAAAGGGGAGATATTTTCACCAAGTCATTGGATGAAAAGAAATACACCTTCTTCCTAAATCAGTTAGGAATGTTAGATGGAGGAAGTCTTAAATAATATCCAAGATTTTGAAAGCTTAAAAATTGACCAAGACTAGGCAAACATCCTGATTTTTCTTAGTGTCTAGAGTTTTTCTGATCTCTGAACTGCGCTCGACGATTTTCCCCCAGATCGTCGAACGGAGATCGATGATTTCCGAAATCATCGAACTAAGTTCAGCGTTTCTCAGATAGTATGAACTATCTCTTCCGGTCAACGATCGTCGAACGGTGCTCGACGATTTTGTTCCCTGAACTATCGTCGAACGGAGCTCGACGCTCTCCAATATCGTCGAACGGAGATCGACGATGTTGAAGTCTCTTCAGATTCCTTTAGAAGCCTCGATCGTCGAACTGAGTTCAACGATCTTTCCTATTCTGCGTCGAACCCTAATATAAAATTCCTTTTTCGCCGTCGTTCTCATTTGAGCTTTTGATTTCTCTACAAGAATTTTCTTTCCCTCCAAACAGTTCTGCACTTGGTCGTTTTGTTTGTTTAATTTTTGAAGGTACCCATGGCTGTGTTTGTTGCTGTTCTTGCCACAATGAAGTTTGATGCTGGCTTCGACATTGACATGGAATCCTTCAGCACAACCGACCAGGTCTTTCAAGATATTTTGGGATTATTCAAAGAGCAGAACCTGACAATAATTATGACCACAAGGATCAAGCTTGCATCTGATAAGATAAAGGAATGAGTCTATACTGCCCACAATCAAGATAACAACACCATTGTTGGGTCTATATCTGGCACTCAGGTACTCTTAACCCCAGCAATTTTAACAGAATTTTTTGAGTTGAGAAATGGTGAAGATACTGCTGACTTGTCTAGAGAAGAGTATACTGACCTGCTTGCCAGAATGGGTCATTCAGAGGCCAACCCTAGCAAGCTCTTGAAAAAGAACCTATCTGTGGAATACAGATTCATGGCAAATGTTGTTGGGAAAGTGCTACTGGCTAAGCACTCTGCCCATGATACAATTTCAAGGTATCAGCTCTGCCTCATGGGATCTCTTGTAGATAGGAAGAACTTGAATTGGGGAGAAGTATTCTTTGACCTTATCAAGAAGAAAATCAACAAAAGCTTTGTCAACTTTGGAAGGGTTATTGGGGTGTTTCTGCAGCACAGGTGCCCTGCTTTTCTGATCTCCTCTGGAATCCATATCAATGCTTCCAAGAGACTGTCTTATGCCCTCTTTAGAAAATGGGACAGACAAATCAGCAAGCCCAGCAGGCCCTCCTCCAGCACTCCTTCAGGCACAAGGACTCTCAGAGTCACTTCCCCACAGGTCTCTGCCCCTGCAGATGACCTGCCTGCTGTTGTTGTCTCTACTCCTCCTCCTCCAATTCCATCCCTTCCCATACCATTTACCATTCAAACTCCATCCACCATCATCATCTCCAGTCCCTCTCCAACATCCACACCATCTCCAGTACCTACACTTCCAACACCAGAAGAACAATTCCATCCCTTATTCTCCTACCCTCCACCAGATGCCACTTCATCACCCTCCCATCCATCCTTCACCCTCCTTGATGATTCCTTTATGGATGACTCTCCATCCTCTCCTCCTGAGCTACCCTCATCCTCCACTTCCTATCAAGACCTTCTACAACAAATCATTGACCAACCCACATTCACCCCATCTATCTCCATCCCACTGTCCTCCATATCCACCTTACCCACACCTCAGCCATCTCTTCCCTCATTCTCCAGCTCTCCACTACCCTCACCCTCAGCTGCTCCTCCATCTTCTACCTCTGCTCCAGATACCCTTGAGCAAGTAGACCTTCCAGCCCTTGCTGACAGGTTGTATGAACTGCTATCCCCCAGGCTATCTCTTCTTTTGGAGACCACCTTGGCTCCATTACACCTGTCAGTGGCAGCTCTCTCTGCCAGGCTCTCCTCCCTATTACCTCAGGTAGCCCCTACAGCAGTGTGCCTTGATCCAGCCTTGTCTGAATCTAGGCAGGGGGAGATGCCCTATGAAGTGAGTCTTCCTGCTGCTGCTGTTGCTGCTGTTTCTGTGAGCCTATCTGCTGCTGCTGTTGTTATTGCTGCTCCTACTCTTGCTGCTGTTGCTATGCCTCAAGCACAAATTTCTCCTGCTGCAGTCCTTGCAATAGACCTCAAGTCTTTGCTATCAAACTTTAATCAGTTTTATTTCAGCTGTCTGCCAGAACCAGTTGCTGTCCAGCCTCCAAAGGATCTATCCAAGGCACTTGTGCCATTTTCTTGCTGTGACTCAAGCATCATCACCTCTTTTGTCAACTCAGTGTATGCTGCTGCTTCTTCTGATGAAAGCATTATTGTTGCTTCTGATATTGTTGCCCCTACTGCTGCTAAAAATGTTGACACTGCTGCTGAAGTTTTTGTTATTACTGTTGAACCAATTTCCAAGGAAATTCTTATGACAGAGGCACCTGAGTTTGAGCCTTCTGCAGTTTCTGATGATATTCCTCCTGTTGATGCTGTTGTTAGTGAAGCTGTTGTTGCTGCTATCACTTCTCCAGAGCCTATAGTTGCAGCTGCTGTTCTTACTGCTTCTACTCCAATTGCAACACCTTCAATATCTGATGCTGTCACTGTTGCTACTGCTTCAACACCTACTGCTACACCATCTGTTGCCCCATCTGCTTCTGTACAGCTCAAGAAGGACTTAATGAAGAAAATTGATGCCCTGTATGATGACCAGAGCTCTGAAAGTGATGAGTACAGAACAGACTCTGATGACTCTTCTGCTACCATTGCCAGGAAAAGAAAGGCAAGGAGCAAAGCTATGAAGAGAGTACCTCCTGCTAAGGTCAAAGATAACAATGATATTCCATACTACATTCTTCATGACTGCCCTATCACTGAGCACTGGATGCAGTACTCCAAGAACCAACTGAAAGCAATGAAAAAGAAGAGAAAATATGAAAAAGGTTCCTCTCAATTCCAACACTCTCATCCTCCTCCACCACCTCCTCCTGATGTAGGTGCAGGTGGAAGCTCTGCAGCTCAACCCCCAGCCAGAAGTCACGTCCCCTATCAGCCTCATGCTAGATCCTATAATAGGGGAAGCCAATCCAGGGGTTCTCAATCCAGGAGAGGAGGATACAGAGGAAATCAAAGAGATCTCCAAGTCTACTCCAAAGGATACTCAAGGCAATACCCATATTCTAGGGGAGGATAAGTTTCAACTGATACCACTTCTGGTCCTTTTCCCTACAAATTGAAAGAAACTGTGTCATCCAGGCCTCCTCAAGACAATCCCTCTAACAGATATGAGCCCCCAGTACCTTTTGAGGACCCTGAGAACAATCCAGCTGCTTGGACTGAAAGATTAAAGAAACTAGCTGCACTGGATCAGATCAAAAAGGCTAGAGAGCAAGGAAAAGATTCATCTAATATCTCAACAATGTCTGAACAAAGAAAGAAAGAGCTAGAAAGATATGCATCAAGCAAGTTCTTTGATTCTGACAGGTATATGGAATTGCATCCTGAAGCTGTAGTTCTCAGGCCTAAACAACAAACATCCTTAGGTGTAGCAGATGATACCAGATCAAAGAAAGAAGCCCTCAATCCTAACAGAGAGATCAAACTTGTTAAGGGCAAAGAAAAGAAATAACAATGTAAGGTGACATTCTCTGTGATTTCTGTTTACTATCCGGATGTTATATATTTCTGTGGTTCTGCAATGTCTAGCTTGTTGCTTTTCTGTTTTGCTGCTTGTATGTTATTTAAATTTTTCCAAAGTCTGTAAATAGTAATCCTAACCCAAATAGGGGGAGATTGTTGGAACACCCTATTACTAATTTGGGTCAGGATCACTATGTCTCTAGGAATCAATGCTTGACCTCCTGTATAGCTCAATAGGTCAATTAGAATTGAGTCTAAGGGTTAGAAGTCTAGGTTTGGAAGCTGCCCTGAAGACTAAGATTTTCTGCTTGGAGACTAAGTCATATCGTCGAGCTCAGCACGACGATTCGTTGAACTCCGATCGACGATCGTCTAGCTCAACTTCGACAGATCGTCGAACTCCATTCGACGATCGCTGAGCTCAACTTCATCATATCTTCGAACTCCATTCGACGATCGGTGAGCTCAGGTCGACGATCTTGACTCAGCATTGGATTTCTATCTCTGAGCTCAGTTCGACGATCTTTGAGCTCAGATCGACGATATTTTGCTGTTGTACTAGTCCATATCACTAAGCTCAGTTCGACGATAGCAGAGCTCAGTTCGACGTTTTCAGATAACTTCAAGGATGTTTCTAGATTCAAATTCAAATCAGTTAAGGAGTTATTCTGCAATTAATTCTGAAGATTTCCTAGCCGTTTTCATTCATTCCTGGACCAAGTTTCAAGGGATTTTCAAGGAATATTTCTATGGACTTTCCTTCAGAAGAGATTTTGCAATTAAGGATGCAATTAATGCAGGCCAACGGCTATTCTTCTCAGAGAATTAAAGATAAGAATTTTTTGAATCTCCAAGATAGATTACAGAGATACACAGACAGACTTCAGTAATTTTCAACAAAATATTCTGTCTCAAAGAATTCTCAAAATACTCATCCAAGGAGATCAACCTTTTCTAAAATCTTCAGATCTCTCTAGTTTTCAAGTGTTTAAGGCCAACATATTTCAAGACTCCAGACATTCAACATTTCAGCTGTTGCTGGAATCATCTTTTGCTGGAGCTCAAGTTTTGAAGGTCTATCACCCTCAGCAAAGCTTCTTTTCCTGAAGATCTCAAGGATTCAGGGGGAGCTTTGACATCAACAATCCACATAGTCTTCTCAGTTGTTTGAGAAAGAGAAGACTTCCATCACTCTCTCACCCCCTCTCTGTAAAGGGTTTCTCAAACTCCCTTCAAAAGTTTGAGCTTGGTTTTTGAGCACCTTGTCAAAAGCTCATTGGTGGCAAGACACCTGATCAAAAAATCTGATTTGGTTTTTGAGCACCTTATCAAAAGCTCATTGGTGCCTAGGACACCTGATCAACTCATCCTGCAGTGGATTCCTACCTAGGGTGGTACAAGAGTGGATGTACCCAAGTTTAGGGGGACCACTATATTTCCTTGTGTCTTCTGGTTTTGCTTGTTTTTATTTTTGTTTCTGGCCTTGATTATTCTGTGATTAGCTTTTGTATAGTTTAGTTCTGTGATTAGATTTTCAATTGCTTCCCTGCTCACTCTTATTACAACAATTGTTGTAAAAAGTTTCAAAGCACCATATACTCTATTCACCCCCCTCTAGAGTATATCAGATCTAGCTGCTCTTTCACAAACATTTTCGAAGTTTCCAGAAACTTAAAAATATGCGAGGATTATGTTAACCCAAAAGTCCGCAACACGTCCAAGGTCCCAGGCACATTAGCGGTGGATTCGGTTTAGCAGTCAGCCCAGATCGGCAAAATGTCGACATTCAGCAAGTCCCAAGGTTAATCCCCTTCGGCGGCGGACTCGGTGCTCAGTCCTCCCAGCTCAGCATGCCCCAGGTGATCAGTCCCGGGATAGCTCTTCAGGTGGACTCAAAGATCAGTCAGCCCAGGCCCCCGTCCTCCAGTAGGATCGGGCCTAGCAGCAGCAGATGGCAGCTCCAGCCCGCGAGCCCAGTCCGCCCCTTTTGCGTGGACTGGTGTGTTCTTTCTTTTTTCCTTCTCGTCATCGTTGCCCAGTTCTCCTGTCCCCCGGGCAGCCGATTATTTTAGCCCTGCCCATTTGGACAGGCCCCCATTCTATAAATAGGGGGGAGGTGGTGCACCCAAAGCAGGCTGACTCAGGTCCAGAAGACCATTTAGTGAAAGCTGCGAACTCGAATCTCGAACATTGCGGTATCGAATCTATCTTGATCACCATTTTTTCCTTGCTCCATTAGTAAACAGTTGCTTGCAGTTTCCTTCTCTCTTTTTCCCTTTTTACTGGAATTTGAGGGCGCATTTTCTGCATCAACACGCCTGCTTTTATCTGCAAAAGAGAATTTAAGTGCTGGTAAGTAAACATATAATGTGAGTACCTGAGGTGAACTCGCTAACGCCTACTAATCTTTTCAAAAGAGAAATCAAAAACAGGTAAATAACATATCACTTGAGTAATTGAGGTGAACTCGGGAACACCAACTAATCTCTGCAAAATAGAAGTCAAAAGCATGTAAGTAAACAAAAAACGCGAGTACCTGATTTGAACTCACTAACACCTGCTAATCTCTCTAAAAGAGAAGTCAAAAGTAGGTAAATAAATATATAATGCGAGTACTAGAGGTGAACTCACGAATATCTCCTAATCTCTCCAAAAGTGAAGTCAAAAGTAGTTAAATAAACATATAACACGAGTATCTGAGGTGAACTCGCACACACATGCTAATCTCAATAAAAGAGAAGACAAAAACAGGTAAAAAAAATATATAACACGAGTTCCAGAAATAAACTCACGAACTCCTCCAAATATCTGCAAAAGATAAGTCAAAACAAGTTAAAATTAAAATATAATCGGAGTACCTGAAGAGAACTCACGAATGCCTGCTAATCCATACAAAGGAGATGTCAAAAGTAGGTAAATAAACATATAACATGATTACTTATGGTGAACTTGCGAACACTTGCTAATCTCTATGAAAGAGAAGTCAAAAGCAGGTAAATTTAAAATATAATGCAAGTATCTGAAGAGAACTTTCAAACACGTACTAATCTATGCCAAATACATGTCAACATAGGTAAAAAATATATATAATGTAAGTACCTGAATAGAACTCGCAAACACCTGCTAATTTATGGAAAAGAAAAGTCAAAAGCAAGTAAACATATAACGTGAGTACCTGAGTTGAACTCACTAATACCTTCTAATCTTTCCAAAAGACAAGTCAAAAGCTGGTAAATAAACATATAACGCGAGTACCTGAGATGAACTCGCGAACATCTAGTAATCTCTACAAAAGAGAAGTCAAAAGCAGGTAAGTAAATATATAATGCGCGTACCTGATGTGAACTCGCTAACACCTGCTATTCTCTCCAAAGGAGAAGTTAAAAGCAGGTATGTAAACAAATTACTCGAGTAACTGAAGTGAACTCGCGAACACCTACCTGATGCAGGCTACGTCTACCGATGAACCGCAATGGACAAACGACACTGATTCATTCTCTCATGTTACAATTCTATGCTAGCACAAAATAAAACGCAGCACTCCCGATTTTGCAATTTTATTATTCTGATGCTATCATACGGGTTTGCCACAACCTTTGAGATCGAATAGAAGTTATAAGCTATTATCCACTCAAGCGAAAAGGATCCACCGGATCTGGTCGAGCGTGTGTTGTACCAAAAGAGATCCACAAAAAATAAATGATTGAAAAATGGTAGATCTCCCCCAACAAAAAGACAACGAGGTCCGCCAAGCCTCACGAATTTAAATTGATCAAAAGAAACAAAAAAAAATCGATTCAATCTAAAACCACGAAGAAATAAAAAATTTGCAAATAACGGCAAAGTAAACCACCATAAGAATAATCTAGAGAGAATCTCCCAACAATAGAAATTTCATTACCCAATCAGAACAGATGATTCCAATGAAATAGTGGTCGCTCATCTTTGGTTCCGCCACAGTTACGGTGAATGGAGATAAACTCGTTCGCCATCCTTTCATCACGCCGGAGAAATTTCATCATCACCGGAGTCATTGCCCTTGGCCGAAATCACCAAGTAGGGACTTTGAAGGTTGGCCAAACCTTAGGAGAGGGAGAACCTTGATGGCCGAAATCCTTCAAGGAGGATGGCACCGTCGTTTTGTTGTATGACGTCGGAGAGGAGGGGAAGGGTTTAGGTGGAGAAGAGAGGAAGGAAGAGGAGGATGACCGAAATTCTCAAGGGGGCGAGAGAGGGGTTGGCGGTCAAGGAAGGGGAGGGGAGAAGAAGGTGGTTGAAATTTCTAAGTAGTGAGAAACGAGGAGGGGAGGGGGGCAAGGAGGAAAGGAAGAGGGAATTTTTCAATTGAAAATTAGGTTGTCAATTTTCATTCATCAATCTAGACATTCATTAGCCATAGAAGCCTATATATAAGTTACACCACTCAATCTCCACCATACAAAATAAACTAAAACTTAGATGGTTATAGGCAACCCTTAACAAACATGAAATTGAAATAACAATAGTAAAATGCATAAATATAAAATACAAAATAATAAAATGCATAAAGATAAAATGCTTAAAATATACAATTATAACTTTATAATTTATAACCATATTTTTTTATATGAAGGAAATGGTGGACGACATGCATAACATTTAGCGGAGATTGGGCGCGGCGTTGGCGTTGGATGTCGCGGTAGAATCCCATCATCAAGCCTGCGGCAACGACCGTCACGATCATCAAATTCTCTAAGATAGAGATCAACGACCACATTAGCAATGTCATCATGAATAGGTGGTGGGGACATTGTCGCCATCAATCATCCCCCGCTCAAAATCACTTATCACCGATGAGTGGCCAAGGAGTGGAAAATAGTTGAAGGAAGCAACAACAAGGGGGCAAATCTGGCCCCACAATCCAAGTCCTAGTAGCGCCGTCATCCCACATCAAATAAAACCTGTCAAGCAAAAAGGAGGTCTTGGGGAACCTTGAAAAAGCATTAGTCAAAGAAGGAGAAAATTTTTCAACATCAACATTCAACATACCTCCAGTGGAAACCACAGGAGAGAGCGATCTAGGACCCGACTCACCCCTCAACCCGTTAGAAGATATAGTGGACGGAATAAATGGAGAGGCAGATAATTCAAGTGATGGAGAAACATAAGGTGTTAAATTCGAATCATTGAAAATATGGGATATACCCCAATAAGTGGTTATCACCAAAAGATATGCATTTTCTCCTAACATCTTTAAAATTCGAATTGGACTGGCTCGCTGATTCGCCAACTTTTTTATGGAGCCCGAAGGCAACCGTTTAGGGGTGAGACACACCAAACCAAATCATCAACATTAAAGTGAAACGCTCTCCTATGTACGTTAGCATGAGATTGATAAGACGCATACTGGGCGACTAACGTTTCTTGAATGTGGTTATGTAATTTGTGAACATGAAGAGCGAATTCCTATGCAAAATTACTTGATTTATAGATAGAGGTAACAAAACTAAATTAAGTGGCACCAGTTCTTTATAGCCGTGTATGATTTCATTGGGGATAAGCCCATGGATTTGTTTTCAGAATTATTATACGCAAGCTGAACATGGAGAAAGATCAAGTCCCAAGTACCCTTGTGATTACCCGCAAGACATCTTAATAATCTACCCAAACTTCGGTGTACCACTTCCGTTTGACCATCCGTACTCACAATATACTGAAAGAACTCAGCAAAAGTAACATAAAAATACATTTTGTTTAGATTGTCGAATAATTATTCCACTCGTAACTTGTTAAGGATAATCCTCACATGTGATTCATGATTGGTGGGAGAGAGGCAAATGACTAAGATATCATTACAATACGCCACTAAGAATATTCCCATGAATGGTTGGAAGACATGAGTTTTCACCCTAGAGATAGTATTCAGGGCAATGGTAAACTCCAATGGCATCACTAACCACTCATAAAACTCGTCCTTTGGTTTAAAAATCGTCTTCCATTCGTATCCCTCCCTAATTCTTATTTGATGGTAGCAATTCCTAAAATCCAACTTAATAAAGATCGTTGCCCCGACTAATATATCCAACAAGTCATCCAAGCGAGGGATGAGAGACCCATATTTGATAGTAATTTTATTAATAGCCTGATTGTCAACACATATCCCCCAATAACCATTTTTCTTAGGGGTGAGTAAAGCAGGAACAAGAGTCGACCTCATCGTAGACGTAGAATCAGAGAATTGATCAATCACTGGAAACTCGAAAGATACAAAACTACAGGGAGTTGTGATAGGGCCGAACACGAATTATAATAACTCAGTAATACAGATCCTATGAGACATGGCCAATAGAGGGGCTACTAAAATAGGCAACACCAAATGGTTAGTACTAGTTATAACAAGTTCGTGTCGTACAAAGTCATCTAGTCGAGTTATAAGATCAGAAAGGAGGATCAGAAAAGTCATATCCGGAGGAAGATCAAAATCATATTGACGGTCACATAGTGGATTTATCGTCAAAGAGAATTCTTCTGGATTAATAACAGTCAAATATTTCAAGAAGATTCTTCCCTTGCTATGTAATGGGCAACTAGATATACGAAGGATGGTGAATACACTGAATAAGAAAGCTAACAACTCATCCATACCTATCCACCGAGACATGTCCAATGGAGGATCTAATAGCGTAGGTTAAAATAAAGGACTAAGACCTGGAATAATATATGCGCGTCCTAAAATAGGTGCTACTCGGGTCAATGGGGCAGGAGGGAGGGTCTGTAAAATCACACCTGGTGACAAAATAAAATCAGAGTGATCAACATGACATGTTGAGATCATCAATGGGTGGTCATCCGGATCTTCACCACTAAAGTCATCCAAAAATTCCTCTCCCTCGTAAGGTACATCTTCCGACACCGTATGTATGACTAACAACTCATAATCATCGGTAAACTCCTCAACTATTATGGGTGTTGGACCAAAAATATGGTCGAGGATGGGTCGGATAATCATATGTGGTGGCACTTTAGAGGAGAGCTCCTCTTCCATATCACTGGGGTAACTGAACTCCTCAACGTCACTAAGCTCTTCAATGATGCTGACATCGCCCGTAACGGTTGGTGCAGTCAATAGTACTAACTCGGAGTCAACGTAAGGTTCACACACGGGCTCAGTAAGCTTGGGGGGAGACTCAGACTCGACCACATTCGCAAGCGGAATGGGATATTCAACTGCATCGGGACTAGCGACTCCACTAGCTTCGCAGGTAATATTCATCTGACACCTCATACTGACAGGAATACTCTCACCATAAGGGCTCATGGCATCCCTAGTCATAACACCATTCGAGTCTGGGACATATGAACTATATGATATGGTTTCCCTAATGGTGGTAGTAGGCACACTATGTGCAGGCCGACCTTTGGGAAAAATGATCTAGCTTTCGGTACATAATCATTTATATAGGAAGGTATTGGACTAGTGCCATAACGATACTCACACACAGGCTTGGTGTCAGCAGTGCGGAGGTATGCAGGACCAAATTTATCCGAGAGTAGGCTACACATGTGCGGCCAAGCATATTGATAGCTACCAACACGACGCTCTTCATTTAACCAAAACACGCAGGCTTGAAAAACTAATTTTTCACGAGCACCGACAACCTTTTGGAGTTCATCCGAGGGGTACCACGCAAAATAAGATTTCATCCCTTTAAGCCATTCTCGAAAAATTTGCGGATTCCTGTAACTGTTGTAAGTGGGTGTCTCAATTCTGGTGTGTGGAAGAGCATGGGGATGGTTGGGCTTCCTAAGGCAAGTGAGCAATGTTGGGTTGTGGTTAGCCATAACTTTAGACCAGAAATAATCTAATCGGGATTCATAAATATCGTGGGTCATATTCATTGGGGACAGGACAGAAAAACCTATCGGAATCTTATGCACATACAATGAATAATGATTCTGACCCAATAAAATTTATGAAAGAAAGATTTGTTCGCGCTTAATAACTAGGGTAGTTAAAATTTTTTTTTATTTTCTTGATAAAAATAGTAGGGAGATTATTAAAAAATATTTTTTATTTTTTTGCAAAAAAATAAAAGTTTTAGGACGTTATTTGCAGACCAGAAAATATTTTTTTTATATTTTGACAACGAAACGTGCAAGACAAGTCCATGTAAACTTCCTAAGAATACAGGGAGTGTGACAATTAGGAAATTGACAGGAACCTCCCTTTAATACCAAATTGATGCAGGTTACGTTTCCCGACGAAACGCAATGGACAAACGAACCGATTCGTTCTCTCACGTTCAAATTCTACGCTCGCACAAACTAAAACACGGCACACCCGATTTTGCAATTTTATTATTCCGATGCTAACGTACGGGTTTGCCACACCCTTGTAGATCGAATAAAAGCTATATGCTAATATCCTCTCAAGCGAAAGAGATCTACCCGATCTGGTCGAGCGTGTGTTGTACCAAAAGAGATCCAACGAAAATAAACGATTTGAATATGGTAGATCTCTCCCAACAAAAATAATACAAGTTCCGCCAAGCATCACAAATTTAAATTAATCAAAAGAAATAGAAAATCGATTGAATCTAAAACCATGAAGAAATCAAAATTTTGCAAATAACACCAAAGTAAACCACAACAATAATAATCTCGAGAGAGAATCTCATAATGGTAGAAATTTCGTTAACTAGTCAGAATAAATGATTCTAAAGAAAAAGTGGTCACTCTTCTTCGGTTCCACCGAAGTTACGCTGAATGGAGAGAAACTCATTTGCCTTCCTTGCTTCACGCCAGAGAAGGTTCGTCGTCACTGGAGTCGTTTCCCTTGGCCGAAATCAATAAGGAGGGACTTTGAAGGTTGGCCGAACCCTAGGAGAGGGAGAACCTTGATGGCCCAAATCCTCAAGGGGACAACACAGTCAATTTGTTGCACAACATTTGAGAGGCGGGGAAGGGTTAAGGTGGAGAAGAGAGGAAGGAGGAGGAGGATGGAAAAAATTCGTAATGTGGGAGAGAGAGGGGTTGGCGGCCATGGAAGGAGAGGGGGAGAATAAGTTGGTCGAAATTGCCAAGGAGGGAGAAAAGGGGGGGGGCAAGGAGGAGCGGAAGAGGGAATTTTTCAATTCGAAAATTAGGTTTTCAATTTTCATTCATCAGTCTAGTCTTTCATTGGCCATACAAGCCTATATATAGGTTACAACACTCAATCTCTACAAAATAAACTAAAACGTAGATGGTTATAGACAACTCATCACAAACTTGAAATTGAAATAACAATAGTAAGATGAATAAAAATAAAATGCTTAAGGATAAAATGCTTAAAAATATATAATTATAAATATATAATTTATAACCATATATTTTCATATGAAGGTAACAGTGGACGACAAGCATAACATTTAGCGGAGATTTGGCACGACATTGGCGTTTGATGTCGCGGTGGAATCCCATCATCAAGCTTGCGGCAAAAACTGTCACAATCAACAAATTCTCTAAGGAGGAGATCAACGACCATATTAGCAACGTCGTCACGAATAGGTAGCGGGACATCGTCGCCATCACTACCACTCTCTACAAAAGAGAAATAAAAAGCAGGTAAATTTAAAATATAATGCGTGTAACTGAAGAGAACTAGCGAACGCCTACTTATCTCCACAAAAGAGATGTCAAAAGTAGGCAAATTTATAATATAACGCGATTACATGAGGAGAACTCGCGAACACCTTCTAATCTCTGCAAAAAAGAAGTCAAAAGTAGGTAAATCTACATATTACATGAGTACTTGAATAGAACTCGAGAACACCTACTAATATCTGCAAAAGTGAACTCAAAAGCAGGTAAATAAATATATAACACGAGTACTCAAATATATATTCCGAACACTTGCTAATCTCTGCGAAAGAGAACTCAAAAGCACGTAAATAAAAATATAACACGAGTACTTGAGGTGAGCTCGCTAATGCCTGCTAATCTCTCCAAAAGAAAAGTCAAAAGCAGATAAATATATATATAATGCGAGTACCTGAGATAAACTCGCGGACACCTACAAATATTTGCAAAAGAGAAGTTAGAACAAGTTAAATTTATAATATAATGGGAGTGCCTGATGAGCACTCAAGAACGGTTGCTAATCTCTGCAAAAGAGAAGTCAAATGCAGGTAAATTTAAAATATAATGTGAGTATCTAAAGAGAACTCGGGAACAACTACAAATCTATGCAAAAGTGAAGTCAAACCAAGTAAAAAATATATAACACGAGTACATGAATAGAACTTGCGAACACTTGCTAATCTCTGCAAAACAGAAGTTAAAAGAAGGTAAGTAAACATATAATGCGAGTACCTGAGGTTAACTTGCTAAAAACTGCTAATCTTTCCAAAAGAGAAGTTAAAAGTAGGTAAATAAACATATAATGCCAGTACCTGAGGTGAACTCACAAACACCTACTAATATCTGCAAAAGAGAAGTCAAAAGCAGGTAAGTAAACATATAACACGAGTACCTGATGTGAACTAGATAACACCTGCTAATCTCTCAAAAAGAGAAGTCAAAAGAAGGTAATTAAACATAAAACGTTAGTATCTAAGGTGAACTCGTGAACACCTAATAATCTCTGCAGTAGAGAAATAAAAATCAGGTAAATTTAAAATATAATGCGAGTACCTAAAGAGAACTCGCGAACACCCGCTAATCTCCACAAAAAAATAATCAAAGCAAACAAATTTAAAAAATATCATGAGTACCTGAAGAGAACTCACAAACACCTATTATTATCTGCAAAAGTGAAGTCAAAAGCAGATAAATTAACATATAACATGAGTGCTTGAATAGGATTCACGAACACCTGCTAATCTCTGCAAAAGAGAAGTCAAAAACAGGTAAATAAACATATAACACGAGTACTCGGATATAACTTGCGAAAACATTCTAATCTCTGCAAAAGAGAATTCAAAAGCACATAAATAAACATATAACACAAGTATCTGAGCCGAACTAACTAACACCTGCTAATCTCTGCAAAAGAGAAGTCAAAAATAGGTAAGTAAACATATAACATGAGTACTACATGTAAATTCGCAAACACCTGCTAATCTCTTCAAAAGAGAAGTCAAAAGTAAGTAAATAAATATATAAAGCGAGTACCTAACGTGAACTCATGAAAATCTGCTAAACTCTCTAAAAGAGAAGTCAAAAGCAGATAGGTTAAAATAAAATGCGAGTATCTGAGGTGAACTCGCTTACACCTGCTAATATCTCCGAAAGATAAGTCAAAAGCAGATAAATTAATATATAACACGAGTTCATGATATAAACTCGCGAACACCTGTAAATATCTACAAAAGAGAAGTCAAAACAAATTAAATATAAAATATAACGGGAGTAGTTGAAGAGAACTCGCAAATGCCTGCTAATCTCTTCAAATTAGAAGTCAAAAGTATGTAAAAAACATATAATGCGAGTACCTAAGGTGAACTCACGAACACTTGCTAATCTCTATAAAAGATATGTCAAAAACACATACATTTAAAATATAACGTGAGTATCTGAATTGAACTCGCGAACATCTACTAATATCTGCAATAGAGAAGTCAGAATAGGTACAAAAATATATAACGTGAGTACCTAAATAGAACTCCCGAACACCTGCTAATCTCTGTAAAAGAAAAGTCAAAAGCATGTAAGTAAACATATAACACGAGTACCTGAGGTGAACTCCCTAATACCTACTAATCGTTCGAAAAGAGAAGTCAAAAGTATGTAAATAAACATTTAACGTGAGTACCTGAGGTGAACTCGCAAGCACCTACTAATTACTCTAAAAGAGAAGTCAAAGGAAGGTAAGTAAATATATAATGCGAGTACCTGATATGAACTCGCTAACACCTGCTAATCTTTTTAAACGAGAAGTCAAAAGTAGGTAAGTAAATAACTAACACGAGTACCTGAGGTGAACTCGCGAACTCCTAATATTTGTACAAGAGAAGTATAAAACAAGTTAACTTTTAAATATAATGACAGTACCTGTAGAGCACTCACGAACACCTGCTAATATCTGCAAAAAAGAAGTCAAAAATGAAAAATAAAAAATATAACGAAAGTATCTGAAAAAAACTTGCGAACACATACTAATCTCTGTAAAAGTGAAGTCAAAACATGTTCAAAAAATATATAACATGAGTACCTGAATTGAACTCACGAACACCTACTAATATCCGCAAAATAGAAGTCAAAAGAAGGTGAGTAAACATATAACACGAGTTCCTGTGGGTAACTCTCTAACGCTTGCTAATCTTTCCAAAACAGAAGTCAAAAGTAGGTAAATAAACATATAACACGAGTAGCTGAGGTGAAGTCACAAACACGTACAAATCTCTGCAAAAGATAAGTCAAAAGCAGGTAAGTAAACATATAATACGAGTACTTGAGAACTCCCTAACATCTGCTAATCTCTCCAAAAGAGATGTCAAAATCTGGTAAATAAACTTATAACGTTACTACATCAGGTGAACTCGTGAACACATACTAATCTCTGCAAAAGAGAAATAAATAGTAGGTAAATTTAAAATATAATGCGATTACCTAAAGAGAACTCGCGAACACCTGCTAATCTCTGCAAAAGAGAAGTCAAAAGAAGACAAATTTAAAATATAATGTGAGTACCTGATGTGAACTCACAAACACCTTATAATCTCTACAAAAGAGAAGTCAGAAGTATTTTAATTAACATATAACATGAATACTTGAATAGAACTCACGAACACCTACTTGTTAACCCTAGAATCCACAATGACCAGCAGGTTAGACCCTTCTCCTCTTCCGGCGGACTCGACTTTCTCAGTCCGCTCAGGTCGACTAGACCTTGCAGATCAGAATTTCCCCAGCAGTGGACTCCAGAGTCAGTCCGCATAGGTCGGCCACCAGATTTCCAGCTAGCCTTATTTATCGGCAGACTCGTTCCTCCAGTCCGCCTAATTCGTCCAGCCTCAGTTGATCTTTCAGATTGTCCGCCAACTATTCAAGCGGATTCAAGAGTCAGTCTACACAGGTTGCGTGCCTTCAGCCAGGATAGCGCCCTACAGCTGTGGAAGCTCCATCTCGTGAGCCCAGTCCGCCCCTCTTGCGCGGACTGCTTGTTTTTACTTTTTGATTCCCGTCACCACTGCCCGATTCTCCTGTACCTCGGGCAGCCGGTTATGTTAGCCCTGCCCATTTGGACAGGCCCCCAAAACTATAAATAGGGGGAAGTGGTGAACCCAAAGCATGCTGACTCGAGTCTAGAGGCCCATTTAGTGAAAGCTGCGGACTCAGATCTTGGACTTTGCGTTCTCGAATCTGTCTTGGTCACCCTTTTTCCTTGGTCCATTAGTAAACGGTTGCTTGCAGTTTCATTCTCTCTTTTTCCCTTTCTACCGGAATTTGAGGGCGCAGTTTCTGCATCAACATAAACACACGGCCTTCAGATCCAAGCTATCGTTAAAACTCTCGGACTGAGATGTCAGATCGCCGATCATCTCATTTCCATGCCCGTTCAGGTCGCTCGAGCATCTCCTACGACCTGCGGGACGTGCTCGACCGATGTCGGAGAGAGGTCGAACAGTACCGGAGAGAGACCGACCAGTGCCTCGACGCAATCAGCCAGGACCTGGTCGCAATTACTCAGTGACTTAATCAGCCTTGAGTGGCCTTCGCGGATAAGGCAGTTCGCCAAACCCCAGACCGCCAAGCGCCTACTACGACGCCACCGCCAGCCAGCGCGCCCATCCAGCCCGCAGTTCCACCAAGGCAGTAGACTGACGAGCTCGGTCCATTTATGGATTTTTTACGCGAAGTAGCCAGAGGGACTCCAGCCCGCAGACTTAACTTTACTGAGGATAACTAGGTCGAGCGGCCTCCTGTGATTTTTGCTATAGCTCAAGCCGGGGAGTCCCCTTTTGTTGATAAGATCCGTCAGGAGCAGGCTCCTAATAACTTCAGAGAACCTCACATCCCATTTTATACTGGATAAATGGATCCGGTCGCTCATCTCCAGGCTTTTGAAGATGCTGTAGTAATGAGGTGGTTGTCAGATGGTTTGAAGTGCAAGTTCTTAGTAACCACTTTCGACCGCCAGGCTAGAGAAGGGTTTCATGAACAATATCACGGATCCATCGCCAGTTTTGCCGAGCTACACCAAGAACTCCTGCTAAGGTTTGCCACTTCTAGGAAGAGGAAGAGTGGACCAGTTGCCCTCTTCAAGATCCAGCAAGCAGACAATGAGTCGGTAGCATAGTTTGTGGATCGCTTCCAGAAGGAGAAACTGGGGGTCAAGAATGTGGATCCCGAGTTCTATAAGATTGCCCGAATCAACGAACTCAAGGAAGGGCCGTTGAAGTTTGTAGCAACCACCAAAGATCCGGCCACCATCCAGGATCAGATAGACTTGGCTAACACCTTCATTGAATGAGAGAGTGCCAACCCTTCATATGTATCCAACTTAACGGCAAAGGCCGAAATGAGGGACACCACAAATTCCTCTACAAGTAATCGAACATCCAGACCCCCTTTATCAGAGTATCAGCCTCCGGCACACCGGGGAAGAAATTTCGGTCACAAGCGGCCTTATCAAAATCATCAACAATTTCATGAGCAGAAACCACCGCTGGCCGCTACTCCTGCTCCTGTGGCTCCTCAGATCCTGCCTGTCCTTCAAATTTGGGACGGCTCATTCTCAGATGATCAGCAAAGCCACGGTCCTGTGGAAGAGCTCGCTGCTATGGGCCTGACAGTAGATGAAGTTCTCCAGATCCTGCAGAAAAAGACTGAGTTAAAGAAAGAATTCCAGAAGGCAGAAGGAAAGACTCAAAACTCGGATCTTTTTTGTGCATTCCTCAAGGAGAAAGGGCACCCAACTGTGTATTGCAGAGCTCTCCGACATCTTGTGGAGCGACTACTTGCCGTAGGGAAAATGAAGGGTCTCGGAGTAAAAGAGGCCTCATCAAAGCCGTCCACCTCTAAAGGCAAGGAGGTAGCCGACGTCTTTTGGGAGAATGAAGACATTGAGAGAGTAGGATAATATGGCAACATCAATATTGGAGAAAGCGTCGACGCAGACGATGTAGGCATCCTCGGTGATCTCTTTTGCATCCACGGAGGAGCGGGTGCAGAATCAAGCAAGAAGTCTTCTTTGGCAAAGAACTCACGGTATGAAGTAGCTATGAATTCCACACCTCCACCAATGGAGATCATTGCTTTTTGTCTAGAAGATCTCCCGAAGACGGCCAACCCAACGACGCAGTCGTAATTAGAGCAATCATTGAGAACTACACAGTTCCGAGAATTTTGGTTGACACCGGAAGTTCGGTCAATCTTATATTCAAAAGTGCTTATGAGGCCCTAAGGTCAGGAACGACTTTGATCTCCATCGAAGGGCCACTGTATGGCTTGGAGAGCGAGAAGAAGGAATTTGAAGGAAGCGTTACACTCTCAGTAATGCTCGGGGGGGGGGGGTGACAAAGCTTATCACATTTGTAATAGTTGATGTGGCCAGCAGTTATTGCGCCATCTTTGGAAGACCCCTCAATGAATATCGGGTAATAGTTTCCACCTATCATTTTGCAATCAAGTTCACAGCAGGAGGAAAGCAATACCGGGTTAGAAGCAACCCAAGGGAGGCGCGAGAGTGCTATGTCAAAACAGTCAACATGATCGAGCAAATTCCTCCCCAGACGACTCTAGTAGCCGCCTCAGAAGAAAAGGCTCCCCAAGAAGAGGCCAGAGATAAGGAAGAAATCCATGAGGGGGTTCACTTGGAGCCTGCTTAAGCAACCCAAGGAATCTCAATTGGAGCAGATGAAGAGAAAAGACTTACAATCAACTCAGAGCTCCCCGAAGAATAAAAAGAAGAGTTCATCGATTGCTTATTGAAGAACTTGGATGTTTTCGTCTGGGATGCAGAAGACATACCAGGAGTGGATCCTGATGTAGCCTTCCATCACATCAATATTGCTTCTGACTTCAAACATATTCAACAAAAGAAGCTGGAGGTGGTGACGAAGCTAGCCGAGCTAATCAAGGAAGAGGTTGCGAAGCTTCTAAAGGCTAAGTTCATTCGTGAATTCCAATACCCGGATTGGGAATCAAACGTTGTAATGGTAAGGAAGCCGGGAGGAAAATGGAGGATGTGTGATGACTTTACCAAGTTAAATAAAGCATGCCACAAAGATTGTTATCCGCTGCCTTGAATAGATGCTTTAGTAGATTCTGCGGTTAGATATCCTTTTATGAGTTTTTTAGATGCATTTTTTGGTTATCACCAGATTAGGATGCATAAGCCTGACATACCCCATACGTCTTTTATCGTAGACAATGGTTGTTACTGTTATTTAGTAATGCCCTTCGGATTAAAAAATGCAGGTGCTACCTATCAACGTGTGATGGACTGTGTTTAAAAAACAAAAAGGAAAGAATCTGTAAGTATATGTCGATGACCTCCTTATTAAAAGTAAAAACTTTGCTTTGCATTTGGAAGACCTCACAGAATCATTCACTACTTTATGAAGGTATAACATGAGGTTGAATTCGTTGAAATGTATCTTTGGAGCAAATAAAGGAAAATTCCTCGGTCATCTCCTTACCCTCGAAGGGCTCCCCCCTAACCCAGATATGGTTTAAGCAATCCTCAACATGCCATCACCTCGCTCCCCTAAAAAAATTCAACAATTAGGGGGAAGGCTAGTAGGCCTTGGAAGATTTATTTCCAGAGTAGGGGATAAGAGTGCCCCGGTCTTCAAGACTCTTCGTGGAGGGTACAATTTTGAATGGACCAAAGAGTGCGAAGAAGCTTTTGAGCAACTCAAAAAGCAGCTCACCTCCACTCCTTTACTTCAAAGTCCTCGCACTGGAGAAATGTTATTCATCTATCTAGGAGTGGGCTCGGAAGCAATAAGCTCAGTCCTTGTTAGAGAGGAAGGGAGAAGGCAATATTCAGTATATTATGTCAGCCACATATTTAAGAATGCTGAAATCAGGTATCCAATCCTTGAGAAGCTCGCACTAGCATTAGTAATGTCTGCCAAAAGGCTTCGACCATACTACCAAGCGCACTCAATCAGGGTGATTACAGATCATCCATTAAAAAGTATCCTTGAAAAACCGGTGCACTCTGGGAGACTAGCCAAATGGGAAATTGAACTCAGTGAGTTTGATATTTCATATGTACCTAGAACGGCTAGTAAAGCGCATGTATTAGCAGATTTTTTTAATAGACACAACTGAGTCTAATGCTAAACTAGTCGATCAATCACCGCTAGCATGGACAATCTACATAGATGGTGCTTCAGATAAAAACTCCTCGGGAGCGGGAGTAGTCCTCATCAACCCCAATGGGGTTAAATTAAAACAGGCCATAAGGTTCTCTTTCATAACCACAAATAACCAAGCAGAATATGAAGCACTTTTAGCAGGCCTGCGGTTTGCAAAAGAGTTGGGAATAGACTATGCGCATGTTAAAACCGACTCGCTAGTAATGACATCCAAAGTATTGGGAAATTTTAAAACCAAAGAACCTACCCTGAAGAAATACTTAATGATGGTAAAGGAGGAGATTGGAAAGTTTAAGAGGTTCACTATTGAGTATGTTTCAAGAGTATACAATGTAGAGGGAGACGAGCAAGCAAAGTTCGGCCTCCCCTCGGGAGAGACAACTTCAGAGCTTTTTTACATAGCTACGGATGAATGGGAATTGATGCATATAGAACAACGACCCTCTTGGATGGACTCATTCAAATAATATCTCTCGACAGGAGAATTGTCGCAGGCTTTGAAAGATAAGAAAAGATTTAGAATGAAAGCGGCCAATTACAAGCTTATCTCCAGAATTCTCTACAAAAAGACTTTCCACTCTCCAATGGCGAGATACGTATCTGAAGATGAAGTTCCTGTGGTGCTCCGAGAAATTCACTGTGGAGAGTGTGGCAGCCATTCAGGGGCCAAAACTTTGGAGAGAAGAATATTGCGGCAAGGATACTTCTGGCCCACAATGAGAAAAGATTCTGAATCCTATGCAAAGAAGTGTTCCCAATGCCAAAAATTTGCTCCGCTTCAACTCCAATCATCGCAGTGACTTGTGTCAATCACCACGCCCTGGCCTTTCGCAGTTTTGGGAATGGACCTCCTCGGGCCATTTCCCATGGCGAGCGGACAGCGACGCTTTATCTTTGTTATGATTGATTACTTCAGCAAATGGATTGAAGCCAAGGCACTAGCAAAGACAACAACCTAGGTGATAAAGAAATTTTGTGGGGGGAGATAATTTGCAGGCATGGGATCCCGATGACAATAAATACGGATAATGGTCCGAAGTTAAATAATGAAGAGATGAAGAACTTTTGCAAACAAGTCGGCAGAATAAACAGATACATATTTTGCTAAAAAAGAAAGTGCAGAATCTGAGGGGCAACTGGGCAGAGCAGCTTCCTTCAGTTTTGTGGACCCTCAGAATAACCCCTTCCACAACTACGGGAGAAACTCCTTTCAAGCTATCTCACGGTTCAGAGGATCTCATCCCGGTGGAATTTGAGGTTCCGACTCTTAGGGTCTTACTGGCCAGGCAAAGTTGGGAAGACTGGCTTGAGATTAACGACGAGAATATGAGACATAGCTTGGATCAAATTGAAGAGATGCGAGATGAAGCCACCATCAGGCAAGAGGAGGTCAAGCGAAGAATGGCCAGATATTTTGACAAGAATATCAGGATCCGGCATTTTCTGTGGGAGATCTCATCCTGAGAAAAATGGATGCAGCCGCAAGAGCTGGTTCAGTTGTCAAGCTGAACCTGAATTGGAATGGACCATTCATCGTTAAGAAAGTGCTGAGGAATGGAGCATATCAACTACAGACCTATGACGGAGAAGATGTCCCCCATACTTGGAATGGCGATGATTTAAAGCAGTTTTTTGCTTAAGCAAACACTTATCATCTGTGTTCATTTCAATGATTATGGCAATAAGATTTTCTGGCTGGCTAATAATTTTTTCGTACATGGCACAATCACTTTCTCCTATCTACAATACAAAGTAAAAAAATCACCACACCAAGAGACATCGCCAAGTCCAGCTTGCCCCCCCCCCCCCCCCCGAGAATTGTTATCATTAGCGTAACACCACGATGATCACGTGTTGCGGGAAGATTTCACAACGTGTAGCGGGATCTTGCAGATTCTTACGCGGTGGGCTTCTGGATTTTGGATCCCAGCTAGTACCTGACTCCACCTCTGCATTTTTGGAGGGACAAGGTGGTTGACAGCTCTACTAAGCTTGCAAGGGATAGCGTACACCTTGATGATCTCTTTGAGGAAAGCAATGCCAACCGGCACCTGCCCATAGATCATCCAAGTTTGTACCCTCGAATACTCTCTAGTACCCTCAAGCGGTGCCTGCAGGAGACCCACAACCTTGTTGATCTTAGAGGAAAGCAATGCCGCTCCAGCCTCACCTGCCCGAAAGATCATTTTGGTTGTACTCCAGGCAAGAGGGCAGTAAACCTTTTCGTTGAGCTTACAGCTTCTATGACCACGTGAGGAAAGCAATGCCGCTCCGGCCACACCTGCCCACTTGGTCACATAGGCCTGTATCTCATTCTTCATATGAAATTGACAAGGCGCAGACTGCAAAATTTGAGTCCGCTCAGTCTGCCGGTACTCTGGGTTGATCTTACAGCCTATGACCCAACGAGAAAAGCAATGCCGCTCCGGCCGCACCTGCTCTCTTGGTCACGTAGTGATGTGAATCATTTCAATCTCTATTACGGACTGCATTATGGTGTCCGCGCAATCCGCCAACTATTTCAAATTTTCTTGTATCTGACCTTGCGAGGAAAGCAATGCATTATGCACCTGCCCGCTTGGTTAGGTTTGGAATTTTTATCCTCGAGGACTATACTTGGTTATCCGCGCAGTTCGCCATTTATGCTGGAATCTTGTAACTGACCTTGCGAGGAAATCAATGCATTATGCACCTGCCCGTTGGGTTAGGTTGTGGATCATGTCTTGGAGCGGACTCTATGTTAGTATCCAAACAATCCGCCAATTTCGAATTGATCTTGAAGCTTTTGTGACCCAACTATGAGAAAAACAATGCATTATGCACCAGCCCACTGGATTAGGTTGTGGATCATGTCTTGGAGCGGACTGTATGTTAGTATCCGAACAATCCTCCAGTTCGGATTGATCTTGAAGCTTTTGTGATCCAACTATGAGAAAAACAATGCTACATGCACCTACCTACTCGGTCATTTAAGTCTGCAACCAATCACTCTTAGCCCGCAGAATCCTATTTATAATTTTCTCAGTTCGCAACAACAATCATCGATCTTTCTTAACTCGCAAAAATTTATTTAATTAATTTACATGCGGACTGGAATTGGTATCCATC
This sequence comes from Platanthera guangdongensis, assembly GCA_039583875.1. NCBI lineage: Eukaryota > Viridiplantae > Streptophyta > Magnoliopsida > Asparagales > Orchidaceae > Platanthera > Platanthera guangdongensis. The sequence goes on along the minus strand of CM077163.1, from coordinate 143,995,693 downwards.
AGAGTCCGCCAGTTATGTCTTTTTTGGCAATTTATAAGGACTTCGCGAGCTGCAAATAAAATATCACGGCCTGGATTATTGTTGGCCTTAGTTATCGTCAAGCTATACTCATCCTAAGCAGTCGGCCTAAAATCTAAGTTACGCGGACTAGTTAATCGACAATGATTATTGATTGAATACATAACGAGTCTCATCAAAGCATAAAGGAAGCAAAAAGTGAGCAATAAAAAGTTGCAGAATGCGCGGACTGAAAAAAATATCCTTTATATTCATTCCAAAAAAAAAATATTTGCATCTGTTTATCTTTTGGCGACCTCAAATGAAGTCTGCCATTCTACAGTAAGAAGAAACAAAAGAACTCTTTTCATTCTGAGATCATCTTTCGCCTTTTTTCTGCAGGCACGTCCGGGCTAGGTCCGTCAATATTAACTTCAGGAGAATATCCTCCTGAGTCTCCGCCGCTGCTGCCATTAGAGCTCGAGCTATCCATGGACTCCGTCTCTGCGCCGCCATCAAAATCAAAAGAAGAGGCGGCCTGCTCCGACTGATCACCCTGCTGCCTGCTTGAAGCGGCATCATCAGGAGCTCCATCATCGGCTAATTCTTCTTCCTCGTCTTCTTCCTCTTCTTCCTCAATGACAACTGCTTTTCCTTTTGAAGCCCGCTCCCATTCAGCAACCCTCTCCTTCAGATCGGGGAAGAGCTGCAAGAAAGGAACCTTGTCAACCCCTTCCTTCATGAAGCCGTCGTTGACAAGGCGCTCAATGGCGATCTCAACGCTTTCCTTCACAAAAGGAAACATGGTGTTTTGGAAGCTAAGATTGGTGACATCGTACGCGGACTGTAAAAAGAAATGAACGAAGTCAGTCCGCTGCGGATAAGTAACAGAGATCGCCGCGAATATCAAAAATTTACCGTTGCATCCTCTTTACACTGGGTGACCCTTTTCCCTAACTTTACATTCTTGCCCTTTAGCAGCTTGTTTTCTCGCAGAAGCTGCTTGTTCTCCCTAAGTAGGTCGCGAGTCAGGTGACCCATAAAATGGTTGGTGACGACGCTGTTCACGCTGGCTTGATCAGCGAGCAGGGGGATGTCGGCAGGGTCAACTCTCTTCTGGTTGTGTAAGCTACGCCTTCCGTAAAGCGTGGAGATCGCCACGTGAGCCTGACGGGAGGCCCGCGGACTCCTCTAGGAAGGAAGGGCAGTGTAAACGTATTTATTTTTTCCGTGCCAGTGGATCATCGGGTTGCCCCTCAGATCCTTCTGCTTTTGACCAAAGCCATGCATGTCAAAATTTTCTTAGGAGGAGTAGTCCGCGGCGGGATCCCCCTCCTCCCTCCTCTTTCTCTCAATTTCCTTCTTCTTTTCTCCTTGAGTAGGAGTCAGCCTGCCCGGTGTCTGAGGCAGATTGGTTGGTACTGCCAAGGTTGCTGCAGGAACAAGGAAAACTGAATCAGTGCACTGCAGGTCGCGGCGGATATATTCCAGATCACGGCGGACACTTACTCTCTCGGCGGGCTACGGTATCCAGGCTTGGCAGGAGCAAAATGTAGTAATCAATGTGTAACCTCACCCCTGCCAAGAACTCGACGATCGCATTCTCCACCGCATCCAGCTGCACGATTTTAAAAGCAGACCCCTCCCGTACCTGCAGATAGGTATGAGCAAACCCTAAGTCGCCCTCGAAGATAAGATACCTCGAAGTCCAGTTATGGATCTTGTTTGACAAACCCATAACCTTCATCCCACGACAGTAGAAGTATATGACGCCTTTATATTGGCGGCCTCCGGAGGGAGTCACTGAGCGGGCTGAAAAGATTTTTCTGAAGATATTCAATGAAAATGTGATTTTCTCAGATCAGAAATAAGAAAGATAGCTATAAATAGCGGCCAGGTTGTTCGGCGCGAGCTGTCCAGGAACCATGCCTTTGTGTTCGAAAATCTCTGCGATCTCCCATAGCATGGGAAACTTGAACCCGCTCTCGAAGTGATCAATGGGCACTGCGATCTGCGTTACAGTAAAGAGGTTTATTCTCTCCTCCTCCTCAGGCAAACGCGCAAGCACTAGCGAGCCCGCCTTGTGTTTCTCCATGAATGTGTCTGATGGCGTGCCCCCTCCTCCACCATTTGAAGACGATGCTGGCGATGCTGATGATGATCCGGTTGATAAGTCAATACAACTCAAGGATGTGAGGCGGCACGATGACGATAACGGAAGGCTACCCTACAACCTCCGCCCGCGGCGTGCTACCGCCACTGCAAAGCATTAGCCTTATTTATTTCCTTTTCTTGCACTCTATTTTATATTTGGAATATAGAATTATCCTATGCTTATGTGATACTTTTATATTCATTGCATGCTTGTTATTTTTCATTTTGAACAATTTTCATGTTGGTGTGCATTTAGCCATTCGGATGGATGAGATTACATCTCCATCATGAAGGGTTAAGGCTTGTTTGTAACTATTATATAAGGAGGCTTTCTTATGAGATCATTAGACAAAGATTGAAACCTAATTTTCCCCTTGAAAATTTCGTCCAAGAGGAAAACCTCTCCTAGCTGCCGCCCCCTTAGTTGTGGTGTGAAGCCGCTGCCCCCCCCCCCCCCTTGCTCCCTCCATCCGTTCGGTGCGACTCCGGCGCGGCTTCCTTCGGTGCGACTCCTTGGAAGAATGTTGCAAACCATTCAGTGTGACGCTGGTGGATCCGTGGAGAGAGTGATTCTCCCACAGTTATCTTGTGTGAAAGCTTTCCGGTTGGGTAATCTCTTCCCCCTCCCTTGTGTGATTCTTCTCTTTAGTTGTGGTGGTTTTCGCAAATCATTTTCTCCGGAAAGTTAATTAAATCGCTGCAACTTTTGAATCAAAATCGCCGTTGCTAGGCTTTTTATTTCCGGATCGGGCAGATCCTATTTGCCTGAGCGGATCTTGGCCTATAGCCTTTGTCTTGCTCTCAAAAAGGAGTGGCAACCTTTGTGTTTTCTTGGGGAATATTCCGACTCAAATTTCTGATCGTCGTTTTCGAGTCGACCATTCCTCCTTTGTTATTCGTGTTGTGTTCTTGCGACGAGAAGCTATTGTGGGCGATAAGTGCTGTGTAGGTGCGGTAGATCTACGACGTGTAGAGCGTAGATAGAGCGTTAGCTTCATGGAGGTCTCTGATTCCGGACACCCCTACACCAATTTGGTATCAGAGGCGGTCGTTTCAACTTTCACGTTGCAAACATCCTCTCTGTGTTCCTTGTTGATTGGATCTTTAGAAAATCAAAAAAATTATTTTCTGTGGTCTGCCAATAGCGGGCTGAAATCTTTATTTTTCAGCAAAATTTCAAAAAAAAAATTTTTTAACGATACACGTGTTCCTCACATCGGGAAACTATAAAAATATCTTATTTTCAGTATAACTACAGCCCTAGGAAAAATCACCTTTCCAAAATTTTTCTAAACCTGAATGCGCACTAGGCTCGGATCAGAAGATTCGACTCCGTCTACGTCTAGGATGGCTGCGAATGAGCATGGGGGTCCCAACACCGAGGCCATAGCAGGGCTGCGTGCTGAAATAACGGAGCTCAGGGACATGTTAACACAGATCCTACAAAATAAAGCTAGGCCACCCCCGCCACCCGTTAATGTTGACCGGCCCAACCAGCACCAACATAACTCTGATTCGGATTCTGATGGGGACTCCCCACGGGTGCCCCCTAGAGGACACCGCCCCGAGCGAGACGTTGATATTACCAGGGCCATTAAGATAAATGCCCCCACTTATGATGGCATGGGAGACCCCCAAATCATCCTTAACTGGACTGTGGATATGGAGTGTTACTTCGAGTGGCACAACCTGACGGATCCCCAAGAGGTCCAGGTTGCCCGAATGAAGTTAACAGGTCGGGCAAAGACATTCTGGCTGAATGAGGAGCGAAGATTAGGAACCGGACACGGAGCTCCCCTTATAGGTTGGCCAGTAATGAAGAACCTGTTGACCGATCAGTACGTTCCCGCGTACCATCGTACACAGATGTTAGATGGGCTTGCTACTCTGCGGCAGGGCTCACACTCGGTAGCTGAATATATGGGTGAACTTAAGGACCGTATGGTGCGATGTGACATTAGGGAGATCCACGAAGACACCTTATCTAGATTTCGAAAGGGGCTTCACCCTGATATCCAAAGGAAGCTCTTGCGATATGGGCATAATAACTTGAACACGACTTTCAATGCCGCCTTGGACATTGAAAAACACCTAGCCTCTAAGGCTCACTCCCGTTACGCTCATGCGAAGAACAAGTCCACCACTAGGGAATCTTCTTCTACCTACTCTGATAAGGGAAAGTTCAAATCCACCGAGTCGAAGTCAATCGTTATCACCGCTAGGAACACCAAGAACCCTGCTAGTGAGCGTGTCCCTATAGGGAAGGTTAGCAAGGCTAACACCACTTGTTACTCTTGCGGCATTCAAGGCCACTATGCCTACGAATGCTCTACAAAGACGAAAACCCTAGCCTTATTAGAGTCAACTATCGACCCTGACGATTATGTATACGAGGCTGCAGAGGAGAGTGATGCCGAAGGAGTCCCTAGTGACTTAGAGGACGATCACCCCCTTATGGTGATGCGTTGTATCTTTACCACTCCTAGTCCATTAGATGATTGGAAGAGGACGAGCATATTTTCTCTGATTTTTAAGAGTGGCGAGAAGCTTTGCAAGCTGATTGTTGATAGTGGTAGCTGCGTGAATGTCGTATCTGAGAACGCCGTTGCACGTATGTCTTTGAACACGGAACCACACCCGACACCATATCAGGTCGCTTGGATCAACAAGATCTCTGTACCCGTTACCAAGCGATGTCTGGTCCGACTCTCAATCAAATCCTACATTGACGAGGTATGGTGTGATGTCCTTCCGATGGACGCTTGTCATGTGTTGTTAGGCCGCCCTTGGCTATACGACCGTGATGTTACACATTTTGGTAAAGCCAACACTTATGAATTCAAATTCAATGGCAAAACCATCACTTTGAAGCCGACCATCCTAAAGGAGCCCGTAGTCTTGGCTAAGGACACCACTATCCCGGTAGAACGGAAAACGTTGAATCTAGTTGGTAGGAAAGAGTTTGAGAGAGATCTGTTCTTTGATGGAATTATGTATGCGCTAGTCCTCTTAAGTGCGAAGCCCGATTATAGCATTTTGGATGAGTTACCTAGTGAGTTACGGGTACTGTTGGAGGAGTATAGGGACGTGTACCCGGATGAGTTGCCGCCCACGTTACCCCCGCTTAGGAATATCCAGCATGCGATAGATCTCATCCCGTGGTCTTCCTTGACAAATCAGCCCCATTATCGACTCCACCCCGCAGCTCACCTGGAGTTGCAGTCCCAGATAGAGGTCTTGCTAGCAAAGGGTTTTATTAGGACTAGTATGAGTCCATGTGCTGTACCAGCCCTACTTGCCCCCAAGAAGGATGGTACATGGCGGATGTGCGTTGATAGCTGGGCTATCAACAAAATCACCATCAAGTATAGGTTCCCCATTCCCCGCCAAGATGATTTGTTGGATGTCTTGTCTGGAGCCATCGTATTCTCCAAATTAGATCTTCGGAGTGGCTATCACCAGATTAGGATACGAGAGGGCGATGAGTGGAAGACTGCGTTTAAGTTGAAGGATGGTCTGTACGAATGGCTTGTGATGCCCTTTGGGCTGTCCAATTCCCCTAGTACCTTCTCCCGGATGATGACACATGTCTTTCAGCCATTCATAGGGAAATTCGTTGTCGTCTACTTTGACGACATTCTGATTTATAGCACCTCTACTACCGAGCACATCTCCCACATGAGAGTGATCCTTTCCACCCTGCGGAAGGAGACTTTATTTCTCAATCTTAAGAAATGCACTTTCTATGTCTCGGAGGTAGAGTTCCTAGGCTATATAGTCGGCTCTAAGGGAATTCGAGTTTATCCGGGCAAGGTTCAGGTCATTAAGGACTGGCCCGTGCCAACCACCCTACGTGAGTTGCGTAGTTTCCATGGGTTAGCCACATTTTATCGTCGTTTCATACGAGACTTCAGTAGTATTATGGCGCCTATCACAGACTGTATGAAGAAGGGAGAGTTTACGTGGACGATGTCCGCCACCTATGATTTTGAATGAATAAAGGAGCTTATGACTGAGGCACCTGTCTTAAGTCTACCTGACTTTACTAAAGTCTTTGAGCTCACATGTTATGCGTCTGGGGTAGGGATTGGAGGTATCTTGAGCCAGGAGGGCCATCCCATTAGTTATTTTAGCGAGAAGTTGTCCGGCCCTAAGCTGAACTATTCAAATTACGATAGGGAATTTTATGCTGTAGTCCGATGTCTACACCATTGGAGGCACTATCTCCTCTCCAAGGAGTTTGTGATCCTCTCCGATCATGAGGCTTTACGTTTCATCAACGACCAGCATAAGATCAGCCCACGACACGCTAAGTGGGTAGCTTTCTTACAAGGTAACACGTTTAATCTCAAGCACCTTAAGGGAGCTGATAACCGAGTCGCGGACGCCCTTAGTCATCTTACTCTTTTACTCACCTCTATGGAAGAACATGTTGTAGGATTTGAGCGGATTAAGGATGAGTACGCCATGTGTCCCGACTTCCAGGACTTCTATCTATCTCCCCAGGATAGCTCCCCCACGACGATATCTGCATACGTCATCAAGGACGGTTACCTGTTTAGGAACGGGAAGCTATGTATTCCGCAGTCATCGTTACGACTACATATCATATGGGAGTTGCATAGCGGAGGGTTGAGTGGCCACTTCGGTAGAGATAAGACCATTACGTTAGTCGAGGACAAATTCTACTGGCCAAACTTAAGGTTATGGTGGGACAGGTAGTGAGTAGCTGCCACACATGTCAGGTGTCTAAGGGTAGTAAGAACAACGTAGGATTATATACACCCTTGCCTATTCCCTCCATGCCTTGGGTAGACGTTAGTATGGATTTTGTATTAGCCTCCCCATTACCCTACGCCGTCACGACTCAATTTTTGTAGTTGTGGATAGGTTTTCAAAGATGGCTTATTTCATCCCGTGCAGTAGGACAAATGATGCGTCTCACGTCGCTAAACTATATTTTAAAGAAGTCGTTAGTCACCGTGGAGTGCCAAAGACCATAGTGTCGGATAGGGATGTAAAATTCACTAGTTATTTTTGGAAGACTCTTTGGATATTAATGGGAACAAAATTATTGTTTTCCTCCGCCTATCATCCCCAAACTGATGGGCAGACGGAAGTGGTTAATCGGAGCTTAGGAAATTTGTTACGATGCCTTGTGAGTGATCACAAGAGAACTTGGGATCTTCTCCTGCCCCATGCCCAGTTAGCCTACAATAATTCCAAGAATAGGTCTACGGGTATGTCTCCGAATGAGATTGTCCACGGGTATAAGGCTCCTGTGCCGCTTGACTTGGTGTCATTGCCCCTCACATACAAAGCAAGTCAGTTTGCACAATCCTTCGCCCAACACATCCATGATTTACACGCACGTATACGGGACACCTTGACTACGCAATACGACTCTTATCAAGCGCACGCTAATTTACATCGGAGAGTGTCAAACCTCAAAATTGGCGATCTAGTTTTAGTCCGTTTGGTTCCCGAACGCTTGCCAACTGGCACTGTTAAAAAGTAGCACCAAAGCGCGCCGGCCCTTTTCGGATTATTAAGAAGTTAGGTGACAACGCTTTCGTTTTGGAGTTGCTTGTTGATTGGGGTATCTCCCCCATTTTTAACGTTTTGGATTTAACGATGTTTGTGTCACCACCACAAGAGTTGATTTCTGTGTCGTCTTCTTCTCCCACTCTAAATTCTCATGTGTTGGGGAGTGGTAGTACAGATGATCTCTCTCTTTTGGTCCCCACAGGTATATCATCAGATGGTAAGTTGCCTTCTTTCCTGCCTACTGCTAATATGTTCCCCAGGTTTCCACGGACGTTTTCCACTCCAGAGATGATACTTGATGCTGAGCTTGTTACCACTGCTGATGGTGACACCCACCGCTTTCTCATCCGTTGGCGTGATCGGCCCCCTTCGGATGACTCTTGGGTACTCGAGACGGAGCTGCAGAGTTTGGATGTCGCTCTCCTTCACCGCTATCGCTTGGACCACGCAACGGAGATGCGTGCAATTGAGCGGGGGAGGATTAATGGCGTGCCCCCTCCTCCACCATTTGAAGACGACGCTGACGATGCTGATGATGATCTGGTTGATAAGGAAATACAACTCAAGGATGTGAGGCGGCACGATGACGCTAACGGAAGGCTACGCTACAACCTCCTCCCGCGGCGTGCTACCGCCACTGCAAAGCATTAGCCTTATTTATTTCCTTTTCTTGCACTCTATTTTATATTTGGAATATAAAATTATCCTATGCTTATGTGATAATTTTATATTCATTACATGTTTGTTATTATTCATTTTGAACAATTTTCAAGTTGGTGCGCATTTAGCAATTCGGATGGATGACATTACATCGCCATCATGAAGGGTTAAGGCTTGTTTGTAACTCCTATATAAGGAGGCTTTCTTATGAGATCATTAGACAAAGATTGAAACCTAGTTTTCCCCTTGAAAATTTCGGCCAAGAGGAAAACCTCTCCTAGCCGCCGCCCCATAGGGTTGTGGTGTGAAGCCGCTGCCCCCCCCCCTTGCTCCCTCCATCCGTTTGGTGCGACTCCGGCGCGGCTTCCTTCGATGTGACTCCTTGGAAGAAGGTTGCAAACCATTCGGTGTGACGCCGGTGGATCCGTGAAGAGAGTGATTCTCCCACAGTTATCTTGTGTGAAAGCTTTCCGGTTGGGTAATCTCTTCCCCCTCCCTTGTGTGATTCTTCTCTTTAGTTGTGGTGGTTTTCGCAAATCGTTTTCTCTGGAAAGTTAATTCAATCTCTGCAAGTTTTGAATCGAAATCGCCGTTGCTAGCCTTTTTATTTCCGGATCGGGCGGATCCTATTTGCCTGAGCGGATCTTGGCCTATAGCCTTGGTCTTGCTCTCAAAAAGGAGTGGCAACTTTTGTGTTTTCTTCGGGAATATTCCGAATCAAATTTCCGATCGTCGTTTTCGAGTCGACCATTCCTCCTTTGTTATTCGTGTTGTGTTCTTGCGATGAGAATCTATTGTGGGCGATAGGTGATATGTAGGTACGGTAGATCTACGACGTGTAGAGCGTAGATAGAGTGTTAGCTTCGTGGAGGTCTCCGATTCCGGACACCCCTACACTAGTGTCCAGCTAGGCCTCGGTCAATTTACATTTCTTATGATCGGCAACATGGAAAGTAGTCGCAGCATCAGTACATGCGAACACCATTTTCGCAGGCTGCAGGAACTTCTGCTTTAATTGCATTTCTTGTGTGGAAGACTGGGGCTCTATTTATAGAAAAACCAGTCTCACACCTTTCAGCCAGTCTGCGAGGATTGATCGATCAGTCCGCCCAGCTCGCAGTTTTCATTTTTCCTGCAGATTCAGAGCAAAAAATTGACAAGTAATTGCGGACTCAAAGGCTCCGCCCAGCCCGCAATTTTCGATATTCACAATTCACAAATAAAATGTGCGGACATGTAGTTATTCCGCATAGCTCACATTCAACATCACGAAAAATTCTCACAGCATAGATTGCAGCATTTTTCAAATCACATAGGAAGATCATACAGAACAAATAAAAATTCGCATCATAATATATATAAAATAAACAAGCACTGCTCAAAGATCGCCCCAAATTATACAAATCAAATTTTTGCTAATTCGCGGACTCAGCGACCTCTATGATCATGATGGGCATGTCTCTCCTCCCTATCCTTCCCGAGATAGGTTGCCTGGTCACTCCCTCGCAGAATTTCTCTGTACAGCTGCTGGACAAGATGGTGCATTGTGTTGAAAGTATGGTGGATGTGAGCGGTGTCCCATTGATCCGGCTAACCAGGACCACAGGCTCGCCTGCCGGCCTCGTCTCCTCATTCGCAGCGGGCTGCCCACTTGCTGCTGGAGCTGAAGCCCCTGCAGAAGCGGGCTGAATCGGTGGTTGCGGCCTCGCCACGGCGACCTCCGTGACCTGCTTCCTTTTCCCTTCCTGCACCAGGGCGAAGTATCTTCCTCTGTAGTGGCGGGCATCCTCACTTGACCGTTGCTTCTCCTTCTTCAGTTCCTCCACCTCCACTGAAAGTTTGGAGACCTGAGCCTCCTGAGATTTTTCTCTCTTTATCTGCATCTTTATTTTTGCTTGGACTTCATTCAGCTTTTCTTCACATTTTCTTTCTAACAATACATATTTATCCAGGCCGAACTGTTCGCCATGTGCGGACTCGTCGAAGGAGGCCGTCCCAGCTCGCATCGATACATCTACCTCGGGCGACGGCACAATCTCGCCTGCTTCAATAGAACCAGGTGGCGAATTCCACACTGCAACAAAGAAAACACAAACATTAATTCTCAGGTCACGGCGAACTCAAAAGGTAAGATTAAATCACTTTTTGTAATCTTGGCAGCGATCTGGAGACTATCCACTACACGTCGCCTAACGCCCTCTAGGTCAAAAGCACTTAGGCGTTGCTTCCATCCGCGATAAACTTTTGCTCTTATTTCGGCCATTGATCTACTTGAAGCGACTGTATCTTTTGTCTCCGTAATAATTTTTATTGGACGCGACATCTGGGGAGGAGATTTGTAAAGCCACGAACTCTGAAATCACCTAAGTGTCGGTCGCAGTTTACCTGACCGCATCAGCTCAGCCGCAATCCGCAAATCCTCAGCCCGTGTGTCCGAATCCAGCTTCTCTGAGGACGCCTCGACCTTGGCCTTCATAATAGCGAGATGTTCCTTCGCCGCCTTCTCTCCTTCCTCAGCCGCAATCGAGGAGGTGGGATCAACTGCTTTTTCTCCCACAATCTCAGCATCAGGCCGCAGTAGCTCCAACATAGATTGGTTCATGTCAGCAAGCTGCTCGCTATCAATACTGTCGAGTATTTTGGCAGTGGACAAGCTGACCGTTGATAAAAGAATCGCCTGCTACGGTCAAGGCATATGTAGTAACTAAGCCGGCGTCTGGGACTTCTTTTTCTCGCGGCCTGTACTGCCAGCTCGCAGCCCCAATCCAAGTGGAGATGTTCTTCTCCTTCCGAGCTCGCAGCCTCTTCTCCACTCGCTCAGCCACTGTGGACTTGTCCCTTTTCCTCTTTTTCTTCGCGGGCATCTTCTCTAAGTTTATGATGACCTGTTAAGAGTCAGTTAGGCTCTCGCTGACTGAGATCGGAGCGACATCCAGAGCCATGGAAGACACTGGTGTATCGGCTTGGTTTTCAGTTAACTCTTCAGCCGATTTTTGCTCTGCCTCGTCAGCTCGCTCCTCAACTACTCCTCTGTTTGCTTCTCCACCTGTTCATCAGCAGGCCGCTCCTCCCCAACATTCGACTATCGGACTGTTGGTGACGAAACCTCCCTATCCAGGTCTATCCGCAGCATGACAGTTCCTGAGGTGGAAGGGAGTATTTCCATGCCACCAGAGCTCGCAGGATTCTGATCAGAAACGGACGGCGAATTTGATTTTCCATCAATAATTTGGGCTGTAGCAGCGGGGGCAGTGGCAGTTTTCTCGCGTTCAGTACTGCGAACTGAATCAGTCTCCTGACTCGGCCGTGAACTTTCCCCTACATGCCGGACATACATCCCGCTCCGGTGGATGACCTTCTTATTCCTTGCGTTCGCCTTACGCTTCTCTGAGCTCAAGGCGAAGTTGCAAAGGAAAGCTCCAAGTCTTTCCATATCGGACTGGAAAATGCTGACCGCAATGGGTGAAAACCTACCCATGGCATAGATAGTTTTGCCCGAATACAGCGCTTCCAGCAATAATTATAGCGGTGACATCATTGATGACGGTTGCGGATTCGGTGGATTAAGGAAACATTTTCGAAATTTCTATAAATTTAAAAATATACGTTGATCATGTTAACCCTAGAATCCACAACGACCAGCAGGTTAGACCATTCTCCTCTTCCGGCGGACTAGACTTTCTCAGTCCGCTCAGGTTGACTAGACCTTGCAGATCAGAATTTCCCCAGCAGCGAACTCCAGAGTCAGTACGCATAGGTCGGTCACCAGATTTCCAGCCAGCTTCATTTATCGGCGTACTCGTTCCTCCAGTCCTCCTAGTTCGTCCAGCCTCAGTTGATCTTTCAGATCATCCGTCAACCTTTCAAGCGGATTCAAGAGTCAGTCCGCACAGGTCACGTGCCTTCAGCCAGGATAGCGCCCTATAGCTGTGGAAGCTCCAGCTCACGAGCCCAGTCCACCCCTCTTGCGCGGACTGCTTGTCTTTACTTTTTGATTCCCTTCACCGCTGCCTGAAAGATATGGTACCTAAACACCTAGAGGGGGGGGGGTGAATAGGTGACCTAATCCTTTTCTAACTTTATTGGCAGCAATCAGTTATATCACAGCAATCTAACTAGTTTATCACAGCAAACATAGCATACACAGCAACAATTTCAGCATAGTACAGCACACAGTGATTTATAGTGGTTCCCCAAGATATGGGTACATCCACTTTCCCCCTTCGCCTATCTAGCAGTGTACTAGATTCGGCCAAACTCCTGCACTGTCTCAGAACCCAAATTGGTTCCTACCTCAGGCCCTAAGCCTTACAACTCAGCTTTATCCCAAAGCTTACACTCAGCCAATCAAGGCCTACACTCAGCCAATCCAAGGCCTACACTCAGCCAACAAGGCCTACACTCAGAGATCACAATCTCCTACACTCAGGCTAACAAGCCGTACCCTCAGCCTTTATAATTATAGGCTTACAAATCTCTCAGATCCAAAGGATCCTACAAGTTAAAAAGATATTACAAAATACAACTCTACAACTCAGAAAGATAAGAGGGGAGTTGAGAGATTCTTGATGAGTTCTTGGAAGAACTCAGCTGGATCCAATCTGACTTAGCTTTCTTCAAAGCTTCTTGAGTAGAACTGAATAAGACTGAATCCTCTGCAGTTGTTCCTTGACCTCTGCTTCTTAAGAATCAGAATTGAATCTGAATCCTTCTTCTCAGCCTAGTTCCAGAGGCTGATTTCTTGGATGGAGCCCTCTCTCTCCAACTTCTTAGATCTGCACTTGGACTGCAAGATCTTCTTATATTGATACTCTGTGTACCACTTTTCTGATTACTTGAGTAATCTGTTCCACTTGTTAATCACTTGATCAACTCTTTCAACAACCAGTTTCTGTAAACTGTGGGTGCCTATTTATAGGCCTTCTTCATGGTAACCGGCTAGTCCGGTTCATAACTGACTTCTGACATCTCTGACAGGTGCTGTAGACTGGCTGGATCGGCAGCTGTCATGTCAACCAGTCACTTCTTGAAAATCTCTAACAGTCAGTAAGTGTCGAGACTTTCTGTCTTTAAGTGTCGACACTTATAGACCAAGTGTCGACACATGCTCTGTAAGTGTCGACACAAGTCTATAAGGTGTCGACACATATCCTTGTATGTCTCGACACAGATTCTTCTTCATGTGTCGACACTGAAATTGAGTGTCGACACAAGTACTTGTTCTTCTAGCTTTTGCTGAATTCTTCTATGTGTCGACACATCTCCTTTGTGTCGACACATCTTCTTGTGTTGAATCTGTCAAGTGTCGACATTGCTTCTTGGTGTCGACACATAGTCTTCTATGTTGAATCTTGCTGAGTGTCGACATAGCTCCTTGTGTCGACACACCTTCTTGTTGTTGAGACTTCAGCTGAGTGTCGACACATTCCCATAGTGTCGACACTTGTACTTAGAATAATTTGTAGTTCTTTATGTTCTTTGCTAAGTGTCGACACAGCTCCTTGTGTCGACACTTTCTTCAAGTGTTGAGTCTTTAGCTGTGTGTCGACACATTGTTCTGGGTGTCGACACATACTTCAAATGTTGACTCTTCTGTTGAGTGTCGACATATTGTGTTGAGTGTCGACACTTACTTCAAATGCTGACTCTTCTGCATAGTGTCGACACATTGTGTTGAGTGTCGACACTTGTACTTAGACTCTGCAGACTTTTGCTGAGTGTCGACATAGCTCCAACTGTCGACACTTTCTGGTGTAGACACAGCTTCACTGGGTGTCGACACAGCTCCTTGTGTCGACACTTTCTGTCTGCACTTTTCTTCACTGAGTGTCGACACAGCTCCAAGTGTCGACACTTTCTGTCTGGTGTCGACTCTGCATCCCAGGTGTCGACACAATGACTCCAAGTGTCGACACATCTTGTCTGGGTGTCGACACAAGTCTTCTTAAGTGTCGACACTTTCCCTCTGGGTGTCGACACATGGACTTAGAAACTTTTAGCTTCAGTCCAGTACTTTCTTAACCTGCACAAGTAACTCAAACATACATCAAATACATTATGATGTATATCATTGAGTTGGGTGAGGCTTCTTCAAATCAGGTACATTTGACCAATGTACCCAACAATCTCCCCCTATTTGGAGAAGTCATAACCCTTAGTCAATGATATACACCATCCATAATTAAAATTACAAAATGATGTACAACAGATTACATTCAGCAGGGTAAACATAAACATGTAGAAATACACACATGTATACACATTCATCATTTCAGAACAATCAAGAAATAGACACATTTACAGAACAATCATGAAATATATTTATCATATATTGTCCTAACATTTTTCTTATACATCTTCAATGTTTTACAAAAATGTTTTACATTAAAAAGAATTGCAACATAATCTTCAAGTAAAATCCTAATCTATTTCTGATCAGGTTCCTTGATAACAATTCTCTTTCCAGCTTGGAGTTGAGCTTTGACAGGGGCTTCAACAGTTGCAACATCAGCAAGCTTCTTTCCTTTTAAGTCCTTCTTCAGCTCTTCTACTTTGATTTTCTATCTCTCAAAATAGTGGTATGGCTTGGGGAAGTACTTGCTAGGCTCCACAGCAGTAGGAGGTAGCTTTCCCATCTTAGCCTTCCTTCTGAATTGTACTATAGCCTCCTGCCTGATCTCATGCTTTCTCCATTCTGTCTTATAGAACCATTTGTTCCTGTCATTCATGTTGTCTTTGGCAGCTTTCCAGGCAGTTAGAATTATATTTCTAGAGGTAGGGCTCCATTGTTCAAAATCTGGCTTTTGTTCTGCTTGTTCCCTAAACCTCTTTTTAGACAACCTTGTCTCTTCTTCTTTGTTCAGAGCCTCTTGCAGAGCTTCAAAAATAGGTTGAACAACCTTCTCAATATGAACATTGGCCTTGCCCTCAGTTGGGCTATACATTGTGCTGACATCTGCTTGAACCATGTCAAAATCTGGAGGTGGATATATCACTTGAGCTACTTATTATTGCTCACCTCCAAGATATGCAGTTTGAATTGCTGATTCAGCCACATTATCATCATCACAAAGTGGAGGATAGCCCAGTGTAGCTCTGATGGAGTTAGATATCCATTTGGCATGGTCAGAGCTAGCTTTGACTAATACTCTCTCCCCCTTTATGACTTCTCTGGCCATATGGTCTCTGACATCATCCTTTTGAAATCTAATCTGACTATCCAAGTACCTGATTCCCTCTTTAAAGTAAGGTCTGAGCTTAGTGAGCTGTTCAGAGATGGCCTTCTGGGAATCCTGAATTGCAGTCTTGACAGCAGTAATCTCAGCTTGAAATACCTTATCAAAGTCAGCCTTAACTGCAGCAGCAAATGTAGAAGGTTCAGCAGTCTTATTCTTCAATTCAGTGACTATAGCATTGTGGGAGGCAGTCAAATTATCATTCATTCTTAACTGATTCTCCAGCACATATCCTTGCTTTAATGCTATATCATCTACCTGAGCCTTGATCTTCTCCTGGTGAGTTGCCAAATAGACTACTGCATTCCCACCCTTGTGGAAGCAGTCAGTCATCTACTTCTTGTTCAGGTTCATTTCAAACCTTATAGATTTTATATCTTGTGCAAGATCAAACTGCAGGGACTTGTGCCCTTCATCCACATAAGCCTCTATTGCCTTCCTTTGCTCATCCATTTTTATCTGCAGTGCAATCAGTAAAGCACTATAATCAACAGTTGGAGCTTGTTGGACTATAGGCTGTGGGGCTATAGATTGCAAGGCTTTCTTGTAACTCTGGCTTCTCCTTTTGAAGACATAGAGTTTCTTCTTCTTGGCCCTAGCACTCTCCTCATCTTCAGAGGCAGAAGTGCTGGCAATATCAACCCTGTCCTTAGGGCTTTGAGGCTTCTCAGGTTGCACAGCAGGTGCTTGCTCAGTTTCTAGCCTAATAGGCTCTTCCAGAACTGTCAGTTGCTCCCCCTTAGCAGCAGCACTCTTATCTTCAGCAGCAGCATCCTTGTCCATATCAAAATCTTCTTGATCTAGATTTATGAATAAATCCTCCATTGTATATTCAGGTGGAGATGGAGCTGGAGACAGTCTTTGCTCTTCAACCACTGACTCAGGTACCACTTATTGTTCAGCAGATTTGTCTTCTAAAACAACATCTGGAACTTGACTGTCTAGCTGAGTTTGCTGATGGACATCAGACAAATTAGCATCTTCTATAATATAGTCTAAAGTTTTTAGGTCAGTGAGTACCTCTTGAATAATGATGGTGGCTTGCTCACTGTCTAGAGTAGATGGTTCTTCTACTACTGGAGGCTCCCCCTGGATCTCAGCATTATCTACAGCAGCAGGTGTCTTCTCTGCAGCCACATCCTCTTGGTCATCAGGAGTGAAGACAACATGTTCTTCACTATCAGAACTGCTGGAGGACACTTGTGCCACAGCAGCAGTTTTTCTCTTCTTCTTAGGAGGAATCTCCTTCTCAGTAACTGGCTTCTCTGGGGTTGCCACTTCCTTGGACAACACCCTGTCCCATCTGGAAAATATCCTTTGGTCCATCTTCCTCATGTGGTTGATCTTGCTTCCAACAGCATTGCTCATTACCTCTGGTATTGTACCAGCTAGGTAGAGACTGATAATTCTGCCCAGATTGGGCTTCTTCAAGCTTTCCTTGATCTTGTCAAAAACCACTAGAGACCAGTCTGTTCTTAGAGTAAAGATTATTCTGGTCATAATTTCAAACATAGAGGCAGACACCCTGTCGTGCCCTCCTGGCTTACTGAGAATAACCTTGCCCACAATTTCAGACATGAATTTTCCTTGACTGTTCATGCCTTTTCTGTTGAATACCGAGCCTATCTTCATCTTGGGATCAAGACCACACCAGGTTAAAGCTTCCCTGGTCTTTGAAGCAGTTACTTCTTCTTCATCTTGAGTCTTGGGTAGCTGGAGTACCTTCCTCAGACTTTTTGGAGAAATCTTGACCTTAGATCCATGAACTCTGGATTTGATCCTGTATCCAGATTCATCTACAGCAGCTCCATTAAGGAAAGAACTTCCTTCTTCCAAATCTTTGTTGGTTCTGAAACCAAGTATTCGAGTCCAGAATTGGCGACTAGGGTTATCACCGATTGGATTTCTTGATCTGCGTCGTCGAACGCGCCGCGCACCAGCTCATAGCCCTCGTTCACGTTCTCCTCAAGCTTAGGAGCCATTAGGGTTTGGAGAATTGGTCTTTAGAAAAGAGAAGTGTCGACACAAGAGTTTTGGTCTCGAAACTGTGAAAGCGTGTCGACAAACAAAAACAGAACCCTATTTATACCTTTCTGATTTTGAAGATGAACAGGCGGGACAGCTAACTCAACATGTGTCGACACTGGCAATAAGTGTCGACACAGACTTATAATGTCTCGACACACATTTGTCGACACAAGTTTAGTTAACAGAGATTATGTATCGACACTTGGTTATGTGTCGACACAACATAACTCGACACATCGTCGAGACTTTACTTAGAAAATTCTGAGTAAAACATAAGTGTCGACACCATATTGAATGTGTCGACACCTACTTGACATGTGTCGACACTAACATTCTGAAGTGTCGACACCACATTCCTAGATGTGTCGACACCATATTCCTGAAGTGTCGACACCACTATTCTGTGTCGACATAGACTTGTCTATGTGTCGACACCTTTTTACTTAGCCAATTTTCTATTCTTTAAACTTAGTCTAAGTTTATCATTCCTAGTTCAATTTTGAATTTATTGAACTTAGCTTCTTCTAGGGGCTTAGTATACATATCAGCTAGTTGTTCATCTGTTTTAACATATTCAAGTACAATATCATTTCTTTCTACATGCTCCCTAAGAAAGTGATATTTAATTTCAATATGCTTTGTTCTACTATGAGATACAGGGTTGTTAGCTATTGAAATAGCACTTATAGAATCACAAAAAAGTGGAGTTCTACTTACCTGAAATCCATAGTCCTCTAACTGATGTTGAATCCACAGAAGTTGAGCACAACAACTTCCTGCAGCCACATATTCTGACTCAGCTGTGGAGATTGCCACACTAGTCTGCCTTTTGCTGCTCCATGAAATTAGTCTTCCACATAGGAATTGACAGGTTCCAGTAGTGCTCTTTCTATCCTCTTTGCATCCTGCAAAGTCTGCATCTGAATAACCTGTTAGATCAAAGTCTCCATTCCTAGGGTACCAGAGGCCTAGATAGGGAGTGCCCTTTAGATATCTCAAAATTCTCTTGACAGCAGTCAAGTGAGACTCTTTAGGGCAGGCTTGATACCTTGCACAAACACATGTAGCATACATGATGTCTCGTCTACTAGCAGTCAAGTATAATAGGGAGCCAACTATACCTCTATACAAGGTTTCATCTACAGGTTTCCCTGCATCATCCTTGCTAAGAGACATACTTGACCCCATAGGAGTCTTCATGGTACTGGATGAATCCATACCATACTTCCTTATGAGTTCTAGAGTGAACTTTGACTGACAAATGGATAAACCATTTTCAGTCTGTTTAACTTGGAGACCCAAGAAAAACTTCAGCTCTCCCATACTACTCATTTCAAACTGACCTTGCATAAGTTTTGCAAACTTTTTGCAAGGCTGCTTTCAGTAGACCCAAATATAATGTCATCTACATATATTTGGACTAGTATGACTTTGCCTCTAGATTCCCTAAGGAATAGAGTCTTATCTATTTTCCCCCTTGAGAACTTGTTCTCAATGAGGAAACTAGATAGGGTTTCATACCAAGCCCTAGGGGCTTGCTTTAACCCATATAAAGCTTTCCTAAGTCTATAGACATAATGAGGTAGAGTTTGATCAACAAAACCTGCAGGCTGCTCCACATAGACTTCTTCTTTCAAATTACCATTTAGGAATGCTGACTTGACATCCATTTGGTATACCTTGAATCCTTGATAGGTTGCATAGGCCAAGAACATTCTTATGGCTTCCAGTCTGGCTACTGGAGTAAAGGTTTGATCAAAATCAATACCTTCTTCTTGCCTATATCCTTTAGCAACCAGTCTAGCTTTATTCTTAATGATGACACCTTATTCATCCATCTTATTCCTGTAGATCCACTTAACTCCTATTACATTGTGGTCTTTAGGTTTAGGAACCAATTCCCAGACCTTGCACCTCTTGAACTGATTTAGCTCTTCTTGCATAGCTTCAGTCCATTGTGGATCTTGTATTGCTTCTTCAAATCTTTTAGGTTCAACTTGAGACAAAAAGCTGGAATAGATTGCAGTATTCATGTTTCTACTCCTAGTTTGTACTCCTTGTCTTGGATCTCCAATAATCAGCTCTACTGGATGATCTTTAAGATGCCTGTGGGCTGGAGGCATCCTTACTTCAGGTTGAACCACTTCAGCATCTGCATCATGCTGTATTCCTTGGATTTCTTCAGCAATTGGCACATGTAGACCTCCCCCTGGACAGCAGCTACTCTTCTCTCCTTGCTGTCTTGCAACAGGCACTTCTTCTATAGTCAGCTTGTCCATTGTCTTTGTCAAACCTGTGGGGCTGCATACATTGCTAGACAACTCATTATTAATAAGTTTAGTCTCATCAAAAACTACATGCACTGATTCTTCTACAACTTGTGTAGTCAAGTTGTAGACTCTATAAGCCTTACTATTATTGCTGTACCCAACAAAAATTCCCTCTTGGGACTTGGCAGCAAACTTAGTTATGTAAGACTTCCCATTGTTAAGTATGTAGCATTTACAACCAAAGATCCTAAAATAGGATAGGTTTGGTTTCCTGCCTTTCACTACTTCATAGGGGGTCTTGTTTAGCCCTTTAGTGATGGTAGCCCTATTTATAACATGGCATGCAGTGTTAACTGCTTCAGCCTAGAAATACTCAGGCAGTGATGTATCACTTAGTAGGGTTCTACCAGCTTCTATCGAGGTCCTATTTTTCCTCTCAGCAATGCCATTTTGCTGAGGTGTTCTAGGTGAAGAGAATTCTTGAAATATCCCAAAGTTTTCACATAGTTTTGTCATGCTTTCAGATTGAAACTCAGTACCATGGTCGCTTCTAATTTTGACCACAGTACTATTAAGTTCATTCTGAATTTGCTTGACAAAGCTGTAGAAGACACTAGGTGTTTCAGATTTCTGTCTTAAGAAGAACACCCAGGAAAACCTTGAGTAGTCATCTACAACTACAAGGGTATAGACCTTCCTACCTAAGCTGTGAACTGGCATTGGACCAAAGAGATCCAAATGCAAGAGGTACAAACACCTCACAGCATCTTTGTTATCTATGCTTCTAAAGGTGGATTTAGTCTGCTTGCCCTTTTGACAAGCTGAGCAAATGCCATCTTTAACACACTTAACTTGAGGACCATTCCTCACTAACTCTTTACTAAAGAGTTTGCTAATTGTCTTGTAGTTAAGATGGGCCAGCCTCTTGTGCCATTTGACACAATGAGAGACTGTCTCATCAGCTACAAGACAAACTGGAGAACCATTGTTCTCAATCATAATGTCTAGGCAGTAGACATTTCTCTTCCTATAACCTGTCAAGATGATCTCTTGATCACTTGACCTCTTGATATGACAACCATTTTTAACAAATGAGATGTCATACCCTACATCACTTAACTGACTTATACTTATTAGGTTGTGTTTCAACCCTTTAACATAAGCCACTTGAGTAATGGTAACTAAGTTTGAAGAAATGTTACCAAACCCTTTGATGATTCCTTTTTCAGAACCACCAAAGGTCACTTTAGGACCATTTTTGATTGGAATGTAGTCCTTCAGTAGTCCCCTAGTTCCAGTCATATGTCTGGAACATCCACTATCCAAGTACCATGTAGGGGTATGGCCACTTGGACTCACCTGCAAAACAGATTAATGGACCTTAGAACCCAAAGCAATCTTGGGTCCTTGGTACTTGTTAGTCTGTAACTTGACAAAGCTACCTACTGGCTTTCCACCAGGTAGCTTGCTACTCACCTTGGCACTGGCATTGTGCCAACAGTCCACTGCAAAGTGGCCAACCTTGCCACAGCACCAGCATTCAAACTTGTTGTACCTTTGCTTAGGTACAACCTTTGCTGTTTTATCTACAGCAGACCTGTTGAATGTTGGGGCTTTGCCCTTGGACTTAAACTTGGACTGCTCAGTCCCTGCAGGTCTAACAAAGCCCAGTCCAGCCTTGCCTTTATGATGAACAAATTCATCAATTAAAGGTAGCACTGATTTAGGTTTTGAAAACCTAGCAACAAGCTCTCTTTCTTTCTGAAGATTGATCTCCAGTCTCTTAATTTGATCATTCTTATAGGTGATAGTTCCCATCTGAATCACAGTAATGTGTTTCAGCCTGGCTACCTCATTCAGTTTTTGATCAAATTATTTCTCAAAATCTGTTGCAACAGCCTTGAGATCTGCAATCTCCTTTGCCTGACTTTTGGCTAGGGTCTTGCTTTTCTTGTAGGCTTGCAACAGTACCTTATATTCATCTATGAGCTGATGAATATCTTCCTCAGACTCAGATATATTCTCATCACTTGATGAAGAAAAATCTGATTCTGAACTAGAACAAGAAACTGTATTTAAACTTGAACTTTGTACCTGACTGGGTCCTGGCTACTCCATGATTTTGGCACTCTCTGTCAAAGCCATTAGCCCTTGGCAATGACTGTCTTCTTGCTCATAAATTGATTCCAAGATCTCCATGAATTCTTCCTCTTCTTCTTCTGCATACAGCCCTATGTAGGCTTCACCCTCAGACTCAGTTTCTGAAGAAGATATATCTGATAGAGTCTTTTCCTTCTTAGCAACAAAAGTCTTTTCTTTCTTTCCTTTGAAGTGAGTCTTTTTCCTGTCACCAGATTCCTTTCTCTTCTCTGGACAATCTGCAATAACATGGCCCTGTCTATTGCAGCAATAGCAAACAATCTTTGAACTAGTTGCCTTACTTGATTTTGTCCTTTTCTTGTCATTCTTTGAAGACCTCTTTTTCTGATAAGAGTCTTCCTTTCCTTGTGATGTAGAAGGCCTTGACCTCCACTGTTTCTTTTTCAAAAACTTCTGAAAGTGTCTAGTGAAAGCAGCAAAGTCTTCATCACTTTCACTGCTCTTAGACTTTGTGCTGTCAGACTCATCAGACTCTGATTCAACTACCTCTGAAGGTGGAGTTGAAGACTTATTTCTGCACTTTCTGGGAACTTCTGTCTTGAAAGCAACAGTTCTTTCTTTGTGCTGAGTCCTTGTTGATTTCTCCTCCTCTTTTCTCACTGTTAACTGCATTTCATAAGACAATAGCTTGCCAAACAGTGTGGGAGGAGGAATTTCCCCCAACTTAGCCATTTCTCTTATGACACAGATCTTGGTGTCCCAATCTTTAGTTAGGGACCTTAAGAACTTGTCATTTAGTTCATAGTTAGTGAACTCTCTTCCATAAGACATGAGTTCATTAACTATCCTGTAAAATTTCTTATAGCACTCAGTGATGCTATCACCCTTTCCTTGCCTAAAGCTCTCATACTCCTGATTTAGCAAGGACTTCCTATCTTGCCTAACTTCTTCAGAACCTTCCATATAGACAATGAGAGTATCCCACATCTCTTTTGCTGTCTTACAGTGAATTAAGTTCTGAAAAGTGGCATCATCAATGGCACTCACTATTATGTTCTGTGCCCTCTTGTCCATGGTGGCTAGGACAATTTCATCCTTAGTCATCTCAGAGAAATCCTTTGGAGTCCTCTGATTTGCATCCAATACTGAAATCTTCATTGGCACATAAGGCCCTTCCTTAACTGTAATGTAGATTCTAGGGTCAGAGGCTTCCATAAATAGCCTTACCCTCTCTTTTCAGATCCCAAAGATCTCTTTCCTGCATATGGGTAATTTCATGGAACCCAATTCCTTGTGATTCTCATAGGAACCCATGTTTCTTGATTTTCTTGATTTTCTTGAAACTGTGTAATGCCTTACACTGAATCTGCCAAACAGGATCTCCTTAGACTGTTAGTCCTTGTTTTGAGGAACCTGGCTCTGATACCACTTGAAAGATATGATACCTAAACACCTAGAGGGGGGGGGGGGGTGAATAGGTGACCTAATCCTTTTCTAACTTTATTGGCAGCAATCAGTTATATCACAGCAATCTAACTAGTTTATCACAGCAAACAAAGCATACACAGCAACAATTTCAGCACAGTACAGCACACAGTGATTTATAGTGGTTCCCCAAGATATGGGTACATCCACTTTCCCCCTTCGCCTATCTAGCAGTGTACTAGATTCGGCCAAACTCCTGCACTGTCTCAGAACCCAAATTGGTTCCTACCTCAGGCCCTAAGCCTTACAACTCAGCTTTATCCCAAAGCTTACACTCAGCTAATCAAGGCCTACACTCAGCCAATCCAAGGCCTACACTCAGCCAACAAGGCCTACACTCAGAGATCACAATCTCCTACACTCAGGCTAACAAGCCCTACCCTCAGCCTTTATAATTGTAGGCTTACAAATCTCTCAGATCCAAAGGATCCTACAAGTTAAAAAGATATTACAAAATACAACTCTACAACTCAGAAAGATAAGAGGGGAGTTGAGAGATTCTTGATGAGTTCTTGGAAGAACTCAGCTGGATCCAATCTGACTTAGCTTTCTTCAAAGCTTCTTGAGTAGAACTGAATAAGACTGAATCCTCTGCAGTTGTTCCTTGACCTCTGCTTCTTAAGAATCAGAATTGAATCTGAATCCTTCTTCTCAGCCTAGTTCCAGAGGTTGATTTCTTGGATGGAGCCCTCTCTCTCCAACTTCTTAGATCTGCACTTGGACTGCAAGATCTTCTTATATTGATACTCTGTGTACCACTTTTCTGATTACTTGAGTAATCTGTTCCACTTGTTAATCACTTGATCAACTCTTTCAATAACCAGTTTCTGTAAACTGTGGGTGCCTATTTATAGGCCTTCTTCATGGTAACCAGCTGGTCCGATTCATAACTGACTTCTGACATCTCTGACAGTTGCTGTAGACCGGCTGGATCGGCAGCTGTCATGTCAACCAGTCACTTCTTGAAAATCTCTAACAGTCAGTAAGTGTCGAGACTTTCTGTCTTTAAGTGTCGACACTTATAGACCAAGTGTCGACACATGCTCTGTAAGTGTCGACACAAGTCTATAAGGTGTCGACACATATCCTTGTATGTCTCGACACAGATTCTTCTTCATGTGTCGACACTGAAATTGAGTGTCGACACAAGTACTTGTTTTTCTAGCTTTTGCTGAATTCTTCTATGTGTCGACACATCTCCTTTGTGTCGACACATCTTCTTGTGTTGAATCTGTCAAGTGTCGACATTGCTTCTTGGTGTCGACACATAGTCTTCTATGTTGAATCTTGCTGAGTGTCGACACAGCTCCTTGTGTCGACACACCTTCTTGTTGTTGAGACTTCAGCTGAGTGTCGACACATTCCCATAGTGTCGACACTTGTACTTAGAATAATTTGTAGTTCTTTATGTTCTTTGCTAAGTGTCGACACAGCTCCTTGTGTCGACACTTTCTTCAAGTGTTGAGTCTTTAGCTGTGTGTCGACACATTGTTCTGGGTGTCGACACATACTTCAAATGTTGACTCTTCTGTTGAGTGTCGACATATTGTGTTGAGTGTCGACACTTACTTCAAATGCTGACTCTTCTGCATAGTGTCGACACATTGTGTTGAGTGTCGACACTTGTACTTAGACTCTGCAGACTTTTACTGAGTGTCGACACAGCTCCAAGTGTCGACACTTTCTGGTGTAGACACAGCTTCACTAGGTGTCGACACAGCTCCTTGTGTCGACACTTTCTGTCTGCACTTTTCTTCACTGAGTGTCGACACAGCTCCAAGTGTCGACACTTTCTGTCTGGTGTCGACTCTGCATCCCAGGTGTCGACACAATGACTCCAAGTGTCGACACATCTTGTCTGGGTGTCGACACAAGTCTTCTTAAGTGTCGACACTTTCCCTCTGGGTGTCGACACATGGACTTAGAAACTTTTAGCTTCAGTCCAGTACTTTCTTAACCTGCACAAGTAACTCAAACATACATCAAATACATTATGATGTATATCATTGAGTTGGGTGAGGCTTCTTCAAATCAGGTACATTTGACCAATGTACCCAACACTGCCCGATTCTTATGTACCTCGGGCAGCCGGTTATTTTATCCCTGCCCATTTGGGCAGGCCCCCAAACCTATAAATAGGGGGAAGTGGTACACCCAAAGCACGCTGACTCGAGTCCAGAGGCCCATTTAGTGAAAGCCGCGGACTCGGATCTCGGACTTTGTGGTCTCGAATCTGTCTTGATCACCCTTTTGCCTTGGTCCATTAGTAAACGGTTGCTTGCAGTTTCCTTCTCTCTTTTTCCGTATTTACTGGAATTTGAGGGTGCATTTTCTGCATCAACACTACTAATCTCTGCAAAAGAGAAGCCAAATGCAGGTAAAAAAACAAATAACGCGAGTAGTTGCTCAAATATAACTTGTGAACTCCTGCTAATCTCCACGGAAGTGGACTCAAATGTAGATAAATAAATACATAATGAGTGTACATAAGTTGAATTCGCTAATACCTGCTAATCTGTCCAAAAGAGAAGTCAAAAGTAAGTAAATAAATATATAACGGGAGTACCTGAGGTAAACTCGCGAACAACTGCAAATATCTGCAAAAGCGAAGTCAAAATATGGTAAATTTAAAATACAATGGGAGTACCTTAAGAGAGCTCATGAATGCTTGCTAATCTCTGCAAAAGAGATGTCAGAAGTGGGTAAAAACACATATAACGCGAGTACCTAAGGTGAACTCATGAACGTTTCTTAATCTCTGTAATGGAGAAGTCAAAAGTAGGTAAATTGAAAATATAACACGGGCATCTGACGAGAACTCGCGAACACCTACAAATTTCTGCAAAAGATAAGTCAAAAATAATAAAAATCATATAACATGAGTACCTGAAGAAAACTCGCGAACTCCAATTAATCTCTGCAAAAGAGACGTCAAAAGTAGGTAAGTAAATTTATAACGTGACTACCTGAGGTGAACTCGCTAACACCTGTAATCTTTCCAAAAGAGATGTCAACAGTAGGTAATTAAACATATGACGCGAGTAACTGAGTTGAACTCAAGAACTCCTACTAATCTCTGGAAAAGAGAAGTCAAAAGTAGGTAAGTAAACATATAACGGGAGTACCTGATGTCAACTCAATAACACCTGCCAATCTCTGCAAAAGAGATGGAAAAAGCAAGTAAACAAACAACGCGAGTACCAGAGGTGAACTCGCGAACACCTACTATTCTCTACAATCGAGAGATAAAAAGCAGATAAATTTAAAATATAATGTGAGTACCTAAAGAGAACTCACCAATACTTGCTAATCGTCGCAAAAGAGAAGTCAAAAGTAGGTAAATTTAAAATATAATGCGAGTAACTGAAGAGAAATCGTGAACATCTACTAATCTTTGCAAAAGAGAAGTCAAAAGAATGTAAAATAGTATATAACAGGAGTACTTGAATTACTTGAATAAAACTCATGAACACCTGCTTATCTCTGCAAAAGAGAAGCCAAAAGTCGGTAAATAAACAATAATGAGAGTACCTGATGTGAATTAGTTTACATATGCTAATCTCGACAAAAGAGAAGTAAAAACAGGTAAAAAACATATTACATGAGTACATGAGATAAACCCGCAAACACCTGCAAATATTTGTAAAAGAAAAGTAAAAAACAGTTAAATATAAAATATAACGGGAGTACCTGAAGAGAACTCGTGAATGCCTGCTAATCTTTGGAAAAGAGAATTTAAAAGTGGTTAAATAAACATATAACAAGAGTATGTAAAGTGAACTCGCGAACCCTTGCTAATCTCTGTACAAGAGAAGTCAAAAGCAGGTAAATTTAAAATATAATGCGAGTATCTGAAGAGAACTCACGAACACCTACTATTCTCTACAAAAGAGATGTCAAAAGCAGGTATGTAAACATATAACACGAGTACCTAAGGTGAACTCGCTAAAACCTGTTAATCTTTTCAAAAGAGAAGTCAAAATTAGGTAAATAAACATATAATGCATGTACCTGAGGTGAACTCGCAAACACTTACTAATATTTGCAAAAGATAAGTCAAAAGCAGGTAAGTAAACATATAACACGAGTACCTATTGTGACCTCGCTAAAACCTGCTATTCTCCCCAAAAGAGAAGTCAAAAGCAAGTAAATGAATATATAACGTGAATAGCTGAGGTGAACTCTCGAACACCTACTAATCTCTAAAAAAGAGAAATAAAAAGCAGATAAATTTAAAATATAATATGAGTACCTAAAGAGGTCGAACTCGCGAACACCTGCTAATCTTCGCAAAAGAGAAGTCAAAAGAAGACAAATTTAAAATATAACGCGAGTACATGAAGAGAATTGCGGAACACATGCTAATCTCTACAAAAGTGGTGTCAAAAGTAGTTAAATTAACATATAACTGTTGAAATTTGTGAAGTGGAAGTGGGCGACGGGACAGGCCGCGCGGCCTGTGCGGACAGCTTTGGCGGACTGGGCGGACTGGGCGGACTGTGGGTTGCGGCCTGGTGAGAAGTCTGGTGGAAGCCGGCTGTGTTCTGAGCGGGTTGTTGCATGGTGTCCGCGGTTTGGTGCGGCCTGGTATCTGCGGATAGAGAGGCTTGCGGACTGGTGCATTGCTCAGTGGCCGCGGGTGCATGCTTGCGCTGTTGGCGGGTTGGTTCGAGTTCGCGGGAAGCCTTGCGGACTGGTGTGTCCGCGGTTTGGGCTGTTGCGGACTGGGCCTTGAGCTTGGCTGAGGCCTTGTCGAGCTCAGGTGTTTCAGCAGGTCTTGCTGTGGAGACCGGTTGGCGGACTGATGTTTGGAGTCCGGCTTGGTGCTGCTGCGTTGGACAAGTGCGAGGAGCTCGCGGACTGGTTGCGGTCTGTGCTAGGGTGTTTGGCAGACGGGACTTTGTGTCCGCCATGCTCGCACTGGCCCTTGATGGTTTTGGACTTGGTCACACATTGTGCCAAGTTCATGGTGTCCGCCGTATCCGCCAAGTCCGCTGTGACCGGGCGGACTGTTGCTGTTTGCCTTTGGTCGTGGACTTGTGGCGGATTGAGGTGTGGGTCTTGCGGACTGCCTCGGGTTGGTGCGGACTGCCATTGAAGAGGGTGATGTCCTGAAGCAGTTGGAGCTTTGCGGGCTGGTGCCTTGTCCGCTTAGCTTGGGCGGACTGGAGAGGGTTCGTCATTGGTTTCCTTGCTCCTGGCGGTTTCCCTTGGTGACTGGCTAAGTCCTCGCGGACTGAGCGGACGGTCGTTTGTATTCGCGCGGACTGGGGCGGTGTCGCTATCTCATGGGCGGTGACCACACTCCTCACCTGGCCTATAAATAGGACCCCCCTGGCATATCTACAGTAACCTAAGTAACGTGAGTGAACAGTAAATTGGGTTGGGCGAGTGCTGCGGTCTGTGTTTTTCAGTCCGCGCGGATTGTTTCAGGCTGACGGTTTGCTGTGTGCAGGTCGCGCGGATAACTTCAAGGAGCCAGGAGTTTGGCTGTGACTTCGGTCAGTGCTTGGAAGTGTGCGGTCTCTGCGGACTCAGCAGGAGGTCGCTCTGCGGCTTGTCAGTTCTGTTTCAACTTTCCCAGCTTCAATAACCTGTCCGCCGGCTTCAGGCGGGTAGGGGAGTTCCTCAGTTCGGGTTCAGCAGGAGGCGAATAACGGTCTGTCCGCACGGCCTCGCGGTCTCGGCGGACTCCGTGGTATTCGGCGGATTGCAGCATAGCTTGAGCGAGCTCAGCGGTCTCGGCGGTCTCGGCGACCTCGCGGTCTCGGCGGACTGGAGTGCTGTCCGCCCGGCTTATTTTTTGGTTCTTTCTGTTTACAGCTGTAATACTAGCGAAATCATGTCTCGCTATGTATGCCTCGGATTGTAAAGAAGTGAATGCATAATAAGACCTTCTTGTGCTTCCATTGTTTTGTTGGGTGCAACCTCTAGTCCTTGGGTTTTCCGCAGGTTCAGCGTGCGAACTGGGTAGTTCCGAAGATATTAATTTGGTGTTTGGGCTATCTTGCTGACCACGTTGAGAAAATTTAACATGGTATCAAAGCGAGGTTTCTGAGGTTGCGGAGGTTCAGTTGCGTGAGCGGAGGTCAGCCAGTGTTGTTACTCAGTGATTGAGTGGTGATCAACCTGTGTTGTTGCTCGGAGCTGCTGAAGGGTACCAACAGGTGATTGCAATGGAAGGAAGCTTAGCAAGAGGTCTTGGCATTGAACTCTTAATGCCGACTAACTATAAAAAGTGGAAGTCGTGCATGAAGAGTTATCTTCTGGGCGAGGAGCTGTGGGAAGTCGTCGGTGGAGACGACAGACAGGAAGTAACTGCTGCTTTCGGTACTGCTGAACAGGTGAGGCTCTGGAGAAGAACTAATGCTAAGGCAGAGTTCGTTCTGAAGAGAGCTGTCTCTCCGGAACTGTTTGATCACATCATTGGGTGTGAGTCGGCTGCTGATATTTGGACAACCATTGATGAGTTGTTCAATAGGAAGAATGTGGCTCGGCTTCAGTTCCTGGAGAATGAGTTGGCCAGGGCAACTCAGGGAGACCTTTCCATCTCCAGGTACTTCTTAAAGATGAAGAGCTTGTGTGCTGAGCTGTCGGCACTGGATCCTGATGAGCCTATCTCTGAGGCAAAGATGAAAAGGCACATTTTCCGCGGCTTGCGGAAGGAGTATGTGGCCTTTGTTACATCTGTTCAAGGGTGGGCTACTCAGCCGTCTCTGCTGGAGCTGGAGAATCTGCTTGCCTCGCAGGAGAGCTTAGCAAGGCAGATGGCTGGAGTGAATCTGAATCAGGAAGGCAGCGAGGCTCTCTTCTCAGGCAAGAAGAAGGGATGGGAAGGGAAGAAGAAGAAGAAGGTGTAGGCCGCTGTTGAGAAGGAGACTTCAACTTCATATCCGCCGGAGAGGAGCAATGCTCCTAAGGACTGGAAGAAGAATCTGAAGTGCTACCGGTGTCATCAGCGAGGGCACTTCAAGCGGGACTGCAAGGTCAAACTGCAGCCTGGGCATGCTGCGGGAAAGGAGGAAGCTTGCTCGCAAAGTGAAGAAGCAGAATGGGGAGGAGCTTTCATGACGGGCACTTGTGTCCGGGCCTTATCTGCTGAGGACTTCAACAGCGAGTGGATCGTCGACTCCGGGCGTGGTCATCACCTCACCAGAGACAAGTCGAAGTTCACCTCCATGCAGGCTTACTCAGGTAATGAAGATATTATCACTGCTGATAATACTGTTTATGCAGTAGAGAAGGAGGGGGTCGTGTCTTTGGGTAGTGATCAGGGGCCACTCACGTTAAGGAGTGTGTATCACGTGCCGGGCATGAAGAAGAACCTCTTCTCGGTGACCAACGCGGTGGACGCTGGGTATCACGTTCTGTTTGGGCCAACAGACGTGAGGTTCCTTCGCAACGTATCAGCGGTGAAGGCTGATGTTGCTCATGTTGGGAGGAGGGTGAAGAACTTGTTTGTTCTTTCCACCAGTGCCTATGTTGATAGGATGAGAGCCAATGATAGTGCGGCTATCTAGCATGAGAGGCTGGGGCATGTTGGCATGGACAAGCTAAAGGCAATGGCGAGTAGAAGTCTGGTGAGGGGGTTGCCGATGTTGTCCTCCTTTGGTGATGGGCATGTTTGTGCGGGCTGTCAATACGGTAAGGCACATCGCCTTCCGTTTGATAAATCTCAAACAAGGAGCAGGAAACCATTGGAGTGTATTCATGGCGACCTGATGGGACCGACTGTTACTGCCAGCCTTGGTGGAAGCAAATACATGCTTGTCTTGGTTGATGACTACTCAAGGTATACTTGGGTGTACTTCTTAAAGGAGAAGTCGGATGCCTTCCGTTTGTTCGTGGAGTTCAAGGAGTTGGTAGAAGGCCGGCTTGGCTTGCGGATTATGAAGTTTAGAACTGATAACGGGGGGGAGTTTGTCTCTTCCGAGTTTTCTAACTTCTGCAGGAAGCACGGGATCCAACGGGAGCTTACTTGTTCTCACACTCCACAACAAAATGGGGTAGCGGAGTGGAAGATCCGTCATTTGACGGAAACCTGCAAATGCTGGCTGCATGCGAAAGATATCCCAAGGTCCTTTTGGGCGGAGGGAATGTCTTGTGCTGCTTATGTTATCAACCGGATGCCACTCAGCCCTATCAACATGAAGACTCCTATTGAGCTGTTGCTGAAGGAGAAGCCGAGTGTTGGACACCTTCGGGTGTTCGGTTCAACTTGCTACGTGCATGTCCCGGATGCTTCACGGACAAAGCTGGATGCGAAGGCAAGGAAACTTGTCTTTGTTGGCTATGATGAGCGGAAGAAGGGATGGAAGTGCATGGACCCTGTGACGAAGAAGTTCGTGGTGTCAAGAGACGTTGTCTTTGACGAGCTGACGTCATATGGAGGTGGCTCGGTGGAGCCTACCGGAAGTAGCAAGGTTGAGGAAGCACCGGTGGAGGCTGCTGAAGGCTTGGAAGAGGAGCTTGCTGTTTCACCAGCAGCTCCTGTTGCTTCGAACTCCGAGGCTGAGCCTTCTGGCTCAGGAAGCAGGGGGAGCACTGCTCAATGCTTGCCCCAGGTAGGAGTGGAGCCTGAAGAAGCAACGGAAGCCGTGAGCAAGGAGCCGTGTCTTCGGAGATCGAAGAGGGTGGTTAAGCCACCGGCTCGGTACTGTGATGGGAATGCAGTGAGCTTTGTCTCCTGCTTCTTTGCAGGTCCTCTGGATGAGCGAGAGCCTGCAAACTTCAACGAGGCCACTGGAGTGAAGGAGTGGGAAGGTGCCATGAAGGAAGAGATTGATGCTCTGAAGAAGAATGAAACCTGGGACCTTGTGCCCAAGGTTGATGGCATTACTCCGGTTACTTGCAAGTGGGTATATAAGTTGAAGAAGAAGGCTGATGGGAGCATTGATCGTTTCAAGGCTCGCCTGGTCGCTAGAGGATTCTCACAGCAGTATGGAGAAGACTATGAGGAGACATTCAGTCCAGTTGCGAAGATGACGTCTGTAAGAGTGGTGATCGTCTTGGCTGCTTGCAAGGGATGGAGGTTGTGGCAACTTGATGTGAAGAATGCTTTTCTTTACGGAGAGATTGACAAGGACATCTTCATGGATCAGCCGCTTGGTTTCGTCTCTGAGAAGCATCCGGACTATGTCTGCAAACTCAGGAAGGCTCTCTATGGGTTGAAGCAAGCTCCTCGAGCGTAGTATGGGAAGATTGCAGAGTACCTGCAGTTCTGTGGATACCTGGCTTCTAACTCGGATTCTAGCTTGTTCGTCAAGAAGAAGGGAGAGCTAAGAGTCTTGGTCCTGCTGTATGTGGATGATATGATCATCACAGGGAACTCGGAGGAGGAAGTAGCAAGGCTCAGGGGAGAGCTTGCTATACGCTTCGAGATGAAAGACTTGGGAGAGTTGCATCACTTTCTTGGTCTGGAAGTGGAGAGGAAGGAGTGCGGGTTTCTCATTAGCCAGAAAGGGTATGCTGATCGCATTGTGAAGCGGTTTGGCATGGGCGAAGGGAAGAAGTGCTCTACTCCACTGGAACCTGGGCTAAAGCTTCGACGAGATGAGAGAAGGGTGCTTAATGATCCCTTGGTGTTCAGGGCTCTTGTTGGGAGCTTGATCTATCTGACGATTACAAGGCCGGATATAGCTTATGCTGTTGGCCGAGTAAGTCGGTATATGGCTGAACCAAGGCAATCTCATCTAGTGGCGGCGAAGGGGATTCTGAAGTATGTCAAGGTGACTTCTGAGATGGGACTCCTCTATAGAAGGGATGCGGAGGTTGCGTTGCTCGGGTACACGGATGCTGACTATGGCGGTGATTCGGATGATCGAAGCTCTACTTCAGGTTATGTGTTCACTTGCGGTTCAGCTAGCATCTCGTGGTGTAGCAAGAAGCAGGACTCGGTGTCGGTTTCAACCACGGAGGCGGAGTATAAGGCTTCGGCCTTGGCTGCTCGGGAAGCCGTTTGGTTGAGGAGACTCATAGAGGATGTTCATGAAGAAGTGCAAGGGCCTACTTTACTCCGGGGTGACAATGAGAGTGCTCTCAAACTGGTAAACAATCCAGTGTGTCACGCCAGGACCAAGCATATAGAGATTGATCACCACTTCATCAGGGAGAAGGTGTTGGAGGGGTCTCTGTTGGTCGGGCATGTTCGGAGTGAAGATAATCTTGCTGACATCTTCACGAAGCCGCTGTCGAAGGGTCCCTTTGAACGCTTGCGCAGCTTGTTGGGCTTGGTCACCACTTCTCACTTCAAGGGGGAGTGTTGAAATTTGTGAAGTGGAAGTGGGCGACGGGACAGGCCGCGCGGCCTGTGCGGACAGCTTTGGCGGACTGGGCGGACTGGGCGGACTGTGGGTTGCGGCCTGGTGAGAAGTCTGGTGGAAGCCGGCTGTGTTCTGAGCGGGTTGTTGCATGGTGTCCGCGGTTTGGTGCGGCCTGGTATCTGCGGATAGAGAGGCTTGCGGACTGGTGCATTGCTCAGTGGCCGCGGGTGCATGCTTGCGCTGTTGGCGGGTTGGTTCGAGTTCGCGGGAAGCCTTGCGGACTGGTGTGTCCGCGGTTTGGGCTGTTGCGGACTGGGCCTTGAGCTTGGCTGAGGCCTTGTCGAGCTCAGGTGTTTCAGCAGGTCTTGCTGTGGAGACCGGTTGGCGGACTGATGTTTGGAGTCCGGCTTGGTGCTGCTGCGTTGGACAAGTGCGAGGAGCTCGCGGACTGGTTGCGGTCTGTGCTAGGGTGTTTGGCGGACGGGACTTTGTGTCCACCATGCTCGCACTGGCCCTTGATGGTTTTGGACTTGGTCACACATTGTGCCAAGTTCATGGTGTCCGCCGTATCCGCCAAGTCCGTTGTGACCGGGCGGACTGTTGCTGTTTGCCTTTGGTCGTGGACTTGTGGCGGATTGAGGTGTGGGTCTTGCGGACTGCCTCGGGTTGGTGCGGACTGCCATTGAAGAGGGTGCTGTCCTGAAGCAGTTGGAGCTTTGCGGGCTGGTGCCTTGTCCGCTTAGCTTGGGCGGACTGGAGAGGGTTCGTCATTGGTTGCCTTGCTCCTGGCGGTTTCCCTTGGTGACTGGCTAAGTCCTCGCGGACTGAGCGGACGGTCGTTTGTATTCGCGCGGACTGGGGCGGTGTCTCTATCTCATGGGCGGTGACCACACTCCTCACCTGGCCTATAAATAGGACCCCCCTGGCACATCTACAGTAACCTAAGTAACGTGAGTGAACAGTAAATTGGGTTGGGCGAGTGATGCGGTCTGTGTTTTTCAGTCCGCGCGGATTGTTTCAGGCTGACGGTTTGCTGTGTGCAGGTCGCGCGGATAACTTCAAGGAGCCAGGAGTTTGGCTGTGACTTCGGTCAGTGCTTGGAAGTGTGCGGTCTCTGCGGACTCAGCAGGAGGTCGCTCTGCGGCTTGTCAGTTCTGTTTCAACTTTCCCAGCTTCAATAACCTGTCCGCCGGCTTCAGGCGGGTAGGGGAGTTCCTCAGTTCGGGTTCAGCAGGAGGCGAATAACGGTCTGTCCGCGCGGCCTCGCGGTCTCGGCGGACTCCGTGGTATTCGGCGGATTGCAGCATAGCTTGAGCGAGCTCAGCGGTCTCGGCGGTCTCGGCGACCTCGCGGTCTCGGCGGACTGGAGTGCTGTCCGCCCGGCTTATTTTTTGGTTCTTTCTGTTTACAGCTGTAATACTAGCGAAATCATGTCTCGCTATGTATGCCTCGGATTGTAAAGAAGTGAATGCATAATAAGACCTTCTTGTGCTTCCATTGTTTTGTTGGGTGCAACCTCTAGTCCTTGGGTTTTCCGCAGGTTCAGCGTGCGAACTGGGTAGTTCCGAAGATATTAATTTGGTGTTTGGGCTATCTTGCTGACCACGTTGAGAAAATTTAACAATAACATAAGTACTTGAATAGAACTCGTGAACACCTGCTAATCTCTACAAAAGAGATGTCAAAAGTAGGTAAATAAACAAATAATTGTGCACTCGAATATAACTTTCAAACACCTGCTAATCTTTGGGAAAGAGAAGTCAAAATCTCGTAAATAAACGTATAACGCGAGTACCTGAGGTGAACTCGCAAATAGTTGGTAATCTCGCCAAAAGAGAAGTCAAAAGCAGTTAAATAAACATATAAAGCGAGTGCCTGAGATAAACTCGCGAACACCTATAAATATGTGCAAAAGAGAAGTCAAAACAAGTTAAATTTAAAATATAACGAGAGTACATGAAGAGAAGTCACGAACACTTGCTAATCTATGTAAAAAAGAAGTCAAAAGCACGTAAATAAACATATAACCTGAGTACCTAAGGTGAACTCATGAACACTTACTAATCTCTGTAAAAGAGAAGTCAAAATAAAGTAAATTTAAAATATAACGCGAGTATCTTAAGAGAACTCGTGAATACCTACTATCTTTGCAAAAGAGAAGTGAAACAGGTAAAAAAAACATATAACGCGAGTCTTGAATAGAACTTGCAAACTCATACTAATCACTGTAAAAGAGAAGTCAAAAGCAGGTAAGTAAATTTATAATGCTAGTACCAGAGGTGAACTCTCTAACACCTGCCAATTTTTCCAAAAGATATGTCAAAAGCAAGTAATTAAACATATAACGTGAGTACCTGAGTTGAACTTACGAACACCTAGTAATCTCTGCAAAGGAGAAGTCAAAAGATGGAAAGTAAACATATAACGCGAGTAACTATTGTGAACTCGCTAACACTTGCTAATCTCTCCAATAGAGAAGTCAAAAGAAGGTAAGACATATAACGTGATTACCTAAGGTGAACTCACGAACACTTACTAATCTATGAAAATGATAAATAAAAAGTAGGAAAATTTAAAATATAACAACAGCACCTAAAGAGAACTCACAAACACTTGCTAACCTCCACAGAAGAGAAGTCAAAATAGGTAAATTTAAAATAAAATGCGAGTACCTAAAGAGAACTTGTGAATACTATCTAATCCTTGCAAAAGAGAAGTCAAATTTAGGTATATTAATATATAACATCAGTACTTGATTAGAACTCGCGAACAACCGCCTATCTATGCAAAAGAGAAGTGAAAAGCAGGTAAATAAATATATAACGATAGTACCTGAGGTGAACTTGCTTACACTTACTAATCTCTCCAAAAGAGAAGTAAAAAGAGGTAAAATTTAAAACACCTGCAAATAATTGTAAAATAGAAGTCAAAAGCAGTTAAATTTAAAATATAAAGAGAGTACTTGAAGAGAACTCGTAAACGCATGCTAATCTTTGCAAAACAAAAGTCAAAGCGGGTAAATAAACATATAACATGAGTACCTAATATGAACTTGCGAACACTTGCTAATATCTTTACAAGAGAAGTCAAAAGCAGGTAAATTTGAAATATAATATGAGTATCTGAAGAGAACTCGCGAACTCCTACTAATCTCTGCAAAAGAGAAGTCCAAAGTAGCAAAGTAAACATATAATCTGAGTACCTATTGTGAACATGCTAACACCTACTAATTTCTCCAAAAGAGAAGGCAAAAGAAGGTCAGTCATATAACGCGAGTACCTGAGGTGAACTCACGAACACATACTAATCTCTATAAATGAGAAATAAAAAGCAGGTAAATTTAACATATAATGTGAGTACCTAAAGTGAACTTGCGAACACTTGATAATATCTTCAAAAGAGAAGTCAAAAGAAGGTAAATTTAAAATATAATACGAGTACCTGAACAGAACTCGCAAACACCTGCTAATATTTGCAAAAGAGAAGTTAAAATTAGGTAAATTTATATATAATATTAGTACTTGAATAGAACTGGCAAACACTTGCTTATCTCTTCAAAAGAGAAGTCAAAAGAAGGGAAATAAACATATAAGGAGGGTACCTCGGGTGAACTTGCTTACACCAACTAATCTCTTCAAAAGAGAAGTCAAAAATAGGTAAAAAAACATATAACGCAAGTCCCTGAGATAAACTCACAAACACCTGCAAATAACTGCAAAAGAGAAATCAAAAGTAGTTAAAATTAAAATATAACGGGAGTACCTGAAGATAACTCATGAACGCCTGCTAATCTATGCAAAAGAGAAATCAAAAGTAGGTAAAGTAACATATAACACGAATACTTAAGGTGAACTCATGAACACTTGCGAATCTCTGTACAAGAGAACTCAAAAGCTGGTAAATTTAAAATATAATGCTAGTATCTGAAGAGAACTCGCAAACACTGACTAATCTCTGTAAAAGAGAAGTCAATACAGGTAAAAAAAATATAACTCGGGTACCTAAATAGAACTCGTGAACACCTGCTAATCTCTTTAAAAGAGAAGTCTAGAACAGGTTAGTAAACATATAACATGAGTACCTGAGGTGAACTCATTAACACCTGCTAATCTTTCCAAAAGAGAAGTCAAAAGTAGGTAAATAAACATATAATGCGGGTACATGAGGTGAACTCGCAAACACCTACTAATCTCCGCAAAAGTGAAGTCAAAACTGGTAAGGTAAAATATAACGAGAGTACCTGATGTGAACTCGCTCACCTGCTAATATCTCCAAAAAAGAATTCAAAAGCAAGTAAAAAAATATATAACGTGAGTACCTGATGTGAATTCGCGAACACCTACTAATCTCTGCAAAAGATAAATAAAAATAGTTAAATTTAAAGCATAACACCACTACATAAAAAAACTCGCGAACACCTACTAATCTGCGCAAAAGAGAAGTCAAAATAAGATAAATTTATAATATAATGCCAGTGCCTGAAGAGAACTCGTGAACACGTGCTAATCTCTGCAAAAGAGTAGTCAAAAGAAGGTAAATTAACATATAACATGAGTGTTGGGTCCATTGCCCACAATGTGCTAGATTTGAAGAGGTCAATCATATCAATATCATACACAATGTTGTATTTGATGTATATTTAAGTTCATGCATGCAGGATAGTCCTTATAATATTGATTGTACAGGTATTCCAATTGATGTGATAGGTAGTCACAAAGTACAAATGTGGAGAGACAGAAATCTGTCTAAGTCCACAGGATTTGAGTGAAGCCAATTCACTCAACGCCAGATGAAATGGATGATGCTGGCTAAGTTGGAAATTAGCGAAGTCCACAGGCATTGAGTGAAGCCAATTCACTCAATGGTAGATGACAAAAGTGCTGAATGAAGTTGTGGACAGTCAAAGTCATGTAGTGCAAAGATATTCTGCGGCTATGTCCACAGGCATTGAGTGATTACAGTTCACTCAATGTCATATATCAAGAATCGTCAAGTATAGCTGAATCTGTCAACTCCTAAGTATTGGCGGTCTGAATATTTGACAAAGTCCAGAAGCATCGAGTGAGCATATCTCACTCGAAGCCAAAGGAAAAGCGTTGAGTCTTGCTGGTACAGTCAAATCCTAAGAAGAAGGCAGAAATCGACAAAGTTCAGAAGCGTTGAGTGAAGCCAGTTCACTTAACGCCCAATAAAGAAGATTGGCTAAAGCATAATGCATTGAGTGAGGCCAGCTCACTCAACACCTTCAGATAGGTGAAGAAATTACTAAGTGTAAAAGCGTTGACTGAAGACATTTCACTGAACGCTCTCAACGGCTATGTTGCAAAATGATTCTGTCAGATGACTAAGGGTTTTGGCATTGAGTGGAGCTTATTCACTCAACGCAGTCAACGTATGGAGTTAATTTGAGAAATTGGCTAAGTCCATAATCTGATGACGTCAGCTAAAATTGACAAAGTCAATATAGTTCAAATTAAGTGTCGGTAAGCTACAAAACACGACAAATAATGTCGGAAATCAATTGTAAGTCTTCTTCCGTTAAAGCAGGTGCAGTTGTCAGCTGTAGGTGGTCCCCACCACTTCTTGGAGACGTTAATTGACGGAAGATAAAAAGAGACAGCCACTAGATGTTGAAAATTATTTTTTAGGGTTTTGTTTCAAAAAGAAAAAGAGCGGTTGGACATCATATTCTGCACCATTGTTGGCGGGATAAAGCTTGAATTCGATCAGCTGAACAAAGATGTCCAGTCCAGTTAGCTGTAGCATTTTCTTCTGCTACAGCTAGTTCAGAAATAATTCTGATCAAAAAAGAGAGGAGGGACTTTAGTCATCTGCAGTTTCAGGTTAGTTATTTGAAGAACTCAAGACCTACAAGATCTTCAGTCTTCTACAACAAGTTCAGAAATAGGTTTCTGAGATACTTCCATCAGAGGCTGCCATTTATTGAAGAAATTTTTTCTACCTCTATGTAGATAGTTAGAGCTGAGATAACTCAACCCTAGTTGCAGACGCAGAGAAATTTCTCTTTGTAAAAATAACTAAAACCACTGTATTTCTGTAAGATCATTTTGGATATGAGCTGTAGGGCAGTTTTGCCTGAGCTGTAGCAGAGTTATACACTTTGAGTGTAGGATCCAGTTTGGATCTTAGGTATGGCTCTTGATCCTTATGCATGTGAGTCATTTTCTCTGAGTTGTTGGGCCTGATGCATTTGAACGGCAAGTGTACCGGTCACACAAGTAATATAAAATAGGTGGCTTTCCCAAGTATCGATCTCTTCAAGGAACACAGTAAGGGGGGAGTTAATATCGAGGAGGACTTGAGATTAAAGTCCTTTGGTCGGAGATAACTAATGGGGGTTTTGGTATGTTGCGGAAAAGGAAAATAAAACACTATTGACTACTCCTATGCAATGCCGCTATGCATCGCTACGCCATGCTGGATGGAGACTAGTCGGGCCTCTATGCACCGAATCGCTGGGCAGATGGCCGTGTAGGCTTGCAGAATGAGTGTCGAGAGCACCTCTTCGCTACGCTCACACCTAGCACTTGCTAGTGTGGCAAACACAAACATTCACACCATATGTAACTTAAGCCAATAGACCACCGCATCACTCACAAGCATGAACAATAGTAAATAGCATTAAGCCCA
Organism: Platanthera guangdongensis; assembly: GCA_039583875.1. Taxonomy (NCBI): domain Eukaryota; kingdom Viridiplantae; phylum Streptophyta; class Magnoliopsida; order Asparagales; family Orchidaceae; genus Platanthera; species Platanthera guangdongensis. Next base: position 143,955,304 of record CM077163.1, on the reverse strand, counting down.
AGGTTCATCAAAGTTCTTGCATCAAATAATAATGAAAATCGAATACGAAAACCTAGAAATGTGGAAGAGAAAGGTAGAAATACAAAGAATGAACGAGTCTGCCGTAGACGTGGGAGGAAGGACCAGGTTGTCAATCCGTGTCCAGTGAGCCACTCATCGGTTGCGTCCGCGATCGGGGAATGTAACGCCCCCGGTTTTTCTATGTTCTGTTTGATCTTTGGCTGGCGTTACGATGGCGTATTTCCCGGCTTTGTGCCGTTGTAGAGCGTGGTTTTAGCTCTTAGGGTTCCCTATGTAACCTGTTTATAGCCTGTTAGCAAGATTCCCCAGCTAGCCGGAGTCTGTTTAATGACTCGGCTGGGCCTCTTAGGGAATGCTTGTGTTTTGGCTTCGGGAAGTGTTATCCCGGGTTTCGTCCGTCGAATGCTAATTTCGACTTCGCAGTTGTGTTCGTAGCGTGGGTTATTAGCTGCGGCGTGAATTTCGTCTGTTTCCGAGAAGTTTCAGATTTCGTGTTGTTTTGATATTAAGTATAAATAATTGATGATATGTTGATTGTTTATTATTAAAACTGTTATATGTATATATAGTCTTGGGTTAGATTAGGGCTGGGTTCTTTTTTTTTTGTTCTTTTCCTATTTCTCTGAAGAAGCCGTCGCCTGTTCGAGAGGAAGAGCACCGCCGGCCTACCCTAGCCTTCGGATGCCGATTCCTGGAGTTTTAGCTGTCGGAATTCGATTTCGAGAGTGGATCTGGGCTGCCCTCGCCGGGATCTGCTTTCTCTCTGCTCCTCAGCTTGCTGCTCTGCGGCCAGATCCGTGAGCGGGGGAGGCCGCCGACCGAGTTCCTGGTATTGAGGCAAGTGATGACCCTTCATCCTTGCCAAAGCTGATTCTTGTTTTTCTTTTGAGTTAATTTCTATCTCTTTCTTGTTTGGATCTTAGGTGTAAGCTAGGGTTTGTTCCCGATCATACTGTGGTTAGTGTAGAAAATTCCAGTTAAATCTCAGTTTTCCGAGGGATTGTGTCTATTAGGGACAGTTTTGGTTCGGTTTAGGATGAGTAGCTGCCATTGCCGGTGGATGTTGTACTCTAGAGAGAGAGAGTATCCTCGTACTCGCTTCTGGTTGTGTGCTGGTTCTGGCGCCTGAAGCCAGTCGGGGTGTCGACACCTTGGTGTCGACACCAGCTAGTCAGGGTGTCGACACCTTGGTGTCGACACCGGCCAGTCGGGGTGTCGACACTAGGTGTCGACACCAGTCAGTCGGGGTGTCGACACCTTGGTGTCGACACCAGCTAGTCAGGGTGTTGACACCTTGGTGTCGACACCGGCCAGTCGGGGTGTCGACACTAGGTGTCGACACCGGCCAGTCGGTGTGTCGACACCTTGGTGTCGACACCAGCTAGTCAGGGTGTCGACACCTTGGTGTCGACACCAGCCAGTCGGGGTGTCGACACTAGGTGTCGACACCGGCCAGTCGGGGTGTCGACACTTGGTGTCGACACCCGCAGCGGCAGTGTCGACACCTTGTGTCGACACCGGCCGCAGTGGTGTCGACACTTGGTGTCGACACCCGCAGGGGCAGTGTCGACACCTTGTGTCGACACCGGCCGCAGTGGTGTCGACACTTGGTGTCGACACCCGCGGCGGCAGTGTAGACACCTTGTGTCGACACCTGCCGCAGTGGTGTCGACACTTGGTGTCGACACCCGCAGCGGCAGTGTCGACACATTGTGTCGACACCGGCCGCAGTGGTGTCGACACTTTGTATCGACACCCGCAGCGGCAGTGTCGACACCTTGTGTCGACACCGGCTCGTCGTGGTGTCGACACACAGTGTCGACACTGGGTGCTGCCCTTGTTCTGGGGTCAGGGAGACTCGGGGTTGGTTTGGTTAGGCGTGCAAGGCCGCGTCTGTTGGACCCAACGTTTTTGCCTTGGGTTCGTGTGTTTCCTAGGACTGTTAGTGGGACTTTTCCCTAGGAGGGGGACATTGGGTGCTCGGCTAATTTCTGCATGCCGACTCTTGGGTCGTGGCAGGTGGTGGAGTTTTTGGTGGCCTCTGGAGGGGTGGTTTTATGTGGAGAGCTGTGGCCACCACCTTTTTGCCCCGGTTTGGGTTGGTGTGTGTGGGACCCTAAAGCTGCCACTGTTTGACCCCTTAGCCCTTTTTGGGTCTGATTTTGGTTATGCATTCAGACCCATGTTTTGACCACTGCCACTTACCCACGTGTTAGGACTGTTAGTCCCTTTTCTATTTATGCTTTCCTTTCTTTTGGAATATGTATATGTCTTGATGCTATTGCAGGCTTTATTGGTAGGGCATGTTGGGTTTAATGCTCGCCCTTGGTGTGCTCTACGGTGTTTTAGACAGTACTCTTTTCTTGCTGCCTTTCCCTTTTTCTTTTCCTTATAGCAGCTTGTTGCCGGGTTGGTAAACCCTTCATCTTATTTACTCATTAATCTATTGCTCTATTTACTTTTGATTGTTCCCTTGCTGAGGTGTTCCTTTCTTGAATGCCTCAGGTCCAGGTTGTAGCCAGTTCAGCGGCTAGGTCTTTTGGAGGGGCTTGTTGGTGGCCTCTAGGGTAGCTGAGATTGCTGATCCCCGTTTGTTGTGAGGTAGTTCTTTACTCTTCTGTATAGACATACATACTCGCCAGTGGGTTCGTGTCAGGTTGTTGGCGCCCACTAGTGGCGTCTTGTGATGCTGAATATGAAGTTAAACTGCTGTTTTTGCCTTTTTGTGGTTGGTTACTTTCTTCTGGGAAGGATTTATGCTATGTTGCATGTTAGATATTCTAAAACCTAAAAGCATTATTATATGTACCCCATGCATAGAATGTTTCTAAATCCAAGACACTACTTTTCCTCAGCGTAAAACACTATCTTTTTATACCTACTTTATTCACCTTAGGGTCGTGCACGTGTAAGTCGTCCCCCGGGGACACTTATGCTCTTTTAGGGCGTCAATTTAATTGAACCAAAGTTTTTTCTGGTGCGTATAAACATAGATTTAACAGTGGACTAGCTGATCCACCGGGCCGAGGGATACGGCCATTCAACAAAACTGATTTTCTTTCTTACTTAATTAACAATTTTCCTTAAAATCTAACGTCTGGAGTTTTGCCTGAGCGTGTGCAGTTATCCCCTGCACGATGTGGCATCACGGCGCGTGTTTTCTCTTACTCTGATACGTTTTTACCATTGAGAAAATGCGGGTTGTGACAGTTGGTATCAGAGGGAGGTTGCTTGACAAATGGTTGGGCAACCTTTCCCTTGTCTGCATTAGTGTTTGGCATCATACCGTTCACACACCGATATGTCATCAGCACGTCTTGGCCGAAGCACGAACACTACACTCATAAGCATAAAGAAGTATACAGGGCATATTATGTAGTATGGGATGCATAATATGTGTTTGTATATGGATCCACCATAGGAGGCAACATGTGAGGGTTATGTAGTATGGGATGCATAACCTCACCACATGAATGCGGCTAGCACGTTTTCTTTTCGTTACATGGGAATGTTATGTAGTATGGGATGCATAACATTTTCATGTGTACGCCGCCCATGGCATACACTAAGGCCGTTTTAGAATGCATCGCACATCATGCATAGCATAACATTTCATAAGCACAACGTGCCAAGCTAAAGATTTGCAAGATGACATATGTACACACATGGATTTGAGTCAAAAAGAATACAAATGCATGCATTCATGGTTTAGGCACATGAGTCAGTATGATGGTGGTGAACCATCTTAGGATAAGCATAACATCATCATGGTAAAAACAACTCCCAGAGCAAGTTTTGCAGTTGAAGTTCATATTTAAGTGTTTATGTCGGTACCGGGTAGTTTCGTTCTAGTTGATGGGCTAGGATTTTTCTAAAGCTTGTGCGATTTTATTATGGCGAGACGTCCTGCGAGGAAATCGCCCCCCCAATCTGAGGGTGAGACGTCAGGAGCGCAGAGCGATGCGTTGGGAGAAAGCCTGCGACAGAGTAATGAGGAGTTATCGAGGCAGGTAGTGGATATGCAGGCTCAGATTCAGTCCCTTGTAGCAGTGGTGGTGGGACAGACCCCGAGAGCTCAGAACCCTGTAGAGGGTGTAACTTTCCCTGCCCCTCCTGCTCCTCCCGTGCCTTTGGTTGTGGTGCCTCCAGAAATGGCGTTCATATCCCAGTTTAAGCGGCTGAGACCCCCTACCTATGATGGGCAGGCAGATTTCATGATTTTGGATGACTGGCTGATTACCATTGAGGAGATGTTCTCTTACTCATGGATTACGGACGATCAGAGAGTGATGCTCGCTGCTTAACAGCTCAAGGGCTTGGCAAAGAATTGGTGGCTGAGGGAGAAAGAGAGCTTAGTGGCAGGTTGCACTTGGGAGTCATTTAAGGTGCTGTTGTTAAGTAAGTTCCTGCCTTCAGTCGAACGGGACCGGCTAATGAAAGACTTTCTTCACTTAAAGCAGAGGAAACTCACGGTTAGTGAGTATGAGATTGAGTTTAGCAAGTTGAGTCGGTTCGCTCCGAGTCTTGTGAGTGTTGAGGCAGACCGAGTTAAGCGATTTCTGGGAGGACTAAGAAGCGACATTCAGCAGTTAGCGAATGCCTATGGAGCGGTCAGTTATGCCAGCACGGTTGAAGCTGCTTTGAGAGTTGAGGCCATTGAGAATGCCAAGAATAGAGGCCAACAGTTAAGGAAGGATAAGCGGAAGTCCGGTGGAGGGAAGAGCCCTCAGGAACCTGATGCTGTCTCGAGAAAGAAGGTCAAGGAGATTTGTAGCTTTTGTGGCCGGCCAGGCCACCCCTTTGAGAAGTGTTTCAAAAGGTTGGGAGCGCAGAAGAAGGAACAGGTGCACACGATTCAGGGTACTTCCAGGGGAGACTTGGTGTGTGCCTTGTGTGAAACGAAGGGGCATGAGGCTGCCCGTTGTTGGCTAAAAGATAAGGTCTATTTTCAGTGCGGTCAGAAGGGTCATCTCAAGACAAGGTGCCCTCAGACCCAGTCTATCCTACAGCCAGTTCCCCTACAGGATCTGCCACCGCCTCAGCGTGTGGATAAAGGAAAAGGAAAGCTGAATGTGCTCTCGGCAGACGAAGCGCAGACCTCGACCCAGGTTATCTCAGGTTCGACTCCTCCCCAGTCGTTTCGTTACATTCCCTTTTTGGTTGTAGTTTCCCTTTTAGCGCTTGTTGCCTTAGATGCGTGTGCAATTCGTAGGGCGATTTAAGGTAAAGAACCGCTGGGCGCGCGTTCTCTTCGATTCTAGCGCTACCCACTCGTTTGTGGCTGGAGCCTTCGTGGAGCGGTTCAGTTTGGGCCTAGATCGTGTTGGTGATGCCTTCTGCGTTAAGTTCCCCTCCGGTGACTCTGTGGTTACGGACCTGGGTGTCCTAGATTGTCCAATTTTGTTGGGAGATTTTCTAGCCAAGGCAGATTTGAAGGTGATTGACCTGGAGGACTTTGACGTTATTTTGGGCATGGACTGGTTGTCAAGGTACGATGCTGTGATCCAGTGCAAGGGTAAGCGCTTGGACTTCGTCAAAGACAACGGTCAGCCAGGGAGCGTTTTTGGGTATTCCCTCCAGGAGTGTCCAGTCATTTCTGCGGTGCGTGCTCGGAAGTTGCTCATTTCTAGCTGTTTTGCCGGTGTGGTTTCTCTGGTAGGGTCGATTGTTAGTGAGCCCCGTTTGGAAGAGATTCCTGTGGTGTGTGACTTTTCTGATGTGTTTCCCGACGATCTTCCCGGTCTTCCACCCGATCGAGATGTCGAGTTTGCAATAGATCTGGAGCCAGGCACGCGTCCTATCGTAAAGGCGCCGTACCGGATGGCCCCGCGAGAGCTGGAAGAGTTGCGAATTTAGCTGGATGAGTTGTTGGAAAAAGGCTTTATAAGGCCGAGTGCTTCGCCTTGGGGTGCGCCAGTGCTGTTCGTTAAAAAGAAGGATGGGTCGATGAGGTTATGCATTGACTATAGAGAGCTGAACAAGGTTACTATTAAGAACAGGTACCCTTTACCGCGAATCGACGATTTGTTCGACCAGCTGCTTGGTAGTGCCGTGTTTTCCAAGATAGATCTTCGTTCGGGCTATCACCAGTTGAGAATTCGGGAGTCAGATGTTCCGCGGACGGCGTTCCGTTCTCGTCATGGGTATTTTGAGTTTTTGGTTATGTCATTTGGTTTGACTAATGCGCCCTCAGCTTTTATGGATTTGATGAACAGAGTTTTCAAGGATTTCCTAGATAAGTTCGTGATTGTCTTTATAGACGATGTTTTGGTGTATTCTAAGGATGCAGAGGAGCATGATCGACATTTGCGGCTGGTCTTGGCGACTCTGAGAGACCATAAGCTATACGCCAAGCTGAGCAAATGTGAATTTTGGTTGACTCAAGTTTCTTTTTTAGGCCACGTGATCAATAAGGAGGGAATATCGGTTGACCCAGAAAAGATCGCTGCTGTTATGGAATGGGCGAGACCTGTTACCCCTAAAGAGATCAGAAGCTTCTTGGGTTTGGCTGGTTATTATAGAAGATTTGTAGAAGGTTTCTCTACCTTGTCCGCGTCGTTGACCAAGTTGACGCAGAAGAATGTAGCCTTTATATGGGATGACAAGTGTGAGAAGGCTTTTGAGGAACTAAAAAGAAGGCTATGTTCGGCTCCAATTTTGTCTTTGCCTACGGAGGGTAGTGAGTATGATATATATGTGGATGCGTCGCATGTCGGTCTGGGCTGCGTTTTGATGCAGGGCGGGAAGGTGATTGCGTACGGGTCAAGGAAGCTAAAGACTCACGAGAGGAACTACCCTACGCACGACCTGGAGTTTGCAGCCGTGATCTATGCGTTGAAATTGTGGAGGGATTTGCTATATGGCGCGCAGTGCAAGAATTTCACGGATCATAAGAGTTTGAAGTATGTCTTCACTCAGAAAGAATTGAATCTGCGCCAGCGGCGGTGGTTGGAGTACGTGGCCGACTATGATGTTGAAATTCAGTATCATCCAGGCAAGGCAAATGTGGTGGTTGATGCCCTGAGTTGGAAGTCAGGTAAGATTTTTAATCTTTCCGCCGAGCGTCTAGTGGAAGAGTTTCTGTTGATGGACATTTCTGTGGGAAGCTGTGATTCATAGAGTAGCATAGCTATAGCAGAACCTTCGTGGATTACGCTTACGAGACTACATCAGAAGGACGATCCCGATCTTCTGCATTTGTATCTTCGAGCTGAGAAGGGTGAATTACCAGATTTCTCTTTAGATGATGCTGGTACCTTGAAGTACCGTGGCAGGTTTTGCATCCCCGCAGTTGGAGATATCCGGGATATGGTGTGCAGAGACGCCCACGGATCTAGTGTCGCCTACCATCCAGGGTCTACCAAGATGTATCATGATTTAAAACAAATTGCCTGGTGGTACGGAATGAAGAAGGACATAGCCAGATTTGTTTCAGAGTGTTTCACTTGCAGGCGTGTGAAAGCTGACCATGGGAGGCCTGGTGGCAAGCTGACTCCCTTGGAGATTCCGATGTGGAAGTGGGAGAGTATCTCGATGGATTTCATAACCGGCTTACCGAGATCGCATAAGGTGCATGACTCAGTTTGGGTAATCGTAGACAGATTGACGAAGATCGCTCATTTCGTCCCGTTTAAGATCGATTATCCGATGAGGAAGATAGCCGAGCTGTATCTGGAAGAGGTTGTCAGATTGCATGGTGTACCCGTAAGTATCATATCAGATCGAGACTCTAGGTTCACGTCTCGTTTTTGGAAGAGTCTTCAAGAAGGGTTGGGTACAGATTTGAGATATTCCACAGCTTATCATCTGCAGACCAATGGTCAGACAGAGCGAGTAAATCAGATTGTGGAAGATATGATCCGATGCTACATTCTGGACCACGGAGGAGCGTGGGACGAGCGCTTGCGGCTTATGGAGTTCGCATATAACAACAGTTACCAAGAAAGCTTGCAAATGGCTCCCTTTGAAGCTTTATATGGGAGGCGCTGCAGGACTCCCTTGTTCTGGGCTGAGCTTGGCGAGGGACCTTTGTTGGGTCCAGAAGCACTTGAGGAGATGGAAACCGCTGTGAAGCTTATTCGGGAAAAGCTTCGGTTAGCCCCGGAGAGATATGAGAAGAACGCCAATCGGCGTAGATCGGACTTGGAATTTGCTGTGGGGGACTTGGTGTTCTTAAAGGTCTCCCCGTTGATTGGAGTCAAGCGGTTTGACAAGAATAGGAAGTTGGACCCGAGGTACGTGGGGCCGTTTCCGATTGTTGAGCTGATTGGGGTATCAGCCTACAGGCTGGCTTTGCCCGCAAATTTCCCTGGCGTGCATGATGTCTTTCACGTCAGTCAGCTGCGAAAATGTGTGATGAATGGCAGGCAGGTTTTGGATTCTGTGCCTCAGTTGGAGCCGAATCTTTCTTATGTGGAGGTGCCTGTTCGCATTCTGGATTCTCAAGTTCGGGCGTTGCGGAAGAAGACTATTCCGATGGTTAATGTTTTATGGAGGAATCAAGATGTGGAGAGCGCGACTTGGGAGTTGGAGTCGGCTATGAGGGAGGCTCACCCTCATCTGTTTCCCTGATCTTATGCTTGGTTATGTTCTATTTTATTATCTATTTAGCCCTTTCCCGGCTTTTTCTCTCTCCTTCTTATAGGGGTGTTGTGAGTAAAGTTTCGAGGCGAAACTTTCTTTTAGGGGGAGTGGCTGTAACGCCCCCGGTTTTTCTGTGTTTTGTTTGATCTTTGGCTGGCGTTACGATGTCGTATTTCCCGGCTTTGTGCCGTTGTAGAGCGTGGTTTTAGCTCTTAGGGTTCCCTGTGTAACCTGTTTGTAGCCTGTTAGCAAGATTCCCCAGCTAGCCGGAGTCTGTTTGATGACTCGGCTGGGCCTCTTAGGGAATGCTTGTGTTTTGGCTTCGGGAAGTGTTATCTCGGGTTTCGTCCGTCGAATGCTAATTTCGACTTCGCAGTTGTGTTCGTAGCGTGGGTTATTAGCTGCGGCGTGAATTTCGTCTGTTTACGAGAAGTTTCAGATTTCGTGTTGTTTTGATATTAAGTATAAATAATTGCTGATATGTTGATTGTTTATTATTAAAACTATTATATGTATATATAGTCTTGGGTTAGATTAGGGCTGGGTTCTTTTTTTTTTGTTCTTTTCCTGTTTCTCTGAAGAAGCCGTCGCCTGTTCGAGAGGAAGAGCACCGCCGGCCTACCCTAGCCTTCGGACGCCGATTCCTGGAGTTTTAGCGATCGGAATTCGATTTCGAGAGTGGATCTGGGCTGCCCTCGCCGGGATCTGCTTTCTCTCTGGTCCTCAGCTTGCTGCTCTGCGGCCAGATCCGTGAACGGGGGAGGCCGCCGACCGAGTTCCGGGTATTGAGGCAAGTGATGACCCTTCATCCTTGCCAAAGCTGATTCTTGTTTTTCTTTTGAGCTAATTTCTATCTCTTTCTTGTTTGGATCTTAGGTGTAAGCTAGGGTTTGTTCCCGATCATATTGTGGTTAGTGTAGAAAATTCCAGTTAAATCTTAGTTTTCCAAGGGATTGTGTCTATTAGGGACAGTTTTGGTTCGGTTTAGGACGAGTAGCTGCCATTGTCGGTGGATGTTGTACTCTAGAGAGAGAGTATCCTCGTCCTCGCTTCTGGTTGTGTGCTGGTTCTGGCGCCTAAAGCCAGTCGGGGTGTCGACACCTTGGTGTCGACACCATCTAGTCAGGGTGTCGACACCTTGGTGTCGACACCGGCCAGTCGGGGTGTCGACACTAGGTGTCGACACCAGCCAGTCGAGGTGTCGACACCTTGGTGTCGACACCAGCCAGTCGAGGTGTCGACACCTTGGTGTCGACACCAGCTAGTCAGGGTGTCGACACCTTGGTGTCGACACCGGCCAGTCAGGGTGTCGACACTAGGTGTCAACACCAGCCAGTCGGGGTGTCGACATATTGGTGTCGACACCAGCTAGTCAGGGTGTCGACACCTTGGTGGCGACACCGGCCAGTCGGGGTGTCGACACAAGGTGTCGACACCAGCCAGTCGGGGTGTCGACACTTGGTGTCGACACCCGCAGCGGCAGTGTCGACACCTTGTGTCGACACCGGACGCAGTGGTGTCGACACTTGGTGTCGACACCCGCAGTGGCAGTGTCGACACCTTGTGTCGACACCGGCCGCAGTGGTGTCGACACTTGGTGTCGACACCCGCAGCGGCAGTGTCGACACCTTGTGTCGACACCGGCCGCAGTGGTGTCGACACTTGGTGTCGACACCCGCAGCGGCAGTGTCGACACCTTGTGTCGACACCTGCCGCAGTGGTGTCGACACTTGGTGTCGACACCCACAGCGGCAGTGTCGACACCTTGTGTCGACACCGGCTCGTCGTGGTGTCGACACACCGTGTCGACACTGGGTGCTGCCCTTGTTCTGGGGTTAGGGAGACTCGGGGTTGGTTTGGTTAGGCGTGCAAGGCCGCATCGGTTGGACCCGACGTTTTTGCCTTGGGTTCGTGTGTTTCCTAGGACTGTTAGTGGGACTTTTCCCTAGGAGGGGGACATTGGGTGCTCGGCTAATTTCTGCATCCCGACTCTTGGGTCGTGGTAGGTGGTGGAGTTTTTGGTGGCCTCTGGAGGGGTGGTTTTATGTGGAGAGCTGTGGCCACCGCCTTTTTGCCCCGGTTTGGGTTGGTGTGTGTGGGACCCTAAAGCTGCCACTGTTTGACCCCTTAGCCCTTTTTGGGTCTGATTTTGGTTATGCATTCAGACCCATGTTTTGACCACTGCCACTTACCCACGTGTTAGGACTGTTAGTCCCTTTTCTGTTTATGCTTTCCTTTCTTTTGGCATATGTATATGTCTTGATGCTGTTGCAGGCTTTATTGGTAGGGCATGTTGGGTTTAATGCTCGCCCTTGGTGTGCTCTGCGGTGTTTTAGACAGTACTCTTTTCTTGCTGCCTTTCCCTTTTTCTTTTCCTTATAGCAGCTTGTTGCCGGGTTGGTAAACCCTTCATCTTATTTACTCATTAATCTATTGCTCTATTTACTTTTGATTGTTCCCTTGCTGAGGTGTTCCTTTCTTCAATGCCTCAGGTCCAGGTTGTAGCCAGTTCAGCGGCTAGGTCTTTTGGAGGGGCTTGTTGGTGGCCTCTAGGGTAGCTGAGATTGCTGATCCCCGTTTGCTATGAGGTAGTTCTTTACTCTTCTGTATAGACATACATACTCGCCAGTGGGTTCGTGTCAGGTTGTTGGCGCCCACTGGTGGCGTCTTGTGATGCTGAATATGAAGTTAAACTACTGTTTTTGCCTATTTTTGGTTGGTTACTTGCTTCTGGGAAGGATTTATGCTAGGTTGCATGTTAGATATTCTAAAACCTAAAAGCATTATTATATGTACCCCATGCATAGAATGTTTCTAAATCCAAGACACTACTTTTCCTCAGCGTAAAACACTATCTTTTTATACCTACTTTATTCACCTTAGGGTCGTGCACATGTAAGTCGTCCCCCGGGGAGACTTATGCTCTTTTAGGGCGTCAATTTAATTGAACCAAAGTATTTTCTGCTGCGTATAAATATAGATTTAACAGTGGACTAGCTGATCCACCGGGCCGAGGGATACGGCCATTCAACAAAACTGATTTTCTTTCTTACTTAATTAACAATTTTCCTTAAAATCTAACGTCTAGAGTTTTGCCTGAGCGTGTGCAGTTATCCCCTGCACGACGTGGCATCACGGCGCGTGTTTTCTCTTACTTTGATACGTTTTTACCATTGAGAAAATGCGGGTTGTGACAGGGAAGGCTGTCACCGCTTCCTAAGGGCCCATCTTCTCGTTGGTCTATGTTGTCCACGTCAAACCTTCACTTCTTCCTTACTTCGCGGAGATTGTGTAGTGAAAACTCACTTCTTTACGCCATGGATGCAAGGGAACTTCATAGGGAGCAAAGCCCTAGCTAGGAGGATGAAGAACAGGGCAAAACCCCCTTTCGGCAGAAGAAATCGGCTGCAAAATTCCGTCCCCGAAACCCTGAAAAACAGCGGTTAAAATAGAAATCGGGCATAATTTTCTTAACACACGGGCCAAACGCACGGGTGCACACCGTGTGTGAAGAAAAACGCACGGGCAAAAATAGAACTGAGTATTTTGTGAAATGATCGCGCACGACCGACACAAAAAGTGCGTGAAGGAAACGCACGACCGTGCGATCAGGAATAAGTAATAAAAACATGCAAAAATGGTCATGCACGGTTGGAATCAACCGTGCGAAGCCAAAACGCATTAGTAACCACAGAGCACCCAGAACAAGGCCAAAATAGGCAGGACATGCGATTCCTTCTCGTACGGCTTGGAACAAACGACGCGGGAACCAAACGCACGGGCGTATCAGAAATCCCAGGAAACCACCGAGTAAAATGCACGATTACACTAAAATAGTGTGCGAAGAAAACGCACGACCATATGTTTTACAAAGGAGACAATATGTAGGCTGGGCTTTCTGACCACCTGCATAGCAAACCTCACAATGGGGGCACAAGCCACCAACAAACAGAACAAAAAGAAAAGACTAAAAGAGAGACTTGGGGAGCACCAAGTGCTTATCCCCAACAAAATAGTGCGCAATTGCACACCACAACGAGCCAAAATGTGCACTTCATGTGGAAATAAAGCCAGAAGAAGTATGAACGATATAGAACTAAACGTTAAGTGCAAATGCGTGAAAAATAACCCAGATGAGTCCGAAAAAACTATATAAATCGGACTCATCACCCCTCCCAGACTTACCTGTTTGCGCGTCCCGAGCAAACAATATCTATGCAGATAGAGAAAATGATTTAGCTAACAAGGAAATTGTGATACAAAGTACCACGAGAAGTCGCATACTCATACGCGTAAAAATATAATAGAAGAAATTTCTAAGTATACAAAATAGTTTATACTTTTCACAATGCGTATCAAAATTTTATTATTACTCAAAAATAGAATCATGGTGAATCATCCGGTCATGCATAGGAAGAAAGTAGGCAGGCCACTAAGGTGGGCTTTGCTAAAGACCAGTTCTCAGGATCACCTCCAAAGGAATCCACCAATGACGGGGACCGTACGCTTGCCCATTCACACTCTCTCCACGGCACTAGTTCGACCCAAGCGTGAATCCGTAGTACTTTAGGATAATCGTTGGGCTTGGGTTACGGTGAGGTAAACAAAGATAAACAGGAAGGCTTTGCACCTAACCTAAATGAGCTATCATAAAAAGAGAATCCATCCACTAATCCAAAATGCATGTGGGTACACCACATCTGTTGATGCACGAAAATGGAAAGGGAGTCGAGCACCACCAGCTAACGGTTCGAGCACAGGGGAATAGAAAGGGAAAGAGAGACTGCGAGTTGCAATCTACTAAGCAGATGAGAGCAAGAAGAACAGCAGGGCCGTGAGCCACAACAACAACAGACTTCGCCCGTCGCGGACTGAATGCCTCTCTAGCGACGCTTTCCTTTGATTGAAGAAGGGTTTGATTACAAGTGGAGTAAAGGAAACGGGTAAGAGCATATAAAGCTGGAGTCCACAAAGCCTGAGATTCGAGTTCGCAGCATTTAACATGTAGGCTCCTAGCCACGAGTTAGAGTGCCTTGGGTGCACCATCTCCCCCTATTTATAGGATGGGGGCCTGCCCAAATGGGCATGGCTAAAATAACCGGCTGCCCGGGGTACAGGAGAATCAGGCAACGGTGACAGGAAGCAAAAAAGAAAGAACACGCCAGTCCGCGCAAAAGGGGCGGACTGGGCTCGCGGGCTGGAGCTTCCATCTACTGCTGCAAGGCGCGATCCTGCTGGAGGACGGCGGCCTGGGAGGACTGGACAATGTGTCCGCCGAAGTTGAATCAACCAAGAGATCCAAAGGCACGGCGAACTGGGCGGACGGAGCATATAGTCCGCCGCTGTGGGATCAGCCTTGGGATGGTTGAATGTTGCTGCTCTGCCGAGCTTGGCGAACTGCCAAACTGAGTCCGCCTATGACAAGCCAGGGACCTTGGAACTATGCCGAAGCATCGCCGGTCCAGGCGGACTGCCAAATTGAGTCCGTGAATAATGAAATATGTGACCTTGGAATCTTGTAGGTGTTGTGCACTGAGGGGTTAACATAATCCCCACACATTTTTAAGTTTTCAGAAAACTTCAAAAATGTTTGCTTAACCGCCGATTCTGCAAATCTCATTAATGTTGTCAGCACTATAAATATCGCTGGAGGGGCTGGAATTGTCAAAAGTATCAACGACACAGAGCGTTATTCACCTCTTGCGGTCTCAACTTTGCAGTCCGACATGGCGAGACTTGGCGCTTTCTTCACTAGGCTTACTGCAAAAAGTGAAAAACCAATAACGCCAATGAAAACTAAGAAAGTGATAAAGAGAGTGATGAGAGGGGAGCCTGTCCGCTCTACTGGAGAGAGTTCTTATAGCAAAAAGCCTGCTGAGGAAGCAGCCCGCCAAGCTGATGTGCCTGTTCGCGAGAAGGAGGATGACGCCGTCTCTCACGCTGAACAACCGTTAAAAAGTGCGGATAAGATATTAAATCTGTCAGACACTGCCCGCACTAAGAAAACTGCGTACTTGGCGGACACGGTTTGCGCAAATAACGAAACCGAAGTGTCATCCCCCAACGCCTAGAAGCCCATTGTTAACCTTGATGAAGATAGGCGGTCTGCGGGAGAAGAAGTTGAGGAAGGCGTGCCTTCAAAGACATTGTTTGCTGCAAATGTTGAAACAGTCCGCGAGAGCCAGCTAGATTTAGGGAAGGCTGCCGCGGACTCTGCTGAGAAAAAGGCCCATTCTTGAAAGAAGAGGAAGAGGGAGAAGTCCACTGTGGCCGAGCGTGTTGAAAAGAAGCTGCGGGCGATGAAAGAGAAAAATATCTCCGTGCATACTGAAGATGCGGACTTGCAGCACAGGCCGCGTGAAAAAGAAGTTCCTTAAAGCGACCTAGTTACACCGGTGATAATACGGTTTATAGTCAATTTTATTAGGGTATTTTCAGGGTTTCAAAGCAAATCATGTCTTGTAAAGTGCTTATTTTGATTCACCTTTGTATATATTTTTGTCGCTAATGCATTTTTCTACTTTTTACAGGTTTTGACGGCTTTCAGCCGAATTTTGCTGTGACACGCCCCATGGTCACGCCCTATCTGGGCGTGTACCTAGGGTGTGTAACCCAGAGGAAT
This sequence comes from Platanthera guangdongensis, assembly GCA_039583875.1. Taxonomy (NCBI): domain Eukaryota; kingdom Viridiplantae; phylum Streptophyta; class Magnoliopsida; order Asparagales; family Orchidaceae; genus Platanthera; species Platanthera guangdongensis. Next base: position 143,940,078 of record CM077163.1, on the reverse strand, counting down.
GAAGCAATTGGTCCGAAACTGCATTCCGTGGAAACTTAGTGTACACGCCCTCTGTCACGCCCGTGTCACATCCGACACGGGCGTGTTCCAGAGGCGTGTCCCCAGGTTCCGAGGAATCGCCGCAACGCGCTCATTTTTCCCGCTCTACCGTCGCACCGAAAGTGTCACGCGCCAGGGTCACGCCTGACCCGGGCGTGACATATGGGCGTGCACTTTAGCAACCGCACCCGTCACCTCCAACATTCAATCCCAGCTCAACAAAGTCAGACCGCAAAGAACACGCCCCAGGTACATGCCCTACCAGGGCGTGACTTGTGGGCGTGTACTTCAGCTACTTCGCCAGAATTAAATTCCAGCCCGAAAAAGTCGCACCGAATTTGTCACGCCCTAGGGTCACGCCCGACCCAGGCGTGACAGGGGGGCATGACCCGACCCGAAAAAATCTATAAATAGAGCCCAACTCCAAGGGTTCAGGGAGACCTTTTGGATTGAGAGGGGAGGTTCTGTCCTTTGTATTTTTGAACCTTTTCAAACATGTCTCTTCATTTTTAGCTCTTCTTATCTCTAGCTTTATGCTTTCCCTGTATTAGCTCCTAGCTTCTTTTTGTATTATAATGTTAATGATAGTGTAGTTTACTTTCCATGCACTTGTAATATCTGGTTTTCAAGTTGCAAGATCCCTGTTTCCATTAATAAAGAAGTGTTGTTTTCTTTTTCGTTTCTACTTTGTTTTCATTATTTTCTTCTACTCATCTCCCCTCTTCCACCTCACCATGATTAACTAATCCTCCATGTACTCGATCTTGATGATCCGAGGTTCGAGTGATTATTAGGTTATGATGCTTTGAATCTTACCTTTTCTTTTTAGGGTTTAGCCTTGAATTACTCTTGATTTATCACGGGTTGGAGGTATATTATCGATATATACTCTCCACCCTTGCTTTCATTCTGGGCTAGCCGAGAGGCCAAAAGTTTGAAATGAGCACTCAAGAGTAAAGGGAGTTGTTCGCACCCCTCGAGAGAGGCAGATGTTCAAATCTCCCGGATTGGAGTAAAATCCAATAGTGGGGTTCACCGCGTAAAGCGAGTTTTAGGCCTCCGATTTAGGCGAGAGTCGGTCGGACCTTCCTAAACTCAGTAAGGCACGGCCTTCGAGAGAAGCGTGTCAATATTTATGGAACCTCCACGGTCAAGGACCTTTACCCTAATTAGTTTAGGTTTATTTATCGCATTTTTCTAACCACTCTTGCCGAGGTAATTTCTGATCGAGTGCATTTTCCTCTCATCGTTACTAAGCTTTAGTATAATCGCTCTTTTAGCTCTCTTTATCTTTTCATGCAATTAGCTCTCTTTCATTGCAAGTAGTTCTCTTCCTTTAGTACGCTTAGCTTTCTTCTAAACCCTAATTTTTCCGTCGATAAAATAATAGATTTCGTGTGAGTAAGATTAATTAACGGTTCCCGGATTTTAATACGACACTTGTGTCCCCTAGCTGCATTTCGATAGGTATACTTGCCTTGTTGGATTGATAGTTTGGTTATTTTCTCCTTGCGAATATCTAAAGACACCAAGTTTTTGGCGCCATTGCCGGGGAAGCAACTTCTGTTAATAATTTGAAAACGTGAATCTATTAATTTTATCACTTCTCTTTCTCACCCTCCTTCTTAAAATTTTTCCGCCTACTCACTTGAGTTAAATGGCTGGATTTTGTTCAAGCAAGTGTGCGTATTTTTTTATTTTTCCGCCTACTCACTTGAGTTAAATCGCAGGATTTTATTTCAGTAGAGTGTGTTTACTTTCTGTAGAGTGGGTGTGTTTTAATTCTATGTCGAGTGCGTGAGTGTTAGCTTTTATTTTCCGCCTACTCGCTCGGAGTTAAATGGCTGGATTTTATTTACCGCCTACTTAATAGAAACCCACATCACAAATTTTTCTACACCACCCAACTCTCGCGAAAAGGGAAAAGTGGCTCTAAATGCCACTATCTTGTCTAGTACCTTGCGAACCCTTCACCGGGTAGCCCTTGGGAAGTTCGGGAGTTAAAACATAAAAAAATCTATTTCAAAAAAAAAACAAACTTCATTAGCTCTTTTATTTTCTAGTAAATTTTTTTCATCTTTCTTCTCCTCTCTTCTTCTAGTGTATGACCCACGGAAGTCCGTCGGTTATTTTGGACCTGGACCACGAAATTGAGCGTACTCTTCGGAGAAGATCGCGATTTCAAGGCCCTACTACCCAAGTGCCGGTTGAGGATTCCGAGTCATTTTATACCTTAAGAATGGAAGAACCCAACGTGGAGGAAGTCGTGCAAAGGCCTATGTCCTATTATGCACGACCGAATCTCGAGGGTACAGAATCTAGTATAGTTTGCCCTGCAATAGCAAATAATAATTTCGAACTGAAGCCTAGCATAATTCAAATGGTGCAGCAGTATGTGCAATTTGACGGGCTTCAAGATGAAGATCCGAACGCACACATAGCCAGCTTTCTTGAGATTTGTGACACCTTCAAGATAAATGGTGTCACAAATGATGCTATTAGGCTAAGATTATTTCCTTTCTCTCTTAGAATTAAGGCTAAGCAGTGGCTGAACACCCTTCCCAAAAATAGCATAACTACTTGGACGCAATTAACTGAAAAATTTTTAGCAAAGTATTTTTCGTCTGCTAAAACTGCAAAACTTAGGAATGATATTTCTGCATTTGGACAAATAGACTCTGAGACACTTTACGAAACCTGGGAAAGATTTAAAGAATTATTAAGACGATGCCCACATCACGCTCTGCCTGTATGGTTGCAGGTGCAGACGTTCTATAATGGGCTAAATCAAAGCACAAAGCAAATGATAGACGCAGCTTCTGGCGGTACTTTAAACCATAAGACCCCGGAAGCAGCTCTTGAGCTGTTTGAGGACATGGCCATAAACACTTACCAGTGGAATGTGCCTAGGTCCCGCCCAAATAAACCTGCAGGTCTCTTTGAAGTGGACAACGTCTCCCAACTCGCACTGCAAGTTGAAATATTAAGCAAAAAAATTACGGAGATGACTGCTACCTCTGCCCCTCAGGTATGGGAATCTGTAACTCCTCCCGCCGAACATTTGGATTATGTAAATAATATGCCTAGAACTACTTTTAATAATTTTTCTGCTGCAAATTTTCATCCTCCTGGTTTTAATTTTCCGAATAGTTATAATCCTGCGTTAAGAAATCATCCGAATTTTTCGTGGAGCAATCCATCGAATGATGTGCGCCCGCCACTGCAAAGTGATATTTCTCCACCACCACCACCTCCTCAAAGTTTTCCAAAACCTCCAAATTTGGAGGAAATATGTTCAAAATACATGAATGCTAATGACGCTACGATTAGAACCTTAACTGGAAGTGTTAAAAATTTAGAAAATCAGGTAGGACAGCTCGCTAAAATGATTTCTGAGCGACCCGTAGGGTCTCTTCCTTCCAATACCGAGCCCAACCCGAGAGAGCAAGCGAAAGCTATAACTCTTCGGAGTGGGAAGAAAGTTCCCGGTACGATAAGTGAAGAGCCTGAGGCAATCTCCGCTCCCGCTTTAAAAAATCAAAGCTCCGTTCCCGTTTTAAAAATTCCACTCTCTGCCGAAGAAATTATCACCCCTATTTTAGAAAAAGAACTCACTCCACCACCCACCTTTAAAAATAATCCATCCCCTCCATACCCTTCCGAACTTAATAAACAACGACAGGACGATCAATACACCAGTTTTTTAGAAATGTTTAAACAAATCCACATAAATCTGCCTTTCCACGAAGCCATATCCCAGATGCCGAAGTACGCAAAATACCTTAAGGACCTCCTGACCAACAAGAAGAAGTTAGAGAACCTTTCGCATGTCACGTTAAATGCCGAGTGCTCGGCGGTTTTGACAAACGGATTACTGAAGAAAATCAGTGACCCAGGTAGTTTCTCTATCCCGTGTGTCTTTGGTGATCTCTTTGTCAAACACGCTTTAGCCGACTTAGGTGCGAGTATTAATCTTATGCCCCTCTCGTTGTTTAAAAAGTTAGGAATTGGTAGTCTCAACCCCACACGCATGAGTATCTAGCTCGCCGACAGATTAGTCAAATACCCGTTAGGAATAGTGGAGGACGTCCTAGTCAAAGTTGACAAGTTCATCTTCCCGGTGGACTTTGTCATTTTGGACATCGAAGAAGACGTCGAGGTTCCCCTGATCCTTGGCCGACCCTTCATTACCACCTCCCGAGCTATCACTGACATAAGCAATGGTAATCTCTTCCTTCGAGTAGGCGACGATGAAGTAACTTTATCTATCACCCCCTTGATGAAGAACACACTAGCTAATGATGACTCCTGTTTTTTCATAGATACTGTAAGTGAAGAATCCTCCTCTCACAACTCTGATTTTGAAAAAGAATTTTCCAATTTCTGTTCCTCTCCTACTCCTCCAACTGAATCTCTACACCTAAGTGAATAATCCTCCATCCGCCTTTCTGATTTTGAAAAAGAATTTTTTGATTTTTGTTCCTCTTCTACTTTTCCAACTGAATCGCTGCACGAAGCCGCCATGGCCGCTAGCAACACCCCTTTTAATTTTACATATAAAAATGTGTATGAGGACATAGTTTTTGAAAAAGAACGAATTTTTAAAACCTCGTATGTTGACCCCCCTACCTTAGAACTGAAAGAACTACCAGAGCACCTTCAATACACTTTCTTAGAAAAGGACTCCAAGCTGCCTGTCATAGTTTCGGCCTACCTCACGGATGCACAAAAGGATAAACTTCATTCAATTTTACAAAAGCATCGCCAAGCTATTGCTTGGCAGATATCTGATATCAAGGGCATAAGCCCATCTTTCTGCACTCATAAAATCTTAATGGAAGATAATTCACGTAACTCTATACAACATCAGCGCCGTATAAACCCAAACATGAAAGACATAGTTAAGGGCGAGGTTATGAAATTGTTAGACGCAGGAATTATCTATCCTATATCCGACAGTAAGTGGGTTAGCCCAGTACAGGTAGTACCAAAGAAGGGAGGGATAACGGTAGTAAGTAATGAAAATAATGAATTAATCACGACTCGGACGGTGACCGGATGGCGAATGTGTATAGATTACCGTAAGTTGAATGATTCCACCCGCAAGGCTCACTTCCCCTTGCCGTTCATTGATCAGATTTTAGAACGACTTTCCGAACATAGCTTTTATTATTTTCTCGATGGCCTCTCGGGGTATCTTCAAATCCCCATCTCCCCCGAGGACCAGGAGAAAACTACGTTTACTTGTCCCTTCGGCACCTTCGCCTACCGAAGAATGCCGTTTGGATTGTGCAATGCGCCAGCTACATTCCAACGAAGTATGCTTGCCATCTTTGACAAGTACGTATAAAGCATTATGGAAGTTTTCATGGATGATTTCTCCGTGTTCGGGAATTCCTTCGATAGTTGCATAGAGAACCTTGAAAAAGTCTTAGAGCGATGCAAAGAAACTAACCTCGCCTTAAATTGGGAAAAATGTCATTTTATGGTGAGGGAAGGGTTAGTTTTGGGACATAAAATTTCTTAAAGAGGTATTGAAGTAGACGTTGCGAAAATAGAAGTTATCGAGAAGCTGCCGCCACCTACGAACATAAAAGCTATATGAAGTTTCCTAGGTCATGCGGGTTTCTACCGCCGCTTCATAAAGAATTTTTACAAGATTACCAAGCCCCTTACCCATCTCTTAGAAAAAGACGCCCCATTCATCTTTGATGACATTTGCCTGGCTGACTTTAATTTAATAAAAGAAAAATTAATTGATGCCCCAATCATGATAGCTCCGGTGTGGCATCTTCCATTTGAGATAATGTGTGATGCGAGTAGTTATGCGGTGGGAGCCGTACTAGGTCAACGTATTTCCAAAAACTTCCACCCCATTTATTACGCTAGTAAAACACTCACATCTGCACAGGAAAACTACACCACAACCGAGAAGGAGCTCTTAGCTGTAGTATTCGCTTTTGACAAATTCCGCCCTTATATTACTCTTTCGAAAATTATTGTTTTTACGGACCACTCGGCCCTCAAATATCTTCTCTCTAAAACGGATGTCAAGCCTCGCTTGATTCGCTGGGTCTTACTCCTCCAGGAGTTTGACATAGAGATCCGTGATAAGCGAGGTGCCCTGAACTTGGCCGCTGACCACCTTTCGCGCCTAGATAATCCTTTTATAGAGAAATTAGATGAAAAATGTTTTAACGATTATTTTCCCGATGAGAAGCTTTTTTCAATTAACACATCTACTTCTCCTTGGTTTGCACACATCGCTAACTATCTAGTGACTCAGGTGCTCCCAAAGGAGTTCTCGTCTCAGTAAAAGAAGAAATTCTTTTCTGAGTTGAAGAACTACTTTTGGGAGGACCCGCATCTTTTTAAAGTCTGTGCAGACCAGGTGATCAGGAGGTGTGTTTCTTTTGATGAAGGATTAGATATTATTAAACATTTGCATGAAGGACCGACAGGTGGGCACTATCAAGCTGCTCGCACCGCTCATAAAGTGTTAAGCGCGGGTTTTTACTGTCCTACCCTGTTTAAAGACGCGCATGCCTTTGTGAGTAGGTGTGATTGTTGCCAACGGTCGGGGAATATTTCAAAAAAAAATGAAATGCCACCAAATTATTTCCTAGAGTGCAAAGTTTTCGACCTCTGGGGGATTGATTTTGTCGGCCCTTTTCCTTCTAGCTTCGGGAATAAGTACATTTTAGTTGCCGTTGATTATGTTTCGCGTTGGGCCGAAGCTCAAGCTCTTCCTACAAATGACGCCCGAGTCGTAGTTAATTTCCTAAAAAAATTATTTTCTCGCTTCGGTACGCCGCGCGCTATCGTTAGTGATAGGGGTTCCCATTTCTGTAACGCGCAATTTTCAAAAATCCTAACTAAATATGGCGTTACTCATAAGCTTTCCACTGCCTACCACCCCCAAACTAACGGATAAGTCGAAGTAGTGAATAGAGAAATAAAAAGAATTTTAGAAAAGACTATTTCCACATCTAGAAAAGACTGGTCAGCCAAATTAGATGATGCTCTAAGGGCCTACCGAATAGCGTACAAAACTGCCCTCGGATGTACGCCATATCGGTTGGTTTATGGAAAATCGTGTCATTTAACCGTAGAGTTAGAACACCGCGCCTTTTGGGCCTTACGATTTTTAAACTTCAATCCCCACTCTGTCGGCGATTTTAGAAAATTTCAACTTAACGAACTCGACGAGTGGCGCTCTTACGCATATGAAAATAACAGACTTTATAAAGAGCGGACGAAGCGTTTGCACGATCGACATCTTAGGCACCCAAAAATTATTAAGCCGGGCGACCAAGTTCTTCTTTATAATTCTCGTTTACGTTTATTCTCGGGTAAATTAAAATCACGTTGGTCGGGGCCTTTTACTGTTTTAGAAGTCTTTTCTTATGGTACTGTTTTAAATTACCACCCTGATAAGGGTAATTTCAAAGTGAATGGTCAGCGTCTTAAACTGTATTTCTGTGATGATGTCAGTCCCAACACTGTTAACTCTATCTTTCCTGTCCTAACATTTGATTAATCTGAACTTTATTTTTCTTAAAACTTTGTACTTTATTCGAACTTTATTTTTTAAACAATATTTGGGACAATCTTATTTTGATGCGTCGAGCTCAAACGACGCTTTAAACAAAGGGCGCTCTTGGGAGGCAACCCAAGTTATCTTTTTCTATTTTCTTTATTTCACAATTTTTGCCCCGAATTGCTCCGGCAAGCTGAAACTTCTGCGATCGCCTGCTCCAACGGTTCTGATTCCATGACAAAGTCCACCAGACGACGTTTCATGAAGATCCAAAGCACAAGCATGGAGGAGCGGCATCACTGAGCATTCACTGCAAAATAAAACCGGGGAAGTACCTGTTTTTCAATTCTGTCTTTCATTTCTGCACTTTAATTTTCTCTCGTTCTCCAACCTCCTTCTCCATTGAGGACAATGTCGGTTTTAAGCTTGGGGGAGGACTTCTCCTTCTTTTTGTTTTTTGTAAATATCTTTTACTTTTTTATAAATATTCTCCAAAAATCCAAAATATATATATATAGCTGCATTTTGGTATTTCAATAGTACCCCATGTTTGTGTTTTGTTTTTCTCAAAATTCCTTATAAACAACGTAGTTAATTATAATTTTTCTAATTATTTTTTTTAACATCTTTCACAAGTAAAATGTTGGTCATGCTGTGTTTCTAATTCACGGTAGCATGTTAAGGTGAAATATTTTTCTAAAACGTGCATTTCTATTATGGTTTTCCGTTCTTTATTTTCTTTACTTTCTCTAAAATTTATCATCCACTATTTTCCTTTTCGTCTTTAGATAATTTTTGTAAGAACAAATTTTGAATAACGTAGTAGATATGAACGATCCAAGTCACATATTATTTTTATTTTCAAGATAATTTCATCAATCTTCTTTTATTATCTCGAACTTGCTTTTTGAAATTTATCAACTCTATGTTTTAAATAAATTTAAAAAAACGTGAAAATGATTTAGGCCATTTTTGTTTACGTTTGAGCTTTCCTGCCAACCTAAAATCTTTTACCAATAGTTAGCCTCATTTGAGCCTTTTTTCCAAATTCATTTGATAACTCCACATATCATTTCATTTTCACCAAAGCCAAAATTCGTACCTATGTAATCACGCTAATTTTTTTAGTTTCATTCTAAAATTTTCATGATAGGAAATTTTGTGTTATCTTTGGAGAAATTGTTAAAAAAAAGTGTACTCAAAAGCAATGTTTGATTTTTTCTGGCCAATTCAACATGAAAGAAAAATTTTTATGGCCTTTGTTTTGAAAAAAGAAAAAAAATGAATGATGAAAAAAATATATATTAATAATAATAAAGAAGAAAAAGAAAGAAAAAAAATTTATATATATACCTATTTTGTTTAAAATAAAAGTTTTTTGAAACTCGTTGTTTTGGTTTAGTGTGATTTTTAAGTCTCCATGTTTATATTTGAATTCCACTCCTATTCATAATCCTAAACCAAACGTTTTGGTCCTATTAAGTCCTTTTGATTCACGTCTTTTTACATTTTATTTAACAACTAAGAAAAGAAGAAAAGTAAATCAGTTTCAGTTTTGGATTTAAACTTAGATTTTTGTTATTTAATTGATATAATTATAATGCGTTGCTTGGATCTAGTAATAACTCAATACGTTCTTTTCATTTTAATTGCCTTGCATAAACCTATTTAAAGAATTTCGTCAAAATTCTGGATGATTTATTTTCGTTAAGTAAAGTTTATAAAAGTTAAACCATACCAAAATAATTATTTTAGATTTACGTTTTACATTCTCCATACCTAGAATTTCGCATAGTACTTGTGTAAGCATGATTAAAACTTTTTGAATTAGTCACTTTTTATGATTAGTTAGTCTTTATATCTTTGCTTGGGGACAAGCAAAACTTAAGCTTGGGGGAATTTGATAATACGGTTTATAGTCAATTTTATTAGGGTATTTTCAGGGTTTCAAAGCAAATCATGTCTTGTAAAGTGCTTATTTTGATTCACCTTTGTATATATTTTTGTCGCTAATGCATTTTTCTGCTTTTTGCAGGTTTTGACGGCTTTCAGCCGAATTTTGCTGTGACACGCCCCATGGTAACGCCCTACCTGGGCGTGTACCTAGGGCGTGTAACCTAGAGGAATGAAGCAATTGGTCCGAAACTGCATTCCGTGGAAACTTAGTGTACACGCCCTCTGTCACGCCCGTGTCACATCCGACACGGGCGTGTTCCAGAGGCGTGTCCCCAGGTTCCGAGGAATCGCCGCAACGCGCTCATTTTTCCCGCTCTACCGTCGCACCGAAAGTGTCACGCGCCAGGGTCACGCCTGACCCGGGCGTGACATATGGGCGTGCACTTTAGCAACCGCACCCGTCACCTCCAACATTCAATCCCAGCTCAACAAAGTCAGACCGCAAAGAACACGCCCCAGGTACACGCCCTACCAGGGCGTGACTTGTGGGCGTGTACTTCAGCTACTTCGCCAGAATTAAATTCCAGCCCAAAAAAGTCGCACCGAATTTGTCACGCCCCAGGGTCACGCCCGACCCGGGCGTGACAGGGGGGCGTGACCCGACCTGAAAAAATCTATAAATAGAGCCCAACTCCAAGGGTTCAGGGAGACCTTTTGGATTGAGAGGGGAGGTTCTGTCCTTTGTATTTTTGAACTTTTTCAAGCATGTCTCTTCATTTTTAGCTCTTCTTATCTCTAGCTTTATGCTTTCCCTGTATTAGCTCCTAGCTTCTTTCTGTAGTATAATGTTAATGATAGTATAGTTTACTTTCCATGCACTTGTAATCTCTGGTTTTCAACTTGTAAGATCCCTGTTTCCATTAATAAAGAAGTGTTGTTTTCTTTTTTGTTTCTACTTTGTTTTCATTATTTTCTTCTACTCATCTCCCCTCTTCCACCTCACCATGATTAACTAATCCTCCATGTACTCGATCTTGATGATCCGAGGTTCGAGTGATTAGGTTATGATGCTTTGAATCTTACATTTTCTTTTTAGGGTTTAGCCTTGAATTACTCTTGATTTATCACGGGTTGGAGGTATATCATCGATATATACTATCCACCCTTGCTTTCATTCTGGGCTAGCCGAGAGGCCGAAAGTTTGAAATGAGCACTCAAGAGTAAAGGGAGTTGTTCGCACCCCTCGAGAGAGGCAGACGTTCAAATCTCCCGGATTGGAGTAAAATCCAATAGTGGAGTTCACCGCGTAAAGCGAGTTTTAGGCCTCCGATTTAGGCGAGAGTCGGTCGGACCTTCCTAAACTCAGTTAGGCACGGCCTTTGAGAGAAGCGTGTCAATATTTATGGAACCTCCACGGTCAAGGACCTTTACCCTAATTAGTTTAGGTTTATTTATCGTATTTTTCTAACCACTGTTGCCTAGGTGATTTCTGATCGAGTGCATTTTCCTCTCATTGTTACTAAGCTTTAGTATAATCGCTCTTTTAGCTCTCTTTATCTTTTCATGCAAGTAGCTCTCTTTCATTGCAAGTAGTTCTCTTCCTTTAGTACGCTTAGCTTTCTTCTAAACCCTAATTTTTCCGTCGATAAAATAATAGATTTCGTGTGAGTAAGATTAATTAACGGTTCCCGGATTTTAATACGACACTTGTGTCCCCTAGCTGCATTTCGATAGGTATACTTGCCTTGTTGGATTGATAGTTTGGTTATTTTCTCCTTGCGAATATCTAAAGACACCAACCAGATGCCCAAGTTCAGGGAGATAATTCCCTCTCCACGGTCAGTTTGTCCACTGAAGAGATACTAAATTCCATAGACGTCGAACAACTTTATCTCATCAACAAATCCTTGCTGGATGTGCTGCATCCTGAGGTAGAAATTTTGGGAGTTGAAAGTGCAAGTTAGATCTGATATACTTTAGAGGGGGGGGGGGGTGAATAGAGTATGGTGCTTGCTAAAAACTTTTTACAACAGTTGTTGTAATCCTAAGTGAACAGGGAAGCAAATAATATAAAGTAATCTAAACAAGAACAATCACAAAGCAATCACAAGACACAGCCAGAAACAAAAAGAAAGTAAGAAATCAGATGACACAAGGAGCTATAGTGGTTCCCCAATCAACCTGGGTACATCCACTCTTCTACCACCCTAGGTAGGAATCCACTGCAGGATGAGTTGATCAGGTGTCCTGGGCACCAATGAGCTTTTGATAAGGTGCTCAAAAACCAAACCAGATTTTTGGATCAGGTGTCTTGCCACGACTGAGTTTTGATAAGGTCTCAGAAACCAATCACAAACTTTTGAAGGGAGTTTGAAAAACCCTTTACAGTAGAGAGAGAGAGGGATGATCTTCTCTATCAACAGTTAGAGAGAAGATAGTGGATGTTGTCAAAGCTCCCCATGAGATCTTGAGTTGTTTAGGAAGTGAAGCTTTGCAGTAGGATGATAAGTCTTCAAATGATTTGATCTCCAGCAATAGACGATTTTAGCAGCAACTGAAATGTGTGGTGTTTGGAGTCTTGAATGAAGATGGCCTTTGAACACTTAACTCAAAAGAAATCTGAAGATTTCAGTTTGTTGATCTCCTTTAGTGATGATGTTCTTGTATGAATCTTTGAGACTGAGAATGTCTGTTACTCTCTTTCTTTCTCTTGTGTAATTGTTGTTGATGTTGTAAGAGTTGTTGCAGAGAATATTTTTCTAACTTCTTATTCTTCTTGAGTAAGAATGAAAAATATAATCTTTTATTCCTTTTGTCTGAATAGAAATGATCCACTGTCCAAGATAGTCGTTAGCCTGTCATTAATTACTTCCTTAATTGCAATTATCTTCTGGAGGAAGGTCCAAAAAAACATTCCTTGAAAATTCCTTGAAACTTGCTCCAGATTAATTAGAAACGGCTACAAGATCTCTGAATTAAATGCTGACAATAATTCCTCAACTGTCTGAATTTGAATCTTGAAAATCATTAAACTCTCCAGAAAAACGTCGAACTGAGATCCACTATCGTGGAACTGAGCTCAGAGATTTGGACTTGGATAGAAGCAGAGATCGTCGATCTGAGCTTAAATATTGTCGAATTGAGCTCAGAGATTGAGAATCAAACTGGAGACAAGATCGTCGATATGAGCTCGAAGATCGTCGAATGGAGTTCGACGACTTGTTGAAGTTGAGCTCAGAGATCGTCGAATGGAGTTCGACGATTCGTCAAAGTGAGCTCATCGATCGTCGAATGGAGTTCGATGATTCGTCGTACTGAGTTCGACGAAATGACTTAGTCTCCAGAAACTGAAAAACCTGGTCTTGAGGGCAGCTTCCAAACCTAACTGCTAACCCTTAGACTCAATTCTACTTGACCTTTAGATTTATACCGTGAGATCAAAATAGGTTTCCTAAGAGACATAGTGATCCTGACCCAAATCAGTAATAGGGTGTTCCAACAATCTCCCCCTATTTGGGTTAGGATTACTATTTACAGAAATTGGAAAATTAAAAACATACAAAGCAACAATATAACAACAAAACATTGCAGAATCAAAGACATAATCTCAGATAGATCAGAAATCAAAATAACTGTCACCTTACAGAATTACTCCTTTTCCTTGCTCTTTATGGGTACTATTTCTCTGTTTGGATTAAGAGCTTCCTTTTTAGATCTTCGGTCATCAGCTGCACCTAAAGAAGTTTGTTGCTTAGGCCTGGGCACTACAGCTTCAGAGTGCAGCTTCATGTAGCTTTTAGAATCAAAGAACTTGCTGGAAGAATATCTTTCAAGTTCCTTTCTCCTTTAATCTAATAATGTAGTAATACTGGAGGTGTCTTTGCCTTATTCTCTGGCTTTCTTGATCTGGTCCAGAGCATCTAATTCTTTCATTCTAGCTGTCCATGAAGTAGGGTTATTCTCTGGATCCTCAAAGGGAACTGGATGCTCATATCTGTTTGAGGGATTGTTTGGAGGAGCTCTGGATGAGACTAACTCTTTAAGCTTGTAGGGAAAGGGACCTGAAGTAGTATTAGTGGAAGCTTGTCCTTCCCTTGAATAAGGGTGTTGCCTAGAATGTCCTTTGGAATAGACTTGAAATTCTCTTTGGTTTCCTCTGTAGTTTCCTCTCCTTGATTGATAGCCTCTGGATTGGTTTCCTCTGTATTGGGATCTACCTTGAGGTTGATAAGAGGTTTGTCTTCTAGCAAAGGTTTGAATAGCAGAAGTACCACCTGCACCTGCATCGGGTGAGGGAGGAGGAGGAGGATTGAACTGTGAAGATCCTTTCTCACACTTTCTCTTTTTCTTCATGGCCTTTAGTTGATTTTTGGAGTATTGCATCCAATGTTCTGTGATAGGGCAGCTATGTAGTATGTAATCAGGAATATCATTTGTGTCTTTGACTTTTGCTGGAGGAACCCTTTTCATAGCCTTGCTTCTGGCCTTTCTTTTCCTTGCAATAGTGGCAGAAGAATCATTTGAGTCAGTCCTGAACTGATCACTTTCTGAGCTTTGATCATCATATAGTGCATCAATCCTTTTCAGATAGTCTTTCTGTTGTTGTAATTGAGCAGGAGAAACAGTAGTGACAGCAATAATAGTAATAGCAACAGTAGAAAGAGTAGTAGAAATAACACTGGCAGAAGAAGTTGTAGCAGCAGCAGTAGATACAGCAGTAACTGGGGCAGTAGATTTAGATATAACCGTTTCAGCAGTTTCAGAAATAACATCAGCAGTAGTATCAGTTGATGCTGGAAAATCATCACTAGAAGGGGCAACAGCAGCAATAACAGCAGGCTCAAGAATAAGTGCCTCTGTCATATGTATGTCCTCAGATATTAAAGCATCAGAATTAACAGCAATATCAACAACATCAGTACTTTCAACAGAAACTGCAGGAGCAGCAGCATAAAGGGACTTTACAAAAGAATGTATTAAACTAGTGTCATAGCTTGAAATAGGCACAATGGCCTTAGAGAGATCTTCAGATGGATGGACTACAGTGTGCTCTGGAAGATATCTGAAATAAATAGAATCAAAATATGATAATAGTGACTTGAGGTCCATTGAGAAAACTGTAACTTGAGATGTTGAGGCTTGAGCTTGAACTGAAGTAACAGCAGCAGCAGCAGGCAATCTTTCACCTTAATGAGGCATTTCCCCTTGCCTAGATTCAGAGAAAACTGGATCAAGGCACCCAAAGGAAGGGATTGCCTGAGAGGGAAGAAGAGAAGAGAGCCTGGCAGACAGGTCTGCAACTGACTTAAGAAGTGGAGCCAAGGAGGTCTCCAACAGGTGTGATAGCCTGGGAGCTATCAGCTCATAGAGTCTGTCTGCTAAAGCTGGAAGATCTACATGCTCAAGAGGGACTTGAGCAGAGGTAGGGACTGAAGGTGGAGCAGCTGGAGATGTGGGTGGAGAGCTGGTGGATGGTGGAAAGGAAGGTTGAGATATGGGGATTGTGGAAATGGAAGATAATGGGGTTGAAATTGAGGGTGTGAAGGCGGGTTGTGCAATGATGTCTTGATGCAATTGTTGATAGGATGTGGATGAAGAGGGTAGATAAGGAGGGAATGAAGTGGAATCATCCATAAAGGAATCATCTATCAGATTGAAAGATGGAATGTTGGATGATGAATCAATTTCTTGTTGAGGGTAGTGATGTAAAGGGTGGAAGATTCTTCAGTTAGTGGAAGAGTTGGAGATTGGATAAAAGTTGGAGATGGGCTGGAAATTATGATGGTGGAGGAAACTATAATGGTGGATGTGACTGGTGGAGATGAAATAAAAGGTGGAGGAGAAGGAGAAGAAGTAGGCAAGTCTTCTGCAGGGGTAGAGACTTGAGGGGAAGAGACTGCAACAGTCCTTGTGCCTGAAGTTCCACTTGCAGAGAGCCTGCTGGGCTTCACTATTTGCCTGTCCCACTTTCCAAACAGGGAACAGGTGAGCCTCTTGGAGGCATTAATGTGCACCCCATTGGAAACTAGCAGAGCAGGGCATCTATTCTGAAGAAATAGCCCCAGTATCCTTCCATAGTTAACAAAATTCTTGTTGATCTTCTTCTTAATCAGATAAAAGAAGATTTTTCCCCAATTCAGTTGTTTCTTATCCACTAGAGCACCCATCAAGCATAGCTGATAACTGGAGATGGTATCATGGGCTGAGTGTTTGGCCAAAAATACCTTTCCTACAACATCCGCCAAAACCTGTACTCCACAGATAGATTTTTCTTCAAGAGTTTGCTAGGGTTTGCATCTGAATGACCCATTCTATTAAGTAAATCAGAAAATTCTTCTCCAGACAGTTCAGCAGAGGCTTCTCCAGAATTCAATCCAAAAATCTCTATCAGGGCAGCAGGTGTGAGAGATACCTGGGTTCCTGAAATTGATCCAACAACTATATTCTGATCCTGGTTGTGGGTAGTATATACCCATTCCTTTATTTCATCAGCAACTAACTTGATCCTGGTAGTCATTAGTGTAACTAGCTTTTGTTCCTTGAAAAGTTCTTGTATATCTTGGAAGATTTGATCACTGGTGCTGAAAGAATCCATGTCAATGTCAAAAACTGCATCAAATTTCATTGCGGCCATAACTGAACTGAGAAGGCCATTGATTCCTGCAAAAATCAACAAACAAACGACCAAGTGTAGAGAAATTTGGAGGGAAGGAGAAAATTTGCAGAGAGAATGAAGGCGCAAAGAGAGAACGACGACCGAAAAAATGAATTTTATATTAGGGTTCGACGCAGAAAAGGAAAGATCGTTGAACTCTGTTCGACGATCGGGGCTTCTAAAGGAAACTGAAAGGTCATCAACATTATCGATCTCCGTTCGACGATATTGGAGAGCGTCGAGCTTCGTTCGACGATAGTTCAGAAAACAAAATCGTCGAGCGCCGTTTGACGATCGCTAACCTGAGAAAGATAGTGTAGACTATCTGAGAAGCGCTGAACTCTGGTCGACGATTTCGAAAGTCATCGATCTCCGTTCGACGATCTGGGAGAAAATCATCGAGCGCAGTTCAGAGACCAGAAACACTCTAGACACTAGAAAAATTAAGAAGTTTGCCTAGTCTTGGTCATTTTTAGAATTTTAAAGTCTTGGATATTATTTTAGACTTCCTCCATCTAACATTCCTAACTGATTTAGGAAGAAGGTGTGTTTCTTTTCATCCAAGGGTTTGGTGAAAATATCTCCCCTTTGTAAATCAGTTGGGATATATTGAAGTTCAATTTTATTTTTCTCAACATTATCCCTTAAAAAGTGATGCCTAATTTCTATGTGTTTTGTCCTACTATGGAGGACTGGATTTTGAGCTATAGAAATAACACTGGTATTATCACAAAAGATTTTAGACTTCTCTAAGTTGTAGCCATAGTCTAGGAGGTGGTTTTGAATCCATAAGATTTGTGAACAACAACTACCTGCAGCCATATATTCAGCTTCAGCAGTTGAAGTTGACACAGATGTCTGTTTCTTGCAAAACCAAGAGACAAGTCTGTCACCAAGAAACTGACAAGTTCCACTGGTGCTTTTCCTGTCTATTATGCATCCAGCATAATCAGCATCAGAAAATCCAGTTAAGTCAAATGCGGAATCTTTTGGATAACAGAGACCTAGATTTGGACAACTTTTTACATACCTGAGAATCTTTTTTACTAAGGTTAGGTGTGACTCTCTAGGGCTTACTTGGAATCTAGCACATATGCATGTAGCAAACATTATGTCAGGTCTACTAGCTGTAAGGTACAGTAAAGAGCCAATCATTGCTCTATATGTTGTCTGATCAATAGGTTTCCCATATTCATCAGCATCTAATACAGCATTAGTAGGCATAGGTGTTTTCATACATGATGCTTCAGACATACCAAATTTCTTAACCAATTCTTTTGCATACTTGGTTTGAGAAATAAATATGCCTTCAATATGTTGTTTGATTTGCAATCCTAGAAAGAAGGATAACTCACCCATGCTACTCATTTCAAATTTAGAGTGCATTAGATTGGAGAACCTTCTGCACAAATTTGAATCAGTAGAACCAAAAATAATATCATCTACATAGATCTGTACCAGTAGGGTATGGGACTTATGGGTTCTAATAAAAAGAGTTTGGTCTACTCTACCCCTTATAAATTCATTTTTCAGAAGAAAGCATGCTAGGGTCTCATACTATGCTCTAGGAGCTTGCTTGAGACCATATAATGCTTTATGCAATTTGAAAACATAATCAGGATGAGTTGGACAGATAAAACCTGGAGGTTGTCTGACATAGACTTCTTCTTTGATGTCTCCATTGAGAAAAACACTCTTTACATCCATCTGGTACACTTTGAAACCTTTGTGTGCTGCATATGCTAAGAAGATTCTTATGGCCTCCAACCTTGCAACTGGTGCAAAAGTCTGGTCATAATCTATCCCTTCTTATTGAGAGTACCCTTGAGCAACTAGCCTTGCCTTATTCCTTACAATGACTCCTTGATCATCCAACTTGTTTCTGAACACCCACTTTGTTCCAACAATGGAGTGATCCTTAGGCCTTGGTACTAGTTCCCAAACTTTGTTCCTTTCAAATTGATGCAACTCTTCTTGCATTGCAATGATCCAGCGTGGATCTTGCTTTGCATCTTGAATGGATTGAGGTTCAATTTGAGATAGGAAGCAAATGTGCAACAGGTTTTGGTTGACTTGATTTCTGGTTTGCACACCAGCTGATATGTCTCCAATCACTTGGGAGATTGGATGGTCTCTTGATGTTACTAAATCAACAGGAGGTGTTGATTGTTCACCAACCTGTGTTGTTGTTTCCTCTGGTGGTACAACAACTGGCTCTTCAAGAAGTTTCTCTTTAAGGTGTTGAATGTCTTCTTCATCTTCACTGCTTTCCTCTTTTTGAATGATTTGTAATCTGTTCAAGTCTTCAGCAAGAGAATGTAACTGCAAAGGTTCTATGGTAGAAGTGTTCTTCTCCTTGAAAGACATGTTAGATTCATCAAATGATATATGCACAGATTCTTCAATTTTGAGAGTTGATTTATTATATACCCTATAAGCCTTACTGATCATGGAGTATCCCATAAACACTCCTTCATCAGCTTTAGCTTGAAATTTTGCTAAATACTTCTTGTCATTATTGTGAATATAACAGATACAACCAAAAATTCTAAAATAATCTACTTTAGGTTTCTTCCCTTTGAGTAATTCATAGGGAGTCTTGCCCTTCAGTTTATGTATTAAACTTCTATTCAGCACATAGTTGGAGGTGTTCACAGCCTCTACCCAAAAAGATAGAGGAAGGTGAGCATCTGACAACAATGTAGTGGCAGATTCAATAAGGGTTCTATTTTTCCTTTCAGCTACCCCATTTTGTTGAGGAGTTCTAGGAGCTGAGAAAGTATGCCTGATCTCTTCACTCTTACAGAACTCTTGCATAGGAAGAGAATCAAACTTTGTCCCATGATCACTTCTAATTAGGGCAATGTGAGTATTGAACTCAGTCTGTATGCATTTGAGAAACTCTGTCAAACACTTAAAGTTATCAGACTTCTTCCTCAGAAAGAACACCCATGTGAATCTAGAGAAGTCATCTACAACTACTAAAGTGTAAGATTTCCCTCCTAAGCTTTGTATTGTAATGGGTCCAAAAAGATCCATGTATAACAGATACAAAATCCTAGGTGAATCACTCTTATTAAGTGACTTGAAACTATTTTTAGTTTGCTTGCCTAATTGACAAGCCCTGTAGAGTCCTTCCTTCTTGTATGGGCCAGAAGGTAGTCCTCTAACAAGGTTGTCCTTGGATAGCCTAGTAATGGTTCTAAGGTTTATATGTCCTAATCTCTTATGTCATAATACATTAGTTCTACAAATAGAATTAAACAGGCAGATATCTACTTCTGTTGAAAGAAAGTCTACTAAGTAGATGTTACCTTTACTTTTACCTGTCAACACAGTTGTGTTGTCCTCTGACTTGATCCTGCATAAGGATTTGCTGAAAGTCACTTGATAGCCTTCATCACTTACCTGACTGATGCTGATCAAGTTGTGCTTCAGTCCTTCCAGATAGGCTACTTTCTTGAATGTGATTGTCCCAATTTGGACTTCACCATATCCTTTTGTTAGTCCAAAGTTTGAATCACCAAATATGACTTTGGGTCCAAGCTTGGCTTTAAACTATGTGAAATTGTCCTTGCTTCCTGTCATGTGCTTGGAGCACCCATTATCCAAATACCATTGTTGGTTTGATGTTGGATAGGTCTTCACCTACACATAAAGCAATTAACTTGTCTTTGACCCAGTTTACCTTGGGCCTAGGTTGATAACCTTTAAATTCAGAAATAAATGACATCCCTGGTTGACCCTTATAACCTTCAGGATGATATCTCCTTGGAGGTATTATCCATTCAGTATAAGGGTTAAATCTTTGGGATGAAGGACCCCTAGGTTTGGATTTTGATTTACCCTTGAAGATGTTTTTAAATCTCTGATCTCTGCTCGATGATCGTTGAGCTGCGTTCGACGATCTTGGGTCAGATCGCCGAGCTCCGTTCGACGATCGACTGTGGCAGAGTTCAGGGTTTAGAGATCGTCAACCTGAGTTCGACGATTTTGGCTGAGATCATCGATCTGCATTCGACGATCGTCTAGCTCCGTTCGACGATTTCTGTTGAACACTTGATTTCTTTGGTAAGTCAGAATTCTTCCTAGCTACCTCTACAACTCCCTTCCCTTTATCAGAAATAAACTTAATTGAGGTTGTTATTACTATAGGTTGGCTGGATGAAGCACCCAAGCCCAGTGTACTGTTGAATCTAGAGTTCACTGTGCTTGTGATGTCCATTAGCTTGATGCTTCTCCCATTAAGGGATTCTTCAAGCATTTTGGCCTCTGATATCTCACTCTTCAGTGAAGCTATCTGGTCCCTACAGCACTCCAACACCTTAGAGAGTTTGAGGTTTTCTGATTTTAAGGTACTATGTTCAGATAATTGATTTTTGAGAGAAATGATTTCCTTCTCAGATTTTAATAAGTCTAAACATAGTGTTTTAAATTCATACTTAAAGTCCTCAAAATTGAAATCAAAAGAGTCTATTACCTGGTCCTCTTCAAGTTGAGTCTCTGAGTCTGACTCTGACTCTTCTGCATCAGAATTGTGTTGTGAGGCATTGATAGCCATCATGCAGAATTTCTTTTCTTCAGCATCATCATCATCATCACTTGAGCTGGATGAAGCTTCAGATTTCTCTTCTGTCTCACTCCAAGATTCAGCAACAAATCCCTTCCTTGTGTGTTTGTTCTTTCTTGAGAAGGGTTTGTCATTGCTGTTCTTCTTGAAGTCCTTGCCTTTTCTTCTTTCTCTCTTGTCCTTTCTGTCCTTGTTTTTGTTCTATGGATAGTCAGACACAATGTGACCTGGTTTCCTGCAACCAAAGCAAATAATTTCTTTATTGTTTGATTTATCATACCTTGGCTTGTCATGCTCTTTATATGATCTCTTCATTAAGTCCTTTCTGGCCATTTTGTAAAATCTTTTGGCCAGTAGACTAAGCAGCTCATCATTACCTGTGACCTTGTCTTTAGGCTGATCTTTAGTGGCTTTGAAAGCTATTGACTTTTTCTTTCTTGAGACTGGTGATGCATCCTTCTGCTCTTCTTCTCTGTTCTTAATGAGCAGCTCATAAGACTTGAGCTTGCCCAAGAGAGCTTCTGTTGTAATCTCATTCAGACTTCTGGCATCCTTGATTAGCCAGATCCTTGATTCCCAAGTGCTTGGGAAGCACATTAGGATTTTGTCATTTAGCTCAGTCAATGAGATCTCTTTATCCAAAGTCTTCAGTTCATTGACTATCAGGCTGAGTCTATTATACATGTCTGATACTGACCCAGCTTCTCCTTTCTTGAAGTTCTCATATTGGGTTATGAGGTGAGATATTCTATCTTTTCTTTCATCAGCAGATCCTGAGACTATTTTAGATAGCTTGTCCCAGATGTCCTTTGCTGAGTTGCATTCAGCCACCTTTTGGAAAATGTCATCAGATATAGTCTGAGCTAAAATGTTCATAGCCTTTGCATCTGCAACTTTCCATTTCTTGATGTCAGCATCTATTCCTGAGGGTGGTGGAATAGCATTTGTACTTGTATTTTCTGGAGGTCTTGGACACACTGTCAAAACAGAATTGAAGATGTCCTCATCAATAGAATTCATGTAGAGTCTAATCCTTGCCTTCCAAAGTGCAAACTTGGACAGATTGCACACTGGAGGTCTGGTGCTAGCATAATCTTTGTTTTGGGGCATGTTTTGTGAAGAACTAATTCTAATAACAAAATCTACAACAAGCAGATCTAACTATATGAATCTTTGGGTTCAGGTGTTAGCCTGTGCAACCACTGAGATGTGGTATTTTTAACCAACCTCGCTCTGATACCAATTGAAAGTGCAAGTTAGATCTGATATACTCTAGAGGGGGGTGAATAGAGTATGGTGCTTGCTAAAAACCTTTTACAACAGTTGTTGTAATCCTTAGTGAACAGGGAAGCAAATAATATAAAGTAATCTAAACAAGAAGCAATCACAAGACACAGCCAGAAACAAAAAGAAAGTAAGCAACCAGATAACACAAGGAGCTATTGTGGTTCCCCAATCAACCTGGGTACATCCACTCTTCTACCACCCTAGGTAGGAATCCACTGCAGGATGAGTTGATCAGGTGTCCTGGGCACCAATGAGTTTTTGATAAGGTGCTCAAAAACCAAACCAGATTTTTTGATCAGGTGTCTTGCCATCACTGAGTTTTGATAAGCTCTCAGAAACCAATCACAAACTTTTGAAGGGAGTTTGAAAAACCCTTTACAGCAGAGAGAGAGAGAGGGATGATCTTCTCTGTCAACAGTCAGAGAGAAGATAGTGGATGTTGTCAAAGCTCCCCCTAAGATCTTGAGTTGTTCAGGAAGTGAAGCTTTGCAGTAGGATAATAGGCCTTCAAATGATTTGATCTCCAGCAATAGATGATTTCAGCAGCAACTGAAATGTTTGGTGTCTGGAGTCTTGAATGAAGATGGCCTTTGAACACTTGAATCAAAAGAGGTCTGAAGATTTCAGTTTGTTGATCTCCTTTGGTGATGATGTTCTTGTATGAATCTTTGAGACTGAGAATGTCTGCAACTCTCTTTCTTTCTCTTGTGTAATTGTTGTTGATGTTGTAAGAGTTGTTGCAGAGAATATTTTTCTAACTTCTTTTTCTTCTTGAGTAGGAATGAAAAATCTAATCTTTTATTCCTTTTGTCTGAATAGAAATGATCCACTGTCCAAGATAGCCGTTAGCCTGTCATTAATTACTTCCTTAATTGCAATTTTCTTCTGGAGGAAGGTCCAATAAAACATTCCTTAAAAATTCCTTGAAACTTGCTCCAGATTAATTAGAAACGTCTACAAGATCTCTGAATTAAATGCTGACAATAATTCCTCAACTGTCTGAATTTGAATCTTGAAAATCATTGAACTCTTCAGAAAAACGTCGAACTGAGCTCCACTATCGTCGAACTGAGCTCAGAGATTTGGACTTGGACAGAAATAGAGATCGTCGATCTGAACTCAACTATCGTCGAACTGAGCTCAGAGATTGAGAATCGAACTGGAGACAAGATCGTCGATCTGAGCTCGAAGATCGTCGAATGGAGTTCGACGACTTGTTGAAGTTGAGCTCAGAGATCGTCGAATGGAGTTCGACGATTCGTCGAAATGAGCTCACCGATCGTCGAATGGAGTTCGACGATTCGTCGTACTGAGCATGACGAAATGACTTAGTCTCCAGAAACTGAAAAACCTGGTCTTGAGGGCAGCTTCCAAACCTAACTACTAACCCTTAGACTCAATTCTACTTGACCTTTAGATCTATACATTGAGGTCAAAACAGGTGTCCTAAGAGACATAGTGATCCTGACCCAAATCAGTAATAGGGTGTTCCAACAGGAGTTAAGATCGGCGAGCTCACTTCTTTATTCGATGTTGAGGAAAAAGAGAAGGAAAAACTGAAAGAGAAGATAGCGGAATAGAAGAAGCAGATCGCCGCCCATGTAGCTATAGTTGAGGCGGCCTCGAAGAAGGCCGTGGCGGACAAAGAAGTTGAATATCTGCGGACTGCTGTAGAGCTGCTGCAGACAGATAACCTCCAACCGGCGCCTAAATACTTTAAGCGGCAGTGGCTTTACAGGTCGTCGCAGCGGAAGTCGAGGCCAATCAAGATCATCACTGAGACTGATGACATTATTATTTCCACAAGATCTGCGGCTGAAAAGAGAATCAAAGTCCATCGCTAATGGAAGAAACAATTAAGCGCCTTTGACCCGGAGCGGGCAAGGCGGCTTATCTTCGATAGCTGCAGATCGCTGCTACTTTTGCCAAAAGTGATCATTTCTCTCCATACTTTGTGTCCGCGGCAGACTGTATTTGAATGTGAAATTGACCTTCTTTGTTGCAGGTAGAAAGTCACCACCGGGCTCTATCGAGAGTTGGGATATTGTGACTACACCGAATACCGGAGTTGATACGGGCTCGCATGATGAGTCCGCAAGAGGCGAGCAGCCCAGCCTGGATAACATCACAGAGTTAGAAAAGAAGTTTCAAGACGAAATTCAAAAAATTAGAACGAAGTTAAGGAAGGCGGAAGAGCGCGAGAAGGCATCGGCGGAGCGCGAGAAAGCTTTAAAGGACCAGATCGCCAGCATCTCAAGGATGATGGAGAGGTCTGACAGAGAGAAGAAAAGACTTGCTGATGATGTACGCTTCTACAAAGGAAAGCACTTGGCGATGGCACGGGAAGAGAAAGGCAAGAGGGATGCCGAGGTCGCGGAGCAGAGATCGCGATTGCCAGATCGCATTGCTCCAGAGGTAGCAGCACCAGTAGAGGGTAGCCAGCATGCCGCGGACGTGGAGCTGAGGCCGGCAACGGAGCCGATGATTCCCTTGAGTCGGGTAGATCGGGAGGCCGCTCAAATGCATCGAACCATTAATTCCATTCATCATCACATCTGTCACATGTATAGCGAAGTTCTTCAGATAAGTGACCAGGCAACGCACTTGTGCAGGGACAGGACAGAGAAGTCAACGCGAACTGAAAATAGAGATCGCTGAGTCCGCAAAACTGCGAACTATTTGATTTTTTGATGTATAATTATTTGTGCTTTAAACAATGATCAATGTTGTGGCTTGTGATGAACTTTATTGTGCTTTATGGAGAGTAAATAAGATATCCGCACATTCTATTGCTAATTTGTGCTTGTTTTGTGCCGTGATCTGTGACGAACTATGCGGACAGATACTATGTCCGCTTCTCAGAATTTAACTTATGAATTAGCCTGTAGGTGGTAGGTATCGCGAGCTGGGCGGACTGAAGCTATGTCCACTTCATTTTGTGCTTTGAACTTTGCTTGGCAGATATTCCGGAGACTGGAAATAGCAAAGAGAGCGGACTCGAGTATTGTGTCCGTGTTGTTTTTATTTTTGCTGCATGAAAAAGCTGTGCGAACTTTGCGGACTCGATAATCGAGCTGTGCGGCCTGTCCAAAAAGCTGTCAGACCTCCGCTAATATAAATATTGCCCCGTTGTCTCTTTTATGCAGGGAGATAGTTGTAATAGAGGATCCTGTGGCCTGTAGACATGGTGTCTTCCAGAACTGATGCTATGGTTGCTTTCCACGCTACCGATCACAGGAAATGTACTTTGACGGAGGCCGACCTTGAGGACTTCGTTGAGAGACATATGGAGGACTCAACTCTGCTTATCCGCCTTCTTGTGCATGAAGAAAGATTAAACCTTTCAACAGCGACTCAGATCGCTGTACCTATTGACCACTTTGATAGCGGGTTCAGATTCCCACTATTATGGGAGATGGTAGAGATATTCGAACATTACGGGATGGTGTCATGCCAGCTCGCGCCCAACACCCTCGCTGCCATTTATAGCTTCCTTTCTTACCTGCGGTCTGAGAAGATTACTTTCTCCCTTAACATCTTCCGCAATATTTTCTCAGCTCGCTCAATAACTCCGTCTGGAGGCCGCACATATAAATGGGTGATCTATTTCTACAGCAGGGGAATGTAGGTAATGGGTCTGCCCAAAACGATCCATAACTGGACCTCAAGGTTTCTGATCTTCGAGGGCGACCTCGGGTTTGTTCAAACCTATCCGCAGGAGCGCGCAGACTCCAACTTCAAGACTGTCTGGCTGGATGCGATGGAGCTCGCCATTGTTGAGTTCCTTGCTGGAGCTAGGCTGGACATAGAGCACCACATCCCGTTGCTGGCGAGCTTGGGTGACATAAATCGCGAAGAAAGTAAGCTTCTGCGGACTTACTCTTGTATCTGCCGCGACATGCGTGTTAACATGTTCTTTTTCTTGCAGCAACCTTGTCCATGCCCGCAAACCAGCGACAAACGCCAAGTGGGTTTAACCCAACGCAGAGGGAGAGAAAGCAGGAAGTCGCAAGAAAAAGGAAAGAAGAGGGGGATCCCGCGGTAGACTGCTCCTCTTCTGAAAGCTTTGCGATACAGGGCTTTGGCAACTGCTAGAAGGATCTGAGGGGGAACCCGATGATCCACTGGCACAATAAGAACAAGTATGTCCTCCTATCGACAGCGCTTCCATCATGGAAGTGTTCGAAGATAACCCACAACGCTCATGTCGCGATCTCCGCGCTCTATGGGAAGCGCAACTTGAGCGACTTGAAGAAGGTTGCTGCTACCGACCTCCCACTGCTGGCCACCCAGGCAAGTGATGAGTCCACATTTTACACTGATTTTTGGACTCATCTGGGCCAATTTTATCGTCTAAGCACTACACTTGAGAGCCATTATTGCTTATAATTGCTTATGTGCCTATTTCACGATTAAGTGCACTATAAGAACGTTTATGTGTGCTTCTTGTGTTTCTTTGTTTTTATTGTTCTTTAACCCTGTCTTGGGAATGTGGTGTGCACGTTTGGTGGCCTATCTGCCTCTTTTGCTGGTGAAGGGTTCGTGTGCGTGCTCCGGAACCGCTACGGAGACCCCGACGATGCATGAATACTGCGCACGACCACTGGACTTATTGCGCACGACCACTGGTCGTGCGCCACTGATCGTGCGCATTATATTCTCATTTTCCTAATCATGTTCGGGTAATCGCACGAGCACTGGCCGTAGGGTGCACGACCACTGGTCGTGCACCACTGATCGTGCGCATATATGCTGATGTTTCTATCCAGGTTGCAGGTCTAATTGGAAATGGCGCACGATCATCGACCGACAGTGCGCACGACCACTGGTCGTGCTCCACTGATCGTGCGCTCTGCCTTTGCTGCCTCCGTATTTAAGGCCCTACTCCGCAGTTTAGGTCAACGCCCGTCATTTGCTGCGATCGGGGAGTGCGCGGGAATTGCCATTTTACTTCTCCAGCTGCTCCGCCACCTCCACCCTAGTCGGGAGGCCATAACAAACTACTCCGAAGCTTTTCAAACTCTTCGGCGAAGCCCTCGGCCATTGACGACTACAACTGCAAGCTTTCCACCAGAGTTGGTGAAGAAAACAACCTCGAGAACGGACTTAAAGGCCTTCGAGGTGACAGCTCGTTGGTCCCGGAAGCCTCCTTGGACTGAGCCCGTAAGCGAATTGACAACTCGCTACTCCGGCCACGACCCGCGGTGGATCTTCACTCTCTTTTAGTTTACTCCTCTTCCCCTTCCTCTGTAGTATGGAATGGTTTAAACATTGTATTGAACATCAAGTTTATTTTATATCTAATGGGATGTTAGTATTTTTCTTATGCTTGTGAGTAGTGTCTGTGAATGCGCCTCGCTCACCCCACATCCACTTCGTTCTCGTGTCTCACCCGATTGCACTCCACACAAGAACACTTCAATCCATTAGCTTTCCGTCCACTAGCCCAACCGAAGTTCGGCATCGTGGCCGAAACACCCACTCCACCTTGTGAAGCGGTGCTTTCGACGCGCATAGCTTTTACTAGTTTAGTACATCAAACGTCCACAATATCCTAAGTCCTCTTTTTACTCTTTTTTTCTATTTATAACTCTCATTTAAATATTTTCCGTACTGTTGCTACTCTACGCTAATTGCATTCCTCAAGAAACCGACACTCGGGGATTTATTCCCAAAACTTTATTACTTGTGCGACCGGTGCGCATGCCGATTTACACGCATCAAGTTTTTGGCGCCGTTGCCCGGGAATGCAACTGTAGAGCGACTCCGGATGACTGAGAATTTCGTTATAAGAGTTGTATTGTTTTGTTTTGTTTTGATCCCTTTTCTCTTGTGTTGTTATTCCGTCAGATGGAATTGTTAGTTTTATGCGCAGATTGTATGCCAAGTAGCTATATTCTTTATATTTGACATCTCCGCAATGTGGGCCAATTTCAATATACATTTCCATCATTGTGGAGACATCTCTCATGTTAGCTACAGATGCCCTCAGAAGTATAGTAGCCAGGAAATTCAGGAATCTACATATCGTAGACATAAGCCGGTTAGCTATCGACCTGCAGAGCCATTGCCACACTACTTTTATTCGGCTTCAGCACCCATTGCACCGCCGAAGCCGGTTAAGCAATGCCTTTTTTTCGAAGCTGGGATCATGTATTGAAGGATTGCGCCGCTTACCTAGCTGATATAGAAGTGGATGACGAGCCGGATCTTCGGATTGTCTCCACTTCAACCTTGGGCAGCATCCCTTCTGTATTTGGGTATGCACCATTGCCATCTCTCTGTTATGAAGAAGACATCCCAGGTATGTGCACCGATACATGTGCTTATCCCCATTCTGACACTGCTATTTATACTCCTGAAGTGCATACATCACCTAGCATAGAATCTATTGGTTGTGGAGAGCCAGCGCTCAATGTCCTACCGAGCTTCGTGCCTTCACCTTCTTCTTTGCATAGCATTCTTTCTTCTTCTGACAGTGCTGTTGAGGTTGAATCGCAGGTGGCAATTAGCATTTCCAACGTTCTGTTAGATCCTGTTGAGGAGGATGACTCCGTGGAAGAGGTTGCGACCTTCACCCCATGTGAGTATGCCCGAGGCATGGACGAGGCAGATGCAGCTTTTGAACATTCCTGCACTTGCCTAGACAGCTGTATGGAAGCACCCACAATTCCACTGACGTTGGATGACTCCGGGATCATCCCCAAGATCGAGGTTCGTTTATGTTATTCTTCTAGTTTATTTCTTGACCCTTCTCTCGTGTCTACTTCCATGCAGGACCACATTGTGGAATTGGTCAAATCAGTGCAAGGGCCTGTAAAGCGGCCTAGGACTTATTGTGACCAGATGCAAGTGGAGTTGGAGCCGATGAGCTTCCCAAGTTACTGTCTGCCCATGCCTGACACATACGATAGGTATATGTATATAGGTATTGGGGCTTATGTTCTATCTCCGTTCCGGTACCCGCTACCGCAGCGCGACCATGAACCTCTGCCTGAGAATTTCCAGTTTCATTCGCCCATCAGTTAGGAAATGCTTAGATTTTGAATAAGTCCTGTTGGGAGACAATAAACCTAACAGTTATCTAGGATAGTGTTTCCTTTGTTAAATTTTTGTTTGTATTTAATTATTTGGGTTTGGTAGCCCAGCTGCGTGATGAGCTCTATGTGCACCACGTGGTCAGTAGTGTGAAATAGTCTGAAAACTCGGGCTTTTGAAAAATTTCACTGCGCACGACCACTGGTCGTGCACACTACTTATCATCGCACGGCCGCTGGTCGTGCGCATGCCCAGTTTCTTTAAATTCCAGCTGCTGTCCACTGTGCGTGCGCCCTAATCTCCCGCTTGCTCCGCTGCGCGTGTGTTGTCGACGCTCGTCCCGTTCTGATTCCTCTCCGGTGGTATCTCTCTCTCTCCTCCAGTAGGATCCTCAACTTCAGATCTCTCTTCCTCATTGTGCTGTAATGGAGCCTGGACGCCGCCATGTAGTAAAGGCCTATCAACGATCCGGTCGTGCTTCGGCAACCCCTGCTCAGATCTTGGGGAGAATGGGAACCTTCTCTAAGGCAGAGCACACTCAACGCTACAATTCTTTGAAGGACAAGCCATTCCTCTCTCAGCGGCTTGTTGACTGGAACGAGCTGCGTTCTATTGGGGATGACTGTGCATTAGCAGGGGCCGTGCTCATTCTCTTCTCCTTCAATTTTTGGAGAAAGTTGTTCGAGTGTGACGAGCTTGGATACCGGGAATTGACGTTGGAGTTCCTTTCCACTTTCACTTGGGAGACAACGGCGGACAACTGCTATTTCCCCACTTGTTCCTTCCGGATGATGTGAATTGTCTTCACTATCACATAGCCAGAGCTTGCAATTCATGCAGGCGTCAATACCGAGGCGGAGGCATCCTTGATTAATTTCCCCGAGTTGTGCTATGATTTTCCAGAGGGTGTGACTCCGCGTGTTGCTTGGCGTTCTCTGACCGGGGGGAACGAGGAGTACATCGCCCGCCGTGCCAAATCAACAAAGATTGTCTCCCACGCTCTAAGGTTTATGAAGCATTTGCTTAGTCACTCACTCACCGCTAGGGCCCTGAGCAAGAATGTGGTAGGGTGGTAGGATTTAATCTCCTTATTTAGCATGCAGCAGCAGTGCCCCATCCATCTGGGGTATATGATGGCTTATTTCTTCCACCACGAAGCCACTTATGGCCTCGCGGGTGCAATCGGGGGTGCTTACTACATTACCTGCATCGCCAAAAGTTTGGGAGTTTGGAGCCAGCTACCCCCGATGGTGCAGGTCACTGCTCCTTCCATGATCTCCAGGGCTAACCTGGTGAGTTGCCATTTTCTGCATGTGGTTGGGAGAAAAGGTGGCCTAAAGTTTATCGTTCGCATGCCTGGTGATGCGCCTGCGGGTAGAGATGAAGAGGAAGATCAAGGAGAGCCAGGTGAAACTTCCTCTATGGGTAGGCGGAGTGCGGGAGTGCCACCGCAGTAGAGTCACCAGCAACTGAGGACTCCCACAAAGCATGAGGGGCAATCTAGCCCCCAGTTCGGCTCAGCTCAAGAGCAGGGCGTCCCATATTTGTCCGAGCGCCTTGCTGATCTGGAAGCTTCCCAGTTTTGGATGCAGGATTTTATTTATCAGCAAGCAGTGCGAGGCGGGTTGAACATTCGACCACCACCCACTCGTGTCGCTCCATCAGCGCCTGTTCCATGTCCGTCGCCCATCGAGATTCACGACAGCAATAGTGAGGGGGAGTGAGTGGAGTTCACCACAGAGCTCGCCTACCACGCCTTCTGTTTATTTTTATTGTTTTTATCTTCTGAGCGAGGAGACAACTCTATTTTTTTTGGGCGCCCATTTGGGAGCCGAATGTTTTTTTTATATACTATTTGAACTGCTAATACAGTTATTTGGTCCACCTTAAGGACGGTAAACAAAAGGGCTTTCAGGAGACAACCCAAGTTGGACCGTTTGGTCCTATGCTGTGTTTTGAGTTCTGTTTATTTATATATATATATATATATATATATATATATATATGTATATATGTGTTCATATTTTGTTTGGCGTGCATACATAAATCGCAGGTGCAGGAATATTTGAGGCGCGGCAAATTGGTCGCACTTGGACATCTCATTGCACGACTGGTATGCTAAATTTTGAGCATAGGTACTTCCTACCCTAGCTCTTTATCATCTTTGGAATGTTTATTTTTACTATTTGTTGACTTTAAGTCTGGGGGGACGTGTAACACCCCCTATCCGTCGCATAGTATATAGCAGTAGGTCCGGCCGGGGCCCGACGCCATATACCACAGACAGACCGGGTGGTTACGTATGGAAACCATCCAACCAATCTCAACGTCCTACACAGAGCATTCTAGCGGAAGCAGTTTATATAAGTTGTAAACAAGAACCCAGCATTAGAGCACGAATGTCCACTAGTACATAATTAGGAATGTATACAAAATACCCAAAATCGGCCTTAAGGCCTTACAGAATGTTTCACTTGGATAATACATGATTTACAAACCTCAGCACGCAGGCCGGTCATACATGAATAAAACAGAAAACATTTCCACTTGGGCCTTCGAGGGCCAGCTTCGAAAAAAGGGCTTTAGCCCGCTATTGACCGCTTGGTCCAGCTGCACCTGCAAGCAACAAACCACCACACGGTGGCAAACAAGGCAACGGTCAGCAATGCTGACCAAATTATAACGATCCCGCCCCCAACTCGGGGCGGCAATGCTCCTTCCCTGCATTTCATTAGCACAAGCGAGCAATGCATAAACCATAGCCATTTCATCACAAACGTTGGCTCGTACGGCCACACGTCCCGTGCACTCAGGGCACATTCTCGGTGAACCGGTCGATGTCACGTCAATTAAAGCCATTAACATTCCGGACTCACCACCGCCACTTAGACGGTCATTCCTATGAGCAATTCGTCTTCCTGGCATTGGTCACGTCAATTTAAACCATTGACCGCCGAAGACTCACATCTATGCCAACGGCGAGTGCCATGTAACTTTAGGTCTCTCTAACCCGAACGACATAGAGCGGGTACGGTTCCATCTAACCCGTGCTCACATCGCAACGACAATTTAAGCCATATGCGCGGGTCAAACTTTCACCGAGTCCCATTCTAACACAAGTCACATAACCCCGTTATGTTCAAGTTGGCTCTCAGGCCACCAAGTTGGCAAGATCTCGTATCCGCCCAGTTTTCCGGGTGCACCTTCGGGTTAGTCCCCAAGGCTCCCTGCTGCAATCTACCGCGTAGAAAACCCGAAAACACCCAATAGCACGGAGTCTTCTCCGGCCTTATGCAATGCAACATCACCGATCCGGACTAACATGTCCGGGTAGGCTTCAACCAAAATGCCTATGTCTGTTCTCGCATACGGACTCTAAACAACGGGGACTTTACATATCTACCCGAAGGAACGCCTCCAACTCTCCGCAAACTCACGAGAGCGGGCTTCCTATGCAAAGAAAGAGAGCGATTCATGCTCAAGATGAGGATCGTTACCCTTGAGTTCCTCTTTGGCGCCATCGAAAAGTAATCGGATAGAAATCACCGCACTTGCGTTGCCTCCGTGGATCCGGAGTCGGCTTGCGATTCGGAGCTCCGAAGCTCCTCCAATGGCGGATCTAGCTCTTCTTCCTCAAATGGCTTTCCTCTTTCTCCAAGGGTTTGGAGAGATGATCAAGTGAAGAAAAATGATGGATTTCAAGTCAACTCCTGGGTATATCCTCTCAGGAACAACCCCCAGCCGTTGGATCTTCAATCAAGGAAACGAACGGCTTTGATTCGGGGCTGAAATGCCCAATCTGGACCGAACACGGCCTGAAACACGCCAGTGTTCAGGGCCGTGTGCCGCATTCGCCGTCAAAATCGAATCTCCTGGACCCTCACACGGGTATCGAACACGCCCGTGTTTGAGCTGACACGCCCGTGTTCCAGCTGACACGGCCGTGTAGCCGGCCGTGTACACCATGATTTTTCCCCCATTTTCAACCCGAGCACTGCACGGGTTCTAGGACACGACCGTGTCCTTGCCCGTGTCACATTGACACGCCTGGGCCCTAGGCCGTGTACACGGGACATTTCGTCGAGGGGAGAATGACGACTGGATGACACGGCCTTGGACACGCCCGTGTCCTAGGCCGTGTGCCTTGTCTCGACGATCGTCGAGTGAATCTCGACGACTTTCCCGGGACGATCGTCGACACGGGTCGACACACCCGGCGACACGCCCGTGTCGCGGGCCGTGTGCCCATTCTCGACGAATCGTCGAGAATAACTCGACGATTTCACGGCTAAGTGTCGACACGGGTCGACACGCCCTGCGACACGCCCGTGTCGCAGGCCGTGTGCCCACTCTCGACGAATCGTCGAGTATAACTCGACGACTTCGCGGCTAAGTGCCGACACGCGCTTGACACGCCCTGGGACACGCCCGTGTCGCAGGCCGTGTGCCTTCAGCTAGAAACCAAAACTGGCCCAAAACGTCCCCCTTTGCTCCTTTGAGTTTCGGGGCGTTACAGGACGAGAGTGCCTGTGGTCACTACACCGCATATTATGTTGCATACTAGTTTCTTGTATAATTATTCCTTGATCTCTGTTGCACACACTGAATCACTGACACGAGTGCACTCTTATCCACGTGCACAACCCTAGTCAAATGTATTATTTTTGTGTAAACTTTAAAATAGTGGTGCTGGCTTAGGATTTCAGGATTGAGTAGTTCGAAACTCATGCAGTGCTCCTAATCGAGACTCATGGTTTGTGTAGAACTAGGATAGAATTAGTTTTTCTTTATGCTCGTAGCTTTATATTTTTCTGCAAACGTAAATATTGTTTGTACTACTAAAAATCTGAATCTGGAGTAATCGAACGATAATGTAGGAATGTGTGTAGCCGTCACTAGGCTCGTATTGCTCGAGTCGGGAGGAAGGATCATCTTTCTCGGTGGCTAAGAACTTGCCCTAAGCTACTCTCGAAGCATTGGTGCCGGTTAGTCAAGCATGCGCATGACGTAGGCCTTCATTTTGGCTAGTTTGAGCCTTGTTTAGCCTTTCCTACATATTAACCGTTGCATGCCAAATTTGTGCCTACCCCTTCTTTGATCCAGCTCCACTCACATTCAGCAACGCCTGAAGCTAATCCCACCATCGCAATCAAATGCTTGAGATGATTTGTATTTACTATTTTGCCAAGGTTGTGATATGTGGACATCGTTTTTTGTGGTGCTGAATTCATTCACATTTTGATTGCTACGTTTGGGGATTGCAAGCGCAGAAACGAAAAAAAAAGCAGATAAGCTCAAAAGAGAGAAAAATCTGAAAGAATTGCTTTGAGAATTCTATCCCCATCCTCTTTATTGATTTTGGTCGGGATAGGCCGTGTTCACGCCCGGTTTTCAAGCTCAGTCTGGGGGTGTGTTCCCCATTCATTTCTAAGTGCCTGTTTTGGTTTCGGTTTTTATTAGCTCGCTTTGGTTGCGTGTAACCTTCATGTTTATCATTGACTACCAAGACTTCACCTAAGCCCCATTTTCGCCTACAAGTCCTACTAATTCACGCTTGAGTCTAACCCGCGCCGTGGAGAGAGTGTGAACGTGCAAGCATATGGTCCCCGACATTGGTGGATTCCTTTGGAGGTGATCCAGAGTCCTGAACTTTGGGAATGCTCACCTTAGTGGCATGCCTACTTCTTCCTACACATGATGGCAAGATTCTCCAGAATTCTAATTTTGAGTAATTACAATATTTTTTTATGTCTGTCGAATAGTTTAAACTACATCGTATAATGAAAAAGTTTTTCTATTATATCTTCTATACCCATGATGTATTTGATTTCTCGTTTTACTTCTTTGTGAAATTTCTGAGCCAGCTAGGTATTTTCTAGTCCACGGTGTGATGATTTGCTCGGGACGTGCAAATGGTTAAGTCTGGGGGGTGTGATGAGTTCACATTTTACACTGATTTTTGGACTCATCTGGGCCAGTTTTATTGTCTAAGCACTACACTTGAGAGCCATTATTGCTTATATTTTCTTATGTGCCTATTTCACGATTAAGTGCACTATACGCCCATTTCTGTATGCTTCTTATGTTTCTTTGTTTTTATTGTTCTTTAACCCTATCTTGGGAATGTGGTGTGCATGTTTGGTGGCCTATCTGCCTCTTCTACTGGTGTAGGGTTCGTGTGCGTGCTTCGGAACCGCTCGGGAGACCCCGACGATACAGGAATACTACGCACGACCACAGGACTAATTACGCACGACCACTGGTCGTGCGCCACCGATCGTGCGCATTACATTCTCATTTTCCTAATCCTGTTCGGGTAATCACACGAGCACTAGCCGTAGTGCGCACGACCACTGGTCGTGCGCCACTGATCGTGCGCATATATGCTGATGTTTCTATCCAGGTTGCAGGTCTAATTGGAAATGGCGCACGATCATCGACCGACAGTGCGCACGACCACTGGTCGTGTGCCACTGATCGTGTGCTCTACTTTTGATGCATCCGTATTTAAGGCCCTGTTCTGCGATTTAGGTCAACGCCCGTCATTTGCTGCGATCGGGGAGTGCGCGGGAATCACCATTTTACTTCTCCAGCTACTCCACCACCTCCACCTTAGTCGGGAGGCCATATCCAACTACTACGAAGCTTTTCAAACTCTCCGGCGAAGCCCTCGGCCATTGACGATAACAACTCCAAGCTTTCCACTGGAGTTGGTTAAGAAGATAACCTAGAGAACGGACTTAAAGGCCTTCGAGGTGACAGCTCGTTGGTACCGGAAGCCTCCTTGGACTGAGCCCAGAAGCGGATTGACAACTCGCTACTCCGGCCACGACCCGCGGTGGAACTTCACTCTCTTTTGGTTTACTCCTCTTCCCCTTCCTCTGTAGTATGGAATGGTTTAAACATTGTAATGAACATCAAGTTTATTTTATATCTAATGGGATGTTAGTATTTTTCTTATGCTTGTGAGTAGTGTCTGTGAATGCGCCTCGCTCACCCCACATCCACTCTGTTCCCGTGTCTCACCCGATTGCACTCCACATAAGAACACTTCAATCCATTAGCTTTTCGTCCACTCACCCAACTAAAGTTCGGCATCGTGGCCGAAACACCCACTCCACCTTGCGAAGCGGTGCCTTCGACCCGCATAGCTTTTACTAGTTTAGTAGATCAAACATCCACAATATCCCAAGTCCTCTTTTTACACTTTTGTTTTCTATTTATAACTCTCATTTCAATATTTTTTGTACTGTTGCTGCTCTATGCTAATTGCATTCCTCAAGAGACCGACACTCGGGGATTTATTCCCAACACTTTATTACTTGTGCGACCGATGCGCTTGCCGATTTACACGCATCATCAAGCGCGGACAGCGTGGTGACAAACCATTTTGTTTGTTCCCTGGCCAGAGACCTACTCAAACAAAACGAGCAACTTCAGGAAGAAAAAAGGGTGATCAAGGAAAGAAGCATGCAGCTAGGGAAAACGGTCGCTCAGTAGAAAGAAGAGATGGCGGTAAGTTATATTTGCAGCGGTCTCAGTTTGATGTCCGTCGCGAACTGATGTTTGTTCCTTTGTTTCTCGCAGGTCACCTATGACTTGGAAAATGATAGTTTCTAGTCCGCCATGCTCCCCTTTGTGAAAGAAACCGTTGAGATCTCTATCGAGCGATTTATCCGCGGTGGCTTTGCAAAAGAAGGGGTGGACGGCGTCCCTTTCCTGCAGCTCTTCCATTAGTTGAAGGAGCAGGTCGAGGCAATGGCGCGGACTGCCAAAGGAAAAGAAGTCATTGTTGAGGAAGAAGAAGAAGGAGAAGAAGAAGGAGGAGGAAAAGAAGAAGAAGAAGAAGAAAACGGAGAAGGCGAAGAAGCCAAGATGATTGCCAACGACACTAGTTCGAGCCAGCAAGGCGGAGATCTGTCCGACGAGTCCGACGCTTCTGCATCTACCTCTGCTGGCGAAAGCTCGCATAGCGAGTCCATGGCCAGCACCAATTCAGATGGCAGTAGTGGAAGTTGCTCGGAGGGCTATTCTTAAGAGGTTGATGTCGAAAGCCTAAGCCCTCCTGCAGAGAAGAAACAGAAGATTGTCGAAGAAGAATAATGTACTTTTTGTTTTTAACATTTTTGTAAAGAGAGCGGACTTAAGTTTGGAGTCCGTTGAATACACAAAATATGTAACTTGATTTTTGATTAAATAGAAAAGGATATTCATGTATCAGTTGTCTTCTGCAATGTTCTGTTATGTTGTACTGACGTAGTTAAGTGCGATCTCCATGTAGCAGTCCGCGTAATGCAAATATCATCCACACTGTATAAATTTCTGACTTGCTAATTAGGAAATTTTATTAAAAAAATTCGACCACTGCCCTCCGCAAAAAGAATGAGATTAAAGTTTAGTTGGTTGCCGAAGTAAAAGATCAGGCGGACTCTGACGAGTTCCAATAATAGTTCGCGATTCTCTTTGTCAACAAACCTTTTAAACTTAATGATAATAAGCATTAATGCCTTATATTTACTGTCAAACTGCGAGCTGAAAAGACCAACCGGGGACCAATCCTGCGGACTGGGCGGCTATAATTTCACTGTTCGCACATATTTTAATAAAAATGATCTATAGCTTGTGACCAAGTGGGCAGGTGCGGCCGGAGCGGCATAACTTTTCACACCGGGCCACATGCTATAAGATCAACCCAAGAAAAACTGGAGGAATGAGCGGATACCATAATACAGTCCGCATTGAATAGATGAAATGATTTATAGCTTGCGAGCAAGCGGGCAGGTGCGGACGGAGCGGCATAACTTTTCTCACCGGGCCACAAGCTATACGATCAACCCAAGAAAAACTGCAGATTGAGCGGATACAATAATGCAGTTCGCACTGAATAGAGAAATGATCTATAGCTTGCGACCAAGCAGGCAGGTGCGGCCGGTGCGACATAACTTTTCTCACCGGGCCACAAGCTATACGATCAACCCAAGGAAAACTGCGGACTGAGAGGATACAATAATGCAGTCCGCACTGAATAGAGAAATGATCTATAGCTTGCGACCAAGCGGCCAAGTGCGGCCGGAGCGGCATAACTTTTCTCGCCGGGCCACAAGCTATACGATCAACCCAAGAAAAACTATGGACTAAGCGGATACAATAATCCAGTCCGCACTGAATAGATTCCCAGTGAAGAGTAAGTTGCAGACTTGTGACCAAGTGGGCAGGTGCGGCCGGAGGGGCATTACTTTTCTCACCGGGCCACAAGCTTTGCACACTCAACGGAACGGTCCACTGCCATCTTGCCTGGAGTACAGTCTGAGTTGATCTTTTTGGCAGGTGCGGCCTGAGCGGTATTACTTTTCTCCAAGATCAACCAGGCTGTGGGTCTCCTACAGGCACTGCTTGAGGGTACCACGGAGTGTTCGAGGGTTACAAACTAAGATGACCCATGCGCATGTGCGGCCAGAGAGGCATAACTTTTCACACGCGATCATCGAAGTTGTAACGATATCCCTAAAATGGCACGGTAGAGCTTAACTCCCACCCTGTCCCTCCTTAATGCAGAGGCGGGGTCAGGTACTAGCCGGTATCCGAAGTTCAGTATCCTACCGCACTAGAACCTGCAAACTCCCACTACACGGTACAAAATCTCCTCGCATCATGTGGTCTTCGTGGTGTTAAGCTAATGACAATGGCTCTAGGGGAGGTTTGTGGACTCGGCGATGTCTCCTAGTATCAGACAACCGTTATTGATGTTCGGGAGAGAAGGAGAAAACACTAGAAAAAGTGTTAGTATGAATTCTTTGATTAATGAGAAGCTTTTGCAAAGTTAGCATTAGAGAGAAAAGAGAGTTCAAAGATTGAACCATTTTGGAATCTTCCTAGCTCAATGTGCTAACTGTTACTATTCAATAGATATAAACAGTTGAAGAAATGTCAACAAGTAGCTTTTACTCATAATGATTCTTGAAGAGATTACCTAGAATGGAGATAAAAGGCGGAGGTTCATGAATAGAACCGTTTGAGATCATCCCCGCTCCATGTGTGTGGCATATCCTCTGCCTCGTATGTTTGAAAGCAGTAAGCACCGCTCTAACACTTCTTTGACAATGAAGGGGTCGGCCCAATTCGGACTAAGTTTTACTACTGAGCTGGATCTTACAACAGCGTCAACTTTTTTAAGAACCAGATCTCCCACTTGAAAGTGTTTGATCCTTATGTTCTTATCAAAGTATCAGTCCATCCTTCTCTTAACCTCTTCCTGTCTTATTGCTGCTTTGTCTCTGATTTCCTCGATGTGCTAAAGGGTGAATTTCATCTCTTCATTGTTCAGCTCAAGCCAGTCCTCAAAACCTTGCCTTGCCAGCAAAACTCTAGGTGATGGGACTTCAAACTCAACTGGAATGAGGGCTTCTGAGCCATGAGAAAGTTTGAACGAAGTTTCACCAGTTGCGGATGAAGGTGTTGTTCTTAAGGACCAGAGGATCGATGGAAGTTGATCAGCCTAGCTGCCTTTTAGATTCTGCACTTTCTTCTTAAGTAAATTGAGGACCTGCTTGTTGGCTGCTTTAACTTGGCCATTGCTTCTGGGATGATGGACTGATGCAAACCGTAATTTTGTTCCAATCTGCTTGTAAAAATCAATCATCTTTGCATTATTAAACTGTAGACAGTTGTCGGTGATTATTGCCATTGGTATTCCATGCCTGCAGACAATCTCTCGCCAAATGAAATTCTTGACGACCTGAGTTATTGTCTTTGCCAATGCCTTTACTTCAATCCACTTGCTGAAGTAATCAATCATCACTATGATAAAACACCATTGTCCGCTTGCCATGGGAAAGGGTTTAATGTGATCCATCCCCCAAACTGCAATGGGCCAAGGAGTTACAATTGACCTGAGTGGCTGAGCAGCTTGATGTTGAAGTGTAGCAAACTTCTGGCACTGAACACACTTTCTGGCATAAGCCTCATAATCTCTCTTCATCGTAGGCCAAAAATATCCCTGCCGCAGGATATGTCTTTCTAGAGTTCTTTCTCCTGAGTGACTTCCACAATCACCTGAATGAACTTCTTACAAAACAGCTGGAGCTTCTTCTTCTGAAACACACCTTGCCATAGCAGACAGGAAGGTTTTTCTGTAGAGGACTCCTGCCACTAAGTAATAGTGAGCTTCTTTTATTCTGAACTTTTTCTGATCTTTGATTGAATGATGAAAGTTCCCTGTTGACAGATAAAGAATAAATGGATCCATCCAGGAGCGACACTGATCAACCTGCATCAACTCTCCTTCCTCCACTGTCGGGCGGAAGAGTTCAGAAGTTGTTCCTCCAGATGGCAGCCCATTCTTGGCAAGAACATCTACCTCCTCATTTTCTATTCTAGGGATGTGCTCAATGGTAATGCTTTTGAATTTGTCGACTTCTATTTTCACAAGAGCAAGGTATTTCTTCAAAATCGGTTCTTTGGTTTCAAAGTAACCAAGGACTTGTGACGCCATCACCAGAGAATCAGTCTTGATGTGAGCATGATCAATTCCAAGTTCTCTTGCAAGTCTCAAGCTTGCTAGCAAAGCTTCATACTCGGCGTGGTTATTGGTTACTGGAAAGTAGAACTTGATGGCCTGCTCCAGTTTGATGTCTTTTGGGTTGATCAGAACCACTCCTGCTCAAGAAGAATTTCTGCTTGAGGCACCATCGACATAGATGGTCCAAGCCAATGGAGACCTTTCTGCTTGATTAGAACTGGACTCTACTGTGTCAATCAAGAGGTCTGCTAGAACTTGACCTTTGATAGCTGTCCGGGGCACATAAGAAATTTCAAATTCACTTAATTCTATTGCCCATTTGGCTAATCTGCAAGAATGCTCTAGTTTTTCCAACACACTTTTCAAAGGATGATCAGTAATAACTTGAATTGAGTGCGCCTGGAAGTACGGACGGAGTCTGCGAGCAGACATAACTAGTGCCAAGGCTAACTTTTCCAGAATTGGATACCGTGTCTTTGCACTTTTCAGAATATGGCTGACATAATAAACTGGGAACTATTTCTTGATCTCTTCTCGAAGAAGAACAGAGCTGACCGCTTCAGTGCCAACTCCTAAGCATAAGAAAAGCGCCTCCCCTGAACGGGGACTCTGGAGTAAAGGTGTTGAAGTCAGCTGCTTCTTTAGCTGTCCAAAAACATGAGAACACTCTTCTGTCCACTCAAATTTGGATCCTCCTCGAAGATTTTTTATGAAAGAAGCACTCTTGTCTCCAACCCGAGAGAGGAACCTCCCAAGACCTGCTACCCTCCCCCTAACTATTGAACTTCCTTAGGTGAACAGGGGGGGAGCCATATCAAGAATAGCTTTTACTTTGACTGGATTGGGGGCAAGTCCCTCTAGAGTAAGGAGATGACCAAAGAACTTACCCTTACTGGCCCCAAAAGTGCACTACAATGGGTTGAGCTTCATCTTATATCTACGCAGAGTAGCGAACGTCTCTGCTAGATCTTGCAAGTGCAGTGAAAAAGACTTTCTCTTGATCAAGAGATCGTCTACGTACACTTCTAGGTTTTTTACATTTTTTGCTTAAATACATGGTGCATCATGCGTTGGTAGGTTGCACCAGCATTTTTAAGCCCAAAGGGCATCGCAAGGTAACAGTAGCAACCATCATTGGTAATGAATGACATATGAGGAACGTCAGGTTTATGCATTCTTATTTGGTGATAACCAGAAAATGCATCTAGAAAACTCATAAAGGAGTACCCTACTGTAGAATTAACTAAAGAATCTATCCGAGGAAAGGGGTAACAATCTTTGGGGCACGCTTTATTATGTTTTGTGAAATCTACACACATGCGCCACTTCCCTCC
Source organism: Platanthera guangdongensis (assembly GCA_039583875.1). Classification (NCBI taxonomy): domain Eukaryota; kingdom Viridiplantae; phylum Streptophyta; class Magnoliopsida; order Asparagales; family Orchidaceae; genus Platanthera; species Platanthera guangdongensis. Next base: position 143,898,201 of record CM077163.1, on the reverse strand, counting down.
TAGTTTTTTAACTATTACAACATTGGATATCCAGCTAGGGTATTGAATTTCACAAACAAAATTTGCCTTGAGGAGCTTCGCGACCTCCTCTCTTTTTGGTTCAGCAAGCTTCGTTGCCACATCTCTTTTCTTTTGCTGCACAGGCTTGAAGCTGGGATCATCATTAAGGTGGTGGCAAGCAACATCCGGATCCACGCCCGGCATATCCTCCGCTGACCAGGCGAAGACATCCAGGTTCTTTAGTAAACAGGAGATCAGCTCGGCCTTCTAATCTTCAGGCAACTCCGAGTTGATGGAGAGCTTTCTCTACTCCCCCTCAATAATGGGGACTCCTTGCATCACCTGGGCCGGTTCAAGGTGAGCTCCTCCATTAGCAGCAGTTTCTGAACTTGGAGAGGCTTCTGCAACTACTGCTGGAGCAATGGGAGGCCTGGCTTCAACCATGTTGATAGTGCGAACATAACATTCCCTTGCTCTCCTTGGGTCACTCCTGACCCTGCACATCCGCCCATCGGCAAAAAACTTGATCGTGAGGTGGTAAGTTGAGACCACCGCTTGATACTTGTTCAACAAGGGTCTACCGAAGATGGCATGATAACTGCTGGGAGCATCAACCACTATGAATTGAACCTGCTTGGTTGCTCCTCCAAGCTTTACCGGTAGGGTGACGCTTCCTTCAACTCCTTTTCTCTCTCCATAGAAGCCATAGAGTGGCCCTTCGGTGGAAAGCAGAGGCTTTCCAGTGTTCAGGGCCTCAAAGGTTGATTTAAACAGCAGGTTGACTGAGCTGCCAGTGTCAATGAGAATCCTGTCAACCGTAAAATCTCCAATAATAGCCTTAATCACGACTGCATCATCAAATGGATTGGCTGTTTGAGGCAAATCAGCTTGGCCAAAAGTAATGTCCTCCCCTGATGGAGCAGAGGATGAGGAAGAGGAAACCTCTGCTCGAGTGACCCTAGAAATTGAGGACTTCCGAGTAGACTCGGTTCCTATCCCACCATGAATAAAGAAGAGTCGCCCCAGGACTCCTTCATCATCCGCATCAAAGCATTCAACTGGAACTTTGATTGGCCCCACACATCCTTCGTCTTCTACCTCCACACATTCCTGATAAGCTTCAGCCACCTCGTTGCCTTTGGATGTAGACGGCTTCGAAGAAGAGTCTTTCTTGCCCAAATCAATCTTGCCCTCAGCAAGCAGTTTCTCTATCAGCAGACAAAGGGCTTTGCAATCTTTGGTCAAGAGACCCTTCTCTTTGTGAAACTGGCAGAAATGTGCGTTGTTCCTTGGCCTCCACTCTCTCTGAGGCCCTTGTTTCATCTCTTTGGATTTATTTTGCAAGATCTGGATCACTTCATCAATATCCAGACCTGTAATCTCCTACAGGGAGTTGGTATCACACTGGCTTGGAGCAGGCAGGGCTGCTTGCTAAAGGATGGGAAGCGCCTGCAGCGGTATGACGGGAGTGGCGGCCAACGACAGTCTCTGATCTTGAAACTGTTGATGGAAAGAAAAGGGTTCCTTGTGGCAGAAATTCCGGCCCCTTTGAGGAGGCTGGAAATCACGGCGAGGTGGCTTGCTGTGATGGTGGTTGCTATGAGAAGAAGAGCCGGAAGCATCCCTTCCTTCAGCCTAGCTGTCAAGGAGTCCGCGGGCCTTAGCTGTTAGTTACTTGGAGCCGACTCCCATCGAATTCGATCCACGAAGGGAGATGGAGTCTCAAAATCAGCTGGGTAAAAAGGGCAAACTGATGCTGGGGAGTCCGCGGTCTCTACGGACTGACGATTAGTGGAATGGAGCTCGCGGGCAGGAGTGCCCCTGGCTGCCTCACTAAAAAAATTCATGAAGGAGGTGAAATGCTCCTCCTGAGGCTATAGAGGAGCGGCGGACTGAGTAGGATGGTGAGGAGTGACTGGAGAATGCCGAAACGGAGTTCGGCTAGCTGGGGTCTGGTGGACTGGCGAGTCTGCAGGCTCTGCTCGGCCTGGGGAGCAAGCTGTTGGGTAAACACAAGCAAGGCTTGGCTGATTGCATTGAAACGCTGATCGGTCTATCTGCGGGATTGTTCACCCTCAAAACGACCCTGCTAGATGGCATCCCAAAGAGAATCTTCTGAAGAGCTGGAGCATTCTGAGTAGCGAGCTCGGCGGTCTGACATGTGTGTCTGTTGTATTCGAAATACTACTCGGATCTGAAGGTCGCGTGTTAACTGTTGATGCACGAAAATGGAATGGGAGTCGAGCACCACCAGCTAACGATTCGAGCACAGGGGAATAGAAAGGGAAAGAGAGACTGCGAGTAGCAATCTACTAAGCAGACGAGAGCAAGAAGAACAGCAGGGCTGTGAGCCACGACAAGAACAGACTTCGCCCATTGCGGACTAAATGCCTCTCTAGCGACGGGCTTTCCTTTGATTGAAGAAGGGTTTGATTACAAGTGGAGTAAAGGAAAAGGGCAAGAGCTGAGCAAGCTGGAGTACGCAAACCCTGAGATTCGAGTCCGCAACCTTTAACAAGTAGGCTCCTGAACACAAGTCAGCGTGCCTTGGGTGCACCACCTCCCCCCTATTTATAGGATGGGGGCCTGCCCAAACGGGCAGGGCTAAAATAACCGGCTGCCCGGGGTACAGGAGATCCGGGCAACGGTGACGAGAAGCAAAAAAGAAAGAACACACTAGTCCGCGCAAAAGGGGCGGACTGGGCTCGCGTGCGGGAGCTTCTATCTACTGCTGCAATGCGCGATCCTGCTGGAGGACGGCGGCCTTGGCAGACTGGACACTGCATCCGCCGAAGTGGAATCAACCCATATATCCAAAGGCATGGCGAACTGGACAGTTGGAGCATTGAGTCCGCCGCTGGGGGATCAGCCTTGTGATGGCTGAATGCTGCTGCTCTGCCGAGCTTGGAGGACTGCCAAACCGAGTCTGCCTATGACAAGCTAGGGACCTTGGTGTTGAAATTTGTGAAGTGGAAGTGGTTGACGGGAAAGGCCGGGCGGCCTGGGCGGATAGCTTTGGTGGACTGGGCGGACTGTTGTGTGCGGCCTGGTGGAATGTCTAGTGGAAGCCAGCTGTTCTTCTAAGCGGGTTGCACGGGTGAAGTCTGCGGACTATACGGTCTGGTATATGCGGATAAGGCGTTGGCTGATTGGTTTTAGACAAGGAGCGGCCTGAGCAGATAGAGGCTTGTGGACTAGTGCTTTGCTCAGTAGCCGCGGTGCAAGCTTGTGCTGATAGGCGGTTTGGCTCATGTCCGCGGGAAGCTTGCGGACTGGGCTTAGAGCTTGGCTGAGGCCTTGTCGAGCTCTGGTGGTACAACAGGTACTTTGCTGTGGAGGTCATTGGCGGACTGGTTTTGGAGTCTGGGAGATGGTTGCTGCATTGGGCAGGAGTGCAAGGAGCTTGCGAACTGCTGGCGGTCTGTGCTTCGGTGTTTGGCGGACGGGTGTTTGAGTCCGCCATGCTCGCATTGGCCTTTGATGGTTTTGGACTTGGTCACACTCTGTGCCAAGACCATGGTGTCTGCCGTATCCGCCATGTCCGCTGTGACCGGGTGGACTGTTGCTATCTGTCTTTGGTCGTGGAATTGTGGCGAATTGAGGTTTGAGTCTTGCCGACTGCCTCGGGTTGTGCGGACCGCCATTGAAGGGGGATTGCTGTCCTGCAGTGGTCGGAGGCTTTGCGGGCTGATGCCTTGTCCGCATAGCTTTGGCGGACTGGAGAGGGTTCGCCAATGTTGCCTTGCTCCTGGCGGTTTTCCTTGGTATCCGGCTAAGTCCTTGCGGACTCGACGCACGGTGTTTTGCTATCGCGCGGGCTAGGGTGGTGTCGCTATCTCTAGGGCAGTGACCACACTCCTCACCTTGCCTATAAATAGGACCCCCCTGGCACATCTACAGAAAGTTGAGTAAACAGTAAGTTGGGTTGGGCAAGGAGCTGCAGTCTCAGTTTGTCTGTCCGCGCGGATTGATTCCGGGCTGATGGTTTGCTGTGTGCAGGTCGCGCGGGTAGCTTCAAGGAGCCAGGAGTTTGGCTTTGACTTCGGTCAAGTACTTGGAAGTTGTGCGGTCTCTGCGGATTAAGCAGGAGGTCGCTTTGCGGCTTGTCAACTCTGTTTCAACTTTGCCAGCTTCAATAACCTGTCCGCCGACTTCAGGCGGGTAGGGGGTGTTCCTCAGTTCAGCTTCAGCAGGAGACGAATAACGGTGTGTCCGCGCGGCCTCGTGGCTTCGGCAGACTCCGTGGATATTCGGCGGATTGCAGCTTAAGTTCAGGCGATCTCAGCGGACTCGGCGACCTCGGCGACCTCGGCGGTCTCGGCGGACTCAGGTGCTGTCCTCCCGGCTTGGTGTTTGGTGCTTTCTGTTTATAGCTGTTTATACTAGCGAAATCATGTTTCGCTACGTATACCTTACATTGTAAAGAAGTGAATGTATAAAAGATCTGCTTGAACTTCCATTGTTTGTTGGGATTAACCTTGTTCCTTAGTTTTTTGCTGGTTCAACGTGGGAACTGGGTAGTGCCGAAGATATTAATTTGGCATTTGGGCTACCTTGCTGACCACACTGAGAAATTTTAACATGGTATCAGAGCCAGGTTCAGTTGCGTGAGCGGTAGTCAACCAGTGTTGTTACTCAGGGCTTGAGTGGTGATCAACCTGTATTGTTGCTCGGTGCTTCTAAAAGGTTGCCAACAGGTGTTGCAATGGAAGGGAGCTTTGCAAGAGGTCTGGGCTTTGAACTCTTAACGCCGACTAACTTCAAGAAGTGGAAGTCGTTCATGAAGAGTTATCTTCTTGGGGAGGAGCTATGGGAAGTCGTCGGTGGTGACGACAGACAGGAAGTCACAGCTGCATTCGGTACTGCTGAGCAGGTTAGGCTCTGGAGAAGGACAAATGCTAAGGCGGAGTTCATTTTGAAGAGGGCCGTGTCTCCGGAACTGTTTGATCACATCATTGGATGTAAGTCGGCTGCTGATATTTGGACAACCATTGATGAGTTGTTCAATAGGAAGAATGTGGCGTGGCATCAGTTCCTGGAGAATGAGTTGGCCAGGGCAACTCAGGGAGACCTTTCCATCTCAAAGTACTTCTAAAGATGAAGAGCTTGTGTGCTGAGCTGTCGGCACTGGATCCTGATGAGCCTATGTCTGAGGCAAAGATGAAGAGGCACATTATCCGTGGTTTGCAGAAGGAGTATGTGGCCTTTGTGACATCTGTTCAAGGGTGGGCTACTCAGCCGTCTTTACTAGAGCTAGAGAATCTGCTTGCATCGCAGGAGAGCTTGGCAAGGCAGATGGCTGGAGTGAATCTGAATCAGGAAGGCAGCGAAGCTCTCTTCTCAGGCAAGAAGAAAGGATGGGAAGGGAAGAAGAAGAAGAAGGTGCAGGCTGCTGGTGAGAAGGAGACTTCAACTTCATATCAGCCGGAGAGGAGCAATGCTCCTAAGGACTGGAAGAAGAATTTGAAGTGCTACTGGTGTCATCAGCGAGGGCACTTCAAGCGGGACTGCAAGGTCAAACTGCAGCTTGGGCATGCTGCGGGAAGGGAGGAAACTTGCTCGAGAAGTGAAGAAGCAGAATGGGGCAGAGCTTTTATGACGGGCACTTGTGTCTGGGCCTTGTCTACTGAGGACTTCAACAACGAGTGGATCATGGACTCCGGGTGTGGTCATCACCTCACCGGAGACAAATCGAAGTTCACCTCCATGTAGGCTTACTCATGTAATGAAGCTATTATCACTGCTGATAATACTGTTTATGCAGTAGAGAAAGAGGGGGTCGTATCTTTGGGTAGTGATCAAGGGCCACTCACGTTAAGGAGTGTGTATCACGTGCCGGGCATGAAGAAAAGCCTCTTCTCGGTGACCAATGCGGTGGACGCTGGTTATCACGTTCTGTTTGGGCCAACAGACGTGAGGTTCCTTCGCAATGTATCAGCGGTAAAGGCTGATGTTGCTCATGTAGGGAGGAGGGTGAAGAACTTGTTTGTTCTTACCACCAATTCTTATCTTGATCGTATGAGGGCCAATGATAGCGCTGCTATCTGGCATGAGAGGCTGGGGCATGTTGGCATGGACAAGCTGAAGGCGATGGCGAGTAGAAGTCTGGTGAAGGGGTTGTCGATGTTGTCCTCCTTTGGTGATGGGCATGTTTGCGCGGGCTGTCAATATGGTAAGGCACATCACCTTCCGTTTGATAAATCACAAACAAGGAGCAAGAAACCATTGGAGTGCATTCATGGCGACTTGATGGGACCGACGGTTACTGGCAGCCTTGGTGGAAGCAGATACATGCTTGTCTTGGTTGATGACTACTTATGGTATACTTGGGTGTACTTCTTAAAGGAGAAGTCGTAAGCCTTCCATTTGTTTGTGGAGTTTAAGGAGTTGGTAGAAGGCCGGCTTGGCTTGCGGATCAAGAAGCTTAGAACGGATAATATAAGACGCCCCCCCCTCCCCCTTACCAAGGAGGGCTACCGGATCTTATGCCCAGAACCGCCGTCTTATGGTGGCACTAACTCCCGGGTTAGTCGACACCGCAATACGCCGATTCTGCCGGCTAGTACGATCATTTAACCTGTAAGCCAATATGAGAAGAAGGAAGTAAAATTGTATAGAAAACCATCAGTCCACAAGCCACATAGTACAATCATGTAAAAGAAATGAATAGTACATCACAATAGTCCACAATAGAGTACAAATGAAAGAGTAAAAAGGGCTTATGCCCAGTACATCAAATCTCTCTCTCACAAAATCATAAATGCGGAAGCAATGCTAGAACATCAGATCTCGTCCCACCTGAGGACGCACAGTAGTGGTAGTAGCCTGCTGAAGCGGTATCTGCTCCTCATGTCCTGCCTCCTCGACGTGCTGGTGCTCCATCTCCACGGGCTCCTAAAAATAGTTGGTCACCGACCATTAGTCAAAAAGACTAAGTCGTTTCCTCCGCGCCTCGCCCCGCAGCTCCTAGGCACCGAGCGGGAGGACGAAGCGGAGGACAACAAAAGGGTAGCAAGGTGGAAGCAGGTGACAATATCTAACTAGTGTTGTAATAAGTAATGTAATCATACTCTAGCAATTCTAAGTACGGTACAAGTAATAAGTAAGAGCAGTGCAGTAAAGGAAAGTAAAGAAACAGTAGTACGAACAAGTAAATAAGCTAAGCTACCACTATGCTATCATCACAAATGTACCCTAACTTATATAAATGCCCATACAAATATATAAGTTAGGATTTCCAGGAAATTTAACTTATCATATAAAAGAGCCCATACTAATTTATATGATAAGGATCTATGAAGCGTATGACCTAATATGAATGAATGATATGATGCAATTTTATGCGTAGGCAAGTGCAACTCACACACAACGACTCTGTGATCACAGACCTTTAGTTCCCACTTTTTGAGAGCTAGCATCACTCTCGGGTACCACCGCTGTGGCTACGGCAGCAGCGGAGCGGGCGTCTCCGCTTCTAGACCGGTATGCACACTACCAAGCCTTAAACCCCTCTCATACGCCTCTGTACACGTCCAAGGTGCACTCTAGAGTCTCGCATACGTACTTTGCTGACAAACCCGTCAGTCTTGTTGGGTCGGATGTGTGTTATCGGGGATCGTCCTCCAGACCGCAGTGTAAAACAACCCACTGGCCCCTCTAACTCTCACAACCGTCTAGTGCACCGTACTGCCATCGGTGTGAGGAACGGCCAGTACCGCATGCCCCGCCACGATATTTATGCACATGCAAATAATTCGTTCCGAGCCTCCCGCTCGAAGGACCAAACCCGTCCTGAATCCCTCAAATCCAAACACGGGTGAGAACGCACATTAGTTCCTTTATATCAACTCCCTCAAACCCCAAAATGGGTGAGATCCCACATTAGTGCCTTTATACCAACTCCCTCCAACCCTAAACGGGTGAGCATATATCATGAATCTCTCCAACCCTATACGGGCGAGAAGGTACAACAATGTCCTAACCTATTAAACTACTCTTGTCTACGGTTTATTATACTTAGAGATTTAAGGTTAATCCCAGGACTGCCCCCGGTATTCCCTATGAAGGGCTCTCAAGGGGCACTAGGAACTGTGTTGGGATTACGCCCAGCGTTCCCTTTCGCAAGGATATTTATTTTAGTTGATGGCTACCCATGTATCTCCCCAGCTCTCCTTATTGCTTTAGTACAACCCTAGTGACTTAAGGTGTTACCGGGAAGCCGACGGTCTTCCGCCGACCCCCACTCCAGTTGCTAACTAAGACTTGTACTTTTGATCCCTCACTAAGACAACTCTACCCACCAGGGTTACTCATGTTGAACTCTCTTACTTCTGCCGATAATCAATCCTCTGGTAACCCCTAAGGCAAGACCTATTTGTGTTATATGCAGACCATGTCCTATGGTTACCCTAAAATGTGATCTTCCAATCCTTAAGGCATCTTGCCTCTAAATATTTATCCTAGGGTGGTATAGACTAGGGGAACTATCCTTTAAATTCTCATAATTTTTCTCGGTCAATTAGTCCTTTAATTAAATCTTTTAATTTAAACACTAGGTCATTTTACACATGAAGTAGTATGATTAAGTATCCACTGACCTAGGAAATTTTTCCTGAGATGTATATTGATAAAATATTGCTGCCTACAGAGTTTCATAATTTTCCTTAAATTATTTATTCCCATTTCCTATTTAATATCAATTCTACACAAATTCCATTTTCCAAATGAAGCATAGGCATTATGTACTCAACAATTCCAGGAAATTTACAGAACTTTTAGGACACTAATTTATGACTATTGGCAAAGTATCATCAACATTTATTGTGAAATGGCCTATAAGAATGCCATTATAACATATTTACCAAAATGCCATTGTATTAATTTAACATACAACAATGCATCCATTATTTCTGAGAAATTCATACAAAACTAATAATACCATTTTAGAGCAGTAGAATAAATTCCAAATTTTTCAGAGGTATATATCCACTATTTCAAGAATTAATAAAATAATGGTAAAATGGGCAATTTAAGATATCTACTCCAAACGTTCTTCAAAACAGGGGAATCATATTTTTCCTAAGTCAAATGTGATATTATCTATGCCTTGGCAAAATTGTAGGATTTGTACTTGAGGAAAACCTATTTTCCAATTTTATTTCCCAAAATAACTATATATAAAATAAATTCCAATAAATGGAATTTTGAGTCCAAAATTCCATGATTAATTTGAGGGGTGAAGTTTACCCTAATGAACCACTGAAAATAATTCCAAGACCTTTGCATGTCACCATTGGGCTAAATACACCATATTTGCATTTTTGCTAATTGCACACCAAGGCATAACATAAGCTAACACATGCAAGTGGATCCTCCAACATGCAGTGAACCCAAGGTGCTGAAAATTTTATCATGCACCAAGGATGTCCCCACTGACCTACCACCAAAATTTGGGACCATGGGGAGGTGTAGAACTCCTTATATTTCATTTATTTGTATTTTGATATTTTGGCAAAAACTATAGGAAACTCTTCTCTAAAAATTCCTAAATTTTGGCAGGAGCTAAGTATGCCCTAATCATGAATTTGCCCAAAACTTGGGGCCATGGTGATTAATAGTTTGACCTGGGCATCCAATTTAATTTCTTCCCTACTCTAGGACCAGTCCTAGGAGAAATGTCCTACAGGACTGTACACTACACCAAATTCCTTGTTTAGGGTGGCAAATTAAAGATACGACCCTTGGATACATTTTTCATTAAGAGACTAAGTTCTAGAAATGCCTCTAAGAGGCCTAAAGTTAACATGAAAGGTGGCTGAAAAAGTGTGACAGATATTTCACTATTCATCAAATATTAAATTAAAACATTTAATCTATTGCACGAATCTTAAAGCTAAACTGACGGAATCGGTTCATCGTCCCCGATGGTTTTACGGCCATGATTGCTTCTTACTGGACGATGTTGGCTGGCATTTTCCGGCCAGCTGAGCCACCACCACCGCCGGCGGATATCGCCACCACCTTCGTTAAGGTGGGGGCTAGCGTTTCCCGGCGGTGGGGCCACCGGAGTTGGCTCCTCCGGCGAACCCGAGCAAGAAGAATAAAGCTCGGTTTTCTCCATTTCCTCTCATGGCATCGGGCTCGATTGAGCATGATATCTCCCTAGATTGATCTAGAAACCTAGTACGGGAAGAGGCGAGGTGAAACGCACCTGAATTGAGGCTTGGCTGCGGGTCAGGCGGCGGTTTGCCGTGGTGGTGGTGCTCCGGCGAGCTCCACCCCGAAAACTCAATTCTCCACCATTCTCCATGATTAAGCAGTCGAATTCCACTCCCTTCTGTCTCCTGAAGCTGTTGGTGAGGTCTATTTGGACTGAGGTGGGGTATATATGGAGTTAACTCCAAAGTTAGCTCGGTTTTGAGCTTTGGAGGCTTCACCCAGCTGCCAAGTGGCTCACATCCCTGGTTTTCTGCTGGAAATGAAGAGGGGAGGTCGGCCACCTGGTTTTGGGCAGCTAAAACCATCTGATGGGGTGGCCATGTGGCCACCATTTCCTTCATTTCCCTTTCTCTCTCCTCTTTTCCTAAAAATCCCAATTTTACCCCCTTGCATGTATTCTTTCTCCTGATTTAGAGGGGTAGGACTGGTCTTGTTCACTTGGGCTGACTATGGGCCAATTTTGGTGGGCTTGGTCCAAGGGGAAATGGCTTGGCCTTCATTTCACTCCTTTAGGTCAATTTGTTGACTTTTTGACTTGGGGAGTTGACTTGGTCAACCATGGTGGGTGGACTGACCCTACTTGGTGGAAATGGGTCTAGTGGCACCACCCAACTTGGTTTGGGTCAAGGGGGTGCCCCACTTAGGTTAATTAGGCCTATGAGTGTGAGTTTGACCAAATTAAGCACAAGGTTGACTTTGGTCAATTGGGGTCAAAATGTTGACCCAGTGACATACCCTAGGTCCACTTAGATTGTCTTTAGGGTTAGGGCAATGTGGTGGGGTCATGGTGTGGCTAGGGTCCCCACTTAGGCTAGTTTGACCTAGTTTGACTATGGTCTTATAGTGGGCCCCACATGGCTACCACCCACTACCTAGGGTCAAACCTAGTTGATCTCTTTAAATCTCACCCCATTCCTAACCCAATCTAAGTTGACGGTTCTAGAAGTAACATGGAATGTTACAAATTCCAATAAACAAGAAAATAATTTCGTCCCCGAAATTTAAGTTCGGGTCTACGGGGTTCTATTTGCAAGAATTATCATGAAATTTTAAAAACATAACTTAAGAGTACCTGATGCGAATAGCTCCGGGTGTTGCTCCAGCATCAGATCCCTCGGCTCCCAAGTGTGCTCTTCCCGTCCATGGTTGGACCACAGCACCTTCACAAGAGGGATCTTCTTCTTCCGCAACACTTGGATGGTTGTATCGTCAATCCAGATCGGCTCCAATCTCACTGATCTGTCAGGCTCTACTGGTCTGGCTGTAGTAGTAATGTGCTGCTCCGGCCGAAGGAGAGCTCTTCACAAGGAAGAGACATGGAAGACGTCATGTAATGCACCCAACTCCGGTGGCAGCTGTAGTCGGTAAGCCAAGGGGCCGATCCGCTCCAGGATCAGGTATGGCCTCATGTATCGTGGACTGAGCTTCTTGTGCCTCCGCACCCGAGAGACACCGTGTACTGGACGTATCTTCAAGAATACCCTGTCTCCAACCTGGAACTCCACCTTCCGGTGCCGAGCATCATAATACTTTGCCTGCCTGCTCTGGGCCTCAAGTAGCCGATCCCTGATCAATTGAATCTGAGCCTCAGTATCCTCTACATAATCAGATCCAAGAGCCCTGGTATCCACATCCTGAACCCATGATAGCGGTGTCCTGCATCTCCTCCCATAAAGCGCCTCGTATGGAGCCATCCTGATGCTAGCCTGGTGGCTGTTATTATACGAGAACTCGATCAATGGCAGCAGCCTCTCCCAAGGCTTCCCCGTATCCAATATGCATAGTCTGAGCAGGTCCTCCATGGTCCGGATGGTCCGCTCGGTCTGTCCGTCGGTCTGCAGATGGAAGGCGGTACTAAAAGTAAGCCGAGATCCCAAGTAAGCATGCACGGCCCTCCACTCGCTCGAAGTGAACCGACCATCACGGTCCGAAACAATCGTCCTGGGGACGCCATGATATCTGATGTACTGCTCCACAAATAATCTCACCAGAACTGCAACTGGGGCATCCTTCCGAACTACAATAAACCGCGCTACCTTGGTCAATCTATCCACTATAACCCATATAGAATCATGCCCAGAGTGGGAGCGAGGCAATCCGTGTACAAAGTCCATAGCAATGTTCTCGAACTTCCACTCTGGAACTGGCAGTGGCTGTAGTAAACCTCCCGGGCTCTTGCATTCTGTCTTCACACGCTGGCAGGTCTCGCAATGGGTCACAAAATCCGTGATCTCCCTTTTCATCCCGGGCCAATACATAGACCTCCGCAAATCTGCCCACATCTTGGTGATGCCGGGGTGCACTGAATATCTCGAGCAATGTGCCTCTCGGAGTATGTCATCCCGGATACTGCCCCCTGCTGGTATATAGATGCGCCCCCGGAACCGAAGAAGATCATCATGTAGCATGTAGTCCTCGACCTTGCCCCTCTCTAAGGCACTGAAAATCGGCTATAACGCAGCATCCAGCCTCTGATGTGCTCGGATGCGCTCCTGTATATCATCGCCGCTGATCACTGAGCTCAAATACTCTCTATATACAACTGGCTCGGTCTCGGACACCATGGTAATGTGCATGTCCTCCATCATCTGTAGCAGCTCTATAGACATCAATCGGGGCTCCGGTCCAGAAGTGCCGGCCCTCCTGCTCAAGGCATCCGCAACCGTGTTCGCTTTTCCCGGGTGATAGTGGATCTTGTAATCATAATCACAGAGGAACTCCAGCCACCTCCTCTGTCTCAGGTTTAGGTCCTTCTGCGTATCGATATACTTTAGATTCTTGTGATCTGAAAAGATGTCACAATGAATCCCATATAAGTAATGCCTCCATATCTTCAGGGCGAAAACCACAGCCCCGAGCTCTAGGTCATGTACTGGATAGTTATGCTCATGCTTCTTCAACTGTCTCGAAGCATAAGCAATAATGTGTCCATGCTGCATCAGGACTGCACCCATCCCCTGATAAGAGGCGTCCGTGTAGATCTGGAATCCTTCGCTCCCGGATGGAAGCGCAACAATGGGGGATGAGATGAGTCGGTCCTTCAGCTCCTGAAAAGCCGTCTCACACCGCTCTGACCAAACAAAATCTGTGTCCTTCTTCGTCAAGGACGTGAGGGGGAGTGCTATCCTCGAGAATCCCTCCACGAACTTGCGGTAATACCCTGCTAGTCCCAAGAAACTGCGGATGTCAGATGCGGTCTTCGGCCGTGGCCAATCCCTCACTGTCTCTATCTTGGCCGGGTCCACTGCTAACCCAGCCCCACTAATCGTGTGCCCCAGGAATGCTACCTCCTGCAACCAGAACTGGCACTTTGAAAATTTTGCGTACATCTAGGTCTCCCTCAGCCTCTGCAAGACCTGTGCCAAGTGCTCCGTATGCTCCTCCTGAGTCCGAGAATATATAAGGATGTCGTCGATGAATACAATCACAAAGCGGTCTAAGAAAGGCTCGAAAACACGGTTCATTAGACTCATGAATGCAGCAGGAGCATTCGTGAGCCCAAAAGGCATCACTGTGAATTCGTATAATCCATAGCGTGAACTGAATGCCGTCTTCGGTATGTCCTCTTATCTGATACGGAGCTGATAGTAGCCGGATCGCAAATCTAACTTGGAGAACAAGAAGGCTCCCTGTAGCTGGTCAAATAACTCATCTATCCGAGGCAGAGGATAGGTGTTGCGGACTGTCAACCGGTTCAGCTCCCGGTAATCTATACATAATCGCAGTGATCCGTCCTTCTTCTTCACAAAGAGAACTGGCGCTCCCCATGGCGATGAACTAGGCCGCACAAATCCTGACTTGACTAGCTCCTGTAGTTGAGTCCTGAACTCTGCTAACTCCCTGGGAGCCATCCTGTAGGGTGCCCGGGACACCGGCCTCGCTCCCGGTACTAGCTGAATCCTGAAATCTAAGTCTCTAGCAGGTGGTAGCCCGGGCAATTTCTCCGGGAATACGTCGGAGAAATCCCGGACCACCGGAATATCTGAGATAGTCGCCCCTGTTCCCACCATCTCGAAGCAGACAAGATAAACTTCTTCACCCTGCTCATGGGCCTTCACAGCCTGTACAGAAGATAACAGTAGGTGGCAAATAGGCTGGATACCTTCAACGATAACATGAGAGTCTCCATGTCTTAGCGTGATCCTCCTGGACGGACAATCTATCTGGGCATGGTTCCGATGCAACCAGGCCATGCCCAAGATCAAGTCAAAGTCCTGCAGCTTCAGAATAGTTGCTGGCGCCTCAAATGCCTTGCCGCCAATCTCGGCCTCCATATCACAATGTGCAGTGGTCCGCAGCTCCGACCCATCGGGTAGACGCACCCTCATCTCTAGTCCAGGAAACCTCTCCACGCCTTCGAGTCCGTCGATGAAGGTCTCGGATACGAACGAGTGTGAAGCACCCGTGTCGAAGAGAGTATGAGCGGGCTTGCCGCTGATCATAACTATGCCTGAGGTTTGTTTTTGTGAAAGTTAATTGTTATCCTATAGTTCCAGGTACTATATATATAATTGAAAACTCAAGGAAATCAATAATTAACTTCAAGTACCTGTGATAACCTCCTCAGGATTCCTCGGCTCTGTGAGGTCCAAGGCGTATATCTGCTCCTGCTCGCGTCTCCTGCCGTGATATCCCCGACCTCGGCCTCATCCTCGGCCTCATCCTCGGCCCTGCTGTACTGGGGCCACTGGAGGTGGAGGAGGAGGAGGGGGATGGAATCGGTGCGGGCACTCCGACCTGATATGCCCGGGCTGGTGGCATCCGTAACAAACCACTTGTCGGTGGCCTCGGTCATCCTGTCTCCTCGGATCATGCATCTGTATAGGTGGGGGAGCCAATGCTGGAGGAGGCCCCTGCTCCTGCCTGAAGTTGGGACGACGACGTCCCCCACCCTTCCTGTATCTGATGGTCCTGCCTCTCTGAGAGCCCCTACTGCTCTCACATGATGTCGACCCATCAAATGGTCTCTTCCCTCCGGCTCGCACCATCAGCTGGTCAGCCTCCAGCTTCTTCGCCATCTCGATGATCTGCCTAGATGTGCCATGAGAAATGAATAGCAAGGCCTGCCTCAAGTCGTCTCTGAGGCCCC
This sequence comes from Platanthera guangdongensis, assembly GCA_039583875.1. Lineage (NCBI taxonomy): Eukaryota > Viridiplantae > Streptophyta > Magnoliopsida > Asparagales > Orchidaceae > Platanthera > Platanthera guangdongensis. The sequence goes on along the minus strand of CM077163.1, from coordinate 143,882,894 downwards.
GGTAGAACCTCTTCGCATACCTCCTATCGTCGGTGTCCTGAATCCCCGCGAACCTGGCCAAGTGGGAGAACTCTCTCTGGTACTCTATCACTGATCTAGTCCCCTGCTTGAGGTTCAAAAACCTCTCCTCCAAAGCATCTCTGTCCGTAGCAGAGACGAAGTGCTCCAGAAACACATCGCCAAACTCCTCCCAAGATATCTCTGACAGCTCAAAGTCCGCATAAGTAGACTCCCGGACTGATTTCCACCATCTCTTTGCATGAGCCTCCAGCACAGAGGTGGCTAGAGGTACTGTCTGGCCGACTGGGCAGCTGATGCCCGCTAAGATCTCGTGTATGGCCTCCAGCCATTCTTCCGTCTTCACCGCATCCTCTGTCCCACGGTATATCGGTGGGGACAGGCTCTTGAATGCACTCAGCCAGCTCGACCCCAGATTTGGCTGTGGTGCCGGGACTTGCTGGGCTCTGAAGGCATCCAGAATCGCCGTCAGGGTCTGCCCCATCTCCGTATGTAGGAATGGAGTGGCAGCTGGAGGGGGAGGAGCCACATTTTGTGGCGCTGCGACCTGTGGAGGTTGCATAAAGGTAAGGTTAAAGCAAAATTGGCCTAACACATTGTACTTTGTGGACCATTTATGTGACTTTACACATGGGCACACCACTGCTTCCGCTGCATAGTTTGTCCGCAAACTAATGCTCGGGCGGGGGTGGTCCCATGTTGTGGACTTCTTTCTCATATGATCGTTGTTCAAATGATACCAGTTTATAAGACCCCCCTCCCCCTTACCAAGGAGGGCTACTGGATCTTATGCCCAGAACCGACGTCTTACGGTGGCACTAACTCACGGGTTAGTCGACACCGCAATACGCCGATTCTGCCGGCTAGTACGATCATTTAACCTGTAGGCCAATATGAGAAGAAGGAAGTAAAACTGTATATAAAACCATCAGTCCACAAGCCACATAGTACAATCATGTAAAAGAAATGAATAGTACATCACAATAGTCCACAATAGAGTACAAATGAAAGAGTAAAAAGGGCTTATGCCCAGTACATCAAATCTCTCTCACACAAAATCATAAATGCGGAAGCTATGCTAGAACATCAGATCTCGTCCCACCTGAGGACGCACAGTAGTGGTAGTAGCCTGCTGAAGCGGTATCTGCTCCTCATGTCCTGCCTCCTCGACGTGCTGGTGCTCCATCTCCACGGGCTCCTAAAAATAGTTGGTCACCGACCATTAGTCAAAAAGACTAAGTCGTTTCCTCCGCGCCTCGCCCCGCAGCTCCTAGGCACCGAGCGGGAGGATGAAGTGGAGGACAACAAAAGGGTAGCAAGGTGGAAGCAGGTGACAATATCTAACTAGAGTTGTAATAAGTAATGTAATCCTACTCTAGCAATTCTAAGTACGGTACAAGTAATAAGTAAGAGCAGTGCAGTAAAGGAAAGTAAAGAAACAGTAGTACGAACAAGTAAATAAGCTAAGCTACCACTATGCTATCATTACAAACGTACCCTAACTTATATAAATGCCCATACAAATATATAAGTTAGGATTTCCAGGAAATTTAACTTATCATATAAAAGAGCCCATACTAATTTATATGATAAGGATCTATGAAGCGTATGACCTAATATGAATGAATGATATGATGCAATTTTATGCGCAGGCAAGTGCAACTCACACACAACGACTCTGTGATCACGGACCTTTAGTTCCCACTTTTTGAGAGCTAGCATCACTCTCGGGTACCACCGCTGTGGCTACGGCAGCAGCGGAGCGGGCGTCTCCGCTTCTAGACTGGTATGCACACTACCAAGCCTTAGACCCCTCTCATACGCCTCTGTACACGTCCAAGGTGCACTCTAGAGTCTCGCGTACGTACTTTGCTGACAAACCCGTCAGTCTTGTTGGATCGGATGTGTGTTATCGGGGATCGTCCTCCAGACCGCAGTGTAAAACAACCCACTGGCCCCTCTAACTCTCACAATCGCCTGGTGCACCGTACTGCCATCGGTGTGACGAACGGCCAGTACCGCATGCCCCGCCACGATATTTATGCACATGCAAATAATTCGTTCCGAGCCTCCCGCTCGAAGGACCAAACCCGTCCTGAATCCCTCAAACCCAAACCCGGGTGAGAACGCACATTAGTTCCTTTATATCAACTCCCTCAAACCCCAAAATGGGTGAGATCGCACATTAGTGCCTTTATACCAACTCCCTCCAACCCTAAACGGGTGAGCATATATCATGAATCTCTCCAACCCTACACGGGCGAGAAGGTACAACAATGTCCTAACCTATTAAACTACTCTTGTCTACGGTTTATTATACTTAGAGATTTAAGGTTAATCCCAGGACTGCCCCCGGTATTCCCTGTGAAGGGCTCTCAAGGGGCACTAGGAACTGTGTTGGGATTACACCCAGCGTTCTCTTTCGCAAGGATATTTATTTTAGTTGATGGATACCCATGTATCTCCCAGCTCTCCTTATTGCTTTAGTACAACCCTAGTGACTTAAGGTGTTACCGGGAAGCCGACGGTCTTCCGCCGACCCCCACTCCAGTTGCTAACTAAGACTTGCACTTTTGATCCCTCACTAAGAAAACTCTACCCACCAGGGTTACTCATGTTGAACTCTCTTACTTCTGTCGATAATCAATCCTCTGGTAACCCCTAAGGCAAGACCTATTTGTGTTATATGCAGACCATGTCCAATGGTTACCCTAAAATGTGATCTTCCAATCCTTAAGGCATCTTGCCTCTAAATATTTATCCTAGGGTGGTATAGACTAGGGGAACTACCCTATAAATTCTCATAATTTTTCTCGGCCAATTAGTCCTTTAATTAAATCTTTTAATTTAAACACTAGGTCATTTTACACATGAAGTAGTATGATTAAGTATCCACTGACCTAGGACATTTTTCCTGAGATGTATATTGATAAAATATTGATGCCTACAGAGTTTCATAATTTTCCTTAAATTATTTATTCTCATTTCCTATTTAATATCAATTCTACACAAATTCCATTTTCCAAATGAAGCATAGGCATTATGTAGTCAAACATTCCAGGAAAATTACAGAACTTTTACGACACTAATTTATGACTATTGGCAAAGTATCATCAACATTTATTGTGAAATGGCCTATAAGAATTCCATTATAACATATTTACCAAAATGCCATTGTATTAATTTAACATACAACAATGCATCCATTAATTCTGAGAAATTCATACAAAACTAATAATACCATTTTAGAGCAGTAGAATAAATTCCAAATTTTTCAGAGGTATATATCCACTATTTCAAGAATTAATAAAATAAGGGTAAAATGGGCAATTTAAGATATCTACTCCAAACGTTCTTCAAAACAGGGTAATCATATTTTTGCTAAGTCAAATGTGACATTATCTATGCCTTGGCAAAATTGTAGGATTTGTACTTGAGGAAAACCTATTTTCCAATTTTATTTCCCAAAATAACTATATTTAAAATAAATTCCAATAAATGGAATTTTGAGTCCAAAATTCCATGATTAATTTGAGGGGTGAAGTTTACCCTAATGAACCACTGAAAATAATTCCAAGACCTTTGCATGTCACCATTGGGCTAAATACACCATAATTGCATTTTTGCTAATTGCACACCAAGGCATAACATAAGCTAACACATGCAAGTGGATCCTCCAACATGTAGTGAACCCAAGATGCTGAAAATTTTATCATGCACCAAGGATGTCCCCACTGACCTACCACCAAAATTTGGGACCATGGAGAGGTGTAGAACTCCGTATATTTCATTTATTTGTATTTTGATATTTTGGCAAAAACTATAGGAACATCTTCTCTAAAAATTCCTAAATTTTGGCAGGAGCTAAGTATGCCCAAAAATTGGGGCCATGGTGATTAATAGTTTGACCTGGGCATCCAATTTAATTTCTGCCCTACTCTAGGACCAGTCCTAGGAGTAATGTCCTACAGGACTGTACACTACACCAAATTACTTTTTTAGGGTGGCAAATTAAATATAAGACCCTTGGCTACATTTTACATTAAGAGACTAAGTTCTGGAAATTCCTCTAAGAGGCCTAAATTTAACATGCAAGGTGGCTGAAAAAGTGTGACAGATATTTCACTATTCATCAAATATTAAATTAAAACATTTAATCTATTGTACGAATCTTAAAGCTAAACCGACGGAATCGATTCATCGTCCCCGATGGTTTGACGGCCACGATTGCTTCTTACTGGATGATGTTGGCTGGCATTTTCCGGCCAGCTGAGCCACCACCACCGCCGGCGGATATCGCCACCACCTTCGTTAAGGTGGGGCTAGCGTTTCCCGGCGGTGGGGCCGCCGGAGTTGGCTCCTCCGGCGAACCCGAGCAAGAAGAATAAAGCTCGGTTTTCTCCATTTCCTCTCATGGCATCAGGCTCGATTGAGCCCGATATCTCCCTAGATTGATCTAGAAACCTAGTACGGGAAGAGGCGAGGTGAAACACACCTGAATTGAGGCTTGGCTGCGGGTCAGGCGGCGGTTTGCCGTGGTGGTGGTGCGCCGGCGAGCTCCACCCCGAAAACTCAATTCTCCACCATTCTCCATGATTAAGCAGTCGAATTCCACTCCCTTCTGTCTCCTGAAGCTGTTGGTGAGGTCTATTTGGACTGAGGTGGGGTATATGTGGAGTTAACTCCAAAGTTAGCTCGGTTTTGAGCTTTGGAGGCTTCACCCAGCTGCCAAGTGGCTCACATCCCTGGTTTTCTGCTGGAAATGAAGAGGGGAGGTCGGCCACCTGGTTTTGGGCAGCTAAAACCATCTGATGGGGTGGCCATGTGGCCACCATTTCCTTCATTTCACTTTCTCTCTCCTCTTTTCCTAAAAATCCCAATTTTACCCCCTTGCATGTATTCTCTCTCCTGATTTAGAGGGGTAGGACTGGTCTTGTTCACTTGGGCTGACTATGGGCCAATTTTGGTGGGCTTGGTCCAAGGGGAAATGGCTTGGCCTTCATTTCACTCCTTTAGGTCAATTTGTTGACTTTTTGACTTGGGGAGTTGACTTGGTCAACCATGGTGGGTGGACTGACCCTACTTGGTGGAAATGGGTCTAGTGGCACCACCCAACTTGGTTTGGGTCAAGGGGGTGCCCCACTTAGGTTAATTAGGCCTATGAGTGTGGGTTTGACCAAATTAAGCCCAAGGTTGACTTTGGTCAATTGGGGTCAAAATGTTGACCCAGTGACATACCCTAGGTCCACTTAGATTGTCTTTAGGGTTAGGGCAATGTGGTGGGGTCATGGTGTGGCTAGGATCCCCACTTAGGCTAGTTTGACCTAGTTTGACTATGGTCTTATAGTGGGCCCCACATGGCTACCACCCACTACCTAGGTTCAAACCTAGTTGATCTCTTTAAATCTCACCCCATTCCTAACCCAATCTAAGTTGAGGGGTCCAGAAGTAACATGGGATGTTACAGATAATGGGGGTGAGTTTGTCTCCTCCGAGTTTTCTAACTTTTGTAGGAAGCACGGGATCCAACAGGAGCTTACTTGTGCTCACACTCCACAACAAAATGGGGTAGCGGAGCGGAAGATCCGTCATCTGACGGAGACCTACAAATGCTGGCTTCATGCAAAAGATATCCCAAGGTCCTTTTGGGCAGAGGGGATGTCTTGTGCTGCTTATGTCATCAACCGGATGCCACTCAGCCCTATCAGCATGAAGACTCCTCTTGAGCTGTTGCTGAAGGAGAAGCCGAGTGTTGGACACCTTCAGGTGTTCGGTTCAACTTGCTACGTGCACATCCCGGATGCTTCACGGACTAAGCTGGATGCGAATGCAAGGAAGCTTGTCTTTGTTGGCTACGATGAGCGGAAGAAGGGATGGAAATGCATGGACCCTGTGACGAAGAAGTTCGTGGTATCAAGAGACGTTGTCTTTGATGAGTTGACGTCATATGGAGGTGGCTCGATTGAGCTAACCGGAAGTAGCAAGGTTGATTAAGCACCGGTGGCGGCTGCTGAAGGCTTGGAAGAGGAGCTTGTTGTTTCACCAGCAGCTCTTGTTACTTCTAACTCTGAGGCTGAGCCTTCTAGCTCAGGAAGCGGGGGGAGCACTGCTCAATGCTTGCCCCAAGTAGGAGTTGAGCCCGAAGAAGCAACAGAAGCAGTGAGCAAGGAGCCGACCCTTCGGAGATCGAAGAGGGTGGTTAAGCCACCGGCCCGGTACTGTGATGGGAATGCAGTGTGTTTTGTCTCCTGCTTCTTTGCAGGTCCTCTGGATGAGCGAGAGCCTGCAAGCTTCAACGAGGCCACTCGAGTGAAGGAGTGGGAAGATGCCATGAAAGAAGAGATTGATGCTCTGAAGAAGAATGAAACCTGGCACCTTGTGCCCAAGGTTGATGGCATTACTCCGGTTACTTGCAAGTGGGTGTATAAGTTGAAAAAGAAGGCTGATGGGATCATTGATAGGTTCAAGGATCACCTGGTCGCTAGAGGATTCTCACAGCAGTATGGAGAAGACTATGAGGAGACATTCAGTCCAGTTGCGAAGATGACTTCAGTAAGAGTGGTGATCACCTTGGCTGCTAGCAAGGGATGGAGGTTGTGGCAACTCGATGTGAAGAATGCCTTTCTTTACGGAGAGATTGACAAGGACATCTTCATGGATTAGTCGCTTGGTTTTGTCTCTGAAAAGCATCCGGACTATGTCTGTAAAATACGAAAGGCTCTCTATGGGTTGAAGCAAGCTCCTAGAGCGTGGTATGGGAAGATTGCAGAGTACTTGCAATTCTGTGGATACCTTGCTTCCAACTTGAATTCAAGCTTGTTCGTCAAGAAGAAGGGGGAGCTATAAGTCTTTGTCCTGCTGTATGTGGATGACATGATCATTACAGGGAATTCGGAGGGGGAAGTAGCAAGGCTCAGGGCAGAACTTGCTATACGCTTCGAGATGAAAGACTTGGGAGAGTTGCATCACTTTCTCGATCTTGAAGTGGAGAGGAAGGAGTGCAGGGTTCTCATTTGCCAGAAAGGGTATGCTGATCGCATTGTGAAGAGGTTCGGCATGGGCGAAGGGAAGAAGTGCTCTACTCCACTGGAACCTGGGCTGAAGTTTCGACGAGATGAGGGAAGGGTTCTTCATGATCCCTTGGTGTTCAGGGCTCTTGTTGGGAGTTTGATTTACCTGACGATTACAAGGTCGGACATTGCTTATGCTGTTGGCCGAGTAAGTCGGTATATGGTTGAACCAAGGCAATATCATCTAGTGGCGGCGAAGGGTATTCTAAAGTATGTCAAGGTGACTTCTAAAATGGGACTCCTCTATGGAAGGGACTCAGAGTTTGCGTTGCTTGGGAACACGGATGCTGACTATGGCGGTGATTCGGATGATCGAAGGTCTACTTCAGGTTATGTGTTCACTTGCGGTTCAGCTAGCATCTCGTGGTGTAGCAAGAAGCAGGACTCGATGTCGGTTTCAACCACAGAGGCGGAGTATAAGGCTTCGGCCTTGGCTGCTCGGGAAGCCGTTTAGTTGAGGAGGCTTATAGAGGATGTTCATGAAGAAGTGCAAGGGCCTACTTTACTCCGGGGTGACAATGAGAGTGCTCTCAAACTGGTTAACAATCCAGTGTGTCACGCCAGGACCAAGCATATAGAGATTGATCACCATTTCATCAGGGAGAAGGTGTTGGAAGAATCTCTGCTGGTCGGACAAGTTCGGAGTGAAGATAATCTTGTTGAGATCTTCACGAAGCCACTGTCGAAGGCGCCCTTTGAAAGCTTGCGCAGCTTGTTGGGCTTGGTCACCACTTCCCACTTCAAGGGGTAGTGTTGAAATTTGTGAAGTGGAAGTGGTTGACGGGACAAGCCGGGCGGCCTCGGCGGATAGCTTTGGCGGACTGGGTGGACTGGGCGGACTGTTGTGTGCGGCCTGGTGGAAAGTCTAGTGGAAGCCAGCTGTTCTTCTGAGCGGGTTGCACGGGTGAAGTCCGCGGACTATGCGGTCTGGTATCTACGGATAAGGCATTGGGTGATTGGTTTTAGCCAAGGAGCGGCCTGAGCGGATAGAGGCTTGCGGACTAGTGCTTTGCTCAGTAGCCGCGGTGCAAGCTTGTGCTGATAGGCGGTTTTGCTCATGTCCGCAGGAAGCTTGCGGACTAGGCTTAGAGCTTGGCTGAGGCCTTGTCGAGCTCTGGTGGTACAGTAGGTGCTTTGCTGTGGAGGTCGTTGCCGGACTGGTTTTGGAGTCCGGGAGATGGTTGCTGCGTTGGGTAGAAGTGCGAGGAGCTTGCGGACTGCTGGCGGTCTGTGCTTCGGTGTTTGGCGGACGGGTGTTTGAGTCCACCATGCTCGCATTGGTCTTTGATGGTTTTGGACTTGGTCACACTCTGTGCCAAGACCATGGTGTCCGCCGTATCCGTCAAGTCCGCTGTGACCGGGCGGACTGTTGTTATCTGCCTTTGGTCGTGGACTTGTGGCGGATTGAGGTTTGAGTCTTGCCGAATGCCTCGGGTTGTGCGGACTGCCATTGAAGTGGGATTGCTGTCCTGCAGTGGTCGGAGGCTTTGCGGGATGATGCCTTGTCCGCATAGCTTTGGCGGACTGGAGAGGATTCGCCAATGTTGCCTTGCTCCTGGCGGTTTTCCTTAGTATCCGGCTAAGTCCTTGCGGACTCGCCGGACGGTGTTTTTCTATCACGCGGGTTAGGGCGGTGTCGCTATCTCTAGGGCAGTGACCACACTCCTCACCTCGCCTATAAATAGGACCACCCTGGCACATCTACAGATACTTGAGTGAACAGTAAGTTGGGTTGGGCAAGGAGCTACGGTCTCAGTTTGTCTGTCCGCGCGGATTGATTCATGGCTGACGGTTTGCTGTGTGCAGGTCGCGCGGGTAGCTTCAAGGAGCCAGCAGTTTGTCTTTGACTTCGGTCAAGTACTTGGAAGTTGTGCGGTCTCTGCGGATTCAGCAGGAGGTCGCTCTGCGGCTTGTCATCTCTGTTTCAACTTTGCCAGCTTCAATAACCTGTCTGCTGACTTCAGGCGGGTAGGGGGTGTTCCTTAGTTCAGCTTCAACAGGAGATGAATAACGGTGTGTCCGCACGGCCTCACAGCTTCAGCGGAATCCGTGGCTATTCGGTGGATTGCAGCTTAAGTTCGGGCGATCTCAGCGGACTCGGCGACCTTGGCGACCTCGGCAGTCTCGGCGGACTCCGGTGCTGTCCGCCCGGCTTGGTGTTTGGTGTTTTCTGTTTACAGTTGTTTATACTAGCGAAATCATGTTTCGCTACGTATACCTTGCATTGTAAAGAAGTGAATGTATAAAAGATCTACTTGTGCTTCCATTTTTTGTTGGGATTAACCTTGTTCCCTGGTTTTCCGCTGGTTCAACGTGCGAACTTGGTTGTGCCGAAGATATTAATTTGGCGTTTGGTCTACCTTGCTGACCACGCTGAGAAATTTTAACACTTGGAACTATGCCGAGGCATCGCCGGGCCAGACCTACTCCCAAATTAAGTCCGTGGATAATGAAATATGTGACCTTGGAATCTTGTAGGTGTTGTGAACTGAGGGGTTAATAACACCCCTAGACTTAACTTTTAACATATGGGAATGTGCATCGCCTACTCCAAATATAATCACACCTCCAAAAGGATTTTCAATCAAACTTTTTCTTTTCACTTTTCTTTTTCACATATATTTTTTATCTTTTTATTTCTAAAATTTCAGCAAATATAAACCTTGGAGCACATCCACATATTCACATGTAAAATCACCACATTAACACCCAAAAATGATAATATAAAACACTAAAGCTCGACTTGGGTGTGCGACTAGGATCAGCAATGAGGCTTTGGTGAAATAATGATGGAGCTGAATCAAAAGAATGTGTAGGCACAGCGGGGCTTATTGAGGATAAGATGTTAGGAACGGTACAAAGCTCAACCGGGCCAAAATGATGGTCTACATCACACTCACGCTAGACTAATCATGCACCAATGATTCGAGAGTTGCTGGGGGTAAGTTCTTAGCCACTGAGAAAGATAATCCTTCCTCCTAACTAGAGCAAAAAGAGTCTAGTGACGGCTACACACATCCCTACACTACCATTTAATTCACACCGGATTCACTAACTTTTGAGTAGAATAAAAATTATTTTACGCAGATAGAAAAATATAAAACTATAAGCATATAGAAAAATTAATTCTATTCAAATTTCTATACGAGACGAGGCCAATTGACTAGTAGCACCGCAAGGTCAACATTTTACTTCATCTCACAATCCTAAGCCAGCACCATAATTTTCCCGAATCTAACAAAGAAACGAGTTTAACTCGCAGGACGCAAAAAGCTAAGCACGCGCTCATGTGGTTGCAGTGATGTTCAATGCAATACACTAATTAAAATAAAATATAGAAGCTTCTAGTATGCACATGAAATGTGCGCATGCAAAAGTGAAAGATATGGTACCTAAATACCTAGAGGGGGGGGTGAATAGGTGACCTAATCCTTTTCTAACTTTGTTGGCAGCCAAACAGTTATATCACGGATTTCTAACTAGTTTATTACAGCAATCAGCAATAATCAAACATACACAGCTAATCCATAGCACATTCACAGCACAGCACACAGTGATTTATAGTGGTTCCCCAAGATATGGGTACATCCACTTTCCCCCTTCGCCTATCTAGCAGTGTACTAGATTCGGCCAAACTCCTGCACTGTCTCAGAACCCAAATTGGTTCCTACCTCAGGCCCAAAGCCTTACAACTCAGCTTTATCCCAAAGCCTACACTCAGCCAATCAAGGCCTACACTCAGCCAATCCAAGGTCTACACTCAGAGATCTCAATCTCCTACACTCAGGCAAACAAGCCCTACCCTCAGCCTTTATAAATATAGGCTTACAATCACTCAGATCCAAAGGATCCTACAAGTTAAAAAGATATTACAAAATATAACTCTACAACTCAGAATAATAAGAGAGGAGTTGAGAGATTCTTGATGAGTTCTTGGAAGAACTCAGCTGGATTCACCCTGACTTAACTTTCTTCAAAGCTTCTTGAGTAGAACTGAATAAGGCTGAATCCTCTGCAGTTGTTCCTTGACCTCTGCCACTTAAGATCCAGACTGAATCTGAATCCTTCTTCTCAGCCTAGTTCCAAAGGCTGATTTCTTGGAAGGAGCCCTCTCTCTCCAACTTCTTAGATCTGTAGTTGGACTGCAAGATCTTCTTGTTTTGATACCCTTGGTACCACTTCAACAATTTGATCAACCTTGACAGTAATCTGATCAATTACTTCAACTTATCTCAACCACTGTTTCTGTAAACTGTGGGTGCCTATTTATAGGCCTTCTTCATGGTAACCGGCTGGTCCGGTTCATAACTGACTTCTGACATCTCTGACAGTTGCTGTAGACCGGCTGGAACGGCAGCTGTCATGTCAACCAGTCACTTCTTGAAAATCTCTATCTGTCTGATAGTGTCGAGACTTTCTGTCTTTAAGTGTCGACACTTATAGACCAAGTGTCGACACAAGTTGTGTAAGTGTTGACACAAGACTACAAGGTGTCGACACAATTCCTTGTATGTCTCGACACAGATTCTTCTGCATGTGTCGACACTGAAATTGAGTGTCGACACACGTACTTGTTCTTCAAGCTTTTGCTGAATTCTTCTAAGTGTCGACACATCTCCTTTGTGTTGACACAGCTTCTTGTGTTGAATCTGTCTAGTGTCGACACTGCTTCTTGGTGTCGACACATAGTCTTCTATGTTGAAACTTGCTGAGTGTCGACACAGCTCCTTGTGTCGACACACCTCCTTGTTGTTGAGACTTCAGCTGAGTGTCGACACATTCCCATAGTGTCGACACTTGTACTTAGAATAATTTGCTGCTCTTTCTGTTCTTTGCTAAGTGTCGACACAGCTCCTTGTGTCGACACTTTCTTCAAGTATTGAGTCTTCTGTTGAGTGTCGACACATTATGTTGAGTGTCGACACTTACTTCAAGTGCTGACTCTTCTGATAGTGTGTCGACACATTGTGCTGAGTGTCGACACATTCTTCAAATGTTGACTCTTCTGATAGTGTGTCGACACATTGTGCTAAGTGTCGACACATTCTTCAAATGCTGACTCTTCTGCATAGTGTCGACACATTGTGTTGAGTGTCGACACTTGTACTTAGATTCTGCAGACTTTTGCTGAGTGTCGACACAGCTCCAAGTGTCGACACTTTCTGATGTAGACACTGCTTCATTGGGTGTCGACACAGCTCCTTGTGTCGACACTTTCTGTCTGCACTTTTCTTCACTGAGTGTCGACACAGCTCCAAGTGTCGACACTTTCTGTCTGGTGTCGACTCTGCTTCCCAGGTGTCGACACAATGACTCCAAGTGTCGATACTGCTTGTCTGGGTGTCGACACAAGCTTTCTTAAGTGTCGACACTTTCCCTCTGGGTGTCGACACATGGACTTAGAAACTTTTTGCTTCAGTCCAGTACTTTCTTAACCTGCACAAGTAACTCAAACATACATCAAATACATTATGATGTATATCATTGAGTTGGGTGAGGCTTCTTCAAATCAGGTACATTTGACCAATGTACCCAACAATCTCCCCCTATTTGGAGAAGTCATAACCCTTAGTCAATGATATACACCATCCATAATTAAAATTACAACATGATGTACAGCAGATTATAAACAGCAGGGTAAACATAAACATGTAATAAATTCACACATGTATACACATTCAGCATTGCAGAACAAATAAGAAATAGACACATTTACAGAACAATCATGAAATATATTTATCATATATTGTTCTAACATTGTTCCTTATACATTTTCCAAGGTTTACAAAAATGTTTTTCATTTAACAGATTACAACAAGCTTCAAGTTTAATTCCTAATCTATTTCTGATCAGGTTCTTTGATAACTATTCCCTTTCCAGCTTGAACTTGAGCTTTGACAGGGGCTTCAGCAGGTTCAGCAACAGCAGGCTTCTTTCCTTTTAAGTCCTTCTTTTTCAGCTCCTCTGCTTTGATTTTCTGCCTCTCAAAGTAGTGATATGGCTTGGGGAAGTACTTGCTAGGCTCCACAGCAGTTGGAGGTAGCTTTCCCATCTTAGCCTTCCTTCTGAATTGTACTACAGCCTCCTGCCTAATCTCATGCTTTCTCCATTCTGCCTCAGAGAACCATTTGTTCCTTTCATGAGCATTGTCCTTTGCAGCTTTCCAGGCAGTAAGAATTATATTTCTAGAGGTAGGGCTCCATTGTTCAAAATCTGGCTTTTGTTCTGCTTGCTCCCTAAACCTCTTCTTTGACAACCTTGTCTCTTCTTCTTTGTTCATGGCCTCCTGCAGAGCTTCAGAAATAGGTTGAACAACCTTCTCAATATGAACATTGGCCTTGCCCTCAGTCGGGCTATACATTATGCTGACATCTGCTTGAACCATGTCAAAATCTGGAGGTGGATATATCACTTGAGCTACTTCTTGTTGCTCACCTCTAAGATATGCAGTTTGTATTCCTGATTCAGCCACATTATCATCATCACAAAGTGGAGGATAGCCCAGTGTAGCTCTGATGGAGTTAGATATCCATTTGGCATGGTCAGAGCTAGCTTTGACTAATACTCTCTCCCCCTTTATGACTTCTCTGGCCATATGGTCTCTGACATCATCCTTTTGAAACCTTATCTGACTATCCAAATACCTGATTCCCTCTTTAAAGTAAGGTCTGAGCTTAGTGAGCTGTTCAGAGATGGCCTTCTGGGAATCTTTAATTGCAGTCTTGACAGCAGAAATCTCAGCTTGAAAGACCTTATCAAAGTCAGCCTTAGCAGCAGCAGTAGATGTTGAAGGTTCAGCAGTCTTATTCTTCAACTCAGTGACTATAGCATTATGGGAGGCAGTCAAATTATCATTCATTCTTAACTGATTCTCCAGCACATATCCTTGCTTTACTGCTATATCATCTACCTGAGCCTTGATCTTCTCCTGGTGAGTTGCCAAATAGACCACTGCATTCCCACCCTTGTGGAAGCAGTCAGTCATTTCCTTCTTTTTCAGATTCATCTCAAATCTTATAGATTTGATATCTTGTGCAAGATCAAACTGTAGGGACTTGTGCCCTTCATCCACATAAGCCTCTATTGCCTTCCTTTGCTCATCCAACTTGATCTGCATGGCAATCATCAAAGCACTATAATCAACTGTTGGAGCTTGTTGAACTATAGGCTGTGGGGCAATGGATTACAAGGCTTTCTTGTAACTCTGACTTCTTCTTTTAAAAACATAAAGTTTCTTCTTCTTGGCCCTAGCACTCTCCTCATCCTCAGAGGCAGAAGTGCTGGCAATATCAACCCTGTCCTTAGGGCTTTGAGGTTTGTCAGCTGGCACAGCAGTTGCCTTTTCAGTTTCCAGCCTAATAGGCTCTTCCAGAACTTCCATGTGCTCCCCCTCAGCAGCAGCACTCTTATCTTCAGTATCAATTTCTTTGTCAAAATCTGCCTGATCCAGATTTAGAAAAAAAATCTTCCATTGTATATTCATGAGGGGATGGAGCTGGAGATAGTCTTTTCTCTTCTAACACTAACTCAGGTACCACTTCTTGTTCAGCAGATTTGTCTTCTAAAACAACATCTGGAACTTGACTGTTTAGCTGAGTTTGCTGATGGACATCAGACAAATCAGAATCTACTATAGAAAAATCTAAAGTGTTTAGTTCAGAGAGTACCTCTTGTATAATGGAGGTGGCTTGTTCACTCTCCAGTGTAGAGGGTTCTGCTACACCTGGAAGCTCCCCCTGACTGTGATCCCTATGGATGGGGCTAGCTGGAGGCAGCTCCCCCTGGATCTCAGCAGTCTCTTGAGGAGTAGGAGTCTTTACTACTGTCTCTTCCTCTTGCTCATCAGGTGTGAACACCACCTGTTCTTCACTCTCAGAACTGCTTGAGGACTCTTGTGCCACAACAGCAGTTTTCCTTTTCTTCCTGGGAGGAGTGACTTTCTCTGTAACTGGCTTCTCAGGGGTAGGCATGTCCTTTGACAACACCCTTTCCCATCTAGAAAAGATCCTTTGATCCATCTTCCTCATGTGATTGATCTTACTTCCAGCAGCAGAGCTCATTACCTCTGGTATGGTACCAGCTAGGTAGAGACTGATAATCCTGCCCAGGTTGGGCTTTTTCAGACTTTCCTTTATTTTCTCATAAACTATCATAGACCAATCTGTTCTTAGGGTGAATATTATTCTGGTCATGACATTGAACATGGAGGCTGACACCCTGTCATGCCCTCCTGGCTTACTGAGGATAACCTTTCCCACAATCTCTGACATGAACTTTCCTTGGTTGTTCATGCCTTTCCTGTTGAAGACAGATCCTATCTTCATTTTAGGATCAAGACCACACCAGGTAAGAGCTTCCCTGGTCTTAGTTGCAGTTACTTCCTCTTCATCTTGAGTTTTAGGTAGCTGGAGTACCTTCCTCAGAGTTTTTGGTGAAATCTTGACCTTAGATCCATGAACTCTGGATTTGATCCTGTATCCAGATTCATCTACAGCAGCTTCATGCAGGAATTCAAGAACTTCCTTTTTCCAAATATTAGTTGGTTCTGAAACTAAGTATTCCAATCCAGAATCGGCGACTAGGGTTACTACCGCCTTGAGTTCTTGATCAGCTTCATCGAACGCACCTCGCACTAGCTCATATCCCTCGTTGACGTTCTCCTCAAGCTTGGGAGCCATTAGGGTTTGGTGAATTAGTCTTGAGAAAAGAGAAATGTCGACACAATAGTTTTGGTCTCGAAACTTTGAAAGCGTGTCGACAATCAGAGACAGAACCCTATTTATACCTTTCTGATTTTTAAGATGAACAGGCGGGACAGCTAGCTAAACATGTGTCGACACTGGCAATAAGTGTCGACATTGACTTATAATGTCTCGACACACATGTGTCGACACAAGTTTAGTCAACAGATATTATGTGTCGACACTTGGTTATGTGTCGACACAACATAACTCGACACATCGTCGAGACTTCACTTAGAAAATTCTGAGTAAAACATATGTGTCGACACCATATTGGATGTGTCGACACCTACTTGACATGTGTCGACACTAACATTCTGAAGTGTCGACACCACATTTCTAGATGTGTCGACATGTTTTTCCTGAAGTGTCGACACCTCTATTCTGTGTCGACATAGACTTGTCTATGTGTCGACACCTTTTTACTTAGCCAATTTTCTATTCTGTAAACTTAGTCTAAGTTTATCATACCTAGTTCAATTTTGAATCTATTGAACTTAGCTTCTTCTAATGGCTTAGTAAACATATCAGCTACTTGTTCATCTGTTTTAACATATTCAAGTGAAATATCTTCTCTTTCTACATGTTCTCTAAGAAAGTGATATTTAATCTCAATATGTTTAGTTCTACTATGAGATACAGGGTTATTAGCTATTGAAATAGCACTTGTAGAATCACAGTAAAGTGGAGTTCTACTTACCTGAAATCCATAGTCCTCTAGCTGATGTTGAATCCACAGAAGTTGAGCACAGCAACTTCCTGCAGCCACATATTCTGACTCAGCTGTGGAGATAGCCACACTAGTCTGCTTTTTGCTGCTCCATGAAATTAGTCTTCCACCTAGGAATTGACAGGTTCCAGTAGTGCTCTTTCTATCCTCTTTGCATCCTGCAAAGTCTGCATCTGAATAACCTGTTAGATCAAAGTCTCCATTCCTAGGGTACCAGAGGCCTAGATAGGGAGTGCCCTTTAGATATCTCAAAATTCTCTTGACAGCAGTCAAGTGAGACTCTTTAGGGCAGGCTTGATACCTTGCACAAACACATGTAGCATACATGATGTCTGGTCTACTAGCAGTCAAGTATAATAGGGAGCCAACTATCCCTCTATACAAGGTTTCATCTACAGGTTTCCCTGCATCATCCTTGCTAAGAGACATACTTGACCCCATAGGAGTCTTCATGGTACTGGATGAATCCATACCATACTTCCTTATGAGTTCTAGGGTGAACTTTGACTGACAAATGGACAAACCACTCTCAGTCTGTTTAACTTGGAGACCCAAGAAAAACTTCAGCTCTCCCATACTACTCATTTCAAACTGACCTTGCATAAGTTTTGCAAACTTTTTGCAAAGGCTGCTTTCAGTAGACCCAAATATAATGTCATCTACATATATTTGGACTAGTATGACATTGCCTCTAGATTCCCTAAGGAATAGAGTCTTATCTATTTTCCCCCTTGAGAACTTGTTCTCAATGAGGAAACTAGATAGGGTTTCATACCAAGCCCTAGGGGCTTGCTTTAACCCATATAAAGCTTTCCTAAGTCTATAGACATAATGAGGTAGAGTTGGATCAACAAAACCTGAAGGCTGCTCCACATAGACTTCTTCTTTCAAATTACCATTTAGGAATGCTGACTTGACATCCATTTGGTATACCTTGAATCCTTGATAGGTTGCATAGGCCAAGAACATTCTTATGGCTTCCAGTCTGGCTACTGGAGCAAAGGTTTGATCAAAATCAATACCTTCTTCTTGCCTATATCCTTTAGCAACCTGTCTAGCTTTATTCTTAATGATGACACCTTGTTCATCCATCTTATTTCTGTAGATCCACTTAACTCCTATTACATTATGGTCTTTATGTTTAGGAACCAATTCCCAGACCTTGCACCTCTTGAACTGATTAAGCTCTTCTTGCATTGCTTCAGTCCATTGTGGATCTTGTATTGCTTCTTCAAATCTTTTAGGTTCAACTTGAGACAAAAAGCTGGAATAGATTGCAGCATTCATATTTCTACTCCTGGTTTGTACTCCTTGTCTTGGATCTCCAATAATCAGCTCTACTGGATGATCTCTAAGATGCCTGTGGGCTGGAGGCATCCTCACTTCAGGTTGAACCACTTCAGCATCTGCATCATGCTGTATTCCTTGGATTTCTTCAGCAATTGGCACATGTAGTTCTCCCCCCGGACAGCAGCTACTCTCCTCTCCTTGCTGTCTTGCAGCAGGCACTTCTTCTATAGTCAGCTTGTCCATTGTCTTTGTCAAACCTATGGGGCTGCATACATTGCTAGACAACTCATTATTAATAAGTTTATTCTCATCAAAAACTACATGCACTGATTCTTCCACAACTTGTGTACTCAAGTTGTAGACTCTATAAGCCTTACTATTATTGCTGTACCCAACAAAAATTCCCTCTTGGGACTTGGCAGCAAACTTAGTTATGTAAGACTTCCCATTGTTAAGTATGAAGCATTTGCAACCAAAGATCCTGAAGTAGGATAGATTTGGTTTCCTGCCTTTCACAACTTCATAGGGGGTCTTGTTTAGCCCTTTAGTGATGGTAGCCCTATTTATAACATGGCATGCAGTGTTAACTGCTTCAGCCCAGAAATACTCTGGTAGTGATGTATCACTTAGTAGGGTTCTACCAGCCTCTATCAAGGTCCTATTTTTCCTTTCAGCAATGCCATTTTGCTGAGGTGTTCTAGGTGAAGAGAATTCTTGAAATATCCCAAAGTCTTCACATAGTTTTGTCATGCTTTCAGATTGAAACTCAGTACCATGGTCACTTCTAATTTTGACCACAGTACTATTAAGTTCATTCTGAATTTGCTTGACAAAGCTGTAGAAGACACTAGGTGTTTCAGATTTCTGTCTTAAGAAGAACACCCAGGAAAACCTTGAGTAGTCATCTACAACTACAAGGGTATAGACCTTCCTACCTAAGCTGTGAACTGGCATTGGACCAAAGAGATCCAAATGCAAGAGGTACAAACACCTCACAGCATCTTTGTTATCTATGCTTCTAAAAGTGGATTTAGTCTGCTTGCCCTTTTGACAAGCTGAGCAAATGCCATCTTTAACACACTTAACTTGAGGACCATTCCTCACTAACTCTTTGCTAAAGAGTTTGCTAATAGTCTTGTAGTTTAGATGGGCTAGCCTCTTGTGCCATTTGACACAATGAGAGACTGTCTCATCAGCTACAAGACAAACAGGAGAACCATTGTTCTCAATCATAATGTCTAGACAGTAGACATTCCTCTTCCTATAACCTGTCAAGATAATCTCTTAATCACTTGACCTCTTGATATGACAACCATTTTTAACAAATGAGATGTCATACCCTACATCACTTAACTGACTTATACTTATTAGGTTGTGTTTCAACCCTTTAACATAAGCCACTTGAGTAATGGTAACAAGGTTTGAAGAAATGTTACCAAACCCTTTGATGATTCCTTTTTCAGAACCACCAAAGGTCACTTTAGGACCATTTTTGATTGGAATGTAGTCCTTCAGTAGTCCCCTAGTTCCAGTCATATGTCTGGAACATCCACTGTCCAAGTACCATGTAGGGGTATGGCCACTTGGACTCACCTGCAAAACAGATTAATGGACCTTAGAACCCAAAGCAATCTTGGGTCTTGGTACTTGTTAGTCTGTAACTTGACAAAGCTACCTACTGGCTTTCCACCAGGTAGCTTGCTACTCACCTTGGCACTGGCATTGTACCAACAGTCCATTGCAAAATGGCCAATCTTGCCACAGCACCAGCATTCAAACTTGTTGTACCTTTGCTTAGGTACTGCCTTGGCTGTCTTGACTACAGCAGGTTTGTTGAATGTTGGGGCTTTGCCCTTGGACTTAGACTTGGACTGCTCAGTCCCTGCAGGTCTAACAAAACCCAGTCCAGCCTTGCCTTTTTGATGAACAAATTCATCAATTAAAGGTAGCACTGATTTAGGTTTTGAAAACCTAGCAACAAGCTCTCTTTCTTTCTGAAGATTGATCTCCAGTCTCTTAATTTGATCATTCTTATAGGTGATAGTTCCCATCTGAATCACAGTAATGTGTTTCAGCCTGGCTACCTCATTCAGTTTTTGATCAAATTGTTTCTCAAAATCTGTTGCAACAGCCTTGAGACCTGCAATCTCCTTTGCCTGACTTTTGGCTAGGGTCTTGCTTTTCTTGTAGGCTTGCAACAGTACCTTATATTCATCTATGAGCTGATGAATATCCTCCTCAGACTCAGATATATTCTCATCACTTGATGAAGAAAAATCTGATTCTGAACTAGAACAAGAAACTGAATTTAAACTTGAACTTTGTACCTGACTGGGTCCTGGCTGCTCCAGGATTTTGGCACTGTCTGTCAAAGCCATTAGCCCTTGGCAATGACTGTCTTCTTGTTCATAAATTGACTCCAAAATCTGCATGAATTCTTCCTCTTCTTCTTCTGCATACAGCCCTATGTAGGCTTCAGCCTCAGACTCAGTTTCTGAAGAAGATATATCTGATAGAGTCTTCTCCTTCTTAGCAACAAAAGACTTTTCTTTCTTCCCTTTGAAGTAAGTCTTTTTCCTGTCACCAGAATCCTTTCTCTTCTCTGGACAATCTACAATAACATGGCCCTGTCTATTGCAGCAATAGCAAACAATCTTTGAACCAGTTGCCTTGCTTGACTTTGTCCTCTTCCTGTCTTTCTTTGAAGACTTTTTCTCCTGATGAAAGGCTTCCTTTCCCTTTGAAGAAGAAGGTCTTGACCTCCACTATTTCTTCCTCAGGAATTTCTGAATATGTCTACTGAAGGCAGCAAAGTCTTCATCACTTTCACTGCTCTCACTCTTTGTGCTGATAGACTCATCAGATTCTGATTCAACTACCTTTGGAGGTGGAGTTGAAGACTTATTCCTGCACTTTCTGGGAACTTCTGTCTTGAAAGCAACAGTTCTTTCTTTGTGCTCAGTCCTTGTAGATTTTTCCTCCTCTTTTCTCACTGTTAACTGCATCTCATATGACAATAGCTTGCCAAACAGTGTGGGAGGAGGAATTTCCCCCAACTTAGCCATTTCTCTTATGGCACAGTTCTTGGTGTCCCAATCTTTGGTTAGGGACCTTAAGAACTTGTCATTTAGTTCATAGTTAGTGAACTCTCTTCCATAAGACATGAGTTCATTAACTATTATGTAAAATTTCTTATAGCACTCAGTGATGCTATCACTCTTTCCTTGCCTAAAGCTCTCATACTCCTGATTTAGCAAGGACTTCCTATCTTGCCTAACTTCTTCAGAACCTTCCATATAGACAATGAGAGTATCCCACATCTCTTTTGCTGTCTTACAGTGAATTAAGTTCTGAAAAGTGGCATCATCAATGGCACTCACTATTATGTTTTGTGCCCTCTTGTCCATGATGGCCAGGACAATTTCATCCTTAGTCATCTCAGAGAAATCCTTTGGAGTTCTCTGATTTGCATCCAATACTGAAATCTTCATTGGCACATAAGGCCCTTCCTTTACTGTGATGTATATTCTAGGGTCAGAGGCTTCCATAAATAGCCTTACCCTCTCTTTCCAGATCCCAAAGATCTCCTTTCTGCATATGGGTAATTTCATGGAATCCAATTCCTTGTGATTCTCATAAGAACCCATGTTTCTTGATGTTCTGGATTTTCTTGAAACTGTGTAATACCTTACTCTGAATCTGCCAAACAGGATTTCCTCAGGCTGTTAGTCCTTGTTTTGAGGAACCTCGCTTTGATACCACTTGAAAGATATGGTACCTAAACACCTAGAGGGGGGGGGGGTGAATAGGTGACCTAATCCTTTTCTAACTTTGTTGGCAGCCAAACAGTTATATCACAGATTTCTAACTAGTTTATTACAGCAATCAGCAATAATCAAACATACACAGCTAATCCACAGCACATTCACAGCACAGCACACAGTGATTTATAGTGGTTCCCCAAGATATGGGTACATCCACTTTCCCCCTTCGCCTATCTAGCAGTGTACTAGATTCGGCCAAACTCCTGCACTGTCTCAGAACCCAAATTGGTTCCTACCTCAGGCCCAAAGCCTTACAACTCAGCTTTATCCCAAAGCCTACACTCAGCCAATCAAGGCCTACACTCAGCCAATCCAAGGCCTACACTCAGAGATCTCAATCTCCTACACTCAGGCAAACAAGCCCTACCCTCAGCCTTTATAAATATAGGCTTACAATCACTCAGATCCAAAGGATCCTACAAGTGAAAAAGATATTACAAAATATAACTCTACAGCTCAGAATAATAAGAGAGGAGTTGAGAGATTCTTGATGAGTTCTTGGAAGAACTCAGCTGGATTCACCCTGACTTAGCTTTCTTCAAAGCTTCTTGAGTAGAACTGAATAAGGCTGAATCCTCTGCAGTTGTTCCTTGACCTCTGCCACTTAAGATCCAGACTGAATCTGAATCCTTCTTCTTAGCCTAGTTCCAAAGGCTGATTTCTTGGAAGGAGCCCTCTCTCTCCAACTTCCTAGATCTGCAGTTGGACAGCAAGATCTTCTTGTTTTGATACCCTTGGTACCACTTCAACAATTTGATCAACCTTGACAGTAATCTGATCAATTACTTCAACTTATCTCAACCACTGTTTCTGTAAACTGTGGGTGCCTATTTATAGGCCTTCTTCATGGTAACCGGCTGGTCCGGTTCATAACTGACTTCTGACATCTCTGACAGTTGCTGTAGACCGGCTGGAACGGCAGCTGTCATGTCAACCAGTCACTTCTTGAAAATCTCTATCTGTCTGATAGTGTCGAGACTTTCTGTCTTTAAGTGTCGACACTTATAGACCAAGTGTCGACACAAGTTGTGTAAGTGTCGACACAAGACTACAAGGTGTCGACACAATTCCTTGTATGTCTCGACACAGATTCTTCTGCATGTGTCGACACTGAAATTGAGTGTCGACACAAGTACTTGTTCTTCAAGCTTTTGCTGAATTCTTCTAAGTGTCGACACATCTCCTTTGTGTTGACACAGCTTCTTGTGTTGAATCTGTCTAGTGTCGACACTGCTTCTTGGTGTCGACACATAGTCTTCTATGTTGAAACTTGCTGAGTGTCGACACAGCTCCTTGTGTCGACACACCTTCTTGTTGTTGAGACTTCAGCTGAGTGTCGACACATTCCCATAGTGTCGACACTTGTACTTAGAATAATTTGCTGCTCTTTCTGTTCTTTGCTAAGTGTCGACACAGCTCCTTGTGTCGACACTTTCTTCAAGTATTGAGTCTTCTGTTGAGTGTCGACACATTGTGTTGAGTGTCGACACTTACTTCAAGTGCTGACTCTTCTGATAGTGTGTCGACACATTGTGCTGAGTGTCGACACATTCTTCAAATGCTGACTCTTCTGATAGTGTGTCGACACATTGTGCTGAGTGTCGACACATTCTTCAAATGCTGACTCTTCTGCATAGTGTCGACACATTGTGTTGAGTGTCGACACTTGTACTTAGATTCTGCAGACTTTTGCTGAGTGTCGACACAGCTCCAAGTGTCGACACTTTCTGATGTAGACACTGCTTCACTGGGTGTCGACACAGCTCCTTGTGTCGACACTTTCTGTCTGCACTTTTCTTCACTGAGTGTCGACACAGCTCCAAGTGTCGACACTTTCTGTCTGGTGTCGACTCTGCTTCCCAGGTGTCGACACAATGACTCCAAGTGTCGATACTGCTTGTCTGGGTGTCGACACAAGCTTTCTTAAGTGTCGACACTTTCCCTCTGGGTGTCGACACATGGACTTAGAAACTTTTTGCTTCAGTCCAGTACTTTCTTAACCTGCACAAGTAACTCAAACATACATCAAATACATTATGATGTATATCATTGAGTTGGGTGAGGCTTCTTCAAATCAGGTACATTTGACCAATGTACCCAACAAAAATGTAACTAATAATGGCTCTCCCCCAGACTTAAACTAAACTACTCAGCATATGATACAAAAATGTATATCAGAAAAAGGCAAGGGAAGAGGTTACCCAATGCTCAGCTAGTGAGCATGCCAAAAGATGCGTGAAAAACCTGAAGCAGGCCCTGTAATGCCCCGAAACTCAAAAGAGAGACGTGTGGCATTTTGGGCCAGTTTTGGGTTCTGGCAAGAGGCACAAGGCCTAGGACACGGGCGTGTCCCAGGGAGTGTCAGGCTTGTGTCATCGAGTTGGTCGAGAGGTCGATGAATTTCGCTCGACGTTGAGTCGAGACAGGCTACACGGCCTGCGACACGGGCGTGTCGCAGGGCGTGTTGACCCGTGTCGACACTCAGCCCGCGAAGTCGACACTATGCGCTCGACGAAGTGTCGAGACATGGCACACGGCCTGTGACACGGGCGTGTCACAGGGCGTGTCGACCCGTGTCGACACTTGTCCCGGGGAGTCGACGAATTTTGCTCGACGATGGGTCGAGACAAGGCACACGGCCTAGGACACGGGCGTGTCCAAGGCCGTGTCATGAGGTCAAAGAACTTCGCTCGACAAAGTGTCGAGTATCGAGACCGTGTACATGGCCTGGAGCCCAGGGTGTTGAGGTAGACACGGGTTAGGACACGGGCGTGTCCTAGAACCCGTATAGTTCTCGGGTTGTTTTCGGGATAAATCGATTGGGGCACACGGCCGACCACACGGCCGTGTCAGGTGGAACACGGGCGTGTCAGGTCGAACACGGGCGTGTTCGATGAACGTGTGTTGTTCCAGGCGCGTCGATTTTGATGGCGAATGAGGCACACGGCCCTGGACACGGGCGTGTGCCAGGCCGTGTTCGGTCCAGATTGTACATTTCAGTCCCGAATCAAAGCCGTTCGTTTCTTTAACTTGGGATCCGACGGCTGGGGGTTGTTCCTGATGGGATATACCCGTGATTGGACCCTTGAAACCCTCACTTTTACTTGAGTGGTTATCTTTCTAAAGCTTAGAGAGAGAGGAGAGCCAAGGAAGGAAAAAGAAGCTAGATCCGACCATTGGAAGAGCTTCGAAGATCCAAATCGTGAGCCGAATCCGGATCCACGGAGGCGAAGAGAGTGCGTTGCGTTTCATCCACTTACTTTTCCATGGAGCCAAAGAAGAACGCTAGGGTAACGATTCTCTTCTTGAGCATGTGAAGCTCTCCTTCTTTTCATAGGAAGCCCGCTCTCGCGAGTTTGCGGTGAGTTGGAGGCATTCCTTTTGGTAGATATGTAAAGTCCCCGTTGTGTAGAGTCCGTAAGCAAGAACGGACATAGGCATGATGTGTCAAGCCTATCCGGACATGTTGGTCTGGATCGGTGATGTTGCATTGCATAGATGCCGGAGAAGACTCCGTGTGATTGGTTGTTTTTCGGGTTTTCTACGTGGTAGATTGCAACAGGGAGCCTTGGGGATTAACACAAAGGTGCACAC
Source organism: Platanthera guangdongensis (assembly GCA_039583875.1). Lineage (NCBI taxonomy): Eukaryota > Viridiplantae > Streptophyta > Magnoliopsida > Asparagales > Orchidaceae > Platanthera > Platanthera guangdongensis. The sequence goes on along the minus strand of CM077163.1, from coordinate 143,857,627 downwards.
GGAAAACTGGGCGGATACGTGATCTTGCCAACTTGGTGGCCTGGGAGCCAACTAGAACATAATCGGGTTATGTGAAGTTAGTGATGGAAATGGGACTCGGGAGAAGTTTGACCCGCGCATATGGCTTAAACTGTCGTTGCGATGTGAGCACAGGTTAGATGGAACCGTACCTGTTCTATGTCGTTCGGTTAGAGCCATTGGCATAGATGCGGGTCTTCGGCGGTCTATGGCTTAAATTATCGTGACCCAGGCCAAGAAGACAAAATGCTCATAAGTTTGGCCGTCAAAGTGCCGGTGGTGAGTCCAGAATGTCTATGGCTTCAATTGACGTGACATTGGCCGATTCACCGAGAATGTGCCCTAAGTGCACGGGGTGTGTGGCCGTGCGATCCTACGCCTGTGTTGTTGTGACAATACTATATTGCTCGCTTATGCTAATGAAATGCAAGGAAGGAGCATCGCCACCCCGAGCTGGGGGCGGGATCATTATAATTTGGTCAGCATTGCTGACCGTTGCCTTGTTTTGCCACCGTGCGGTTGTTTATTGCTTGCAGGTGCTGCTGGACCAAGCGGTCAATAGCGGGCTAAAGCACAAATTGCGAAGCCAGCCCTCGAAGGCCTAATTTGAGTGTTTACTGTTTTTATTCATGTATGACCGGCCTGTGTGCCATGGTTTGTAAATCATGTAATATCAAGTGAACCATTTTGTAAGGCCATAAGGCCTGTACTTGTGTATGTACAACATTCATATTTGGTCTTAGTGGACATTCATGCTTTTTTGCTGGGTTCTTTATTGCAACTTGTTAATCTGCTTCCGCTAGAATGCTCTGTGTAGGACGTTATGATTGGTTGGATGGTTTCCATGAGTAACCACCCGGTCTATCTGTGGTATATGGCGTCGGGCACCGGCCGGACCTACTGCTATATGCTATGCGACGGATACGGGGTGTTGCAATTTGGTATCAGACTACTGGTTTTGGTCGGGCTTAAGATGAATTCGTGGCCGAATTCTTTTTAAGTGGTGGTGAGCACATGTGTGTGCGTCATCGTTATAACAGTAAAAGAACCCATGAATGTCCACTTAGGAATGAAAATACACGTGTTTGAGGAACCTGTGTTTTCCTATAATTGTTGTTTGCAATTTTATTTGGTCGCTTAACGGTGTTTTGTACCACTATAGGTGACCACAAGTGGTGCTGTGCCGTCGGAACGTCGAGTTTCTGAGGCTAGTAGTGCACCTAATGAAGCTCCTGCAACACCTCTATCGGCTGAGACCATATGATTGGTGGCCGAAGCAGTGTTGGCCATGATTAATGCGCATCCTGCAAGGCAAACGCAGTAGCCCGCTCCTGCGATGGAGCAGGTACCGCTGCAAGAGGCTGAGCCAAGGAGAGTGGAACAAGTGGTAGTGGAGCCGGTGGTGCCAAGGAGGGCAACCGAGAGACAGCTCAAGCATGTCATGAGCTTTAGTCCTCCGGTAATCTCGGGGTTGGGAACCCCATCTCAAGCTGAAGACTGGCTCTCCTGGGTGAAGAGAGTCATGACAGCAACAGAGACAGAGGAGTGGCAAATAACCACCATCGCTACGTTCCTTCTGGACGGTGAAGCGATAATGTGGTGGGAAGGATTGGAGCTGCACCTATTGAGAGGTAGGGAACTTGTTGATGTCTCGATGGAGGAGTTCTCGAGATTGTTCTTGGCTAGATACCTCCCTTCGGCGCAGAGGATAGCGTTGGAGAACGAGTTCCTGAAGTTGGTTCAGGGTGAGAAGAGCGTGGATGAATATCTCCACGAGTTTACTCGATTGAGTTGATATGCTATCTCCACCATTGTGGATGAGGAGCGCAAGACGAATCGATTCTACGAAGGCTTGAGAGATGAGTTGGGGTTACTACTCTCGGGGCCGATGACGCAGGGTTTCTTGACCTTGGTCAACACTGCCCGGTCCTTGGAGAAGGACATGAAGAATGTACAAGCAAAGAAAAGCTTGGGTGATAAGAAATCTGAATTCAAAGTGCCGACTACTTCAAAGTCCGGCTATTGGAGGTCCTTCAAGAAGGATAGGACTTCGGGTCCAGCTCCTTCTGGTGCTTCTGGGGCGACTACGGGTCGGACCCCGGGTGCATGATTTATTTGCGAAAAGTCGGGGCACTTTGACCGCGATTGTTGGAGCGGACGCCCCAAGTCCGAGAGAAGGCCGGGAGCGACTTATGAAGAGAAGGGCAAGGCGGTGGAGTCGACCGCGTCCCACTATGCTCCGGCCCAATCAAGGGTGTATAATCTTGGCCAACAAGAGGCCATCAAACAGGAGGATGTGGTGACAGGTACGGTTTAATTTATAGCAAGTCAATTTCTTTAAATACATGTTATGTACATGTTACCTTACCACTGCTTGTTTGGGATTTGTTTTGATTTGTGAAAATCCGGCAAGAGCACTCTTCGATACGGGAGCTTCACACTCCTTCTTGTCCGAGGGATTTATATCACGCATCGGAGTCCCTTCTTCGATGGCGAAGGATAAGTTGGATGTGTTGTTGCCCAATGGGTGTTCGATGCGCGCGGATAGGATCTGCGATGTTAAGATTCGTATTGGTAATCAGGAGTTCGATCTGAAAGCGTCGTTACTTCCGTTGGTGGAGTTCGACGTTATATTTGGCATGGACTGGCTCTCGGAGCAGCAGACCTATATTGATTGCGGTCGTAAGAAAGTCAAGTTGGGAGCAAGTCGTGAGACGACTTTTACGGGTTTAAAGGGGTCGAGCAAGACGTTGATGTCTGCTCTTCAGGTGGTGAAGGCGGTTCGTGCCGGTGCAGAACTGTTCTTTACACTAGTGGAGGTTGCAAAGCCGAAGCCCGCATTGGATTGTATTTCAGTGGTATCGGAGTACCCTGATGTGTTCCCCGCAGATCTTCCTGGAGCCCCGCCTCAACGGGAGATAGATTTCACGATTGAGCTAGTGCCAGGTGCAAATCCTGTGTCACGATCTCCATATCGGCTAGCGCCTAAGGAAATGGCGGAGTTGAAGGTTCAACTGCAAGAGTTATTGGAGAGAGGTTGTGTCCGCGCGAGTTCTTCGCCTTGGAGCGCGCCGGTCCTCTTTGTTAAGAAGAAGGATGGAAGCTTGATGCTATATATTGATTATCGGGAGCTCAACAAGTTGACGAAGAAGAACAAGTACCCGATCCCCCGGATCGATGACCTTTTTGATCAGTTGGTCGGGTCGACGGTGTACTCGAAGTTGGATCTCAAGGCTGGGTACTATCAGCTGCGAATAAGGGAGAGTGATATCCCGAAGATAGCGTTCAGTATGAGATTCGGGCATTATGAGTTTACGGTCATGCCATTTGGGGTGACTAATGCGTCGTTAGTGTTCATGGATTTGATGAACAAGACTTTCAGGGAGTACTTGGACCATTTTGTGATCGTCTTCATCGACGATATTTTGGTGTACTCACAAAGTGAGGAAGATCACTTCAATCATCTTCATTTGGTTTTGGAGACGCTAAGGTGGAATCAGTTGTATGCCAAGTTCTCGAAGTGCGAGTTTTGGTTATCCTCAGTGGCGTTCCTCGGTCATATAGTGAGTGGAGAGGGTATTGCTGTGGATCCGGCGAAGACTATTGCGATACGGGAGTGGCCTGAGGTTGCTACGGTAGCGGAAGTCCGGAGCTTTCTGGGGCTTGCCGGCTATTATAGGCGCTTCGTAGAGAACTTCTCGCGGATAGCATTACCTCTCACTACTTTGACGAGAAAGGAGCAGAAGTTCATTTGGACGCCGGAGTGCGCGCGAGCTTTTGAGGAGTTGAATTTTCGGTTCACCACGGCGCCTGTACTGAGTTCGCCGATTGGGACCGGAGGCTATGAGATTTATAGCGACGCTTCGGGCAGCGGTTTGGGTTGCGTGCTACTGCAACACGGAAGTGTAATATCTTATGGCTCGAGACAGCTAAAAGTGTATGAAAGGAACTATTCGGTCCATGACTTGGAGTTAGCGGCAGTGATTTTTGCCTTAAAGCTGTGGAGACACTATTTGTACGATGTGAAGATTGATATCTACACCGATCATAAGAGCCTGAAGTATCTGATTGATCAGAAGGATCTGAATATGCGGCAGCGTAGATGGATGGAGTTCCTGGGGGACTATACATTCAAGATCCACTACGTGCCGGGTAAAGGTAAAGCGATTGCGGACGCGTTGAGTCGCCGAGCCCCAGCTCAAGCCAATTGGCTATCGGTGCATGATGAGCGGTTGGTGCGGGATTTGGAGGCGTTGGAGATTGTTTGTGTAGATAAGCAATCAAGTGCTGAAGCAGTTCTGAATTGGACTGAAGTACAATATGACCTGTCTGATCGGATTCGGCAGGCTTTGGATATGGATGTCCATATGAAGCAGTTCATGGTAGAGGCTCTGGATGGGTCAAATTCCCAATTCGTTGTGGAGGACGGATTGCTCTGTAAAGACGGTCGTCTGTGTGTCCCAAGTGTGGGAAATTTGCGGGTGGAATTGCTGTACGAGGCACACCATACCAAGTACTCGATTCACCCGGGGAGCACAAAGATGTACCGCGATGTAAAGAAACTGTTTTGGTGGCCGGGTTTGAAGAAGGATGTGGCGCTCTACGTAGCGAAGTGCCAAACTTGCGCCTTGGTGAAGGCGGAGTGCCAAAAGCCGGGAGGATTTCTGAAGTCCTTGCCTATTCCGGAGTGGAAATTTGACGACATCTCTATGGACTTTGTGCACGGTTTACCAAGGTCGTAAAAGGGGAACGACGCCATTTGGGTGGTTGTTTATCAGCTAACGAAGGTGTCGCATTTTATTCCGCATATGAAGGATGATCCGGTGGAGAAGTTGGCAAAACTGTATGTGGATAACATTGTACGGCTTCATGGTGTGCCCCGCAGCATCGTGAGTGACCGAGATGGGCGGTTCACGTCCAATGATTGGAGGCTTGTGCAGCAAATGTTGGGAACAAAGCTAAAATTCAGCACAACCTTCCATCCGCAAACAGATGGGCAGACCGAGAGGGTCAATAGAACTATGGAATACATGATTCACATGTGTGTCTTGGATTTTGGAAAGCAATGGGAAGACCATCTTTATTTGGTGGAGTTTGCATACAACAATAGCTACCAAGCGAGTATTCAAATGGCGCCCTTCGAGGCCCTATATGGTAGAAAATGTCGCACGTCATTGTCTTGGCTAGAAACGGGCGAGTCAAAGTTGTATAAGCGTTTAGAAGTGGAGGATGCTACTTCTTTGGTGAGAACCATTCGGGAGAGGTTGCTTATCGCTCAGGACCGTCAAGCGAAGTACTATAATGCCAAGCACAGGAACGTGGAGTTCGCTGTGGGCGACTATGTGTACTTAAAGATCAAGCCGTTCAAGGGTGTCACGCGGCTGCGGCGATTGAAAAAGCTAAGCTCGAGGTACCTTGGGCCATTTGAGGTTCTGGAGCGAGTTGGTGAAGCAGCCTATCGGTTGAAGCTTTCAGTGGAGCTTGGTGGATTACATGATGTATTCCATATTTCGGTGCTTCGGAGGGCAGTGCAAGAGACTATGCAAGTGATCGTGGTTGATCAAGTGCCGGTTGATAGTGGACTGACGAGAAAGGTCAAGCCCGTGCGGATTGAGGACTTGTAGGTCAAGCGGCTACGCAACAAAGAGATCAGGATGGTCTAGGTCCGATGGGACAATTGCGGTCGTGAGGAGCTCTCTTGGGAACGAGAGCAGACTATGCTTGACGAGTATCCGGAGTTGTTCCGCTCAGGTACAAATTTTGGTTTTGTACATGTCTTTCCTTTATATAATTTCGTGGATGAAGTTCTTTTAAGAGGGGGAGAGTTGAAACGCCCCGAAACTCAAAAGAGCGACGGGTGACATTTTGGGCCAGTTTTAGGTTCTGGCAGGAGGCACACGGCCTGGGACACAGGCGTGTCCCAGGGCGTGTCAGGCTTGTGTCGTCGAGTTGGTCGTGAGGTCGACGAATTTCGCTCGACGTTGTGTCGAGACAGGGCACACGGCATGCGACACAGGCATGTCGCAGGGCGTGTCGACCTGTGTCGACACGCAGCCCGCGAAGTCGACACTCTGCACTCGACAAAGTGTCGAGACATGGCACATGACCTGCAACACGGGCATGTCGCAGGGCGTGTCGACCCGTGTCGACACTTGTCCCGGGGAGTCGACGAATTTTGCTCGACGATGTATCGAGACAAGACACACGGCCTAGGACACGGGCATGTCCAAGGTCGTATCGTGAGGTCGACGAACTTCGCTCGACGAAGTGTCGAGTGTCGAGACCGTGTACACGGCCTGGAGCCCAGGCGTGTTAAGGTAGACACGGGTTAGGACACGGGCGTGTCCTAGAACCCGTGTAGTTCTCGGGTTGTTTTCGGGATAAATTGATGGGGGCACACGGCCGACCACACGGCCGTGTCAGGTGGAACACGGGCGTGTCAGGTCGAACACGGGCGTGTTCGATGCCCGTGTGTTGTTCCAGGCGTGTCGATTTTGACGGCGAATGAGGCACACGGCCCTGGACACGGGCGTGTGCCAGGCCGTGTTCGGTACAGATTATACATTTCAGTCCCGAATCAAAACCGTTCGTTTCTTTAACCTGGGATCCGATGGTTGGGGGTTGTTCCTGATGGGATATACCCGGGATTGGACCCTTGAAACCCTCACTTTTACTTGAGTGGTTATCTTTCTAAAGCTTAGAGAGAGAGGAGAGCCAAGGAAGGAAGAAGAAGCTAGATCCGGCCATTGGAGGAGATTCAAAGCTCCAAATCGCGAGCCAACTCCGGATCCACGGAGGCAAAGAGGGTGCGGTGCTTTTCATCTGCTTACTCTTCCATGGCGCCAAAGAAGAACGCTAGGGTAACGATTCTCTTCTTGAGCATATGAAGCTCTCCTTCTTTGCATAGGAAGCCCGCTCTCGCGAGTTTGCGGTGAGTTGGAGGCGTTCCTTCGGGTAGATATGTAAAGTCACCATTCTATAGAGTCCGTAAGCGAGAATGGACATAGGCATGATATGTGAAGCCTATCCGGACATGTTGGTCTTGATCGGTGATGTTGCATTGCGTAAATACCGGAGAAGACACCGTGCGATTGGTTGTTTTTTGGGTTTTCTACATGGTAGATTGCAACAGGGAGCCTTGGGGATTAACCAAAAGGTGCACCCGGAAAACTGGGCGGATACGTGATCTTGCCAACTTGGTGGCCTGGGAGCCAACTAGAACATAACCGGGTTATGTGAAGTTTGTGATGGAAATGGGTCTCGGGAGAAGTTTGACCCGCGCATATGGCTTAAACTGTCGTTGCGATGTTAGCACGGGTTAGATGGAACCATACCCGTTCTATGTCGTTCGGTTAGAGCTGTTGGCATAAATGAGGGTCTCCGGCGGTCTATGGCTTAAATTGTCGTGACCCAGGCCAAGAAGACAAAATGCTCATAGGTTTGGCCGTCAAAGTGGCGCTGGTGAGTCCGGAATGTCTATGGCTTCAATTGATGTGACATTGGCCGGTTCACCTAGAATGTACCCTGAGTGCACGGGGTGTGTGGCCGTGCGAGCCTATGCATGTGTTGTTGTGACAATACTATATTGCTCGCTTATGCTAATGAAATGCAGGGAAGGAGCATCGCCGCCCCGAGCTGGGGGCGGGATCGTTATAATTTGGTCAGCATTGCTGACCGTTGCCTTGTTTTACCACCATGCGGTGGTTTGTTGCTTACAGGTGCTGCTGGACCAAGCGGTCAATAGCGTGCTAAAGCCCAAATTGCGAAGCCGGCTCTCGAAGGCCTAATTGGAGTGTTTACTGTTTTTATTCATGTATGACCAGCCTGCGTGCCGTGGTTTGTAAATCATGTAATATCAAGTGAACCATTTTGTAAGGCCTTAAGGCCTGTACTTGTGTATGTACAACATTCCTATTTGGTATTAGTGGACATTCATGCTTTTGTGCTGGGTTCTTTATTGCAACTTGTTAATCTGCTTCCTCTAGAATGCTATGTGTAGGACGTTATGATTGGTTGGATGGTTTCCATGAGTAACGACCCAGTCTGTCTGTGGTATATGGCGTCGGGCCCCGGCCGGACCTACTGTTATATGCTATGCGACGGATAGGGGGTGTTGCAGGCCCGCCATACGAAAAATCAAACCCCGCCAATAAAAATTTGTCAAGAATACCTGCAGGGGTGAGCTCCGCAAAAACAAATGAAAAATATACAAAAAGAAATGCTAAAACTAAAATAGACATGAAAATAAAAGCATAGACAATGAAAGATAAGTACTGGGGTTATTGTCATCCCAGCACGACTTATTAAATTATATATAGTTCTTGCTAATGGGCTTATGAAAGGAAAAGTGCACAGGTAACTGTTCCATTATCCGTTGCGGTAACGGGTACCGATACGGCGATAAAATAGTTCCCCTCTACCTAAATAATAATACATGTACAACCCAGGTAGATGAAATAGGAACTAAGAAGAGGAGGAGCGCTGGTCCTCACTCATCTCACCAAAAAACTATCCTTGCCTAACAAGGCATCGTCTACATGGAGACAGTAGGAGGAGAAAGCAATGAATGAAGCTTCCACAACTAAGGAGGAATCAACCTCCTCACGAAAGAGGATGCTCTCATCCACGACTCGAGCTGAAAGCTCCAAGTCCTCCTAAAGCACCTGTGGAGACTCAACCAGCCCAAGCTCAGATAAAGAGGGGGGATCATGAAATAAAGGAGATGAAAAACTAAAATAATCAGAAATAGGGGGAGTGGTCCTGGCCTTACTCCCAGCAGATCCAGACATATATCATTGTCGGTGTCATTTGAGTCATGATGAGGGGAATCTGATAACAGGAGGTCCTCGGTGATGGTTTGGACCTCCTTATCCAACAAAGATGTGGGAACTTCCTCATCAGAGTGGATCTCCTCATCAACACACCTCAGTGCCTCCACATGTTCCAAGATGTAATACTCTACATTGATGAGAATAAAGTCCTCATCACACATGGGCGCAACCTCAAGCTCAGAATCGCAATCAGGCCTAACGTCATCAACCAACTAACTAAAAATAGGGATAGATAATTCTTGCAAAAAAAGCGGTGGAACAACAACATCAGAGAAAATATGTGTTGGTTCCTCCGGGGGTGAATCAACATGAGGGAAAGAATGCATGGGGAGAGACGGCGCCACAATGTCGTCACACCGATCAGCAGAAAGTCTGATGGGCATATCTGCAGTAGTCCCCCATATACAAGGTGGTGCTGCGAATATATCATCAGAATCAGAAGGGGCAGCCATTTGAGAGGGTGATAGAGTTAATCAGATACCCGGTTCTTCATACTCCTCCAACTGGCGCTGAAATTCTGCGCAATCTTTCAACACGTGATCGGTGATATGACAACACAAACATCATTTTCCATTACTCCTCGTTCTAGGTGGGACCGGAGAGGAATAAGAAAAAGATGAATGTGTAGAAGAGGAGTGACCATAAGACCTGGGTTGGGTGAATGAAGTACCATCAGAAGACGGTGATCCATACACAGAACCACGAGAATTATGCTCCAAATCTTCAGTGGGGCACTCATCACTATCATGCCTATAATACCCACACCATCGATAATGAATATTCGTATAAGAATACATGGTGCAACAAGAAGAATTCACCAACAAAAAGTTTCTAAGAAACAATTAACTACACACCATAGATAAAAGAATAGGAAAACCTACAACAGAAAAAGTAACACCAGAAGAGGAACAAATAAAAACAAGAAACAGATTCTAAAAACTAAAGCAAAAAAGAAACAAGAAACAAATTCTAAAAACTAAAGCAAAGAAGAAACATGAAATAAAAAAAACATGAAATATACAAATGGAAAAGGGCTTCGATCTACTATCTCCATCTCCAAAAACTCACACGACTGTGTTACCCAGCAATGGCGCAAAAAACGTGATGCGTTTGGACGACAAGTGTAACGGTCACACAAGTAATATAAAATGGGTGGCTTTCCAAAGTATTGATCTCTTCAAGGAACACAGTAAGGGGGAAGTTAATATCAGGGAGGACTTGAGATTGAAGTCCTTTTGTCGGAGGTAACTAAGGGGGGTTTTGGTATGTTGCGGAAAAGGAAAATAAAACACTATCGACTACTCCTATGCAATGCCGCTATGCATCGCTTTGCCAGGAGGGATGAAGACTAGTCGGGCCGCTATGCACCGAATCATTTGGCGGATGGCCGAGTAGACTTGCGGAATGAAGGTCGAGAGCACCTCTTCGCTACGCTCACACCTAGCACTTGCTAGTGTGGCAAACACAATCATTCACACCATAAGTAACTTAAGCCAACAAACCACCGCATCACTCACAAGCATGAACAGTAGTATATAACATTAAGCCCAAGGTTCATCAAAGTTCATGCATCAAATAATAATGAAAATCCAATACGAAAACATAGAAATGTGGAAGAGAAAGGTAGAAATACAAACAACGAACGAGTCTTTGTCGTAGACGTGGGAGGAAGCACAGGGTTGTCAATCCGTGTCCAGCGAGCCACTCATCGGTTGCGTCCGGGGTCGGGGAAGGCTGTCACTGCTTCCTAAGCGCCCATCTTCTCGTTAGTATACGTTGTCCACATCAAACCTTCACTTCTTCCTTACTTCGCGGAGATTGTGTAGTGCAAACTAACTTCTTTACACAATGGATGCACGGGAACTTCATAGATAGAAAATCCCTAGCTTGGAGGATGAAGAACGGGGGAAAACCACCTTCCGGCGGAAGAAATCGGCTGAAAACTCTCGTCCCCGAAACCCTGAAAAACAGCGGTTAAAATAGAAATCGCGGAGAAGTTTCTTAACACACGGGCAAAACGCACGGGCGCAGACCGTGCGTGAAGAAAAACGCACAGGCAAAAACAGAACTGAGTATTTTGTGAAATGATCGCGCACGACCGGCCCAAAACGTGCGTGAAGGAAACGCATGACTGTGCGATCAGGAATATGTAATAAAAGCGTGCAAAAATGGTCACGCACGGTTGGAATAAACCGTGGGAGGCCAAAATGCACGGGTAACCACAGAGCACCTAGAAAAAGGCCAAAACAGGCAGGACGTGCGATTCCTTCTCGCACGGTTTGGAACAAACCGTGCGGTTCCAAACCGTGCGGGAACCAGACGCACGGGCGGATCAGAAATCCAAGGAAAACACCGAGTAAAACACACGATTTCACTAAAACAATGCCCGAAGAAAACGCACGACCGTGAATTTTTTACACAGGAGACAATCTCTAGGCTGGTCTTTCTGACCACCTGCACAGCAAACCTCACAATGGGGGCACAAGCCACCAATAAACAGAACCGAAAGAAAAAAGTAAAAGAGATACTTGGGGAGCACCATGTGCTTACTCCCATCAGAATAGTGCGAAATTGCACACCACAATGAGCCAAAATGTGCACTTCATGTGGAAATAAAGCTATAAGAAATATGAACGATATAGAACTAAAAGTGAAGTGCAAATGCTTGAAAACTAACCTAGATGAGTCTGAAAAACCCTATATAAATTGGACTCATCAGGCATTTGTTCCTAAGTTGTAGGATCCTTGGAATCTGAGGTAGGGCCTTTGTACCCGAGATGTAGGAGAGTCATTCTCTCTCAGGTAGCATCCTTTGTGGATTTGAGGTAGGGCTATACTCCCAGCCTGAGTTGTTGGGCCATTGGGCCTAAGGTAGGTGATCAACTGATCACTAAGTTGAGGAGCACGTTTGCTCTAAGGTAGGGCTTTGGCAAGAGTTATATGTCTTGGAGGAGATTGGGAGATCCTTATGGATCTGTGGTGTAAGCTCTTGGGAGATGAGATTGGAGAAGTTCCTTGTCTAACTAGAAGTTAAAAATGTGAGAGGAGAGTGGACCTACTCATAATCTGGGGAACCACTATATATTCTATGCATGCTTCATGTATTGTTCCTTAATTGCAGGTTGTGTGTTTCTTGAAAGAAAAAAACTACCAAAATAATAAGCACTTAAAGATGGAATTGAAAGAAAGTCACAAAGACTTAGAAACCTATTCACCCCCTAAGTTGCAAACTACCTTGAAAACAAAGACTTTCAAGTGGTATCACAGGGAGGTTGATAAAAAAGGATTTAATAGTCTGAGTGTTCTCCAAGGGTAGCTATAGTTCTGTACTTATGGGTTCTGGAGAGAGCCATAAGGAGCAAGGTTCTATGTCAGCATAGCCGAACTGTTTGTCTACTATGTAGGAAATTCGGGTCGACCTAACTTCAATTTGAATAACAACCCATATAGTAACCACTATAATCCGTGTTGGAGGAACTACACCAATTTATAATGGAGTAATGCAAACAACGTGCAGTGCCCGCCTAACCCTATTACGCCAAGATTTCTGCAACCTCCTCTAAAACATTCTCCGATGGAGGAAACGTTTTCAAGATATATCGCGTCCAATGAGTCTAATATCCAGAATATCACCGGATCGATAAAAAACCTCGAATTACAAGTTGGACAGCTGGTGCGGATGATGTCCGAACGTGCATATGGGGCACTACCGTGGAACACGGAGCCCAACCCTCAGGAAAATATCAACGCTATAACCCTCTGTAGGGGTAAGGAGGTGGTTGATCCAAAACAGATAGATCCGAAGGTGTACATTTCTCCTTCGACCCATATTCCCTCTTCTTCAATTATGCCGCCTTTACTGATTTCGAACAATAAAATCAATTTAAATAAGCCCTTGCCGTTTCCGTATAAATTAAATAATGAACATATGGATGAGCAATATAAAAAATTTATTTTATTATTAAAATAAATTAAGATTATTGTGCCCTTCTGCGAGGCAATATCGCAGATGCCTAAGTATATGAAATATTTAAAACAACTCCTTTCTAACAAATGAAAATTAGAGGATATTTCACATATATCCCTCAATGTAGAGTGCTCGACGGATCTTACTAATAAATCTCCCTAAAACAAAATGACCTGGGAAGGTTTTCCATCCCGTGCCTTTTTGGCGATATATTAGTAAAATACACTTTAGCAGATTTAGACACAAGCATTAATTTGATGATGTCCTCGCTTTTCAAAAAATTAGGTTATGGCACTACAAGCCCTACTAAAATGTGTGTCCAATTAGCAGATCTCTTGGTTATAATCCCCATCGGGGTAGTGGATGAAGTTCTTGTCTGAGTTGACATGTTTTTTATGGCAGACTTTGTCATCTTGGACATCGAGGAGGACGCCAAGGTACAATTTATACATGCTCGTCATTTTCTCGCCACCTCCCGCACATTATTAGACGTGAGAAACGTTTGTATCTTGCATCAGGTAGGAGATGATGAGTTAAAAATATTTATTAATCCCTCGATGGGAGACTCGTCATAAAGCGATGACTTTTGCTACAAATTGGATACTTTTTTCAGAGACCGTTCTTCTCTTGTTTTTGAGTCTATATTTTTAAACGACGATATTTTTGCGCTCGAAAATTTTAATTGCGTTGAGGATGACTCTACAAATTTGTATTTCAAAACATTTGGTTCGAAAGACATTAAAATTAAAACCTCATTAGAATAACCGCCCTTATTAGAACTAAAACCACTACCCGAATATCTCAAAAACGCATTTTTGAGAAAAGGTGAAACACTTACCGTTATCAGATCCTCGCATTTGAGCAATTCAGAGACTTCAGATTTATTTGAAGTTTGGTTTAAACATCGCAACACAATTAAGTGTCAAATTTCTCATTTAAAAGGGACAAAATCCTCTTTCTGCACCCACAAAATTTTCTTAAATGATAATTGCCGCAAAATTATTAAGCCGCAACAACGTCTTAATCAAAACATGAAATACATCACTAAAGCTGAATTAATGAAATTATTAGATGCGGGGATTTTTTACCCTATTTTGGGCAGTGTGTGGGTTCTCCCCATTCATGTCGTTCCCAAAAAGGGTGGTGTAACCATAGTGGCAAATGAGAATAATGAAGTCTTCCCAACTCGTACTGTTACAGGTTGGCGGGTGTGCATCGATTATAGAAAACTAAATGGTGCCACCCGCAAGGACCGTTTCCCTTACCATTTTTAGACCAAATTCTCGAGCCTCTATCAGGTCATCCATTCTATTATTTTCTCCATGGTTTGTCAGGGTTTTTCCAAATCCCCAATTCCCACAATGACCCAGAGAAAAAAACATTTACATGCCCGTTTGGAACCTTCGCATACCGAAGGATTCCCTTTGGCCTCTGCAACACACCAACAACATTACAAAGATGTATGCTGGCGATCTTTGGCGAGCTAGTAGAAGATATTATGGAAGTCTTTATGGATGACTTCTCCATATTCGGATGCTCGTTCCCTAATTGTCTTAAAAATTTAGATCTTGTCCTTCAGTGGTGCGAGGACACAAATATCGTATTAAATTGGGAAAAATGTAACTTTTTGGTTCGAGTGGATTTAGTCCTCAGCCATAAGATTTCGTTTAAGGGGATGAAGGTCGAAAAGGCCAAAGTCAAAATTATCGAAAAACTTCCCCCACCAACTAACGTAAAATCTATTAGATGTTTTTTGGGCCACTCGGGCTTTTATAGGCATTTTATTCAAGATTTTTCTAAAATAACAAAGCCGCTTACCCACCTCCTGGAAAACAAATCATCTTTTATCTTTCATAGCGAATGCGAGTACACTTTTCATTTTATAAAACAAAATCTATCAATTCACCAATTTTAGTGGCGCCCAATTGATCCCTTCTGTTCGAAATAATGTGCGACTCTAGTGATGTTACCGTAGGTGCCGTTCTTGGCCAATGCATAAACAAATACTTTCATCCCATTTATTATGCTAGCAACATGCTCAATTCCTCACAAGGAAATTACACGACAAAGGAAAATTTACTCTTAGTCGTCCTTTTTGCATTCGATATATTTTGCTCGTATATAACGCTATCGAAAATTATCATTTTTACCAACCACTCCCCATTAAAATATTTATTAGCTAAAACTGACGTCAAACCCCTCCTACTTTGATGGGTCCTCCTACTA
Source organism: Platanthera guangdongensis (assembly GCA_039583875.1). Lineage (NCBI taxonomy): Eukaryota > Viridiplantae > Streptophyta > Magnoliopsida > Asparagales > Orchidaceae > Platanthera > Platanthera guangdongensis. The sequence continues at coordinate 143,842,585 of CM077163.1, read as the reverse complement.
CAAAAGTTTGATTTGGAAATCCAGGATAAGAAAGGCACGAAAAATTTGACGGCCAACCACCTCTCCCGCATAGAAAATCTGGGTGTGGAAGCGCTCGTCGAAACTGAAATAAATGACAGGTTCCCCGAGGAAAGCCTCCTATCCTTAAAGAAAATTTCATCTTCCACACCTTGGTTCGCATATTTCGTAAACTATTTAGTTGTGCGGGTGCTCCCAAAAGACTTTTCAAGTCAGCAAAAGAAGAAATTCTTTTCTGAATTGAAAAATTTCTTTTGGGTGCACCCTTCACTTTTTAGTATCATCGCTGCTTAAGTGGTGCAAAGATGCGTCACAGGTGTGGAGTGCATGCAAATACTAAGGCATTGCCACGAGGGACCGGCCGATTGGCAATATCATGTTATCCGGACGGCGTGGAAGGCACACTAGCCGGGCTTCTTTTGGCCACTCTCCACATAGTCGCTCACACTTTTGTGCACTCCTGCAATTGTTGCCAGCGGTCGGGGAACATATCTCGTCGCGACAATATGCACCAAAATTTATTTTTAAAATGCGAAGCCTTTGATTTGTGGGGCATCGATTTTTTTGGCCCTGTACCTCCGTATTTTAAAAATAATTACATTTTAGTGGCGGTCGACTACGTATCGAGGTGGGCGAAAGCGCAAGCTCTCCCCACCAATGATGCGTGAGTCGTCGTTAACATTCTTAAAAAACATTTTCTCGCTCCGGAATGCCTCGCGATATTGTGAGCGATGGGGAACACATTTCTACAACGCCCATATGACAAATATGTTTGTTAAATATGGAGTAACACAGAAACTTGCCACCCCCTATCACCCGCAAACAAGAGGCCAAGTTGAGGTAGTAAATCGAGAGATAAACCGAATATTAGAAAAAACCATTTTAATTAATATGAAAGATTGGTCCGTCAAACTTGACGACGCGTTATGGGCGTATGGTACTTCATACAAAACCATAGTTGGTTGTACAACATATCGATTAGTCTATGGCAAAGCAAGCCATCTCACCATAAAACTAGAATATCACGCTCTTTGGCATTAAAACTCATAAATCTCAACGCTAACTTATCCTCCCAAAATAAAAAATTACAACTTAATGAACTCGATGAATGGAATGCAAACTCTTATGACATCAATAAATTCTATAAGGCGCGTTCTAAGTTCTATCACGATCGAAAAATCAAGCTCCCAATTTTTTTTCTCCAGGCGACCATATCCTTCTTTATAATTCACGTCTTAGACTTTTTCCGTGTAATTTAAAATCCCGATTGTCCAACCCCTTTAAAGTTCAAGAGGTTTGTCCATATGGGACCGTACTCTTCTCCCACTCGGAAAGAGTCTTGTTTAAAGAAAACGGTCATCATTTAAAATTATATATTGTGGGCGATCTAGTGGGCTGTATAATCGAAACCATAACCCTCCTCAAAATATAACCCCCCCACCAATTTGTCAAGCTACACGACTATAAACAAAGCACTCCTTCGAAGAATCCCATGTTTATCTTTTTCACTCTTTCTTTATTTTGTTTGCTATTTTTCTTAATAACGCAGGGTTTCTAATTAAGCCTCGCCCAACACGTTCTCGGGAAGTTTCTACCCTCCATTTTTATCTTTGTACATAGTGTTGAAACCGAAAAACGGTCTCCTGTGGAGTTCACCCTTGGGGAAGGGGTGGTCTCGTGCCTACTTCACTCCTGCAAGCAAAACAACAAAGAAATCAAGGAAAGACCGACCCAAGGGCTCGGCGGGGAGGACCCACCACACACCCGGAAGATCTGAGAGTGCTTCCCCTCCTTAGCCAGAGGCCGAGCTAAGGTGCCCTCAAAAAGCACTTGAAAACTGGAGTAGGAGAGCACAGGAAGCATGCCTTCTGGGGTACCCCTTGGGTCCTATTTATAGTTTTTGGAATCTGAACTGCCAATAATCAAATGAACTAACCTGAAGTTACCAAAAAACCCCTGGTTGGGTCTGCCAACAACCAAACTCCGCTGTTTTGAAGGGCTATAGGCAGACCAGCGGGGGCAAAACAGTAAAAAGTACCTCATACATCCAGGCGAGTTGGAGAGCTTGATCACCTCGGCAGGTCCTGCTCGCCTGATGTTACCGAGCTCCGTTGCGAGGGCGCGAGCTGGGACGTTGAGCTCGCCCATCAATTGGTCGCCATCAATTGACCTGAGCTTGACAATTCTTGGACTAGCTCGGCAAATGCCGAGCTCGGGGTCGACGAATGCTGATCTTCAATCGACGAATGTCGATCTCCGGTCGACGAATGCCGAGCTCGGGGTCGAGGAATGCTGATCTTCGTTCGACGAATGCCGATCTCCGCTCAACGAATGTCGATCTCCGATCGACAAATGCTGAGCTCGGGCTCGGCTTCTCTACTACCGAGCTCGCCGACTATCTTCGGCCCGATCTGTCTGGTTCCTGGAGACCTTGCTTGCCGGACACGGGTTGTACATAATCCCCGCTCTTTTTAAGCTTGGCAAAGCTCGGAAAGAAACATCCAACCCCAAGTGTGCGGCGAGCGCGGGGTGGCGAGTTGGAGGGAATCTTTGGGTGGGGTCCACCTACGGCTATATATATGCACCTGCTCACATGCCTAACTCTTGCCATTTCCTTTGCTCTAACCCTGCCAAGATGCCGCTCCCCAAGGAGATTCAAGAGCGTCTAGACTCAGCTCGCCAGGCTTTTGCAGCTCGTGTAGCCACCCTGACGGCGGTCCCTGCCACTGTGCTGCAGGGTGGCTCTGCCGAGCCTAGCTCAAAGAAGATGAAACCATTCCCTCAAGCGGCCGAGCCAATATACAACGACCTGAGGGCCACCTTGGAGCACAAGACCGACTCCTCCACTCTGCCTGCCTCTGAAAGAGGGAGGAATTGTTGGGTTTCTCTATAGGGTTGGCACAACGCTTGTGCACGCAGCGGAAAAATAAAACATCAAGAAAAAACCCAAAGAGATGTGGATCGGGCCATGAACAGTTGAATCAAGAAGTTAAGAAAACTAGGCAAAAATTACCTCGGTGGCGTTGAGTCACAACCCAACGGAGATGCTCCAAACTTTATCTTCTTGCTAGTGGCGAGTTCTACGTGGAATAGTGTCCACGTTTCTGCAGAAGTCCACACGAGCGGGAGAACGCCGAGCTTTCCGTCACACGGAAGATCGGAAAGGAGAAGACCGCACCTCGGCTAATCCACGGACTGCTAGGTCCGCGCCAGGAAGAGCAGCACCAGCGACAGTCGCCGGAGAAGAGGTGGCAGCGGAGCGAACGCGGCGGCGGAACACTTTCCGGCGGCGGGATCGGGATCGGCGGAACGATCGAGCGGAACCTTTCCGTCGGGGTCGATTCGCACAGTAGCCAAAAAGATCTCTACCCGATAAAACCTAAGTGTTCTATTTATACTAGAGGTATAAATAAACCCAGGAAAATCGCTATCCGCAGACCACCCAGAACTAGGGTTCAGAATCGGCGAGTATGAATCGGTGAGAATCGGCGACAATCGGCGAGAATCACTGAGCAGGTTCGGTGAGAATCATTCGACGAGTATCACATTGGATCGGCGAGAATCAGAGTACAATACTCGACGATTCTCGCCGATCGTCGAGCCACGCTCGACGATACATAATGATACTCGACGATCGTCGAGCCGCGGTCAACGACAATCGTCGAAGTAGTCGATCGTCGAGAATCAACAATTGATTCTCGACGATTCTCGTCGATCGGCGAGAATCAGGGAGACGATTCTTGCCGATCGGCGGGAATCTGAAGACTATTCTCGACTAAAGTCTTTGACCCTCGGACGACGAACCTAACCAGCCCTTCAAGGCAACCTTTGCCCAACCCGATGATCCTATAAGGCAACAATTTGCCCATAACCCTATTCAGGTCGGTGATTGGTAACTTTTACCAACACAGTCAGTCATCCAATTTCTCCACATCTCTTATGTGCGACCCTGCAGGCTCATATTGCGTTGGCAGTGAGATTACATGTTTGACCACTTCCAGATCATCATGGTAACTCCAACATACTCCCACTTGATCTCGAAAGTATCAAACCAAAAACCTCACAAACAATGAGCGGCATCTAGCAATGCATCATTGCTCCCCAAGCAATAAGAGTTAATAACTCATAAGCCTTTATGACCAATGTATCAGCGTTGTCTTTGTCCCTTTGTCACCCTCGTAATAGCTCAATCCAAGTTTTCTTGATCCAGGACGGACTTCCAGAGAATGGTGAGTCCAATATCACATATTGGCTCAACCAAGCATGGCCATGCATTTCTCAGTCCAGTTCCATCAAGGGGCCCATGGATGCAACTCCTGTCATACAGGAGGACAAATTCCATATCTGCTCACACACAAACACCCAAATGATTCGTAACATGCCCAACAACCACCCTTATCATCAACCTTTCTCAAGGAAGACTTTACATGGCATCAAAGCACGCTCTTCCTCACTTGATGAATGCTGTGACTTCAGGTCAAAGGACCACAACACCATTGTCAATTGAGACCTACTCGTGACACTATTGGATGACAATCCACAGAGTAGTCTCAGGTTGGGTCTGTCCAGTACAATTTGTTCACTAATAAGTACCCACGTGATGACTTGATATCACAATATCATGACCTGTGAGAACCAGTCATCAGTCAACACACGTGCTAGCCTTCATGTATCATCATCACCCTTAGCTTCTATGATGATACTCTACCAGGGACCTTTAAGAATGAAGCTTCAAATAAATCATAGGCTCTCACATTCAAGTCACGTACTTGATATCCTATGGAAGCGAACATTCTAAGGGTATCTATTATGTTAACATTTAACTATCATATATAGAAAAACTCACAATAAAAGAATTTGCCATTAATTATAAAAGAAAAACTAGGTACACAGTTCATCATATGAACAAACAGCCAACAAAATACATATTTACATGCAATCCACAAGATCCTCGCTAGAGTTGATCGTTTAGGTATCGCATACCCATCGATCTAGTATGACCATCATGCTTTCTCTGTGCGAGAGGCTTTGTCAGCGGATCCGCAATATTTTCCTCAGTCGGCACTCTGCAAATGTTTACATCTCCTCGTTCGACAATCTCACGAATAAGATGAAACCGCCGAAGTATGTGCTTGGAGCGCTGATGAGATCTAGGTTCCTTAGATTGTGCAATTGCACCATTGTTATCACAGTAGAGAACTACGGGACCAACAATGCTAGGAACTACATCAAGCTCGCCGATGAATTTCCTAATCCATACAGCCTCCTTCGCTGCATTAGCTGCTGCGATATACTCGGCCTCTGTTGTAGAATCAGCAACTGTCTCTTGCTTGGAACTCTTCCAACTCACAGCTCCTCCATTCAGGCAAAACACAAAACCTGACTGAGACTTGGAGTCGTCTCGATCAGTTTGGAAGCTAGCATCCGTGTAACCACTTACAACGAGCTCTTCCTCTCCACCATACACCAAGAACACGTCCTTAGTCCTTCTCAAGTACTTCAGGATATTCTTGACTGCAATCCAGTGACACTCACCGGGGTCTAACTGATACCTGCTAGTCATGCTCAAAGCCAAGGAGACATCGGGTCGAGTACATAACATCGCGTACATGATTGATCCAATTGCCGAAGCATATGGAATCAAATTCATGCGGTCCTTGTCTTCACAAGACTTTGGACATTGGTCCTTAGAGAGATTCACACCATGAGACATGGGCAAAAATCCTTTCTTGGACTCAAGCATGTTGAACCGCTTCAACACCTTTTCGATGTACGTACTCTGGGTCAAACCCAGCAACTTCTTCGATCTATCTCTATAGATCTTAATACCAAGTATATAAGTCGCTTCACCCAAATCCTTCATTGAAAAGCAGTTCCCTAGGTTGTTCTTAATAACTTTCAGGGTAGGAATGTCATTCCCAATCAACAGTATGTCATCTACATACAATATCAGGAAGACAACAATGCTCCCACTGATTCGCTTGTAAACACAAGGCTCATCTTCATTCTTGATGAAACCAAACTCTTTGATTTTCTCATCAAAACGAAGATTCCAACTTCGAGAGGCCTGTTTCAGTCCATAAATAGACTTATTCAGCTTGCATATTTTAGTGGCTTCATCTGGGGATACAAAACCCTCGGGTTGTGTCATATACACTTCCTCAAGGAGGTTTCCATTAAGGAAAGCCGTTTTGACATCCATCTGCCAGATCTCGTAGTCATAATACGCAGCAATAGCAAGCAATATCCTAATGGACTTTACCATGGCAACAGGGGAAAAGGTCTCATCATAGTCAATACCATGAATTTGCTTGAAACCCTTAGCCACCAGTCGCCCTTTGAATGTCTGTACATTCCCATCCATGTCGGTCTTCTTCTTGAAGACCCACTTGCACCCTATGGGTCGTACCCCTTCAGGTGGTTCCACCAAGTTCCAAACTTGGTTTGCATACATGGAGTCCATTTCGGATTTCATAGCCTCAAGCCATTTGTCGGAGTCCGGTCCATTCATAGCCTCTTGGTAGGTTGCTGGTTCATCATCATGATCCATAAGCAACACATTACCTATTTGAGACACGAGAAATCCATATCTATCAGGCTCAAACCTCGGTCTACCAGATCTATGTAGGACTTGTGTTCCCTGAGCAGGTTCTCCAGCTACAACATCTTGTAGTCCTGTCTCAGAATCCAATTCCGGTTCATTCACTACATGTGGCTCTTGAACTTCTTCAAGCTCTACCTTTTCAGTCTTTCTTGATAAGAACTCTTTCTCCAAGAAGACACCAGTCCTTGCGACAAACACTTTGCCCTCGGATGGTAGGTAAAAGTAATACCCTTTCGTTTCCTTAGGATATCCCACCAGATAACATTTATCCGATTTGGGTTCCAGCTTGTCAGGCATTTGACGTCTCACGTATGCCTCACAGCCCCAAATTTTAATGAACGACATACTAGGATGCTTCCCAGTCCATATCTCATATGGTGTCTTCAGAACCGTTTTCGTTGGAGCGCGATTCAATGTCATTGCAGCAGTCTCTAAAGCAAAACCCCAAAAGGAAACAGGCAAGTCTGCATGACTCATCATCGAACGTACCATGTCTAACAGAGTACGATTTCTCCTCTCAGACACACCATTATGTTGTGGCGTTCTAGGTGGAGTGAGCTGTGATACAATACCACACTCTTTCAGATGATCACGGAACTCATGACTCAGGTATTCGCCACCTCGATCAGATCGGAGTGCTTTAACCCTTTTACCCAACTGGTTTTCTACTTCATTTTTGAACTCTTTGAACTTTTCAAAGGTCTCGGATTTGCACTTCATAAGATACACATATCCGTATCTACTGAAATCATCAGTAAATGTAACAAAGTATAAATACCCACCTCTAGCCATGGTACTCATGGGTCCGCATACATCACTATGTACAACACCCAAGAGATCCTCAGCCCTCTCAGTATAACCAGTGAAAGGAGCTTTAGTCATTTTGCCTAACAAACAAGATTCGCATCGCTCAAATGATTCATAATCAAATGAGTCCAAAAGTCCATCTCTATGGAGCTTGGATATGCGCTTCTCGTTGATATGACCCAAACGACAATGCCAGAGAAACGTAGGGTTCGAATCATTTGTTCTTAGTCTTTTATTATTTTCTACATTATAGATCAGATGGTCCAAGTTCAAAACGTAAAGACCATTAAACAATTGGGCTACAGCATAACAAACATCATTCTTAAATATTGAACAACAATTGTTCTTAATTATAAAAGAAAATCCAATCATGTCCAAACATGAAATAGATATAATGTTTCTAGTTATCGCCGGAACAAAATAACAGTTATCTAGTTTTATTACAAGCCCACTGGGCAAAGAAAGACGGTAAACTCCTACGGCTACAGCAGCAACTCTTACTCCATTGCCGACGCGGAGGTCCACCTCCCCTTTACTCAGCAATCTTCTCCTTCCCAGTTCCTGCACATTTGTACAAATGTGAGAACCACATCCAGTATCCAATACCCAAGATGAAGGAGCAGAAAGGTTTATCTCTATAACGTAAACATTAGAAGCGGAAGTCATACCTCCCCTCAATTTCTGCAGACCCTCAATATACGAAGGACAGTTCCTCCGCCAATGACCAGCCTTGCCACAGTGGTGGCATTTCCCTTCCTTCACCGTGCTCTTCTTCTTGATCAGTGCTGAAGACTTGGGCTCAAGATATGACTTAGGTCCTACCTTCGTCTTCTTAGAACCCTTGGCTTTGCCCTTGCCCTTATGCACCATCAGTATGGGGCTGGCAGGCTTGGCCTTCTTCATGTTGATCTCGGCAGTTCTTAACATGCCTAGGAGTTCGGGCAGTGTCTTGTCTATCTCATTCATATTGTAGTTCAAGACAAACTGCTCATAATTGTCCGGCAACGATTGCAGGATCAGATCCGTGGCCAACTCTTGACCAAGAGGAAAACCCAGCCTTTCAAGGTTCTCTATATACCCAATCATCTTGAGTACGTGAGTCCCTACTGAGTCTCGAACTCCCATCTTGCACTGAAACAACGCTTTAGTGATGTCGAACCTCTCTTGACGAGCCTGCCCTTGAAACATTTTCTTGAGATGCTCGTCAATCTCCTTGCACCCCATGTTCTCATGTTGCTTCTGAAGCTCAGAGTTCATGGTGGCAAGCATAAGGCACTCGACATCCAAAGCATCGTCAGTATACTTCTTATAAGTATCCTTCTCAGCACGGGAAGAGTTCCCGGTCGGCACCTCGGGGGCTTCTTCTTCCAAGACATAGAGCTTTCGCTCTTGCATGAGAACAATTCTCAGGTTCCTGTACCAGTCCATATAGTTTGTCCCGCTGAGCTTATCCTTCTCAAGGATGGCTCTCAGAGACAGCGTGGAGTGTGAAACACTTGCCATGGAATTCTACAAGAATTTATGCAGAATAAAATCAGTACCTAAATTTCAATTACAATTTATTCTAATTAGGACTTCAATTAAAATACTCCCACTATTTTATTCGAAATGATAGCCCTCACTAACAATTCGGAGAGTTCATGCGAGCTACTCTCTTAGTGGACAAGATCCGTATTTCACCAACACAATGAGTCCGCTTTGGCGTTCCTCTCACGATGCGGTTATTTAGGTAGGCAACGCTTGCCAATTGCATCCTCATGCAATTCTTGTATGGTTGGTGAATAACTCCTTATTCGCATCCATCATATGGTGCATGCCAACCCTATGCCTCTAGGCACTCAACCTTTGAGGTCACCTATTTAAGCTGGACCCGATGTTGACAGTGGGATATCACAATTATCCGCTCGCACCCTTACCAAGATAGATTAATGCACCTTGCTTTGGCAAGCCCACATTTCATCGATCGAGGCAGGAAGAGTGTCATCCATCGGAAGGCATCCGAACACTTAATATTAAAAGAAGGGATTTCAATTTTAGGTTAACAGTTAACCATGATCAACATTTGATCTATGTGCACATCCAAAGAAAAACAATTCTACACCACATGCATCCCTTATGTGCACATCCTTACACCATCAACAATTTGATAGAAGGAAGGGCTAAATCTGAACATCCGGAAATTTCCAAATCCTTAGATTTACATGCATTGGACAGAAGGCAAACACAACTCAACTTAAGCAGTAGACAAGCTCATCTCTCTACGTTGGATTCAAAATCCAAAACATACTCGAGGGATGGTTACTGCTAAGGAGACAACAATTTCTAACACTTAGAAATTCCACCGAAATTCCAATCGTTCTTGGCGAAGTGCCAAGACTAAATCTAGACATTTAGAACGATTCTAAATCTCTAGGTTTACACGCACTGGAATGACCAAACTTCCAAAACAACAGTCATGGCCCAACCTCCCTCTGATACCACTGTTGGGTTTCTCTATAGGGTTGGCACAACGCTTGTGCACGCAGCGAAAAAATAAAACATCAAGAAAAAACCCAAAGAGATGTGGATCGGGCCATGAACAGTTGAATCAAGAAGTTAAGAAAACTAGGCAAAAATTACCTCGGTGGCGTTGAGTCACAACCCAACGGAGATGCTCCAAACTTTATCTTCTTGCTAGTGGCGAGTTCTACGTGGAATAGTGTCCACGTTTCTGCAGAAGTCCACACGAGCGGGAGAACGCCGAGCTTTCCGTCACACGGAAGATCGGAAAGGAGAAGACCGCACCTCGGCTAATCCACGGACTGCTAGGTCCGCGCCAGAAAGAGCAGCACCAGCGACAGTCGCCGGAGAAGAGGTGGCAGCGGAGCGAACACGGCGGCGGAACACTTTCCGGCGGCGGGATCGGGATCGGTGGAACGATCGAGCGGAACCTTTCCGTCGGGGTCGATTCGCACAGTAGCCAAAAAGATCTCTACCTGATAAAACCTAAGTGTTCTATTTATACTAGAGGTATAAATAAACCCAGGAAAATCGCTATCCGCAGACCACCCAGAACTAGGGTTCAGAATCGGCGAGTATGAATCGGTGAGAATCGGCGACAATCGGCGAGAATCACTGAGCAGGTTCGGTGAGAATCATTCGACGAGTATCACATTGGATCGGCGAGAATCAGAGTACAATACTCGACGATTCTCGCCGATCGTCGAGCCACGCTCGACGACACATAATGATACTCGACGATCGTCGAGCCGCGGTCGACGACAATCGTCGAAGTAGTCGATCGTCGAGAATCAACAATTGATTCTCGACGATTCTCGTCGATCGGCGAGAATCAGGGAGACGATTCTCGCCGATCGGCGGGAATCTGAAGACTATTCTCGACTAAAGTCTTTGACCCTCGGACGACGAACCTAACAAGCCCTTCAAGGCATCCTTTGCCCAACCCGATGATCCTATAAGGCAACAATTTGCCCATAACCCTATTCAGGTCGGTGATTGGTAACGTTTACCAACACAGTCAGTCATCCAATTTCTCCACATCTCTTATGTGCGACCCTGCAGGCTCATATTGCGTTGGCAGTGAGATTACATGTTTGACCACTTCCAGATCATGATGGTAACTCCAACAGGAATGTCGCCGAAGTCTGCGACGGCCCAGACCGCCGCCCTGATGGTGTAGAAGACACCGCGCCGCGAGACTCCACCCCGCGAGCCAAGACCACTCTTGGGGACTCGCGGTTCATGACTTCGGAAAACCGCAACCGGGAGCCGTCCCCTCCCTTTGGGACCTTGGGGTTGAGCTCGCAGATGCCGAGCTCGCCGGTGCGCGCCCCCTCTCCTCGGCTAACTGACGTGGCCGTGGGGGCGGGTCTGCAGACCATCCCCACCCCGGGATTCGAGCTACTCTCACCGGGGAATCACGGCTCAGGTCGCGGGAAGGATCTGAGGTTCCTCCCTCCCCACATTTCCTTCGAGTTGCCGAGCTCTTCAGGTCAATTTTGCTTGGATTCTTGCCCCATGAGCTTTTCCTGCATTCCTCTTTTTGCTGACGTTTGACTCCACAGTTCCACCGAGCCAATCCGCTACCGAGGAGTCTTCGTGGGCAGCCCACTACTCTCCACTCCCTTTCCCAAGCTCGGTGGACTCTTACCTAGGCCCTGAAGTGGATCAAGGCGAGTTGACGAGGATGGAGGTCAAGCTTCTCAAGAAGCTGGTGTGCGGGCTGCACGAGGTGCAGAGGGTCAATGATATGCTACAACGTGACGACGCGCATCTTGCTGACGAGGTGCAAAGCGGTCAGGCTGGCGAGCTGATGTCCCCCTCTCGGCTTCTAGATGAGATAGATGATGGCCTCTCAGTGGCGCAGAGGAATTCGGGGAGGATCCGCGAGCTGCTCCTCGCGCGGCAGTCTAGGGGGCGGGAACCGCGAGGCCGAGGTAGGTGAGAGGGCGGCTCCTTTGCCGAGCCAACCGGTACTCGCATCCTGATGCTCCCCCTGCTCGCGCGCCCCGCTTTTTTATTCCTGAACTTGCTCTCTATAATTAGAAGTTTTAGAATATTCTTGAACATGCGTTATTCAAATAATATATTGCGATGTTTGACTTATCCTTGGTTGGGACGCGTCGGAAGTCGGCGAGCTGGGGTGGCGAGTTGGGGTGGCGAGCTGGCGCGGCAAGCTGGGGCGGCGAGCTGAGCTGAATGGACGGCCTGACCCTAGATTTCTTTTCCTATAAATAGCCCCCCCCCCCACCACCAACCCCTGTACTGTGCTTTTATTGCTCTCTTACTCTCTCTTCCAGCGCTTTTATCCATTTTTGCTCGCGCTCTGCTTCTTCCTCTGCGAACATGGGTAAGGCCAACCCTCATGCCGACGGCCGCTCCAAGTGCACGCAGCACTTCACTGACTATAGCTTCTTCGAGGGGCATACCAGCGAGGAGGAGCTCGCGGAGTTCAAGGCTGAGTGTGTGCCGCCGGGCTTCGAGGCACGCAGGCCGAGGCAGGGGGAGGACATCAACACCTTCTACAAGGATGAGCTCGCCTTCCCCATCACGCATTTCGAGGTTGGGTTGCACCTCCCCCTCTGCCCAGAAATCAGGCAAATTCTGAAGTACTATGGCGCATTGCCCGCGCATTTAAACTCCAACGCCATCACGATGATGGTGGCGTTCGTGAGCTACCTCCGGCGGGAGAGGATTGAGTTCAACCTCACAGTGTTCAGGAATCTCTTTTCTTACAAGGCGACGCCAGATGGGGTCACCTACTTCGGCGGCTCGCTGATCAAGGTTCGTGAGATCGCGAACAAGCACCATAACTGGATGACCAGGATCGCCTTCATCAAGGGCGACCTCGGCAACATCCCGTACTCGCCACAATAAAAAGGCGAGGAGGTGTACCGCCTGCCGCCCATGTCCGGCAACGATGCCGAGCTCCACAAGTATTTCCTCCACAAGGACTACGAGCTCGCCTTCCTGAGAAGGGGCCTCGACTCGCTTCTCCCCGTCCTACCCGGCTAAGGTATTGTTCTCCCCACCTTGCCGAGCTCACCCGATTGCCGAGCTCTCCATATTGCTGCTGAAATTCTTCTAAATTTTTCCAAGTATTTTCTTGCAGGGGAGCGGAAAATTCCCGTGAACCCGCTGTTTGAAGACACAGGGTCGCGCCCGGACCCCCTTGCTCGCGAGAAGGCGGCGGCGGCAGCCTGCCGAGATGAGTCGGACATCTCGTAACCCTCTTCCAGCAAGAGGCGGCCTGAGGATGTAAGACCCCCTTTTTTTTTCCTTTTTCGACACCGGGGTCTTAGGCCCAGAACCGCCATTTTGCGGTGACTCCTTCACGACCTGAAGTGTCATCACCACAAAGCGCCGATTCTGCCGGCCAATTCGATCACAGAAAAGTAGCATAATGAAGTAAAAGGAAACTAACAGTCCACGGAGAATCACATGTCATAATAAATATAACTCCACGAAGGGAGTGTCCACAGAATAAAACATCAGAGTACCAAAATACGGGCTTATGCCCGGTACATCATATCCTCACTACAAAAATCACTCATGCGGAAGCAGAAAAACTACTCAAGGTCGAGACTCACGGTTCCGGCTGTATGAACTCCGGAGCTAGACTGCCCCACCTCCAAGCGCACCGGTCTCTGGGGCTGCTCCTCCATGCTGGTCTCCACGATCCCCTAAATGATGCGGTTCGAAAACCGTTAGTGTAAAAGACTAAGTCCTATCATCCCCCGCCCCTTCCCCTACGGCTCCTAGGCACCGAGCGGAGAGGAAGAAAGGGGAGGACTTGAAGGTGGAGAATATCAAAAGCAGATGGCAGCGGTCCTATACTAGCAAATTCTATAGCATGTAAAGACAATAAGCTGAAATATGAAAAGTAACCTTTACTTATGTGAAACACATAAGCCAAGGGGTCTTCTGCAAGGCTCCCATCGTATAAAAAGTCTCATACCAATTTATACGTTGGGGTGTCGGTTATCAAACAGCAGTAAATATATATATCCAAAATTAACCTTAATTTATAAACTTGCCCACACAAGCTTATAAACCAAGGGGTCATTTTGCAGGTCCTAAAGTATAAGCGTCCCATTCCACTTATACTTTAGGTGTCAAGGTTAAAGGAAACGATTATACTATGACATACAAGTGGGTATGATGGATCATGCAAGTGCAACACACACACCCAACTCTGTGCACACAGACCTTTAGTTCCCCCTTTCTGGAGCCGTAACCTCCCAGGATACCTCCGTAGTGGCAGACGGAAGCGGTGGGTTTGGCCTCGCCCACCTCTAAACCAGTAAAGCACTACCGGTCAGACCTATCGTACGCCTCAACGCTTGGTGCACGAAGCGGACTCCTGCGTACTCTTGCCGGCTGGCGCACCGGACTTCTGTTGGCGAAGTGCTAACCACACTTGCCGAGTCAACGTATTGGCATCGGTGCATCGACCCTCCAATACCGAAGACCCACCACCTTAGTTTTTACTTCCTTTTATGCACATGCAAATTTAGCGTAATCAAACCCGAGCCGAAGCTCCCCGGACCAACACGTCCGACTCAAACAATCGAGCCGAAGCTCCCCGGACCCAAAGTCCGTCTTTTAACCATCCGAGCCGAAGCTCCCAGCTAACTTCCGGTGCCATCATTGTTTGTGAAAATGTGCAACCCTAATTACTAAGTTACTTTTTTCAGCTTGTTAAAACAGTTTACGTTAACCCAGGACTGCCCCCGGGATTCTCTGTGAAGGGCTCTCAAGGTGCACTAGGAACTGTGTTGGGATTACGCCCAGCGTTCCCTTTCACAAGTTACTTATTTTGTTATTGGTTGCTTCCCTTACCCTTTTCCTCCTCATGTTACGATATGCTAATCCTATGGTGATTTGACTCCAACTCTCCTTGGGTAGGACGATCTTTCGTTGGACCCTGAACGCCTCTAAACCCTAGACAAAACCACACCCTACTCACTCACCATCCATAGATGCAACCCATTCTACTTATCCTTCCAGCAAACCATCAAGACCCATCACACGTGCTCTAATTCATATCCAAAATGATTTCCTGCAGTTTTGCTATATGCAGACCACTTAAGCTACATGACTCGTAAAAAGGGAAGTACATGAAATACTCATCCAGTACCCCTATGATAATTATTAGAGGGCTAAAATGACATTTGTAGCATAAATCCAGAAATTCATAATTTTCCTAATTTGTCTGATAATTTATTTATTTATTCTAGTATCCAAAAAGCCCAAGTTTGAACATGAAGTACCAATTTCAGACAGGATAATATTCCAATAAATTTATGTTAATTAATAAATCCATAATCAATTATAAAGTCTAAGCCATCAAATTTTTCAGCAAGTTTTAGGCCCTTAAATGTAATTTCAAATATATCTCATAAAAAGTCATTTTAAAAGATTTTACAGCAATAATAGCTCCTAAAATTCAGCGAAAATTCAGGGATGATTATGATGGCCTAGAAATACGCTAGAAAAAGTTTCATAATTTATCAATTAATAATAAGGCTATACTTGATTTTCTCATGAAATTTCAAGTTTATGGGTTAATGAACAAAGTATACTAATTATCCATCAAACATTTCCACAAAATTTCCCACATGATAATAATGAACTAGGAACACTATGTATCAAGTTTCATAATTTGTCATCAAGTATTGAGCTCTTGTAAGAATTATTTAGTAAGTAACCGAAGTAATGCACTTGTGAAGTAGATGCCCTAACTAGGTATCCAAAAATTCTATCAAAAATCATACATGATCAGTAAGGTCTAAAACTACCTCTGTCAATGTTTCATGCCCTTTCAATGGGCAGTGAGATCACAATAGCCTAATTATTAATTAGGGAAATGCTATTGATTACAAATGAAGTGCTACAAATATTGATCAAAACTTTCCAATTAAATTACCAGAGGCTCAAAATATCTTTATTCCCTCACTACCCAAATTTGGTTAAATTGCAAGATGTTTAGCTAACCTAAACTAACACTACAAGTTTTAGGTCCTAAGCTAGGGTTAGGGTTTTGTGGACCCTACCCTTTTCAAAATTATTTAACATTTTTACCAGAGGGTTTTATATACCCTAGGACCCTCTATACAAAATTTGATGTTCATCCAAGGTGTTTAGGGCTCATGCCCTTCACAAGGCACAAAGGTCCTTCCTTAGGGTTTGGCCTGGGAACTTAGGGCAAATCAATTCCACTCTACCCCACATTCCATGGGGAGGTGCTAAGTGCCATACCAAGTCAGTGGCCCAAATTTCAGCCTCTGTTGAGGTGATTTGGTCACTCAAAATCAAAAGTGCACTTTTTGACCAAAATACCCTTATTAAGGTAAAGTTATGGTTGGGTCAATACCTATTCAAAACACATCCAAATTAGGTGAAACTTTATACAAATACATAACATGAGCCCAGGGACCACGCACCAAAATTTGGGAGGGTTTAGAGGTCATTAGACCACCTAATTAAATTATCATAGAGAAATTAAATAATTTCCAAAACTATAGAAATATTGTCCCCAAAAATTCCCATTTTTGGTGTACTCCTAGATATGGTATAGATTGAATCCCTTCCAAAATTTCAGCTCATTTGGATCAAAGATAAAGTGTGAGAACCCAATTGAAGTTCTGCCTAGCCATATGTGTAGGCCCCACCAAAATGGGTGCCCTGGTCAGACCAGGCACCCAAATTGGTCCAAACCAATTTTAAAATAAAATAGACCCAAGGGGCTACAAATCCTATGTTGATCATTTCCTCATACAGAGCCTCTAACCAATTTTAAATATTAAATACATTAATTATATAAGGTGTGACAGAAATCAAATGAGAATATATGAAGCCTATAGTTTAATGCATCCCTTGCACGAATCTTGGCGCATGGATAGACGACATCCAATCATCTCCTTCCTCCAGCCGATGGTACAAATTGATCCCGCTTGGAGTACTTTCCGGACGCTGCTTCCGGCGACCCGGCCACCTCCCCGGCCGGCCACCGCCACCACCACCTCCGTTGAGGTGGTGGCCGTCGCCAGGCGGCGGCTTGGCCGCCGGAGGGCCGTTTTCCGGCGAACCATACAAGTGGATTTCTTTGGAAAATCCATGAAAATGCCGAATTGGATCGGGCTCAATTGAGCCCGAATCTTGGACCTATTGATTGCTATGATCTATACATGAGAGAAGGAGTGGAGGAGGACCATCCTGGCGGCCAGAATGCGAGTCGATATTTGGGTTGCCATGGCTGTGGTGCCGCCGGCCGGATATCTGCAACAGTGCAGTCAAGTTGCCTGAATTCCTAAGGTAAACGATGGGAAGGGATCCTCTCATGTCACTGATGGTGTATAAATCATCAGTTGGGGGAGGGGAGAGGCCAAACACCAATGGCCATTAATGCCCTTTAAGGTTTGGCTCGGGTTGAGTGGGGGGGGGGGGGCTGAATCTTCCTCTTGGTGGCCGGGAAACGGCTGGAATCAACTCCTCTTCCCTAGAGGAGTTGATTGCATCCATAAATGGTGGCTGTTGATCTCCTTGGCCGGTTTTCCACTCTCCCCTTCCTCTCCCCCATCTTCTCTCAACACCATTAACATGGAGGGAGCTCCTTTCTCTCTCCTAGTCACCCCTGGTTGACTGGTCAACCCCACAAGCTAAATGCAGCCCACTTGGTTATGATGAACATGGAAATGGGGTTAGCCTAAGGAAGAAGTGGCTTGGGCTTGGGTTAGCCCTTTTGGGATAGGTTTGACATGACTTAAATGAGGGTTGACCTGGGCCAATTTGACCATCTTGGATGACTCCATTGGGTTTTTAGTGGCCCATTGGACTCCCTTAAGGTCTAGGATTACTTGAATAGGGTTGGTTGGGCATCTTGGGAGTCACATGCCCCTTGATAAGGGCACTTTGACCATTTTAGGGCTAGAGTTGACTTGGGTCAACATGACCATTTGGGTTGACCCCATTGGGTCCTTGGTGACCCATTGGCTTCCCCCAAGGTCTAGGTAGGGTTATGTATGGTTACCTTACACTTTGGAGGTCACCTACCCTTAGTAAGGGTACTTTGACCAGATTAGGGGCTTGAGTTGACTTGGGTCAACCTGGCCTCTAGGGCTGACCCCAATGTGTCCTTAGTGACCCATTGACCTCACGTTAGGGTTAGGATGGCATAGGTGGGGTCCTCTAGGCTAGGAGTAGGTCAATTGACCCTAAGTAGGCTAGTTTGACCCATTTAGGGCTAGGGTTGACCTTGGTCAACTGAGCCTCTTTGGTTGACCCCAATGGGTCCTTATGGCTCTAATGGGCCTTCCAAGGTATTAGGGGGTGTTGTGGTAGGGTCTTGGGGTCAAGGTGTAGCCCATGGTCATCCTAAACCATTGTTCAGAGTTCTACTATTGGCAGACCATAATGAGTTTCCCCACTTTGTCTCCTATCCCTTGGCCCATTCCCGGCTTCCTAGGGTTGTCATGACCTATTCATAGACAAAACCACTCCTAGGGGTATAGTTGGAAATGGGATGTTACAAATCCTAATAAACAAAACAAAGATTTCATCCCCGAAATCAAGGTTAAGCCTACGGGAATTTCTACCGAAGAAAAGAAACTTGTAACATCCCATCACGACGCCATGTTTGTTAAATTAAGTTTTGAGGGAACTTAAGTCTATACCCATTTCGCCTAATTGGTGAGCCAAGATCCCAATAAACAAAAGATAAGCCCCCAATAAACAAAAGATAAGTCTCTACCTGTCTAGAGTAGCCCTTACTAGTTTAAAGCAGGAAAATAATTTAAACATCTTGAGGGGTTTGTGAGGTATACCTGACGGAACAGCTCTGGGTATCTTTGTCGCATCAGGTCCTGCGGCTCCCAGGTATGCTCTTCCTAGCCGCGGTTCCTCCACGGGACCTTGACTAGTGGGACCTTCTTGCGTCGTAAGACCCGTACTCCCTGGTCGTCGATCCTAACTGGCTCCAAACGAACTGACCGGTCTGAAGCTACCGGCCCTTCGGTGGTCAAAATCTGCTGCTCCGGGCGTAGCAGAGCCCTCCTCAGCGAAGAAATATGGAATACGTCGTGCAGCACTTCCAGCTCTGGTGGTAACTCCAGCCTGTAGGCTAGGGGCCCGATCCACTCCAGGATCCTGTAAGGGCCCATGTACCTAGGGCTGAGCTTCTTCCTCCGACCACGCACCCGCGAGACTCCATGCATCGGCCGGATCTTCAGAAACACCCGGTCTCCCACCTGGAACTCCACCTGCAGATGCCGGGCATCATAGTACTTAGCTTGTCTACTCTGCGCCTCTAGCATCCTGTCTCTGATCAGCCTCACCTGAGCCTCGGTGTCTTCAACAAACTCTGATCCCAACACCTTCGGATCTTCGTCCTGAACCCAAGAAAGCGGGGTCCGGCATCTCCTTCCGTACAAGGCTTCGTAAGGCGCCATCCTGATGCTGGACTGGTAGCTGTTGTTATAGGAGAACTCGACCAGGGGTAAGAGTTTCTCCCACGGTTCCCCGCGGTCCAAAATGCATAGCCTCAAAAGGTCTTCCAGCATCCGGTTGGTGCGTTCTGTCTGCCCGTCCGTCTGGGGATGAAATGCAGTGCTGAAGGTCAATCGCGAGCCTAAGTAAGCTTGCACGGATCTCCACTCCCTGGATGTGAACCGGCCATCCCGATCCGACACGATCGTCTTGGGCACCCCGTGATATCGAATGAACTGCTCCACAAATCTCCGTACTAATACTCCCACAGCGTCATCCTTCCTGATCGGAATGAACCTGGCTACCTTGGTTAACCGATCGACGATGACCCAAATTGAGTCATTCCCTGTTCGTGATCGGGGGAGTCCGTGAATAAAATCCATCGCGATGTCTTCGAACTTCCACTCTGGTACCGGGAGTGGTTGCAACAACCCCGCAGGGTTTTTGCACTCTACCTTCACTAGCTGACAAGCTTCGCAGTGGGTCACAAACTGAGTGATATCCTTCTTCATGCCAGGCCAGTACATAGTCTTCTTCAAATCCGCAGTCATCTTCGTGATGCCCGGGTGCACAGAGTATCTGCTGTGGTGGGCTTCCACCATGATATCCTCCCGGACCTGGCCTCCTCCAGGTATATAAGTCCGACCTTTGAAGCATACCACGCCGTCCCTCATCGTATAATCTCCTGCTGTACCATTCTCCAAGGACCAGAATATCGGCTCCAGATTGACATCTAGCCTCTGTCCCTCTATGACTCTGTCCCGGAAATCATCTGTAGCACTCACCACTGCTAAATACTCCGTGTAAAGCTCGGGGTCCTCGGATGAAACCAGTGTGATGTGCATATCCTCCAATCTCCTCACCAGCTCCATAGGCATAACCTGAGGCCCGACTTCGGAAGTGGCAGCTCTCCGACTCAATGCGTCCGCCACCACATTTGCCTTCCCTGGATGGTAGTGCATCTCATACTGATAATCTGCAAGGAACTCCACCCAGCGCCTCTGCCTGATGTTTAGTTCCTTCTGCGTGTCCACGTATTTCAGGTTCTTGTGGTCGGAATAGATATCGCAGTGGACTCCATAAAGATAATGGCGCCAGACCTTCAAAGCAAAAACGACCGCCCCCATCTCAAGGTCGTGTACCGGATAGTTCTGCTCGTGCTTCTTCAACTGGCGAGATGCATATGCAATCACATGGCCCTTCTGCATCAGTACAGCTCCCATACCCTGGTAGGAAGCATCAGTGTAGACCTGAAATCCTTCCCTCCCCGAGGGGAGAGTAAGAATGGGAGCCGAGGTTAGCCGATCCTTCAGCTCCTGGAAAGCTGTCTGGCACTGCGGGGTCCACACGAACGGTACCTCCTTCTTCGTCAAGGATGTGAGCGGGAGGGAGATTCGAGAGAACCCCTCCACGAACTTCCGGTAGTAACCGGCAAGTCCTAGAAAACTCCGTACGTCGGTGGCTGTCTTCAGCTGCGGCCAATCCCGAATATCCTGAATCTTTGCCAGGTCCACTGCCAATCCGGATCCACTGATAATATGGCCTAAGAAGCCCACCTCCTTCAGCCAGAACTAACATTTACTAAACTTCACATATAGATGATTCTCCCGCAGTCTCTGCAGGGTCAGTGTCAGATGACGACTGTGCTCCTCCTCCGTCCTCGAGTAAATGAGGATGTCATCGATGAACACAATGACAAACACATCAAGATATTCCTTGAAGACTTGGTTCATGAGGGTCATGAACGCTGATGGTGCGTTGGTGAGTCCGAAGGGCATCACCGTAAACTCGTATAAACCATATCTGCTACTAAAAGCAGTCTTCTGAATGTCCTCCTCCCGAATCCGAAGCTGGTAGTATCCCGACCTCAAATCTAATTTCGAAAAGAACTGCGCTCACTGCAGCTGGTCAAACAGCTCGTCTATCCTTGGCAGTGGATAGGTGTTCCGGACCGTCTGCCGATTTAGTGCTCGATAGTCGATGCACAATCTGAGGGTCCTGTCTTTCTTCTTGACGAACAATACCGGGGCTCCCCAAGGTGAAGAGCTTGGCCGGACAAATCCGGCTTCCAATAACTCCTGAAACTGGCTCCAGAACTCCGTCAACTCCTTTGGGGCCATCCGGTAAGGTGCCTTGGACGCTGGCTTGGCCCCCGGCACAAGCTATATCTGGAAGTCCTGCTCCCTGCGCGGGGGTAATCCGGGTAACTTCTCCGAAAAGACGTCCTCAAACTCCCGCACCACCGGGATATTCGATATAGAACTCGTGGCCTCCGTCATCTCAAACAGCACCTCGTAGACCTCCTCCCCCTGTAAATAGGCCTTGACGGCCTGTACTGAAGATAAGGGTATACATGAGGCAGGTCTTATACCTTCGATGATGATGGTAGAGTCCCCGTGCCTCACGGTGATCCTCTTCGCTTGACAATCAATCTGGGCATGATTCCACTGCAACCAAGTCATGCCCAGGATCAGCTCGAAGACTGGCATCCTCAGGACCGTTGCCGGAACCTCGAACGACTTCCCTCCAATCTCCGCCTCCATGCTGCAGTGAGCTGAGGTGAGTATCTCTGATCCGTCGGGTAGACGCACCCTACTCATCTGGCCTGAGAACCGTTCCACTCCTTCCAGCCCTTCTAGGAAGGCCTCCGACACAAACGAGTGCGAAGCACCCGTGTTGAACAGAGTATAGGCGGGCTTGCCGCTGATGAAGGCTATACCTGTGATGATGAAAGGTCTTAGTATTTTATGACGCGTTTTCTTTGCTATTTATTCTGCTTAGGGCAGTTCTACTTGTTGGACAATTGAGAACGAGAATTTAGCTTAAACAATTTAAAACATCTTAGCTTACCTGTGATGACCCGCTCCGGATTTCGAGGTTGTGCCAGATCCAAGGCATATGCCTGCTCCCTTTCCTGTCTTCAGTCTCCTCCCTGGTAACCACATCCTCGGCCGCGTCCTCGGCCTCCGAAATGGTGGGCAGGTGGGCCACCCTGTGGTGCTGGAGGTGGTGCCCCCCTCATAGGGCAGTTTCTCCGGAGATGTCCCACCTGATGACAATGGAAGCACTCCGGCGGGGGATACGCCATACCCCCGGGTCTCGGCATCTCCTGTGTCCGGAGAGGTTGAGGGGCCAAAACCACCTGCTCTCTCGGCTCCTACCTCACCTCCTGACGAGGCTGCTCCTCTATCCTTCTCCCATCCAGTATGGTGCCTCGCCGCTGATCATTTCGGGCCCTCCGGCCCTGATCCTCCGCTTGCCGCTTCCGGCCCCGAGTGGTGTGCCAATCGGCCTCAATCCTCTTCGCCATCTCCAAAATCTGGGAGATAGGCCCGTCAGATACAAACAGCAAGGACTCCCTCAACTCCTCTTTTAGGCCCTTATAAAATCTCTTGACGTATCCTGCTTCGTCCAGCTGGTAAGAACCCGCATATCGGGCCAAATGGTCGAACTCTCGGTGGTACTCCACCATCGTCCTGGTGCCCTGCCTCAGCTGCAAGAACCGCTCCTCCAACTCGTCCCTGGCCGATTGCGGAACAAAGTGCTCCAGCAGCGTGGCCCTGAATTCCTCCCAAGTGATTTCTGCAATCTCCCTATCAGCAAATGTCGTGTCCAACAGCGTCTTCCACCACCTCTTGGCATGGGACTCCAAGCAAGATACCACCAAGGCCACCCTCTCCTCCCAAGGGCATCGTATCCCAGTCAACATCTCGTACATAACATCCAGCCACTCCTCTGTCCGCACTGCCGACTCTGTCCCCAAGTATGATGGGGGAGAGAGTCCTCGGAAGGTGCTCATCCAGTTGGCCCCTGGGTTTGGCTGTTGGGCCGGAGCCTGCTGAGCCCGGAAGGCCTCAAGGATAGCTGTAAGGGTTTGCCCCATGTCTGACTGAAGGAAAGGTGTGGGGACCATGGGAGGTGGTGCAATGTCTGGAGTCTGCTGAGCTCCACCTTGTGGGGTGAGCTGAGCTGGGGGCTGCAAAATGAACTACATTAGTAGGTAATCGACTCAATGCCTAATAAAAGTGGATAATTTACATGTGATCCCCCATATGGGAACATCACTACTTCCGCTGCTTAGTTTGTACTCAAACTAAACTCGCGCGGGGGTGACCCAGGGTTGTGGACTGTTACTTTTCGATTGAGGTCTGCCTCTGATACCACTTGTAAGACCCCCTTTTTTTCCTTTTTCGACACCGGGGTCTTAGGCCCAGAACCGCCGTTTTGCGATGACTCCTTCACGACCTGAAAGGTCATCACCACAAAGCGCCGATTCTGCCGGCCAATTCGATCACAGAAAAGTAGCATAATGAAGTAAAAGGAAACTAACAGTCCACGGAGAATCACATGTCATAATAAATATAACTCCACGAAGGGAGTGTCCACAGAATAAAACATCAGAGTAGCAAAATACGGGCTTATGCCCGGTACATCATATCCTCACTACAAAAATCACTCATGCGGAAGCAGAAAAACTACTCAAGGTCGAGACTCACGGTCCCGGCTGTATGAACTCCGGAGCTAGACTGCCCCACCTCCAAGCGCACCGGTCTCTGGGGCTGCTCCTCCATGCTGGTCTCCACGATCACCTAAATAATGCGGTTCGAAAACCGTTAGTCTAAAAGACTAAGTCCTATCATCCCCCGCCCCTTCCCCCACGGCTCCTAAGAACCGAGCGGAGAGGAAGAAAGGGGAGGACTTGAAGGTGGAGAATATTAAAAGCAGATGGCAGCGGTCCTATACTAGCAAATTCTATAGCATGTAAAGACAATAAGCTGAAATATGAAAAGTAATCATTACTTATGTGAAACACATAAGCCAAGGGGTCTTCTGCAAGGCTCCCATCGTATAAAAAGTCCCATACCAATTTATACGTTGGGGTGTCGGTTATCAAATAGCAGTAAATATATATATCCAAAATTAACCTTAATTTATAAACTTGCCCACACAAGCTTATAGACCAAGGGGTCGTTTTGCAGGTCCTAAAGTATAAGCGTCACATTCCACTTATACTTTAGGTGTCAAGGTTAAAGGAAACGATTATGCTATGACATGCAAGTGCAACACACACACCCAACTCTGTGCACACAGACCTTTAGTTCCCCCTTTCTGGAGCCGTAACCTCCCAGGATACTTCCGTAGTGGCAGACGGAAGCGGTGGGTTGGGCCTCGCCCACCTCTAAACCAGTAAAGCACTACTGGTCAGACCTATTGTACGCCTCAACGCTTGGTGCACGAAGCGGACTCCTGCGTACTCTTACTGGCTGGCGCACCGGACTTCTGTTGGCGAAGTGCTAACCACACTTGCCGAGTCAACGTATTGGCATCGGTGCATCGACCCTCCAATACCGAAGACCCACCACCTTAGTTTTTACTTCCTTTTATGCACATGCAAATTTAGCGTAGTCAAACCCAAGCCGAAGCTCCCCGGACCAACACGTCCGACTCAAACAATCGAGCCGAAGCTCCCCGGACCCAAAGTCCGTCTTTTAACCATCCGAGCCGAAGCCCCCAGCTAACTTCCGGTGCCATCAGTGTTTGTGAAATGTGCAACCCTAATTACTAAGTTACTCTTTTCAGCTTGTTAAAACAGTTTACGTTAACCCAGGACTGCCCCCGGTATTCCCTGTGAAGAGCTCTCAAGGGGCATTAGGAACTGTGTTGGGATTACGCCCAGCGTTCCCTTTCGCAAGGTACTTATTTTGTTATTGGTTGATTCCCTTACCCTTTTCCTCCTCATGTTCCGATATGCTAATCATAGGGTGATTTGACTCTAACTCTCCTTGGGTAGGACGATCTTTCGTCGGACCCGAACGCCTTTAAACCCTAGACAAAACCACACCCTACTCACTCACCTTCCATAAATTCAACCCATTCTACTTATCCTTCCAGCAAACCATCAAGACCCATCACACGTGCTCTAATTCATATCCAAAATGATTTCCTGCAGTTTTGCTATATGCAGACCACTTAAGCTACATGACCCGTAAAAAGGGAAGTACATGAAATACTCATCCAGTACCCCTACGATAATTATTAGAGGGCTAAAATGACATTTGTATCATAAATCCAGAAATTCATAATTTTCCTAATTTGTCTGATAATTTATTTATTTATTCTAGTATCCAAAAAGCCCAAGTTTGAACATGAAGTACCAATTTTAGACAGGATAATATTCCAATAAATTTATGTTAATTACTAAATGCACAATAAACTCTAAAGCCTAAGCCTTTAAATTTTTCAGCAAGGTTTAGGCCCTTAAATGTAATTTCAAAAATATCTCATAAAAAGTCATTTTAAAATATTTTACAGCAATAATACCTCCAAAAATTCAGATACCATTCAGGTATGATTATGATGGCCTACAAATACCCTAGAAAAAGTTTCATAATTTATCATTTAATAATAAGGCTATACTTGATTTTCTCATGAAATTTCAAGTTTATGGGTTAATGAACAAAGTATATTAATTATCCATCAAACATTTCCACAAAACTTCCCACATGATAATAATGAACTAGGAACACTATGTATCAAGTTTCATAATTTGTCATCAAGTATTGAGCTCTTGTAAGAATTATTTAGTAAGTAACCGAAGTAATGCACTTGTGAAGTAGATGCCCTAACTAGGTATCCAAAAATTCTATCAAAAATCATACATGATCAGTAAGGTCTAAAACTACCTCTGTCAATGTTTCATGCCCTTTCAATAGGCAGTGAGATCACAATAGCCTAATTATTAATTAGGGCAATCCTATTGGTTACAAATGAAGTGCTACAAATATTGATCAAAACTTCCCAAATAAATTACCAGAGGCTCAAAATGTCCTTATTACCTCACTACCCAAATTTGGTTAAATTTCAAGATGTTTAGGTAACCTAAACTAACACTACAAGTTTTAGGTCCTAAGCTAGGGTTAGGGTTTTGTGGACCCTACCCTTTTCAAAATTATTTAACATTTTTACCAGAGGGTTTTATATACCCTAGGACCCTCTATACAAAATGTGATGTTCATCCAAGGTGTTTAGGGCTCATGCCCTTCACAAGGCACAAAGGTCCTTCCTTAGGGTTTGGCCTGTGAACTTAGGGCAAATCAATTCCACTCTACCCCACATTCCATGGGGAGGTGCTAAGTGCCATACCAAGTCAGTGGCCCAAATTTCAGCCTCTGTTGAGGTGATTTGGTCACTCAAAATCAAAAGTGCACTTTTTGACCAAAATACCCTTATTAAGGTAAAGTTAGGGTTGGGTCAATACCTATTCAAAACACATCCAAATTAGGTGAAACTTCATACAGATACATAACATGAGCCCAGGGACCACTCACCAAAATTTGGGAGGGTTTGGAGGTCATTAGACCACCTAATTAAATTATCATAGAGAAATTAAATAATTTCCAAAACTATAGAAATATTGTCCCCAAAAATTCCCATTTTTGGTGTACTCCTAGATATGGTCTAGATTGACACCCTTCCAAAATTTCAGCTCATTTGGATAAAAGATAAAGTGTGAGAACCCAATTGAAGTTCTGCCTAGCCATATGTGTAGGCCCCACCAAAATGGGTGCCCTGGTCAGACCAGGCACCCAAATTGGTCCAAACCAATTTTACAATAAAATAGACCCAAGGGGATACAAATCATATGTTGATCATTTCCTCATACAGAGCCTCTAACCAATTTTAAATATTAAATACATTAATTATATAAGGTGTGACAGAAATCAAATGAGAATATATGAAGCCTATAGTTTAATGCATCCCTTGCACGAATCTTGGCGCATGGATAGACGGCATCCAGTCATCTCCTTCCTCCAGCCGATGGTCCAGATTGATCACGCCTGGAGTACTTTCCGGACGCTGCCGCCGGCGACCCGGCCACCTCCCCGGCCGGCCACCGCCACCACCACCTCCGTTGAGGTGGTGGTCGTCGCCAGGCGGCGGCTTGGCCGCCGGAGGGCCGTTTTCCGGCGAACCCGACAAGTGGATTTCTTTGGAAAATCCATGAAAATGCCGAATTGGATCGGGCTCAATTTAGCCCGAACCTTGGACCTATTGATTGCTATGATCTATACATGAGAGAAGGAGTGGAGGAGGACCTTCCTGGCGGCCTGAATGCGAGTCGATCTTCGGGTTGCCATGGTGGTGGTGCCGCCGGCCGGATTTCTGCAACAGTGCAGTCAAGTTGCCTGAATTCCTAAGGTAAACGATGGGAAGAGATCCTCTCATGTCACTGATGGTGTATAAATCATCAGTTGGGGGAGGGGAGAGGCCAAACACCAACGGTCATTAATGCCCTTGAAGGCTTGGCTCGGGTTGAGCGGGGGGGGGGGGGGGGGGGGGGGGGGGGGGGGCTGAATCTTCCTCTTGGTGGCCAGGAAATGGCTGGAATCAACTCCTCTTCCCTAGAGGAGTTGATTGCAGCCATAAATGGTGGTTGATCTTGGCCGACTCTCCCCTTCCTCTCCCCCATCTTCTCTCTCCACCATTAACATGGAGGGAGCTCCTTTCTCTCTCCTAGTCACCCCTGGTTGACTGGTCAACCCCACAAGCTAAATTCAGCCCACTTGGTTATGATGAACATGGAAATGGGGTTAGCCTAAGGAAGAAGTGGCTTGGGCTTGGGTTAGCCCTTTTGGGCTAGGTTTGACTTGACTTAAATGAGGGTTGACCTGGGCCAATTTGACCATCTGGGTTGACCCCATTGGGTTTTTAGTGGTCCATTGGACTCCCTTAAGGTCTAGGATTACTTGAATAGGGTTGGTTGGGCATCTTGGGGGTCACATGCCCCTTGGTAAGGGCACTTTGACCATTTTAGGGCTAGAGTTGACTTGGGTCAACATGACCATTTGGGTTGACCCCATTGGGTCCTTGGTGACCCATTGGCTTACCCCAAGGTCTAGGTAGGGTTATGTATGGTTACCTTACATTTGGAGGTCACCTACCCTTAGTAAGGGTACTTTGACTAGATTAGGGGCTTGAGTTGACTTGGGTCAACCTGGCCTCTAGGGCTGACCCCAATGTGTCCTTAGTGACCCATTGACCCACGTTAGGGTTAGGAGGGCATAGGTGGGGTCCTCTAGGCTAGGAGTAGGTCAATTGACCCTAAGTAGGCTAGTTTGACCCATTTAGGGCTAGGGTTGACCTTGGTCAACTAAGCCTCTTTGGTTGACCCCAATGGGTCCTTATGGCTCTAATGGGCCTTCCAAGGTATTAGGGGGTGTTGTGGTAGGGTCTTGGGGTCAAGGTGTAGCCCACGGTCTTCCTAAACCATTGTTTAGAGTTCTACTATTGGCAGACCATGATGAGTTTCCCCACTTTGTCTCCTATCCCTTGGCCCATTCCTGGCTTCCTAGGGTTATCGTGACCTAGTCATAGACAAAACCACTCCTAGGGGTCTAGTTGGAAATGGGATGTTATAGAGGATGCGGGGTCGAACCCGCCACACCGCCAGCGACTGCCAAAAAAAATGAGGAGAGCCCTGTTGGCTCCGCGGGGGCAACAATAGCAACAACATCAACCCAACCCCAAATATATAAGCTCAACTGAGACCCCCCCCCCCCCCCGACGCGTCGCCGGAGAGCCCGCTGAAGGAGATCACCAGCAAAAGCCGGAAGGGTGGCAAGGCTCCTTCTTCTCCGACGGCGATATCCCCACCTCCTTCGACGAAGAGGGCGGCTCGCGAGCACGGTGCGCCGAAACAACATCCCCTCTTTAACTTCGGGGGGCAGTGTAGTGACTCGGCGGGCCAGCCCAAGGTGCAGTGGGATGAGCTGGCCCATCGGGTCTCCATCTCCACTCTGCATCTATCTTGGCATGACCGCGAGCCCGCTACCGGCCATGCTTATGCCCTCTGCTTCGGCCTCTATGGCCGCGAGGATGCCGAGGCCTACAAGAACATGACCCTCCGACAGCTCGGCCATGAGGGTCTGCAGGCCCACCTGCGGACCATGGAGCTCCACCACATGCTGACCCGCCGCAGCTTTGCCCTCAGCAATCAACTCCTAAAAGCCGAGCAGGCCCGCGATGTCGCCAAGGACAAGGTTGCTGATTAGGAGAAGCAGCTCGACATCGCTGAGGGCCTCCTCGCCCAGGCCGCCGGCGGACTGGTAAGTGTCAAGCTCTCCTCTTCTCTTTTACTTAGAATATCTTATGCTGCTGCAAACCAGATTTTCTCTTCACCAGGATGCCAAGGACGCAGGGGAACTGCGGGCTCGCAATGCCGAGCAAGGGGAGGAGATTAGGCAGTTGCGTGCCCGCCTTGCCGAGCTGGATGGGGCGAACGCGAAGCTGAAAGAGGAGAATCAGCATCTCAAACGCGAGATCCGCCGCCAGGCAGAAAATTTCTTCCCGGCCAGAGACGTTGACCCTACCGTCCCCTATAAGAGGCCATGGGTCTTTGGCGAGTCCGACCTCGCCGAGAGGTTGCGGATCAACTCCATCCAAGCGGTCGAGTGCACCCTCCAAATGATGAAGGACACGGGGGTGCTGGTGCAGGGGTCCGAGGAGATCTCCGTCAGGGACCTGATGCCGAGCTTGTTCCTAGAGACGCCGCCGAGTGAGAAGGAGGACAGCCTGGAAGCGATGTTCGGGAAGGGCTTCCCGGACCAGCCGGGTGAAGGGGAGGACCAGTCCGGCGGGGGGAGGGCGAGGCCTGAATTTGTATATTCTTCTTTTTGGTTTACTCGCCGGGGCGAGCCCCTGTAAACATCTTTTGTAAACACCTTTATCTAATGAAAGAAGTTTTTGACCATACCCTTCCCTTTTTTTACCTCTTTTTTGCTGTAGTCAGTATATCCGCGAGTACTTCCCCAGGAGACTTCACATAGACAGGTACTTTGAGTAGGATAGCCATTAGTACGCGCCCGCGAGAGGGTAGGTTTTGAGTGCTTGCCGAGCTTCAAACGATTCGGGAGCGGGTTGCACTCCGCCCTTGTCACGCCACCTCAGCTCGCCCGCGAGCCATCCAGGATGAACTCAGAAAAACTTCTTCTAAGTAAAACAGACGAAGGGATGAAGTGCCTTGGCCTGGCTCGCATTCCTTCAGCGAGGTCCTGAGACCTGGATCGCCACCCCTTTGCCGATGCCGAGCTGGGTTGGGTGAGTCCAAACTTGCCTGTGTAGAACCTCTCCCCCCTTATTCCTTGGAATTCAAAACTTCTTGGTCTTTACCTGGCGAATTCAAGGCCGATACCATCGAGTGACTTCCTGCCCTGACAGCTAGGTGAGAGCCTGGCAGTGAGATCTACTCGAGGTCTAAGGATGACACCGAGTGACTCCCAGCCCTGCCAGCTAGGTGAGAGCCTGACAGCGGGATCTGCTCGGGGTCCACTATAAATACCATCGAGTAACTTCCAGCCCTGCCAGCTAGGTGAGAGCCTGACAGCGGGATCTGCTCGAGGCCCAAGGATGACACCGAGTGACTTCCAGCCCTGCCAGCTAGGTGAGAGCCTGACAGCGGGATCTGCTCGGGGTCTATTACTAACACCATCGAGTGACTTCCAGCCCTGCCAGCTAGGTGAGAGCCTGACAACGGGATCTGCTCGGGGTCCATTACTAACACCATCGTGTGACTTCTAGCCTTGCCAGCTAGGTGAGAGCCTGACAGCGGGATCTGTTTGAGGCCAGGGATGACACCGAGTGACTTCCAGCCCTGCCAGCTAGGTGAGAGCCTAACAACGGGATCTGCTCGGGGTCCACTACTAAACACCATCGAGTGACTTGCAGCCCTGCTAGTTAGGTGAGAGCCTGACAGCGGGATCTGCTCGAGGCCAAGGATGACACCGAGTGACTTCCAGCCTTGCCAGCTAGGTGAGAGCCTGATAACGGGATCTATTTGGGGTCCATTACTAACACCATCGAGTGACTTCCAGCCCTGCCAGCTAGGTGAGAGCCTGACAGTGGGATCTGGTCGAGGCCAAGGATGACACTGATTTACTTCCAGCCCTGCCAGCTCGGTGAGACCCTGACAGCGGGATCTACTCGGGGTCCAAGTTCACTTCATTCCTTCATGCGAACTCATAGCGACAATATTGACATATCAAAGAATTTTCATTAAAAATCAAGGCACAACTTAAAAGCTTCAAGGAAAAAAGCGTTTTAAGTCGTCACCACTCCAGGTGAGAGTTAGGGTCTCGCCCTCCACATTTTGGAGTCGATAACCTCACGATTTTAAAGCCTCCTTTACAATAAACGGTCCTTCCCAGCTGGGGTTGAGCTTCCCTACGGATGCCGACCTCCCTGCTGCATACACCTTCTTTAGTACCAAGTCCCCTTCCACAAACTGTTTGACTCTGACGTGCTTGTCGAAGTATTTGTCCATCCGCCACTTCACCTCTTCCTGTCGGATGGCGGAAAGGTCCCTCAGCACTTCCACAATGTCAAGGGAGAGCCTCAGCTCTTCCTCGTTCTCATCTTGCCATTCTTCCCTGCCTTCCCCTACCGCGACAACCCGAGGCGTTTGAAATTCAAATTCTACGGGGAGCACTTCCTCGCACCCATGGGAGAGCTTAAAGGGGGTCTCTCCTGTAGTTATGTTAGGGGTGGTCCTTAGAGCCCAGAGAACTGCGGGAAGCTGCTCCACCCAGCTCCCCTTCAAATTCTCCACTTTCTTCTTGAGGAGGTTGACGATGATTTTGTTCGCGGCCTCCACCTGCCCGTTGTTCCTAGGGTGATGGACCGAGGCGAACCTGAGGTCGATTCCAAGATGTTCGCAGAAACTGGTGAACTCAGTGCTGGCGAAATGGGGCCCATTGTCCGTGACGATGGCCTGGGGCAGCCCATGGCAGTAGATGATCTCCCCCCAAACAAAGTTCCTGATTACTTGGGAGGTCACCTTGGCCAGCGCCTTCACTTCCAACCACTTGGAGAAGTAATCGATCATTATTAGGAGGAATCTCCTCTGCCCACTGTCCTGGGGGAACATCCCAACCAAATCCATTCCCCAAATGGCGAAGGGCCAGGGAGTTGTGATACTTTTGAGTCGCTGGGCCAGCTGTAGCTGGAGGGGGGCAAATAGCTGGCATTTGTGGCACCTTATTGCGAATTCTGTTGCATCATGGCCCAGGGTGGGCCAGAAGTACCCTTGCCTGACAATCCTCCCTTCTAGTGTCTGACTTCCGGAGTGACTCCCACACTCTCCGGAGTGGACTTACTCCAAGATCCTTTGTACCTCCTCATCGGCCACGCAACGAGCCAACATCCTCGAGAGTGTCTTCCTATATAGCTGCCCGTCCCGGAGGAGGTAGTATGCTGACTTATGCCTTAGCTTCTTCTTATCTGCCCCCTCCGGATACTCTCCCGTGAAAAGGAAAGCTACAAATGGGTCCATCCATGACGTCCGTTGATCTATCTCCATGAGCTCTTCTTCTTCGACGGAAGGGCAGAACAGGTTGGTGATGGTACCCCCCACCCGAGGACCGTGCTTTGCGAGCTGATCAACCTGCTCATTCTCCTCCTGGGGCACGTGCTGGATGGAAAAGGTTTGAAATGTGTCGATGACCCCCTTTACCTTGGCTAAGTACATCCGTAGGGTAGGCTCTCTTGCTTCAAACTCTCCATTGATCTGGGAAGCTACCACCATGGAGTCGGTAAGGACCTCCACGTCCAGCACCCCAAACTCCCTGGCCAGGCGCAGCCCTGCTATCACAGCCTCATACTCGGCTTGATTGTTGGTGATGGGAAAGTGCACCCCCACCGTCGGCTCAATTCTAGTTCCTTGAGGGCTCTCCAAGATCACCCCCACTCCTAGGGAGTGCCTCCCCGAGGCGCCGTCCACCTTTACCTTCCAAGGGGTCAGACCAGTGAGCTCTTCCTCCGCCACCTCAATCACATAATCAACCAAGAAGTCGGTCATAGCTTGAGCTTTGATCGAGAGGCGGGGGACAAAGGAAACGTCAAACTCACTCAACTCTATCGACCATTTGGCCAGCCTGCCAGAATGCTCCATCCTCTCAAAGATGTTGCGGAGGGGATGGTCAGTCACCACTCGGATTGAGCGTGCCTGGAAATAAGGTCGCAGCCTCCAGGCTGAGATGATCAGGGCGAAAGCTAGCTTCTCCAAAATTGGATACCGGAGCTCGGCCTTCCTCAAGACCCGACTCACGTAGTAAATAGGGAGCTGCTTCTTCCACTCCTCCCGAACTAGGATGGAGCTCAAGGCCTCTACCCTGACCTCGAGATACAAAAATAGGTCTTCCCCCTCCTTGGGCCCTTGGAGCAGCGGAGTCTGGGTCAGCTACATCTTGAGGGCTTGGAATGCCTCCTCAAACTCCTTGATCCATTCGAACCTTTGACCGCCCCTTAGCGTTTTAAAGAAGGTGGAGCACTTTTCCCCAGCCCGGGAAAGGAACCTACTTAGCCCTGCCAGTTTCCCTGTCAGGAGCTATACTTCCTTGGTATTCAGTGGCGACCCTAGCTCCATGATAGCCTTGACCTTGTCAGGATTAGGCTCGACCCCCGCAGGGGTAAGGAGATGCCCCAAGAACTTCCCCCGGCTAGCCCCGAAAACACACTTCAGAGGGTTCAGCCGCATCTTGTACTTGCGTAGGGTAGCAAAGATCTCCTCTAGGTCCCGGAGGTGGGAGTCCACATCCCGACTCTTGATCATGAGGTCATCCACGTACACCTCCAGATTTCTCCCCTTTTGCTCTTGGAAGACCCTATCCATCATCATCTGGTAGGTCGCCCCTGCGTTCTTCAGCCCGAAGGGCATCATTTTGTAACAGTAACATCCATCCCCCGTGATGAACGAGACATCCTTGATGTCCGGGCGGTGCATCCTGATTTGATGGTAACCTGAAAAAGCATCTAGAAAACTCATTACAGAAAAACCAACGGCTGAGTCAACCAGCGCGTCGATCCGAGGCAAAGGATAACAGTCCTTAGGACAAGCTTTATTAAGTAAAGAAAAATCGATACACATCCTCCATCGGCCGTCTCCCTTTTTGACCATGACCATATTGGAGACCCAGCCGGGGTATTGGATCTCGGACATGAAGCCGGCCTTGAGGAGCTTTGCCACCTCCTCTCTGATGGGCTCTGCCAGATTGTCCGCAGTGGACCTCTTCTTCTGTTGGACGGGGCGTGTTCCCGGGTCCAGGTTGAGGCGGTAGCAGGCCACATCCGCGTCAACCCCCAACATCTCCGCGGCGTTCCATGTGAAGATGTCTACATTATTCTGGATGCACTCCAGCATCCTGCCTTGGTCCTCCGGGGTCAGCCCTCCGCTGACGCGGATCTTCTCCACCCTGCCTCCACGGGTGAGCACCTCCAACTCCACCACTTCCTCTACATCCTCCAACTTGGACTGCACTCCCCATCCTTCAGCATCCCTCTCTTCTGGGACTGGGATCTCCACCTCCACCTCTTCTTCCACGGCCATCACTTCGGCCATCTCCTCCTGATCTCTTCCTGCCGCCTCCTTCTCAGCGCCGATCTCCACCTCCAGCTCCTCCCTGCCAGCTCCCTGCCCAGCCTCCTCCATCCTTCGCCCCATCTCCTCAGCTCCCTCCTGCCATGAGATGGAGTTCACGGCGGTGACATAGCATTCCCGCGCCACCTTGGGGTCCCCCCTGACCCTGACCTGAATCCCCTCAGCGTTGAACTTTAATCATTGGTGGAATGATGAGGGGATGCAGCGAAAGGGGCTGATAAGGGGCCTCCCGAAATGGCACTGTAGCTGCTGGGGGCATCCACAATGATGAACCTACAGTTTCTGGACTGCTCCCCCCAGGGTGACATGGAGGCTGACTCCTCCCTCCACTTCCTTCCTCTCCCCCGAAAACCCAAACAAGGGTCCGTCCGAGGACAGCACCCTCTTTATCTCCACCTTCATCGCGTAAAACGCCTTCTTAAAGACGACGTTGACGGAGCTCCCTTTGTCAATGAGAATCCGAGAGATGGTAAAATTTTCGATGGCTGCCTTGATGACCACCGCATCACAGAATGGATCCTCGTGATCCGATATGTCGCTTCTGGAGAAGGTGATCCTTTCTTCTGGGGTGGGGTCTGGGATGTGGAGGCAACTCTTCGACGGTACATGGTGTGTAGGCTCACATTATGGGAAGCCTCGACCCCCTCCCACCCTCCCCCCCCCCCCCGGGGATCACTCTGATCCTCCTCGGGTACCAACATCCACCTGGTCTTCACAATGGTCCTCCTCTGCCCGAGGCAGGACCTCCTCAATCCTTACTTCCTGGCCCCCCTACTGCTGTTGCTGCTACTACTCCCTATTCCCTCTCATTTCAAGGAACTCCGGGCATGTGGCCGTGTCGTGCCCCTCCTCCTGATGGATGTCGCAATAGGGCAACTCCACCCTAACTTCTCTCCTCCTCCGCTTTGCTACTCTCCTCCTCTCCCCCAAGGCTATGTCCATAGCCTCTTCTTGATCGGGGAGTCAGGGCCTCTGGGCCTGCCTCCAGCCCGGGGGTGGAATTGATCTTGCCCCCCTTAATAGCGATCCCTTCCTTGGTATCCTCTTTGTGGCCCCTGCCCTTGCCACTCAGGTCTCCAGCACAACCGATAGTCGGGCTCCTGACGCCCCCACCTCGGCTGTTGCTGCACCTGGAGCTGCCTCAACTCCCTCTGTCGGGGCTCTCCTCTCCTCTCCTCCTGTCCTCTTGTCACAACCCGCATTTCCTCAACGAGTACATCGTATCAGAGCAAGAGGAACTACGGGTTATGATGCCACGTCGTGCAGGGGATAATTGCACACGCTCAGGCAACTCTTGACGCTTACTTTATGAGTTGAAATTCAACAGTGAAATGTAAGAAAACCTGTGGATTGAATGGCCGTATCCCTCGGCCTTAGGTATCAAAAACTGTTTTTTTATACGCGGTGGAAATACTTTGTTTAATTATGATGAGCTCCTATATGCAGTTTATAGTGATACTAATATAAGAAATCCTCTTTGTTTACGTCATTTGGAAAGTACGTCTTAGTTGATCAAAACATGTATGCATGATATACAATAATAGGTTTTGTGTAGCTTAGAAAATACTTAATGCAACCTACCATAAATCCTTCCCAAGAGCAAGAAGACATCATCCAAATGAGTCACATAGCAGTCTATTATTCATACATCACAAGTAAAGAAAACCACCAATGGGCGCCAACAAGCTGACACGAACCCATTGGGGCACATGTATGTATGTACAACAAAGAGAAGAACTACCTCGCTAAGTATGCTCGGCTAGCTCCCAAGAAATGCCACCAACCAACCTAGCCGCTCAACCGGCTACAACCTGCACCTGAGGCATTCAAGAAAGAATACCTCAGCAATCAACCAAGTTATACAAAAGAGAGCATGAATTTCATAATCGATAAAGAAGGGGCTTACCGACCCCGTAGCAATGTTTCATATAAGTAAAAAGAGTGCATAAACAAGTGCGTACAAGTAGGAAACAATGTCATTCCAAAGTGCCAACCGCACCAAGTGCGTACAAGTTCAACAAGTCCTGCTCCACCCGCAGGATCAAAAGGGCAATACACATGCCCAAACTCAGCATCTTATCAACAAGAAACAACCAAACTAGTGAAACATAAGCAGCGGTTAAGTTCAATTCCGCAAGAGTCTTTCGGTGGCGGCCCTAAAGTGGAACGCACCAAACAAAACCAGCCCAAATCGGGGCCAAAGTGGTCTCTCTAACCACAAAAACCAAAACCCGGTGGCCACAGGCTGAAACCACACCACCCCTTGCAGAATTCTCACACAAACGCTCCTGCCATGGTTCACAATTCGCCTCGCAAAACGCCCCATAACCCAAGCTAAACACGTTCCTTTCATCGTTCTCACGCATGACGACAAGTTGCTAGAAAAGGAATTAAGCTACAAGCTACATGAATTACATGATGAGGAACAAGAACAAATCACATAATTAGGCAAGAAAAAGGCTACATGAACATGAATAAATAGAGCTCCATGAGTCACATGAACAAGATAAACGACATGAAGCAATCTAACATGGACTTGCTAACTAACAAAACTACACATGGAAGATCGAAGTCATTCAGCATATGGAAATTTGATCAGAAGCAAGAGGATTGATACTTACATAAAATAAGCATAATTTTTGAATCAAGAAGAACAAACTAGGCAATTGAATCAAGAAGAACAAAATAAGCATAGGGAAATTGAAAGAGCAATTAATCAAAGGACAAGAAATCAAGATTGGCAAGGGTGAAAAACAACGCTTGCCTGAACCGAGATGATGTCGCGACGGCTGCTCCTCTCTTCCTTGCCTTGCTTGAGCCTTTCTCCCTTGCTTTCTCTTTGAGAGTGAAGAAGAAGATGAAGAGAAGGTGAAATGAGAAGAACAATTCTCTGTTTCGGCCTTATTTCCTCCAGAACAGAGCTGGACCGTTAGATGCAGAATCAAGGAAATGAACGGCACAAAAAATCTGGAAAAACTCGATTTTCGGGCCGGTCACGCCCTGTGTCACCCCCGTGACACAGGGCGTGTACCATAAGCGGCACAGAAAGTCGGCAAAATCCAAGTTTATCCACACGGTACACGGCCGGGTACACGCCCGTGATGGGTCGGTCACACCCGTGACCTAGGGCGTGTATCCCGTGTCTCGACACCTCGTCGACACAAAGTGTCGACACTCGACACAGCTTGACACGCCCTGTGACATGCCCGTGTCACAGGCCGTGTCCCCTCTCTCGACACCCGACACTCGATACTCGACACTCGACACTCGACACTCGACAAGCTGAACACGCCCTGTGACACGCCTGTGTCACAGGCCGTGTACCCTCTCTCGACACCCGACACTCGACACTCGACACTCGACAAAGCGGGACACGGCCCGTGACACGCCCGTATCACGGGGCGTGTACCCCATTCGTCGAGCTCAACTCGACGCAAAAAAAAATTTGTCGAGTCAAGGAGGTCACGCCCAGGTCACGGCCTGGGTCACGCCCGTGTCAGGGGGCGTGTCTCGCACAAAAACGACCATTTTTCCCTGTTTTGAAAAATGTTCCTGTGTCGTCCTAGACCATTTTTGGCTGAAGAACTTTTTACCTTTTTTTGTTTCCTGTACCAACAACTCACTTTCAACAACATTTCCCGGACGCGAAAAAGTGCAAACATTCCCTAAGAGGCCTCACCGAGTCCCCAATTTGGACTCTGGTTTGCTGGGGAATCGTGCAACTCGGCAACCAAAACAGCCACTCGCAAGCCTGCGGGAAAAACCATGCTCGAACAACGTTCAAAGCCAACGTAACGCCCATCATGCGTACGCAATCAAAAATCCGGGGCGTTACAATCACTCCCCCTAACAAAAAGTTTCGCCTCGAAACTTTTCACGAAATCAAATACATAAGCAAACCAAAACATGAATGCAACCAAACACCGAGTCACATACCAGCTTAGCTACGGGAACAAATGAGGGTGAGCCGCCCTCATCGTTGACTCGAGCTCCCACGTCGCGCTTTCCACATCCTGATTTTTCCATAGCACCTTGACCATCAGAATCTTCTTTTTCCGCAACACGCGATCTTGGGTGTCCAATATCCGGATAGGCATCTCCACATAAGAAAGGTTTGGCACCAACTGCGGCACCACATCCAACACTTGCTGATCATTCCGTACACATTTGCGAAGTTGGCTAACATGAAACACGTCGTGAACACCAGGAAAGTTCACGGGTAATTCTACTTTGTATGCGGATGCACCAACTCGGGCAAGAATCTTGAAGGGACCCACAAATCTTGGGTCTAATTTGCGCTCTTTTCCAAACCTTTTAATCCCAACCATTGGGGAGACTTTCAAGAAAATAGAATCTCCCACCGCAAACTCTAATTCTGACCGTCGTCGATTGACATACTTTTCATATCGCTCTTGGGCGATTCGGAGCTTCTCCCGAATAAGTCGTACGACAACTTCCATGTCCTCGAGCGCCTCTGGGCCCAACAAAAGCCGCTCGCCAACCTCCGTCCAAAAGAGGGGAGTCCGACATCGACGCACATATAACGCGTCAAACGGAGCCATTTGCAAGCTTTCTTGATAGCTGTTATTATACGCGAATTCCATAAGCCGCAAACGTTCATCCCATGCTCCGCCATACTCAAGAAT
The DNA here is from genome assembly GCA_039583875.1 of Platanthera guangdongensis. Taxonomy (NCBI): domain Eukaryota; kingdom Viridiplantae; phylum Streptophyta; class Magnoliopsida; order Asparagales; family Orchidaceae; genus Platanthera; species Platanthera guangdongensis. The sequence goes on along the minus strand of CM077163.1, from coordinate 143,803,095 downwards.
GTAGCATCGAATCATATCTTCCACAATTTGGTTTACTCGTTCCGTTTGGCCATTCGTCTGAGGGTGGTAAGCAGTGGAATACCGCAAATCCGTCCCCAAACCCTCTTGTAGACTCTTCCAGAAACGAGAAGTAAATCGGGAATCCCTGTCTGATATGATGTTGATTGGCACACCATGCAGTCGGATGATCTCGTTCAAATAGAGCTCCGCTATTGTCTTCATCGGGTAGTTGACCTTAAATGGTATGAAATGAGCACACTTGGTCAATCTATCCACGACTACCCACATGGAGTCATGTCCTCGTGGAGATCTTGGTAAACCTTTAATAAAATCCATTGATATGCTTTCCCACTTCCATGTTGGAATCTCCAATGGTGTCAACTTGCCACCAGGCCTACCATGATCAGCTTTCACCCGCTTGCAGGTATGACATTCAGCTACAAATTGCGCTATATCTCTTTTCATTCCATACCACCAGACAATTTGTTTCAGATCACGATACATTTTTGTTGAGCCTGGATGGTAGGCCATACTTGAGCCATGTGCTTCCCGACACACCATCTCGCGAATGTTTCCAACTACGGGAATACAAAATCGACCACGATACTTTAACGTGCCTGCACCGTCAATCGCAAAATCTGGTAATTCATCCTTTTCAGTCCGAAGAAATAAATGTAAAAGATCAGGATCATCCTTGTGATGTTGTCTTGCAAGCACCAGCCATGAAGGTTCTTCTAATACCGAATGACTTTGCGGGTCATATTTGCCCACATAAATATCCATCAATAGAAATTCCTCCACAAGACGGTCGACTGAAAGATGAAATAATTTCCCCGTCTTCCGACTCAAAGCATCGGCCACAACATTCGCTTTCACCGGGTGATACTGAATGTCCACGTCATAATCAGCTACATACTCAAGCCATCGCCGTTGGCGCAAATTAAGTTCTTTCTGCGTGAAGACATACTTCAAGCTTTTATGATCTGTAAAGATTTTACACTGTGCACCATACAGTAAGTGTCTCTACAACTTCAACGCAAATATCACCGCTGCGAACTCCAAATCATGCGTTGGGTAATTCTTTTCATGACTTTTCAACTGTCGAGATCCATACGCAATAACCTTTTTGTCTTGCATTAAAACACATCCAAGTTCAACGTGCGACGCATCCACAAAAACGTCATAATCTATCCATTCTGTCGGCAAGATTAACACAGGAGCGGTACATAACCTGTTCTTGAGTTCTAGGAATGAGGCCTCACACTTGTCATTCCACTCAAACGCCACATTATTCTGGGTTAAGCGAGTCAATGGTGCGGCCAACGTCGCAAACCCTTCGACAAATCTGCGATAATAGCCGGCCAAGCCCAAGAAGCTTCGAATCTCCTTGGGTGTCTCCGGTCTTCTCCACTCCATGACTGCAGCAATCTTTTCGGGATCCACTGAAATTCCATGGTGATTAATGACATGACCCAGAAAAGCAACTTGAGGCAACCAAAACTCGCATTTGCTTAGTTTGGCGAATAATCGTTGGTCTCGCAAAGTGGCCAATACCAAACACAGATGCTGTTCATGCTCCTCAGCACTGCGGGAGTAGACAAGAACATCATCAATAAAAACCACCACAAACTTATCCAAGTAGTACTTGAACACCCTGTTCATCATATACATGAAGGTTGATGGTGCGTTGGTCAAACCAAACGACATCACCAGAAATTCAAAATGGCCATGCCTTGATCGAAATGCAGTCCGCGGAATATCAGACTCCCGAACCTTGAGCTGATGATAGCCCGAGCGTAGATCAATCTTCAAAAATACGGAACTGCCACGCAGTTGATCAAACAAATCATCGATTCTTGGCAGTGGGTACTTGTTCTTAATCGTCACCTTGTTCAACTCCCGGTAATCGATGCAAAAGCGCATCGACCCATCTTTCTTCTTCACAAATAACACTGGTGCACCCCAAGGTGATGAACTCGGCCTGATAAACCCTTTTGCCAATAAGTCATCCAATTGGGTACGCAACTCTGATAGCTCACGCGGGGCCCTTCTGTACGGCGCTTTCGCAATCGGCCGCGTACCCGGTTCCAAATCAATAATGAACTCGACATCACGATCAGGGAGTAGACCAGGAAGATCAGTAGGAAAAACATCTGAAAATTCACGTACAACAGGAATCTCCTCCAAACGCGGCAAAACAGAACTAGTCCCCACAGCGGAGACAAGACAAGCAAAACAGTCGGAAACAAACAACGTCCGAACACATACCGCCGAAATCCCTGGAGAATCCTGGCAATAATCACCATACACACTTCCTGGCTGACCATCGTCCGTGATAAAATCCAAGCGCTTCCCTCTGCACTGGATGACGGTGTCATAGCGGGATAACCAGTCCATACCCAGAATGACGTCAAAATCCTCCAAATCGATAACCTTGAAATTAGCCTTTGCTACGAAATCGCCCAACAAAATGGGACAATCAAGAAGACCCCAGTCTGCCACCACCGAAGCACCGGAAGGAAATTTCACCAAAAATACATTCCCCACTCGATCTGGTGTCAGATGATACCGATCCAGAAAGGTTCGCGCCACAAAAGAATGGGTCGCGCCAGAATCAAATAGAACACGCGCCCAACGGTTCTTTACCTTAAAGTTTCCTATAAGGGTATATATGCTAAGAACTACACGGAAAAGGCAGAAACAAAACAGGAACTAGAGGAATGAATCGAACCTGAGATAACCTGCGGTGACGTCTGCGCTTCCTCTGAAGAGACCACATTCAACTTCCCTTTGCCTTTGTCTACACGCGGAGGTGGAGGCAAAGCCTGGAGTGGTGTGGGTTGCAAAACAGATTGGATCTGCGGGCACCTTGCACGAAGATGTCCTGGTCTGCCACACTAGAAGCACACCTTATCTTTGGCCCAGCAGCGGCCCACATCATGACCTCTTCTCCCACAAAATGTACACTCCAAGTCTCTGGTTGGAGCACCCTGAATAGCGTGCACCTGCTCCTTCTGTTGCATCCCCAACCGCTTGAAACATTTCTCAAACGGGTGACCGGCTCGGCCACAGAAGCTACATAGTTCCTTCTTCTTCTTTACGTCTGACTCGTGGGACATTTTCTCTCCCACCAGCTGTCTCTTGCCCTGCCTCATCTGCTGCCCTCTTTGTTTGGCATTTTCTATAGCTTCCACCTTCAACGCAGCCTCAACCGCAGTGATGTAACTTGTCGCTCCATAAGCACTTGCGAATTGCTGCACGTCGCTGCGGAGTCCGCCAAGAAATCTCTTTACTCGGTCAGCTTCCGTAGTCACCAAGCTCGGAGCGAACCGACTTATCTTGCTAAACTCAATTTCATACTCACTCACTGTGCATTGCCTCTGCTTCAAGTACAAGAAGTCATTCATCAGGCGGTCCCTTTCCACTGCCGGTAGAAACTTGCGCCGTAACATTTCTTTGAATGCTTCCCACGAACAGCCCGCCCCTAGGCCTTCCTTTTCTCGCAACCACCAACCTTTCGCCAACCCTTTGAGTTGATAGGCGGCAAGCATCACCTTCTGGTCCTCGGTAATGCCAGAATACACAAACATCTCTTCCAATGTGATTACCCAATCATCCAAGATCACAAAGTCTGCTTTTCCATCATAAGTCGGTGGTCCAAGTCGCTGAAACTGCGAGATGAAGGTCATCGCAGGAGGAACCACAACTGGGGGTATCACTGTCACTGAAGGAGTAGAAATCGTGGGGCATCTGACAGTCTCTTGCCCTCTTGGTGCCAGCCCCGACATCGCTGATGACATAGCTTGGAGCTGGGACTGCACTTCCTGCACCTGCCTCGTCAAAGCCTCATTACTTTGGCGAAGACTATCCATCAGGGCATTATTCTGTGCGCCCGAAGACTCGCCCTCGGATTGGGGAGTTTGCCTTGTCACTGGACGCTTCGATATCCTATTAACACGTTCACTCTTGTCAAGCTCAAACCCAACAAAACACACAACGGCTAAGTATAGACCATACATATAACAATATGAACATCAACTACTAACTTGCTCTGGGAGTTTGAGAATGATGGTATGCCTAACCTCAAGATGACTCACCGTCATCCCACTACCTTGTGCCTAACCAATGAATGCATGACTTTATTTGACCCAAAACCATGAGTGTACAGGTGTCATCATGTACATCTTTAGCTTGGCACGTTGTGCTCATGCAATGTTATGTTATGCGTGTTGTGCGATGCAATCTAGAAAAAGGCCTTAATGCATGCCATGAGCGGTCGTACGCATCACAATGCTATGCATCCCATACTACATAGCATTGCATGCAACGAAGAAAAGAAAACGTGCTAGTCGCATCCATGTGGTAAGGTTATGCATCCCATACTACATAACCCGCACATGTTGCCCCTATGGTGGATCCATATACAACCACATATTATGCATCCCATACTACATAATATGCCCCGTATACTTCTTGTCATGCCATGAGTGTAGTGTGCGTGCGTCGGCCAAGACATACTGATGGCATCTCGGTGTGTGTATGATATGATGCTTACAACCAAACCAGAAAGTTTGCCCGACCAATTGTCAAGCAAACCTCCCTCTGATACCAACTGTCACAACCCGCATTTCCTCAACGAGTACATCGTATCAGAGCAAGAGGAACTACGGGTTATGATGCCACGTCGTGCAGGGGATAACTGCACACGCTCAGGCAACTCTTGACGCTTACTTTATGAGTTGAAATTCAACAGTGAAATGTAAGAAAACCTGTGGATTGAATGGTCGTATCCCTCGGCCTTAGGTATCAAAAACTGTTTTTTTATACGCGGCGGAAATACTTTGTTTAATTATGATGAGCTCCTATATGCAGTTTATAGTGATACTACTATAAGAAATCCTCTTTGTTTACGTCATTTGGAAAATACGTCTTAGTTGATCAAAACATGTATGCATGATATACAATAATAGGTTTTGTGTAGCTTAGAAAATACCTAATGCAACCTACCATAAATCCTTCCCAAGAGCAAGAAGACATCATCCAAATGAGTTACATAACAGTCTATTATTCATACATCACAAGTAAAGAAAACCACCAATGGGCGCCAACAAGCTGACACGAACCCATTGAGGCACATGTATGTCTGTACAACAAAGAGAAGAACTACCTCGCTAAGTATGCTCGGCTAGCTCCCAAGAAACGCCACCAACCAACCTAGCCGCTCAACCGGCTACAACCTGCACCTGAGGCATTCAAGAAAGAATACCTCAGCAATCAACCAAGCTATACAAAAGAGAGCATGAATTTCATAATCGATAAAGAAGGGGCTTACCGACCCCGTAGCAATGTTTCATATAAGTAAAAAGAGTGCATAAACAAGTGCGTACAAGTAGGAAACAATGTCATTCCAAAGTGCCAACCGCACCAAGTGCGTACAAGTTCAACAAGTCCTGCTCCACCCGCAGGAGCAAAAGGGCAATACACATGCCCAAATTCAGCATCTTATCAACAAGAAACAACCAAACTAGTGAAACATAAGCAGCGGTTAAGTTCAATTCCGCAAGAGTCTTTCGGTGGAGGCCCTAAAGTGGAACGCACCAAACAAAACCAGCCCAAATCGGGGCCAAAGTGGCCTCTCTAACCACAAAAACCAAAACCCGGTGGCCACAGGATGAAACCACACCACCCCTTGCAGAATTCTCACACAAACGCTCCTGCCATGGTTCACAATTCGCCTCGCAAAACGCCCCATAACCCAAGCTAAACACGTTCCTTTCATCGTTCTCACGCATGACGACAAGTTGCTAGAAAAGGAATTAAGCTACAAGCTACATGAATTACATGACGAGGAACAAGAACAAATCACATAATTAGGCAAGAAAAAGGCTACATAAACATGAATAAATAGAGCTCCATGAGTCACATGAACAAGATAAACGACATGAAGCAATCTAACATGGACTTGCTAACTAACAAAACTACACATGGAAGATCAAAGTCATTCAGCATAGGGAAATTTGATCAGAAGCAAGAGGATTGATACTTACATAAAATAAGCATAATTTTTGAATCAAGAAGAACAAACTAGGCAATTGAATCAAGAAGAACAAAATAAGCATAGGGAAATTGAAAGAGCAATTAATCAAAGGACAAGAAATCAAGATTGGCAAGGGTGAAGAACACCGCTTGCCTGATCCGAGATGATGTCGCGACGGCTGCTCCTCTCTTCCTTGCCTTGCTTGAGCCTTTCTCCCTTGCTTTCTCTTTGAGAGTGAAGAAGAAGATGAAGAGAAGGTGAAATGAGAAGAACAATTCTCTGTTTCGGCCTTATTTCCTCCAAAACATAGCTGGACCGTTAGATGCAGAATCAAGGAAATGAACGGCACAAAAAATCTGGAAAAACTCGATTTTCGGGCCGGTCACGCCCTGTGTCACGCCCGTGACACAAGGCGTGTACCATAAGCGGCGCAGAAAGTCGGCAAAATCCAAGTTTATCCACACGGTACACGGCCGGGTACACGCCCGTGACGGGTCGGTCACGCCCGTGACCTAGGGCGTGTAGCCCGTGTCTCGATACCTCGTCGACACAAAGTGTCGACACTCGACACAGCTTGACACGCCCTGTGACACGCCCGTGTCACAGGCCGTGTCCCCTCTCTCGACACCCGACACTCGATACTCGACACTCGACACTCGACACTCGACAAGCTGAACACGCCCTGTGACACGCCCGTGTCACAGGCCGTGTACCCTCTCTCGACACCCGACACTCGACACTCGACACTCGACAAAGCGGGACACGGCCCGTGACATGCCCGTGTCACGGGGCGTGTACCCCATTCGTCGAGCTCAACTCGACGCAAGAAAAATTCGTCGAGTCAAGGAGGTCACGCCCAGGTCACGGCCTGGGTCACGCCCGTGTCAGGGGGCGTGTCTCGCACAAAAACGACCATTTTTCCCTGTTTTGAAAAATGTTCCTGTGTCGTCCTAGACCATTTTTGGCTGAAGAACTTTTTACACTTTTTTGTTTCCTGTACCAACAACTCACTTTCAACAACATTTCCCGGGCGCGAAAAAGTGCAAACATTCCCTAAGAGGCCTCACCGAGTCCCCAATTTGGACTCCGGTTTGCTGGGAAATCGTGCAACTCGGCAACCAAAACAGCCACTCGCAAGCCCGCGGGAAAAACCATGCTCGAACAACGTTCAAAGCCAATGTAACGCCCATCATGCGTACGCAATCAAAAATCCGGGGCGTTACACCTCTTCCTCCTCTCGACTCTTTCTCCTCCTCCGTGGCCCACCTGGCCAGCTTCCGCGCAAACTCTGGGTTTGACGCCTCCCCGTCAACTTCTCTTGCCGACCTCTCCATCAGCTTCTCGTAGGAGAGGGGGGTGGGGGAACTCTCTTCAGCTCCATCCTGAAGAACCCCTGCTGTAGGCCCAGGGTGAAGGCCATCATCAAGCTATGGCCCGGCAGCTCCTGGACCTGAGTGACTTCCTCCTGGAACCGATCCACGTAGCTCCCCAGGGTCTCATTCACCCCCTGCTTGATGTGGAACAGGGATTCTGACTCCTTCTTCCTCCTCTTCAAGGTAGTGAACCTCGGTATGAACCCCGGCGCAGGTCCTCGAAGCAGTAGATGGAGCTGGCCGGTAGCTGATGGAACGACTCCCTTGCCTTCTCCTTGAGGGTGATAGCGAAGAGTCGGCACTTGAACCCGTCCGACATCTGCCGGATGGAGACTACATCCTCGAACCATTGAACATGCTGGACCGGGTCTCCCTCCCCGGTGTAGTAGGACATCTTGGGTTCCCTGAACCCATCTGGAACTGGAGCTGAAGAGACAAACTCGCTGAAGGGGCTGCGTCCCCCTGCTGGGCGAGCTGGCGAATCTCGCGAGCCTAGCTCACCGAACCGGCCTCGACCAGCCGAGCCGGGGAAGAGCTCGCGCACGGGAAGCTCGCACCCCCGGCCTTCCTCGGCCACTTCCTTCCCAGCTCGCCTGCCGGGGGCGTCCTCGCCCAAAGAGGGGGCGGCCGCGATCTGGACTGCTGGAGTCGAGCACTTGGCCCGCGTGCTGAGTGCGAACTTGACGAGGTTCTGCACCTCATTCCTGAAATCCTCGAACATGCCCACCGTGGCAAGTGCCGGGGGGGGGGGGGGGGGGTGCGGCGAGTCCGTCCTGTAAGATCCCTGTCCTCCCGTCATCGAACTTACTGAAGCTTTTCTGCACTGACCACGCTCCACGCTCACCGCACCAAAATGTTGAGACCGAAAAACGGTCTCCTATGGAGTTCACCTTGGGGAAGGGGTGGTCTCGCACCTACTTCACTCCTGCAAGCAAAACAATAAAGAAAACAAGGAAAGACCGACCCAAGGGCTCTACGGGGAGGACCCACCACACACCCGGAAGATCTGAGAGCGCTTCCCCTCCTTAGCCAGAGGCTGAGCTAAGGTACCCTCAGAAAGCACTTGAAAACTAGAGTAGGAGAACACAGGAAGCATGCCTTCTGGGGTACCCCTTGGGTCCTATTTATAGTTTTTGGAATCTGAACTGCCAATAACCAAATGAATTGACCTGAAGTTACCAAAAAACCCCTGGTTGGGTCTGCCAACAGCCAAACTCCGTTGTTTTGAAGGGCTATAGGCAGACCAGCGGGGGCAAAACAGTAAAAAGTACCTCATACATCCAGGCGAGTGGGAGAGCTTGATCACCTCGGCAGGTCCTTCTCGCCTGATGTTGCTGAGCTCCGTTGCGAGGGCGCGAGCTGGGACAGTGAGCTCGCCCATCCATTGGTCGCCATCAGTTGACCTGAGCTTGACGATTCTTGGACTAGCTCGGCAAATACCGAGCTCGGGGTCGACGAATGCTGATCTTCATTCGACGAATGCCGATCTCCGGTCGACGAATGCCGAGCTCGGGGTCGATGAATGCTGATCTTCGTTCGACGAATGCCGATCTCCGCTCGACGAATGCCGATATCTGGTCGACGAATTCCGAGCTCGGGCTTGGCTTCTCTATTGCCGAGCTCGCCCACTATCTTCGGCCCGATCTGTCTCGTTCCTGACGACCTTGCTCGCCGGACACGGGGTTATACACATAGTGCATTTTCATCTCTTTTCCTTCCTCATACTTATCTTGCAACATTGGACACAATGTTGGAATTAAGTATGTGGGTGTTTTCATGTTTTCCTTTCGGCACTTCTATTTTTTGCACTCAATAAAAATTAAAAAAATAATACAAGAAAATTAAAACTTCAAAAATATTTTTTGTTTTATCATCAAAAAATATAATAAATCAAAGAATTTATAAAATAAAAAATCAAAAAATATTTGTACTTTGTAAATATTTAAATAAAATAATTTTTGTAAATATTCTTTTCTCTTTCCACTCACTCATCTTTGTAAATAACTTCTCTTTCTCTTTCCTTTATTGTAAATAATATGATAAAAAATTTAAAACAAGAAAAAATTAAAAAAACTAAAAAAATTTCCAAAAAAATTTATTTTTGGCATTTTTCTTTCTTTAGTACGTATATATTAAAGAATTAAACACAAAAATACAATAAAAGATAATAACTCTAAAAATTTCCAAAAATAATTATTATGAAACAAATAAAATCAAATATACCATTTTAAACATTTTTGCTCTCCAAAAATTTTTTTCATGTTTATTTATTATTAAATTTTATTAGTTCTTTATTTAGAAATCTTCTATTAATTAGAGATTGATAGATTTAAAACTCTGCGTTAAGATTTAAAGAATTTATTATGTATCTTTACTTAAAATAGGGGATTTTTTCAGCATTACTTATAATATATCTAAAATAGAGGCACGTGTATTATGTTATAAATAACAACGTTAGACTTCAATTATTTTGACATCAAGCTTTTAGAAACACAATAACGGTCAATTTATTAAAGTTTGCTGTCAAAATGTTTAATTAAAAACCAATCTCGTCATATTTATCTTGTCTTACTTGGCATGATTAAATATGACTAAGGGGGTTGTTTTGGTTTATGAAGAGCTCTTTGGTTTCTATAATTCCAATCTAGTTTTACTAACTAACGATTACAAATTTTGTTTGCTATTTTGTTACATCGAGAAGTATTTTTGGCCAAAACTTTTCCTCTATTTAATTCATTTTCGTAATTTAAGACTTAATTCTTTGTACCACTGATTTTTATTTGGATCTCTCTTTCAATTAATTTAAACGTTAGCTAAATTTAAAATTATTTCAATTTCATATAAGTTTATCTACAACTTTTGCTCTGCAATAGCAAAAGCTTAAGTTTGAGGGTATTTGATGAGTTGTAAATATACGAATTTTACAGTACATAAGTTAGGTCATTTTAGGTTATTTTAGTTGTTTTTAGCTTCTCTTCTTCATTAAAATGTTTTTTTTTGTATATTCCCCTCTAACTTGGCTCTATTCTCTTTTCCTAAAATTTTTGCAGAAAATTGTAAAAATATCATGGTACATGCCCGTGACCTTCAGTACATGCCCATGAACGAGGCTTGTCACTTTGATGCTTGCGAAAAACTGCTATCTGCTGTGAGAATATTGTTGCTGACATCTCAGAAGTTGAGGAGAAGAAGAAGTTGAGGGAGAGGATTGCTGCCGAGGAACCAAAGGGATAGGCGGACTGGTCAAAGATGATAGCGGACGAGAAGGAGGAATATTTGTGAACTGTAGCGGCGGTCTGGAAGTCAGGTAAACTTAAACCAGCTCCCAGGAGAATTAAGCATCCACTTCTTTTTCAATCTCCACCTTGAAAATCCAAACCAGTCACGATCATTTCGGAGACCAGTGATACTATTATTTCTACTAGCTTGGCGGCCTTCACGAAAGAAAAGGCCCACGTGGACTGGAAAATTCGCCAAAGCGCTTTCAATCCTGAGCGTAAGTGGCGAGCTATCTTCAGTAGCCGCCAAATTACTACTGCGGCCCAAAAAGATATCATGTACTATAGTGGACATTTTCTTTGATCACTTGTATCCGCCGCGACCTGGCTTATTCATTTCTAACCGCTTTCCTCTTTTAGTTCCAAATTCGTCGGACTCTGTTGAATCAAATGAGTTGCGGGATGCTCTGCGTCGTCCTCCTGCCACTGAGGTTGCGGTGAGCGAGTCCGCATTTGAGAAGGCGACTGCCGACCTAAATAATAAATTGGCAATTTTAGTATATATGGTGGGAGGGAGAGGTATGCTTTTGCTGAGCTGGAGCAAAAGAGTAAAGATAGAGAAATGGCGTTGCACGATCAGATCGTCAACATTGTTGCCACCCTTGAAAGGGAAAAGAAAGAAAAGAGGCGATCTGATGATGTGGCTCGCTTCTACGTGGAAAAATACTTAAGCTCGATTAGGGAGAGCAAGAGCCAGAACACTGCTGACGGAGCTGCTGATAGGCTGCGACTCCCCGATCACGTGACGACCGGTGAGACTTCGAATCCTGCCACGGCGAGAGACCAATGTAGTGTAGGTGATGCACAGAGGCCTCCTCTAGTGCACATGGTTCCGCTAAGCTATGTGAACGAAGAGTCCTCTTGCGTGCATTAGACCTTTCACACGATGCATTATCATCTGCAGTAGTTATACGACATGATCTTACAAGGTAGTGATAAGGTCACCCACATCTGTAAAGAACATGTGAAGCAACCTGTGCATTCTGATCGCTGAGATCGCCAAGACCGTCGTAATCGTTTACATGTAAATATTTGATGTGTAATATTCTAAACAACGATTTTTTATTATGAGCAAACGGATTTTATGAAGATTTGCGAGTTGTGCGAGTTCAAATATTTATCAGCTCTGTCTGCTATACTTTTGAATTACGTGATCTATAAATTTTATTCGTAGGTCATTGCTATTGCTGGAAATTTTTTTCAGGCTGTGCGAACTGACAAGTCAATATACACAAACTTATAGTTTATTTGTAGGGCTGATTTTATATAAATAGATTTCATTCATAGCTCATTACAAGAAATGCCCCCATAGCAGAAGTCCTTGCGGTCTGCGAAAATGATGTCCGCACGAACCAATGCTGCCACTGCATTTCACGACGCCGATCATAAAAGGTGCAAGTTTTATGAGGTGTACTTAAACGAGTTCGTTTCTGAGTACATGGATAAATCACCAGTCCACGTCTGCCTGCCTTTGGAATAAGAAACAATTAATACTTTGCTGGAAAATTTGACCGCCATCCTGGTTGACTATTTTGCTTGTGGATTCAGGTACCCATTGCTTTGGAGATCGTCGAGCTCTTTGAGCATTAAGGGGTAGTCCCGGGTTAGCACGCCCCAAATACCGGCGCCGCCGTATATAGCATTTCCTACCTTCGGTCTGAGCTGGTTGCATTTCACTTGCAATATCCCAAAGAATCTTTTCAGTTCACTCAATCACCGCCACCGACGACAAATCATACAAGGGGATAATTTACTTCAACTACTGTGGACTGAAAATGGTGAACCTTCTGAATAAGTTTCACAACTGGACTTCTCGCTATCAAATGTTTGAAGTTGATTTAGGCTTCGAACACACCTACCCGCAAGTACACGAGGATAGCGAGCATTGGAGCATCAGGCTTTATAACATGGAGGAGAAAATCATAGACTTCTTGAAAGGCGCTAGGTTGGACATCGATCATTATCTACCACTGCTGTCGAGCTTGGGCGATATAGATCGCCAGGAAAGTGAGTAAACACTGCGCACATAATTTATATTCATATTAACTTTATAACCATCTTGCTAACTATTCTGTTTTCAGCCACTTTGAATAGTCCATCAACCTTCTGCAAGATAATAGCAGAACATCACCTACTCATATGGAAAGGAAGAAAGAAGTCCCTAGGAAGAGGAAAGAGGATGATCCCGCTGCGGACTACTCTTCTGAGACCTTTGACCTCCATGACCTGGGAGTAAACCTGAAATATCTGCCAGGAAACCAGATGCTGCAGTGGCACCAGAAGAATAAGCATGTCGGTGTTTCCACTACACTTTCTTCCTGGAAGTTCGCCAGACTTACTCGCCATGCTCATATTTCAAGAATGTTGATGTATGGGAAGAGGAAATTGTGCGAGCTCCAACAAGTTCCCACTGCTGACCTCTCTTACCTAGACGTACAAGCCCATGTGAATACCTTGGTAACAAGACATTTCATGGGATGTGAATTGAAGGGCATGGCTAAGGAAAATGACCAACTCCATGAGAAAAACAAGCGTCTTAGCGCAGAGGTCGCATAGCTGAAGGAAAAGGAAACGGTATGAGTCTTATTCACTGCGACTTGAAAGTGTGTCTGCCCTATCTGGGTGCCCTGCTTTTTGTAGAGGGCATATGACATCGAAAATCCGGACTTCCAAGACGCAATGATGCCTTTTGTGAAGGAGTGCATCGAGGTCACCCTCTACCATTTCATCGAGCTCGGACACACAATGGAGTGTGTCGTTAATGTTCTATTTGTCAAGCTTTTTCCTGAGTTGAATAGGAAAGTTGCTGTGATGGAGCGTGCGGTCAAGAGGAGGCCTCAATTAGCAAAGAGGAGGACGATGAAGAGGAGGCAGAAGATGTCGAATTCGAACTGGAGGACGAGTAGAAAATCCAAGAAGCCGATGTGGATGGTTTGAATGATGTTGATCAGGAAGATAAATCTCCGGAGTCCGCATCGAAATATTCCAATTCAATACAAATGCCTAGCAAGTACGCGGATAGTGAAAGTGAAGACAACGAGAGCACTTCTGAGGGATATTCGCCATTAGAAGACAAACCTAAAACCCAGTTTATGTAGCACTTCTGAGGGACATTACTAATGGCCGATCTAGCTTCTATAGAATTGGATACCTCATTTCGGCACTCTTAAGGATGTGGCTTACATAATACACTGGATACTCCCTTATTCCTTCTTCTCTGACCAGAATTGAGCTGACTGCCTTTGGGACAACTCCCAAGTAGTTGTACAACAGTTCTCCTGCTCGAGGGAACTAGAGCAAAGGGGTAGAAGTGAGTTGTTTTTTGAGCTGTTCGAAAGGTTCAACACATTCTTTGGTCCACTCGAACTTTGATGCTCCTCGAAGTGTTTTGAAAAAAGGGCGCTTTTGTCTCCTACTTGGGAAATAAATCTCCCAAGAACTGTCAGCCTTCCTCCTAATTGTTGAACTTCTTTTTGGCAACGAGGAGATGTAATATGAAGGATTTCCTTTACTTTATATGGATTGGGAGCTAGTCCCTCGAGCGTAAGAAGATGGCCGAGAAATTTTCCATTACTCCCCCCCAAAAAAATATTTTAACGGGTTTAATCTCATATTTTACCTCCGCAGAATAGCAAATGTCTCTGCGAGTACTTGCAGATGCAATGCAAAGGTTTTACTATTTATAAGGAGATCATCAACATAACCTTCATGATTTCTCCTCTTTTGATTTTTATAAATAAAATCCATCATTATCTGATATGTGGCGCCTGCGTTTTTTAGCCCGAAACGCATCACGAGATAACAATAAAAACCGTCGTTCGTGGTGAAGGATGTATGAGGAATGTCAGGCTTAAGCATTCTTATCTTTTGATAACAAGAAAACGCGTTAAAAAAACTAATGCAAGGATATCCGACTGTAGAATCTACTTATGCATCTATCCAAGGAAGGGGATAACAATCTTTAGGACATGTTTTATTCAATTTTGTGAAATCAACACACATTCTCCATTTTCTTCCTGGTTTTATCACTAATACAACGTTCGACACCCAGACAGGATTATGAATTTCACAAATAAAATTTTCTTTGAGGAGCTTAGATACCTCCTCTCTGATGGGTTCCGCAAACTTGGTTTCCACCTCCCTCTTCTTCTACTGAACAGGCATGACATTAGGAGTGATGTTGTGGTTATTACAATCAATGTCTGTATCCACTCCTAGAATGTCCTCTATATCCCAAGTGAAGACATCTAAGTTCTTTAGCAGAAAGGCAATCAATTCTACTTTCTATTCTTCCAGAATCTCTTAGTTGATGGACAGTTTCTTATCCTCTCCATCTACGATGGGAACTCCTTGAGTTTCCTGGGCAGGTTCCAGGTGAGTTCCTCCTCGGGTTCCCTCCTCCATGTCCTTAACATCCTATGAAAAGGTTACATCCCCGTGAGTAGAAACTAAAATTGCTTGGAGTGATACTTGATCAATCACATTGATCGCCTGAATGTAGCACTCTCGTTCCATCCTTGGAACGCTCTTGATCTGATACTGCCTACCCTCAGCTACTAACTTAATAGCAAGATGATAAGATAGAACCACTGACTTATATTCATTGACGAGGGGTCTCCTGAAGATAGCATAGTAGCTGCTAGGCGCGTCAACTACCACGAACTTAATGAGTTTTGTAACCCCTCTGAGGGTTTCCATGAGTGTCGCAGTTCCTTCTACCTCTTTCCATTCACACGATAAACAGTAGAGTGGCACTTCAGTGGAAAGAAAGGGCTTCCCAGTCTTTAGGGCCTCGAAGGTTGTCTTAAAAATGAGGTTCACAGAACTACCGGTATCGATCAGAATTCATCTTACATTATAGTTTTCAATATGAGCTTTAACCACGACTGTATCATTAAAGGGATTGGTTGTCTGCGAAAAGTCTTCAGGTCCAAAGGTGATGAGCCACCTCAGGGGAGTAGAAGTAGAGGTTGCAGCTACCTCATGTCGATAGACTCATGCTATGGACAATTTCTGGGTCGATTCTGCCCCTGCCCCTCCATGTATGTAGAATAGTTCCCCGAGACTACTTTCGTCATCGGCATCAATGCACTCTCCTCTAACGCTGATGTTGCCAATATAAGCAACATCCTTAACTTCTTCACACTCCCAAAAATCCCCGGCCACCTCTTTGCCCTTCGAGGTGGACATTTTTGTTGGAGACTCTTTCTGGCCAAGAACCTTCAATTTCTCTGCTACAAAGTGCCATTCAACAAGTTTATGAAGGGATCTACAATTTTCAGTCAGATTCCCCTTATCCTTGTGGAATTCATAGTAAAGCTCAGAGCTTCGGGGCCTCCCCTCCTCTTTCTGAAATCCTTTCTTGAACTCAGTCCGCTTTTGCAGGACCTAGACAACCTCATCCATTGTCAGGCCCATAGCTGCTAGCTGGTTTATAGGATCATTGCTTTGTTTATCATCTGGGAAAGAGTCATCCCAAATCTGGAGAACCGACATGGCTTGACGGGCAGTTGTAGCGGGTGCGGTGTCCAACGACAGTTTTTGATTATGAAACTGTTGATGGCCTTGATATGGTCTTTTGTGATGGAAATTCCTTCCCCTCTGAGCTCGGGGCTGATATACTGGATGAGGGGGGCTTGAATGAACAATTAATTGTAGAGGATAATACCACATCTCTTCATTCTTCTACCCTAGCAGTCAAGGAAGAAATGTAGGTAGGGTTGGCATTTTTTACTTCCATAAACCGGTTTGCCAGAGCAATCAAACCCTGAAATATTGCAGAATCTTTAATGGTTGCTTTGAATTTAAGGTGTCACTCCCTTTGACCATTGATCAAGGCGACTTTGTAGAAATATGGGTCCATATTCTTGACCCCCAGAATTTCCTTTTGGAATCGATCAACGAACTGAGACACTAGTTTGTTATCCCTCCGCTTGATCTTAAAAGAGGCTACATGCTCGCTTTTCCTTTTCTTGGAAGTATCAAATCTCAACAAGAGCTCTCTATGAAGCTTTGCAAAGCAAGCGATGGAATGGGGGTACAACTCATGGAACAATTCTCCAGCTTGGCCATTGAAAGTGGTAACCAAAAGTTTATACTTCATAACATCTGTTAAGTATCTCAGGGCTACAACATCTTTAAAAGCCTGCAAATGTCTGATCGGATCAGCCTCCCCAGTGTAGGAGGGCAAGCGGGGCTCCCTGAAATTGTTCGAAGCCAGCTTCCAACGGATCCTACCCCCAAAATGAGAAGGGTCCTCAACTTTAGCTATAACAGAGGTCGCAGTTGGTCATGCGACCTGACCATCTTCAGAAAAATCAAGCATGTGGGCTAGGATCCCCTTTGCAGCCTCATAGAAGAACTACATGTTGGAAGCGAATTCCTCCTCCTAAGGTAACTGGAGAGCGACAGACTGAACGTGCGAATTAGCTAGCGGGGAGTGACAGCTGCTAGTGCTGCACGGTCTGGCATGTCCACATATACTGTTGCAGACTGAGACGCTAGCCGCTAGGTAAGCTTGCTTAGGGCCTGGCCAATTGTGTCGAGGCATTGGTCAAAATCACTTCGGGACTGTTCGGCCTTCCCACGAGATCGATCAAGTGTATCCCATAATTCCTCTAAAGAGTTCGAGCGATCTGAGCGAGCTGGGCGATGCGAAGATCGGCGGTCTGACACGCTCTCCGTGGATTTCAACAACTACTTGAATCGGAAGGTCACGTGTTAAATGTTGATTCAATAAATTCACGCTTGGATCCTGTGAAGGGAAAAGAGGGCGGAGAAAACTGCAAGTAGTTGCCTACTAACTATTAGATGAAAAAAGAGTGTGAGCCGCAGATCGCGTTAACAACAGACTTCACCCGCCACCGAAAATGCCACTATTGCGACGGGCATTCCATTGATTGAATGAATGTGGTTACAAGTAAAGAGTAAAAATATAACGAGCTACACGAGCAACAGTCCGCAAAACATGAGATTCGAGTCTGTAGCCTTTAACAAGGGGGCTCCTGGGCAATAGTCAACGTGCTTTGGGTGTGCCACTCCCCCCTATTTATAGGCTCGGGGGCCTGCCCAAATGGGTAGGGTTAAAATAACCGCTTGCCGACGATATAGGAGGACCAGGAAGCTGTGTCAGGATTCAAAGAGAAAAGAAAAGATAAGATCGCGATTCCAGCAAAGAGGGGCAGACTGAGACTTAGAACATATTGCCTTGTCGAATACAAAATATGCATTGACTTGGGAGAACTAACATTTCTATCCGCCGCTAATGATGGCGAGCTGCACCACGCAAGAGTCCTTACTTGCCGCCTATGCAACCTCTGAGTTGAGTCATCTGCAACTTACCGAATGGGCATTAGATGACTGACAACCACTAAGATTAACAACATGATTACCTAAAGAGAATTCGTGAACACCTGCAAATCTTCACAAAATAGAAGTCAAAAGATAATTAAATTTTAAATATAATGGGAATACCTGAAGAGAACTCACGAAAGCCTGCTAAACTTTGCAAAAGAGAAG
This sequence comes from Platanthera guangdongensis, assembly GCA_039583875.1. Lineage (NCBI taxonomy): Eukaryota > Viridiplantae > Streptophyta > Magnoliopsida > Asparagales > Orchidaceae > Platanthera > Platanthera guangdongensis. Next base: position 143,784,889 of record CM077163.1, on the reverse strand, counting down.
TCAAAAGCAGGTAAGTAAATATATAACACAAGTGCTTGAATATAACTCTCAAACACATGCACTTCTCTGTAAAAGAGAAGTACAAGCTGGTAAATAAACATATAAATTGAGTACCTGACGTGAACTCGCTAACACTTGCTAATCTCTCCAAAACAGAAGTCAAAAACACGTAAATAAATATAAAATGTGAGTGCCTGAGATAAACTCGCGAACACCTATAAATATCTTCAAAATAGATGTGAAAATAAGTAAAATTTAAAATACAACAGCAGTACCTGAAGAGAACTCGTGAATGCCTGCTAATCTCTGCAAAGAGAAGTCAAAAGTAGGTAAATAAATATATAGCACGAGTACCTACAATGAACTCGCGAACACTTGCTAATATTTGTAAAAGAGAAGTCAAAAGAAGGTAAATTTAAAATATAACTCGAATACCTGAAGAGAACTCGCGAACACCTACTAATTTCTGCAAAAGAAAAGTCAAAACATGTAAATAATCATATAACGCGAGTATCTGATGAGAATTTGTGAACAACTATTAATCTCAGCAAACGAGGAGTCAAAAGTGGGTAAGTTAACATATAATTCAAGTACTTGAAGAAATCTCATAAACACATGCAATTCTCTACAAAAGAGATGTCAAAAGTACGTAAATTATCATATAACGCGAGTAACTGAAGAAAACTCGCAAACACTTACTAATCTCTGCAAAAGAGAAGATAAAAAAGGTAAATAAACTTATATTGTGAGTACCTCAGTTGAACTCACGAACACCTGCAAATATCTACAAATGAGAAGTAAAAAACAGGTAAATTAACATATAACGCAAGTACCTGAAGAGAACTTATGAACAACTGTAAATCTCTACAAAAGAGAATTCAAAAGCAATTAATTTAACATATAACGTGAGTAGCTTTATAGAATAGTGAACTCCTGCTAATCTCATGAAAAGAGAAGTCAAAAGCATGTAAATAAACATATAATGTGAGTACCTAAAGTGAACTCGCAAACACCTGCTAATCTCTGTAAAAGAGAAGTCAAAAGACAATAAAATTAAAATATAATACGAGCACCTGAAGTGAACTTGAAAACAACAACTAATCTCTGCAAATGAGAACTCAAAAATGGTAAAAAAACATATAACGTGAGTACCAGAATTGAACTAATGAACACCTACTATTATCTGCATAAGAGAAGTCAAAAGTATGTAAGTAAACATATAACGTGCCCACCAGAGGTGAACTCGCTAACACCTACTGAACTATCAAAAATAGAAGTCAAAAGCAGGTAAATAAACATATAACGGGAGCACCTGAGGTAAACTTGCGAAAACCTATAAATCTCTGCAAAAGAGAATTAAAAACAAGTAAAACAACATTTAATACGAGTACCTGAATGGAGCTCACGAACAACTGCCAATATTTGCAAAAGAGAAGTAAAAAAAGTAACATATAATGTGAGTACCTGATGTAAACTGGCTAACACCTACTAATCTCTTCAAAAGAGAAGTCAAAAGTAGGTAAATAAACATGTAACGCCAGTACCTGAGGTGAACTCATGAACACCTACTAATCACTTCAAAAGAGAAATAAATAGCACGTAAATTTAAAATATAACGCGAGTAACTAAAGAGAACTCGTGAACACCTGCTAATCTCAGCAAAAGATAAGTCAAAAGCAGGTAAATTTAAAATATAACGTGGGTACCTGAAGAGAAAATGCGAACACCTTCTAATCTATTCAAAAGAGAAGTCAAAAGTAGGTAAATTAACATATAGCATGAGTATCAGAAGGGACCTCACGAACACCTGCTAATCTATGCAAAAGGGAAGTCAAAAGTTGGTAAACACACATATAATATGAGTACCTGAGTTGAACACGCTAACACCTACTAATCTCTCCAAAAAAGAAGTTAAAAGCAGGTAAATAAACATATATCGTGAGTGCCTGAGATGAACTCACGAACACCTACTAATCCATATAAAAGAGAAATAAAAGCAGATAAATTTAAAATATAACACGAGTACCTAAAGAGAACACAAGAACACCTGCAAATCTCCGCAAAGGAGAAGTGAATGGCAGGTAAATTTGAAATATAACGCGAGTACCTGAATGGAACTCGCGTACACCTGCTAATCTTTACAAAAGAGTAGTCAAAAGCATCTAATTCAACATATAATGCGAGTACTCGAATATAACTTGCAAACACCTGCTAATCTCTGTGAAAGAGAAGTCAAAAGCCGATAAATAAACATATAATGCGAGTACCTGAGCTGAACTCGCTAACACCTGCTAATCTCTCAAAAAGAGAAGTTAAAAGCAGGCAAATAAACAAATAACGTTAATACTTGAGATATTAACTCGCTAATACCTGCAAATATCTACAAAAGAGAAGTTAGAAGTAGTTAAATTTAAAATATAACGGGTGTTCCCGAATAGAACTCGTGAACACCTACTAATCTCTGCAAAAAGAAAGTCAAAAGTAGATAAGTAAACATATAATGTGAGTACCTGATGTGAACTCGCTAACACCTGCTGTTCTATCAAAAAGAGAAGTAAAAAAGGGTAAATAAACATATAACTCGAGTACTTGAGGTGAACTCACGAACATTTACTAATCTCAACAAAAAATAAATAAAAAATAGCTAAATTTAAAATATAACATGAGTACCTAAAAATAACTCGCAAACACCAGCTAATCTATGCAAAGGAGAAGTCAAACCAGGTAAATTTGAAATATAATGTGAGTACCTGAAGAGAACTCGCGAACACCTGCTAATCTCTACAAAAGAGAAGTCAGAAGTCAGTAAATTATTATATATCGTGAAAACTTGAATAGATATCATGAATACCTCCTAATCTCTACAAAAGAGTAATCAAAAGTAGGTAAATAAACATATAACGTTTGTGCCTGAGGTTAACTCAGTAACACATTCTAATCTCTGCAAAAGAGAAGTCAAAACAGGTAAATAAACATATAATGTGAGTACCTTAGATAAACTCATGAACACATATAAATATCTACAAATGAGCGGTCAAAACAATTAAATTTAAAATATAACGAGAGTACTTGAAGTGAACTCGTGAACGCATGTCATCTCTGCAAAAGAGAAGTGAAAAGCATGTAAATAAACATATAACGTGAGAAGCTAAGATGAACTCACAAACACTTGCTAGTCTCTGTAAAAGAAAAGTAAAATGTAAGTAAATTTAAAATATAATGCGAGTACTTGAAAAAAACTCATGAACACCTAATAATCACTTTAAAAAAGGAGAAAAATAGGTAAATAAATAGATTACGTGAGTATATGAAGAAAACTAGTTAATAACTATTAATCTCACTAAAAGATAAGCCAAAAGTAGATAAATTAACATATAACATGTGTACCGCAAGAGATCATAAACACATGGTATTCACTACAAAAGAGAAGTCAAAAGAAAGTAAGTAAACATATAATGCAAGTACCTGAGGTGAACTCACTAACACCTGCTAATGGTGCAGCGTATGTCACTAACGGAAATCTATACGAGAGAAGGCTCTAGTTCGCCAACAACGCACTCTAGATCCGCCGCACCTAAACAAGCATCTATCGCACTTAATACGTGATCGTTTCGCGCACAAAACATAAACACATTCGAAGAATGATCGACTATAAAATAGCGATGAAAAATGACTCGGATCGTTCCCAAAGCTAATGCAAAGGTTGCCAATCCTTTTGAGAGAAAGATCAAGGCTATAGGACAAGATCCGTTCAAGCAAAATGGACCTACCCGGTCCGAAAAATGGAAACAAGAACAATAACATTTTCTAATCAAAGATTTGTAAGCGATTAAAATTTAAAAGCCACGGAGAACACGATGGTTCACCTTCCATAAATCTAAGAGAGGAAGCACAAAGAGAGGGGAAGAGTTTACCCAACCCGAATTCACCGTGCACACAACATATGGTGGGAGAATCAATCTCTCCACAAATCCACCGGCGTCACACTGAATGGGGCTGGAACCTTCTTCCTTGGAGTCACACCGAAGGAATCCATGCTGCAGTGGCACCGAAGAGGGGTGGAGGAAGCAAGGGATGGTTTCACACCACTAGGGGCGGCGACGGCTAGGAGGAATGCCTTGGCCGAATTCTCCTTTGGGAGTTTTTTTTAGGATTCAAATTCTTCTTGTCTATTAATTCTCATAAAGACGTCTCCTTATATAGGAGTTACAAACACATTGGAGTTATAAACACATTTAACCGTCCAAAATGAAGATGACATCTCATCCATCCGGGTGGTTAATTACACATAAAATGTTTTAAATGCAGGAAATAAACAAATAAGTCCACACCTGAATATAAAATTATTACCCAAGCATGGAATAATTTAATATTCTCAAATATAAAATATAAATATAAATAACATAACTAAGAGCATGATTTTAAAATGAATCTTCAAGTGGTCTTAGCATGCCGCAGACGGAGGTTGTAACGTTGCCTTCCATTAGCGTCATCATGGCTCCTAACGTCTTTATGCTGTAGCGCCTCGGCAACCGGATCATCATCAAGTAGTGGAGGTGATGACGCAACATCAATCCTCCCCCGCTCAAAATCACGTATCTCTGATGCGTGGTCCAAGAGATAGCAGCGGAGAAGAGTGGCATCCAATTGTTGAAGCACTGGCTCGAGTACCCAAGAGTCGTCGGAAGGAGGGAGGTCACGCCAACGGATGAGAAAGCGACGGGTAGCACCATCGGTGGTTGTAAGCAGCTCAGCATCAAGTATCATGTCTGGTATAAGAAAGGTTTTGGGAAACCTTGGAAACATGTCAGCAGTGGGAATAAAAGAAGGAAACTTACCATCTGATACTAAACCTGTGGAGACCAGGGGAGAGAGATCATCCGTACTACCACTCCCCAAACCCAAAGAATTTTGAGTGTAAGGAGAAGACAACAAAGAAGTCAATTCTTGTGGAGGTGAAACAAACATCGTCAAATCTGAGACTTTAAAAATGGGTGAGACACCCCAATTAGCAGGCAAATCTAAGACAAAAGCATTATCACCGAGTTTCTTTATAATCCGGAAGGGGCCGGCGCGCTTTGGAGCTAACTTTCTAGCGGTGCTAGTTGGCAGTCGCTCGGGAACTAAGCAGACTAAAACTTGATCGCCGACTTTAAAGTGTGACACTCTCCTATGTTGATTAGCTTGTGTTTGATAGGATTCACATTGGGAGGCTAAGGTTGCCCGGATATGTGCGAGCAAGACATGAATGTGTTGGGCGAAGGATTATGTGAATTGATTTGCTTTATATGTAGGTGGTAACAGAACCAAGTCAAGTGGCACACGAGCCTTATACCCGTGAACAATCTCGTTAGGGGACATACCCGTGGACCGATTCTTAGAGTTATTATAAGCCAATTGTGCATGGGGTAGTAGTAGATCCAAAGTTCCCTTGTGATCACTCAAAAGACACGTTAGAAGATTCCCCAAACTGTGATTGACTACTTCCGTCTTACCATCGGTTTGCAGATGATAGGCAGCGAAAAATAATAATTTGGTCCCCATTAAAATCCATAAAGTTTTCCAAAAATAGCTAGTGAATTTCATGTCCCTATACGAGACAATTGTCTTCGACACTCCGCGATGACTAACGACCTCCCAAAAATATAACTTAGCTACGCGAGATGTGTCATTTGTCCTACTACTTGGGATAAAGTATGCCATTTTTGAAAACCTGTCCATAACTACAAAAATGGAGTTGTGTCGACGAAGAGTGGTCGCGAGGCCTAATATGAAATCCATGCTCACGTCTTCCCACGGTATGGAAGGAATTGGTAAAGGGGTGTATAACCCAACATTGGTTTTAGAGCCCTTAGATACTTCACATGTTCGGCAACTACTCACTATTCCCCCAAGCATCGCCTTAAGCTTAGGCCAGTAAAATTTCTCCTCAACGAGTGCAATGGTCTTATCCCTTCCAAAGTGTCCACTCAAACCTCCGCTATGTAATTCCCAAATAATGTGGTGTCGTAAGGAGGATCGAGGAATACACAACTTCCCGTGCCTAACAAGATAACCATACTTAAGAACAAATGCAGATATGGTTGTTGGAGAGATATCCTGGGTGGAGAAATACATCTCGTGGAAATCAGGGCAGGTGGCATATTCGTCCTTAACTCGTTCGAATCCTATGACATTGACATGCATGGTAGACAGTAGAAGGGTAAGGCAGCTAAGTGCATCGACAACTCGATTGTCAGATCCCTTAAGGTGCTTAAGGCTAAAAGTGTACCCTTGTCAGAAAGCTACCCACTTAGCGTGTCGCGGACTGATTTTATGCTGTCCGTTTATGAAACGTAAAGCATCATGATAAGAGAGGATTACAAACTCCTTGGAGAGGAGATAATGACGCAAATGATGCAAATACCTAACAACAACATAAAACTCTGTGTCGTAGTTCGAATAATTCAACTTAACGCTCGGTAGTTTTATACTGAAATAACTGACCGGGTGACCTTCTTGACTCAAAACACATCATATTCCTACACCAGAGGCGTCACAAGTTAACTCAAATACTTTGGTGAAGTCGGGTAGACGTAAGACAAGCGCCTCAGTCATATGCTTCTTAATGAGTTGGAAAGCATGGGCGACAGACTTCATCCAGGTGAACTCTCCTTTCTTCATGAATTCAGTAATGGGGGCCATGATATTACTGAAGTCCCGTATAAAACGGCAATAGAATGTAGCTAAACCATGGAAACTATGCACCTCTCGTAGGCTAGTCATTTCGGGCCAGTCCTTAATCACCTGAACCTTTCCAGGATCAACTCAAATTCCCTCAGACCCGACTATATAACCTAAAAACTCTACCTCTGGAATATAAAATATGCATTTCTTAAGGTTTAGGAATAAAGTTTCCTTCCTCAAGGTGGATAGGGTCACTCTCAAGTGGGAGATGTGTTCGGCAGTGGAGGTGCTATAGACTAAGATGTCATCGAAATAAACTACCACAAACTTCCCCAAGTACGGTCGAAAGACGTGTGTCATCATCTGGGAGAAGGTGCTGGGGGCATTGGATAACCAAAAGGGCATCACAAGCCACTCATATATCCCATCCTTGGATTTAAACGCAGTCTTTGAAAGTGCAACTAGATCTGATATACTCTAGAGGGGGGGGGGGGGGGTGAATAGAGTATATGGTGCTTTAAAAACTTTTACAACTATTGTTGTAATATGTGTGAGCACGGAAGCAATAATAAATCTAATCACAGCACTAAGTTAAACAAAAACTAAGCACAGAAAAATCAAGGCCAGAAACAAAAATGAAAGCAAGCAAAACCAGAAGACACAAGGAAATATAGTGGTTCCCCTAAACTTGGGTACATCCACTCTTCTACCACCCTAGGTAGGAATCCACTGCAGGATGAGTTGATCAGGTGTCCTGGGCACCAATGAGCTTTTGATAAGGTGCTCAAAAATCAAAGCAGATTTTTTGATCAGGTGTCTTGCCACCAATGAGCTTTTGACAAGGTGCTCAAAAAACAAGCTCAAACTTTTGAAGGGAGTTTGAGCAACCCTTTACAGAGTGGGGGTGAGAGAGTGATGGAAGTCTTCTCTTTCTCAAACAACTGAGAAGACTATGTGGATTGTTGATGTCAAAGCCCCCCCTGAATCCTTGAGATCTTCAGGAAGATAAGCTTTGCTGAGGGTGATAGGCCTTCAAAGATTGAACTCCAGCAATAGATGATTTCAGCAATAGCTGAAATGTTGAATGTCTGGAGTCTGGAAATATGTTGGCCATGAACACTTTGAAAACTACAGAGATCTGAGGATTTGAGAAAGCTTGATCTCCTTGGATGTGTGTTCTTGAGAATTCTTTGTGACAGAAGATTTTTGAATGTGTCTCTGTAATCTGTATTCTCTCTCTATATTGTGTGTGTTCTATGAGAGATTCAAAAATCCTGTCTTTTATTCTCTGGTACAGAATAGAATAACATTCTCTGTCAAGGATAGCCGTTGGCCTGCATTGATTGCATCCTTAATTATATAATCTCTTTTGGAGGAAAGTCCACAGAAACATTCCTTGAAAAATCCCTTGAAACTTGGTCCAGAAATGAATGAGAACGGCTAGGAAATCTCTGAATTAATTGCAGAATAACTCCTAACTGATTTGAATTTGAATTCAGAAATATCCTGGAAGTTATCTGACATCGTCGAACTGAGCTCTGCTATCGTCGAGCGGAGCTCAGCGATCTGGAACTATACAACAGCAAAATATCATCGATCTGAGCTCAAAGATCGTCGAACTGAGCTCAGAGATAAAGATCCAAAGCAGAGTCAAAATCGTCGACCTGAGCTCACCGATCGTCGAACGGAGTTCGACGATATAATGAAGTTGAGCTCAGCGATCGTCGAATGGAGTTCGACGATCTGTCGAAGTTGAGCTAGACGATCGTCGACCGGAGTTCGACGAATCGTCGTGCTGAGCTCGACGATATGACTTAGTCTCCAAACATAAAATCTTGGTCTTCAGGGCAGCTTCCAAACCTAGACTTCTAACCCTTAGACTCAATTCTAATTGACCTATTAAGCTATACAGGAGGTCAAACAAAGATTCCTAGAGACATAGTGATCCTGACCCAAATTAGTAATAGGGTGTTCCAACAATCTCCCCCTATTTGGGTTAGGATTACTATTTACAGGCTTTGGAAAAGTTTAAATAACAACATACAATCAGTAAAGCATAAAAACAATAGCTAGACAAAGCAGAATCACAGAGATATATATCATCCAGATAGCAATCAGAAATCACAGAAACTGTCACCTTACAATATCATTTCTTCTCTTTGCCTTTAACAAGTTTAATTTCTCTGTTAGGATTGAGGGCTTCCTTGTTGGACCTGGTGTCATCTGCTGCACCCAAATAAGTTTGCTTTTTAGGCCTGGGAACCACAGCTTCAGGGTGTAATTCCATGTATCTGTCAGCATCAAAGAATTTACTTGAAGCATATCTCTCTAGTTCTTTTTGTCTCTGTTCAGTCATAGTAGAAATGTTGGAAGAATCTATTCCTTGTTCTCTGGCCTTCTTAATTTGGTCCAGTGCAGCTAATTCCTTTAACCTTGCAGTCCAAGCAGCTGGATTATTTTCAGGATCCTCAAAAGGTACAAGTGGCTCATACCTGTTGGAAGGATTGTCTTGAGGAGGCCTGGCAGACACAGTCTCTTTCAGCTTGTAAGGGAAAGGACCAGAAGTTGTATCAGAAGAACTATGTCCTCCCCTAGAATATGGGTGCTGCCTGGAGTACCCTTTGGAATATACTTGAATATCTCTTTGAGTTCCTCTATATCCTCCTCTCCTAGAATGTGAACCCCTGGATTGGCTTTCCCTGTGGTAACATCTGGCATGAGGTTGATAGGGAGCCTGACTTCTGGCTGGGGGTTGACTTGCAGAGCTTCCACCTGCACCTGCATCAGGAGGAGGTGGTGGAGGAGGATGAGAGTGCTGGAATTTGGATGAACCCTTCTCATATTTTCTCTTTTTCTTCATTGCTTTCAGCTGATTTTTAGAGTATTGCATCCAGTGTTCAGTGATTGGGCAGTTATGTAGGATGTAATATGGGATATCATTGTTATCTTTAACTTTAGCAGGAGGTACCCTTTTCATTGCTTTGCTCCTTGCCTTCCTTTTCCTGGCAATGGTAGCAGAAGAGTCATCAGAGTCTGTTTTAAATTCATCAGATTCAGAACTCTGGTCATCATAGAGAGCATCTATTTACTTCATCAAGTCCTTTTTGAGCTGAACAGAAGCAGATGAGGCAGAAGTTGAAGCAGCAGCAGCAGGTGTTGAGATGGTAACAGCAGGGACAACAGCAGATGGAGAAGGTGAAGCAGAAACAACAACAACAACAACAGTATGCTCTGGACAGGTGATAACAGCAGCAACTTCACTAACAACAGTAGAGACAGCAGATTCACTATCAGCAATAGAAGCAAAGGGAATATCATCAAGGACTGCAGAAGGCTCAAATTCAGTGGCCTCTGACATCAGAATGTCCTTGGAAGATGGTTCATCAGAAATAGTAGGAACTTCAGCAGCAGTATAAATATTCTCAGGAGCAGCAGTATCAACAATCCTTTCTTCCGAAGAAGCAGCAGCAATTACTGAATTTACAAAGGAGGTGATCATGCTAGGGTCACAGCAAGAAAAAGGCACAAGTGCCTTGGATAAATCCTCTGGAGGCTGGACATCATGGACCTCTGGCAGACAGCTAAAGAAAGCAGAATCAAAAGCTGATAGCAAAGACCTGAGGTCTATTGCAAGGACTGTAGTTGGAATCTGACTTTGTGCTTGAGGCACAACAACAACAATAGGAGGAGCAGTAGAAGAAGCAGAACTAACAGCAGCAGCAGACAGAGAGCTTGCAGAAACAGCAGCAGCAGCAGCATGAAGATTCTCTTCATATGTCATCTCCCCCTGCCTAGATGCAGACATGTCTGGATCAAGGCACACTGCTGTAGGTGCTGCCTGAGGGAAGAGGGAAGAGAGCCTGGCAGAAAGGGCAGCCACTGACAGGTGTAGAGGATCCAAGGAGGTCTCCAACAATAGAGAGAGCCTGGGGGCAAGCAGCTCATACAGCCTGTCAGCAAAGGCTGAGAGGTCTACTTGCTCAAGAGCTGGAGCAGAGGTAGAAGGTATGGAAGCAGCTGAAGGTTCTAGAAGGGGAGAGCTGGAGAATTGTGGAAGGGATGGCTGAGGTGTTGGCAAGGTGGAGATGGAGGATAGGGGAATGGATATGGATGGGGTGAAAGTTGGTTGATCAATGATTTGGTGTAGGAGGTCTTGAAATGAAGTGGAGGAGGAAGGTAATTCAGGAGGAGATGATGGGGAATCATCCATAAAGGAATCATCAAGTAGGGTGAAGGATGGATGAGAGGGTCAAGAGGTGACATCTGGTGGAGGATAGGAGAATAGTGGGTGGAATTGTTCTACTGGTGGAGGTAGAATAGGTTCTGGAGAAGGTGTTGATGTTGGAGATGGGCTGGATATGATAATGGTGGAGGGAGCTGGAATGGTGGATGGTATGGGAAGGGATGGAATTGGAGGAGGAGGAGGAGAGGCAACAGCAGCAGCCAGGTCATCTGCAGGGGCAGAGACCTGTGGAGGAGTGACTCTTGGAGTCCTTGTGCCTGAAGGGGCACTGGAGGAGGGCCTGCTAGGCTTGTTTATTTGTCTGTCCCACTTTCCAAAGAGGGCACAAGACAATCTCTTGGAGGCATTGATATGAACTCCAGAGGAGACCAGCAAGGCAGGACACCTGTGCTGCAGAAATACTCCAATAATTCTCCCAAAATTAACAAAACTTTTGTTTATTTTCTTTTTGATGAGGTGAAAGGGAAACTAGATCTGATATACTCTAGAGGGGGGTGAATAGAGTATATGGTGCTTTTAAAATACAAAGAAAAACTTTTGCAAAGCTTTACAACAATTGTTGTAATGAGTGTGAGTAGAGAAGCAGAAATAAAACTAATCACAAAACTAAGCTATGTAGAGACTAAGCACAAGAGAATCTAGGCCAGAAACAAAAAGAAAACAAGCAGAACCAGATGACACAAGGAAATATAGTGGTTCCCCAAACTTAGGTACATCCACTCTTCTACCACCCTAGGTAGGAATCCACTGCAGGATGAGTTGATCAGGTGTCCTGGGCACCAATGAGCTTTTGATAAGGTGCTCAAAAACCAAATCAGATTTTTTGATCAGGTGTCTTGCCACCAATGAGCTTTTGACAAGGTGCTCAAAAACCAGATTCAAACTTTTGAAGGGAGTTTGAAAAACCCTTTACAGGGTGGGGGTGAGAGAGTGATGGCAGTCTTCTCTTTCTCAATCAACTGAGAAGACTAAGTGGATTGATATCAAAGCTCCCCCTGAGTCCTTGATCTTCAGGAAGATGAGCTTTGCTGAGGGTGATAGACCTTCAAAGTTAGATCTCCAGCAAAAGATGATTTCAGCAAGCTGAAATGTTGAGAGTCTGGAGTCTTGAAATGATGTTGGCCTTGAACACTTTGAGAGCTGAAGAGATCTGAATATTTTTGAAAGCTTGATCTCTCTGATGAGTGTTCTACAGAATTCTTCTTGATAGAAAATTTTGAAATAGTCTCTGTATTCTGAGTTGTATGTCCTCTTCTTGTCAATCTCTGTATTTCACCTTCTTTCATTCAAAAACATTCTGTCTATTATTCTCTGTGCCAGAATAGAATATCACTCTGTCAAAGATAGCCGTTGGTCTGCATTGATTACAGCCTTAATTACATAATTTCTTCTGAAGGAAAGTCCACTGAATTATTCCTTGAAAAATCCCTTGAAACTTGATCCAGAAGTAAATGAAAACGGCTAGCAGATCTTCTGAATTAATTGCAGAATAACTTCTAATTGATTTGAATTTGAATTCTGAAAGATAACTGAAATCGTCGAACTGAGCTCTGCTATCGTCGAGCTGAGCTCAGCGAACTGGAAAATTTAAGCAGCAACATGATCGTCGATCTGAGCTCAAAGATCGTCGAACTGAGCTCAGAGATAAAGATCCAGTGCAGAGTCAAAATCGTCGACCTGAGCTCACCGATCGTCGAATGGAGTTCGACGATATTGTGAAGTTCAGCTCAGCGATCGTCGAGTGGAGCTCGACGATATCGTAAAGTTGAGCTCAGCGATCGTCGAGTGGAGCTCGACGATATTATGAGGTTGAGCTCAGCAATCGTCGAATGGAGCTCGACGATCTGCAGAAGTTGAGCTAGATGATCGTCGACCGGAGTTCGACGAAACGTCGTGCTGAGCTCGACGATTAGACTTGGTCTACAGAAAAACTTGGTCTTCAGGGCAGCTTCCAAACCTAGACTTCTATCCCTTAGACTCAATTCTAATTGACCTATTAAGCTATACAGAAGGTCAAACACAGATTCCTAGAGACATAGTGATCCTGACCCAAATTAGTAATAGGGTGTTCCAACAATCTCGCCCTATTTGGGTTAGGAAAACTATTTACAGACTTTGGAAAAAATTGAATAACAACATACAATCAAAAATGCATGAAAACAATAGCAGCTAGACACATTGCAGAAACATCCCAGAGATATATATATATATAACATCCAGATAGCAGTCAGAAAAACCAAGGATTGTCACCTTACAGAGTTACTTCTTCTATTTGCTTTTAACCATCTTGATTTCTCTGTTAGGATTCAGGGCTTCTTGTTTGGATCTGGTGTCATCTGCTGCACCCAAATAAATTTGCTTTGAAGTCCTGGGAACTACAGCAGCAGGATGCAACTCCATGTATCTGTCTGCATCAAAGAACTTGCTGGAGGCATATCTTTCTAGCTCTTTTTGTCTTTGTTCTGACATTGTAGAAATATTTGAGGTGTCCAAGCCTTGCTCTTTGGCTTTCTTTATCTGATCTAATGCAGCCAACTCTTTCATTCTAGCAGTCCAAGCAACAGGATTCTTCTCAGGGTCCTCAAATGGTACAGGTGGCTCATACCTGTTGGAAGAATTATCTTGAGGAGTCCTGGCAGTCACAGTTTCTTTGAGCTTGTAGGGGAAAGGAGCTGATGATGTATCAGAAGAACCATGTCCTCCCCTGGAGTAAGGGTGCTGCCTGGAATGCCCTTTAGAATAAACTTGAGTCTCTCTTTGATTTCCCCTGTATCCTCCTCTCCTAGAGTAAGAACCCCTAGGCTGGCTTTCCCTTTGATAGGTTCTAGCATGGGGTTGATAGGGAGCCTGGCTTCTAGCTGGGGCTGAACTTGCAGAGCTGCCACCTGCACCTGCATCAGGTGGAGGTGGTGGAGGAGGATGAGGGTGCTTGAACTGGGAGGAGCCCTTCTCATACTTTCTTTTCTTCTTCATTGCTTTTAACTGATTTTTAGAGTACTGCATCCAATGTTCAGTAATTGGGCAGTTGTGCAGAATATAATAAGGAACATCATTATCATCTTTTACTTTGGTAGGTGGAACCCTTTTCATAGCCTTGCTTCTAACCTTCCTCTTCCTGGCAATAGTGGCAGCAGAGTCATCAGAATCTGTATTAAACTCATCAGAGTCAGAACTCTGGGCATCATATATAGCATCTATCTTCTTCATAAGATCTTTCTTCAGTTGCATTGCAGCAGATGAGGCAGAAGCAGAAGGGGAAGCAGCAGGAACAATAGCAGATACAGCAATAGATACATCAGCAGATATAACAACAGATTCAGCAGCAGTTACAGGAGCAACAGCAGAAACAACACTAGTAACTTCAGGAGTGAGGGCAGCAGTAGCTTCAGGAACAACAACAAAATCTGCAGCAGGCTCAACATCAATGGCCTTTGTCATCAGAAATTCCTTGGAAATGGGCTCATCAGAAACAAAAGAGATTTCAGCAGCAGCAGGAACATTTTCTTCAGCAGCAGCAAAGACAGTTTCAGAGGCAGATTCAGTCTTTTCTTCAACAGCAGCAGCAGCAGTCACTGAGTGTATAAAAGAAGAAATAATACTGGGGTCACAGCCAGAGAAAGGCACCAATGCCTTAGAGAGGTCTTCTGAGGGCTGAGCAGCAATACCTTCTGGTAAACAACTGAAAAAGGCAGGATCAAAGGCTGAGAGCAAAGACCTTAGGTCTATTGCCAGAACTGGAGTAGGCACAGCAACTGGAACAGCAGACACAAAAACAACAGCAGCAGCAGCAGCAGTATCAACAACAGGAGCAGAAGCAGCAGCAACAGCAGCATGAAGGCTGGCTTCATATGGCATCTCCCCCTGCCTGGATGCAGATGCATCTATATCAAGGCACACTGCTGGAGGTGCTGCCTGAGGAATGAGGGAGGAAAGCCTGGCAGACAGGGCTGCCACTGACTGTTGTAGAGGAGCTAAGGAGGCCTCCATGAGAAGAGAGAGCCTGGGGGCCAGTAGCTCATACAACTTGTCAGCTAAGGCTGGCAGATCTACATGCTCAATGGCAGGAGCAGAGGTAGAGGGTATGGGGATGGCTGAGGATGCTAGAAGTGGAGGGCTGGATGGTGGAGGGATGGATGGCTGAGGTGTGGGGATGGTGGAGATGGAGGGTAAGGGGATGGATATGGATGGAGTAAATGTGGGTTGGTCAAGGATGTGGAGGAGGAGATCTTGGAATGAGGTTGAGGAGGAGGGTAATTCTGGAGGAGAAGAGGGGGAATCATCCATGTAGGAGTCATCCAGAAGGGTGAATGATGGTATGGATGGAGATGAGGTGACATCTGGTGGTGGATATGAAAACAAAGGGTGGAAGTGGTCTATTGGAGGTGATGAAATGGTTGCTGGAGATGGAATTGATGTTGGGGAAGGGCTAGAGATGGTAATGGTGGATGGAACTGGAATGGTGGATGGAGCTGGAGGTAGGGTTGGACTGGGAGGAGGAGGAGGGGCAGCACCAGCAACAGCCAGGTCTTCTGCAGCAGCAGAAACCTGTGGGGGAGTGACTCTTTTGGTCCTGGTGCCTGAAGGAGCAGTTGAAGAGGGCCTGTTGGGTTTGCTGATTTGCCTGTCCCACTTGCCAAATAGGGCACATGTAAGTCTCTTGGAGGCATTGATGTGCACTCCAGAGGAGACCAGCAGAGCAGGGTACCTTGCCTGAAGGAAAACTCCAAGAATTCTTCCAAAATTTACAAAGGTTTTGTTGATTTTCTTCTTTATCAGATCAAAGAAGACCTCTCCCCAATTCAAACTTTTCTTATCTACCAGAGCTCCCATGAGGCAGAGCTGATGTCTGGAGATGGTATCATGTGCAGAATGCTTTGCCAACAGCACCTTGCCTACAACATCTGCCAGGAACATGTACTCAACTGATAAGTTCCTCTTAAATAACTTGCTAGGGTTTCCCTCTGGATGACCCATCCTGGCAAGTGTATCAGAAAATTCCTCCCCAGATAATTCAGCAGTTTCATCTCCATTTCTCAAACCAAAAACCTCTGTTAAGACTGTTGGGGTCAGAGGTACCTGGGTTCCAGCAATAGATCCAACTATGGTGTTGTTGTCAAGGTTGTGAGCAGTGTAGACCCATTCTTTTATTTCATCTGAAGCAAGCTTCATTCTAGTGGTCATGAGGGCAGACAAGTTCTGATCCTTGAATAAATTCAAAATGTCCTGGAAGATTTGATCAGTAGTGTTGAATGAGTCCAGATCAATATCAAATCCTGCATCGAACTTCATGGCGGCTAGAACAGCGACTGATACGGCCATTGTACCTGCAAAAATTTAACAAACACAACGAACAAGCGTAGAACTGTTTGGAGGGAAGAAAATTCTTGCAGAGAAATTGAAAGCGCAAGAGAGAACGACGGCGAAAAATGAGTTTTATATTAGGGTTCGACGCAGAATTGGAAAGATCGTTGAACTCAGTTCGACGATCGAGGCTTCTAAAGGAATCTGAAGAGACTCCAACATCGTCGATCTCCGTTCGACGATCTTGGAAGGCGTCGAGCTCCGTTCGACGATCGTTCAGGGAACAAAATCGTCGAGCGCCGTTCGACGATCGTTGACCGGAAGAGATAGTTCATACTATCTGAGGGGCGCTGAACTCAGTTCGACGATTCTGGAAATCGTCGAACTCCGTTCGACGATCTTTGGGGAAATCGTCGAGCGCAGTTTAGAGATCAGAAAATTCTAGACACTAAGAAAAATCAGAATTTTGCCTAGTCTTGGTCAATTTTTAGCTTTCAAAATCTTGGATATTATTTAAGACTTCCTCCATCTAGCATTCCTAACTGATTTAGGAAGAAAGCGTGTTTCTTTTCATCCAAAGGCTTGGTGAAAATATCTCCCCTTTGTAAATCAGTTGGGATATATTGTAATTCAATGTTATTCTTTTCAACATTGTCCCTTAAGAAGTGATGCCTAATCTCTATGTGTTTTGTATTACTATGGAGGACTGGATTTTGAGCTATGGAAATAGCACTTGTATTGTCACAAAAGATTTTAGACTTCTCTAAGCTGTAACCATAGTCTAGGAGTTGGTTTTGAATCCACAGTATTTGTGAACAACAACTGCCTGCAGCCATATATTCAGCTTCAGCAGTTGAAGTTGACACAGATGTTTGTTTCTTGCAAAACCAAGAGACAAGTCTATCACCAAGGAACTGACAAGTTCCACTGGTGCTTTTCCTGTCAATTCTGCATCCAGCATAATCAGCATCAGAGAATCCAGTTAACTCAAATGCTGAATCTTTTGGATACTAGAGACCTAGATTTGGACAACTTTTAACATACCTGAGAATCCTCTTTACTAATGTTAGGTGTGACTCTCTAGGGCTTACTTGGAACCTAGCACATATACATGTAGCAAACATTATATCTGGTCTACTAGCTGTAAGATATAGTAAAGAGCCAATCATTGCTCTATATGTAGTCTGATCAACAGGTTTCCCATGTTCATCAGCATCCAATACAACATTGGTAGGCATGGGTGTTTTCATACAAGATGCCTCAGACATACCAAATTTCTTAACCAACTCATTAGCATATTTGGTTTGAGAAATAAAGATGCCTTCAGCATGTTGTTTGACTTGCAATCCTAGGAAGAAGGATAGCTCACCCATACTACTCATCTCAAATTTAGAATGCATTAGGTTAGAAAACCTTCTGCACAATTTTGAGTCAGTAGAGCCAAAAATGATATCGTCTACATAAATTTGTACTAGTAGGGTATGGGACTTATGGGTTCTAATAAAAAGAGTTTGGTCTACTCTACCCCTGATAAAACCATTTTCCAAGAGAAAGCATGCTAGGGTCTCATACCATGCTCTAGGAGCTTGCTTGAGACCATATAATGCTTTGTTCAGTCTAAAAACATAATCAGGATAAGTTGGAGAGATAAAACCTGGAGGTTGTCTGACATAGACTTCCTCTTTGATGTCTCCATTTAAGAAAGCACTCTTGACATCCATCTGATAAACCTTGAAGCCTTTGTGAGCTGCATAAGCTAGAAATATTCTGATGGCTTCCAATCTTGCAACAGGTGCAAAGGTCTGGTCGTAGTCAATTCCTTCTTCTTGAGAATATCCCTGGGCAACTAGCCTTGCCTTGTTCCTTATTATTACTCCTTGATCATCCAGTTTATTTCTGAATACCCATTTTGTTCCAACAATGGAATGATCCTTTGGCTTTGGCACTAGTTCCCATACTTTGTTCCTCTCAAATTGATGCAACTCCTCTTGCATTGCAATGATCCAGTGTGGATCTTGCTCTGCATCTTGAATGGACTGAGGTTCAATTTGAGAAAGGAAGCAGGTGTGCAACAGGTTTTGGTTGACCTGATTTCTGGTTTGCACACCAGCTGAGAGTTCTCCAATTATTTGGGTAATTGGATGGTCTCTTGATGTTACTAAATCAACAGGGGGTGTTGATTGTTCACCAACCTGTGTTGTTGTTTCCTCTTGTGGTACAACAACTGGCTCTTCAAGTGGTGGTTCAATATGTTGAGCATTGCTTTCATCTTCACTGCTTTCATCATCTTGAGCAACCTGTAGCTTGTTCATATCTTCAACTAGAGAGTGTTCCTGCAAAGGTTCTATGGTAGAAGAAATCTTCTCCTTGAAAGACATGTTAGTTTCATCAAAAGAAACATGAACAGATTCCTCAATTTTCAAAGATGATTTATTGTATACCCTATAGGCCTTGCTGATCATGGAGTATCCCAGAAACACTCCTTCATCAGCTTTGGCTTGAAATTTTGCTAAATATTTCTTATCATTATTGTGAATGTAGTAAATGCAACCAAAAATTCTAAAATAGTCAACTTTAGGTTTCTTCCCTTTGAGTAGTTCATAGGGAGTCTTTCCCTTCAGTTTATGTATCAGACTTCTGTTCAGCACATAGTTGGAGGTGTTCACTACCTCTGCCCAAAAGGATAGAGGTAGATGAGCATCTGACAACAATGTAGTGGTAGATTCAATAAGGGTTCTATTTTTCCTTTCAGCTACCCCATTTTGTTGAGGAGTTCTAGGAGCAGAGAAAGTATGCCTGATCCCTTCACTCTGACAGAACTCTTGCATAAGAAGAGAATCAAACTCTGTCCCATGATCACTTCTGATCAGGGCAATGTGAGTATTGAACTCAATCTGTATACATTTGAGAAACTCTGTCAGACACTTAAAGTTATCAGACTTCTTCCTTAGAAAGAACACCCAAGTGAATCTAGAGAAGTCATCTACAATTACTAAAGTGTAGGATTTCCCTCCTAGGCTTTGTACTGTGATGGGTCCAAATAGATCCATGTGTAACAGATACAATATCGTAGGTGAATCACTCTTATTAAGTGACTTAAAACTGTTTTTAGTTTGCTTGCCTAATTGACAAGCCTTGCATAGTCCTTCCTTCTTGTAGGGGCCAGAAGGTAGTCCTCTAACAAGGTTGTCCTTGGATAGCCTAGCAATAGTTCTAAGGTTTAGGTGTCCTAGTCTCTTATGCCATAAAACATTTGGTCTACAGACTGAATTGAATAAACAGATATCTACATTAGTTGAAAGAAAATCTACAAGGTAGATGTTACCTTTCCTTTTACCTGTCAACACAGTTGTGTTGTCCTCTGACTTGATTTTGCATAAGGTCTTGCTGAAGGTCACCTGGTACCCTTCATCACATAGCTGACTGATGCTGATTAGGTTGTGCTTCAGTCCTTCCACATATGCTACCTTCTTGAAGGTTACAGAACCAATCTGGACTGCACCATATCCTTTAGTTTGTCCAAAGTTGGAATCACCAAAGATAACTTTGGGTCCAAGCTTGGCTCTAAAGGAATTGAGGTTGTCCTTGTTCCCTGTCATGTGCTTAGAGCACCCACTATCCAAATACCATTGCTGGTTAGATGTTGGATAGGTCTTCACCTGCACATAAAATAATTCACTTGTTTTTGACCCAGTTTACCTTGGGCCTAGGTTGATAACCTCTAAATTCAGAAATGAAAGACATCCCTGGCTGACTCTTATATCCTTCAGGATGATATCTCCTTGGAGGTATAATCCATTCAGTATAAGGGTTGAAGGTTTGGATGAAGAACCCTTAGGATTCAATTTTGACTTGCCTTTGAAAAAGTTTCCAGAGCTCTGACCTCTGTTCGACGATCTTGGAGCTGCGTTCGACGATCGTGGGTCAGATCGTCGAGCTCCGTTCGACGGTCGACTATGGCTGAGGTCAGGTATATGGGATCGTCGACCTGCATTCGACGACTTTGGCTGAGATCGTCGATCTGCGTTCGACGATTTTTCCTGAGATCGTCGAGCTGCGTTCGGCGATCGTCGATCTTCATTCGGCGATCGTCGATCTCCGTTCGACGATTTCAGCTGGGACTTAGTTTTCTGAGGCAGATCAGAATTTTTCCTGGCAACCTCTACAACTCCCTTTCCCTTGTCAGAAATGAACTTGATGGGAGTTGTTAGAACAATAGGTTGGCTGGATGAGGCACCCAAGCCCAGTGTACTGTTGAATCTTGAGTTCACTGTGCTTGTGATGTCCATCAGCTTGAGGCTTCTCCCATTGAGAGATTCTTCAAGCTTCTTGGCCTCAGAGAGCTCACTTTTCAATGTAGCTATCTGTTCCCTATAGTTCTCCAACTCCTGAGAGAGTTTGAGGTTTTCTGATTTTAAAACATTTTGTTCAGATAATTGATTTCTGAGAGAGATGATCTCTTTCTCAGACTTAGCAGGTCTAACATAGTGCTTTAAATTCAGATTTAAAATCTTCTGAAGTAAAATCAAAAGAGCTAATTACCTGATCTTCTTCAGGTTGAGTCTCTGAGTCTGACTCTGACTCCTCTTCCTCTGAGTTGTGTTGTGAGGCATTGATTGCCATCATGCAAAACTCCTTTTCCTCTGCATCATCCTCATCATCACTGGAGCTGGAAGAAGCTTCTGACTCCTCTTCAGTCTCACTCCAGGATTCAGCAACAAATCCTTTCCTTGTATGCTTATTTTTGCTGGAAGAAGGTTTGCTATTGCCACTCCTTTTGGAGTCTTTCTCCTTTCTTCTCTCTTTTCTTTCCCTTCTGTCCTTGTTCTTGTTCTCTGGACAGTCAGGAACTATATGCCCTGGTTTCCTGCAACCAAAGCAAATAATGTCTTTGTTATTGCCAATGGACTTGTCATACCTTGGCTTATCCTGCTCCTTGTATGATCTTCTTCTGAAGTCCTTTCTGGCCATCTTATAGAATCTTTTGGCCAACAAGCTGAGAAGTTCATCATTGCCTGTTCCTTTTTCTTCAGGAAGATCCTCAGTTGCCTTGAATGCTATGGTCTTCTCCTTTCTTGTGGCTGGTGAAGCAGCCTTCTGTTCTTCCTCTCTGTTCTTGATGAGTAGCTCATAAGATTTGAGCTTACCCAACAAGGCTTCAGTGGTGATCTCATTCAGACTTCTGGCATCTTTAATTGGCCAGATTCTTGAATCCCAAGTGCTGGGAAAGCACATTAGGATCTTGTCATTAAGTTCTGTCAGTGAGATCTCTTTGTCTAATGTCTTCAGTTCACTGACAATTAGACTCAGTCTGTTGTACATGTCTCCCACTGACTCAGTTTCTCCCTTCTTGAAGTTCTCATATTGGGAGATGAGATGGGATCTCCTGTCCTTTCTCTCATCAGCTGAGCCTGAAACTATTTCTGAGAGCTTGTCCCAAATCTCCTTGGCTGAATTACATTCAGCTACCTTTTGAAAGATGTCATCTGACATTGTCTGAGCTAGAATGTTCGTAGCCTTGGCATCAGCCACTTTCCACTTTTTGATGTCAGCATTTGTTCCTGATGGAGGTGGAACAGCATTTGTACTTGTACTTTCTGGGGGTCTTGGACACACTGTCAAAACAGAATTAAAAATATCTTCGTCAATAGAATTCATGTAGAGTCTAATCCTTGCTTTCCAAAGTGCAAACTTAGACAGATTGCACACTGGAGGTCTGGTGCTAGCATAATCTTTGTTTTGGGCCATGATTTGTGCAATCAAAATCTAATAATAAAATACAAAAGTAAACAGATCTAGTTTGGGATCTTTGGGTTCAGGTGTTAGCCTGTACAACCAATCAGGTATGATATGTTTAACCAACCTGGCTCTGATACCAATTGAAAGGGAAACTAGATCTGATATACTCTAGAGGGGGGTGAATAGAGTATATGGTGCTTTTAAAACACAAAGAAAAACTTTTGCAAAGCTTTACAACAATTGTTGTAATGAGTGTGAGCAGGGAAGCAGAAATAAAACTAATCACAAAACTAAGCTATGCAGAGACTAAGCACAAGAGAATCTAGGCCAGAAACAAAAAGAAAACAAGCAGAACCAGATGACACAAGGAAATATAGTGGTTCCCCAAACTTAGGTACATCCACTCTTCTACCACCCTAGGTAGGAATCCACTGCAGGATGAGTTGATCAGGTGTCCTGGGCACCAATGAGCTTTTGATAAGGTGCTCAAAAACCAAATCAGATTTTTTGATCAGGTGTCTTGCCACCAATGAGCTTTTGACAAGGTGCTCAAAAACCAGATTCAAACTTTTGAAGGGAGTTTGAAAAACCCTTTACAGGGTGGGGGTGAGAGAGTGATGGCAGTCTTCTCTTTCTCAATCAACTGAGAAGACTAAGTGGATTGATGTCAAAGCTCCCCCTGAGTACTTGATCTTCAGGAAGATGAGCTTTGCTGAGGGTGATAGGCCTTCAAAGTTAGATCTCCAGCAAAATATGATTTCAGCAAGCCGAAATGTTGAGAGTCTGGAGTCTTGAAATGATGTTGGCCTTGAACACTTTGAGAGCTGAAGAGATCTGAATATTTTTGAAAGCTTGATCTCTCTGATGAGTGTTCTACAGAATTCTTCTTGATAGAAAATTTTGAAAGAGTCTCTGTATTCTGAGTTGTATGTCCTCTTCTTGTCAATCTCTGTATTTCACCTTCTTTCATTCAAAAACATTCTGTCTATTATTCTCTGTGCCAGAATAGAATATCACTCTGTCAAAGATAGCCGTTGGTCTGCATTGATTACAACCTTAATTGCATAATTTCTTCTGAAGGAAAGTCCACTGAATTATTCCTTGAAAAATCCCTTGAAACTTGGTCCAGAAGTAAATGAAAACGGCTAGCAGATCTTCTGAATTAATTGCAGAATAACTTCTAATTGATTTGAATTTGAATTCTGAAAGATAACTAAAATCGTCGAACTGAGCTCTGCTATCGTCGAGCTGAGCTCAGCGAACTGGAAAATTTAAGCAGCAACATGATCGTCGATCTGAGCTCAAAGATCGTCGAACTGAGCTCAGAGATAAAGATCCAGTGCAGAGTCAAAATCGTCGACCTGAGCTCACCGATCGTCGAATGGAGTTCGATGATATTGTGAAGTTGAGCTCAGCGATCGTCGAGTGGAGCTCGACGATATTATGAGGTTGAGCTCAGCGATCGTCGAATGGAGCTCGACGATCTGCAGAAGTTGAGCTAGGCGATCGTCGACCGGAGTTCGACGAAACTTCATGCTGAGCTCGACGATTAGACTTGGTCTACAGAAAAACTTGGTCTTCAGGGCAGCTTCCAAACCTAGACTTCTATCCCTTAGACTCAATTCTAATTGACCTATTAAGCTATACAGAAGGTCAAACACAGATTCCTAGAGACATAGTGATCCTGACCCAAATTAGTAATAGGGTGTTCCAACATGAGGTCAAAGAAAACCTCTCCCCAATTCAGATTCTTCTTGTCCACAAGAGCTCCCATGAGGCAGAGCTGATATCTTGATATTGTATCATGGGCAGAGTGCTTTGCCAGTAGCACTTTCCCCACCACATCTGCCATGAACCTGTATTCTACAGACATGTTCCTTTTGAAGAGCTTGCTAGGGTTTCCCTCTGGATGACCCATCCTGGCAAGCAGTTCAGAATATTCCTCTCCAGATAGCTCAGCAGAATCTTCTCCATTTCTCAATTCAAAAACTTCTGAGAGAATGGTTGGGGTCAAGGGTACCTGAGTTCCAGTTATTGACCCAACTATGGTGCTATTATCTTGATTATGGGCAGTATAAACCCACTCCTTGATCTCATCAGAAGCCAGCTTGATCCTGGTGGTCATTATTGCTGTCAGATTCTGGTTCTTGAACAAACCCAGTATATCTTGAAAAATCTGGTCAGTCGTGCCGAAGGATTCTATATCAATGTCAAAACCGGCATCAAACTTCATTGCAGCAAGAACAACAACTGACACAACCATGGTACCTGCAGAAATTCAACAAACAAAACGACCAAGTGTAGAACTGTTTGGAGGGAAATAAAATTCTTGCAGAGAAATCGAAAGCGCAAATGAGAACGACGGCGAAAAAAGAGTTTTATATTAGGGTTCGACGCAGAATTGGAAAGATCGTTGAACTCAGTTCGACGATCGAGGCTCCTAAAGGAATCTGAAGAGTCTTCAACATCGTCGATCTCCGTTCGACGATATTGGAGAGCGTCGAGCTCCGTTCGACGATCGTTCAGAGAACATAATCGTCAAGCGTCGTTCGACGATCGTTGACCGGAAGAGATAGTTCATACTATCTGATAGACGCTGAACTCAGTTCGACGATTTTTGGAAGTCGTCGATCTCCGTTCGACGATCTTGGGGAAAATCGTCGAGCGCAGTTCAGAGATCAGAAAAATTCTAGACACTAAGAAAAATCAGAATGTTTGCCTAGTCTTGGTCAATTTTTAAGCTTTCAAAATCTTGGATATTATTTAAGACTTCCTCCATCTAACATTCCTAACTGATTTAGGAAGAAGGTGTGTTTCTTTTCATCCAAAGGCTTGGTGAAAATATCTCCCCTTTGTAGATCAGTTGGGATATATTGTAATTCAATTTTATTTTTCTCAACATTATCTTTTAAGAAGTGATGTCTAATCTCTATGTGTTTTGTCCTACTATGGAGGACTGGATTTTGAGCTATGGAAATAGCACTTGTGTTCTCACAAAAGATTTTAGACTTCTCTAAGTTGTAGTCATAGTCTAGGAGTTGGTTTTGAATCCACAAGATTTGTGAACAACAACTGCCTGCAGCCATATATTCAGCTTCAGCAGTTGAAGTTGACACAGATGTTTGTTTCTTACAAAACCAAGAGACAAGTCTGTCACCAAGGAACTGACAAGTTCCACTAGTGCTTTTCCTGTCAATTCTGCATCCAGCATAATCAGCATCTGAGAATCCAGTTAAATCAAATGCTGAATCTTTTGGATACCAGAGACCTAGATTTGGACAACTTTTAACATACCTGAGAATCCTCTTTACTAAAGTTAGGTGTGACTCTCTAGGGCTTACTTGGAACCTAGCACATATACATGTAGCAAACATTATATCTGGTCTACTAGCTGTAAGATACAGTAAAGAGCCAATCATTGCTCTATATGTTGTCTGATCAACAGGTTTCCCATGTTCATCAGCATCCAATACAGCATTGGTAGGCATGGGTGTTTTCATACAAGATGCCTCAGACATACCAAATTTCTTAACCAGTTCATTTGCATATTTGGTTTGAGAAATAAAGAATCCTTCAGCATGTTGCTTGACTTACAATCCTAGGAAGAAGGATAGCTCACCCACGCTACTCATCTCAAATTTATAATGCATCAGGTTAGAAAACCTTCTGCACAATTTGGAGTCAGTAGAACCAAAAATGATATCGTCTACATAAATTTGTACTAGTAGGGTATGAGACTTATGGGTTCTAATAAAAAGAGTTTGGTCTACTCTGCCCCTTATAAAATCATTTTCCAAGAGAAAGCATGCTAGGGTCTCATACCATGCTGTAGGAGCTTGCTTGAGACCATATAATGCTTTGTTCAGTCTAAAAACATAATCAGGATAAGTTGGAGAGATAAAACCTGGAGGTTGTCTGACATAAACTTCCTCTTTGATGTCTCCATTCAAGAAAGCACTTTTGACATCCATCTGATATACTTTGAAGCCTTTGTGAGCTGCATAAGCTAGAAATATTCTGATGGCTTCTAATCTTGCAACAGGTGCAAAAGTCTGGTCGTAGTCGATTCCTTCTTCTTGAGAGTATCCCTGAGCAACTAGCCTTGCCTTGTTTCTTATAATTACTCCTTGATCATCCAATTTATTTCTGAATGCCCATTTTGTTCCAACAATGGAGTGGTCCTTGGGCTTTGGCACTAGTTCCCATACTTTGTTCCTCTCAAATTGATGCAACTCCTCTTGCATTGCAATGATCCAGTGTGGATCTTGCTCTGCATCTTGAATTGACTGAGGTTCAATTTGAGATAGGAAGCAGGTGTGCAACAGGTTTTGGTTGACCTGATTTCTGGTTTGCACACCAGCTGAGATTTCTCCAATTACTTGGGAAATTGGATGGTCTCTTGATGTTACTAAATCAACAGGGGTTGTTGATTGTTCACCAACCTGTGTTGTTGTTTCCTGTTGTGGTACAACAACTGGCTCTTCAAGTTGTGCTTCAATGTGTTGAGCATTCCCTTCATCTTCACTGCTTTCATCCTCTTTGTAACCTGTAACTTGTTCAAGTCTTAAACTAGAGAATGTTCCTGCAAAGATTCTATGGTAGAAGAATTCTTCTCCTTGAAAGACATGTTAGTTTCATCAAATGAAATGTGAACAGATTCCTCAATTTTCAAAGATGATTTATTATAGACCCTATAAGCCTTGCTGATCATGGAGTATCCCAGAAACACTCCTTCATCAGCTTTGGCTTGAAATTTTGCTAAATATTTCTTGTCATTATTGTGAATGTAGCAAATACAACCAAAGACTCTAAAATAATCAACTTTAGGTTTCTTCCCTTTGAGTAATTCATAGGGAGTCTTTCCCTTTAGTTTATGTATCAGACTTCTGTTCAGCACATAGTTGGAGGTGTTCACTGCCTCTGCCCAAAAGGATAGAGGTAGATGAGCATCTGACAACAATGTAGTGGCAGATTCAATAAGGGTTCTATTTTTCCTTTCAGCTACCCCATTTTGTTGAGGAGTTCTAGGAGCTGAGAAAGTATGCCTGATCCCTTCACTCTGACAGAAACTCTTGCATAAGAAGAGAATCAAACTCTGTCCCATGATCACTTCTGATCAGGGCAATGTGAGTATTAAACTCAATCTGTATACATTTGAGAAACTCTGTCAGACACTTAAATTTATCAGACTTCTTCCTTAGAAAGAACACCCAAGTGAATCTAGAGAAGTCATCTACAACTACTAAAGTGTAGGATTTCCCTCCTAGGCTTTGTACTGTAATGGGTCCAAAGAGATCCATGTGTAACAGATACAATATCCTAGGTGAATCACTCTTATTAAGTGACTTAAAGCTGTTTTTAGTTTGCTTGCCTAATTGACAAGCCCTGCAGAGTCCTTCCTTCTTGTAGGGGCCAGAAGGTAGTCCTCTAACAAAGTTGTCCTTGGATAGCCTAGCAATAGTTCTAATGTTTAGGTGTCCTAATCTTTTATGCCATAAAATATTTGGTCTACAGACAGAGTTAAACAAGCAGATATCTACATTAGTTGAAAGAAAATCTACTAGATAGATGTTACCTTTCCTTTTACCTGTCAACACAGTTGTGTTGTCCTCTGACTTGATTTTGCATAAGGCTTTGCTGAAGGTCACCTGGTAGCCTTCATCACACAGCTGACTGATGCTAATTAGGTTGTGCTTCAGCCCTTTCACATAAGCTACCTTCTTGAAAGTTACTTAACCTATCTGGACTGCACCATATCCTTTAGTCTGTCCAAAGTTTGAATCACCAAAAATAACTTTGGGTCCAAGCTTGGCTCTAAAGGAAGTGAGGTTGTCCTTGTTCCCTGTCATGTGCTTAGAGCACCCACTATCCAAATACCATTGCTGGTTAGATGTTGGATAGGTCTTCACCTGCACATAAGACAATTTATTTGTTTTTGACCCAGTTTACCTTGGGCCTAGGTTGATAACCTTTAAATTCTGAAATGAAAGACATCCCTGGTTGACTCTTATATCCTTCAGGATGATATCTCCTTGGAGGTATAATCCATTCAGTATAAGGGTTAAAGATTTGGGATGAAGGACCCTTAGGATTCAATTTTGATTTGCCTTTGAAAAATTTTCCAGAGCTCTGACCTCTGTTCGACGATCTTGGAGCTGCGTTCGACGATCTTGGGTCAGATCGTCGAGCTCCGTTCGACGGTCGACTATGGCTGAGGTCAGATATTTGAGATCGTCGACCTGCGTTCGACGACTTTGGCTGAGATCGTCGATCTGCGTTCGACGATTGTGCCTGAGATCGTCGAGCTGCGTTCGGCGATCGTCGATCTTCGTTCGGCGATCGTCGATCTCCGTTCGACGATTTCTGCTGGGACTTATTTTTCTGAGGCAGATCAGAATTTTTCCTAGCAACCTCTACAACTCCCTTTCCTTTGTCAGAAATGAATTTGATGGGAGTTGTTAGGACTATAGGTTGGCTGGATGAAGCACCCAAGCCCAGTGTACTGTTGAATCTAGAGTTCACTGTGCTTGTGATGTCCATCAGCTTGATGCTTCTCCCATTAAGGGATTCTTCAAGATTCTTGGCCTCAGAGAGCTCACTTTTCAGTGAAGCTATCTGTTCTCTATAGCACTCCAACTCCTGAGAGAGTTTGAGGTTTTCTGACTTTAAAGTGTTGTGTTCAGATAATTGATTTCTGAGAGAGATAATCTCTTTCTCAGACTTTAGCAAGTCTAAACACAGTGCTTTAAATTCAGATTTAAAATCCTCTGAACTAAAATCAAAAGAACTAATTACCTGATCTTCTTCAGGTTGGGTCTCTGAGTCTGACTCTGACTCCTCTTCTTCTGAATTATGCTGTGAGGCATTGATTGACATCATGCAGAACTCTTTTTCTTCTGCATCATCCTCATCATCACTGGAGCTGGATGAGGCTTCTGACTCCTCTTCAGTCTCACTCCAGGATTCAGCAACAAACCCTTTTCTTGTGTGCTTGTTTTTGCTTGAAGAAGGTTTGCCATTGCCATTCCTTTTGGAGTCTTTCTCCTTTCTTCTTTCTTTCCTGTCCCTTCTGTCCTTGTTCTTGTTCTCTGGACAGTCAGGAACTATGTGCCCTGGTTTCCTGCAACCAAAGCAAATAATGTCTTTATTAGTACTAATGGACTTGTCATACCTTGGCTTATCCTGCTCCTTGTATGATCTTCTTCTGAAGTCCTTTCTGACCATTTTGCAAAATCTTTTGGCCAGCAGACTGAGTAGTTCATCATTGCCTGTAGCTTTATCTTCAGGCAGATCCTCAGTTGCCTTGAATGCTATGGTCTTCTCTTTTCTTGTGGCTGGTGAGGCAGCCTTCTGTTCTTCCTCTCTATTTTTGATGAGTAGCTCATAAGATTTGAGCTTACCCAATAGAGCTTCAGTAGTGATCTCATTCAGACTTCTGGCATCCTTAATTGGCCAGATTCTTGAATCCCAAGTGCTGGGGAAGCACATTAGGATCTTGTCATTAAGTTCTGTTAGAGAGATCTCTTTGTCCAATGTCCTGAGTTCACTGACAATTAGACTTAGCCTGTTGTACATGTCTCCCACTGACTCAGTCTCTCCCTTCTTGAAATTCTCATATTGAGAGATGAGGTGGGATCTTCTATCCTTTCTCTCATCAGCTGAGCCTGAGACTATTTCTGAGAGCTTGTCCCAAATTTCCTTGGCTGAATTACATTCAGCTACCTTTTGAAATATGTCAT
The DNA here is from genome assembly GCA_039583875.1 of Platanthera guangdongensis. Classification (NCBI taxonomy): domain Eukaryota; kingdom Viridiplantae; phylum Streptophyta; class Magnoliopsida; order Asparagales; family Orchidaceae; genus Platanthera; species Platanthera guangdongensis. The sequence goes on along the minus strand of CM077163.1, from coordinate 143,755,201 downwards.
CAGACATTGTCTGAGCTAGGATGTTCATAGCCTTGACATCAGCTACCTTCCATTTCTTGATGTCAGCATCTGTTCCTGATGGAGGTGGCACAGCATTTGTGCTTGTGTTCTCTGGGGGTCTTGGACACACTGTTAAAATATAATTAAAGATATCTTCGTCAATAGAATTCATGTAAAGTCTAATCCTTGCTTTCCAAAGTGCAAACTTGGATAGATTGCACACTGGAGGTCTGGTGCTAGCATAATCTTTGTTTTGGGCCATGATTTGTGAAAACAAAATCTAATAATAAAATACCAAAGAAAGGCAGATCTAGTTTGGGATCTTTGGGTTCAGGTGTTAGCCTGTACAACCAATCAGGTATGGTATGTTTAACCAACCTCACTCTGATACCAATTGAAAGTGCAACTAGATCTGATATACTCTAGAGGGGGGGGGGGGTGAATAGAGTATATGGTACTTTAAAAACTTTTACAACTATTGCTGTAATATGTGTGAGCAGGGAAGCAATAATAAATCTAATCACAGCACTAAGTTAAACAAAAACTAAGCACAGAAAAATCAAGGCCAGAAACAAAAATTAAAGCAAGCAAAACTAGAAGACACAGGGAAATATAGTGGTTCCCCTAAACTTGGGTACATCCACTCTTCTACCACCCTAGGTAGGAATCCACTGCAGGATGAGTTGATCAGGTGTCCTGGGCACCAATGAGCTTTTGATAAGGTGCTCAAAAACCAAAGCAGATTTTTTGATCAGGTGTCTTGCCACCAATGATCTTTTGACAAGGTGCTCAAAAACCAAGCTCAAACTTTTGAAGGGAGTTTGAGAAACCCTTTACAGAGTGGGGGTGAGAGAGTGATGGAAGTCTTCTCTTTCTCAAACAACTGAGAAGACTATGTGGATTGTTGATGTCAAAGCTCCCCCTGAATCCTTGAGATCTTCAGGAAGATAAGCTTTGCTGAGGGTGATAGGCCTTCAAAGATTGAACTCCAGCAATAGATGATTTCAGCAATAGCTGAAATGTTGAATGTCTAGAGTCTGGAAATATGTTGGCCTTGAACACTTTGAAAACTACAGAGATCTGAGGATTTGAGAAAGCTTGATCTCCTTGGATGTGTGTTCTTGAGAATTCTTTATGACAGAAGATTTTTGAATGTGTCTCTGTAATCTGTATTCTCTCTCTGTATTGTGTGTGTTCTATGAGAGATTCAAAAATCCTGTCTTTTATTCTCTGGTACAGAATAGAATAACATTCTCTGTCAAGGATAGCCGTTGGCCTGCATTGATTGCATCATTAATTGCATAATCTCTTTTGGAGGAAAGTCCACAGAAACATTCCTTGAAAAATCCCTTGAAACTTGGTCCAGAAATGAATGAGAACGGCTAGGAAATCTATGAATTAATTGCAGAATAACTCCTAACTGATTTGAATTTGAATTCAGAAATATCCTGGAAGTTATCTGACATCGTCGAACTGAGCTCTACTATCGTCGAGCGGAGCTCAGCGATCTGGAACTATACAGCAGCAAAATATCGTCGATCTGAGCTCAAAGATTGTCGAACTGAGCTCAGAGATAAAGATCCAAAGCAGAGTCAAAATCGTCGACCTGAGCTCACCGATCGTCGAACGGAGTTCAACGATATAATAAAGTTAAGCTCAGCGATCGTCGAATGGAGTTCGACGATCTGTTGAAGTTGAGCTAGACGATCGTCGACCGGAGTTCGACGAATCGTCGTACTGAGCTCGACGATATGACTTAGTCTCCAAACACAAAATCTTGGTCTTCAGGGCAGCTTCCAAACCTAGACTTCTAACCCTTAGAATCAATTCTAATTGACCTATTAAGCTATACAGGAGGTCAAGCAAAGATTCCTAGAGACATAGTGATCCTGACCCAAATTAGTAATAGAGTGTTCTAATAGTCTTCCACTCATCACCCTCACGGATCCTAATCTGGTGATAACCGCTCCTAAGATCCAACTTAGAAAATATAGTGGCTCCAGATAATACCTCAAGAGGTCATACAATCATGGGATAGGGAACCTATACTTGACGGTAATCTTGTTGATAGCCCGACTATCAACACACATTCTCCATGAGCCATCCTTCTTGGGGGCAAGAAGAGCTGGAACAACACATGGACTCATACTAGTCCTAATAAACTGCTTATTCACAAGTCCTCGATGTGAACCTGCAACTCCTTATTGGCAGAGGGATGGAGTCGGTAATGGGGCTGGTTGGGCATGGAAGACCCTGGGATGAGATCTATCGCATGCTGAATATCTCTAAGTGGAGGTAATGTCGATGACAACTCATCCGAGTATGTATCTCTATACTCTTCCAACAATACCCATAACTTACTTGGCAGATCATCCAATACTCCAGAATCCGTCTACGCACTCAGAAGGTCTAGCATATACATCACTCCATCAAGAAACAGGTCCTTAATAAATTCTTTTCTTCCGACTAGTTTCAAGGCCTTCCTCTCAACTGGGATAGTGGTATCCTTAATCGGTCCTACCGGTTCCTTTGGGATAGTCGGCCTCAACGTAATGGTTTTGCCATTGAATTTGAATTCATACGTGTTGGCTCTACCAAAATTCATCACATCACGTGTTGAAGTCAGGAAAAATCCCAACCTCAGAAATAGGATCAATGTAGCCTAAGGTTACTGATTCTACGATCCGACGTCACATTTCAAGTGGCTAGCGAGAAAGAAAGGTAACTATCTACAAGCACACCCCAAGTGCTCCAGCAGGGATGTCCCACCACGTACCCGGAAGCTTAGAAGAAGCTTCCCCTCTGCAACCAAAAGGCTGGGCGAGGTACTAGGCAGGCAAGGACTGGGCGAGTATCCACTTGGGGGACCTCAACCTCTCCCAAAAGTTCCATTTCCTGTACCCTTGGGGGGCTATTTATAGAGAAATCCTGGGGGGGTGGGGGTATAGGCAAGTATCCATCTTCTGCCAGCGAGTTCCAATAGATACTCGCTCATACTCACGAGTTGCTCGCCCAAGCTCTCCTCTACTCGCCCAAGCTCGCCACAGCTCGCCTCTGCTCGCCTCTGCTCACCCAAGCTCGCCTCTACTCTCCCAAGCTCTACTCTGCTCGCCCAAGCTCGCCCAAGCTCGCCTCTGCTCGCCCAAGCTAGCCTCTTCTCACCCAAGCTCGCCACAGCTCGCCTCTGCTCGCCCAAGCTCTCCTTTGCTCACCCAAGCTCGCCACAACCCGCCTCTGCTCGCCCAAGCTCCCATCTGCTCCCCCAAGGTGGCCACAAATCGCCTCTGCTCGCATCTGCTCGCCCAAGCTCGCCACAGCTCGCCTCTGCTCGCCCAAGCTCGCCTCTGCTCGCCCAAGCTCACCTCTGCTCGCGCAAGCTCATCACATCTTGCCTCTGCTCGCCTTTGCTCGCCCAAGCTCGCCACATCTCACCTCTGCTCGCTCAAGCTTGCCTCTGCTCGCCCAAGCTCGCCTCTGCTTGCCCAAGCTCGCCTCTAATCGCCTCTGCTCTCCCAAACTCGCCACAGCTCGCCTCTGCTTGCCTAGTTTGTCTCTGGTCCGTGGATAGTCGTTTGGTGGGGTACTTCTGACCTAATTCTTCATTCTAGTCATCTTTGCCGTCTGATCTAGCTTCTGAGCCAGTAACCTTAGGCGGCTTTGGTCCGAATTCTGAGATTGGGATTTTTTCTGGCTTCAACACTTGGTGCAGTGAGAGTGGATAGTAGCCGAGGAAGAAATTTTTGCGATAAGACTTCATAACTTAAGATGGCGAGCTGAAGACCTAAGGCGGCAACTCATGAGTTCTCAGCAAAAATTTCCTGGGGCGCTCGGAATCTGGGCGAATTGGGAGTGGAAAATCAAAAATTAGGACAACCTGCATTCCATACATGTTCATACTTACGCTCCGCATAATTCATCTCCGTTTTCTCTAGTGGTGCTTTTCATACATGTTCATACTTACAGGTGCTTTGGTAAAGCCCGTGAGTACTTTTTGTATGACTGACAAGTAGGGAAATTACGACGAGTTAACCACCAAGGACAAATATATGAGATGCTCTGCGATGACCTCCTTATACTTGCGATGATCTTTTCCGACAACCTGCATTCCAGGAGACAACCTACTCATGATATCTTCAAGCTAGTATCTGCGAGTTCCATACTCGCGAGGTGATCTCTCAAACAGCTAGGATGCTCTCATTTATTCCGCGAGCTCCATACTCGCGAGGTGATCTCTTCAACAACTAGGATGCTCTCATTTATTTCGCGAGCTCCATACTCGCGAGGTGATCTCTTCAACAACTAGGATGCTCTAATTTATTCCGCGAGCTCCATACTCGCGAGATGATCTCTTCAAACAGCTAGGATGCTATCCTTTAATTCCGCGAGATCCGTAGTCACGAGGTGATCTTTTCAACAGCTAGGATGCTCTCCTTTAATTCCACAAGATCTTTACTAGCGAGGTGATCTCATCAAACAGCTAGGATGCTCTCATTTATTCCGCGAGCTCCATACTCGTGAGGTGATCTCTTCAACAACTAGGATGCTCTCATTTATTCCGCAAGCTCCATACTCGCGAGGTGATCCCTTCAACAACTAGGATGCTCTCATTTATTCCGCGAGCTCCATACTCGCGAGGTGATCCCTTCAACAACTAGGATGCTCTCATTTATTCCGTGAGCTCCATACTCGCGAGGTGATCTCTTCAACAACTAGGATGCTCTCATTTATTCCGCAAGCTCCATACTCACGAGGTGATCTCTTCAACAACTAGGATGCTCTCATTTATTCCGCGAGCTCCATACTCGCGAGGTGATCTCTTCAAACAGCTAGGATGCTCTCCTTTAATTCCACGAGATCCGTACTCACGAGGTGATCTCTTCAACAGATTGGGTGTTCTCTTTTAAATCCACGAGTTCCCTAGTTGCAAGATCACTACTTCAGTAATTATGGTGGAGTTTATACGCGCGATGCTATCACTTTAGCAACCAGGATGCAATGATATTCATTTCATCTCCTCAAATATCTGGAGTGGGGATGACCTGAAAAAGTTCTAACCCTAGCGGTGATATGTTTTGCTTACCTGTAACATTGTTTCTAAGTTGTTTATGCATTTCCACTCCCCCGAAGTCACGGGTTGACGCGAGTTTTCTTCTTTGTGTTGATTCATCTCAAGTTAGCCAGGAGCAGTGAAGTTCAACTCCACGATCGATTTAGGAAACCTGCGCTCGACCTGTTTCTCCTATTTAGCCCAGGGCGGATGATGGGACGATGCCTCGGGATTTAAGCGTCCTTGTAAGACCGGACCCCTACATTGAGGGCTGAGATCATCTCCCCCCTTGCATGTCGGCCTAGCTACCCCTGATTGCATCTCTCCTCTAACTGGAGGAACTATCAGGAATAGGTCTGGATGCTAACCTCATAAACTCTATTAAGGATCGACCTCACAGAGTTATGCCTTGTACAAAGGCATCATCGGTCTTTGAGAAGACTAAAACACCCAATCGTAGCGATTGTTTGTCCTATAAGCAGGACGCGTCTCTGTTGTTACCAAAGCAGGATAACCTGCCGAACTCTGAGAAGTTTAAGTTCGCAGAAGGATGGTGGGCTTGAGTGTGTGTCATATGGGACCAACCGAGGGCCATTTCCCTTCGTTTGTACTATGGTTCTCCTAGCCAGGTGGCAGAGTAGAAGATTATTTCAATGGTCGGATTGGGAAACATGCTTTGACCTGTTTCTCCTCGATTGACCAGTTTGGAAAATGGGACGATGCCTCGGGATATATGCGCCCTTGTAAGACCGGACCTCTGCATTGACGGCTGAGATCAGCTCCCCCCTTGCATGTCGTCCTAGCTACCCCCGATTGCATCTCTCCTCCGGCTGGAGGAACTATCAGGAACAGGGTGGGATGCCAACCTCCCAACTCGACGGCAGCGGGATCATCGTTCGCTTTTTGATTTCTTCGTCCTCAAAAATATTGATGCTCTTAATTCATTTTCAAACTCTTGAAGCAGCAGGAAAAAACATATAAAGTCCTCGAGTAGCAGGTCGTCGTAAGTCCAAGTCCCTGCACGAGCTCCTCTCCTGGATATTGGCCAAGAAGCTCCTCGAGTGAGATCAAGATCCTCGCTGGAGTGATGCCATAGTCCGAGACCTCTATACGAGCTTCTCTCTTACAGACCGACTACTTGCCTCCCTGAGTCGACCTACAACACTCTAGTTGAGCGAGGCTCCTAAGAGCTGTCGACTCCAACAATGTTCAAGTCCTCGAGTGGCAGGTCCTCGTAAGTCCAAGTCCCTGCACGGGCTCCTCTGCTATATATTGGCCAACGAACTCCTCTAGTGAGACCAAGATCCTCGCTGGAGTGATGTCGTAGTCCGAGACCTCTGTACGAGCTCCTCTCCTGCAGACCAACTACTTGCCTCCCCGAGATGACCTACACCACTCTAGTTGAGAAAGGCTCCTGAGAGCTGTCGACTGCAACAATGTTCAATTCCTCGAGTGGCAGGTCCTCGTAAGTCCAAGTCCTTACGCGGGCTCCTCTCATGCATATTGGCTAATGATCTCCTCGAGTGAGACCAAGATCCTTGCTGAAGTGATGTCGTAGTCCGAGACCTTTATATGAGCTCCTCTCCTACAGACCTACTACTTGCCTCCCCGAGTCGAACTACACCACTCTAGTTGAGCAAGGCTCCTGACAGCTATCGACTCCAACAATGTTCAAGTCCTCAAGTGGCAGGTCCTCATAAGTCCAACTCCCTGCACGGGCTCCTCTCCTGCATATTGGCCAACGACCTCCTCGAGTGAGACAAAGATCCTCGCTAGAGTGATGCCGTAGTCTGAGACCTCTATACGTGCTCCTCTCCTGCAGACCGACTACTTTCCTCCCCGAGTCGACCTACACCACTCTTGTTGAGCAAGGCTCCTGAGAGCTGTCGACTCCAACAATGTTCAAGTCCTCGAGTGGCAGGTCCTCGTAAGTCCAAGTCCCTGCACGGGATCCTCTCCTGCATATTAGCCAACGACCTCCTTGAGTGAGACCAAGATCATCGCTGGAGTGATGTCGTAATCCGAGACCTCTGTACGAGCTCCTCTCTTGCAGACTGACTACTTGGCTGCCCAAGTCAACCCACACCACTCTAGTTGAGCAAGTCTCCTAAGAGCTGTCGACTCCAACAATGTTCAAGTCCTCAAGTGGTAGGTCCTCGTAAGTCCAAGTCCCTGCACGGGATCCTCTCCTGCACATTGTCCAACGACCTCCTCGAGTGAGACCAAGATCCTCGCTGGAGTGATGTCGCAGTCTGAGACCTCTGTACGAGCTCCTCTCCTGCAGACCGACTACTTGCCTCCCCGAGTCGACCTACACCACTCTAGTTGAGTAAGGCTCCTAAGAGCTGTCGACTTCAACATATGAGGTCCTCGAGTGGTAGTGTCGCCGTAATTCCAAGTCCCTGCTCGAGTCTCTCCTGCATATTGTCCAAGGACCTCCTCGAGTGAGATCGAGTTCCTCGTTGGAGTGATGCCATAGTCCGTGAACTCTGTACGTGCTCCTCTCCTGCAGACCGACTACTTGCCTCCCTGAGTCGACTGATTCCCACCCCTAGTTGAGCTCGGCTCCTGCGCGGTGTCGACCACTTCTTCCCACCCCTAGTTGAGCTCGGCTCCTCGAGGTGTCAACCCCTTCTCTCCACCTCCAGTTTAGCCCGACTCCTACGAGGTGTGGACCTCTTCTCTCCACCTCTAGTTAAGCTCGGCTCCAACGAGGTGTCGACCTCTTCTCTCCACCTCTAGTTGAGCTCAGCTCCTGCGAGGTGTCGACCTCTACTCTCCACCTCCAGTTGAGCTCGGCTCCTGCGAGTTGCCGACCTCTACTCTCCACCTCTAGTTTAGCTCAGCTCCTGCGAGGTGTCGACCTCTACTCTCCACCTCCAGTTGAGCTCGGCTCCTGCGAGGTGTCGACCTCTTCTCTCCACCTCCAGTTGGGCTCGGCTCCTGCGAGGTGTCGACCTCTTCTCTCCACCTCCAGTTGAGCTCGGCTCCTACGAGGTGTCGACCTTTTCTCTCCACCTCCAGTTGAGCTTCCTCCTATGAGGTGTCGACCTCTTCTCTCCACCTCCAGTTTAGCTTGGCTCCTGCGATGTGTCGACTTCTTCTCTCCACATTCAGTTGAGCTGGGCTCCTGCTAGGTGTTGACCTTTCTCTCCACCTCCAGTTGAGCTCGGCTCCTACAAGGTGTCGACCTCTTCTCTCCACCTACAGTTGAGCTCGTCTCCTGTTAGGTGTCGAAAGTTTTCTCCACCTCCAGTTGAGCTCGGCTCCTGCGAGGTGTCAACCTCTTCTCTCCACCTATAGTTGAGCTCGGCTCATGTTAGGTGTCGACTTTTTCTCCACCTCTAGTTGAGCTCGTCTCCTGCGAGGTGTCGACTTCTTCACTGCACCTACAGTTGAGCTCAGCTCCTGCTAGGTGTCGACCTTTTTCTACACCTCCAGTTAAGCTCGGCTCCTGTGAGGTGTCGACCTCTTCTCTCCGTGTCCAGTTGAGCTCTGCTCCTGCGATGTTTCGACTTCTTCTCTCCACCTACAGTTGAGATCGGCTACTGCTAAGTGTCAACCTCTTCTCTCCACATACAGTTGAGCTCGACTCCTGCTAGGTGTCGACTATACTCTCCACCTCCAGTTGAGCTCGGCTCCTATGAGGTGTCGAACTCTTCTCTCCACCACCAGTTGAGCTTCCTCCTGTGAGGTGTCGGCCTCTTCTCTCCACCTCCAGTTGAGCTTGGCACCTGCGAGGTGTCGACTTCTTCTCTCCACCTTCAGTTGAGCTCGGCTCCTGCTACGTGTCGACCTTTCTCTCCACCTCCAGTTGAGCTCGGCTTCTGCGAGGTGTCGACCTCTTCTCTCCACCTATAGTTGACCTCGGCTCCTATTAGGTGTCGATCTTTTTCTCCACCTCCAGTTGAGCTCAGCTTCTGCGAGGTGTCGACCTCTTCTCTCCACCTACAGTTGAGCTCGGCTCCTGTTAGGTGTAGACCTTTTTCTCCACCTCTAGTTCAGCTCGGCTCCTGTGAGGTGTCGACCTCTTCTCTCCGCCTCCAGTTGAGCTCGGCTCCTGCGAGGTGTCGACTTCTTCTCTCCACCTACAGTTGAGCTTGGCTCCTGTAAGGTGTCGACATTTTGCTCCACCTCCAGTTGAGCTGGGCTCCTGCGAGGTGTCGACTTCTTCTCTCCACCTCTAGTTGAGCTCGGCTCCTGTGAGGTGTCGACCTCTTCTCTCCACATCCAGTTGAGCTCAGCTCCTGTGAGGTGTCGACCTCTTCTCTCCGCCTCCAGTTGAGCTCGGCTCCTGTGAGGTGTCGAATCTCCACCTCCAGTTGAGCTTCCTCCTGCTAGGTGTCGACTATACTCTCCCCCTCCAGTTGAGCTCGGCTCCTACGAGGTGTCGACCTCTTCTCTCCACCTCCAGTTGAGCTCGGCTCCTGCGAGGTGTCGACCTCTTCTCTCCACCTACATTTGAGCTCGGCTCCTGTGAGGTGTCCACCTCTTCTCTCCACCTCCAGATGAGCTCCGATCCTGAGAGGTGTTGACACTCCACCTCTAGTTGAGCTTCCTCCTGCGAGGTGTCGACCTCTTCTACAGTTGAGTTGAACTTGGTTCCTATGAGTTATCAACCTTCTCTCCCCTTTCAGTTGAGCTCCACTCCTAGGAAGGACCTCGCGCACTGCATCGTCTAGCGTCATCTCTCCGAACAACAGGTTCAACATTGTTTTTCCAAGCTCGTGTCGAGCTCGAAAAAAGCGGGGATTGTGTATAACCCGTAATTCATCGAGATCAGAAGTACCACAGCAGACGGCTATCCATAGACCAGAGGCGAACTGGGCGAGTAGAGGAGAGCTGTGGAGAGCTTGGGTGAGCAGAGGCGAGCTATGGCGAGCTTGGGCGAGCAAAGGCGAGCTTGGGCGAGCAGGGGCGAGCTTGGGCGAGCAGAGGGGAGCTTGGGCGAGCAGAGGCGAGCAGAGGTGAGCTTGGGCGAGCAGAGGCGAGCTTGGGCGAGCTGAGACGAGCTGTGGTGAGCTTGGGCGAGCAAATGCGAGCTATGGCGAGCTTAGGGGAGCAGAGGCGAGCTTGGGCGAGGAGAGGCAAGATGTGGCGAGCTTGGGCGAGTAGAGGCGAGCAGAGGCGAGCTGTTGCGAGCTTGGGCAAGCCGAGGCGAGCTTGGGCAAGCAGAGGCGAGCTGTGGCGAGCTTGGGCGAGCAAAGGCTAGCTTGGGCGAGCAAAGGCGAGCTTGGGCGAGCAGAGGCGAGCAGAGGCGAGCTGTGCCGAGCTTGGGCAAGCAGAGGCGAGCTTGGGCGAGCAGAGGTGATCTTGGGCGAGCAGAGGTGAGCTTGGGCGAGCAGAGGCGAGCTGTGGCGAGCTTGGGCGAGTAGAGGCGAGCTTGGGCGAGCAACTCGCTAGTATGGGCGAGTATCTCTTGGAACTCGCTGTCAGAAGCTGGATACTCGACTATACCCCCCTAGGATTTCTCTATAAATAGACCCCCAAGGGTACTGGAAATGGCACTTTTGGAAGAGGTCGAGGTCCCCCAAGTGGATACTCGCCCAGTCCTTGCCTGCCTAGTACATCGCCCAGCCTTTTGGTTGTGAAGGGAAAGCTTCTTCTAATCTTCCGGGTACGTGGTGGGACCTCCCTACTGGAGCACTTGGGGTGTGCTTGTACATAGTTTCCTTTCTTTCTCGCTACCCACTTGAAATGTGACATCAGATCATAGAATCAGTAACCTTAGACTACATTGATCCTATTTCTGAGGTTGGGATTTTTCCCGGCTTCAACATCACGGTCATAGAGCCAATGGCGGCCTAGTAACACGTGACAAGCGTCCATCGTAAAAGTGCAAGTTAGATCTGGTATACTCTAGAGGGGGGGGGGGGGTGAATAGAGTATGGTGCTTGCTAAAAGCTTTTAACAACAGTTGTTGTATTCCTAAGTGAACAGGGAAGCAAATGAACTACAACAACTATCTAATCAAAAAGCAATCACAAACCACAGCCATAAAACAAAAGAAAGTAAGCAACCAGATGACACAAGGAGCTATAGTGGTCCCCAATCAATCTGGGTATATCCACTCTTCTACCACCCCAGGTAGGAATCCACTGCAGGATGAGTTGATCAGGTGTCCTGGGCACCAATGAGCTTTTGATAAGGTGCTCAAAAACCAAACCAAATTTTTGATCAGGTGTCTTGCCACCACTGAGTTTTGACAAGGTCTCAGAAACCAGCACAAACTTTTGAAGGGAGTTTGATATACCCTTTACAGCAGAGAGAGAGAGAGAGAGAGAGAGAGAGAGAGAGAGAGAGAGAGAGAGAGAGAGAGAGAGAGAGAGAGAGAGATGATCTTCTTTGTCAACAATCAGAGAGAAGATAGTGGATGTTGTCAAAGCTCCCCCTGAGCTCTATAGTTGTTCAGGAAGTGAATCTTTGTAGTAGGGTGATAGGCCTTCAGAAAATTTGATCTCCAGCAAAGGCTGATTTCAGCAACAGCTGAAATGTGTGTTGTCTGGAGTCTTGAATGATGATGGCCTTTGAACACTGGAATCAAGAGGGATCTGAAAATTTCAGTATCTTGATCTCCTTTTGTGATGGTGTTCTTGTATGAATTCTAAGAGTGAGAATATCTGCAACTCTTTCTCTTTCTGTTGTTGTGATTGTTGTAAGAGTTCTAAGTTATGCAGTAGGGATGAAAAAAACTGATCTTTTATTCCTTAGATCTGAATGAATATTTCTCTGTCTAAGATAGTCGTTAGCCTGTCATAAATGACTTCCTTAACTGCATTTTGTCTTCTAGAGGAAAGTCCAATAAAAACATTCCTTTGAAAATCCCTTTAAACTTGCTCTAGATTAATTGAAACGGCTACAAGATCCTCGACATAAATGCTGAGAATAATTTCATAACTGTTTGAATTTGAATCTTGAAAAACGTTGATCTCTCCAGAAAAACGTCGAACTGAGCTCCACTATCATTGAACTGAGCTCAGAGACTGGTCTTAGACTGAAACAAAGATCGTCGATCTGAGCTCAACTATCGTCGAACTGAGCTCAGAGATAGAGAAACAAACTGGAGACAGGAGCGTCGATCTGAGCTCGAAGATCGTCGAATGGAGTTCGACGACTTATTGAAGTTGAGCTCAGAGATCGTTGAATGGAGTTCGACGATTCGTCGAAGTGAGCTCAGCGATCGTCGAATGGAGTTCGACGATTCGTCGTCCTGAGCTCGACGAAATGACTTAGTCTCCAGAACTGAAATATCTGGTTTTGAGGGAAGCTTTCAAACCTAAATACTAACCCTTAGACTCAATTCTAATTGACCTTTAGATCTATACAAGGAGGTCAAAACAGATTTCCTAAAAGACATAGTGATCCTTGCCCAAATCAGTAATAGGGTATTCTAACAATCTCCCCCTATTTGTGTTAGGATTACTATTTATAGATATTGGAAAAATAAAAATATACAAAGCAGACATATAACAAACAAGACATTGCAGAAACACAGACATTATCTCAGATTGTTCAGAAAACAAAATATATTGTCATCTTACAGAATCATTCCTTTTCCTTGCTCCTTATGAGAATGTACAACCCCATATTCACTGAGCCAGACAAGGAGGCACAATGGTCACAGTTGGGTTAGCCGAAGTGTTCCCTCCCTAAGGAAGATCTCGCCCAAAGAAGGCGGGAACGATTGCGCCTGATCGTTGAACGAGGAACCGTAGACCAAGATCGTCGAGCGCGGCCTGCGCGGAAGCGCTTGCGCCCGAGCCAAGCTCTTATCTCAAAGGGTTCTCGCCTACGCCTAGCGAGAACATTCGCGCCATGCCCTGGGCAGAAGGGTCTCGGCACAGCTCTCGCCGAGTGGGGCCCAGGGCCTTAGGAAGAATGTCCAAATTGCCCTCGGGAGAAATTACTTCAGTACCCTCAGAAAAACAGCGGGATTCGGCTATTGTCAGACCAACTAGGGGCTTTTCAGTAAATTCAGGACAGCAAAATGCTATAAATAGACCCATAAGGGCTCCTTAGAAGACAAGCTATCATTATCTCCCAAATTCCAGTGCTTTCTGAGGAGCTCCTAGCCCAGCTTTGGCTTTGGAGGGGAAGCTCTCAGAGATCTTCCGGGTGTGAGGTGGGACCTCCCTGATGAGGCTATTGGGTCATTCTTAGATCCTTTGAATCCAGTCAAGGGTTGAGACTTGAGAGAAGTAGGTTTTGGTTGCACCCCTTTTTCTTCGAACTTCAGTCGAGGTCATATTTGGCTTCAACAGTTCTGGTGCGTTGAGCGTGGAAGGCAGCCGATTCAAGAAAGCCTCGAGTTTTGTCCCATGGCTGGGGGTGAAGGTGAAGGGTCAGGTTCTGGAGGATCCCCCACTCGGGGAGAGGAAGCAACGAAGAGGATGCTGGATGAGTTCAGGCGGGAGGTCTTGCAAACAATCAGTTTAGCCTTCTCGGCGAGAGGCGAGTGGGCCACCCCTCAGGTCCCAATAGAAGAAGTCCCGCTCTTGGGCGAGAACGCCCCAGGGCAGCTCCTAGGAAAGGAGGTCCCGGTCGAGGCTGGCGAGAGAGATGTGGCGGCACGGGAACTCTTCCCAGGCCAGAGCCAGCGCCCGGGCAAGGAGGCGCTAACGGATCTGGGCGAGAAGGAAGCAGCGGTGCGGGAGCTCTTCCCGGGGCACGGTCTCGCAGATCGGGCCAGCCAGCCGAGGCCGCGGGACGTGCCCTCTAGCCAGGCAGGAGGCGAGAGCCCCTTTAGCGAGCTCATCATCTCGGCTCCGGTACCAGAGGGGTTCCGGGAGCCCGACATGTCCTACTACTCGGGGAAGGATGACCCGGTACAGCACGTACAATGGTTTGAGGACGTCGTGTCGATAAGGCAGATGACGGACGCCTTCAAGTGCCGGCTGTTTGCCATCACATTGAAAGAGAAGGCTCGGGACTGGTTCCACCAGTTGCCAGCCAGGTCAATCTACTGTTTTGAAGATCTGCGGAGAAGTTTCCTGTTGAGGTTCTCAACCTCAAAGAAGCGAAAGAAGGAAGCGGAGTGCCTGTTTGCGGTGAGGCAGAGGCCGGACGAGATGCTGGGTCACTATTTCGACCGGTTTCAGGAGGAGATCCTTTTGGTCCAGGAGGTTCCATGGTACGCGCTGATGCTGGCCTTCACCCTGGGGCTGAGACCGGGATTTTTTAGCATGGAGTTGAAGAGGGTGCCACCCCTCTCCTTTGAGGAGCTCATGGAGAGGGCGGCAAAGGAGATTGACTTCGAGAGAGCAAACCCAGCATTCGCTAGGAAGTTGGCCAAGCTAGCAGAGGATGATGGGAAGGAACCAGCAGCGGGAAGACAGAAGGAGCCGAGGGAACAGAGGGAGCAAAGGGAAGAAAGGAGAAGGGAGGAGCCCCGAAGGTTTGGGCAGCAGCAGGGTTGGGGGGCCCGGGAGCCGAACAACCGATTAGGTTGGAGGACCCAGGAGGGTCGCCCCCAGGGCCCGGGAGAAGGCTATCAGGGGAGGGATAACCTACGGGAGCCCCGGAGGTTCGATCGACCAGCATGGAGGCAGGAACCGAGGGGTCTTCCCGCACCACCGCAGGAGGCCATGGAAGTAAGAAGGGGGAGAGGAGCAGCCAGAGGAGCTCGAGGAGGAGGTAGAAGAGGAAGGGGAGATGACAGAAGGGGCGGGGGGGGGGGGGGGGGGGGCATTGCTCTTTTGTGACTTCCACCAGGAGGAAGGTCACGCGATGGCCACCTGCCCGGAATTCTTAGAGTTGAGAGAAGCAAGAGGAGTAGGGAGGAACGATCCATCGGTGAGGATAGTGGTGGTGCAGCAAGGCGAGGCGGAAGATAGGTGTGAAGATCGGGTGGATGTAGGAACCCGGGGGGGGGGGGGGGAATCGGGGTAATTCATGGAGGAGTGGGGATTGAGGCAACCCGCAAGGGGAGCCTGCAAACCATGTACCGAAGGGGGGTGGACTCCACCTCCCAGGTCCCCCCATCAGAAGAAAATATCACTTTCTCATCAGCAGACATGCCAGACTACGAGGATCCTTTCTGTGACGCCCTGGTGATCCAGACGGCGGTGGAAAATTACACGGTCTCGAGGATACTGGTGGATAACGGGAGCTCGGTAAATGTCATCTTCAAGAAGGCCTTTGATGAGATGAGGGTTGAAGGGAAGAGGGTCTTGGCGTCGGATGGACCTCTGTTTGGGTTCTCCAGAGAGAGGAAAGTGGTAGAAGGAGGAGTAGGGTTACACGTAAGGTTGGGGGGCGTGTCGCGGAACTGTAGGTTCGTGATCGTGGACGCCCCAAGCAGCTACAATGCCATCTTTGGGCGCCCCTCATCAGCGCCTTTCGCTGCGTCCCCTCCTCGTTCCATCAATGCCTCAAGTTCAACAATGGTGGGGTGCAGGTCAGGGTAAGAGGGGACCCGAAGGTGGCAAGGCAATGTTACGTTATAGCAGTCAACACCATTTCGTGGATGGCAGAGGCAGAAGAGTTGGAGATAGAGATGGCGACCCTGAAGGAGGTTGTTGAGGAAGAGGAGATGGTCCTAGAGGAGGCAAGAGAGATAGCTGGGGAGGAAGTCGGAGAAGAGGAGACTGAGAAGCTGCAAGGGGATGAGCAGGTGGTCCGAGGGGACGAGGGGCAGGAGAGCCCGGAAGGGGCGATGGAAGTAGGAGAGCAAGCGGCAGGAGGAGTTGAGGGAGAGGCCCTGAGGGGCGTAGGAGTCGAGCAGTAGCAGGAGGGGCTGGAAGAAGCGATGGAGATCGAGGAGGAGGGAGAAAGAGGAGAGCTGGAGCTGGAGGAAGAGGCAAGGGCCGGTTGGGAGCAGTCGCGGCTGGAGGCGGCCGAAGAAGTGGTGGAGATGGAGGTCTTCACCAGCGCATGGAAAGTACAAAGGGTGCGGGTCAGCGGGGGCTTGAGTCCCGAGGCCCGGGAGCAAGTGCGGGCTTGCATTCAGGGCAACGTCGACATCTTCGCCTGGAGCGCGGCGGACATGCCGGGCATCGACGCTGATGTGGCCTGCCATCTCCTGAACTTGGACCCCCGCACTCGCCCCATACGCCAGAAGATGAGAGCCATCGCCACCAAGCTGGAGGAGCCCATTCGCGAGGAGGTCAAGAAGCTCCTGGAGGCGGGCTTCATCTTAGAGATCCAGTATCCAGGCTGGATCTCCAATGTGGTAATGGTAAAGAAGGGAGGTGGAAAATGGAGAATGTGTATTGACTTTTCTTTGTTAAATAAATCATGCCCTAAAGATTGCTACCCCTTGCCTCGGATCGACGCGCTGGTTGATTCAGCCGTCGGTTTTTCTGTCATGAGCTTTTTAGATGCTTTTTCAGGTTATCACCAGATCCGGATGCACCCTCCTGACACCAAGGATGTTTCCTTCATCACGAGGGAGGGATGCTTTAGTTACAAGATGATGCCCTTTGGGTTAAAGAACGCAAGGGCTACCTATCAACGCATGATGGATCGGGTCTTCCGGGACCAGAGGGGAAGAAACTTGGAGGTCTACGTCGACGACCTAATGATCAAAAGCAAGTGCATGGTTTCACACCTGCAAGATCTGGAAGAAACATTCGCCACCCTGAGAAGGTTCAAAATGAGGCTGAACCCCTTGAAGTGTGTCTTCGGGGCTAGCCGCGGGAAGTTCCTCGGGCATCTTCTGACTCCGGCGGGGGTGGAGCCCAACCCGGACAAAGTCAAGGCCATCCTGGATTTGGAGTCACCTCACGACGCCAAGGAGGTCCAGCGCTTGACAGGCAAGCTGGCTGGGCTAAGCAGGTTCCTCTCCAGGGCAGGAGACAAGTGTTCTTCATTCTTTAAAGTGCTGCGGGGAAATCAAAGGTTTGAATGGACAGCCGAGTGCGAAGAGGCCTTCCAAGGGCTAAAAAGACAACTCTCTCGGGCTCCTCTCCTTCAGAGCCCAAAGGAAGGAGAGGACCTGAACTTGTACCTCGGGGTAGGAGCAGAGGCGGTGAGCTCCGTCCTAGTGAGGGAAGAGGGAAAGAAGCAGCTGCCCATCTACTACGTCAGCCGGATATTGAGGAAAGCGGAGCTTCGCTACCCCATCCTGGAAAAGCTCGCTTATGCCTTGGTTATCTCGGCTAGAAAACTCCGGCCGTACTTTCAAGCGCATTCGATTAGGGTGGTGACCGACCACCCTCTTCGCAAGATCTTCGAAGGAGTGGGACACTCGGGGAGGCTGGCTAAGTGGTCCATTGAGCTAAGCGAGTTCGACATCTCCTTTGTCCCAAGGCTCTCCATCAAGGCACATGCAGTGGCGGACTTTCTAGCAGACTACGTTGTTGAGGTCGAGGGGGGAGAGCAGCAGCCGCGAGAAACATGGAAGTTGATGGTTGATGGGGCCTCAGGAAGGCACTCCCTAGGGGCAGGGGTGGTGTTGACAAGTCCCCAGGGGGTAATCATAGAGCAAGCGGTCATTCTACATTTCCCCGTAACCAACAATCAAGCGGAATATGAGGCCGTGATCGCCGGCCTCCGCCTGGCAAAGGAGCTGGAGATTCAGGATATGGAGGTTTTCACTGATTCAAAGGTAGTAGCATCGCAGATCTGGGGAGAATTTGAAGCTCGGGAGCCAACACTCATCAGATACCTCTCCAAGGTAAGGGCGATCATCAGAGGATTCCGGTCATTCTCGATTCAACATGTTCCAAGGGAAGAAAGTGTAGCCGCCGATCGACTAGCCAAGTTCGGACCTCGCGGGGGAGGGACCTTGACGGAGCTATTCCGACCGGCTATCGAGGAAGGAGAGTTGATGCTGGTGGATCGGCAACCCTCGTGGGTGGATCCATTTGTGACCTTCCTGACCACTGGTGAACTGCCTGAGGAGACCAAGACCGGGAGAAGCTTCAAGCGCAAAGCGGCTCACTACTTGATGATGGAGGGGGGTCTGCATCGTAAGATGTTGTCAGGGTTCCTAGCTAGATGTGTGACCGAAGAAGAGATCCCGAAGATATTAATGGAGGTGCACTCGGGTGAGTGCGGCAGTCACTCTGGAGGAAGGACGCTGGAGGCAAGGGTGGTCAGACAGGGGTACTTCTGGCCCATCCTGAGGAAGGATGCCATGGAATTTGCAAGGAGATGTCCAAAATGTCAGCTCCACGCCCCCCTTCAGCTCTTGGCAGCTCAGAGGCTCCAGAGTATCACGGCGCCGTGGCCATTCGCTATCTGGGGAATGGACTTAGTTGGACCCTTTCCTCCGGCTAGTGGGCAGAGGAGGTTCCTCTTGGTCATGGTCGATTACTTCTCGAAGTGGCTAGAGGTTAAAGCCTTAGCCAAGGTCACCTCACAGGTCATAAGGAATTTCGTCTGGGGGGAAATCATTTGTAGACATGGGTTGCCCCAAGCAATAGTGACCGATAACGGCCCCCAGTTTGCCAGCGAGGAGTTCATCAGCTTCTGCGCTCAACTGGGGATAGATCTCCGGTTTGCTTCCGTCCATCACCCTCGGAGCAACGACCAAGTGGAGGCACCAAACAAAATCATTGTAAACCTACTAAGAAAAAAGGTGGAGAACTTGAAGGGGAATTGGGTGGAGCAGCTCCCGTCGGTCCTGTGGGCACTACGAACCACTCCGAACACAGCCACCGGTGAGAACCCCTTCAAGCTCTCTCATGGGTGTGAAGCCGTCCTACCAGTGGAGTTCGAGGTCCGGTCCCCGCGAGTCATAGACGCGGGTGAAGGGGACGAGGCTTGGAGGGTGGAGAATGAAGAGGGGCAGCGCCTCTCGTTAGATATGGTGGAGGAACTGCGAGACGTGGCGGCTATCAGGCAAGAAGAGATCAAGCGACGGATGGCCAAGCATTTTGATAAGCATGTCAGGGTCAAGCAGTTCGCTGAAGGGGATCTGGTGCTGAGAAAGGTTGACGCGGCAGGAAGGTCGGCTCCTGTGGGTAAGCTACACCCGAACTGGGAGGGTCCATACATTGTGAAGGAAGTCCTCGGAACGGGGGGACACTACCTCCAGGACGTGAAGGGAAGAGCCCTAAGCCACACTTGGAGTGGAGATGATCTAAAACGCTTCTACCCCTGAGGGGGGAAGGATGTAACCGTGTATTTCAAAAATAAATTTATTATACTATATCGAGTGGCTTTTTCTTAACTGTTGCCGAGTTTTTCATAATATAACGTGATCATTCGTTTTGTAGCACCCCGAGCTCGGCTCGGCCCCAGGTAGACCCGATGCGCAGGCTCTGATCTAGCTGGCAGGTCCGAAGGCTCGCCTATGGGGGATAGGTTTGGTTGGTTTGAGATCTTCATCGACACATCGAGCTCGGCTCGGCCCCAGGTAGACCCGCTGCGCAGGCTCTCATCTAGTTGGCAGGTCCGAAGGCTTGCCTGTGGGGGATAGGTTTGGTTGGTTTGAGATCTTCATCGACACCCCGAGCTCGGCTCGGCCCCAGGGAGACCCGCTGCGCAGGCTCTCATCTAGCTGGCAGGTCCGAAGGCTCGCCTGTGGGGGATAAGTTTGGTTGGTTTGAGATCTTCATCGACACCCCGAGCTCGGCTCGGCCCCAGGTAGACCCGCTGCGCAGGCTCTCATCTAGCTGGCAGGTCCGAAGGCTCGCCTGTGGGGGATAGGTTTGGTTGGTTTGAGATCTTCATCGACACCCCGAGCTCGGCTCGGCCCCAGGTAGACCCGCTGCGCAGGCTCTCATCTAGCTGGCAGGTCCGAAGGCTCGCCTGTGGGGGATAGGTTTGGTTAGTTTGAGATCTTCATCGACACCCCGAGCTCGGCTCAGCCCCAGGTAGACCCGCTGCGCAGGCTCTCATCTAGCTGACAGGTCCGAAGGCTCGCCTGTGGTGGATAGGTTTGGTTAGTTTGAGATCTTCATCGACACCCCGAGCTCGGCTCGGCCCCAGGTAGACCCGCTGCGCAGGCTCTCATCTAGCTGGCATGTCCGAAGGCTCGCCCGTGGGGGATAGGTTTGGTTGGTTTGAGATCTTCATCGGCACCCCGAGCTCGGCTCGGCCCCAAGTACACCCGCTACGCAGGCTCTCATCTAGCTGGCAGGTCCGAAGGCTCGTCTGTGGGGGATAGGTTTGGTTGGTTTGAGATCTTCATCGACACCCCGAGCTCGGCTCGGCCCCAGGTAGACCCGCTGCGCAGGCTCTCATCTAGCTGGCAGGTCCGAAGGCTCGCCTGTGGGGGATATGTTTGATTGGTTTGAGATCTTCATCGACACCCCGAGCTCGGCTCGGCCCCAGGTAGACCCGCTGCGCAGGCTCTCATCTAGCTGGCAGGTCCGTAGGCTCACCTGTGGGGGATAGGTTTGGTTTGGTTGGCTTGGTTTGGACAAGGCAAGAGGCGCATTGGGAATACAAAATGAAAAAGATAGGATAGGTCTCGGCAGGGATAGATCTCGGCAGGGAAGTCCCCGCCAAAGAGATCTCGCAGTGGGGGGCATTCGCCAAGGAGACTC
Organism: Platanthera guangdongensis; assembly: GCA_039583875.1. Taxonomy (NCBI): domain Eukaryota; kingdom Viridiplantae; phylum Streptophyta; class Magnoliopsida; order Asparagales; family Orchidaceae; genus Platanthera; species Platanthera guangdongensis. The sequence goes on along the minus strand of CM077163.1, from coordinate 143,734,717 downwards.
AACATTCTCAAATAAATGGGCGGGATCGTTAGGCGACAGTCCTGAAGGGGCTCACGCAGGCTAAAGAGCACGGTTCCGTCCCAAGGGTGTGCGAGCCACGCTTCCGTCTGGCAGTTCGCAGCAGGTTCCCACCTAAGGATTCACGCAGGATCCCGCTGATCCATCTCTAGGGAAGGTTATCTTAAGACGACCAAGGGCCTCGACGGAAGCACGCGCAATTCACAATAACGGAGCGAGATATTTACATTAGGCGCATTCGCAATAACGGAGCGAGATATTTACATCAGGCGCATTCGCAATAACGGAGCGAGATATTTATATTAGGCGCATTCGCAATAACGGAGCGAGATATTTACATCAGGCACATTCGCAATAACGGAGCGAGATATTTACATCAGGCGCATTCGCAATAATTACATCGCGCGCAATTCGCAATAAAGGAGCGAGATATTTACAAATAAAAACATTTGCATTAAATATATCAAAAGAACAAACTAGTAACGTCTCGCGTTTACATTAAGGCAGAAGAAAAAAGTAGAGGCGGAAAGAAAAAGAAGAGGGGACCCATCACGGAGACAAGCTGTATCCCTCCGAGCTCCCGCTTGAGCTCCCGCTGGAGCTCTCGCCGGAGCTCTCCCCGGAGGTCTCGCCACCCGCCGCAGGGGACTTCGGGACGTCCGAGGGTGGGGTATCAGGGGCGCCCGGGGGCTTTGGAATGGGCTCGAAGAGCCATGGAACAAGCTGTTGAGCAGTGATGTCTTTGCCCCTCCCGTCCCAGCAGTTGACGTCTCACAGCGTCTTCAGCGTCAACTTCACTGTGGCTTGCGCATTCCCCTGGAGCAGCTTGTCGATGTCATAAGCCGAGTAATATTGGCTCTTCAATCTCTCGTCCAACGGAGGGGCTCCACTCGCCTCGAGGCGCGCGATCTGCTCCCGCAGGAGAACGTTGTTGAATCGGGCCTGAGACAGCTCCTCGCGAAGTGCGTCTTGGGCAGAATCCTGAATGGCGGAAGGTTAGCATAAGAGAAGAGTTAGGGAGGCGAGAACAAGTGATTGTGAAAGGTCTCGCTTACCCCTTCCGCTTGGCGCGAGGATAACATTTGTTGAGCCTCGGCCAGCTCCTTGGCCAGAGAGGCCGCCTGAGCCACCGCATCGTCCCTGGCCTTGAACATGTCCTGGAAGTTGCGATCTATCGTGATGCTCCGGCGGGCACACATGTGCGCGAGCTCCAGCCCACGCATCAGGGCGCGGGTGGAGTCATAGGCCAGCAGCCGAGTCGACATCCTGTCGTAGACGCTAGTGTCCTCCCGACTGTAGAGGCAATATCCTAGGGCGAAAGCCTCGCTGGTGACCTCGTCCCGCTCTGCCCAGCTTGGCAGGAGGGACGAGATCGAGACCTTGTTGGCATCGGGATCCCACTGCAGCAGTGGCTTGTTTTCCGCGTCCAGGCACCTCATGCCGAGACCGAAGTTGCGATGACCTCGCGGCAACTCTTCAGACAGGGCCTGGCCGGAGGTCCCGGCGACGGCACCCTCGCTCTCTGCGGCACCAGGGGCCTGAGGGTTCTCGGCAGGGGTCTCGGGACCGCCCCTGGAGGCGGCAATCTTGCTAAGGGTCTGCAAGACCTCCTCAAAGGAGCGGCCTGCGTGGAGAGGTTGGGTGGGCGGCACCACAACAGCCTTGCCCTTCTCGCTATCCGTCGTCTTAGGTCTCTTAATTGATTGAGGCGCGGGGGCACCGGGCTTTCGATTCGCGGCACCGCTTGAAGGAGGAGGACCCGACTCTTTTCGGCAGGCTTGAGCTGCAGCTTTCGCAAGAGCCAGCGGGTCCTTAGGAGGTTGACTCCCTCCGGCGTGAGCCTCGTCGAAAGGCTGGCGTAGGGGGATCTCGCGCTCTCCTGCGCAAATAATGACAATAAGTCCCGACCTTGGAAGATAAGTAAAAGACAGACAAAGGCGAGACCCTACCTTCTCCCGGTAGTATAGGGGAGAGAGAATCGACGTCTCGCCGGAGGTAGAGGACGTCGAAGTCCTTGGTTCCGAAGAACTCAAGGAGGTTGCTCTCGCGCGAGCCCAAGGAGGGAGGCTTATAGGCGGCATCCTCGTATTGGATGGGGGCAAGGGGTACGTTCCCGAAGTCGCCGGAAATGTAGATGAACCTCTCGCCCCAGTGATGATGCTTGTTGGCGAGACCGATCGTCTTCAGCAGTTGCCCGGAGAAGAACACCACGCCTCCTTTCGCGCGGAAAGTAAATAGCTTGGGGAAGATCGACAAGCTAAACTCGATCCTCTCAGACCGCATATAACATATGAATGCCATAAGAATCGCCACTGAGTTAGGGTTCAGCTGCGCGGGAACCACCCCGTAATATCGGAGGGCCTGCCGCATCTCAGGCCACAGCGGGAGGCGGAAGCCCACCTCGAAGTGTTCGATAGGGATGGCGAGCTCCCCCTCCCCCACAGAGTTTACCTTGTCGTGATTACCTGGGTTCCGCGTGGTGAACCCGACGGGAACATGTTGAGCCTTGATCAGGTTGAACTCATCCATGGAAAGGGTGCAGGAAGGGAAAAGATGCTTTTGAAAAGCTTCCGCGCAATTGGATCGTCCTTCACTTCCGCCCGGCATCACGAAAAAGTTTGAAGGCGAGATCTACGATAAAAGGGCGAGAGCGAGAACGGAGCGAGAACGGAAGTAGAAGGCGGAGACGGGCGAGAGCTTTGGAGAAACCGCGAGAGCAACAGGAGAGGAGAGAGACTGGAATCGGAGAAATGAATGTGGTAGGTGAGCCTCCTATTTATAGAAAATCGTGGTAATGATGGCTGTTTTCAGAAAGGCGGCGGGGGTACAGCCGGCGCCATCTAGGTCAGCGGCGCTTCGTTTTTCCCGCCCGAGTCTGACAGTGACCGATTGACTAAGTGACTAGCGCAAACGTTGCGAGATGTCATGCGACGGGCAAGGAAGGCGGAAACGAGGTGGCTCTCGCCACCCAAGGACCCGGGAAAATAACTCATACGTATACAAGATTATTAAAACCGAGTTATTGCTCTCACTCAGCGAGAACGGGATAAAATAATAAGAGATAAGGTGCAGAATCATTAGCTACAACTCTATGCAAGTAAATTAGGGTACATCAGAGAGGGGAAGGCCTGGGGTAGGGGAGGGGAGGTCTCGCGCTTCAGTATGGCTCCCAGCGCCATTTTCCTTGCTCCCACCGCCATTTTCCTCGGTCCCGCAGCTTGGTCCGAGGCGGCGCCTGCGGGTTGAAGTAGGACGACAGCAGGTTGCATCCCAGGTCAACCTGGCGAGACAGATCCCGGATGCGCTCGAGGCACCTCTCAGGTGAGGATCCAGCGATGGCTCCCCCCGGCCGATCCATCTCGCCGATAAGGTAATCCCACTCCAGGGTCTCTAGCCTCTTCTCCACTGATAGGTGGAACTCTTGGGCCGCAAGGTCGCGGACCCGTTCTCGCCGGATGAGCTTCGACAGAACGGCGGCGACCTTCTTCCCCCGTCTTTTCGCGCTCCCGGCGCCCGTCAGGATCTCCTCCATCTCGTCAGACGAAGGGAAGGGAGAGCTCTCGCCATCTTCTCCCTCTCTTTCTTCTTCTTCTTCTTCTTCCTCTACCTCAGCGCCAAGCCGCAAGACCATGTCCCCTGTCAAAAGAATCCCCATTTTAGCGGCAGCTAAAGGATAGCTGCGATAAAGTTTCTGTATACCTTTAGAGTGACGAGGCCCCCCGGTCGACGGCAGGCGAGAAGGCCCAGCCCCCCCTCGGCTCCAAAGAGGAGGTGGATTGGCTTTCCTTTTCTGGGGGGGGGGGGTAAACTTTGCGAATGGTGATCCCGGCTTGGTCAGGATCGGGGGAGCGGGTCTCCTCTCCCGCAGGAGGGCTAGCGTCTAACAAGGGCACAGAGATCTCGGCAGTATTTCCTCCCGCCAGTAGGGTGGAATCAACCGCATGGGCGGACTGATTCGCAGCTCTCGCCCCGCTCTCCCAGGTGGCGAGATCTGGAGGTGCGGAAACCGACGCTGCGGGAAATCAGGCCAGCACTTAAAAATTTAAGTTGAGGGCGAGATGGGAACCGTTACCTGCGATGTTCGGATCAGGTGGAGGGGCCACCTCTGGGACCCGCGGTTGATCATTGTGACGGCTAGAGGGTGGGTCCAAGGGTTCTCGCGGGGACGCGGCAGCGTCGAGAACCGTCTCCTGCGAGAGGTATCACGTTAAACAACTGGACAACTGGTTTTTAGTAATGGGTATATCGAGCTTACCTTCCGCGGCGAGGGGCCGTCCGCGCGACTAGGGGTCGGGGTGGGCGGGCTCCTGTTCTCGCGGGACAGGTCCCGCTGAACCACCTTCGCCTTCTTCTTCTTCTTCTTAGGCAGAGAAGGCTCAGCAGCCGACGATTGTCTCGCTAGCCATGGGGCAACCAGGGCGCTGTTAGCCCTAGCTCGCGCCTGTGCCGCGTTAATGCGGTCCTGCAGATCCTGCGGAAGCGGTTTGTCGGCCCGCTTGGAAGGCATAGCGAGAGAAGGCGAGAGCTCAGGGGGAGAATGACGACTCGAGGGAAGTTATTGTGGCCGTCTATCGACACACATATTTATAGGCGCCGTACGGCCCACCGAAAGATTCCCTGATGTTGACACGTGCTCAGCGAATATTTTGGGTTGGACATGTCTTTTCGAGCGCGGTGCTAGCTCAAAAAGAGCGGGGATTGTGTACAACCCCATATTCGCTGAGCCAAACAAGGAGGCACAATGGTCACAGTTGGGTTAGCCGAAGTGTTCCCGCCCTAAGGAAGATCTCGCCCAAAGAAGGCGGGAACGATTGCGCCTGATCGTTGAACGAGGAACCGTAGGCCAAGATCGTCGAGCGCGGCCTGCGCGGAAGCGCTTGCGCCCGAGCCAAGCTCTTATCTCAAAGGGTTCTCGCCTACGCCTGGCGAGAACGTTCGCGCCATGCCCTGGGCAGAAGGGTCTCGGCACAGCTCTCGCCGAGTGGGGCCCAGGGCCTTAGGAAGAATGTCCTAATTGCCCTCGGGAGAAATTACTTCAGTACCCTCAGAAAAACAGCGGGATTCGGCTATTGGCAGACCAACTAGGGGCTTTTCAGTAAATTCAGGACAGCAAAATGCTATAAATAGACCCATAAGGGCTCCTTAGAAGGCAAGCTATCATTATCTCCCAAATTCCAGTGCTTTCTAAGGAGCTCCTAGCCCATCTTTGGCTTTGGAGGGGAAGCTCTCAGAGATCTTCCGGATGTGAGGTGGGACCTCCCTGCTGAGGCTATTGGGTCACTCTTAGATCCTTTGAATCCAGTCAAGGGTTGAGACTTGAGAGAAGTAGGTTTTGGCTGCACCCCTTTTTCTTCGAACTTCAGTCGAGGTCATATTTGGCTTCAACAGAGAACTATTTCTCTGTTGGGATTGATAGTTTCTTTCTTAGATCTTCTATCATCCGCTGCACCTAGAGAGGTTTGTTGCTTTGGCCTGGGCACTACAGCTTCTGGGTGCAACTTCATATAACTTTCTGAATCAAAAAATTTACTCGAGGAGTGTCTCTCAAATTCTTTCTTTCTTTGATCTGATATAGTAGTGATATTTGAAGTATCTCTTCCTTGTTCTCTAGCTTTCTTGATTTGGTCCAAAGCAGCCAATTCTTTCATTCTTGTTGTCCATGAGGTGGGGTTATTTTCTGGATCTTTAAATGGAACAGGAGGCTCATATCTATTTGAAGAATTATTTGGAGGAGCTCTGGAAGAGACTAGTTCTTTCAGCATATAAGGGAAGGGACCAGAAGTTGTGTCAGATGGACCTTATCCGTCCCTTGGATAAGGATGTTGCCTGGAATATCCTTTAGAGTACACTTTAAGTTCTCTTTGATTTCCTCTGTACTGTCCTCTTCTGGACTCGTAACCTCTAGATTGATTTCCTCTGTACTGGGATCTTCCTTGAAGTTGATATGAAGTTTGGCTTTTGACAGTAGATTGGAAAGCAGAACTTCCACCTGCACCTGCATCACGTGAGGGAGGAGGAGGAGGAGGATTAAAATGGGAAGATCCTTTATCATACTTTCTTTTCTTCTTCATAGCTTTCAGTTGATTCCTGGAGTATTGCATCCAAGGTTCTGTGATAGAGCAATCATGCAGTATGTAGTATGGAATGTCATTTGTATCTTTCACTTTTTCTAGAGGAACTCTCTTCATAGCCTTGCTTCTAGCTTTCCTTTTCCTTACAATTGTTGCAGAGGAATCATCTGAGTCAGTCCTAAACTGATCACTATCTGAGCTTGGAGGATTATCATACACTGCATCAATCCTTTTGAGGTAATCTTTCTGTTGTTGAGACTGAGCAGGAGAAACAGCAGAAACAACAACAGTAGCAGCAGCAGCAGGAAGTGGAGTAGAAGCAACATTGGCAGAAGGAGTTATGACAGTAGCAGGTTCAGAAACAGCAGCACTAATAGAAGCAGTAGTAGTAGATGAATCTTGAAAATCAACTTCAGAAGGAGCAACACCAACAGTAACAGCAGCCTCAAGAATAAATGCCTCTGTCATATGCATGTCCACAAAAACAGCAATATCAAAACTAACAGAAACATCAATAACAGTAGTAGGAGCAGCAGTAGGAGCAGCAGAAGAAGCAGTGTCAACAGCATTGAAGGAATGTATATAAGAGCTTATCAAGCTGGGGTCACATCTGGAAATAGGCATAATGGCCTTAGTAATATCTTCAGAATTTTGTACTGGAAGGTAGTTGAAGTACACAAAATCAAAAACTGACAACAGTGACCTGAGGTCCACTGTGATGAATGCAACTGAAGCTACTGGAGCTTAGACTGAGGATATTACAGCAGATAATCTTTCAACTTCATAAGGCATCTCGCCCTGCCTAGATTCAGTGAGAACTGGATCAAGGCACCCATAAGAAGGGATTGCCTGAGAAGGAAGAAAAGAAGAAAGCCTGGCAGACAGTTCCGGAACTGTTTTTAGAAGGGGAGCCAAAGAGGTCTCCAGCAAGAGGGATAGCCTTGGAGCTATCAGCTCATATAACCTGTCTGCAAGGGCTGGAAGATCTACTTGCTCAAGAGGGACTTCAGTAGAGGTAGGGATAGATGGGGTAGAAATGAAGGTTGGATCAGTAGGTGATGTTGGTGGAGAACCTGTGGATTGTGGAAATGATGGTTGGGAAATTGGAATTGTGGAGACGGAAGAGAGTGGAATGGAAATGGATGGTGTGAAGGATGTTTGAGCAATTATGTCCTGAAGGAGTTGTTGATAAGATGTGGATGAGGATGGTGGCTCAGGAGGGGATGAAGGAGAATCATCCATATAGGAATCATCTATAAGAGTGAAAGATGGAATATGAGAGGATGAGTCAATATCCAGGTGTGGGTAGTGATGTAGAGGAAGGAAGAGTTCTTCAGTGAGTGGTGGAGTTGGAGAAGGAATTGAAGTTGGAGATGGGGTGGAAATTGTGATGGTGGATGTGACTGTGGTAGATGAAACAAGAGGTGGAGGAGGAGGAGAAGAAGCAGGCAAGTCTTCTGCAGGGGCAGAAACCTGAGGGGAAGAGACTGAAGCAGTACTTGTGCCTGAAGTAGAAATTGCAGAGGGTCTGCTGGGCTTGACAATCTGCCTGTCCCATTTTTCAAATAGGGCACAGGTGAAAGAAATTGTACCTAATCACCTAGAGGGGGGGGGGGGGTGAATAAGTGACTAAATCTTTTTAAACTTTTAGGCAGATTATATCACAGATTTATAACTAATTCTTCACAGCAATCAATCAGCAATCACAGAATAAACATGCACACAGTGAACACACAGATTTATAGTGGTTCCCCAAGGTTTGGGTACATCCACTTTCCCCCTTCGCCTATCTAGTAGTGTACTAGATTCGGCCAAACTCCTCCACTATCTCAGATCCTCAGATCTTACACTCAGAACCCCAAACAGGTTCCTACAGCTCAGGCCCAAGGCCCTATAACTCAGTCTTCTCCAAAGACCTACACTCAGCCACAAGGCCTACACTCAGCCACAAGTCCTACACTCAGCCACAAGGCATACACTCAGAGATATGGATCTCCTACACTCAGCCACACTGGCCCTACCACTCAGCCTTTATAATTGCAGGCTTACAACTCAAATCCCTAAGGATCCTACAAGAAATTTAGAATACAAAGTATATACCTACAACTCAGAAAAAGAGAGATGAGTTGGCAGGTTCTTGATGAGTTCTTGGAAGAACTCTGCTGAGATCAACCTCACTTGGTTTTCTTCAAAGCTTCTTGAATGTAGAACACAATAGGGTTGATCTTCTCTGCAGCTGATCTTCAATCACTGCAACTTAAGATTCAGAACTAGATCTGAACCCTTCTTCACAGCCTGGTTCCAACGGCTGACTTCTTGGAAGGAGCTCTCTCTCTCCAACTACTTAGATCTTCTGATCACTTCAACTGATTTGTGTTAATCTGTGTTGAATCCTTTTGATGTGTTGATCCTCTTATTCTGTTGACAGAATAGGCCTATATATAAGCCTTCTTCATGGTGACCGGCTGATCCGGTTCCTAACAGCTTTCTGACATCTCTGACAGTTGCAGTAGACCGGCTGGAATGGCAGCTGTCATGTCATCCAGTCACTTCTTGAAATATCTGTAACTGTCTGAAAGAGTCGAGACAGTCTGTCTTTAAGTGTCGACACTTGTAGACTAAGTGTCGACACAAGTAGACTAAGTGTCGACACTAGCCTTCAAGGTGTCGACACAACTCCTTGTGTTGTACAAATTACTTCTCGACACAGCTTCTTCATCATGTGTCGACACTGATAATGTGTGTCGACACAACTCCTTGTTCTTCAGTACTTTGTTGATTTCTTGTAAGTGTCGAAACAACTCTTTTGTGTCGACACATCTTCTTGTGTTGAACTTGTTAAGTGTCGACACATCTTCTTGGTGTCCACACATGCCTTCAGTGTTGATACTTTTGTTGAGTGTCGACACATCTGCTTGGTGTCGACACTTGTACTTAGTGAAAGATATGGTACCTAAACACCTAGAGGGGGGGGGGGGTGAATAGGTGACCTAAACCTTTTTTAACTTTTGTTTGGCAGCACAACAGTTCTTCACAGATTATTACAGTTAACAGCAATTACAGAAATCACACAGTAAAGCCACAACACAGCACAGCACAGCAGACACACTAATTTTATAGTGGTTCCCCAATCTTTGGGTACATCCACTTTCCCCCTTCGCCTTTCTAGCAGTGTACTAGATTCGGCCAAACTTCTCCACTAGCTCAGAACCCAACAAGGTTCCTACCTCAGGCCCAAAGCCTTACACTCAGCCAAAAGGCCTACACTCAGCCACCCAGGCCTACACTCAGCCAATCAAAGGCCTACACTCAGAGTTCTTCAACTCCTACACTCAGGCACCAAGCCCTACCCTCAGCCTTTATAAAATAGGCTTACAATCACTCAGATCCAATGGATCTTACAAGTTATAATAGAAAATATAAATGCTAACTCTACAACCCAGAAAAGATGAGAGGAGTTGAGAGTTTCTTGAAGAGTTCTTGGAAGAACTCAGCTTGATCCAAACTGACTTAGCTTTCTTCAAAGCTTCTTGAGTAGAACTGAATTAGTCTGAATCTTCTGCAGTTCATCCTTGATCTCTGCTTCTTGAAATCCAGATGACTCTGAATTCTTCTTTTCAGCCTTAGTTCCAAAGACTGAATCCTTGGTTGGAGCTCTCTCTCTCCAACTACTTAGATCTGCAGTTGGACTGCCTGATCTTCTTGTGTTGATCTTCTGTGTATACTTCTTGATTAAGTCTGATCAACTACTTCAGTTATTCTCACAACATGTAATGATAATGAACAACCTTCTATCTATTAACCACTTGTTCTGTAAACTGTGGGTGCCTATTTATAGGCTTCCTTTATGGTAACCGGCTAATCCGGTTTATAACAGACTTCTGACTTCTCTGACAGTTGATGTAGACTGGCTGGATCGGCAGCTGTCTTGTCAACCAGTCACTTCTTGAAATTCCTCTAACTGTCAGTTAGTGTCGAGACTTTCTGTTCTTAAGTGTCGACACTTATAGACCAAGTGTCGACACATGTTATGTGAGTGTCGACACAAGTCTACAAGGTGTCGACACAATCCTTGTATGTCTCGACACAGTTTCTTCTGCATGTGTCGACACTGAAATTGAGTGTCGACACAAGTACTTGTACTTCATCCTTTAACTGTATTCTTCTAAGTGTCGACACATCTCCTTTGTGTCGACACATCTTCATGTGTTGAAACTGTCAAGTGTCGACACTGCTTCTTGGTGTCGACACAAGTCTTCATTCTTGATTCTTCAGCTGAGTGTCGACACATTCCCTTAGTGTCGACACTTATACTTAGAATATTTTACAACTTTTCTGTTCTTTGTTAAGTGTCGACACAGCTCCTTGTGTCGACACTTTCTTCAAGTGTTGAGTCTTCTGGTGGTGTGTCGACACATTGTGCTGAGTGTCGACACATTCTTCAAATACTGAGTCTTTAGCTAAGTGTCGACACAATGTGTTGAGTGTCGACACTTACTTCCAGTGCTGAGTCTTCTGCATAGTGTCGACACACTGTGTTGAGTGTCGACACTTGTACTTAGAATCTATAGACTTTTGCTGAGTGTCGACACTTACTTCAAGTGTCGACACTTTCTGGTGTAGACACAGCTTCTTCTGGGTGTCGACACTTCTGCTAAGTGTCGACACAGCTTTTCTGCATTCTTCTACACTGAGTGTCGACACAGCTCCAAGTGTCGACACTTTCTGACTGGTGTCGACTTTTCTTCACAGGTGTCGACACAATGACTCCAAGTGTCGACACTGCATGTCTGGGTGTCGACACAAGCTTTCTCAAGTGTCGACACTTTGCCTCTGGGTGTCGACACATGGACTTAGAAATTTTCAGCTTCAGTCCAGTGTATATCTAACCTGCACAAGTAACTCAAACAAACATCAAATACATTCTGATGTATATCATTGAGTTAGGTGAGGCTTCTTCAAATCAGGTACATTTGATCAATGTACCCAACAATCTCCCCCTATTTGGAGAAGTCATAACCCTTAGTCAATGATATACACCACTCATAATTAACAATTACAAAATGATGTAAAACATATAAATGACAACAGGGTAAACTTGAACATGTAGTAAAGCACACATGTATACTTTTTAAACATTGCAGAACAATTAAGAAACACACATATTTCAGAACATTCATACTATATTTATCATATACTGTTCCAATAATGTTTCTTATACATTTTCAATGAAGTATTACAATGTTTATCATTTAACAAATAAGCATCAAGTTAATTCCTAATCTAATGCTGATCAGGTTCTTTGATGACAATCCCTTTTCCAGCTTTAACTTGAGCTTTCACAGCAGCAGCAGCAGCAGGCTCAGCTTCAGCAGTCTTCTTCCCTTTTAGATCTTTCTTCTTCTGTTCTTCTGCTTTGATCTTTTGCCTCTCAAAATAATGATAGGGCTTAGGAAAGTACTTGCTAGGCTCCACAGCTGTTGGAGGTAGCTTTCCTAACTTAGCCTTCCTTCTATGTTGGACAATGGCTTCTTGCCTACTTTCATGCTTTCTCCATTCAGCCTCTGAGAACCACTTGTTTCTCTCATGGGCATTGTCCTTGGCTGCTTTCCAGGCTGTAAGAATTATGTTCCTAGAAGTAGGGCTCCATTGTTCAAAATCTGGCTTTTGCTCAGCAATTTCCCTAAACTTCTTCTTGGACAGCCTAGTTTCTTCTTCCTTGTCCAAAGCCTCTTGCATTGCAGCTGTGATAGGTTGAACAACCTTTTCCAGAATAATATTAGGCTTGCCAGCAGGTGGACTATACATTGTGCTAATATCTGCATGAATCATTTCAAAGTCTGGAGGTGGATAGATTACATCAGCCACTGCTTGTTGCTCACCTCCAAGATATGCTCCTTGAATGCCAGATTCACCTACTTCATTGTCATCACACAGGAGAGGATATCCAAGTGTAGCCCTTATAGAATTTGAAATCCATTTTGCATGCTCAGAACTGGCTTTGACTAACACTCTCTCCCCCTTTATGACTTCTTGGGCCACATGATCTCTCACATCATCTTTCTGAAATCTGATTTGGCTATCCAAATACCTTATGCCCTCTTTAAAGAAAGGTCTTAGCTTTGTAAGCTGTTCTGAGATGACCTTTTGTGAGTCTTTTATGGCAGTCTGTACAGCAGCAATCTCTGCTTGAAATATCTTATCAAAATCAGCCTTGGCAGCAGCAGTGGAGGTTGATGGTTCATCAGACTTTTTCTTGATTTCAGTGACTATTGCATTGTGAGATGCAGTCAGATTATCATTCATTCTCAACTGATTTTCCAGCACATAGCCTTGCTTGACTGCTATATCATCCACTTTCTCTTTAATAGTTTCTTGATGTTTAGCCAGATATACCACAGCCTGAGCCCCCTTTGTAAAACAATCAGTCATCTCCTTTTTATTAAGGTTCAGTTCAAACCTTATGGACTTGATTTCCTGGCCCAGATCAGATTATAGAGCTTTGTGTCCTTCATCCACATATGTTTCCAAGGCCTTTCTTTGTTCATCCATCTTGATTTGCAAGGCAAGCAATAGAGAACTATAATCAGTGGATGGAGCTTGTTGAACTAATGAATGTTGAGCAACAGTTTGAAGAGCCTTCTTATAGCTCTGGCTCCTTCTCTTGAATACAAAGAACTTCTTGTTCTGAGCTTGCTCAGCTGCATCATCTTCAGATTCAGATGTACTTGCTATATCCACCCTATCCTGAGGGCTGGATGGTTTTTCAGTATGCACATCTTGTGCCTTCTCAGAATCTAGCCTTATAGGCTCTTCCTCAATTTCCATGTTCTCCCCCTCAGCAGCAGCATCCTTTCCTGTATCAGCATTATTCTTTTCCATATCAAAATCTTCTTGATCTAAGTTCAAAAATAGATCTTCCATGGTATACTCTGCTGGAGACTGTGCAGGAGATGTACTTGGTTCTTCAACCACTTGATCAGGTACCACAACAGATGTGTCTGGAAGAACAACATCTGGTTCTTGGTGTGCTGGCTGATATTGCTGATGGACATCAGACAATTCAGAATCTAATACAGAAAAATCTAATGTATTAAGGTCAGAAAGTACCTCTTGGATGATAAGAGTAGCCTGCTCACTATCCAGTGTAGATGGATGTTCTACAGCTGGAGGCTCCCCCTGGATAACAGCTGGCTCCTGAGGAGCAGGTGACTTTGCTGCAGTCACATCTACTGGACTTTCAGGAGTGAAGACCACATGTTCTTCACTGCCTGAGCTGCTGAGTTGACTCTTGAGGCACAGCAGCTGTCTTCCTCTTTTTCCTGGGAGGAGAGTCTCTCTTAGAAGCTTGTTTCTCAGGGGTGGCCAAGTCCTTTGACACCAGCACCCTTTCCCATCTTGAGAATATTCTTGAGTCCATTCTCCTCATATGATTGATCTTAGATCCTGCTGCAGAGCTCATTACCTCTGGAATTGATCCAGCCAGGTAGAGACTTATTATCCTGCCCAGATTGGGCTTCTTCAGGCTTTCTTTCACTTTCTCAAAGACAATCACAGACCAGTCTGTCTTAAGATTGAAGATGATTCTGGTCATTATTTCAAACATGGAGGCAGACACCCTGTCATGCCCTCCTGGTTTGCTCAGGATTACCTTGCCTACAACTTCAGACAAGAACTTGCCTTGATTGTTCATCCCCTTCCTGTTGAAGACTGATCCCACCTTCATTTTTGGATCCAGTCCACACCAAGTAAGAGCTTCCCTGGTCTTAGAAGCAGTTACTTCCTCTTCATCTTGAATCTTAGGTAGCTGAAGTACCTTTCTCAAAGACTTGGGGGATAGTTTGACTTTGGTGCCATGCACCCTGGACTTGATTCTGAATCCAGAGTCGTCCACAGTTGCTCCAGTAAGAAATTCAATCACTTCTTTCTTCCATATCTTGGTTGGCTCTGAAACCAAGTATTCCAGTCCTGAATCGCTGACTAGGGTAATCACTGATTTGAATTCCTGATCGCTGTCGTCAAAGGCGCCTCGCACGAGCTCATAGCCCTCGTTGACGTTCTCTTCCAGCTTGGGAGCCATTAGGGTTTGAAGATTTAGTCTTGAGATGAGAGAAATGTCGACACAAGAGTTTAGGTCTCGAAACTTTGAAAGCGTGTCGACAAGCAAAGACAGAACCCTATTTATACCTTTCTTGTTTGAAGACGAACAGGCGGGAGGAATTTCTAATGATGTGTCGACACTGTCAATTAGTGTCGACACTGACTTATAATGTCTCGACACTCATGTGTCGACACTACAAACTTAGTCAACAGATTTTATGTGTCGACACTTGGTTAAGTGTCGACACCACTATACTCGACATGTGTCGAGACTTTACTTAGAAAAATTCTGAGTAAAACTTAAGTGTCGACACTTTATTGGATGTGTCGACACCTACTCGACATGTGTCGACACTAACATTCTGAAGTGTCGACACTAACTTCCTAGATGTGTCGACACCATTTTCTTGAAGTGTCGACACTTACTATTCTGTGTCGACATAGACTTGTCTATGTGTCGACACCTTTTTACTTAGCCAATTTTTGTTCTGTATACTTAGTCTAAGTTTATCATACCTAGTTCAATTTTGAACCTATTAAACTTAGCTTCATCTAAGGGCTTAGTGAACATATCAGCTATCTGATTATCTGTTTTAACATATTCAAGTGCAATATCATTTCTTTCTACATGTTCCCTAAGAAAGTGATATTTTATCTCAATATGTTTAGTTCTACTATGAGATACAGGGTTATTAGCTATGGAAATAGCACTAGTAGAATCACAATAAAGTGGAGTTCTACTTACCTGACATCCATAGTCTTCTAGCTGATGTTGAATCCATAGAAGTTGAGCACAGCAACTTCCTGCAGCTATATACTCTGACTCAGCTGTGGAGATGGCCACACTGGTTTGCTTCTTACTACTCCATGAGATGAGTCTTCCACCTAGGAATTGACATGATCCAGTTGTGCTTTTTCTATCTTCTTTGCATCCTGCAAAGTCTGCATCTGAATAGCCTGTTAGATCAAAATCTCCATTCCTAGGGTACCAGAGGCCTAGATAGGGTGTGCCCTTTAGATATCTCAAGATTCTCTTGACTGCAGTCAAGTGAGATTCTTTGGGGCAGGCTTGATACCTGGCACAGACACATGTAGCATACATAATGTCAGGCCTACTTGCAGTCAAGTATAGTAGGGAGCCAACTATCCCTCTATACAAGGTTTCATCCACCGGTTTCCCTGCATCATCCTTGCTTAGAGACATACTTGACCCCATAGGAGTCTTCATGGTACTGGAGGAATCCATACCATATTTCCTTATGAGTTCTAGGGTGAACTTAGACTGACATATGGATAGACCACTTTCAGTCTGTTTAACTTGGAGACCCAAGAAAAATTTCAGTTCTCCCATACTACTCATTTCAAATTGACTCTGCATAAGCTTTGCAAACTTTTTGCAAAGGCTACTTTCAGTAGACCCAAATATAATGTCATCTACATATATTTGGACAAGTATTACTTTGCCTCTAGATTCCCTAAGGAATAGAGTCTTATCTATTTTCCCCCTTGTGAACTTGTTCTCAATGAGGAAACTAGATAGGGTTTCATACCAAGCTCTAGGAGCTTGCTTTAACCCATACAATGCTTTCCTAAGTCTATAGACATAATGTGGAAAAGTAGGATCAACAAAACCTGAGGGCTGCTCCACATATACTTCTTCTTTTAAATTACCATTAAGGAATGCTGACTTCACATCCATTTGGTATACTTTGAATCCTTGGTAGGTTGCATAGGCCAAGAACATCCTTATGGCTTCCAGTCTGGCTACTGGAGCAAAGGTTTGATCAAAATCAATACCTTCTTCTTGCCTATATCCTTTTGCAACCAATCTTGCCTTATTCTTAATGATGACTCCTTGTTCATCTAGCTTGTTTCTGTAGATCCATTTTGTTCCTATCACATTGTGATCTTTAGGCTTAGGAACTAAGTCCCAAACCTTGCACCTCTTGAACTGGTTTAGCTCTTCCTGCATAGCTTCAGTCCACTGTGGATCTTGTATTGCTTCTTCAAATTTCTTTGGTTCTATTTGAGACAGAAAACTTGAATAGACTACAGCATTCTGATTTCTGTTCCTTGTCTGAACACCTTGTCTTGGATCTCCAATTATCAGCTCTATTGGATGATCTCTTAGATGCCTGTTGGCTGGAGGCATCCTTACTTCTGGTTGTACTTCTACAGCATCTTCATTATGCTGAGTTCCTTGAACTTCTTCAGCTCCTGGTACATGTAGTTCTCCCCCTGGACATAAGCCATCTTCTTCTACTTGCTGTCTTGCAGCAGGTACATCTTCCATGGTTAGCTTGTCCATCTTCTTAGAAAGACCTGTGGGGCTGCACACACTACTAGACAACTCATTGTTAATAAGAAGTGTCTCATCAAAAACTACATGCACAGATTCCTCTACAACTTGTGTAGTCAAGTTGTAGACTCTATAAGACTTACTATTACTGCTGTACCCAACAAACACTCCCTCTTGGGATTTGGCAGCAAACTTAGTTAGGTAAGTCTTCCCATTGTTAAGTATGAAGCATTTACAACCAAAAATCCTGAAATAGGATAGATTTGGTTTCCTGCCTTTCACTACTTCATAGGGGGTCTTGTTTAACCTTTTAGTGATGGTAGCCCTATTTATCACATGGCATGCAGTGTTTACTGCTTCAGCCCAGAAATATTCTGGCAGTGATGAATCACTTAATAGGGTTCTACCAGCCTCTATCAAGGTTCTATTTTTCCTTTCAGCAATGCCATTTTGCTGAGGTGTTCTAGGTGAAGAGAATTCTTGAAATATCCCATAGTCTTCACATAATTTTGTCATGCTTTCAGATTGAAACTCTGTACCATGGTCACTTCTAATTTTGACCACTGTACAGTTCAATTCATTCTGAATTTGTCTAACAAAACTGTGGAAGACACTAGGTGTTTCAGATTTCTGCTTTAAGAAGAACACCCAGGAAAACCTTGAGTAGTCATCAACAACTACAAAGGTGTAGACCTTCCTACCTAAGCTGTGAACTGGCATTGGACCAAATAGATCCATATGCAAGAGGTATAAACACCTCACAGCATCCTTGTTGTCAATGCTTCTAAAGGTGGATTTAGTCTGCTTGCCCTTTTGACAAGCTGAGCAAATGCCATCTTTGACACACTTAACTTGAGGACCATTCCTCACTAACTCTTTACTAAAGAGTTTGCCAATAGTCTTGTAATTAAGATGAGCAAGCCTCTTGTGCCACTTGACACATTGAGAGACTGTCTCATCAGCTACAAGATAAACTGGAGAACTATTGTTCTCAACCATAATGTCTAAACAATAGACATTTCTCTTCCTATAACCTGTCAAAATGATCTTTTGATCACTTGACCTCTTGATATGACAACCATTTTTAACAAATGAGATGTCATACCCTACATCACTTAATTGACTTATACTAATGAGGTTATGTTTCAAACCTTTAACATAAGCCACTTGAGTAATGGTAACAAGGTTAGAAGAAATGTTACCAAACCCTTTGATGATTCCTTTTTCAGAACCACCAAAGCTCACCTTTGGACCATTTTTGATAGGGATGTAGTCCTTCAGTAGTCCCCTAGTTCCAGTCATGTGTCTGGAACATCCACTATCCAAGTACCATGTAGGGGTATGGCCACTTGGATTCTCCTGCAAAACAAATTAATGAACCTTAGAACCCAAAGTAAACTTGGGTCCTTGGTGATTGTTAGTTTGCAAATTGACATAGCTACCTGCTGTCTTTCCAACAGGTAACTTGCTACTCAACTTGGCACTGGCATTGTGCCAACAATCCAAAGCAAAGTGGCCAACCTTGCCACAGCACCAACATTCAAATTTGTTGTACCTTTGCTTAGGTACAGACTTGGCTGTCTTAGTGAATGTTGGGGCTTTGCCCTTGGACTTGGACTGATTCTGAACAGTCCAAACTGGGTTAACAAATCCCAGTCCAGTCTTTCCTTTATGATGAACAAAATCATCAATCAAGGGTAGCACTGATTTAGGTTTTGAAAACCTAGCTACTAGCTCATTCTCCTTCTGAAGATTAATCTCCAGTTTCTTAATTTGATCATTCTTAAATGCAATAGTACCCATCTGAATCACAGTAATGTGTTTCAGCCTGGCCACTTCATTCAGTTTTTGATCATAATTCTTCTCATAATCTATTGCAGCTGCCTTGAGATCAGCAATTTCCTTGGCCAAATTTTTGGCTAGGGTCTTGCTTTTCTTATAGGCTTGCAATAGTACTTGATATTCATCTAGGAGTTGATGAATATCTCCCTCAGACTCAGATATATTCTCATCACTTGATGAAGAATAATCTGACTCTGAACTAGAACTGGAATCAGAACTTTGAGTTAAACCTTGTACCTGACTGGGTCCTGGCTGCTCCAGGTTTTTGGTACTTTCAGTCAAAGCCATCAGTCCTTGGCTTTGACAGTCTTCTTGCTCATAGATAGATTCCATGATCTGCATGAACTCTTCTTCTTCTTCAGCAAATAGCCCAATATAGGCTTCAGCATCTTCATCAGTGTCTGAAGAAGACATATCTGAGAGAGTCTTCTCATTCTTTGCAACAAAGGACTTCTCCTTCTTTCCTTTGAAGTGTGTTTTCTTCTTGTCACTGGATTCCTTCCTTCTTTCAGGACAGTCTGCAATAACATGGCCCTGTCTATTGCAGCAGTAACAAATTATCTTGGATCCAGTTGCCTTACTTGTCTTGGTCCTTTTCTTGTCCTTCTTTGAAGGCTTCTTTTCCTGATACTGAACCTCTTTCCCTTTGGAAGATGAAGGTCTAGACCTCCATTGTTTCTTCTTAAGGAACTTCTGAAAATGTCTGGTGAATGCAGCAAAGTCTTCATCACTTTCACTGCTTGTAGATTTTGTACTTTCAGACTCTTCAGATTCTGATTCAACTACCTCTGGAGGAGGAGTTGATGACTTGGTCCTGCTCTTTCTGGGTACATCTGACTTAAAGGCAACAGTCTTTTCCCTGTATTCAGTCCTTGTTGACTTTTCTTCTTCTTTTCTTACTGACAGTTGCATCTCATAAGATAACAACTTGCCAAAAAGTGTGGGAGGAGGAATTTCTCCCAACTTTGCCATTTCTCTGATGGCACAAATCTTGGTGTCCCAGTCTTTGGTTAGGGACCTTAAGAATTTGTCATTCAACTCATAGTTTGTGAACTCTCTTCCATATGACATGAGTTCATTTACAATTCTATAAAATTTCTTGTAGCATTCAGTGATGCTATCTCCTCTTCCTTGCCTAAAACTCTCATATTCTTGATTAAGCAAGGACTTCCTATCTTGCCTTACTTCTTCAGAACCTTCCATGTAGACAATGAGGGTATCCCACATTTCTTTTGCTGTTTTACAGTGAATAAGGTTCTGGAAGGTGGCATCATCAATTGCACTAACTATGATGTTCTGTGCCCTTTTGTCCATAGTTGCTAGGACAATCTCATCCTTGGTCATTTCAGAGAAATCCTTTGGAGTCCTCTGATTTGCATCCAATACTGAAATCTTCATGGGCACATATGGCCCTTCTTTGACTGTGATGTATATTCTAGGGTCAGAGGCCTCCATAAAAAGCCTAACCCTCTCTTTCCAGATCCCAAAGATCTCTTTTCTGCATATAGGTAGTTTCATTGAACCCAACTCCTTATGATTCTCTGAAGAACCCATGATCTTGATTTTCTTGAAACTGTTTCCTGTTTTCTGACTTATACTGAATTTGCCAAACTGGATCTCCTCAGACAGTTAGTCCTGATTTTGAGCAACCTCGCTTTGATACCACTTGAAAGATATGGTACCTAAACACCTAGAGGGGGGGGGGGGGTGAATAGGTGACCTAAACCTTTTTTAACTTTTGTTTGGCAGCACAACAGTTCTTCACAGATTATTACAGTTAACAGCAATTACAGAAATCACACAGTAAAGCCACAACACAGCACAGCACAGCAGACACACTAATTTTATAGTGGTTCCCCAATCTTTGGGTACATCCACTTTCCCCCTTCGCCTTTCTAGCAGTGTACTAGATTCGGCCAAACTTCTCCACTAGCTCAGAACCCAACAAGGTTCCTACCTCAGGCCCAAAGCCTTACACTCAGCCAAAAGGCCTACACTCAGCCACCCAGGCCTACACTCAGCCAATCAAAGGCCTACACTCAGAGTTCTTCAACTCCTACACTCAGGCACCAAGCCCTACCCTCAGCCTTTATAAAATAGGCTTACAATCACTCAGATCCAATGGATCTTACAAGTTATAATAGAAAATATAAATGCTAACTCTACAACCCAGAAAAGATGAGAGGAGTTGAGAGTTTCTTGAAGAGTTCTTGGAAGAACTCAGCTTGATCCAAACTGACTTAGCTTTCTTCAAAGCTTCTTGAGTAGAACTGAATTAGTCTGAATCTTCTGCAGTTGATCCTTGATCTCTGCTTCTTGAAATCCAGATGACTCTGAATTCTTCTTTTCAGCCTTAGTTCCAAAGACTGAATCCTTGGTTGGAGCTCTCTCTCTCCAACTACTTAGATCTGCAGTTGGACTGCCTGATCTTCTTGTGTTGATCTTCTGTGTATCACTTCTTGATTAAGTCTGATCAACTACTTCAGTTATTCTCACAACATGTAATGATAATGAACAACCTTCTATCTATTAACCACTTGTTCTGTAAACTGTGGGTGCCTATTTATAGGCTTCCTTTATGGTAACCGGCTAATCCGGTTTATAACAGACTTCTGACTTCTCTGACAGTTGATGTAGACTGGCTGGATCGGCAGCTGTCTTGTCAACCAGTCACTTCTTGAAATTCCTCTAACTGTCAGTTAGTGTCGAGACTTTCTGTTCTTAAGTGTCGACACTTATAGACCAAGTGTCGACACATGTTATGTGAGTGTCGACACAAGTCTACAAGGTGTCGACACAATCCCTTGTATGTCTCGACACAGTTTCTTCTGCATGTGTCGACACTGAAATTGAGTGTCGACACAAGTACTTGTACTTCATCCTTTAACTGTATTCTTCTAAGTGTCGACACATCTCCTTTGTGTCGACACATCTTCATGTGTTGAAACTGTCAAGTGTCGACACTGCTTCTTGGTGTCGACACAAGTCTTCATTCTTGATTCTTCAGCTGAGTGTCGACACATTCCCTTAGTGTCGACACTTATACTTAGAATATTTTACAACTTTTCTGTTCTTTGTTAAGTGTCGACACAGCTCCTTGTGTCGACACTTTCTTCAAGTGTTGAATCTTCTGGTGGTGTGTCGACACATTGTGCTGAGTGTCGACACATTCTTCAAATACTGAGTCTTTAGCTAAGTGTCGACACAATGTGTTGAGTGTCGACACTTACTTCCAGTGCTGAGTCTTCTGCATAGTGTCGACACACTGTGTTGAGTGTCGACACTTGTACTTAGAATCTATAGACTTTTGCTGAGTGTCGACACTTACTTCAAGTGTCGACACTTTCTGGTGTAGACACAGCTTCTTCTGGGTGTCGACACTTCTGCTAAGTGTCGACACAGCTTTTCTGCATTCTTCTACACTGAGTGTCGACACAGCTCCAAGTGTCGACACTTTCTGACTGGTGTCGACTTTTCTTCACAGGTGTCGACACAATGACTCCAAGTGTCGACACTGCATGTCTGGGTGTCGACACAAGCTTTCTCAAGTGTCGACACTTTGCCTCTGGGTGTCGACACATGGACTTAGAAATTTTCAGCTTCAGTCCAGTGTATATCTAACCTGCACAAGTAACTCAAACAAACATCAAATACATTCTGATGTATATCATTGAGTTAGGTGAGGCTTCTTCAAATCAGGTACATTTGATCAATGTACCCAACACTTAGTCTTCATAGAAATTTGCTGAGTGTCGACACAGCTCCTTGTGTCGACACTTTCTTCATGTGTTGAGACTTCTGCTGTGTGTCGACACATTCTTCATTATGTCGACACATTCTTCTTCTGTTGAGACTTTGGATGAGTGTCGACGCATTTCCTTTGTGTCGACATTTGTACTTAGAATTTGTTGAACTTTGCTGAGTGTCGACACAACCTCCTAGTGTCGACACTTTCTTCATGTGTTGAGTCTTCTGCTGTGTGTCGACACATTCTTCATTATGTCGACACTTATACTTAGACTCTGCTGAAATTTGTTGAGTGTCGACACAGCCTCCAAGTGTCGACACTTTCTGATGTAGACACAGTTCCTCCGGGTGTCGACACTGCTTCTAAGTGTCGACACTTCTTCACTGGACATTTCTTCATTGAGTGTCGACACAGCCTTCACGTGTCGACACTTTCTGTCTGGTGTCGACTCTGCATCCCTGGTGTCGACACAATTACTCCAAGTATCGACATAGCTTCTCTGGATGTCGACACAAGTCTTCTTAAGTGTCAACACTGTCCTTCTAGGTGTTGACACATGGACTTAGAATCTTTTCAGCTTTCCCTGCAAATACTTAACCTGCATAACTAAACTCATAACACATTAAATATATTTTGATGTATATCATTGAGTAGGGTGAGACTTCTTCAAATTAGGTACATTTAAACCATACCCAACAATCTCCCCCTATTTGGAGAAGTCATAACCCTTAGTCAATGATATACACCATACAGAATAAAATCATAGCATGATGTGAAGCAGGATTACATAACAGGGCAAACTCATAAACATGTATTAATCAAAACATGTAAACACAGATATCTCAGAACAATTATGTAATAGATTTATCACACATCATATTGTTCTAACAACTTTGTCATATTCATTATACAAAAGTTTACAGAGTGTTTTAATACAAGTGATTACATAGTAAACTTAAGATAATGCTATTCTATTTCTGCTCAGCCTCCTTGATAACTATGCCCTTGCCAGAATGTATCTTTGCTTGAATAGGGGCTTCAGCATCTTCAGCAGCAGCAGGCTTCTTACCTTTAAGATCCTTCTTCTTTTGCTCTTCAGCTTTAATCTTCTGCCTCTCAAAGTAATTATAAGGCTTGGGAATGTACTTGCTAGGCTCCTGGGCAGTAGGAGGTAGCTTTCCCATCTTAGCCTTTCTCCTGTATTGCACAATGGCTTCTTGCCTGGTCTCATGCTTCCTCCACTCCAGTTCAGAAAACCACTTGTTTCTATCTTGAATATTGTCTTTGGCAGCCTTCCATGCAGTTAAGATAATATTCCTTGAAGTGGGGCTCCACTGTTCAAAATCAGGCCTTTGTTCAGCTTGCTCTCTGAACCTCTTCTTAGACAATTGGGCTGCTTGTTCCTTCAGTATAGCTTCTTGTATAGCCTCAGGCACTGGCTGAACCACTTTCTCTATGATGACATTGTGCTTTCCTTCAGGAGGGCTATACATTGTCTGTATATCTGCTTCTATCATATCAAAGTCTGGTGGAGGATAGATCAACTGAGCTACTTCAGCTTGCTCACCACCAAGATAGGCAGGATTAATCCTAGACTCTGCAACATTATCATCATCACATAAAGGAGGATAACCAAGAGTGGCTCTGATGGAATTGGAAATCCATTTTGCATGATCAGAGCCTGCTTTGACTAACACCCTCTCCCCCTTTATGACTTCTCTTTCCATGTGATCCCTTAGATCATCTTTCTGAAACCTTATTTGGGCATCCAAATAGTTTACTCCATCCTTAAAGTAAGGTTTCAACCTTTGGAGTTTTTCAGTTATCAACTTCTGAGAGTTTTCAATAGCAGAAGTAACAGCAGTTATGCCCTCTTGTAAAGCTTTATCAAACTCTGCCTTAGCAGTAGCATTAGTTGTAGTCTGTCCAGCAGCTATATTCTTCATCTCTGTGACAATTGCATTGTGTGAAGCAGTCAAATTGTCATTCATCCTGAGCTGGTTCTCCAGAACATATCCTTGCTTCAGTGCAATGTCATCCACTTGAGCTTTGATTTTCTCCTGATGAGTAGCTAGATAGACTACTGCATTCCCTCCCTTGTGGAAGCAGTCAGTCATCTCCTTCTTATTTAGATTCATCTCAAATCTAATAGACTTAATGTCTTGGGCCAGATCAAATTGTAAAGACTTATGCCCCTCATCCATATATGTTTCTATTTCTTTCCTTTGCTCATCAAGCTTTATTTGCATCGCAACCCTCAGAGAACTATAATTTACAGATGGTGCTGGCTGTGGTGTAGGCTGTGGTGCAATAATTTGTAAAGCCTTTTTGTAAGTTTGGCTCCTTCTTTTAAAGACTTGAAATTTCCTTTTCTTTTCTCTTGCAGCCTCCTCATTTTCAGAAGCTGATGTGCTGGCTATTTCTACCCTCTCCCTAGGTAGCTCCTCAACATCCTTTGGCTTCTCAGGCTCTTTCCTTGCAGTTTCTTCTAGAATCTCCACTTGCTCCCCCTCAACTTAGGCCTTCTCCCCCTCAGCAGCAGCACTTTCCTTCTCAAAGTCTGTTTGGAGAAGATCAGGGAAACGTTCTTCCAAAGTAAACTCTTGTTGATGAGGGGGTGGAGAATTCCTGATCTCATCAACTACTTGATCAGACACTACTTGATCTGCAACAAATGTGTCCTCCATGACAACATCTTGAGGTTGACTAGGAACCTGAGGTTGCTGATTTGCAGTTGATAATGTGTCAGTTATAACTGCATTCTCAATAGAGAAATCTAATTGGTTTATTTCAGTTATTACCTCAAGTATGGTTTGTGTAGCTCTTTCACTTTCTAGAGGAGTTGGCTCTTCAACCAGTAGAGACTCCCCCTGGATAGAATCCTGGTGAAGAGGGCTAGCCTGTGGTAACTCCCCCTGCCTGTCTGTAGCTACTTGTCTATCTGGAGACTTTCCAACAGTTCCAGTTTCTTGTTCATCATCTGGTGTAAAGACAACATGCTCTTCAGAGCTACTAGATGATTCTTGAGCCACTGGGGCTATCTTCTTATTTTTCTTTAGTGGGGTTTCCTTATCAGGAGTTGGCATTTCCTTAGTCAAGACCCTATCCATCTTGAGAAGATCCTCAAATCTATTCTTCTCATGTGGTTGATTTTAGATCCAGCTGCTTGACTCATTACTTATGGTATACTACCAGCCAAGTAAAGATTTAGTATCCTACCCAAATTAGGTTTCTTCAGGCTCTCCTTAACCTTCTCAAACACAACTCCAGACCAATCAGTGTTTAGTTGGAAGATTAACCCGGTCATAAGACTGAACATATATGCTGAAATCCTGTCATGTCCTCCAGACTTGCACAGGATCACTTTTCCAACTATTTCAAAGAGAAATGTTCCTTGGCTGTTCATTCCCTTTCTGTTGAAAACTGATCCAATTTTCATCTTGGAATCCAGTCCACACCATGTTAAAGCTTCTCTGGTCTTAGAAGCAGAAACTTCAGCTTCTTCCTTAGTCCTTGGTAGGTTTAGTACCTTTCTTAAACTCTTAGATGAGACCTTCACCTTTTCTCCATGAACCCTTGACTTTATCTTGAATCCAGATTCGTCTAGGGTTGCTCCATTCAAAAATTCTAGAACTTCTTTCTTCCATATCTTGGTTGGCTCTGAAACAAGAAAATCTAACCCTGAGTTTGCAACTAGGGTTACCACATCCTTGATCTCTGGTTCTGCGTCATCAAATGCATACCGCACCAGTTCATATCCTTCATTCACGTTCTCTTCGAGCTTGGGCGCCATTAGGGTTTGAAGAATTTGAATTGAGAGAAGAGAGGTGTCGACACACAAGTTTGGTCTCGAAACTTTAGTGAGCGTGTCGATAGACAATGGAGAAATCCTATTTATACCTTTCTAGGATTGAAGATGAAAGGGCGCGTCAACAAACTTAAATTGTGTCGACACTATTGAAAAGTGTCGACACAGACTTATAATATCTCGACAATAATGTGTCGACACAAGTATAGTCGATAGAATATATGTGTCGACACTTATTTATGTGTCGACACCACTTAGCTCGACACTTAGTCGAGACTTTACTTCACTAATTCTGCATAAAGTCTAAGTGTCGACACAACATTGGATATGTCGACACCTATCCTGAATGTGTCGACACTAATTTTCTGAAGTGTTGACACCAACTTCCTAGATGTGTCGACACCTTTTCTCTGAAGTGTCGACACCACTTTTCTGTATCGACACAGACAACTCTGTGTGTCGACACTATTTTACTTAGCCATTTCTGTAAACTTATTCTAAGTTTATCATACCTAATTCAATTTTAAATCTATTGAATTTGGTTTCTTCTAAAGGCTTAGTATACATGTCAGCTAGTTGATTATCTGTATTAACATACTCCAGTGAAATATCTTCTTTTTTCTACATGTTCCCTTAGAAAATGATATTTTATTTTAATGTGTTTAGTTCTACTATGGGAAACAGGATTGTTTGCAATAAATATAGCACTAGTAGAATCACAAAATAGTGGTGTTCTACTTACTTGAATACCATAATCCTCAAGCTGATGTTGTATCCATAGAAGTTGAGCACAACAACTTCCTGCAGCCACATATTCTGATTCTGCTGTGGAGATAGCCACACTTATTTGTTTCTTGCTACTCCAAGAAATCAGTCTTCCACCTAGGAATTGACAGGTACCAGTTGTACTTTTCCTATCTTCTTTGCAGCCTGCAAAATCTGCATCTGAATAACCTGTCAGTTCAAAGTCTCCATTCTTAGGGTATCAAAGGCCTAGATAAGGAGTGCCCTTAAGATATCTCAGTATCCTTTTGACTGCTGTCAAATGAGACTCTTTAGGGCAAGCTTGGTACCTTGCACAGACACATGTAGCATACATGATATCTGGTCTACTTGCAGTCAAATACAATAGGGAGCCAACTATCCCTCTATACAAAGTCTCATCTACAGGTTTCCCTGCATCATCTTT
This sequence comes from Platanthera guangdongensis, assembly GCA_039583875.1. Classification (NCBI taxonomy): domain Eukaryota; kingdom Viridiplantae; phylum Streptophyta; class Magnoliopsida; order Asparagales; family Orchidaceae; genus Platanthera; species Platanthera guangdongensis. The sequence continues at coordinate 143,707,642 of CM077163.1, read as the reverse complement.
GCTAAGAGACATACTTGACCCCATAGGAGTTTTCATGGTACTGGATGATTCCATACCATACTTCCTTATCAGTTCTAGGGTGAACTTAGACTGGCATATGGATAAACCATTCTCAGTCTGTCTAACTTGGAGATCCAAGAAGAACTTAAGTTCCCCCATACTGCTCATCTCAAATTGTCCTTGCATTAGTTTTGCAAACTTTCTGCAAAGACTACTTTCAGTAGACCCAAATATTATGTCATCTACATATATTTGGACTAGTATGATCTTGCCTCTGGATTCCCTAAGGAATAGAGTCTTGTCTATTTTCCCCCTTGTGAATTTATTCTCAATGAGAAAACTAGACAGGGTTTCATACCAAACCCTAGGGGCTTGTTTTAACCCATATAAAGCCTTCCTAAGTCTATAGACATAATTAGGTTGAGTTGAATCAACAAAACCTGATGGCTGTTCCACATAGACCTCTTCCTTTAGATTACCATTCAGAAAGGCTGACTTAACATCCATTTGGTATAATTTAAATCCTTGATAGGTTGCATAGGCCAGGAACATCCTTATGGCTTCCAGTCTGGCTACTGGAGCAAAGGTTTGATCAAAGTCAATACCTTCTTCCTGCCTATATCCCTTAGCAACCAGTCTTGCTTTGTTCTTTATAATAACTCCATGTTCATCCATCTTGTTCCTAAAGATCCACTTGGTTCCAATTATGTTGTGGTCTTTTGGTTTAGGAACAAGCTCCCAGACTTTGCATCTCTTGAACTGATTCAGCTCCTCTTGCATTGCCTCAATCCAATGAGGGTCTAGGATGGCTTCTTCAAAATTCTTTGGCTCTATTTGGGATAGAAAACTGGAGTAGAGTACTGCACTCAGATTTTTGCTCCTTGTTTGTACCCCTTGTCTTATATCACCAATGATTTGATCTGCTGGATGATCTCTTAGATGTCTATTAGCTAGAGGCAGCCTGACTTCAGGTTGAACTCCTTCAGCTTCTTCATCTTGCTGCACTCCTTGGTCTTCTTCCGCATTAGGTACATGTAGTACTCCCCCTGGACAACAGCCACTATCATTTACATGCTGACTTGCAGTAGATCCTTCTTCAATAATGAGCTTGTCCATCTTCTTAGTCACACCTGTGGAGCTGCAAATACTTCTAGACAACTCATTGTTAATAAGTCTAGCTTCATCAAATACTACATGTACTGACTCTTCTATAACTTGAGTAGATAAGTTGTAGACTTTATAAGCCTTACTGTTGTTGCTGTACCCAACAAAAATCCCCTCTTGGGATTTGGCAGCAAACTTGGTCAAGTAAGACTTACCATTGTTAAGTATAAAACATTTACAACCAAAGATACTGAAATAGGATAGGTTTGGTTTTCTGCCTTTCACAATCTCATAGGGGGTCTTATTGTGGCTCTTGGTAATAGTAGCCCTATTAATTACATGGCATGCAGTGTTAACTGCCTCAGCCTAGAAATATTCTGGGAGAGATGTGTCACTTAAAATGGTTCTACCAGACTCAATCAAGGTTCTATTTTTCCTCTCAGCAATGCCATTTTGCTGAGGTGTTCTTGGTGAAGAAAATTCCTGAAATATCCCAAATTCTTCACATAGTTTTGCCATACTATCAGACTGAAATTCAGTACCATGGTCACTTCTTATTTTGACCACTGTATTGTCTAACTCATTCTGAATTTGTTTGACAAAACTATAGAAGATATTAGGTGTTTCAGATTTCTGTCTAAGGAAGAACACCCAGGAAAACCTTGAGTAGTCATCTACAACCACAAATGTGTAGACCTTCCTACCTAGGCTGTGAACTGGCATAGGACCAAAGAGATCCATATGCAAGAGCTATAAGCACCTCACAGCATCTTTGTTTTCAATGATACTAAAGGTGGATCTAGTCTGATTGCCCTTTTGACAAGCTGAGCATATTCCATCTTTAATACACTTAACTTGAGGACCATTCCTCACTAACTCTTTGCTATAGAGTTGGCCAATTGTCTTGTAGTTAAGATGGGCTAGCGTCTTGTGCCATTTGACACAATGAGAGACTTTCTCATCAGCTACAAGACAAACTGGAGAAGCATTGTTCTCACTCATAATGTCTAGACAATAGACATTTCTTTTTCTATAACCAGAAAAAATGATCTCTTGATCATTTGATCTCCTGATATGACAACCATCTTTGACAAATGAGATATCATATCCTAAATCACTCAGTTGACTTATACTAATAAGGTTATGTTTCAAACCTTTAACATAAGCCACTTGAGTAATAGTTATATGGGTGCTAGAAATGTTACCAAAACCCTTGATAATTCATTTTTCAGAACCACCAAAGGTGACTTTAGAACCATCCTTGATAGGTGTGTAGTCCTTTAGCAATCCCCTAGTTCCAGTCATATGCCTAGAACATCCACTGTCCAAGTACCATATTGGGGCATGACAACTTGGACTTACCTGCAAAACAGATTAGTTGACCTTAGAACCTAAAGAATTCTTGGGTCCTTGGTGCTGGTTAGTTTGCCTCTTAACAAAGATACCTGCAGATTTTCCAACAGGCAGTTTGCTACTCACTTTGGCACTTGAATTGTGCCAACAGTCCATTGCAAAGTGGCATACCTTGCCACAGCACCAGCACTCAAATCTATTGTACCTTTGCTTAGGTATAACCCTAGCTGTTCTATCTACAACTGGCTTGTTGAGAGCTGGGGCTTTGCCCTTAGACTTGGACTTTACAGTCCTAGCAGGGTTAGTAAACCCCAATCCAGTTTTACCCTTGTGAGGTATAAACTCATCAATCAAAGGTAGAACAGACTTAGGTTTAGAAAACCTTGCAACTATGTCTCTCTCCTTCTGAAGACTAATCTCCAGATTTCTAATTTGATCATTATTGAATGTTATAGTTCCCATCTAAATAATAATTATGTTCTTCAGTCTGGCTATTTCATTTAGCTTTTGATCAATCAGCTTCTCAAAATCAGTTGCAGCAACTTTAAGATTAGCAATCTCCTTAGCCTGACTTTTGGCCAAGGATTTGCTTTTCTTAAAAGCTTGAAACAGAATTTTATATTCATCAATCAACTGGTGAATATCTCCTTCAGATTCAGAACCACTGGCATCATTTGATGCTGATGTAACTGAATCTGAACTAGCACTAGAAATTGAACTTAAAGAATAATTTTGTACCTTACTAGGTCCAGGCTGATCCTAGATTTTGTCACCTTCTGTTAAGGCCATCAGTCCTTTGCACTGAATGTCCTCTTGCTCATATATAGAGTCCATTATCTGGATGAACTCCTTTTCCTCTTCTTCAGCAAATAGTCCTATGTATGCTTCAACTTCTGATTCAGTTTCTGAAGAAGATATGTATGACAGACTTTTGTCCTTCTTGTCAACAAAGGACCTTTCCTTCTTTCCCTTGAATTGAGTCTTTTTCTTATCTGTTGACTCTCTCCTCTTGTCTAGACAGTCAGCAATAACATGTCCTTGTCTGTTACAGCAATAACAAACAATTTTTGATAAAGTTGCTTTGCTTGACTTGGTCTTTCTCCTGTCTTTCTTTGATGACTTCTTGTTCTGATAATAGTCATCTTTTCCCTGTGAAGTGGATGGCTTTGACCTCCACTGTTTCTTCTTTAGAAAATTCTGAAAGTGTCTTGTGAATGCTGCAAAATCCTCATCACTCTCACTGTTTTCAGAATTTCTACTTTCTGAATCATCTGACCCAGTCTCAGCAACCTTTGGAGGAGGAGATGGAGACTTACTTTTGTATTTCTTGGTGGCTTCTGTCTTGAATGCCACTGTTCTTTCTTTATGCTCACTTCTTGTAGCCTTCTCCTCTTCTTTCCTCACCATCAACTACATCTCATAGGATAGCAGTTTTCCAAACAATGATGGAGGAGGGATATCTGCTAACTTGGCCATTTCCCTAATGGCACAGATCTTGGTGTCCCAATCCTTTATTAGGGACCTCAAGAACTTATCATTTAGCTCATAATTACTGAATTCTCTTCCATAGGACATTAGCTCATTGACAATCCTATAGAACTTCTTATAGCATTCTGTTATGCTATCAGACCTACCTTGCCTAAAACTTTCATATTCCTGGTTTAACAATGACTTTCTGTCCTGTCTCACTTCTTCTGAACCCTCCATGTACACTATAAGAGTATCTCACATCTCCTTAGATGTCTTACAGTGTATCAAGTTCTGAAATATAGCATCATCTATGACACTCACAATGATATTCTGAGCCCTCTTGTCCATTGTGGCTAGAATTATCTCATCTTTTGTCATTTCAGAGAAGTCCTTAGGTGTTCTCTGATTTGCATCCAGGACTGAAACCTTCATAGGCACATATGACCCTTCTTTAACTGTGATATATATTCTAGGGTCTGAAGCTTCCATAAACAGTCTCACCCTTTCTTTCCAGATGCCAAAAATCACTTTTCTGCAAATGGGCAACTTCATGGATCCAAGTTCCTTATGATTCTCTGTTGAACCCATGTTTCTTGATTTTCTTGATTCTGCACTTTACTTATACTGAATCTGCCAACAGGATCTCCTCAGACAGTTAAGTCCTTTTTGAGTAACCTCGCTTTGATACCACTTGAATGAAATTGTACCTAATCACCTAGAGGGGGGGGGGGGGTGAATAGGTGACTAAATTTTTTAAACCTTTAGCCAGATTATATCAAAGATTTATAACTAATTCTTCACAGCAATCAATCAGCAATCATAGAATAAACATGCACACAGTGAACACACAGATTTATAGTGGTTCCCCAAGGTTTGGGTACATCCACTTTCCCCCTTCGCCTATCTAGTAGTGTACTAGATTCGACCAAACTCCTCCACTATCTCAGATCCTCAGATCTTACACTCAGAACCCCAAACAGGTTCCTACAGCTCAGGCCCAAGGCCCTACAACTCAGTCTTCTCCAAAGACCTACACTCAGCCACAAGGCCTACACTCAGCCACAAGGCCTACACTCAGCCAGAAGGTCTACACTCAGAGATATGGATCTCCTACACTCAGGCACACATGCCCTACCACTCAGCCTTTATAATTACAGGTGTACAACTCAGATCCCTAAGGATCCTACAAGAAATTTAGAATACAAAGTATATACCTACAACTCAGAAAAAGAGAGATGAGTTGACAGGTTCTTGATGAGTTCTTGGAAGAACTCTGCTGAGATCAACCTCACTTGGCTTTCTTCAAATCTTCTTGAATGTAGAACACAATAGGGTTGATCTTCTCTGCAGCTGATCTTCAATCACTGCAACTTAAGATTCAGAACTAGGTCTGAACCCTTCTTCACAGCCTGGTTCCAACGGCTGACTTCTTGGAAGGAGCTCTCTCTCTCCAACTACTTAGATCTTCTGATCACTTCAACTGATTTGTGTTAATCTGTGTTGAATCCTTTTGATGTGTTGATCCTCTTCTTCTGTTGACAGAATAGGCCTATATATAGGCCTTCTTCATGGTGACCGGCTGATCCGGTTCCTAACAGCTTTCTGACATCTCTGACAGTTACAGTAGACCGACTGGAATGGCAGTTGTCATGTCATCCAGTCACTTCTTGAAATATCTGTAACTGTCTGAAAGTGTCGAGACAGTCTGTCTTTAAGTGTCGACACTTGTAGACTAAGTGTCGACACAAGTAGACTAAGTGTCGACACTAGCCTTCAAGGTGTCGACACAACTCGTTGTGTTGTAGAAATTACTTCTCGACACAGCTTCTTCATCATGTGTCGACACTTATAATGTGTGTCGACACAACTCCTTGTTATTCAGTACTTTGTTGATTTCTTGTAAGTGTCGACACAACTCCTTTGTGTCGACACATCTTCTTGTGTTGAACTTGTTAAGTGTCGACACATCTTCTTGGTGTCGAAACATGCCTTCAGTGTTGATACTTTTGCTGAGTGTCGATACATCTGCTTGGTGTCAACACTTGTACTTAGTCTTCATAGAAATTTGTTGAGTGTCGACACAGCTACTTGTGTCGACACTTTCTTCATGTGTTGAGACTTCTGCTGTGTGTCGACACATTCTTCATTATGTCGACACATTCTTCTTCTGTTGAGACTTTGGCTGAGTGTCGACACATTTCCTTTATGTCAACATTTGTACTTAGAATTTGTTGAACTTTGCTGAGTGTCGACACAGCCTCCTAGTGTCGACACTTTCTTCATGTGTTGAGTCTTCTGCTGTGTGTCGACACATTATTCATTATGTCGACACTTATACTTAGACTCTGCTGAAATTTGCTGAGTGTCGACACAGCCTCCAAGTGTCGACACTTTCTGATGTAGACACAGTTCCTCTGGGTGTCGACACTGCTTCTAAGTGTCGACACTTTTTCACTGGATATTTCTTCATTGAGTGTCGACACAGCCTTCATGTGTCGACACATTCTGTCTGGTGTCGACTCTGCATCCCTGGTGTCAACACAATTACTCCAAGTGTCGACATACCTTCTCTGGATGTCGACACAAGTATTCTTAAGTGTCGACACTTTCCTTTTGGGTGTCGACATATGGACTTAGAATATTTTCATCTTTCCCTGCAAATAGTTAACCTGCACAACTAAACTCAAAACACCTCAAATACATTTTGATGTATATCATTGAATAGGGTGAGGCTTCTTCAAATCAGGTACATTTAAACCAATGTACCCAACAACAGGTAAGCCTCTTGGAGGCATTGATGTGCATCCTAATGGAAACAAGCAGTGCAGGGCATCTATGGTGGAGAAACAGCCTTAAAATCCTTCCAAAATTAACAAAGTTCTTGTTAATCTTTTTCTTAATCAAATCAAAGAAAACTTCTCCCCAGTTGAGTTACTTCTTGTCCACTAGGGCACCCATCAAGCAGAGTTGAGACCTAGATATGATATCATGAGCTGAGTATTTTGCCAACAACACTTTTCCAACATTAGCTAGAAATCTGTACTCAACAGACAGATTTATCTTAAGCAATTTTCTAGGGTTTTCTTCTGAGTGTCCCATCCTTTCAAGCATATTAGAAAATTCCTCTCCAGAAAGCTAAACAGAATCTTCTCCAGATTTCAATTGAAAAACCTCTATCAATGCAGCAGGTGTTAGGGATACCTGGGTTCCTGAGATGCTTCCGACCACTGTATTCTGATCAAGGTTATGGGCAGTATACACCCATTCCTTTATCTCATCTACAACTAATTTGATCCTTGTAGTCATTATAGTAACTAGTTGTTGATCTTTGAAGAGTTCCAGAATGTCCTTGAAGATTTGATTGCTGTTATTGAAAGAGTCCATGTCGATGTCAAATCCAGCGTCAAATTTCATTGCGGCCAAGATGGCGACTGAAACTGTCATTGATTCCTGCAAAAATGAACAAACAAACGACCAAGTGTAGAGAAGTTTGGAGGGAATGAGAAAATTTGCAGAGAGTATGAAAGCGCAAAGGGAGAACGACGGCCGAAAAAATGAGTTTATATTACGGTTCGATGTAGAAAAGGAAAGATCGTTGAACTCTGTTCGACGATCTGGGCTTCTAAAGGAAACTGAAAGGTCATCAACATCGTCAATCTCCGTTCGACGTTATTGTAGAACGTCGAGCTCCATTCGACGATCGCTATCCTGAAGAAAGAGAGTTTAACACTATCTGAGAAGCACTGAACTCAGGTCAACGATTTATGAAATCGTCGATCTCCATTCGACAATCTGGAGGAAAATCGTCGAGCGCAGTTCAGAGATCAGAAACACTCTATACACTAGAAAAAGCACTTTGATTTGCCTAGTCTTGGTCATTTTTATAATTTTAAAATCTTGGATCTTATTTTAGACTTCCTCCATCTAACATTCCTAACTGATTCAGGAAGAATGTATGTTTCTTTTCATCCAAGGGTTTGGTGAAAATATCTCCCTTTGCAAATCAGTTGGGATATATTGAAGTTCAATTTTATTTTTCTCAACATTATCCCTTAGAAAGTGATGCCTAATTTCTATGTGTTTTGTCCTACTATGGAGGACTAGATTTTGTGATATGGAAATATCACTAGTATTATCACAAAATATTTTAGACTTTTCTAAGTTGTAGCCATAGTCTAGGAGTTGGTTTTGAATCCACAAGATTTGTGAACAACAACTACCTGCAGCCAAATATTCAGCTTCAGCAGTTGAAGTTGACACAGATGTTTGTTTCTTGCAAAACCAGGAGACAAGTCTGTCACCAAGAAACTGACAAGTTCCACTGGTGCTTTTCCTGTCTATTCTACATCCAGCATAATCAGCATCTGAAAATCCAGTTAAGTCAAATGCTGAATCTTTTGGATACCAGAGATCTAGATTTGGACAACTTTTTACATACCTAAGAATCCTTTTTACTTAGGTTAGGTGTGAGTCTTTAGGGCTCACTTGGAATCTAGCACATATGCATGTAGCAAACATTATGTCATGTCTACTAGCTGTAAGGTACAATAAAGAGCCAATCATTGCTCTATATGTTGTCTGATCAACAGATTTCCCATGTTCATCAGCATCTAATACATCATTGATAGGCATAGGTGTTTTCATACATGATGCTTCAGACATACCAAATTTCTTAACCAATTCTTTTGCATACTTGGTTTGAGAAATAAATATGCCTTCAGCATGTTGTTTGATTTGCAATCCTAGAAAGAAGGATAGCTCACCCATGCTACTCATTTCAAATTTAGAATGCATTAGGTTGGAAAATCTTCTGCACAAATTTGAATCAGTAGAACCAAATATAATATCATCTACATAGATTTGTACTAGTAGGGTATGGGACTTATGTGTTCTAATAAAAAGAGTTTGGTCTACTCTACCCCTTATAAACTCATTTTTTCAGAAGAAAGCATGCTAGGGTCTCATACCATACTCTAGGAGCTTGCTTTAGACCATATAATGGTTTATGCAATTTGAAAACATAATCAGGATGAGTTTAAGAGAAAAAACCTGGGGGTTGTCTGACATAGACTTCTTCTTTGATATCTCCATTGAGAAAGACACTCTTTACATCCATCTGGTATACTTTGAATCCTTTGTGTGCTGCATATGCTAAGAAGATTCTTATGGCCTCTAACCTTATAACTGGTGCAAAGGTCTGGTCATAATCTATCCCTTCTTCTTGAGTGTACCCTTGAGCAACTAGCCTTGCCTTGTTCCTTACAATGACTCCTTGATCATCTAATTTATTTCTGAACACCCACTTTGTTCCAACAATGGAGTGATCCTTTGGCCTTGATACTAGTTCCCAAACTTTGTTCCTTTCAAATTGATGCAACTCTTCTTGCATTGCAATGATCCAGTGTGTATCTTGCTCTGCATCTTGAATGGATTGAGGTTCAATTTAAGAAAGGAAGCAAGTGTGCATCAGGTTTTGGTTAACCTGATTTCTGGTTTTCACACCAGCTGAGATGTCTCCAATCACTTGGGAGATTGGATGGTCTCTTGTTGTTACTAAATCAACAGGAGATGTTGATTGTTCACCAACCTGTGTTGTTGTTTCCTCTTGTGGTACAACAACTGGCTCTTCAAAAAGATTCTCTTCAAGATGTTGAATTTATTCTTCATCTTCACTACTTTCCTATTTTTGAATGATTTGTAACCTGTCCAAGTCTTCAGCAAGAGAGTGTACTTGCAAAGGTTCTAGGGTAGAAGTATTCTTCTCCTTGAAAGACATGTTAGATTCATCAAAAGATATATGAACAGATTCTTCAATTTTGAGAGTTGATTTATTATATACCCTATAAGCTTTACTGATCATGGAGTATCCCAGAAACACTCCTTCATCAGCTTTAGCTTGAGATTTTGCTAAGTATTTCTTGTCATTATTATGAATGTAACAAATACAACCAAAAATTTTAAAGTAATCTACTTTAGGTTTCTTCCCTTTGAGTAATTCATAGGGAGTCTTTCCCTTCAGTTTATGTATTAAACTTCTATTCAACACATAGTTGGAGGTGTTCACTGCCTCTGCCCAAAAGGATAGAGTAAGGTGAGCATCTGACAACAATGTAGCGGAAGATTCAATGAGGGTTATATTTTTCCTTTCAGCTACCGCATTTTGTTGAGGAGTTCTAGGAGCTGAGAAAGTGTGTCTGATCCCTTCACTCTGACAGAACTCTTGCTTAAGAAAAGAATCAAACTCGGTCCCATGATCACTTCTGATCAGGGCAATGTGAGTATTGAACTCACTCTGTATGCATTTGAGAAACTCTGTCAAACACCTAAAGTTATCAGACTTCTTCCTCAGAAAGAACACCCATGTGAATCTAGAGAAGTCATCTACAACCACTAAAGTATAAGATTTCTCTCCTAAGCTTTGTACTATAATGGGTCCAAAAAGATCCATGTGTAACAGATACAAAATCCTAGGTGAATCACTCTTATTAAGTGACTTGAAACTATTTTTGGTTTGATTGCCCAATTGACAAGCCCTGCAGAGTCCTTCCTTCTTGTAGGGGCCAGAAGATAGTCCTCTAACAAGGTTATCCTTGGATAGCTTAGCAATGGTTCTAAGGTTTATATGTCCTAATCTCTTATGCCATAGTTCATTAGGTCTACTAATAGAGTTAAACAAGCAAATATCTACTTTAGTTGAAAGAAAGTCTACTAAATAGATGTTACCTTTTCTTTTACCTATCAACACAGTTGTGTTGTCCTCTGATTTGATCTTGCATAAGGATTTGCTGAAAGTCACTTGGTAGCCTTCATCACATAGTCGACTGATACTGATCAAGTTGTGCTTCAGTCCTTCCACATAGGCTACTTTCTTGAATGTGACTGTGCTAATCTGGACTGCACCATATCCTTTTGTTAGTCCAAAGTTTGAATCACCAAATATTACTTTGGGTCCAAGCTTGGCTTTGAAGGATGTGAAATTGTCCTTGTTTCCAGTCATGTGCTTTGAGCACCCACTATCCAAATACCATTGCTGGTTTGATGTTGGATAGGTCTTCACCTGCACATAAAACAATTTACTTATTTTTGACCCAGTTCACCTTGGGCCTAGGTTGATAACCATTGAATTCAGAAATAAAAGACATCCCTGGTTGACTCTTATAGCCTTCAGGATGATATCTCCTTGGAGGTATTATCTATTCAGTATAAGGGTTAAATCTTTGGGATGAAGGACCTCTAGGATTGAACTTTGATTTAACTTTGAAAAGTTTTCAAAACTCTGATCTCTGCTCGACGATCGTTGAGCTGAGTTCGACGATCTTTGGTCAGATCATCGAGCTCCGTTCGAAGATCGACTGTGGCCGAGTTCAGGGTTTAGAGATCGTTGACCTGAGTTCGACGATTTAGCCTGAGATCGTTGATCTGCATTCGACGATCGTCTAGCTCCGTTCGACGATTTCTGTTGAACTCTTGTTTTCTTGGGTAAGTCAGAATTCTTCCTAGCTACCTCTACAACTCCCTTACCTTTATCAGAGATAAATTTAATTGGGGTTGTTAGTACTATAGGTTGGCTGGATGAAGCACCCAAGCCCAGTGTACTATTGAATCTCGAGTTCACTGTGCTTGTGATGTTTATTAGCTTGATACTTCTCCCATTGAGGGATTCTTCAAGATTCTTGGCCTCTGATAGTTCACTTTTCAGTGAAGCTATCTGCTCCCTACAGCATTCCAACTCCTCAGAGAGTTTGAGGTTTTCTGATTTTAAAGTACTGTATTCATAAAATTGATTTCTGAGAGAAATGATTTCCTTCTCAGATTTTAATAAATCTAAACATAGTGCTTTAAACTCACACTTGAAGTCCTCAGAATTAAAATCAAAGGAACTTATTAACTGGTCCTCTTCAGATTGAGTCTCTGATTCTGACTCTGACTCTTCTGCATCAGAACTTTGTTGTGAGGCATTGATAGCCATCATGCAGAATTTCTTTTCATCAGCATCATCTTCATCATCACTAGAGCTGGATGAAGCTTCTGATTCTTCTTCTGTCTCACTCCAAGTTTCAGCAACAAATCCCTTCCTTGTATGTTTGTTCTTGCTGGAGTAGGGATTGTCATTGCTACTCTTCTTGAAGTCCTTTTCTTTTCTCCTTTCTTTCCTATCCTTTTTGTCCTTGTTTTTATTTTCTGGAGAGTCAGGCACAATGTGGCCTGGTTTCCTGCAACCAAAGTAAATAATTTCTTTGTTATTTGATTTGTCATACCTTAGCTTGTCATGCTCTCTATATGATCTTTTCCTGAAATCCTTCCTGGCCATTTTGTAAAACCTTTTGGCCAGAAGGCTTAGCAGCTCTTCATTGGGGACCTTGTCTTCAGGCTGATCTTCAGTGGCTTTGAAAGCTATTGATTTCTCCTTTCTTATAGCTGGTGAGGCAGCCTTCTGCTCTTCTTCTCTATTCTTGATGAGCAGCTCATAAGACTTGAGCTTACGCAAGAGAGCTTCAGTTGTGATCTCATTTAGGCTTCTGGCATCCTTGATTGGCCAAATCCTTGAGTGCCAAGTACTTGGGAAGCACATTAGAATTTATCATTGAGCTCAGTGAATGAGATCTCCTTTTCCAAAGTTTTCAGCTCATTGACTATAAGACTGAGTCTATTATACATGTCTACTACTGACTCAGTTTCTCCTTTCTTGAAATTCTCAAACTGGGTTATGAGATAAGATCTTCTATCTTTTCTCTCATCAGCAGATCCTGAGACTATCTCTGATAACTTGTCCCAGATGTCCTTTGCTGAGTTGCATTCAGCAAACTTTTGGAATATTTCATCAGACATAGTTTGGGCTAGAATGTTCATAGGCTTTGCATCTGCAACTTTTCATTTCTTGATCTCTGCATCTATTCCTGATGGAGGTGGAACATCACTTGTACTTGTATTTTCTGGAGGTCTTGGACACACTATCAAAACAGAATTGAAAATATCTTCATCAATAGAGTTCATGTACAGTCTAATCATTACCTTCCAAAGTGCAAACTTGGATAGATTGCACACTATAGGTCTGGTGCTAGCATAATCTTTGTTTTGGGCCATGTTTTGTGAAGAAATAATTCTAATAACAAACTTAAAACAAGCAGATCTAACTAGAGGGATCTTTCGGTTCAGGTGTTACCCTGTGCAACCACTAAGGTTTGGTATTTTAACCAACCTGGAAGATGTGGTATTTTTAACCAACCTGACTCTGATACTAATTGAAAGTGCAAGTTAGATCCGATATACTCTAGAGGGGGGGGGGTGAATAGAGTATGGTGCTTTCTAAAAACTTTTTACAACAGTTGTCGTATTCCTAAGTGAACGGGGAAGCAAATGAACTACAACAACTATCTAATCAAAAAGCAATCACAAACCACAGTCAGAAAATAAAAGAAAGTAAGCAATCAGATGACACAAGGAGCTATAGTGGTTCCCCAATCAATATGGTACATCCAACCTTCTACCACCCCAGGTAGGAATCCACTGTAGGATGAGTTGATCAGGTGTCCTGGGCACCAATGAGCTTTTGATAAGGTGCACAAAAACCAAACCAGATTTTTTGATCAGGTGTCTTCCCACCACTGAGTTTTGACAAGATCTCAAAAACCAGCACAAACTTTTGAAGGGAGTTTGATAAACCCTTTACAACAAAGAGAGAGAGAGAGAGAGATGATCTTCTCTGTCAACAATCAGAGAGAAGATAGTGGATGTTGTCAAAGCTCCCCCTGAGATCTATATTTGTTCAGGAAGTGAAGCTTTGCAGTCGGGTGATAGGCCTTCAGAAAATTTAATCTCCAGCAAAGGATGATTTCAGCAACAGCTGAAATGTGTGTTGTCTGGAGTCTTGAATGATGATAGACTTTGAACACTGGAATCAAGAGGGATCTGAAAATTTCAGTATGTTGATCTCCTTTTGTGATGGTGTTCTTGTATGAATTCCAAGACTGAGAATATCTGTAACTCTTTCTCTTTCTGTTGTTGTGATTGTTGTAAGAGTTCTAAGTTATGCAGCAGGGATGAAAAAAACTGATCTTTTATTCCTTAGATCTGAATGAATATTTCTCTGTCTAAGATAGCCGTTAGCCTGTCATAAATGACTTCCTTAACTGCATTTTGTCTTCTAGAGGAAAGACCAATAAAAACATTCCTTTGAAAATCCCTTGAAACTTGCTCCAGATTAATTGAAACGGCTACAAGAACCTCGACATAAATGCTGAGAATAATTCCATAACTGTCTGAATATGAATCTTGAAAAACGTCGATCTCTCTAGAAAAATGTCGAACTGAGCTCCACTATCGTTAAACTGAGCTCAGAGACTGGTCTTAGAATGAAACAGAGATCGTCGATCTGAGCTACACTATCGTCGAACTGAGCTCAGAGATAGAGAAACAAACTAGAGACAGGAGCATCGATCTTAGCTCAAAGATCGTCGAATGGAGTTCGACGACTTGTTGAAGTTGAGCTCAGAGATCGTCGAATGGAGTTCGACGATTCGTCGAAGTGAGCTCAGCGATCGTCGAATGGAGTTCGACGATTTGTCGTCCTGAGCTCGACGAAATGACTTAGTCTCCAGAACTGAAATATCTGGTCTTGAGGGCAGCTTTCAAACCTAAATACTAACCCTTAGACTCAATTCTAATTGACCTTTAGATCTATACAAGGAGGTCAAAATAGTGATCCTTGCCCAAATCAGTAATAGGGTGTTCCAACACATCGGGAGGACATCACACCATACCTCATCAGTATTTGATTTGAATGAGATGGGGACCAGGCATCGCTTTGTAACCAGGACGTTGATCTTGTTTATCCAAGCTACCTGATATGGGGTCGGGTGTGGTTCCGTGGTCAGGGCCATACACGTGACAACGTTCTCAGAAATGACATTCACACAGCTACCACTATCAACAATCAACTTGCAGAGTTTCTCATTACTCTTAAAAAGCAGAGAAAATATGCTCGTCCTCTTCCAATCATCTAACGGACGTGGAGTGGTCAAGATACAACGCATCACCATAAGGTGGTGATCGTCCTCTAAATCACTTGGGACCCATTTTGGGTCACTCTCATCAGCAGCCTCATAAACTAAGTCAGCGGGATTGGTAGACGTCTCTAATAGGGATACGGACTTAGTCTTCGTTGGGCATTCAAAGGCATAGTGACCTTGAATGCTGCAAGAGTGACATGTAGCATTGGACTTGCTAACCTTTCCTATGGGAATATACTCTACCAACAATACCCGTAACTCACTGGGCAGATCATCCAATACTCCAGAATCCGTCTTCGCACTCAGAAGGTCTAGCGCATACATCACTCCATCAAGAAACAGGTCCTTAATAAATTCTTTTCTTCTGACTAGTTTCAAGGCCTTCCTCTCAACTGGGATTGTGGTGTCCTTAATCGGTCCTACCGGTTCCTTCGGGATAGTCGACCTCAACATAATAGTTTTGCCATTGAATTTGAATTCATACGTGTTGGCTCTACCAAAATTCATAACATCACGGTCATAGAGCCAAGGGCGGCCTAGTAACACATGACAAGCATCCATCGGGAGGACATCACACCATACCTCATTAGTATATGATTCGAATGAGAGGGGACCAGGCATCGGATTGTAACCAGGACGGTGATCTTGTTTATCCAAGCTACCTGATATGGGGTCGGGTGTGGTTCCGTGGTCAGGGGCATACGCGTGATGGCGTTATCAGAAATGACATTCACACAGCTACCACTATCGACAATCAACTTACATAGTTTCTCATTACTCTTAAAAATCAGAGAAAATATGCTCGTCCTCTTCCAATCATCTAACGGACGAGGAGTGGTCAAGATACAACGCATCACCATAAGGTGGTGATCGTCATCGAAATCACTTAGGACCCCTTCTGGCTCACTCTCCTCAGCAGCCTCATACACTAAGTCAGTGGGATTGGTAGACGTCTCTAATAGGGATACGGTCTTAGTCTTCGTTGTGCATTCAAAGCATAGTGACCTTGAATGCCGCAAGAGTGACATGTAGCGTTGTCCTTGCTAACCTTTCCTATGGGATTGTACTCTTCTAATAATACTCGTAACTCACTGGGCAGATCATCCAATACTCCAGAATCCGTCTTCCCACTCAGAAGGTCTAACGCATACATCACTCCATCAAGAAACGGGTCCTTAATAAATTCTTTTCTTCCGACTAGTTTCAAGGCCTTCCTCTCAACTGGGATCGTTGTGTCCTTAACCGGTCCTACCAGTTCCTTTGGGATAGTCAGCCTCAATGTAATGGTTTTGCCATTGAATTTGAATTTATATGTGTTGGCTCTACCAAAATTCATCACATCACGGTCATAGAGCCAAGGGCGGCCTAGTAACACGTGACAAGCGACCATTGGGAGGACATCACTGTTGAAATTTGTGAAGTGGAAGTGGGTGACGGGACAGGCCGCGCGGCCTGTGCGGACAGCTTTGGCGGACTGGGCGGACTGGGCGGACTGTGGGTTGCGGCCTGGTGAGAAGTCTGGTGGAAGCCGGCTGTGTTCTGAGCAGGTTGTTGCATGGAGTCCGCGGTTTGGTGCGGCCTGGTATCTGCGGATAGAGAGGCTTGCGGACTGGTGCTTTGCTCAGTGGTCGCGGGTGCAAGTTTGCGCTGTTGGCGGGATGGTTCGAGTTCGCGGGAAGCCTTGCGGACTGGTGTGTCCGCGGTTGGGGCTGTTGCGGACTGAGCCTTGAGCTTGGCTGAGGCCTTGCCGAGCTCAGGTGTTACAGCAGGTCTTGCTGTGGAGACCGGTTGGCGGACTGATGTTTGGAGTCCGGCTTGGTGCTGCTGCGTTGGACAAGTGCGAGGAGCTCGCGGACTGGTTGCGGTCTGTGCTAGGGTGTTTGGCGGACGGGACTTTGTGTCCGCCATGCTCGCACTAGCCCTTGATGGTTTTGGACTTGATCACACTTGGTGTCAAGTTCATGGTGTCCGCCGTATCCGCCAAGTCCGCTGTGACCGGGCGGACTGTTGCTGTTTGCCTTTGGTCGTGGACTTGTGGCGGATTGAGGTGTGAGTCTTGCGGACTGCCTCGGGTTGGTGCGGACTGCCATTGAAGAAGGTGCTGTCCTGATGCAGTTGGAGCTTTGCGGGCTGGTGCCTTGTCCGCTTAGCTTGGGCGGACTGGAGAGGGTTCGTCAATGGTTGCCTTGCTCCTGGCGGTTTCCCTTGGTGACTGGCTAAGTCCTCGCGGACTGAGCGGACAGTCGTTTTGTGTTCGCGCGGGCTGGGGCGGTGTCGCTATCTCATGGGCGGTGACCACACTCCTCACCTGGCCTATAAATAGGACCCCCCTGGCACATCTACAGGAACCAGAAGTAACGTGAGTGAACAGTAAATTGGGTTGGGCGAGTGCTGCGGTCTGTGTTTTTCAGTCCGCGCGGATTGTTTCAGGCTGACGGTTTGCTGTGTGCAGGTCGCGCGGATAACTTCAAGGAGCCAGGAGTTTGGCTGTGACTTCGGTCAGTGCTTGGAAGTGTGCGGTCTCTGCGGACTCAGCAGGAGGTCGCTCTGCGGCTTGTCAGTTCTGTTTCAACTTTCCCAGCTTCAATAACCTGTCCGCCGGCTTCAGGCGGGTAGGGGAGTTCCTCAGTTCGGGTTCAGCAGGAGGCGAATAACGGTCTGTCCGCGCGGCCTCGCGGTCTCGGCGGACTCCGTGGTATTCGGCGGATTGCAGCATAGCTTGGGCGGTCTCGGCGGTCTCGGCGACCTCGCGGTCTCGGCGGACTGGAGTTCTGTCCGCCCGGCTTGTTTTTTGGTTCTTTCTGTTTACAGCTGTAATACTAGCGAAATCATGTCTCGCTATGTATGCCTCGGATTGTAATGAAGTGAATGCATAATAAGATCTTCTTGTGCTTCCATTGTTTTGTTGGGTGCAACCTCTAGTCCTTGGGTTTCCGCAGGTTCAGCGTGCGAACTGGGTAGTTCCGAAGATATTAATTTGGTGTTTGGGCTATCTTGCTGACCACGTTGAGAAAATTTAACATGGTATCAGAGCGAGGTTTCTGAGGTTGCGGAGGTTCAGTTGCGTGAGCGGAGGTCAGCCAGTGTTGTTACTCAGTGATTGAGTGGTGATCAACCTGTGTTGTTGCTCGGAGCTGCTGAAGGGTACCAACAGGTGATCGCAATGGAAGGAAGCTTAGCAAGAGGTCTGGGCATTGAACTCTTAACGCCGACTAACTATAAAAAGTGGAAGTCGTGCATGAAGAGTTATCTTCTAGGCGAGGAGCTGTGGGAAGTTGTCGGTGGAGACGACAGACAGGAAGTAACTGCTGCTTTCGGTACTGCTGAACAGGTGAGGCTCTGGAGAAGAACTAATGCTAAGGCAGAGTTCGTTCTGAAGAGAGCTGTCTCTCCGGAACTGTTTGATCACATCATTGGGTGTGAGTCGGCTGCTGATATTTGGACAACCATTGATGAGTTGTTCAATAGGAAGAATGTGGCGCGGCTTCAGTTCCTGGAGAATGAGTTGGCCAGGGCAACTCAGGGAGACCTTTCCATCTCCAGGTACTTCTTAAAGATGAAGAGCTTGTGTGCTGAGCTGTCGGCACTGGATCCTGATGAGCCTATCTCTGAGGCAAAGATGAAGAGGCACATTTTTCGCGGCTTGCGGAAGGAGTATGTGGCCTTTGTTACGTCTGTTCAAGGATGGGCTACTCAGCCGTCTCTGCTGGAGCTGGAGAATCTGCTTGCCTCGCAGGAGAGCTTAGCAAGGCAGATGGCTGGAGTGAATCTGAATCAGGAAGGCAGCGAGGCTCTCTTCTCAGGCAAGAAGAAGGGATGGGAAGGGAAGAAGAAGAAGAAGGTGCAGGCCGCTGTTGAGAAGGAGACTTCAACTTCATATCCGCCGGAGAGGAGCAATGCTCCTAAGGACTGGAAGAAGAATCTGAAGTGCTACCGGTGTCATCAGCGTGGGCACTTCAAGCGGGACTGCAAGGTCAAACTGCAGCCTGGGCATGCTGCGGGAAAGGAGGAAGCTTGCTCACGAAGTGAAGAAGCAGAATGGGGAGGAGCTTTCATGACGGGCACTTGTGTCCGGGCCTTATCTGCTGAGGACTTCAACAGCGAGTGGATCGTCGACTCCGGGTGTGGTCATCACCTCACCGGAGACAAGTCGAAGTTCACCTCCATGCAGGCTTACTCAGGTAATGAAGCTATTATCACTGCTGATAATACTGTTTATGCAGTAGAGAAGGAGGGGGTCGTGTCTTTGGGTAGTGATCAGGGGCCACTCACGTTAAGGAGTGTGTATCACGTGCCGGGCATGAAGAAGAACCTCTTCTCGGTGACCAACGCGGTGGACGCTGGGTATCATGTTCTGTTTGGGCCAACAGACGTGAGGTTCCTTCGCAACGTATCAGCGGTAAAGGCTGATGTTGCTCATGTTGGGAGGAGGGTGAAGAACTTGTTTGTTCTTTCCACCAGTGCCTATGTTGATAGGATGAGGGCCAATGATAGTGCGGCTATCTGGCATGAGAGGCTGGGGCATGTTGGCATGGACAAGCTAAAGGCAATGGCGAGTAGAAGTCTGGTGAGGGGGTTGCCGATGTTGTCCTCCTTTGGTGATGGGCATGTTTGTGCGGGCTGTCAATACGGTAAGGCACATCGCCTTCCGTTTGATAAATCTCAAACAAGGAGCAAGAAACCATTGGAGTGTATTCATGGCGACCTGATGGGACCGACTGTTACTGTCAGCCTTGGTGGAAGCAAATACATGCTTGTCTTGGTTGATGACTACTCAAGGTATACTTGGGTGTACTTCTTAAAGGAGAAGTCGGATGCCTTCCGTTTGTTTGTGGAGTTCAAGGAGTTGGTAGAAGGCCGGCTTGGCTTGCGGATTAAGAAGTTTCGAACTGATAACGGGGGAGAGTTTGTCTCTTCCGAGTTTTCTAACTTCTGCAGGAAGCACGGGATCCAACGGGAGCTTACTTGTGCTCACACTCCACAACAAAATGGGGTAGCGGAGCGGAAGATCCGTCATTTGACGGAAACCTGCAAATGCTGGCTGCATGCGAAAGATATCCCGAGGTCCTTTTGGGCGGAGGGAATGTCTTGTGCTGCATATGTTATCAACCGGATGCCACTCAGCCCTATCAACATGAAGACGCCCATTGAGCTGTTGCTGAAGGAGAAGCCGAGTGTTGGACACCTTCGGGTGTTCGGTTCAACTTGCTACGTGCATGTCCCGGATGCTTCACGGACAAAGCTGGATGCGAAGGCAAGGAAACTTGTCTTTGTTGGCTATGATGAGCGGAAGAAGGGATGGAAGTGCATGGACCCTGTGACGAAGAAGTTCGTGGTGTCAAGAGACGTTGTCTTTGACGAGCTGACGTCATATGGAGGTGGCTCGGTGGAGCCTACCGGAAGTAGCAAAGTTGAGGAAGCACCGGTGGAGGATGCTGAAGGCTTGGAAGAGGAGCTTGCTGTTTCACCAGCAGCTCCTGTTGTTTCGAACTCCGAGGCTGAGCCTTCTGGCTCAGGAAGCAGGGGGAGCACTGCTCAATGCTTGCCCCAGGTAGGAGTGGAGCCTGAAGAAGCAACGGAAGCCGTGAGCAAGGAGCCGTGTCTTCGGAGATCGAAGAGGGTGGTTAAGCCACCGGCTCGGTACTGTGATGGGAATGCAGTGAGCTTTGTCTCCTGCTTCTTTGCAGGTCCTCTGGATGAGCGAGAGCCTGCAAACTTCAACGAGGCCATTGGAGTGAAGGAGTGGGAAGGTGCCATGAAGGAAGAGATTGATGCTCTGAAGAAGAATGAAACCTGGGACCTTGTGCCCAAGGTTGATGGCATTACTCCGGTTACTTGCAAGTGGGTGTTCAAGTTGAAGAAGAAGGCTGATGGGAGCATTGATCGTTTCAAGGCTCGCCTGGTCGCTAGAGGATTCTCACAGCAGTATGGAGAAGACTATGAGGAGACATTCAGTCCAGTTGCGAAGATGACGTCTGTAAGAGTGGTGATCGCCTTGGCTGCTAGCAAGGGATGGAGGTTGTGGCAACTCGATGTGAAGAATGCCTTTCTTTACGGAGAGATTGACAAGGACATCTTCATGGATCAGCCGCTTGGTTTCGTCTCTGAGAAGCATCCAGACTATGTCTGCAAACTCAGGAAGGCTCTCTATGGGTTGAAGCAAGCTCCTCGAGCGTGGTATGGGAAGATTGCAGAGTACCTGCAGTTCTGTGGATACCTGGCTTCTAACTCGGATTCTAGCTTGTTCGTCAAGAAGAAGGGAGAGCTAAGAGTCTTGGTCCTGCTGTATGTGGATGATATGATCATCACAGGAAACTCGGAGGAGGAAGTAGCAAGGCTCAGGGGAGAGCTTGTTATACGCTTCGAGATGAAAGACTTGGGAGAGTTGCATCACTTTCTTGGTCTGGAAGTGGAGAGGAAGGAGTGGGGGATTCTCATTAGCCAGAAAGGGTATGCTGATCGTATTGTGAAGCGGTTTGGCATGGGCGAAGGGAAGAAGTGCTCTACTCCACTGGAATCTGGGCTGAAGCTTCGACGGGATGAGGGAAGGGTTCTTAATGATCCCTTGGTGTTCAGGGCTCTTGTTGGGAGCTTGATCTATCTGACGATTACAAGGCCGGATATAGCTTATGCTGTTGGCCGAGTAAGTCGGTATATGGCTGAACCAAGGCAATCTCATCTAGTGGCGGCGAAGGGAATTCTGAAGTATGTCAAGGTGACTTCTGAGTTGGGACTCCTCTATGGAAGGGATGCGGAGTTTGCATTGCTCGGGTACACGGATGCTGACTATGGCGGTGATTCGGATGATCGAAGGTCTACTTCAGGTTATGTGTTCACTTGCGGTTCAGCTAGCATCTCGTGGTGTAGCAAGAAGCAGGACTCGGTGTCGGTTTCAACCACGGAGGCGGAGTATAAGGCTTCGGCCTTGGCTGCTCGGGAAGCCGTTTGGTTGAGGAGGCTCATAGAGGATGTTCATGAAGAAGTGCAAGGGCCTACTTTACTCCGGGGTGACAATGAGAGTGCTCTCAAACTGGTAAACAATCCAGTGTGTCACGCCAGGACCAAGCATATAGAGATTGATCACCACTTCATCAGGGAGAAGGTGTTGGAGGGGTCTCTGCTGGTCGGGCATGTTCGGAGTGAAGATAATCTTGCTGACATCTTCACGAAGCCGCTGTCGAAGGGGCCTTTTGAACGCTTGCGCAGCTTGCTGGGCTTGGTCACCACTTCTCACTTCAAGGGGGAGTGTTGAAATTTGTGAAGTGGAAGTGGGTGACGGGACAGGCCGCGCGGCCTGTGCGGACAGCTTTGGCGGACTGGGCGGACTGGGCGGACTGTGGGTTGCGGCCTGGTGAGAAGTCTGGTGGAAGCCGGCTGTGTTCTGAGCAGGTTGTTGCATGGAGTCCGCGGTTTGGTGCGGCCTGGTATCTGCGGATAGAGAGGCTTGCGGACTGGTGCTTTGCTCAGTGGTCGCGGGTGCAAGTTTGCGCTGTTGGCGGGATGGTTCGAGTTCGCGGGAAGCCTTGCGGACTGGTGTGTCCGCGGTTGGGGCTGTTGCGGACTGAGCCTTGAGCTTGGCTGAGGCCTTGCCGAGCTCAGGTGTTACAGCAGGTCTTGCTGTGGAGACCGGTTGGCGGACTGATGTTTGGAGTCCGGCTTGGTGCTGCTGCGTTGGACAAGTGCGAGGAGCTCGCGGACTGGTTGCGGTCTGTGCTAGGGTGTTTGGCGGACGGGACTTTGTGTCCGCCATGCTCGCACTAGCCCTTGATGGTTTTGGACTTGATCACACTTGGTGTCAAGTTCATGGTGTCCGCCGTATCCGCCAAGTCCGCTGTGACCGGGCGGACTGTTGCTGTTTGCCTTTGGTCGTGGACTTGTGGCGGATTGAGGTGTGAGTCTTGCGGACTGCCTCGGGTTGGTGCGGACTGCCATTGAAGAAGGTGCTGTCCTGATGCAGTTGGAGCTTTGCGGGCTGGTGCCTTGTCCGCTTAGCTTGGGCGGACTGGAGAGGGTTCGTCAATGGTTGCCTTGCTCCTGGCGGTTTCCCTTGGTGACTGGCTAAGTCCTCGCGGACTGAGCGGACAGTCGTTTTGTGTTCGCGCGGGCTGGGGCGGTGTCGCTATCTCATGGGCGGTGACCACACTCCTCACCTGGCCTATAAATAGGACCCCCCTGGCACATCTACAGGAACCAGAAGTAACGTGAGTGAACAGTAAATTGGGTTGGGCGAGTGCTGCGGTCTGTGTTTTTCAGTCCGCGCGGATTGTTTCAGGCTGACGGTTTGCTGTGTGCAGGTCGCGCGGATAACTTCAAGGAGCCAGGAGTTTGGCTGTGACTTCGGTCAGTGCTTGGAAGTGTGCGGTCTCTGCGGACTCAGCAGGAGGTCGCTCTGCGGCTTGTCAGTTCTGTTTCAACTTTCCCAGCTTCAATAACCTGTCCGCCGGCTTCAGGCGGGTAGGGGAGTTCCTCAGTTCGGGTTCAGCAGGAGGCGAATAACGGTCTGTCCGCGCGGCCTCGCGGTCTCGGCGGACTCCGTGGTATTCGGCGGATTGCAGCATAGCTTGGGCGGTCTCGGCGACCTCGCGGTCTCGGCGGACTGGAGTTCTGTCCGCCCGGCTTGTTTTTTGGTTCTTTCTGTTTACAGCTGTAATACTAGCGAAATCATGTCTCGCTATGTATGCCTCGGATTGTAATGAAGTGAATGCATAATAAGATCTTCTTGTGCTTCCATTGTTTTGTTGGGTGCAACCTCTAGTCCTTGGGTTTCCGCAGGTTCAGCGTGCGAACTGGGTAGTTCCGAAGATATTAATTTGGTGTTTGGGCTATCTTGCTGACCACGTTGAGAAAATTTAACAATCACACCATACCTCATCAGTATATGATTTGAATGAGAGGGGGACCCAGCATCGCTTTGTAACCGGGACAGTGATCTTGTTTATCCAAGCTACCTGATATGGGGTCGGGTGTGGTTCCGTGGTCAGGGCCATACGCGTGACGGCGTTCTCAGAAATAACATTCACACCGCTACCACTATCAACAAAAAACTTGTAGAGTTTCTCATTACTCTTAAAAATTAGAGAAAATATGCTCGTCCTCTTCCAATCATCTAACATACGAGGAGTGGTCAAGATACAATGCATCACCATAAGGTGGTGATCGTCCTCTAAATCACTTGGGACCCCTTCTGGGTCACTCTCCTCAGCAGCCTCATACACTAAGTCAGCCGGATCGGTAGACATCTCTAATAGGGATACGACCTTAGTCTTCGTTGGGCATTCAAAGGTATAGTGACCTTGAATGCCGCAAGAGTGACATGTAGCGTTGGACTTGCTAACCTTTCCTATGGGAATACACTCACTCGTGTGATTCCTAGCGTTCCTAGCTGTGATCACTACAGACTTCGACTCGGTGTACCTAAACTTTCCCTTATCCAGATATGTGGAAGCAGATGGTCCAGCTGTGGACTTATTCTTTGCATGGGAATAGCGAGAGTGGGCCTTAGAGGCCAGATGTTTTTCAATGTCGAGGGTGGCAGTAAAGGTGGTGTTCAGGTCCGTATGACCATAGCGCAAGAGCTTTCTTTTAATCTTGGGTTGAAGCCCTTTACGAAATCTAGGCAAGGTGACCTCGGGGATCTCCCTAAGATCACAATGCACCATGCTGTCCTTTAGCTCTCCCATATATTCATCTACCAAATTCGAGCCATGCCGCAGGGTGGAAAGCTCATCGAACATCTATGTTCGGTGGTATGCCGGGATATATTGATCAGTTAGCAAATTCTTCATCAACAACCATCCTATAAGTGGGACTTCGTTCCCTGTCCGTAGCCTATGCTCCTCATTTAGCCAATATGTCTTAGCACGCAGAGTTAACTTCATCCTAGCGACTTGGACCTTCTGATGTTCCGTGAGAGTGTGCCAATCGATGTAACATTCCATGTCCACTACCCAAGTGAGGAAGATCTGTGGATCCCATGCCATCATAGTGGGGGCATCGATCTTAATGGACCTAGTAATATCGAAGTCACGCTCGTGGTGACGATCTAGGCGTGACATTCGGGGAAAATTCCCATCAGAGTCAGAATCGACTACCGGTTGGTGCCGGTTGGGTGACCTCACATTAACGGGTAGAGGTGGTCGTTCTTGGTTCTGTAGAATTTGAGCTAGCATGGTCCTAAGTTCCGTCATCTCTGTTCTTAGTCCCTCAATAGCCTCAGTTTTGCATCTCGTTGCACTTTCGTGGCCACTCTATACCAAGACGGTGTTGTGTACTCCGATCCTAGTCTAGTGCGGATACAGGGTTAACCAAAAGTTTGAAAGACGATTTTGTTTTGAGGCTGGTCCTCTAGTTAAAAGAAGATTATTTTTGTTTTCCTAAAGTGACAGGAATGATGAACGTTAAAAATTTATATATATATATTTTCGCAGACAAATAAAGATTTCGGACCGCTTTTTGCAGACCAAAAAAAAACATTTTGCTTTTTTTTACTAATACGTGGCAACGAAAGAGAGCGAGGACGTTTGCAACATAGAAGTTGAAACAACCTGGCTCTGATACCAAATTAGTGTAGCGTATGTCGCTAACGGAAATCAACACGAGAGAAGGCTCTAGTTCGCCAACAACGCACTCTAGATCCGCCGCACCTACACAAGCATCTAACGCCCTTAACACATGATCGTTTTGTGCACAAAACATAAACACATTCAGAGAATGATCGACTCTAAAATAGCGATGAAAAATGAGTTGGATTGTTCCCAAAGTTAACGCAAAGGTCGCCAATCCTTTTGAGAGTAAGATCAAGGCTATATGCCAAGATCCGCTAAGGCAAAATGGATCTACCCGGTCCGAAAAATGGAAACAAGAACAATAACTGTTGATGCAGAAAATGCGCCCTCAAATTCCGGTAAAAAAGGAAAAAAAGAGAGAAGGAAACTGCAAGCAACCGTTTACTAATGGACCAAGGAAAAAGGGGGATCAGGACAGATTCAAGACCACAAAGTCCGAGATCCGAGTTTGCAGCTTTCACTAAATAGGCCTCTGGATTCGAGTCAGCGTGCTTTGTGTGCACCACCTCCCCCATATTTATTGGACGGGGGCCTGCCCCATCGAGCAAGGCTAAAATAACCGGCTGCCCGGGGTACAGTAGAACCGGGTAATGGTGACGGGAAGAAAAAAAGAAAGAACACGCCAGTCCGCGCAAAAGGGGCGGACTGGGCTCGCAGGCTGGAGCTTCCATTTGCTATTGCTAGGCGCGATCCCGTTGGAGGATGGCGGCCTGGGCGTACTGGACACTGCGTCCGCCAAAGTGGAATCAATCCAGAGATCCAAAGTCATGGCGAACTGGGCGGACGGAGCATTGAGTCCACCGCTGGGGGATCAGCCTTCGGATGGCTGAATGCTGCTGCTCTGCCGAGCTTGGCGGACTGCCAAACCGAGTCCGCCTATGACAATCCAGGGACCTTGGAACTATGCCGAGGCATCGTCGGGCCAGGAGGACTGCCAAACTGAGTCCGCGGTTAATGAAATAGGTGACCTTGGAATCTTGTAGGTGTTGCGAACTTAATGGTTAACATAATCCCCGCACATTTTTAAGTTTCCAGAAAACATCGAAAATGTTTGCTTAACCGCCGAGTCAGTAAATCTCATTAATGCTATCAGTGCTATAAATATCGCCGGAGGGGCTGGAATTATCAAAAGTATCAACGACACAGGTCGTTATTCACTTCTTGCGGTCTCAACTTTGCAGTCCGGCATGGCGAGACTCTACGCTTTCTTCACTAGCCTTACTACAAAAAATGAAAAACCAATAACGCCAATGAAAACTAAGAAAGTGATAAAGAGAGTGACGAGACGGGAGCCTGTCTGCTCTACTAGAGAGAGTTCTCATAGCAAGAAGCCTGCTGAGGAAGCAGCCCGCCATGCTGATGTGCCTATGCGCGAGAAGGAGGATGTCGCCGTCTCTCATGCTAAACAGCCGTTAAAAAGTGCGGATAAGACATTAAATCTGTCATATATTGCCCACACTCAAAAAACTGCGAACTCGGCGGACACAGTTTGCACAAATAATGAAACCGAGGTGTCATTCCCCAACGCCCAGCAGCCCATTGTTAACCTTGGTGAGGATAGGCGGCCTGCAGGAGAAGAAGTTGGGGAAGGCGTGCCTTCAAAGGCATTGGTTGCTGCAAACCTTGAGATAGTCCGCGAGAGCCAGCCAGATTTAGGGAAGGCTGCCGCGGACTCTGCAGAGAAAAAGGCCCATTATGGAAAGAAGAGGAAGAGGGACAAGTCCACTATGGCCGAGCGGGTTGAAAAGAAGTCGCGGGCAATGAAAGAGAAATATATCTCCGTGCGGACTGGAGATGCAGACTTGCAGCACAGGCCGCGTGAAAGAGAAGTTCATGAAAGCGACCTAGTTACACCGGAGGCCCAAGTTTAGGGAGACAATTCCCTCTCCACGGTCAGTCTGTCTACTGAAGAGATACTAAATTCCATAGACATCGAACAACTTGATCTCATCAACAAAACCTTGCTGGATGTGCTGTATCCTGAGGTAGAAATCTTGGGAGTAAATATTGGTGAGCTCCCTTCTTTATCCGCCACTGAGGAAAAAAAGAAGGAAAAAACTGAAAGAGAAGATAGCGGAACAGAAGAAGCAGATCACCGCCCATGTGGCTACGGTTGAGGCCGCCTCGAAGAAGGCCGCACCGGACAATGAAGCTAAAGATCTGCGGATTGCTACAGAGCTGCTGCAGAAAGGTAACCTCCAACCGGTGCCTAAATATTTAAAGCGTCAGTGGCTTTACAGGTCGCCGCAGCGGAAGTCGAGGCCAATCAAGATCGTCACCGAGACCGATGACATTGTTGTTTCCACAAGATCTGGGGCTGAAAAGAGAATCGAAGTCCATCATGAATGGAAGAAACGGTTAAGCCCCTTTGACCCGGAGAGGGGAATGCGCCCTATCTTCGATAGCCGGCAACTCGCTGCTGCTTTTGCCAAAAGTGATCTTTTATCTTGATACTTTGAGTCCGCTGCGGACTGTTTTTGAATGTGAAGTTGACCTACTTTGTTGCAGGTAGAAAGTAACCACCGGGCTCTATCGAGAGTGGGGAGATTGTGACTACACCGAATACCGGAGTTGACGCGGGCTCGCATGACGAGTCTGCAAGAGGCGAGCAGCCCATCCTGGATAACACCACAGAGTTAGAAAAGAAGTTTCAAGCCGAAATTCAAAAAATTAGAACGGAGTTAAGGAAGGCGGAAAAGCGCGAGAAGGCATCAGCGGAGCGCGAGAAAGCCTTAAAGGACCATATCGCCAGCATCTCAAGTGCGCTGGAGAGGTCTGACATAGAGAAGAAAAGACTTGCTGACGATGTCGGCTTCTACAAAGGAAAGCACTTGGTGATGGCACGAGAAGAGAAAGGCAAGCGGGCTGCCGAGGTCGCAGAGTAGAGATCGCGATTGCCAGATCGCATCGCTCTAGAGGCAGCAGCACCAGTAGAGGGCAGCCAGCACACTGCGGGCACGGAGCTGAGGCCGACAATGGAGACGATGATTACCTTGAGTCGGGTAGACTGGGAGGCTGCTCATATGCATCAGACCATTAACTCCATTCATCATTACATATGTCGCTTGTATAGCGAAGTTCTTCAGATAAGTGACCAGGCAGTGCACTTGTGCAGGGACAGGATGGAGAAGTCAGCGCAAACTAAAAATAGAGACTGCTAAGTCCACAATACTGCGAACTTTGATTTGTTGATGTAAAATTATTTGTGCTTTAAACAATGCTCAATGATGTGGCTTGTGATGAAATGTACCATGCTTTATGCGGACTAAATAAGATATCCACACATTCTACTGCTAATTTGTGCTTATTCTGTTCTGTGATCTTTGATGAACAGTGCGGACTAATGCTGCGTCCGCTTCTCTGAATTTAACTTATGAATGTTTGCAGGTGGGAAGCATTGCGAGCTGGTTGGACTGAAACTGTGTCCGCTTCATTTTGTGCTTTGAACTTTGCTTGGCAGATATTCCGGAGACTGGAAATAGCAAAGAGAGCGGACTCGAGTTTTATGTCCACGTTATCTTTATTTTTGCTGCATGAAAAAATGTGGTGCGAACTTCGCGGACTCGATAATCGAGCTTCGCGGCCTGGCCAAAAAGCTATCAGACCTCCGCTACTATAAATATTGCCATGTTGTCTCTTCTATGCAGGAAGACAGCTGTAACAGAGGATCCCGCGGCTTGTAGACATGGTGTCCGCCAGAACTGATGCTGCATTTGCTTTCCACGCTGCTGATCACAAGAAATGTACTTTGACGGAGGCCGACCTTGAGGCCTTTATTGAGAGACATATGGCGGACTCAACTCTGCTTGTCCACCTTCCTGTGCATGAAGAAAGATTAAACTTTTCAACAGCGACTCAGATCACTATACCTATCGACCACTTTGATAGCGGGTTTAGATTCCCACTGTTATGGGAGATGGTAGAGATATTCGAACACTATGGGATGGTGCTAGGCCAGCTCGCGCCTAACACCCTCGCTGCCATTTATAGCTTCCTTTCTTACTTGCGGTCTGAGAAGATCGCTTTCTCCCTTAACATCTTCCGCAAGATCTTCTCAGCTCGCTCAATAACTCCGTTTGGAGGCCGCCCTTACAAAGGGGTGATCTATTTCTACTGTAGAGGAAGGAAGGTCACGGGTCTGCACAACAAGATCCATAACTGGACCTCAAGGTTTCTGATCTTCGAGGTGCAACCTCGGGTTTGTTCAAACCAATCCGCAGGAGCGCGCGGACTCCGCCTTCAAGAGTGTCCGGCTAGATGCAGTGGAGCTTGCCATTGTTTAGTTCCTTGCTGGAGCCAAGCTGGACATAGAGCACTACAGCGAACTTGCTGGCGAGATTGGGTGACGTAAATCGAGAAGAAAGTAAGCTTCTGCGAATTTACTCTTGTATCCGCCGCGACCTGCGTGCTAACATGTTCTTTTTCTTGCAGCGACCTTGGCCGTACCGGCAAACCTACCACAAACGCCAAGCAAGTTTACCCCTACGCAGAGGGAGAGAAAGCATGAAGTCGCAAGAAAAAGGAAAGAAGAGGGGGATCCCGCGGCGGACTGCTCCTCTTCTGAAAGCTTTGCGATACAGTGCTTTGGCAACCGCTAGAAGGATCTAAGGGGAACCCGATGATCCACTAGCACAATAAGAACAAGCATGTCCGCCTGTCAACAGCGCTTCCATAATGGAAGAGTTCGAAGATAACCCGCCACGCTCATGTCGCGATCTCCGCGCTCTATAGGAAGCGCAACTTGAGTAAATTGAAGAAGGTTGCTGCTGCCGACCTCCCTCTACTGGCCGCCCAGGCAAGTGCGAACAACGCGGTTACAAACCATTTTGTTTGTTCCCTGGCCAGAGACCTGCTCAGACAAAATGAGCAACTTCAGGAAGAAAAAAGGGCGATCAAAGAAAGAAACGTGCGGCTAGGGAAAAAGATAGCTCTGCAGAAAGAAGAGATGACAGTAAGTTATATTTGCAGTGGTCTCAGTTTGAAGTCCGCCGCGAACTGATGTTTGCCCCTTTGTTTCTCGCAGGTCGCCTATGAATTGAAACATGATAGTTTCCAGTCCGCCATTCTCCCCTTGTGAAAGAAACCGTTGAGATCGCTATCGAGCGATTTATCCGCGATGGCTTTGCAAAAGAAGGGGAGGATGGCGTCCCTTTCCTGCATCTCTTCCCCGAGTTGAAGGAGCATGTCGAGGCAATGGAGCGGACTGCCAAAGGAAAAAAAGTTATTGTTGAGGAAGAAGAAGAAGGAGAAGAAGAAGAAGGAGAAGAAGAAGAAGAAGAAGAAGAAGAAGAAAATGGAGAAGGCGGAGAAGCCAAGACGATTGCCGACGACACTGGTTCGAGCCAGCAAGGCGGGGATCAGTCCGCCGAGTCCGACGCTTCTTCATCTACCTCTGCTGGCGAGAGCTCGCATAGCGAGTCCGTGGCCAGCACCGGTTCAGATGGCAGCAGTGGAAGTGGCTCAGAGGGCTATTCTCCAGAGGTTGATGTCGAGCCCAAGCCTTCCTGCAGAGAAGAAACAGAAGATTGCCGAAGCAGAATAATGTAACTTGATTTTTAACACTTTTTGTAAAGAGAGCGGTCTTAAGTTTGGGGTCCCCTGCATACACAAAAGATGTAACTTGATTTTTGATTAAATAGAAAAGGAAATTCCGGTATCAGTTGTCTTTTGCAATGTTCTGTTCTGTTGTACTGACGTAATTAAGTGCGATCTCTATGCTTTACGGAAATCGTAACTTACACGACCTGAAGAAAGTGGACCCTGTCGACATCCCCCTGCTCGCTGCTTAAGCCAGTGCGAACAACGCCGTCACCAACCATTTTATGGGTCTCCTGCTTAGGATGAGTATAGCTTGATGATAACAAAGGCCGACAATAATCCAGGCCGCGATATTTTATTTGCAGCTCGCCAAGTCCTTATAACTTGTCAAAAAAGACATAACTGGTGGTCTTTGAAGGATACCAATTACAGTCCGCATATAAATTAATTAAATAATTTTTTGCGAGTTAAGAAATATCAATCCGACCAAGTAGGTGCATGTAGCATTGCTTTTCTCATAGTTGGGTCACAAAGACTTCAAGATCATTCCGAACTTGGCGGACTGTACGAATACTAACATACAGTCCACTCTAAGACATGATCCACAACCTAAACCAGTGGTCAGGTGCATAATGCATTGCTTTCCTCGCAAGGTCAGTTACAAGATTCCGGCATAAACGGCGGACTGCGCGGATAACCAAGTACAGTCCTCAAGGATAAAAATTCCAAACCTAACCAAGCGGGCAGGTGCATAATGCATTGCTTTCCTCGCAAGGTCAGATACAGGAAAATTTGAAATAGTTGGCGGATTGCGCGAACACCATAGTGCAGTCCGTAATAGAGGTTGAAATGATTCACAACACTAGGTGACCAAGCGGCATGTGAGGCTGGAGTGGCATTGCTTTCCTCGCTGCATCACAGAGGCTGTAAGATCAACCCAAGGTATTGGCGGACTGAGCGGACTTAAGTTTTGCAGTCCGCACCTTGTCAATTTCCTGTGAAGAATGAGCTACAAGCATATGTGACCAAGTGGGCATGTGCGGCCGGATCGGCATTGCTTTCCTCACGGGGTCATAGAAGCTGTAAGCTCAACAGAAAGGTTTACTGCACTCTTGCCTGGAGTACAACCTAAATTGATCCTTTGGGCAGGCGCGGCCGGAGCGAAATTTCTTTCCTTTGAGATCAAAAAGGTTGCGTGTCTCCTGCAGGCACCACTTGAGGGTACCAGAGAGTATTCGAGGGTACAGACTTGGATGATCTATGGGCAGGTGCCGGACGACATTGCTTTCCTCAAACAGATCATCAAGGTGTACGCTATCCCTTGCAAGCTTAGTAGAGCTGTCAACCAACTTGTCCCTCCAAAAATGCAGAGGTGGAGTCAGGTACTAGCTGGGATCCAAAATCCAGTAGCCCACCACGCAAGAATCTGCAAGCTTTCACTATACGGTGCGAAATCTCCCCGCAACATGTGATCATCGTGGTGTTACACTAATGACAACAATTCTTGGGGGGGGGGGGTCCAAGCTGGACTTGGCGATGTCTCCTGGTGTGGTGATTTTTTACTTTGCATTGTAGGTAGGGGAAAGTGATTATGCCCTGTACGAAAAAATTATTAGCCAGAAATTCTTATTGTCATAATCATTGAAATGAACACAGATGA
Organism: Platanthera guangdongensis; assembly: GCA_039583875.1. Classification (NCBI taxonomy): domain Eukaryota; kingdom Viridiplantae; phylum Streptophyta; class Magnoliopsida; order Asparagales; family Orchidaceae; genus Platanthera; species Platanthera guangdongensis. Next base: position 143,674,943 of record CM077163.1, on the reverse strand, counting down.
TAAGTGTTTGCTTAAGCATATAACTGTTTTAAATCATCGCCATTCCAAGTATGGGGGACATCTTCTCTGTCATAGGTTTGTAGTTGATATGATCCATTCCTCAGGACTTTCTTAATGATGAATGGTCCATTCTAATTCGGGTTCAGCTTGCTCACTGAACCAGTTCTTGCGCCTGCATCTAAATTTTTCAGGACGAGATCTCCCACTGAAAAATGCTTGATCCTGATATTCTTGTCAAAATATATGTCCATTCTTCGCTTGACTTCCTCTTGCTTGATGGTGGCTTCATCTGACATTTCTTCAATTTGATCCAAGCTATGTCTCATATTCTCGTCGTTAATCTCAAGCCAGTCTTCCCAACTTTGCCTGGCCAGTAAGACCCTAGGAGTCGGAATCTCAAATTCCACCGAGATGAGAGCCTCTGAACCGTGAGATAGCTTGAAAGGAGTTTCTCCGGTAGTTGTGGAAGGGGTTGTTCTGAGGGTCCACAGAACTGAAGGATGCTCCTCTGCCCATTTGCCCCTCAGATTCTGCACTTTATTTTTTAGCAAATTATGTATCTGTTTATTCGCAGCTTCTACCTGGCCATTGCTTCTCGGATGATGAACTGACGAGAACCGCAGCTCTATGCCGACTTGTTTGCAAAAGTTCTTCATCTCTTTATTGTTGAACTGCGGCCCATTATCCGTAATTATTGCCATCGGGATCCCTTGCCTGCAAATTATCTCCCCCACAAAAAAAAGTTTTATCGCCTAGGTTGTTGTCCTTGCTAGTGCCTTGGCTTCAATCCATTTGCTGAAGTAATCAATCATAACCAAGATAAAGCGTCGTTGTCCGCTCGCTATGGGAAATGGCTCGAGGAGGTCCTTTCCCCAAACTATGAAAGGCCAGGGCATCGTGATTGACACAAGTCGCTGTGATGATTGGAGTTGAAGTGAAGCAAATTTTTGGCATTGGGCACACTTCTTTGAATAGGATTCAGAATCTTTTCTCATTGTGGGCCAGAAGTATCCTTGCCGCAATATTCTTCTCTCCAAATTTCTGGCCCCTAAATGGCTGCCACACTCTCCAGAGTGAATTTCTCGGAGCACCATAGGAACTTCTTCTTCAGATACACATCTCTCCATTGGAGAGAGGAAAGTCTTTCTATAGAGAATTCCAGAGATAAGCTTGTAATTGGCCGCTTTCATTCTGAATCTTCTCTTATCTTTCAAATCCTGTGGCAATTCTCCTGTCGAGATATATGATTTGAATGAGTCCATCCAAGAGGGTCGTTGTTCTATTTGCATCAATTCCCCTTCTTCTGTAGTAGGGTAAAAAATATCTGAAGTTGTCTCTCTTGAGGGGAGGCCAAACTTTGCTAGCTCATCTGCCTCTGCATTGTATACTCTTGAAACATACTCAATAGTGAACCTCTTAAACTTTCCAATCTCCGCCTTTACCAGCATTAAGTATTTTTTCAGGGTAGGTTCTTTGGTTTTAAAATTTCCCAATACTTGGGATACCATTACTAGCGAGTCGATTTTAACATGCGCATAGTCTATTCCAAACTCTTTTGCAAACCGCAGGCCTGCTAAAAGTGCTTCATATTCTGCTTGGTTATTGGTGGTTGGGAAAGAGAACCTTATGGGTTGTTTTAATTTGACCCCGTTGGGGTTAATGAGGACTACTGCCGCTGCCGAGGAGTTTTTGCCTGAATCACCATCTATGTACATTGTCTATGCTAGCGGGGATTGATCGGCTTGTTTAGCATTAGACTCAGATGTGTCTATTAAAAATCAGCTAATACTTGCGCTTTGATAGCCGTTCGAGGTACATATGAAATATCAAACTCACTGTTTTCAATTACACATTAGCTAGTTTTCCAGAGTGCTCCGGTTTTTCAAGGATACTTTTTAATGGATGATCTGTAATCACCCTGATTGAGTGTGCTTGGAAGTATGATCGAAGCCTTATGGCAGACATTACTAATGTTAGTGCGAGCTTCTCAAGGATTGGAGACCTGGTTTTAGCATTCTTCAATATGTGGCTGACATAATATACCAGATATTGCCTTCTCCCTTCCTCTCTAACAAAGACTGAGCTTATTGTTTCTGAGTCCACTCCTAGATAGATGAATAGCATTTCTCCAGTGTAAAATGGGATGTGAGGTTCTCTGAAGTTATTAGGAGCTTGCTCCTGACGTATCTTATCAACAAAAGGGGACTCCCCGGCTTGAGCTACAGTAGAAATCACAGGAGTCCGCTCGACCTGGTCATCCAAAGTAAAGTTAAGTCTGAGGGCTGGAGTCCCTCTGGCTACTTCGTGGAAAAAATCCATAAGTGGAGCGAACTCGTCGTTCTGCGGCCGCAGTAGAACTGTGGGCTGGATGGGCGCGCTGGATGGCGGTGGCGTCGCAGTAGGCGCTTGGCGGACTGGGGTTTGGCGGACTGCCTCATCCACGAAGACCACTCTAGGCTGATCGAGTCGTTGAGTAAGTGCGACCAGGGCCTGGCTGATTGCATCGAGGTGCTGGTCGGCCTCTCCCCGGGACTATTCGGCCTCTCTCCGGCATCGGTAGAGTGCATCCCGTAGGTCATCGGAGGTGCTCGAGCGACCTGAACGGGAAGGGTAATGAGATGATCGGCGATCTGACATCTCGGTCCGTAAGTTTCAACATTAGCTTGGATCTGAAGGCCGCATGTTGATGTTTATGGAGAAAATGCGACCTCAAATTCCGGTAAAAAAGGGAAAAAGAGAGAAGGAAACTGCAAGAAATCGTTTACAAATAGACCAAGAATTAAGGGGGATCAGGACAGATTCGAGATTGCAAAGTCCGAGATCCAAGTCCGCAGCTTTCACTAAATGGGCCTCTTGACTCGAGTCAACGTGCTTTGGGTGCACCACCTCCCCCCTATTTATAGGATGGGGGCCTTCCCAATCGGGCAGGGATAAAATAACCGGCTGCCCGTGGTACATGAAAACCGGGCAACAGTGACAGGAAGCAAAAAAGAAAGAACACGCCAGTCCGCGCAAAAGGGGCAGACTGTGCTTGCTAGGCGCGATCCTGCTGGAGGACGGCGGCCTGGGCGGACTGGACACTGCGTCCACCGAAGTGGAATCAATCCAGAGATCCAAAGCCATGGCTAACTCGGCGGACGAAGCATTGAGTCCGCCGCTGGGGGATCAGCCTTGGAATGGCTGAATGCTGCTGCTCTGCCGAACTTGGCGTACTGCCAAACTGAGTCTGCCTATGACAATCCTGGGACCATGGAACTATGCTGAGGTATCGTTGGGCCAGGCGGACTGCAAATTGAGTCTGCGGTTAATGAAATAGGTGACCTTGGAATTTTGTAGGTGTTGCGGACTGAAGGGTTAACAATAACATTTTCTAATCAAAGATTTGTAAGCGATTAAAATTTAAAAGTCGTGGAGAACATGATGGTTCACCTTCCACAAATCTAAGAGAGGAAGCACAAAGAGAGGGGAAGAGTTTACCAACTTGAATTCACCGAGAACACAAGATATGGTGGGAGAATCATTCTCTCTACGGATCCACCGGCGTCACACCGAATGGGGTTGCAACCTTCTTCCTTGGAGTCGCACAGAAGGAATCCACGCCAGAGTCTCACCGAAGAGGGGTGGAGGAGGCAAGGGATGGTTTCACACCCCTAGGGGCGGCTGCTAGGAGGAATGCCTTGGCTGAATTCTCCTTTGGGAGTTTTGTTTAGGATTCAAATTCTTTTTGTCTATTAATTCTCATAAAAAGGTCTCCTTATATAGGAGTTACAAACACATAGGAGTTACAAACACATAGGAGTTACAAACACACATTTAACTGTCCATAATGGAGATGACATCTCATCCATCCGGGTGGTTATTTACACACCAAATATTTTAAATACAGGAAATAAACAAATAAGTCCATACATGAATATAAAATTATTACCAAAGCATGGAATAATTTTATATTCTCAAATATAAAATATAAATATAAATAATGTAACTAAGAGCATGATTTTAAAATGAATCTTCAAGTGGGCTTAGCATGCCGCGGACAGAGATTGTAACGTTGCCTTCCATTAGCAACATCATGGCTCCTAACATCTTTATGTCGTAGCGCCTCGGCAACCGGATCATCATCAAGTATTGGTTGCGATGCCGCGGCATCAGCTAATCTCTCCAACAGAGAAGTAAAAAGCAGGTAAATAAACATATAACGCGAGTACCTGAGGTAAACTTGCAAAAACCAACTAATCTCTGCAAAAGAGAAGTCAAAATATGTAAAAAAAAACATTTAACGTGAGTACCTAAATAAAACTCACGAATAACTGCTAATATCTATAAAATAGAAGTCAAAAGTAGATAAGTAAACATATAACGCGAGTACCTGATGTGAACTCGCTAACACCTGCTAATCGCTTCAAAAGAGAAGTCAAAAGTAGGTAAATAAACATGTAATGCGAGTACTTGAGGTGAACTCGCGAACACCTACTAATCACTGCAAAAGAGAAATAAAAAGCAGGTAAATTTAAACTATAATGCGAGTAACTAAAGATAACTCACGAACACTTGCTAATATTCGCAAAAGAGAAGTCAAAAGCTGTTAAATTTAAAATATAACGAGAGTACCTAAAGAGAACTCACTAACACATGCTAATCTATGCAAAAAGAAGTCAAAAGTAGGTAAATTAACATATAGCGCGAGTATTAGAAGAGACGTCACGAACACCTGTTAATCTATGAAAAAGAGATGTCAAAACTACGTAAATTAACACATAATCTGTGTACTTGAATAGAACTCGCGAACGCCTGCTAATCTTTTCAAAAGAGAAATAAAATGAAGTTAAATAAACATATAATGCGAGTACATGAGGTGAACTTGCGAATACCTACTAATTCCTGTAAAAGAGAAAAAAAGCAGATAAATTTATAATATAACGCTACCTAAAGAGAACACTCCAACACCTGCTAATATCCACAAAAGAGAAGTGAAAAGTAGATAAATTTAAAATATAATGTGAGTACCTAAAAAGAACTCGCGAACACCTACTAATCTTTACAAAAGAGAAGTCAAAAACAGCTAATTTAACATATAATACGAGTACCCAAATATAACTTATGAACACATGCTAATCTCTGCGAAAGAAAAGTCAAAAACAGGTTAATAAACATATAATGCAAGGACCTGAGGTGAACTTGCTAGCACCTGCTAATCTCTCCAAAAGAGAAGTCAAAAGAATGTAAATAAACACATAACGCTAGTACTTGAGATAAACTTGCAAACACCTACAAATATCTGAAAAAAGAAGTCAAAAGTAGTTAAATTTAAAATATAATGGGAGTACCTAAGAGAACTCATGAACGCACGCTAATCTCTGCAATATAGAAGTCAAAAGCAGGTGAGTACCGTAGGTGAACTCGCAAACAGCAACTAATCTTTCCAAAAGAGAAGTCAAAAAAGGTAAATAAGCATATAATGCGAGTGCATGAGGTGAACTCACGAAAATCTACTAATCTCTGGAAAAGAGAGATAAAAAATACGTAAATTTAAAATATAACGCGAGTACCTAAAGAAAACTCGCGAACACCTGCTAATCTCCGCAAAAGAGAAGTAAAAACAGATAAATTTAAAATATAATGCGAGTACCTGAAGGGAACTCGCAAACGCCTGCTAATCTCTACAAAAGAGAAGTCAAAAGTAGGTAAATTAACATATAATGCAAGTACTTGAATAGAACTCACAAACACTTGCGAATTTCTTCAAAAGAGGAATCAAAAGCAGGTAAATAAACAAATAATGTTTGAACCTGAGGTTAACTAGCAAACACCTGCTAATCTCTCCAAAAGAGCAGTCAAAAACAGGTAAATAAACATGTAAGGTGAGTACCTGAGATAAACTCGTGATGACATATAAATATCGACAAATGTGAGGTCAAAAGCAGTTATATTTAAAATATAATGAAATTAGCTGAAGTGAACTCGCAAATGCTTGTCATCTCTTCAAATAATAAGTCAAAATCATGTAAATAAACATATAACATGAGAAGCTAAGGTGAATTCGCAAACACACGCTAATCTCTATAAAAGAGAAGTCAAAATTAGGTAAATTTATATATAATATGAGTACCTCAAGTGATTCGTAAACAACTGCTATTCTCTACAAAAGAGAAGTCAAAAGTAGGTAAATTAATATATTATACGAACACCTGAAGAAAACTTGTAAACACATGTTAATCTATACAAAAAGAAGTCAAAACGTGTAAATTAAGATATAATGCGACTACCTGAGGTGAACTCGCGAGCACCTGTAAATATCTGCAAAAGAGAATTGAAAAGCGGGTAAATTCTATATAAGGCAAGTACGTAAAGGGAACTCGTGAATACCTGCTATTCTATGCAAAAGAGAATTCAAAATCAAGTATGTTAACATATAACACAAGTACCTGAATAGAACTCGCGAACACTAGCTAATCTCTACAAAAGAGAAGTCAAAATCGGGTAACTAAACATATAACACGAGTATATGAGGTTAACTCCCTAACACCTATTAATCTCTCCAAACGAGTGGTCAAAAGTAGGTAAATAAACATATACTGCGAGTACTTGGGGAAAACTCAGGAACACCTGCAAATCTCTGCAAAAGAGAAATCCAAAGCAGTTACATTAAAAATATAATTAGAGAACCTGATGAGAACTGACAAACACCTGCTAATCTCTGCAAAAAAGTCAAAAACAACTAAATTAACAGATAACGTGAGTACCTAAGGTAAACTCGCGAACACCTGCTAATCTATGTAAAAGTGAAATCAAAATCTGGAAAATTATAAATATAATGCGAGTACTTGAAGAGAACTTGTGAACACCTACTAATACATATAACGCGAGTACCTGAAAAGAACAAGCGAACACCTGCGAATCTCTTCAAATGAGAAGTCAAAAGCAGGTAAGTAAACAGATAATGTGAGTACCTGAGGTGAACTCGCAAACACCTGTAAATCTCTCCAAAAGAGAAGTAAAAAAACGTAAATAAACATATAAATCGAGTACCTGAGGTGAACTAACAAACACCTACTAATCTATGCATAATAGAAATGAAAAAACAGGTAAATTTAAAATATAACACGAGTACATAAAGAGAACTCACGAATACATACTAATCTTCGCAAAAGAGATGTCAAAAGTAGGTAAATTTAAAATAAATGCGAGCACCTAAAGAAAACATGTGAATACCTGCTAATCTCAGTAAAAGAGAAGTCAAAACAGGTAAAAAAATATATAACGCGAGTACCTGAAATGATCAAGCAAACACATGATAATCTCTCCAAAGGAGAAGTCAAAAGTAGGTAAATAAACATATAATGCAAGTACCTGAGATAAACTTGCGAGCACCTACAAAATATACAAAAGAGAAGTAAAGAGATGTTAAATTTAAAATATAATGGTAGTATTAGAAGAGAACTTACGACTGCCTTCTAATCTCTACAAAAGATTAGTCAAAAGTAGGAAAATAAACATATGACTGGAGTTCCTTTTGGTGAACTCGCTAACACCTGCTAATCTCTCCAAAAGAGAAGTCAAAAGCAGGTAAATAGACATATAACGAGAGTATCTGATGTGAATTCATGAACACCTACTAATCTCCATAATAAAGAATTCAAAAGTAGGTAAAATTAAAACATAATGCACGCACCAAAATAGAAATCACAAATACCTGCTAATCTCTTAAAAAGATATGTCAAAAGCAGGAAAATTAACATATAATGCGAGTATCAAAAGAAAATTCGAGAACACCTGCTAATCTCAACAAAAGAGAAGTCAGAAGTAGGTAAATAAATATATAATGCGAGTACCTGAAGTGAACTCGCGAACACCTGAAAATCTCTGCAAAGGAGAGGTCAAACAAGGGAAATAAACTTATATCGCAAGTACCTGAGTTGAACTAACGAACACCTTCAAATCTCTGCAAATGAGAAGTCAAAAATAGGTAAATTTAAATTATAACATGAGTACCTGAATATAACTTGCAAATACCAGCTAATCTTTACAAAAGAGAGGTCAAAAGGCGGAAAATTAACATATAATGTGAATTTCAAGTGAGAACTCGCAAACACCTGCTAATGTCTGCAAATGAGAAGTAAAAAATCAGGTAAATAAACATATAATGCAAGACCCTGAGGTAAACTCTCTAACACCAGCTAATCTCTCTAAAAGAGAAGTCAAAAGCAGGTAAATAAACATAAAACGCAAATACTAGAGGAGAACTTGCAAATACCTACTAATCTCTACAAAGGAGGAACAAAAAATAGGTAAATTTAAAATATACGCAAGTACCTATAGAGAACTCGCAAACATTTGCTAATCTCCGCCAAAGAGAACTCAAAAATAGGTAAATTTAAAATATAACGTGAGTACCTGAAAAGAACTCACGAACGTGTACTAATCTCTGTAAAAGAGAAATCAAAAGCGTGTAAAAAATATATAATGCGAGTACTTTAATATAACTCGCAAACACAAGCTAATCCCTTCAAAAGATAAATCAAAGTAGGTAAATAAACATATAAATTGAGTACCTAAGGTGAACTCGCTAACATCTGCTAATCTCTACAAAAGAGAAGTCAAAAGCAAGTAAATAAATATATTACGCGAGTACCTGAGATAAACTCGCAAACACCTACAGATATCTTCAAAAGAGATGTCAAAACAAGTTAAATTTAAAGTACAACAGGAGTACCTGAAGAGAACTCGCAAACGGATGCTAATCTATGAAAAGAGAAGTCAAAATAAGGTAAATAAACATATAACGTGAGGACCTAAGATGAACTCACAAACACTTGTTAATCTCCGTAAAAGAGAAATCAAAAGCAGGTAAATTTAAAATATAATGCGAGTATCTGTAGAGAACTCGCGAACATGTACTAATCTCTGCAAAAGAGAAGTCAAAATAGGCAAATAAATATATTACGTGAGTACATAAATAGAACTCGTGACCAACTATTAATCTCAGCAAAAGAAAAGTCAAAAGTCGGTAAATTAAGATATAATCCAAGTACCTGAAGAGAACTCGTAAATACCTGCTATTCTTTATAAAAGAGAAGTCAAAAGTAGGTAAATTAAGATATAACACGAGTACCTAGAGAGAACTCATGAACACCTGCTAATATCTGCAAAAGAAAACTCAAAAAAAAGGAAAATAAACTTATATCGCGGGTACCTGAGTTGAGCTCGTGAACACGTGCAAATCTCTGCAAAAGAAAAGTCAAAAGCAGGTAAATTAACATATAACGCGATTACCTAAAGATAACTCGCGAACACCTACTAATCTCTACAAAATAGAATTCAAAAGCATTTAAGTTAACATATAACGCGAGTACCTGAATAGAAATCTTGAACACCTGCTAATCTTAGGAAAAGAGAAGTCAAAAGCATGTAAATAAACATATAATGTGATTACCTAAAGTGAACTCGCAAACACCTGCTAATCTCCGCAAAAGAGAATTCAAAAGCAGTTAAATTTAAAATATAACCCGAGTATATGAAGATAACTCACAAACAAGTACTAGTCTCAATAAAAGAGAAGTCAAAACAGGTAAATAAATATATAACGCGAGTACCTGAAATGAACAAGCTAACACATGTTAATCTCTCCAAAAGAGAATTCAAAAGCAGATAAATTAAAATATAACATGAGTACCTAAGATAAACTCTCGAGCACCTACAAAAATCAACAAATGAGAAGTTGAAAGCAGTTAAATTTAAAATATAACGGTAGTAACTGAAGAGAACTCGCGACCACCTACAAATTTCTACAAAAAATAAAGTAAAAAGAAGGTAAATAAACATATTTCGAGAGTTCCATAGGTGAACTAGCTAACTACTGCTAATTTATCCAAAAGAGATTTCAAATGATGGTAAATATATATACAACATGAGTATCCGAGGTGAAATCGCAAAGACCTACTAATCTCTGCAAAAGAGAAATAAAAGGCTGGTAAATTTAAAATATAACGTGAGTAACTAAAGATAACTCGTGAACACCTGCTAATCTCCATTATAGAGAAGTCAAAAGATAGTAAATTTAAAATATAATGCGAGTACCTGAATATAACTCGCAAACACCAGCTAAACTCTGCAAAAGAGAGGTCAAATGAAGGAAAAATAAGATATAATGCGAGTATCAGAAGAGAACTCGCGAACACCTGCCAATCTTTGCAAAAGAGAAGTCAAAAGCAAGTAAATAAACATAAAATGCAAGTACTTAAGGTGAACTCTCTAACACCAGGTAATCTTGTTAGCATTACCATGGTGATTTGGAAGTGATCAAACATGTAGTATCACTGCCAACATAATATGAGCTTATGGAGTCGCACATAAGATCTTTGGAGAGGTTTGAAATATAACGGTCCAGGCCCATCAACATGGGACCCCGCTGGAACCGTCGGCCTACCAGAGTCCAGACCCGGGCCCACTTCTTGTAGTCAGCCTATCACATTCAAGCCTGCAGGACATGCACCCCAATCCCTCTCCGTGCCTGTTTATCAGCAGCGACAGGTTGTTGCCACTGGGAATCGAACCAAGGACCTTGATAAGAGAGCTTTATGACACTCCCTCATCACCAAGTACGCTGCAGCTTAGTTGGTGATGAGGTAGTGGCGTAAAGCTCTCTTATCAAGGTCCTGGGTTCGATCCACAGTGGCAACAACCCACCGCTGCTGATAAACATGCGCGGAGAAGGGTTAGGGTCCATGGCCTGCAAGCTTGAATGTGATAGGCTGACTACCAGTAGTGGGCCCGTGTCTGGACTCTAGTAGGCCGGCGGTTCCAGCTGGGTCCCATGTTGATGGGCCTGGACCATTATAAAAAGTGCAGCTCAGCTGGTGATGAGCAGTTGTTTGAAAACTCCTTATCAAGAAGGTCTCGGGTTCGATCCCTGGCCTCAACAACCCGCCTGTAGATGGAGAGGGGTTGGGGTGCATGGTCTGCAGACCTGGTTAGGCTGAATCCTTTCGAGCGTGGTACTGGGGGCGTCGGAGGTCATCCTTGCGAGCGTGGGCGGGGGAGGCCGTTACATGAAAGGTTTGTTTTGTCTTTTCTCGTATGTGATATGAGTGAAGGACCAAGCCTATGACGTTCTAGATATGAAGGATTTGTATTCTGGAACCTATATTGTGCTTATGGGTCATCAGGTAAGTGGTCGGAAGAATCTAAGGGAAATTAGTCGTGTATAGTCTCAAGGTATTGACGAATAGTCTTTAATTCGACGAGTATAGTCGTGACATCTCAACAAGTCTGTTTGAATTCATCAAGTATCGTAATGTTATCACGACGAATTGGACTTGGTTCCTAGAGTATCGTCATGACAGTTTCCACGAATTAGACCCCGATTCGTTGTATTTCACCTTATATCTTGGACGGTTTTCCATATCTCGATTCGTTGAATTTGTACGTGTTGTTTCGAAGAATGGCTCTTGATTCGTCGAATATAAATGTGTATACTCAGCGAATTCTATTTCTTCCGGTTTTATTCTTTTAGTCCGGTTCAGCGTGATCTGCTGGTATTGGCTGGATCAGTAGTGAGTATATATATGATATGTATAGTAAACTAAATAAGTTACTGTTTTATTTCAACCTAATCAAGCAAGACGGTCTTCTTCCCGATGGAATAGTTCCTCCTAGGTCGGGATCTCAATTTCTCCCGCCGATCGTTCGTCGATCGTCACTAGCCGCCAAAAAGTGTTTCCCAAGGCTTTATCATCGTCATTGCCGCTTCTGCCTTAACGGTTCTATCAAACCGTATAGGCATTTAGGACATACTTTCTTTTAACCTAGATCTTGTGTGACAAGAGTCTAAAGGTTCTCCATTCTCGTGTGGATAACCATAGAGGTGTGGACACTATTCTACGCTCGGAACTCCGGTCGTTGTCATTCGTTGGATTTCATCAGAGCAGCTTGGTTGAGTATTGACTCAATCCCTCAAAGGTATAATTTATTTTATAGCAATGCTACTTCTTAATCAATGTTCATCGCTAGGTCGGACTTAATTTTGGGTTTTCTTGTTCCTAATTCCACTGCACACAAGTGTTGTGTCCTATCGCAAAATCCAACAAATCTCTCCAAAAGAGAAGTCAAAAACAGGTAACTAAACATATAACGTGGCTATAGGAGGAGAACTCCTAAACACCTACTAATCTCTACAAAAAAGCAACAAATAGCATGTAAATTTAAAATAAAATGCGAGTACCTAAAGAGAACTCACAAACACCTGCTAATCACAGCAAAAGAGAAGTCTAAAGCAGATAAATTTAAAACATAATGGGAGTACCTAAAGAGAACTCACGAACACCTGCTAATCTCTGTAAAAGAGAAGTCAAAAACAAGTAAATAAATATATAAATCGAGTACTTGAATATAACTCGCGAACACCTATTAATCTCTACAAAAGAGAAGTTTAAAGCATGTAAATAAACATATAACTTGAGTACCTGAGGCAAACTCGCTAACACCTGCTAATCTCTCCAAAAGAGAAGTCAAAAGAACGTAAATAAATATATAATGAAAGTACCTGATATAAACTCGCGAACACCTGCAAATATCTTTAAAATAGATGTCAAAACAAGTTAAATTTAAAATATATCGGGGGTATATGAAGAGAACTCGTGAATGTCTGCTAATCTCAGCAAAAGAGAAGTCAAAAGCAGGTAAATAAACATATAACGCGAGTACCTAAGGTGAACTCGTGAACACTTGCTAATCTCTGAAAAGAGAAGTCAATAGCAAGTAAATAAATATATAACGCGAGTTCTTGAATATAACTCATGAACACCTAGTAATCTCTACAAAAGAGAAGTCAAAATCAGATAAATAAACATATAACTTGAGTACCTGAGGTGAACTCCCTAATACCTACTAATCTCTCCAAAAGAAAAGCCAAAAGCACTTAAATAAATGTATAACACTAGTACATGAGATAAATTCATGAAAACCTGTAGATATCTTCAAAAGAGATGTCAAAACAAGTTAAATTTAAAATATAACAGGAGTAACTAAAGAGAACTCGTGAATGCCTACTAATCTCTACAAAAGAGAAGTCAAAAGCTCGAAAATAAACATATAATGCGAGTAGCTAAGGAGAACTCGCGAACAGTTGCCAATCTCTGTAAAAGAGAAGTCAAAAGCAGGTAAATTTAAAATATAATACGAGTACTTGATGAGAGCTCGTGAAAACCAACTAATCTCTGCAAAAGAGAAGTCAAAACAGGTAAATAAACATATAACGTGAGTACCTAAAGAGAACTTGTGAACAACTATTAATCTCAACAAAAGAAAAGTCAAAAGTCGGTAAATTAACATAAAATGCAAGTACCTGAAGAGATCTCGTAAACACCTACTATTATCTACAAAAGATAAGTCAAAGTAGGTAAAATAACATATAATGCTTGTACCTGAAGAGAACTTGCAGACACTTGCTAATCTTAGCAAAAGACAAGTCAAAAAATTGTAAATAAACATAAATTTCCAGTACCAGAGTTGAACTCGCAAAGACCTGCAAATTTCTATAAAAGAGATGTCAACAGCAAGTAAATTAACATATAACGCGAGTACCATAAGAGAACTTGCGAACATCTGCTAATCTCTACAAAAGAGAATTCAAAAGCTGTTAACAAATAACTCGAGTACCTGAATAGAAATCACGAACATATGTTAATCTCAAGAAAAGAGAAGTCAAAAGTAGGTAAGTAAACACATACCACGACTACCTGAGGTGATCTCGCTAACACCTGCCAATCTCTCGAAAAGAGATGTCAAAAATAGATAAATAAACATATAACATGAGTACCTGATATAAACTCACGAAAACCTACCAATCTTTGCAAAAGAGAATGTTGGAACAACCTATTACTGATTTGGGCAAGGATCACTATGTCTTTTAGGAAATCTGTTTTGACCTCCTTGTATAGATCTAAAGGTCAATTAGAATTGAGTCTAAGGGTTAGTATTTAGGTTTGAAAGCTGCCCTCAAGACCAGATATTTCAGTTGAGGAGACTAAGTCATTTCGTCGAGCTCAGTACGACGAATCATCAAACTCCATTCGACGATCGCTGAGCTCACTTAGACGAATCGTCGAACTCCATTCGACGATCTCTGAGCTCAACTTCAACGAGTTGTCGAACTCCATTCGACGATCTTCGAGCTCAGATCGACGTTCTTGTCTCCAGTTTGTTTCTCTATCTCTAAGCTCAGTTCGACGATAGTTGAGCTCAGATCGACGATCTCTATTTCAGTCTAAGACCAGTCTCTGAGCTTAATTCAATGATAGTAGAGCTTAGGTCGACGTTTTTCTGGTGAGATCGACATTTTTCAGGATTCAAATTCAAACAGTTATGGAATTATTCTCAGCATTTATTTCAAGGATGTTGTAGCCGTTTCAATTAATCTGGAGCAAGTTTCAAGAGATTTTCAAAGGAATGTATTATTGGACTTTCCTCCAGAAGACAAAATGCAGTTAAGGGAGTCATTTATGATAGGCTAACGGCTATCTTGGACAGAGAATCATTCTATTCAGAAATAAGGAATAAAAGAGATATTCATATTCTGCTGGAATAGAATAACATAGAACATCATCAACAAGTGAACAACAACAAAAAAAGAGCTGCAGATATTCACAGTCTTAGAACTCTTACAAGAACACACATCACAAAAGGAGATCAACATACTGAAATTTTCAGATCCCTTTTGATTCCAGTGTTCAAAGGCCATCATCATTCAAGACTCCAGACAACACACATTTCAGCTGCTGCTGAAATCATCTTTTGCTGGAGATCAAATCTTCTGAAGGCCTATCACCCTACTGCAAAACTTCACTTCCTGAACAACAATAGATCTCAGGGGGAGCTTTGACAACATCCACTATCTTCTCTCTGATTATTGACAGAGAAGATCATCTCATCTCTCTCTCTCTCCCTACTGTAAAGGGTTTTTCAAACTCGCTTCAAAAGTTTGTGTTGGTTTCTGAGACCTTGTCAAAACTCAGTGGTGGCAAGACACCTAATCAAAAAATCTGATTTGTTTTTTGAGTACCTTATCAAAAGCTCATTGGTGCCTAGGACACCTGATCAACTCATCCTGCAGTGGATTCCTACCTAGGGTGGTAGAAGAGTGGATGTACCCAGATTGATTGGGGAACCACTATAGCTCCTTGTGTCATCTGGTTGCTTACTTTCTTTTGTTTTCTGGCTGTGTTTTGTGATTGATCTTTTTTTAGTTAGTTGCTGTGTTTGCTTTATTTTATTGGCTTCCCTGTTCACTTAGGAATACAACAACAGTTGTAAAAAGTTTATATCAAGCACCATACTCTATTCACCCCCCTCTAGAGTATATCAGATCTAACCTACACTTTCAATTGGTATTAGAGGTTGGTTAAAAATACCACATCTTCCAGGTTGGTTAAAAATACCACACCTTAGTGGTTGCACAGGCTAACACCTGAACCCAAAGATCCCTCTAGTTAGATCTGCTTATTTTGATTTTGCTATTAGAATTATTCCTTCACAGAGCATGGCCCAAAACAAAGATTATGCTAGCACCAGACCTCCAGTGTGCAATCTATCTAAGTTTGCACTTTGGAAGGCAAGGATTAGACTGTACATGAACTCTATTGATGAAGACATTTTTAATTCTGTTTTGACAGTGTGTCCAAGACCTCCAGAAAATACAAGTACAAGTGTTGTTCCACCTCCATCAGGAACAGATGCAGAGATCAAGAAATGGAAAGTTGCAGATGCAAAGGCTATGAACATTCTAGCCCAGACTATGTCTGATGAAATATTCCAAAAGGTAGTTGAATGCAACTCAGCAAAGGACATCTGAGACAAGTTATCTGAGATAGTCTCAGGATCTGCTGATGAGAGAAAAGATAGAAGATCTCATCTCATAACCCAGTATGAGAACTTCAAGAAAGGAGAAGCTGAGTCAGTAGCAGACATGTATAATAGACTCAGCCTTATAGTCAATGAACTGAAAACTTTGGACAAGGAGATCTCATTGACTGAGCTAAATGATAAAATCCTAATGTGCTTCCCAAGCACTTGGGTCTCAAGGATCTGGCCAATCAAGGATGTCAGAAGCCTAAATGAGATCACAACTGAAGCTCTCTTGGGTATGCTCAAGTCTTATGAGCTGCTCATCAAGGACAGAGAAGAAGAGCAGAAGGCTGCCTCACCAGCTACAAGAAAGTAAAAATCAATAGCTTTTAAAGCCATTGAAGATCAGCCTGAAGACAAGGTCACAAGCAATGAAGAGCTACTAAGCCTACTGGCCAAAAGGTTTTACAAAATGGCCAGGAAGGATTTCAGGAAAAGATCATACAGAGAGCATGACAAGCAAGGGTATGACAAATCAAATAACAAAGAAATTATTTGTTTTGGATGTAGGAAATCATGCCACATTGTACCTGACTGTCCAGAAAATAAAAACAAGGACAAGAAGGACAGGAAAGAAAGAAGAAAAGACAAAGACTTCAAGAAGAACAGCAATGACAAACCCTCCTCCAGCAGGAACAAACACACCAGGAAGGGGTTTGTAGCTGAAACTTGGAGTGAGACAGAAGAAGAATCTGAAGCTTCATCCATCTCAAGTGATGATGAAGAAGATGCTGAAGAAAAGGAATTCTGTATGATGGCTATCAATGCCTCACAATAAAATTCTGATGCATAAGAGTCAGAATCTGAATCAGAGACTCAATATGAAGAGGACCAGGTATTAAGTTCTTTTGATTTCAATTCTAGGGACTTCAAGTGTGAGTTTAAGGCACTATGTTTAGATTTATTAAGATCTGAGAAGGAAATCATTTCTCTCAGAAATCAGTTATCTGAACACAGTACTTTAAAATCAGATAACCTCAAATTCTCTGAGGAGTTGGAATGTTGTAGGGAGCAGATAGCCTCACTGAAAAGTGAGCTATCAGAGGCCAAAAAGCTTGAAGAATCCCTTAATGGAAGAAGTATCAAGCTAATGGACATCGCAAGCACAGTGAACTCAAGATTCAATAGTATACTGGGCTTGGGTGCTTCATCCAGCCAACCTATAGTATTAACAACCCCAATCAAGTTTATCTCTGATAAAGGCACGGGAGTTGTAGAGGTAGCTAGGAAGAATTATGACTTACCTAAGAAAACAAGAGTTCAACAGAAATCGTCGAACGGAGCTAGACTATCGTCGAATGCAGATCAACGATCTTAGGCTAAATCGTCGAACTCAGGTCGACGATATCTAAACCCTGAAGTCTGCCACAGTCGATCTTCGAATGGAGCTCGACGATCTGAAACAAGATCGTCGAACTCAGCTCAACGATTATCGAGCAGAGATCAGAGTTTTGAAAACCTTTTCAAAGATAAATCAAAGTTCAATCCTAGAGGTCCTTCATCCCAAAGATTTAACCCTTATACTGAATGGATAATACCTCTAAGGAGATATCATCTTGAAGGCTATAAGAGTCAACCAGGGATGTCTTTTATGTTTGAATTCAAAGGTTGTCAACCTAGGCCCAAGGTA
The DNA here is from genome assembly GCA_039583875.1 of Platanthera guangdongensis. Classification (NCBI taxonomy): domain Eukaryota; kingdom Viridiplantae; phylum Streptophyta; class Magnoliopsida; order Asparagales; family Orchidaceae; genus Platanthera; species Platanthera guangdongensis. Next base: position 143,657,413 of record CM077163.1, on the reverse strand, counting down.
AACTGGGTCAAAAATAAATAAATTATTTTATGTGCAGGTGAAGACCTATCCAACATCAAACCAGCAATGGTATTTGGATAGTGGGTGCTCAAAGCACATGACAGGAAACATGGACAATTTCACATCCTTCAAAGCCAAGATTGGATCCAAAGTAATATTTGGTGATTCAAACTTTGGACAAACAAAAGGATATGGTGCAGTCCAGATTGACACAGTCACATTCAACAAAGTAGCCTATGTGGAAGGACTGAAGCACAACTTGATCAGCAATTGTAAACTATGTGATGAAGGATACCAAGTGACTTTCAGCAAATCCTTATGCAAGATCAAATCAGAGGACAACACAACTGTGTTGATAGGTAAAAGGAAAGGTAACATCTATTTAGTAGATTTTCTTTCAACTAAAGTAGATATTTGCTTATTTAACTCTATTAGGAGACCTAATGAACTATGACATAAGAGATTAGGATATATAAACCTTAGAACCATTGCTAGGCTATCCAAGGACAACCTTGTTAGAGGACTACCTTCTGGCCCCTACAAGAAGGAAGGACTCTACAGGGCTTGTCAATTAGGCAAGCAAACCAAAAATAGTTTTAAGTCACTTAATAAGAGTGATTCACCTAGGATTTTGTATCTATTACACATGGATCTTTTTGGACCGATTACAGTACAAAGCTTAGGAGGGAAATCTTATACTTTAGTGGTTGTAGATGACTTCTCTAGATTCACATGAGTGTTCTTTCTGAGGAAGAAGTCTGATAACTTTAAGTGTTTGACAGAGTTTCTCAAATGCATACACAGTGAGTTCAATACTCACATTGCCCTGATCAGAAGTGATCATGGGACAGATTTTGATTCTCGTCTTATGCAATAGTTCTGTCAGAGTGAAGTGATCAGACACACTTTCTCAGCTCCTAGAACTCCTCAACAAAATGGGGTAGCTGAAAGGAAAAATAGAACCCTTATTGAATCTGCTACTACATTGTTGTCAGATGCTCACCTTCCTCTATCCTTTTGGGCAGAGGCAGTGAACACCTCCAACTATGTGTTGAATAGAAGTTTAATACATAAACTGAAGGGCAAGACTCCCTATGAATTACTCAAAGGGAAAAAACCTAAAATAGATTAGTTTAAAATTTTTGGTTGTATTTGTTACATTCATAATAATGACAAGAAATACTTAGCAAAATTTCAAGCTAAAGCTGATGAAGGAGTGTTTTTGGGATACTCCATGATCAGTAAAGCTTATAGGGTATATAATAAATCAACTCTCAAAATTAAAGAATCTGTACATATATCTTTTGATGAATCTAACTTGTCTTTCAAGGAGAAGAATACTTCTACTATAGAACCTTTGCAGGTACACTCTCTTGCTGAAGACTTGGACAGGTTACAAATCATTCAAAAAGATGAAAGAAGTGAAGATGAAGAAGACATTCAAAATCTTTAAGAGAAACTTCTTGAAGAGCCAGTTGTTGTACCACCAGAGGAAACAACAACACAGGTTGGTGAACAATCAACATCTCCTGTTGATTTAGTAACATCAAGAGACCATCCAATCTCCCAAGTGATTGGAGAAATCTCAGCTGGTGTGCAAACCAGAAATCAGGTCAACCAAAAACTGATGCACACTTGTTTTCTCTCTCAAATTGAACCTCAATCCATTTAAGATGCAGAGCAAGATCAACACTGGATCATTGCAATGCAATAAGAGTTGCATCAATTTGAAAGGAAAAAAGTTTGGGAACTAGTACCAAGGCCAAAGGATCACTCCATTGTTGGAACAAAGTGGGTGTTTAGAAATAAATTGGATGATCAAGGAGTCATTGTAAGGAACAAGGCAAAGCTAGTTGCTCAAGGGTACTCTCAAGAAGAAGGGATAGATTATGACCAGACCTTTGCACCAGTTGCAAGGTTAGAGGCCATAAGAATCTTCTTAGCATATGCAGCACACAAAGGATTCAAAGTATACCAAATGGATGTAAAGAGTTCTTTTCTCAATGGAGATATCAAAGAAGAAGTCTATGTCAGACAACCCCCAGGTTTTATCTCTTCAACTCATCCTGTTATGTTTTCAAATTGCACAAAGCATTATATAGTCTAAAGCAAGCTCCTAGAGCATGGTATGAGACCCTAACATGCTTTCTCCTAAAAAATGAGTTTATAAGGGGTAGAGTAGACCAAACTCTTTTTATTAGAACCCATAAGTCCCATACCCTACTAGTACAAATCTATGTAGATGATATTATATTTGGTTCTACTGATTCAAATTTGGGCAGAAGGTTCTCCAATCTAATGCATTCTAAATTTGAAATGAGTAGTATGGGTGAGCTATCCTTCTTTCTAGGATTGCAAATCAAACAACATGCTGAAGACATATTTATTTCTCAAACCAAGTATGCAAAAGAATTGGTTAATAAATTTGGTATGTCTGAAGCATCATGTATGAAAACACCTATGCCTACTAATGCTGTATTAGATGCTGATGAACATGGGAAACCTGTTGATCAGACAACATATAGAGCAATGATTGACTCTTTATTGTACCTTACAACTAGTAGACCTGACATAATGTTTGCTACATGCGTATGTGCTAGATTCCAAGTGAGCCCTAGAGAGTCACACTTAACCTTAGTAAAAAGGATTCTTAGGTATGTAAAAAGTTATCCAAATCTAGGTCTCTGGTATCCAAAAGATTCAGCATTTGACTTAACTGGATTTTCAGATGCTGATTATGCTGGATACAAAAGAGACAGGAAAAGCACCAGTGGATCTTGTCAGTTTCTTGGTGACAGACTTGTCTCCTGGTTTTGCAAGAAACAAACATCTGTGTCAACTTCAACTGCTGAAGCTGAATATATGGCTGCAGGTAGTTGTTGTTCACAAATCTTGTGGATTCAAAATCAGCTCCTAGAGTATGGCTACAACTTAGCAAAGTCAAAAATATTTTGTGATTAATACTAGTGTTATTTCCATAGCACAAAATCCAGTCCTCCATAGTAGGACAAAACACATAGAAATTAGGCATCACTTTCTAAGGGATAATGTTGAGAAAAATAAAATTGAACTTCAATATATCCCAACTGATTTGCAAAGGAGAGATATTTTCACCAAACCCATGGATGAAAAGAAACATACATTCTTCCTGAATCAGTTAGAAATGTTCGATGGAGGAAGTCTAAAATAATATCAAAGATTTCAAAAATCTAAAAATGACCAAGACTAGGCAAATCAAAGTGCATTTTCTAGTGTATAGAGTGTTTCTGGTCTCTGAACTGCACTCGACAATTTTCTCCACGATCGTCGAACGTAGATCGACGACTTCCGAAATCGTCGACCAGAGTTCAGCGCTTCTCAGATAGCGCTAAACTATCTTTCTTCAGGTCAGCGATCGTCGAACGGAGCTCGACGCTCTCCAATATCGTCGAACGGAGATCGACGCTATTGATGACCTTTCAGTTTCCTTTAGAAGCCCAGATCATCGAACAGAGTTCAACAATCATTCCTTTTCTGCGTCGAACCCTAATATAAAACTCATTTTTCGGCCGTCGTTCTCCCTTTGTGCTTTCATACTCTCTGCAAATTTTCTCTTTCCCTCCAAACTTCTCTACACTTGGTCGTTTGTTTGTTCATTTTTGCAGGAATCAATGGCAGTATCAGTCGTAATCTTGGCCACAATGAAATTTGACGCTGGTTTTGACATCGACATGGATTCTTTCAACAACAACGATCAAATCTTCAAGGACATTCTGGAACTTTTCAAAGAACAAAAGCTAGTTACCATAATGACTACAAGGATCAAATTGGCTGCAGATAAGATAAAGGAATGGGTGTATACTGCCCACAATCTGGATCAGAATACAATGGTTGGAACCATCTTAGGAACCCAGGTATCTCTAACACCTGCTGCTTTGACAGAGTTTTTTCAATTGAATTCTGGAGAAGATTCTGTTGAGCTTTCTGGAGAAGTATTTTCTAATATGCTTGAAAGGATGGGACATTCAGAAGCAAACCCTAGCAAATTGCTTAAGAAAAATCTGTCTGTTGAGTACAGATTTCTAGCTGATGTTGTTGGAAAAGTGTTGTTGGCCAAACACTCAGCTCATGATACCATATCTAGGTATCAACTCTGTTTGATGGGTGCCCTGGTGGACAAGAAGCAGTTGAACTGGGGAGAAGTTTTCTTTGATTTGATTAAGAAAAAGATTAACAAGAACTTTGTTAATTTTGGAAGGATTTTAGGGCTGTTCCTTCACCACAGATGCCCTGCACTGCTTGTTTCCAGTGGGATGCACATCAATGCCTCCAAGAGGCTTACCTGTGCCCTATTTGGGAAATGGGACAGGCAGATTGTCAAGCCCAGCAGACCCTCTGCAATCTCTTCCCCTCAGATTTCTGCCCCTGCAGAAGACTTGCCTGCTTCATCTCCTCCTCCGCCACCTCTTGTTTCATCTACACAGTCACATCCACCATCACAATTTCCACCACATCTCCAACTTCAATTCCTTCTCAAACTCCACCATTCACTAAAGAAATCTTCCATCCTCTACATCACTACCCACACCTGGATATTGATTCATCCTCTCATATTCCATCTTTCACTCTTATAGATGATTCCTATATGGATGATTCTCCTTCATCCCCTCCTGAGCAACCATCATCATCCACCTCTTATCAATAACTACTTCAGGACATCATTGCTCAACCATCCTTCACACCATCCATTTCCATTCCACTCTCTTCCATCTCCACAATTTCAATTTCCCAACCATCATTTCCACAATCCACAGGTTCTCCTACAACATCTCCTGCTGCTCCAACCTTCATTTCTACCTCATCCATCCCTACCTCTACTCAAGTACCTCTTGAGCAAGTAGATCTTCCAGCTCTTGCAGACATGTTATATGAGCTGATAACATCAAGGAATTCACTATTGCTAGAGACCTCTTTGGCTCCACTTCTCAAAATAGTTCAGGAGCTGTCTGCCAGGCTATCTTCTTTTCTTCCTCCTCAGGCAATCCCTTCTTATGGGTGTCTTAATCCAGTTGTCACTGAATCTAGGTAGGGGGAGATGCCTTATGAAGCTAAGAGATTGCCTGCTGTAGAAACTTCAGCCCAAGCTCCAGTTGCATCAGTTGCATTCATCACAGTGGACCTCAAGTCACTTTTGTCAGTTTTTGATTCTGTATACTTCAACTACCTTCCAGTCCAGCATTCTGAAGATATTACTAAGTCCATTGTGCCTATTTCCAGATGTGACCCTAGCCTAATAAGCTCTTATATACATTCCTTCAATGCTGTTGACACTGCTTCTGCTGCTGCTCCTACTGCTGCTGCTCCTACTGTTGTTGTTGATGTTTCAGTTAGTTCTGATATTGCTGTTTTTGAGGATATGCATATGACAGTGCATTTGTTTTTGAGCCTGCTGTTACTACTGCTATTGCTCCTTCTGATGTTGATTTTCCAGTTTCATCCATTACTACTGCTTCTATTACTACTGCTGTTTCTGAACCTGCTGCCATAGCTCCTTCTGCCAGTGTTGCTTCTACTCCACTTCCTGATGTTGCTCCTGTTGCTGTCTCTGTTGTTTCTTCTGCTCAGTCTCAACAACAGAAAGATTACCTAAAAAGGATTGATGCAGTGTATGATAATCCTCCAAGCTCAGACCGTGATCAGTTTAGGACTGATTCAGATGATTCCTCTACAATAATTGCAAGGAAAAGGAAAGCAATAAGCAAGGCTATGAATAGAGTTCCTCCAGAGAAAGTGAAAGATACAAATGACATTTCATATTATATACTGCATGATTGCCCTATCACAGAACCATGGATGCAGTACTCCAGGAATCAACTGAAAGCTATGAAGAAGAAAAGAAAGTATGACAAAGGATCATCCCATTTTAATCCTCCTCCTCCTCCTTCACCTGATGCAAGAGCCGGTGGTAGTTCTGCCTTCCAATCTACTGCCAGAAGCCAATCTTCCGATTAACCTCAAGGAAGATCCCAATACAGAGGAAATCAGTCTAAAGGTTACCCGTCCAGAAGAGGACAGTACAGAGGTAATCAAAGAGGACTCAGAGTATATTCCAGGCAACATCCTTATTCAAGGGAAGGACAAGGTCCATCTGACACTACTTCTGGTCCCTTCCCTTATAAGCTTAAAGAACTAGTCTATTCCAGAGCTCCTCCAGATAATTCTTCAAATAGATATAAGCCTCCTGTTCCATTTGAAGACCCAAAAAATAATCCCACCTCATGCACTGTAAGAATGAAAGAATTGGCTGCATTAGACCAAATCAAGAAGGCTAGAGAATAAGGAAGAGATGCATCAAATATCACTACTTTATCAAATCAAAAAAAGAAAGAACTTGAGAGATACTCTTCCAGTAAATTTTTTGATTCAGAAAGCTATATGAAATTGCACCCAGAAGCTATAGTGCCCAGGCCAAAGCATCAAACCTCTCTAGGTGCACCTGATAATAGAAGATCCAAGAAAAAAGCTCTTAACCCCAACAGAGAAATAGTTCTCATAAAGAGCAAGGAAAAGGAATGATTCTGTAAGATGACAGTATATTTTGTTTTCTGAACTATCTGAGATAATATCTGTGTTTCTGCAATGTCTTGTTTGTTATATTTCTGCTTTGTATGTTTTTATTTTTCCAATATCTGTAAATAGTAATCCTAACCCAAATATGGGGAGATTGTTGGAACACCCTATTACTGATTTGGGCAAGGATCACTATGTCTTTTAGGAAATCTGTTTTGACCTCCTTGTATAGATCTAAAGGTTAATTAGAATTGAGTCTAAGAGTTAGTATTTAGGTTTGAAAGCTGCCCTCAAGACCAGATATTTCAGTTCAGGAGACTAAGTCATTTCGTCGAGCTCAGTACGACGAATCATCGAACTCCATTCGACGATAGCTGAGCTCACTTCGACGAATCGTCGAACTCCATTCGATGATCTCTGAGCTCAACTTCAACGAGTCATCAAACTCCATTCAACAATCTTCGAGCTCAGATCAACGTTCTTGTCTCCAGTTTGTTTCTCCATCTCTGAGCTTAGTTCGACGATAGTTGAGCTCAGATCGACGATCTCTGTTTCAGTCTAAGACCAGTCTCTGAGCTCAGTTCAACGATAGTAGAGCTCAGGTCGACGTTTTTCTGGTGAGATCGACGTTTTTCAAGATTCAAATTCAGACAGTTATGGAATTATTCTCAGCATTTATTTCAATGATCTTGTAGCTGTTTCAATTAATCTGGAACAAGTTTCAAGGGATTTTCAAAGGAATGTTTTATTGGACTTTCCTCCAGAAGACAAAATGCAGTTAAGGAATTCATTTATGACATGCTAACGACTATCTTGGACAGAGAATAATTCTATTCAAATCTAAGGAACAAAAGAGATATTCATATTCTGCTAGAATAGAATAACATAGAACATCATCAACAAGTGAACAACAACAAAAAAAAGCTGCAGATATTCACAGTCTTAGAACTCTTACAAGAACACACATCATAAAAGGAGATCAACATACTGAAATTTTTAGATCCCTTTTGATTCCAGTGTTCAAAGGCCATCATCATTCAAGACTCCAAACAACACACATTTCAGCTGCTGCTGAAATCATCTTTTGCTAGAGATCAAATCTTCTGAAGGCCTATCACCCTACTGCAAAGCTTCACTTCCTGAACAACTATAGATCTCAGGGGGACCTTTGACAACATCCACTATCTACTCTCTGATTATTGACAGAGAAGATCATCTCATCTCTCTCTCTCTCTGTCTCTCTGCTGTAAAAGGTTTTTGAAACTCCCTTCAAAAGTTTGTGTTGGTTTCTGAGACCTTGTCAAAACTCAGTGGTGGCAAGACACCTGATCAAAAAATCTGGTTTGGTTTTTAAGTACCTTATCAAAAGCTCATTGGTGCCCAGGACACCTGATCAACTCATCCTGCAGTGGATTCCTACCTAGGGTGGTAGAAGAGTGGATGTACCCTGATTGATTGGGGAACCACTGTAGCTCCTTGTGTCATCTGGTTACTTTCTTTCTTTTGTTTTCTGGCTGTGGTTTGTGATTGCTCTATGTTTAGTTAGTTGCTGTGTTTGCTTTATTTTATTTGCTTCCCTGTTCACTTAGGAATACAACAACAGTTGTAAAAAGTTTTTAGCAAGCACCATACTCTATTCAACCCCCTCTAGAGTATATCAGATCTAACCTGCACTTTTAGGGAAGTCAAAACAGGTCAATAAACATTTAACATGAGTATCTGAATAGAACTCACGAACAATTGCTAATCTCTAGAAAAGAGAAGTCAAAAGTAGATAAGTAAACATATAACATGAGTACCTGATGTGAACTCGCTAACACCTGATAATATATTCAAAAAAAAGTCAAAAGTTGGTAATTAAACATGTAACGCGAGTACCTGAGGTGAACTCACGAACACCTACTAATTACTGCAAAAGAGAAATAAAAAGCAGGTAAATTTAAAATATAATGCATATTTCTAAAGACAACTCACGAACACCTGCTAATCACCGCAAAAGAGAAGTCAAAATAGGAAAATTTAAAATATAACCCAAGAACCTAAAGAGAACTCACGAACACCTACTAATCTCTGCAAAAGGAAAGTCAAAAGCTGGTAAATTAAAATATAGCTCCAGTATTAGAAGAGACTTCACAAACACCTACTAATCTATGCAAAAGAGAAGTCAAAAGTAGGTAAACAAACATATAACATGAGTACCTGAGTTGAAATCACTAACACTTACTAATCTTTCCTAAAATAAGTCAATAGCTGGTAAATAAACATATAACACGAGTACCTGAGATGAACTCGCGAATACCTACTAATCTCTATAAAAGAGAAAAAAACAAGTTAATTAAAAATATAACGCGAGCATCTAAAGAGAGCTCGCAAACACTTGCTATTCTCTATAAACGAGAAGTCATAAACACATAAATTTAAAATTTAACGCGACTACCTGAATAGAACTCGTGAAAACTTGCTTATCTTTACAAAAAAAGTCAAAAGTTGCTATTATAAATTATAACACGGGTACTCAAATATAACTTGTGAAAACCTGCTAATCTCTGCGAAAGATAAATCAAAAGCAGGTAAATAAACATATAACACGAGTACCTTAGCTGAACTCGCAAACAACAACTAATCTCTCCAAAAGAGAAGTCAAAAGCGGGTAAATAAACATATAACCCTAGTACTTGAGATAAACTAGCGAACACCTGCAAATATCTGCAAAAGATATGTCAAAAGTAGTTATATTTAAAATATAACGGGTGTAATAGAATAGAATGCGCGAACGCCTGCCAATCTCTACAAAAGAGAAGTCCAAAGCCAATAAAAATAAAATATAATACGAGCACCTGAAGAAAACTTGCAAACACCAACTAATCTCTACAAAAGAGAAGTCAAAACTGGTAAAAAAAACATATAACATGAGTACTAGAATAGAACTCATGAATACCTACTATTATCTGCATAAGAGAAGTCAAAAGCAGGTAAGTAAACATATAACGTGCGTACCTGAGGTGAACTCGCTAAGACCTGCTAATCTATCAAAAATAGAAGTCAAAATTAGGTAAATAAACTTATAACGGGAGTACCTGAGGTAAACTTGCGAAAACTTATAAATCTCTACAAAAGAGAAGTAAAAACAAGTAAAACAACATTTAACACGAGTACTTGAATATAACTCACAAACAACTGCTAATCTCTACAAAAGAGAAGTCAAAAGAAGATAAGTAATAAATAATATGAGTACCTGATGTGAACTCGCTAACACCTACTAATCACTTTAAAAGAGAAGTCAAAAGTAGGTAAATAAACATGTAATGCAATTATCTGAGGTGAACTCCTGAACACCTACCAATCACTTCAAAAGAGAAATAAATAGCATGTAAGTTTAAAATATAATGCGAGTAACTAAAGAGAACTCGCGAACACCTGCTAATTTAAGTAAAAGATAAGTCAAAAGCAGGTAAATTTAAAATATAACGTGGGTACCTGAAGAGAAAACATGAACACCTTCTAATCTCTTCAAAAGGGAAGTTAAAAGTAGGTAAAATAAAATATAGCTCGAGTATCAGAAGGGACCTTACGAACACCTGCTAATTTATGCAAAAGAGAAGTCAAAAGTCGGTGAACACACATATAATAAGTGTACCTGAGTTGAACATGCTAACACCTGCAAATCTCTCCAAAAGAGAAGTCAAAAGAAGGTAAATAAATATATAGTGCGAGTACCTGAGGTTAACTCGTGAATACCTACTAATCCATATAAAATAGAAATAGAAGCAGATAAATTTAAAATATAACACGAGTACTTAAAGAGAACACGCGAACACTTGCAAATCTCCGCAAAAGAGAAGTGAAAAGCAGATAAATTTTTAAAAAAGCACTAGTATCTGAATAGAACTCGAGAACACCTTATAATATTTACAAAAGAGAAGTCTAAAGTAGCTAATTTAAAATATAATCCGAGTACTCGAATATAACATGCGAACAACTGCTAATTTATGTGAAAGAGAAGTCTAAAGTAGGTAAATAAACATATAATACTACTAACTGAGGTGAACTCGCTAACACCTACTAATTTCTCCAAAAAAAGAAGTCAAAAGCAGGTAAATAAACATATAACGTTAGTACTTGAGATAAACTCCCGAACACCTGCAAATATCTGCAAAAGAGAAGTCAAAAGTAGTTAAATTTAAAATATAACAGGAGTACTTGAATAGAACTCGCGAACGCCTTCTAATCTCCGCAAAAGGGAATTCAAAAGCAGTTAAGTAAACATATAACATGAGTACATGAGGTGAACTCTCTAACACCTGTTGATCTTTCAAAAAGAGAAGTCAAAATAGGAAAATAAATAAATAACACTAGTACTTGAGGTGAAATCACGAACATTTACTAATCTCTACAAAAGAGAAATAAACAAATACGTAAATTTAAAATATAATGCGAGTACCTAAAGAGAACTCGTGAACACCTGCTAAACTCCACAAAGGAGAAGTTAAAAGCTGTTAAATTTGAAATATAAAGCGAGTACCTGAGGAAAACTCGCGAAGACCTGCTAAACTATACAAAAAAGAAATCAAAAGTAGGTAAATTGATATATACCGTGAGAACCTGAATAGAACTTGTGAACACCTGCTAATCTGTACAAAAGATTAATCAAAAGAAGGTAAATAAACATATAATGTTTGTACGAGAGGTTAACTCGCTAACACCTTCTAATCTCTCCAAAAGAGCAGTCAAAAACATGTAAATAAACATATAATGTGAGTACCTTAGATAAACTCATGAACACCTGTAAATATCTACAAAAGAGTGGTCAAAAGTAGTTAAATTTAAAATATAACAGGTTTACTATAAGTGAGCTCACGAACGCCTTTCATCTCTGCAAAAGAGAAGTCAAAAACAAGTAAATAAACATATAATGCGAGAAAGTAAGGTGAACTCGCAAACACTTGCTAATCTCTATATAAGAGAAGACGAAAGCAAGTAAATTTAAAATATAATGTGAGTCCCTGAAGTGAACTCGCAAATACCTACTAATCTCCACAAAAAAGAATTAAAAATAGGTAAATAAACAGATGACACGAATACATGAAAAGAACTAGTGAACAACTATTATTCTCAGCAAAAGATATGACAAGTAGGTAAATTAACATATAACGTGAGTACCTCAAGAGATCTTGTAAACACCTATTATTCTCTACAAAAGAGAAGTTCAAGCTGGTAAATTAACACATTTTGCGAGTACCTAAAAAAAACTCGCGAACAACTACTAATCAATACAAAAAAGAAGTCAAACATAGTTAAATAAAGATATAATGCGAGTACCTGAGGTGAAATCACAAACACCTCCAAATCTCTGTAAAATAGATGTCAAAAGTAGGTAAATTATCATATAATTTAAGTAACTGAAGAGAACTTACAAATACCTGCTAATCTATACAAAAGAGAATTCAAAATCAAGTAATTTAATATATAACTCAAATACCTGAATTAAACTCACGAACACCAGCTAATCTTTGCAAAAGAAAAGTAAAAATCAGGTAAATAAACATATAACCCAAGTTCCTGAGGTGAACTAGCTAACACTTGCTAATCTATCCAAAAGAGAGGTCAAAAGCTGGTAAATAAACATATAATACAAGTACTTGAGGCAAACTCACGAACACCTGCAAATCTCTACAAAAGATTAATCAAAAGCAGTTGAATTTAAAATATAATTAGAGAAGCTGAAGAGAACTCGTGAACACCTTCTAATCTCTGCAAAGGAAAAGTCAAAAGCAGCTAAATAAAAATATAACGCAAGTACCTAAGGTAAACTCACAAACACCTTCTCATCTCTGTAAAAGAGAAGTCAAAAGCCGTTGTTGGGTACATTGGTCAAATGTACCTGATTTGAAGAAGCCTCACCCAACTCAATGATATACATCATAATGTATTTGATGAATGTTGAGTTTACTTGTACAGGTTAAGTAATCACTGGACTGAAGCAAAAAGTTTCTAAGTCCATGTGTCGACACCCAGAGGGAAAGTGTCGACACTTAAGAAGGCTTGTGTCGACACCCAAACAAGCAGTGTCGACATTTGGAGTCATTGTGTCGACACCTGGGATGCAGAGTCGACACCAGACAGTAAGTGTCGACACTTGGAGTTGTGTCGACTCTCAGTGAAGAAAAGTGCAGACAGAAAGTGTCGACACAAGGAGCTGTGTCGACACCCAGTGAAGCTGTGTCTACACCAGAAAGTGTCGACACTTGGAGCTGTGTCGACACTCAGCAAAAGTCTGCAGAGACTAAGTTAAAGTGTCGACACTCAGAACAATGTGTCGACACTCAACAGAAGAGTCAGCACTTGAAGTATGTGTCGACACCCAACACAATGTGTCGACACACAACCAGAAGAGTCAACACATGAAGTAAGTGTCGACACCCAGCACAATGTGTCGACACTCAGCTAAAGACTCTACACTTGAAGAAAGTGTCGACACAAGGAGCTGTGTCGATACTTAGCAAAGATCAGAAAGATCAACAAATTATTCTAAGTACAAGTGTCGACACTAAGGGAATGTGTCGACACTCAGCTGAAGTCTCAACAAGAAGAAGGTGTGTCGACACAAGGAGCTGTGTCGACACTCAGCAAGAATCAACATAGAAGACTATGTGTCGACACCAAGAAGCAGTGTCGACACTTAACAGATTCAACACAAGAAGTTGTGTCGACACAAAGGTGATGTGTCGACACTTAGAAGAATTCAGTACAGATAGAAGATCAAGTACTTGTGTCGACACTCAATTTCAGTGTCGACACCTGAAGAAGAATTTGTGTCGAGACATACAAGGAGTTGTGTCGACACCTTGTAGACTTGTGTCGACACTTACACAACATGTGTCGACACTTGGACTATAAGTGTCGACACTTAAAGACAGAAAGTCTCGACACTTTCAGACAGTTAGAGATTTTCAAGAAATGACTGGATGACTTGATAGCTGCCGTTCCAGCCGGTCTACAGCACCTGTCAGAGATATCATAAGTCAGTTATGGACCAGACCTACCAGTTACCATGAAGAAGGCCTATAAATAGGCACCTATAGTTTACAGAAACTGTTGTTCGAGTTGTTGAGGTTGATCACATTGTTGAAGAACAAGTTATTAAAGTGGTACATAGAGTATCAACACAAGAAGATCTTGCAGTCCAAGTGCAGATCTAAGAAGTTGGAGAGAGAGGGCTCCATCCAAGAAATCAGCCTCTGGAACTAGGCTGAGAAGAAGGATTCAGATTCATTCTGGATCTTAAGTGGCAGAGGTCAAGGAACTACTGCAGGAGGAATCAGTCTTATTCAGTTCTACTCAAGAAGCTTTGAAGAAAGCTAAGTCAGATTGAATCCAGCTGAGTTCTTCCAAGAACTCATCAAGAAACTTTCAACTCCCCTCTTTTATTTCTGAGTTGTTGAGTTAATATTTGTAATACATTTTTATCTTATAGGATCCTTTGGATCTGAGTGTATTGTAAGCCTATAATTATAAAGGCTGAGGGTAGGGCTAGAGAGCCTGAGTGTAGGAGATTGAGATCTCTGAGTGTAGGCCTTGTTGGCTGAGTGTAGGCCTTGGTTGGCTGAGTATAGGCCTTGATTGGCTGAGTGTAAGCTTTGGGATAAAGCTGAGTTGTAAGGCTTTGGGCCTGAGGTGTAGGAACCAATTTGGGTTCAGAGACAGTGGAGGAGTTTGGCCGAATCTAGTACACTGCTAGATAGGCGAAGGGGGAAAGTGGATGTACCCATATCTTGGGGAACCACTATAAACCACTGTGTATGATGTGCTGTGCTATGATTGTTGCTGTGCATGCTGTGTGATTGCTGTGATAAAATAGTTACTATTCTGTGATATAACTGATTGCTGCCATTAAAGTTTAAAAAGGATTAGGTCACCTATTCACCCCCCCCCCTCTAGGTGTTTAGGTACCATATCTTACAAGTGGTATCAGAGGGAGGTTCCTCAAAAAGGACTAACAGTCTGAGGATATCCTGTTTGGCAGATTCAGTGTAAGGCAAAACACAGATTCAAGAAATTCAAGAAAATCAAGAAACATGGGTTCCTCTGAGAATCACAAGGAATTGGGTTCCATGAAATTACCCATATGCAGGAAAGAGATCTTTGGGATCTGGAAGGAAAGTGTAAGGCTATTTATGGAGGCCTCAGACCCTAGAATCTACATCACAGTAAAGGAAGGGCCTTATGTGCCCATGAAGATTTCAGTTTTAGATGCAAATCAGAGAACTCCAAAGGATTTCTCTGAGATGACTAAGGATGAGATTGTCCTAGCCACAATGGACAAGAGGGCACAGAACATAATAGTGAGTGCCATTGATGATGCAACGTTTCAGAATCTTATACACTATAAGACAGCCAAGGAGATGTGGGACACTCTTATAGTGTATATGGAAGGATCTGAAGATGTTAGACAAGATAGAAAATCCTTGCTAAATCAGGAGTATGAGAGTTTTAGACAAGGAAAAGGTGATAGCATAACTGAGTGCTACAAGAAGTTCTACAGAATAGTTAATGAACTCATATCTTATGGAAGAGAGTTCAGTAACTATGAACTAAATGATAAGTTCTTAAGGTCTCTAACCAAAGATTGGGACACAAAGATCTGTGCCATTAGAGAAATGGCTAAGTTGGGAGAAATTCCTCCTCCTACACTGTTTGGCAAGTTGTTGTCATATGAAATGCAATTGACAGTGAGGAAGGAGGAGGAGAAATCAACAAGGACTGAGCACAAGGAAAGAACTGTTACTTTCAAGACAGAAGTTCCCAGAAAGTGCAGGAATAAGTCATCAACTCCACCTCCAGAGGTAGTTGAATCAGAATCAGATGAGTCAGTCAGCACAAAGACTGAGAGCAGTGAAGGTGATGAAGACTTTGCTGCCTTCACTAGACACTTTCAGAAATTCTTGAAGAAGAAACAGTGGAGGTCAAGACCTTCTACTTCAAAGGGAAAGAAAGTCTTTTATCAGAAGAAAAAGCCTTCAAAGAAAGACAGAAAGAGGACAAAGTCAAGCAAGGCAACTGGATCTAAGATAGTGTGCTATTGCTGCAATAGACAGGGCCATGTTATTGCAGATTGTCCAGAGAAGAGAAAGGAATCTGGTGACAGGAAAAAGGCTCACTTCAAAGGCAAGAAAGAGAAGTCTTTTGTTGCCAAGAAAGAGAAGACTCTATCAGATATCTCTTCTTCAGAAACTGAGTCTGAGGCTGAAGCCTACATAGGGCTGTTTGCTGAAGAAGAAGAGGAAGAATTCATGCAGATCATGGAGTCTATTTATGAACAAGAAGACAGTCAATGCCAAAGGCTAATGGCTTTGACAGAGAGTGCCAAAATCCTGGAGCAGCCAGGACCCAGTCAGGTACAAAGTTCAAGTTTAAATTCAGTTTCTTGTTCTAGTTCAGAATTAGATTCATCTTCATCAAGTGATGAAAGTGCATCTGAGTCTGAGGATGATATTCATCAGCTTATAGATGAATATAAGGTGCTGTTGCAGGCTTACAAGAAAAGCAAGACCCTAGCCAAAAGTTAGGCAAAGGAAATTGCTATTCTTAAAGCTGCAGCAACAGATTTTGAGAAGTTTTTTGATCAAAAACTGAATGAGATAGCCAGGTTGAAGCACATAACAGTGATTCAAATGGGTACTATATCATTTAAAAATGATCAAATCAAGAGTCTGGAGATCAATCTTCAGAAAGAGAGAGAGCTTGTTGCTAGGTTTTCTAAACCTAAGTTAGTGTTACCTTTAATTGATGAATTTGTTCGTCATAAAGGCAAGGCTGGACTGGGCTTTATTAGACCTGCAGGGACTGAGCAGTCCAAGTATAAGTCCAAGGGCAAAGCCCCAACATTCAACAAGCCTGCTGTAGATAAGACAACCAAGGCTATACCTAAGCAAAGGTACAATAAGTTTGAATGTTGGTGCTGTGGCAAAGTTGGCCATTTTGCAGTGGACTGTTGGCACAATGCTAGTGCCAAAGTGAGTACCAAACTACCTGTTGGAAAGCCAGTGGGTAGCTTTGTCAGATTGTAGACTAACATGTACCAAGGACCCAAGAATTCTTTGGGTTCTAAGGTTCATTAATCTGTTTTGTAGGTGAGTCCAAGTGGCCATACCCCAACATGGTACTTGGACAGCGGATGTTCCAGACATATGACTGGAACAAGGGGACTACTAAAGGACTACATACCAATAAAAGATGGTCCAAAGGTTACCTTTGGTGGTTCTGAAAAAGGAATCATCAAAGGGTTTGGTAACATTTCTACAAACTTGGTTACCATTACTCAAGTGGCTTATGTTAAAGGGTTGAAACACAACCTAATAAGTATAAGTCAATTAAGTGATGTAGGGTATGACATCTCATTTGTTAAAAATGGTAGTCATATCAAGAGGTCAAGTGATCAAGAGATCATTTTGACAGGTTATAGGAAAAGGAATGTCTACTGCCTAGACATTATGATTGAGAACAATGGTTCTCCAGTTTGTCTTGTAGCTGATTAGACAGTCTCTCATTGTGTCAAATGGCACAAGAGGCTTGCCCATATTAACTACAAGACTATTAGCAAACTCTTTAGCAAAGAGTTAGTGAGGAATGGTCCTCAAGTTAAGTGTGTTAAAGATGGTATTTGCTCAGCTTGTCAAAAGGGCAAGCAGACTAAATCCACCTTTAGAAGCATAGAAAACAAAGATGCTGTGAGGTGTTTATACCTCTTGCATATGGAGCTCTTTGGTCCAATGCCAGTTCACAGCTTAGGTAGGAAGGTCTATACCTTTGTAGTTGTAGATGACTACTCAAGGTTTTCCTGGGTGTTCTTCTTAAGACAGAAATCTGAAACACCTAGTGTCTTCTATAGCTTTGTCAAGCAAATTCAGAATGAACTAAATAGTACAGTGGTCAAAATTAGAAGTGACCATGGTACTGAATTTCAGTCTGATAGCATGACAAAACTATGTGAAGACTTTGGGATATTTCAAGAATTCTCTTCACCTAGAACACCTCAGCAAAATGGCATTGCTGAGAGGAAGAATAGAACCTTGATAGAGGCTGGTAGGACCCTACTAAGTGATACATCACTGCCAGAGTATTTCTGGGCTGAAGCAGTTAACACTGCATGCCATGTTATAAATAGGGCTACCATCACTAAAAGGCTTAACAAGACCCCATATGAAGTTGTGAAAGGCAGGAAACCAAACCTATCCTATTTCAGGATCTTTGGTTGCAAATGCTTCATACTTAACAATGGGAAGTCTTGAAAGTCCACCTAGTGTCGGCAAAGTGCACCTATGGGGGGGGGGGGGGGGAATAGGTGACGAGCAAAGCTTTTGCGGAATTTACGACGGTACCTACACAATAAAAATAAAAGGCATAGCACACAGAAAACACAGGCAATTTATAGTGGTTCCCCGACTTGGGTACATCCACTTTCCCCCTTCGACCTATCTCCCAACAAGGGATGACTCGGTCTCTTCTCCAACAGGATTGAAATCCAATCCCTGCACTAACGGAAGGAACCCTTCCACACGTGAGAGTCAACACTCCCACAAAACGGGTTGCACCCAACCCTTACAACACGGAACAAAAGTTCCTTTACAATAAAAGTAAATATAGAATGTATACGAGATACAAACTTCTTTCGGAGACTACGGTGTTCCTCTTCGTTCGACGACGTGTTCGTGAAGTCAACGAATTGTCTACAACCTTGGTCTCTCTTGGAGAGGATATCCCCGGAACCGGCGGCGGCAACACGAGCGGCGGCTAGCTTCGGGATCGGCGGCTATTGTGATGAGCGGCTGCTGAACTTGGAGATCCAAACCTCGTAGCGAAGCTAGCTTGGTCTTCCAACGGTCACACGAGGATCGGTCGTCTCGATCGATTCGGACGGGGGAGTTTTTCCCGGTCAACAAATCGAGAGACAAGAGATCTCTGGATAGACACGTGAGACTCAAGCTTTGCTAAGCTTCTGTCGCCGGAGATCACGAAGGATTCCCGATTGTTGACGGCGACGTACTTGCCCAAGCGCGACGGCGGCGGCGGAGAGAATTCGCGATTTTAGGGTTACGTCGCGGCTCGGTTTCTTTCTCTCTGTTTTACTGTTCAAAATACCCGAATATATATACTGTAGATAACTCCAATATGACCGTTTGTGGGACACACAATAGAAATCCCTAAATCCCGGTCCAGAAAATTGATAGCTGTAGAATCCGGTTCAGGAGCATCCCGAGAAAACGCTAAGTGAAAATCGGCGAGAATCACAGGTGATTCTCGACGAATCGGCGAGAATCACCAAGTGATTCTCGACGATTCGTCGAGAATCGTCGAGAATCGCTAGTGATTCTCGACGAATCACTTATTGATTCTCATCGATTTTCACTTGGTATTCATGAACTGCTTAACCACTGGTTCGGCGAGAATCACTATTGATTCTCGCCGAATCTTACTTGGCACCGTTTTGAGGTAACCTGAAGGAGTCGGCGAGAATCACTAATGATTCTCGTCGATTCGGTGAGAATCACTAGTGATTCTCGCCGAATCGGCGAGAATCACTTGGTGATTCTCGTCGAATTTTCCTTGGACGAATTTTCGTCTTCCACCCAGGAGCTGCTCCTTGACCCATCCATGCTCCTTGTCTTCTCTTGCATATGAACGGCCCTGTACTTGAAAGTAAGTGCACTCCAATAGAGAGAGTACACGTAGGCCAACACACTGATCTGCTCAACGAGGGATTACGTCTTGCAGACTCGTGTATATTGACCTACTACACCCTGACATTGGTGTGCACTTAGCATGGAGGAGCTGCAAGTACAACTTAAGATGTTTCATCAAATACATTGTGAATTCATCATAGCTTGACAGGTGGCTTCCTCAAATCCAGGTAATTGTGGATACAATACCCAACAATCTCCCCCTATTTGACGAAGCCAAAACCCTACTAGCTAAGATGAATAACATCTATCAAATAATAAACATAGCATTCAGAAATTTAACATGCAGCACAAGAGAGTATGAGCAAACAGATCAGGACTTGAGTCATTCACAAATTCTAATATATATACCAATATAAATATATACACATATAATCTCAGAATTGTTTATATGATAACAATAATCATTAAATGTTCTTAAGACAAAGTGACAAGCTATAAGTTATTGACTATTTTTCCTTAGCTAAGTCACCCTTAGGATTTTGAGCCAAGTACTTCTTGCTTTGCCTCTCCATGTATTCTTTGGGCTTCGGGTAATACTTAGGAGGAGGAACTTTATCTGCATCCTTGTTGTTTCTGAAAAAGATGTTGCGTTTCGCTTCAAACGTTTTGTGCGTTTCCCACTCATACTGGCTATATACTTCGTTTCGATTGATCTCTCCTCTTTCTTGCAGCCAGAAGGTGTCTAAGATGATGTTCCTTGAAACTGGACTCCACCTTTCGTTTCGTACATCCTCCTCACTCATTCTGATTCTCTTCTCAGCTAGAGTCTCCTTGGAGGTCCCTTCCTGAACTTTTCTCTTTCCCCTGGCTTTTGCTAAGGCCTCTTGGTCAAACATGCTCCTCAGTTTAGCTTTGGAGAGAGCCCTAGCATCAGCATCATTTGTGGGAACATCTGCAGCACTTGTACTTAAATCCTCAGCAGCACATACTCCCTCAGCGGCCGTAGATGTCTCAGGAACATGAATACCTGCAGGATTGTCAGGTAGAACGACGCCTAACGTACCTAACGCCTGTTGGAGCATCCACCAGCAGCTCTCATAGACATATTTGCTTGATTGTGCGAAGTGTGTGCTCATGCTTTCTTGAAGCCCGGCCAACTTAGCTATATACTCTTTCTCCCCCTTTTTGGCTTCGACAGCGATGCAGTTTGCATAGGAATGTAGGGAGTCATCAATATGCTTCGTGGTCTTGGAGAATTCAGAGACCAAGGCCTGCTGATTGGCGTTAAGAGTGACCATATTACCGTCAAACTTTTGAATGTTGTTGGCGACAACATGTGCATTCTGATTTACGACAGCAAGAGTATCCGTGTTCTTTTTCAATCCGACCATAAGGAGTGTGACAGCTTCGCTGGCCGCGGTATACTTTTCTTCAAATTTCTTCTCCATCACGTCCAGTTTATGGTTGATTTCCACCATATTCTTGAGCATCAGATTTTCAGAAGTCTTAATCCTTTTCAGCAGTTTATTCTGAGCGTTAGCAAAGGAGTCTTTGAGTTCATTCACAATTCCCTGAATGACATTTACTGTGTGAGTGGCTAGCTCATCTCGTAACGGAATAGTCGGAGGCACTTCTTGGCCTTGCTCTTCAGCAGACGCATCTGTAGAGCTGGATACAATCACAGTCTCTAAAGGAGGAATACTGGCGGCCTTTGGAGATTTATCTGACTCCCCCTCCACTGGTGCATTCTTTTCAGATGGAGGTTCAACAAGATCCGGACCCTCCAGTACTTCATGGCCCTCATTCTCATCGTCCTCTCCGTCATCATCCAAGAAATCATCTATAGCAGCAGCATCCTCTTCCAACTCTTGGTCAGCAGTCCCCTGTGCATCAGCTTCGGTTCCTTGAGTGTTTCTGTTCAGGACCTCCTCATGCTCCAGCTCAGGTTCACTTTCTTCATGAATTTCGGCCACCGCATCCCTGGCCACCTGGGAGATGTCAGATATTACCTCAGTATGAGGGGTTAGAGGCTCCCCCTCGATTCCTGCAGTCAAGGTATCAGGAATTTCACCGGGGGTTACTGCTGGAGATACTCCCTGTTGTTCTTCCACTGCAGTCTGCCCAATACGCCTCTCCCATCGATCAAACACACTTGAGTCCATCTTCTTTAGGTAGTGGAGAGGGACACCTTTACTCATGTCGAATTTGTCTCCATTTAGCTGGTTTAGATATAGACTTAAGATGTAGCCAAAACTTGGAGAGCCCAAGGTGTCCTTGATCTTCTCGAACAGCAACTCCCCCCAGTTAAACCTCTTGCGGCAGACGACAGCTATCAGGATCTTGAACATATCCCCTGAGATATTGTCATGAGAGCCTGGCTTGCAGATGAGCACCTTTCCAATAATGTCAGACAGGAGCTTCCCTTCTTCATTCATCTCTTTTCTCTTTATTGACCGAGTTCCCCGTGGGAGACCGCAGAATAAGAGTGTTCTGGATTTGTCCTCGTCCTCCAGATAGTCCTCATGCTCTGAGCTAGAAAGCTGCAGGTAGCGAGTCAGCTTGCTGGCAGACAGCTTGACCTTTGCCCCAGCCACCTTGCTTTTGATTACGGAGTCGCCATTTCGGAGTCTTGCGGTAGCGAAGAACTCCAGCACCTCTTTGTCCAGGATTTTGCAAGGGTGCTCCAGGACGAAGGTTAGCCCAGCCTCTTCCAGCATCAGAATGATGTTGCGGAATTCGTCCGAGGCGTGAGAAAACCCAGTTCGAACCAGCTCGCAACCAGAGATCAACCCAGCAGTTGTCCGTGGAGCCATCGTAGATCTAGAGAGAGAAGCCCTATTCATCGCTTAATCAAAAATCAAAAAAGAAGTGATACTAGTGATCACGTCCAAGTGAGGGTGAGGGGATACCTAGCGGTGAAGACGGTGAGTTGGTTCGAGCGGAGAAAAATCGAAACTTGGGGAGATCGACGGTGCGAGCTTCGGCGGGATTCGTCGGGAGCCTTTCGACGAAAACTTTGCGAGAACCTTGCGGGAGCTTAGGGGGAGACGATGCGGGAGCCGACGAGATCTTTACGCGATTTCTAAAGGAGAAACCTTGCGGGATCCGAAGGAAGAAGCTTTGCGAACTGGCGTGGTTTCTGCGAGAGTCGGCGGGACTAGTATCGCTTGCTCCTTCTGCGGGATACTTGAGGAAGTTGAACGGTCGGCGAGCTCCTTCGGCGGGATTCGGCGGGATTCTTAGTATATAAAGACGAAAGTGAAGGGTTTTCTTTATTAGGAATTGAATGGTTCCAAATTTGAGGAGTTTTCGGCGGTTTTATTAACTAAGTATAAAAAAGATACCAAGATTCCGAGTATATAATGGGTCGGCGAGATTTGTCTAATCCGAAATTGAAAGGTTTCTCTACTGGGAATTTTCACGTTAGGAAGCATTGCAACATTTTCGAATTCTTCTGATGTCAAGTCAATATAAGAACGATAAATACATATTTATTGTACAGACAATCTATTTGGATTTGAGCGAGGCTTCTCCAAACACTTCTTGATGTCAATTGTGAGTTGTCGAGATTCACAATGACATATCTTCATTAATTTTTGAAGTATAAAGGTTTGCATGTATCGATTTAACCTATCCTTAGATGTGCATAGATACACTAATATACAAAGATGTATCTGAATATAAGGATATATATATAGGTAATTGTCCATTGAAAATGACTCAAGTCTTGGAACTGATCATGAGTACCTGGGATTTTGAGAGTCATCGTTTTAGTCCCTCAGGTAGAACATATCAGAAGCTCAATGTGAGTATGCTCAAATTGATATCACATCTGTTATTGCAGACGATTGTTCCAATTTAGTCTTGAGCCACCTACTGTCTAGTTCTCATCATATTTACGGGAACCTAGACTACCCTGCAAGAAAGAATTACTTTACCTTAGGAACCCAAATCATATTGGGTCCTAGGTTCCTGTTAGCATAAGCACGCCACTGCCTTCCTTCAGAAAACCTGTCTGGAAGACTACCTCTGTCCCGAGAATGTGGATAAGCCCTTGCCGTGGGCACAGAGGGGTTGTGCCAACAATCGATGGCAAAGTGCCCCACTTTGCCGCAGCACCAACAGGGGTGAATGTTGTATCGCCGTTTTCGACCTGATCTAGTGACTGATGTAGTCACGGTCCTAGGTCTAAACGGGATAGGGCATGATATTGTCACAAAAATTCCTCTTCCATCGTGACACGTGGAAGGGTGGAAAGAATGCATGTTGTGAGCGTTATGAGGCCGGGAAGGTGGTGCCATTCTTTCAGGCATCTCCCTTACAGAGGCCCCATGGAACCTGACATCATGACTTCTATCCTCTCTATCCCGTGTCCTCGAGTGGTGAGAAGTCTTCTGTGAGCTGGGACATGCAGATCCACACTGTGTTGAGGTAGTGGCAGTGAATACAAAGGGCTCAGAATGAGCCTTAGGTATTTCCTCATGGGTGGCCATGACGGCCCTTGCACTATGGACGTTTCCACATGGGGACAGATCACCCTTGCAGTGACCACGACTATTCCTGTGGTCATACCTGAAGGCATGATGAGTTGCCTTCCTGCTTGGAGTGGGGGGTCGGAATACCGTTTCCCCATTTCTCCACGAATTGATAATCCGGGAGATCCACCCGTTTTCTTGCTTTCTTTTAATGGCATCAACCTTGGAGAAGTTTGATACTATTCTTTTCTCATTCTCCAGACTACTCTCTAGAGCTGAGATCTTAGAGTCCTTGGCCTTGTTGGACGCCAATTGGAGAACCAACAAGACCTTCAGTCGAGCAATCTCTTGAGCTTGCTCCTCAGCAAGTAGGTTGCTTGACTGAAGGGCTCTCTTCAGGGAATCAGCATTTTCTGAAGGAGGGTAGTTCCTGTCTTCAGAAATTTCAAGAGATACGGGGCAGGATGAAGAAGTTACCTGCTCTTCTGTGTTGTTGTCATTAGATTCAGTGACTATTGTTTCATCCACATCAGAGCTGCTTTCATCACTGTCCTCTTCAGTCTCTGACACGGACACTGGAGCTCTGATGCAGTCCGAGGGATCCTTGCCTTCATCTTCAGAAGTGAGGACCCCCACATACGCTTCATCCTCTGATTGACAGCATATTCCAGCTTTCTCTGACCCCCCCATCAGCTCTGAGATCATCATCCACAGAGATTTAGACGTTCTACATTTTTCCAATCTAGAGCGAGAGGCTCCAGACCAGATATCCATGATAATTTGACGAATCCTCTCGTCCAAGTGAAATAGTGATAGTTCCGTCTCTGATATCTCAGCAATGCCCATGGGCACTTGGATCCCAGAGTCGGAGGTCTTCATGGGAATAAACGGACCCTCTTCCAGGATGAAGGATGCTCGAGGATCGATGACATCAAGGTGAAATGACACTCTCATTCTCCAGATGGGATAATAATCCTTTGTGCATGCGGGGAGTTTGAGTGGCGGTATCTCATAATCCAGATCCATGCTTCTGACACTGGTGGCAGGATTCAACTTAAGGTGTTAACCTTTTTGATGAGTAACCTCCCTCTGATACCACTTGAAAGTCCACCTAGTGTCGGCAAAGTGCACCTATGGGGGGGGGGGGAATAGGTGACGAGCAAAGCTTTTGCGGAATTTAGGACGGTACCTGCACAATAAAAATAAAAGGCACAGCACACAGAAAACACATGTAATTTATAGTGGTTCCCCGACTTGGGTACATCCACTTTCCCCCTTCGACCTATCTCCCAACAAGGGACGACTCGGTCTCTTCTCCAACAGGATTGAAATCCAATCCCTGCACTAACGGAAGGAACCCTTACACACGTGAGAGTCAACACTCCCACAAAACGGGTTGCACCCAACCCTTACAACACAGAACAAAAGTTCCTTTACAACAAAAGTAAATATTGAATGTATACGAGATACAAACTTCTTTCGGAGACTACGGTGTTCCTCTTCGTTCGACGACGTGTTAGTGAAGTCAACGAAGAGTCTACAACCTTGGTCTCTCTTGGAGAGGATCTCCCCGGAACCGGCAGCGGCAACACGAGCAGCGGCTAGCTTCGGGATCGGCGGCTATTGTGATGAGCGGCTGCTGAACTTGGAGATCCAAACCTCATAGAGAAGCTAGCTTGGTCTTCCAACGGTCACACGAGGATCAGTCATCTCGATCGATTCGGACGGGGGAGTTTTTCCCGGTCAACAAATCGAGAGACAAGAGATCTCTGGATAGACACGTGAGACTCAAGCTTTGCTAAGCTTCTGTCGCCGGAGATCACGAAGGATTCCCGATTGTTGACGGCGACCTACTTGCCCGAGCGCGACGGCGGCGGCGGAGAGAATTCGTGATTTTAGGGTTACGTCGCGGCTCGGTTTCTTTCTCTCTGTTTTACTGTTCAAAATACCCGAATATATATACTGTAGATAACTCCAATATGACCGTTTGTGGGACCCACAATAGAAATCCCTAAATCCCGGTCCAGAAAATTGATAGCTGTAGAATCCGGTTCAGGAGCATCCCGAGAAAACGCTAAGTGAAAATCGGCGAGAATCACAGGTGATTCTCGACGAATCGGTGAGAATCACCAAGTGATTCTCGACGATTCTTTGAGAATCGCTAGTGATTCTCGACGAATCACTTATTGATTCCCATCGATTTTCACTTGGTATTCATGAACTGCTTAACCACTGGTTCGGCGAGAATCACTAGTGATTCTCGCCGAATCTTACTTGGCACCGTTTTGAGGTAGCCTGAAGGAGTTGGCGAGAATCACTAATGATTCTCGTCGATTCGGCGAGAATCACTAGTGATTCTCGTCGATTCGGCGAGAATCACTAGTGATTCTCGCCGAATCGGCGAGAATCACTTGGTGATTCTCGTCGAATTTTCCTTGGACGAATTTTCGTCTTCCACCCAGGAGCTGCTCCTTGACCCATCCATGCTCCTTGTCTTCTCTTGCATATGAACGGCCCTGTACTTGAAAGTAAGTGCACTCCAATAGAGAGAGTACACGTAGGCCAACACACTGATCTGCTCAACGAGGGATTACGTCTTGCAGACCCGTGTATATTGACCTACTGCACCCTGACATTGGTATGCACTTAGCATGGAGGAGCTGCAAGTACAACTTAAGATGTTTCATCAAATACATTGTGAATTCATCTTAGCTTGACAGGTGGCTTTCTCAAATCCAGGTAATTGTGGATACAATACCCAACAAGTCTTACTTAACTAAGTTTGCTGCCAAGTCCCAAGAGGGAATTATTGTTGGGTACAGCAATAATAGTAAGGCTTATAGAGTCTACAACTTGACTACAGAAGTTGTAGAATAATCAGTGCATGTAGTTTTTGATGAGACTAAACTTATTAACAATGAGTTGTCTAGTAGTGTATGCAGCCCCACAGGTTTAACAAAGAAAATGGACAAGCTAACTATAGAAGAAGTGCCTGCTGCAAGACAGCAAGTAGAAGAAAGTAGCTGTTGTCCAGGGGGAGAACTACATGTGCCAATTTCTGAAGAAATACAAGGAATACAGCATGATGCAGATGCTGAAGTGGTTCAACCAGAAGTTAGGATGCCTCCAGCCCACAGGCATCTTAGAGATCATCTAGTAGAGCTGATTATTGGAGATCCAAGACAAGGAGTTCAAACCAGGAGTAGAAACATGAATGCAGCAATCTACTCCAGCTTTCTGTCACAAGTTGAACCTAAGAAGTTTGAAGAAGCAATACAAGATCCACAATGGACTGAAGCAATGCAAGAAGAACTTAATCAGTTCAAGAGGTGCAAGGTCTGGGAATTAGTTCCTAAACCTAAAGACCACAATATAATAGGAACTAAGTGGATCTACAGGAATAAGATGGATGAACAAGGGGTCATCATTAAGAATAAGGCTAGACTGGTTGCTAAAGGATATAGGCAAGAAGAAGGTATTGATTTTGATCAAACCTTTGCTCCAGTAGCCAGACTGGAAGCCATAAGGATGTTCTTGGCCTATGCAACCTATCAAGGATTCAAGGTATACCAAATGGATGTCAAGTCAGCATTCCTAAATGGTAATCTTAAGGAAGAAGTCTATGTGGAGCAGCCTTCAGGTTTTGTTGATCCAACTCTACCTCATCATGTCTATAGACTTAGGAAAGCTTTATATGGGTTAAAGCAAGCCCCTAGGGCTTGGTATGAAACCCTATCTAGTTTCCTCATTGAGAACAAATTCTCAAGGGGGAAAATAGATAAGACTCTATTCCTTAGGGAATCTAGAGGCAAAGTTATACTAGTCCAAATATATGTAGATGACATTATATTTGGGTCTACTGAAAGCAGCCTTTGCAAAAAGTTTGCAAAACTTATGCAAGGTCAGTTTGAGATGAGTAGTATGGGAGAGCTGAAGTTTTTCTTGGGTCTCCAAGTTAAACAGACTGAGAGTGGTTTGTCCATTTGTCAGTCAAAGTTCACCCTAGAACTCATAAGGAAGTATGGTATGGATTCATCCAGCACCATGAAGACTCCTATGGGGTCAAGTATGTCTCTTAGCAAGGATGATGCAGGGAAACCTGTAGATGAAACCTTGTATAGAGGGAGAGTTGGCTCCCTATTATACTTGACTGCTAGTAGACCTGACATCATGTATGCTACATGTGTTTGTGCCAGGTATCAAGCCTACCCTAAAGAGTCTCATTTGACAGCAGTCAAAAGAATATTGAGATATCTAAAGGGCACTCCCTATCTAGGCCTCTGGTACCCTAGGAATAGAGATTTTGATCTAACATGTTATTCAGATGCAGACTTTGCAGGATGCAAAGAAGATAGAAAAAGCACTACTGGAACCTGTCAATTCCTAGGTGGGAGACTAATTTCATGGAGTAGCAAAAAGCAAACCAGTGTGGCTATCTCCACAGCAGAGTCAGAGTATGTGGCTGCAGGAAGTTGCTGTGCTCAACTTCTGTGGATTCAACATCAGCTAGAGGACTATGGATTTCAGGTAAGTAGAACTCCACTTTTCTGTGATTCTACAATTGCTATTTCAATAGCTAATAACCCTGTATCACATAGTAGAACTAAACATATTGAAATTAAATATCATTTTCTTAGGGAGCATGTAGAAAGAGAAGATATTTTACTTGAATATGTTAAAACTGATAATCAAATAGCTGATATGTTTACTAAGCCCCTAGAAGAAGCTAAGTTCAATAGATTCAAAATTGAACTAGGAATGTTAAACTTAGAGTAAGTTTACAGAATTAAAATTGGCTAAGTAAAAATGTGTCGACACATAGACAAGTCTATGTCGACACAGAATAGTGGTGTCGACACTTCAGGAAAAAGGTGTCGACACATCCAAGATGTTGGTGTCGAGACTTCAGAATGTTAGTGTCGACACATGACAAGTAGGTGTCGACACATCCAATATGGTGTCGACACTTATGTTTTACTCAGAATTTTCTAAGTAAAGTCTCGACAATGTGTCGAGTTATGTTGTGTCGACACATAACCAAGTGTCGACACATAATATCTGTTGACTAAACTTGTGTCGACACATATGTGTCGAGACATTATAAGTCAGTGTCGACACTTATTGCCAGTGTCGACACATTTTAAGTTAGCTGTCCCGCATGTTCATCTTCAAAATTAGAAAGGTATAAATAGGGTTCTGTCTTTATTTGTCGACACGCTTTCAAAGTTTCGAGACCAAAACTACTGTGTCGACACCTCTCTTTTCTAAAGACAAATTCTACAAACCCTAATGGCTCCTAAGCTTGAGGAGAACGTTAACGAAGGATATGAGCTAGTGCGCGGCACCTTCGACGATGCTGATCCAGAAATCCAGGCAGTAGTAACCCTAGTCGCCGATTCAAGGTTAGAATACTTAGTTTCTGAATTAACTAAGATATGGAAGAAGGAGGTGCTTGAATTCCTTAATGGAGCTGCAGTAGATGAATCTGGATACAAAATCAAATCCAGAGTTCATGTAGAAAATGTTAAGGTAACCCCAAAAAGTCTGAGGAAGATTCTTCAATTGCCAAGAACTCAAGATGAAGAAGAGGTGACTGCTTCAAAGACCAGGGAAGCTCTTACCTGGTGTGGACTTGATCCAAAGATGAAGATAGGTTATGTTTTCAATAGGAAAGGCATAAATAATCAAGGAAAGTTCATGTCTGAGATTGTGGGAAAGGTCTTACTCAGCAAACCTGGAGGGCATAACAGAGTGTCTACCTATATGTTTGGAATCATGACAAGGATCATATTCACTCTGAAAATATACTGGTCAATAGTGGTTTATGAGAAGATTAAGGAGAGCTTGAAGAAGCCCAATCTAGGAAGAATCATTAGTCTATACCTAGCTGGTGTGATTCCAGAGGTAATGAGTACTGCTGCAGGAAGCAAGATAAACCACATGAGGAAAATGGATCTAAGGATCTTTGCAAGATGGGATAGGGTGTTGTCCAAGGAAATGCCAACCCCAGAGAAGACAGTTACTGAAAAGGAGATTCCCCCAAAGAAAAAGAGAAAAACTGCTCCAATGGCACAAGAGTCCTCCAGCAGTTCAGGGAGTGAAGAACATGTTGTTTTCACTCCTGATGATCAAGAGGAAGAGGCTGTAGTGAAATCTCCTGCTGCTCAAGAGATTGCTGAGATCCAGGGGGAGCTGCCTGAAGCTAGCCCCATCCACAAGGATCACAGCTAGGGGGAGCCTCCAGTTGTAGAAGAACCATCTACACTGGACAGTGAGCAAGCCACCACCATCATACAAGAGGTACTCACTGACCTAAATACTTTAGAATATCTTATAGAAGATGCTGATGTGTCTGATGTTCCTCAGCAAACTCAGCTGCATAGTCAAGAACCAGATGTTGTTCTAGAAGACACATCTGCTGTTCCAGTTATCCTTGATCCTGTGGTTGAAGAACCAAGAACTTCTCCAGCTTCTTCCCCACCAGAATATACAATGGAAGATTTATTTCTCAATCTAGATCAAACAGATTTTGACATGGACAAGGATGCTGCTGAAAAAGATCATGCTGCTATTGAGGGGGAGCCAGTGCAAGTTATGGAAGAGCCTTTAAGGCCAGAAACTGAGAAAGCACCTGATGTGCAAGCTGACAGACCTCCAAGCCCTAAGGATAGGGTTGACATAGCCAGCACTTCTGCCTCTGAAGATGAGGAGAGTGCTAGGGCAAAGAAGAAGAAACTGTATGTTTTTAAAAGGAGAAGTCAGAGTTATAAGAAAGCTCTGCAATCTATAGCCCCACAGCCTATAGTTCAACAAGCTCCAACTGTTGATTATAGTGCTTTACTGATTGCACTGCAGATTAAAATGGATGAACAAAGAAAAGCCATAGAGGCTTATGTTGATGCAGGGCACAGATCATTACAGTTTGATCTTGCCCAAAATATAAAATTTATAAGGTTTGAAATGAACCTTAACAAGAAAGAGATGACAGATTGCTTCCACAAAGGTGGAAATGCAGTGGTGTATTTGGCAACACACCAAGAGAAGATCAAAGAACAAGTGGATGACATAGCATTGAAACAAGGATATGTTCTTGAAAATCAATTAAGAATGAATGACAATTTGACTGCCTCACATAATGCTATAGTAACTGAGTTGAAGAACAAGGCTGCTGAACCTTCTACATCTACTGCTGCTGCTAAAGCTGATTTTGATAAAGTATTTCAAGAGGAAATTTCTGCTGTAAAGACTGAAATCTAAGCCTCCCAAAAGGTCATATCTGAACAACTTCAAAAGCTTAAACCTTTCTTCAAAGATGGCATCGGATACTTGGATAGTCAAATCAGATTTCAGAAGGATGATGTCAGAGATCACATGGCTAGAGAAGTCATAAAGGGGGAGAGTGTACTAGTCAAGGCAAGCTCTAAACATGCTAAGTGGATATCAAATTCAATCAGGGCTACACTTGGATATCCTCCTCTGTGTGATGACCAAGATGTTGCTGAATCAGGCATTAACCCTGCCTATCTTGGAGGTGAGCAACCAGAAGTAGCTCAGGTCATTTATCCACCTACAGACTTTGAAATGATTCATGCTGAGGTACAGACCATGTACAGCCCATCTGGGGGCAAGGACAATGTCCATATTGAAAAGGTTGTTCAACCTATATCTGAAGCCATGCAAGAGGCTCTACAGAAAGAGGAAGAGACAAGGTTGTCCAAAAAGAGGTTTAGGGAACAAGCAGAACAAAGGCCAGACTTTGAACAATGGAGCCCTACCTCTAGGAATATAATTTTAACTGCCTGGAAAGCTGCCAAGGACAATACTCATGACAGGAACAAATGGTTTTCTGAAGCAGAATGGAGAAAACATGAGATCAGGCAGGAAGCAATAGTTCAATACAGAAGGAAGACAAAGATGGGAAAGCTACCTCCTACTGCAGTAGAGCCTAGCAAGTACTTTCCTAAGCCATATCACTATTTTGAGAGGCAGAAGATCAAGGCAGAAGAACTCAAAAAGAAAGATCTAAAAGGCAAGAAGCCTGCTGATGCTGAAACTGTTGATGCCCCTGTCAAAGCTCAAGTTCAAGCTGGCAAGGGAATAGTTATCAAGGAACCTGACCAGAACTAGATTAAGAATTTACTTGGAGATTATTTTGTCATCTGTTGAATGTAAAACATTTTTGTGAACTACTGAGAATGTATAAGTCACATGTTAGAATAATATATGATTCATATATTTCATGTTTGTTCTGTGAATGTGTCTATTTCTTATTTGTTCTGTGTTGATGTATGTGTATACATGTGTGAATTAATACATGTTTATGTTTACCCTGCTGAATATAATCTGCTTTACATCATTTTGTAATTTTTAATTATGAATGGTGTATATCATTGACTAAGGGTTATGACTTCTCCAAATAGGGGGCGATTGTTGGGTACATTGGTCAAATGTACCTGATTTGAAGAAGCCTCACCCAACTCAATGATATACATCATAATGTATTTGATGAATGTTGAGTTTACTTGTGCAGGTTAAGTAATCACTGGACTGAAACAAAAAGTTTCTAAGTCCATGTGTCGACACCTAGAGGGAAAGTGTCGACACTTAAGAAGGCTTGTGTCGACACCCAAACAAGCAGTGTCGACACTTGGAGTCATTGTGTCGACACCTGGGATGCAGAGTCGACACCAGACAGTAAGTGTCGACACTTGGAGTTGTGTCGACACTCAGTGAAGAAAAGTGCAGACAGAAAGTGTCGACACAAGGAGCTGTGTCGACACCCAGTGAAGCTGTGTCTACACCAGAAAGTGTCGACACTTGAAGCTGTGTCGACACTCAGCAAAAGTCTGCAGAGACTTAGTTAAAGTGTCGACACTCAGAACAATGTGTCGACACTCAACAGAAGAGTCAGCACTTGAAGTATGTGTCGACACCCAGCACAATGTGTCGACACACAACCAGAAGAGTCAACACATGAAGTAAGTGTCGACACCCAGCACAATGTGTCGACACTCAGCTAAAGACTCTACACTTGAAGAAAGTGTCGACACAAGGAGCTGTGTCGACACTTAGCAAAGATCAGAAAGATCAACAAATTATTCTAAGTACAAGTGTCGACACTAAGGGAATGTGTCGACACTCAGCTGAAGTCTCAACAAGAAGAAGGTGTGTCGACATAAGGAGCTGTGTCGACACTCAGCAAGAATCAACATAGAAGACTATGTGTCGACACCAAGAAGCAGTGTCGACACTTAACAGATTCAACACAAGAAGTTGTGTCGACACAAAGGTGATGTGTCGACACTTAGAAGAATTCAGTACAGATAGAAGATCAAGTACTTGTGTCGAAACTCAATTTCAGTGTCGACACCTGAAGAAGAATCTGTGTCGAGACATACAAGGAGTTGTGTCGACACCTTGTAGACTTGTGTCGACACTTACACAGCATGTGTCGACACTTGGACTATAAGTGTCGACACTTAAAGACAGAAAGTCTCGACACTTTCAGACAGTTAGAGATTTTCAGGAAATGACTGGATGACTTGACAGCTGCTGTTCCAGCCGGTCTACAGCACCTGTCAGAGATATCAGAAGTCAGTTATGGACTGGACCAGCCGGTTACCATGAAGAAGGCCTATAAATAGGCACCTACAGTTTACAGAAACTGTTGTTCGAGTTGTTGAGGTTGATCACATTGTTGAAGAACAAGTTATTAAAGTGGTACATAGAGTATCAACACAAGAAGATCTTGCAGTCCAAGTGCAGATCTAAGAAGTTGGAGAGAGAGGGCTCCATCCAAGAAATCAGCCTCTAGAACTAGGCTGAGAAGAAGGATTCAGATTCATTCTGGATCTTAAGTGGCAGAGGTCAAGGAACTACTGCAGGAGGATTCAGTCTTATTCAGTTCTACTCAAGAAGCTTTGAAGAAAGCTAAGTCAGATTGAATCCAGCTGAGTTCTTTCAAGAACTCATCAAGAAACTCTCAACTCCCCTCTTTTATTTCTGAGTTGTTGAGTTAATATTTGTAATACATTTTTATCTTGTAGGATCCTTTGGATCTGAGTGTATTGTAAGCCTATAATTATAAAGGCTGAGGGTAGGGCTAGAGAGCCTAAGTGTAGGAGATTGAGATCTCTGAGTGTAGGCCTTATTGGCTGAGTGTAGGCCTTGGTTGGCTGAGTGTAGGCCTTGATTGGCTGAGTGTAGGCTTTGTGATAAAGCTGAGTTGTAAGGCTTTGGGCCTGAGGTGTAGGAACCAATTTGGGTTCTGAGACAGTGGAGGAGTTTGGCCGAATCTAGTACACTGTTAGATAGGCAAAGGGGGAAAGTGGATGTACCCATATCTTGGGGAACCACTATAAACCACTGTGTATGCTGTGCTGTGCTGTGATTGTTGCTGTGCATGCTGTGTGTTTGCTGTGATAAAATAGTTAGTATTCTGTGATATAACTGATTGCTGCCATTAAAGTTTAAAAAGGATTATGTCACCTATTCACCCCCCCCCCCTCTAGGTGTTTAGGTACCATATCTTACAGCCGTTAAATTTAAAATATAACACAAGAACATGAAGAGAACTCGCGAACACCTACTAATAAGTATAATGCGAGTACCTGAATATAACTCGAAAACACCTGCGAATCTAGTCAAAAGCAGGTATGTAAACCGATAATGTGAGTACCTGAGGTGAACTCGCTAACACCTACAAATCTCTCCAAAAGAGATGTCAAAAGCAGGAAAATAAACATATAACTCGAGTACCTGAGCTAAACTTACGAACACCTACTAATCTATACATAAGAGAAATAAAAAGCAGGTCAATTTAAAATATAACACGAGTACCTAAAGAGAAGTCATCAATATAAACTAATCTAGGCAAAAGAGAAATCAAAAGCATGTAAATTAACATATAATGCGAGTGCCTGAAGAGAACTCGCGAACACCTACTAATCTCTACAAAAGAGATTTCAAAAGAAGTCAAGTTAACATATAACGCGAGTACCTAAATAGAAATCGTAAACACCTGCTAATCTCAGGAAATGAGAAGTCAAAAGCATGTAAAAAAACATATAATGCAAGCACCTAAAGTGCACTCGCAAACACCTGCTAATCTCTATAAAAGTCAAAAGAATGTAAATTTAAAATATAATGCGAGTACTTGAAGAGAACTTGCAAGCACATACTAATCTCTACAAAAGAGAAGTCAAAATAGGTAAAAAATACAAATAACACTAGTACAGAATAGCACTCGTGAACACCTACTAATCTCTGTATAATAGAAGTCAAAAGCAAGTAAGTAAACATATAATGCGAGTATTTGGGGTGAACTAGCTAACACGTGCTAATCTCTCCAAAAGTGAACTTAAAAGAAGGTAAATAAACATATAACGTGAGTACCTGAGGAAAACTCGTAAAAACATACATATCTCTACCAAAGAGAAGTAGAAATAGGTAAAAAACATTTAACGCGAGTACCTGAATAAAACTCACGAACAACTGCTAATCTCTATAAAAGAAAAGTCAAAAGTAGATAAGTAAACATATAACATGAGTAGCTGATGTGAACTCGCTAACACTTGCTAATATGTTCAAAAGAGTAGTCAAAAGCAGAAAAAAGACATGATATACGAGTACCTGAGGTGAACTCGCGAACACCTACTATTCACTGCAAAAGAGAAATAAAAAACATGTAAATTTAAAATATAACGCGAGTAATTAAAGATAACTCGCGAACACCAGCTAATCTCCGCAAAAGAGAAGTCAAAAAGTAGGTAAATTTAAAATATAATGAGAGTAGTTTAAGAGAATTCGCAAACACCAGCTAATCTCTGCAAAAGAGAAGTCAAAAGTACGTAAATTAACATATAGTGCGTGTATCAGAAGAGACCTCGAGAACACCTGCTAATTTATACAAAAGAGATGTCAAAAGTAGGTAAATTAACATATAACGTGCGTACTTGAATAAAACTCGCGAACACCTCCTAATCTTTGGATAAGAGGAATAAAAGGCAGGTAAATAAACATATAACACGAGTACTTGAGGTGAATTGATGAATACCTACTAATCCCTATAAAAGAGAAATAAAACAGATAAATTTAAAATATAATGCGAGTACCTAAAGAGAACACGCGAACACCTTTAAATCTCCGGAAAAGAGAAGTGAAAAGTAGGTAAATTTAAAATAAAACGGGAGTACCTAAATAAAACTCACGAACATATTCTAAACTTTACAAATGAGAAGTCAAAAGCAGCTAATTTAACATATAACACGAGTACTCGAATATAACTTACGAACACTTGCTAATCTCTGCGAAAGAGATGTCAAAAGTAGGTAAATAAACAAATAACGCGAGTTCCTGAGGTGAACTCGCTAACAACTGCTAATCTCTCCAAAAGAGAAGTCAAAAGCAGGTAAAAAACATAAAATGGTAGTACTTGAGATAAACTTGCAAACACCTACAAATATCTTCAAAAGAGAAGTCAAAATTAGTTAAATTTAAGATATAATGAGAGTACCTAAGACAACTCGAGAACGCCTGCTAATCTCTGCAAAAGATAAGTTAAAAGCAAATAAGTAAACATATAACGTGAGTACCTGAGGTGAAATCTCTAACACCTACTAATCTTTCCAAAAGAGAAGTCAAAAAGGTAAATAAACATATAACGTGAGTACCTAAAGTGAACTCGCGAACATTTACTAGTCTCTGCAAAAGAGAAATAAAAAATAGGTAAATAACGCGAGTATCTAAAAAAAATCACAAACACCTTCTAATCTCTGCAAAAGAAAAGTCAAAAGCATGTAAATTTAAAATATAATGTGAGTACCTGAAAAAAACACACAATCACCCCCTAATCGCTACAAAAGAGAAGTCAAAAGTAGTTAAATTAACATATATTGCGATTACTTGAATAGAACTCATGAACACATGCTAAGCTCTGCAAAAGAGGAATCAAAAGAGTGTAAATAAAGAAGTAATGTTTGCACCTGATGTTAACTCTCTAACACCTGCTAATCTCTCCAAAAAAAAAACAGTCGAAAATAGGTAAATAAACATATAACGTGAGTACCTGAAATAAACTCGTGAACACCTGTAAATATCTACAAAATGAGGTCCAAAGCAGTTAAATTTAAAATATAACGAATTACCTGAAGTGAACTCGTGAATGTTTGTCATCTCTGCAAAAAAGAAGTCAAAAGCATGCAAATAAACATATAATATGAGAAGCTAAGGTGTTTTCTCAAACACATGCTAATCATTGTAAAAGATAAGTCAAAAACAGGTAAATTTAAAATATAATGCGAGTCCCTGAACAGAACTCGCGAACACCTACTAATCTTTAAGAAAAGAAGTCAAAACATGAAAATAAATAGATAACGCGAGTACTTGAAGAGAATTAGTGAAAAAACTATTAATCTCAGCAAAAGATAAGTCAAAAGTAGGTAAATTAATATATAATGCGAGTACCTCAAGTGATCTCATAAAACGAGCTATTCTCTACAAAAAAGAAGTCAAAAGGAATTCAATTAACAAATTATGTTAGTATTTGAAGACAACTCACAAACACCTGTTAATCTATATAAAAAAAGTCAAACATGTAAATAAATATATAATGCGAGTGCCTGAGATGAACTCGCGAACACCTGCAAATCTCTACAAAAGAGAAGTCAAATGCAGGTATATTATTTATAACTCAAGTACATGAAGAGAACTTGCAAATAACTGCTATTCTCTACAAAAGAGAATTATAAATCAAGTAAGTTAACATATAATGCAAGTACCTGAATAGAACTCACGAACACTAGCTAATCTCTGTAAAAGAGAAGTCAAAATCAAGTAAATAAACCTATAACACGAGTACCTGAGGTGAACTCGCTAACAGATGCTAATCTCTCCAAAAGAGAGGTCAAAAACAGGTAAATAAACATATAATGTGAGTACCTAGGGTTAACTCACGAACACCTCCAAATTTCTACAAAAGAGAAATCAAAAGTAGTTAAATTTAAAATATAATTAGAGAATCTGAAGAAACTCACAAACACCTGCTAATCTCAACAAAAAAGTCAAAAGCAGCTAAAATAACATATAACGTGAGTACCTAAGGTAAACTCGCGAACACCTGATAATCACTATAAAAGAGAAGTCAAAATCCGGAAAATTTAAAATATAATGCGAATACCTGAAGAGAACTTGTGAACACCTACTAATACATATAATACAAGTACATGAATAGTGTTGGAGTCACCATGATGATCTGGAAGTGATCAAACATGTAATCTCACTGCCAACGCGATATGAGTCTGCAGGGTCGCACATAAGAGATGTGGAGAAGTTGGATGACTGACTGTGTTGGTAAAGGTTACCAATCACCGACCTGAATAGGGTTATGGGCAAAGTGTTGCCTTATAGGATCATCCGGTTGGGCAAATGTTGCCTTGAAGGGCTGGTTGGGATTGTCGTCCGAGGGTCGATGACATTAGTCGAGAATCGTCTTCTGATTCCCGCCGATCGGCGAGAATCGTCTCTCTGATTCTCGCCGATCGACGAGAATCGTCGAGAATCAATTGTTGATTCTCGACGATCGACTACTTCGACAGTTGTCGTCGACCGCGGTTCGACGATCATCGAGTATCGTTGTGTATCGTCGAGCGCGGCTCGACGATCGGCGAGAATCGTCGAGTATTGTACTCTGATTCTCGCCGATCCTGTATGATACTCGTCGACTGATTCTCGCCGAACCTGCTCAGTGATTCTCGCCGATTGTCGCCGATTCTCACCGAATGATACTCGCCGATTCTGAACCCTAATTTCGGGTGGTCTGCGGATAGCGGAGTTTCTAAGTCGTTTATGCCTTTGGTATAAAAGGGACACTTAGGGTTTTCGGGATAACACGGGGCTCTCGCGATTTTTCTCCTGTAGCAGATCGAAACCCGACGGAAGCCGTTCCGCCTTTCGATCCGCCGATCCCGATCCCCGCCGCCGACGGAAGAGTTCCGCCGCCGCCGTGTTCGCTCCGTCGACCACCTCTTCTCCGGCGACTGTCGCTGGTGCTGCAATCCCTGGCGCGGACCTAGCAGTCCGTGGGAAAGCAAAGGTGCGGTCTTATCCATCCCGATCTTCCGTGTGACGGAAAGCCCGGTGTTCTCCCGCTCGTGTGGACTTCTGCAGAAACGTGGATACTATTCCACGTAGAACTCGCCACCAGCAGAAATCAAAGTTTGGAGCATCTCCGTTGGGTTGTGACTCAACGCCACTGAGGTAATTTTTGCCTAGTTTTGCTAACTTCTTGATTCAACGTTCATAGCCCGATCCACATCTCTTTGGGTTTTTCTTGATGTTTATTTTTCCGATGCGTGCACAAGCGTTGTGCCAACCCCATAGAGAAACCCAACAAATAGAACTAGCGAACACTTGTGAATCTCTTCAAATGAGAAGTCAAAAGCAGGTAAGTAAATAGATAAGGTGAGTACCTCAGGTGAACTCGCTAACACCAGCTAATCTCTTAAAAAGAGAAGTCAAAAGCAGGTAAATAAACATATAACTTGAGTACCTGAGGTGAACTTACAAACACCTACTAATCTATGTATAAGAGAAATAAAAAACAGGTAAATTTAAAATATAACACGAGTACCTAAAGGGAACTTACGAATACCAACAAATTCCCACATAAGAGAAGTCAAAAGCAGGTAAATTAAAAATAAAATGCGAGTACCTAGGAAGAACTCGCGAACACCTACTAATCTAGGTAAAAGAGAAACAAAAGCAAGTAAATAAATATATATCGTGAGTATCTAAAAAGAACATGCTAACACACGCTAATCTCTCCAAAAAGATAAGTCAAAAGTAGTAAATTAACATATAACACAAGTACCAGAGATAAATTTTCGAGCAACTACAAAATCTACAAAAGAGAAGTAAAAATCAGTTAAATTTGAAATATAATGGTAGTACCTGAAGAGAACTCGCAACTGCCGGCAAATTTCTACAAAAGAGAAGTCAAAAGTAGTTAAATAAACATTTGACGGGAGCTCCTTTTGGAGAACTCGCTAACACTTGCTAATCTCTCCAAAAGACAAGTCAGAAATGGGTAAATAAACATATAATGCGAGAATCTGAGTTGAATTCACGAACACCTAATAATCTCCATAATAAAGAATTCAAATACAAGTAAATTTAAAATATAATGTGCATATCTGAATAGAACTTGCAAACATCTGCCAATCTCTGAAAAAGAGAGTTCAAAAGCAGGAAAAATTAACAAATAATGCGAGTATCAAGAGAAAATTTTAGAAAACCTGCTAATCTCTACAAAAGAGAAGTCAAAAGAAGGTAAATAAACATATAATGCGAGTACCTGAGGTGAACTCGTGAACTCCTGCTAATCTATGTAAATGAGAAGTCAAAATGCTAAATAAACTTCTATTGAGACTACTTAAGTTGAACTCGCGTACACCTGCAAATCTCTACAAAAGAGAAGTCATAAGAAGGTAAATTTAAATTATAATGCGAGTACCTGAATATAGCTTGCAAACACCTCCTAATCTCTACAAAAGAGTGGTAAAAAGCAGAAAAATTAACATATAATGCGAATATCAAGTGATACCTCGCAAACACCTACAAATGTCTGCAAATGAGAAGTAAAAAGCAGGTAAATAAACATATAATGCGAGTACCTGAGGTGAACTCTCTAACACCAGCTAATCTCTCCAAAAGAGAAGTCAAAAGTAGGTAAATAAACACATAACGCAAATACTGGAGGTGAACATGCAAACACCTACTAATATCAACAAAAGAGAAACGAAAAGCAAGTAAATTTAAAAAATAATGCGAGTACCTAAAGAGAACTCGCGAACACCTGCTAATCTCCATGAAAGAGAAGGCAACTCACGAACGCCTGCTAATCACTGCAAAAAATAAGTCAAAAGCTGGTAAATAAATATATAATGCGAGTACTTGAATATAACTCGTGAACACATGTTAATCTCTTCAAAAGATAAATAAAATGTTGGTAAATAAACATATAACTTCAGTACCTAAGGTGAACTCGCTAACACCTACTAATCTCTATAAAAGAGATGTCAAAAGCACGTAAATAAATATATAACGTGAGTTCTTGAGATAAGCTCACAAACACCTGCAAATATCTTCAAAAGAGATGTCAAAACAAGCTATATTTAAAATATAGTGGGAGTACCTGAAGGGAACTTGCCAATGCCTGCTAATCTTTGAAAAGAGAAGTCAAAATAAGGTAAATAAACATATAACGTGAGTACCTAAGGTGAAATCGCGAACAATTGCTAATCGCTTTAAAAGAGTAATCAAAAGCAGGTAAATTTAAAATATAATGTGAGTACCTGAAGAGAACTCACGAACACATACTAATCTCTGCAAAAGAGAAGTCAAAATAGGTAAATAAACAAATACTGTGAGTACCTAAAGAGAACTCATGACCAACAATTAATCGCAGCAAAAGAAAAGTCAAAAGGTGGTAAATTAACATATAACGCAACTATCTGACGAGAACTCATAAACACATGCTATTCTCTACAAAAGAGAAGTCAAAAGTAGGTAAATTAACATATAACCTCAGAACCTGAAGGGAACTCACAAACACCTGCTAATCACAGCAAAAAAGAAGTCAAAAAAGGTAAATCAACTTATATTACGGGTACCTGAGTTGAACTCGCGAACACCTACAAATATCTGGAAAAGAGAAGTCAAAAGGAGCTAAAGTAACATATATCGTGAGTACCTGAAGAGAACTCTCGAACACCTGCTAATCTCTACAAAAAGAATGCAAAAGCAATTAAGTTAACATATAACGCGAGTACCTGAATAGAAATCGCGAACACCTACTAATCTTAGGAAAATAGAAGTTAAAAGCATGTAAATAAACATATAACGTGAGTACGTATTGTGAACTTGCGAACACCTGCTAATCTCTGCAAAAGGGAAGTCAAAAGAAGGTAGACTTAAAATATAACACGAGTACATGAAGAGAACTCATGAACCACTGCTAATATTTATAAAAGAGAATTCAAAATCTTGTAAATAAACATATAATGCGAGTACCTGAAATGAACAAGCTAATACATGTAAATCTCTCCAAAAGAGAAGTAAAAAGCAAGTAAGTAAAAATATAACGCAAGTACATGAGATAAACTCATGAGCACCTGCAAAAATCTACAAATGAGAAGTCAACATCTGTTCAATTTAAAATATAACGGTAGTACCTAAATAGAACTCACCACCACCTACTAATCTTTACAAAAGAAAAGAAAATGTAGGTAAATAAACATGTTTCTGGAGTTCCTGAGGTGAACTGCTAACACCTGCTAATTTATCCAAAAGAGAAATCAAAAGCTGGTAAATAATCATATAAAATGAGTATCTGAGGTGAAATCGCAAAAATCTAATAATCTCTGCAAAAGAGAAATAAAAAGCAGGTAAATTTAAAATATAACGCGAGTACCAAAATAGAACTCACGAACACCTGCTATTCTCCATTACAGATAAGTCAATGCTGGTAAATTTAAAATATAACACTAGTACCTGAATAGAACTCGCAAACACCTGCTAATCTCTACAAAAAAGCGGTCAAAAGTAGGAAAGTTAACATATAACGTGAGTACCTTAAGAGAACTCGTGAACACCTTCTAATCTCCATTACAGAGAAGTCAAAACAGGTATATTTAAAATATAACGCAAGTACCTGAATAGAACTCACAAACACCTGTTAATATCTGCAAAAGAGAAGTCAAAAGTAGGTAAATAAACATATAATGCGAGTACCTGAGGTGAACTCTCTAACGCCAATAATTCTTGTTGGTATTACCAAGGTGATCTGGAAGTGATCATACATGTAGTCTTACTGCCAACGTAATATGAGCCTTTGTGGTTGCACATAAGA
The DNA here is from genome assembly GCA_039583875.1 of Platanthera guangdongensis. NCBI lineage: Eukaryota > Viridiplantae > Streptophyta > Magnoliopsida > Asparagales > Orchidaceae > Platanthera > Platanthera guangdongensis. The sequence continues at coordinate 143,614,802 of CM077163.1, read as the reverse complement.
CCTTTGGTGAAGTTGAAAATATTTGTTTTGTCCTTGCTCATATGTGATATGAGTGAAAGACCAAGCATATGACGTTCTGGATATGAACAATTTGCATTCTGCGACCTATATTGTGAATATGGGTCGTCAGGAAAGTGGTCGGAAGAATCTATGGGAAATTTGTCGTGTATAGTCTCAAGGTTTCAACAAATAGTCTTGAATTCAAAGAGTATAGTCTTGACATCTCAACGAGTCTTTTTGAATTCGTCGAGTATATTAATGTCATCTCGACGAATTAGACTTGGTTCGTAGAGTATCGTCATGATATTTTCAACAAATTAGACACTGATTCATTGTATATCACCTTGTTGGTTGGACGATTATCCCTATCTCGATTCGTCAAATATGTACGTGTTGTTTCGACTAATGGCTCTTGATTCATCGAATATTGACATGTATACTCAATGAATTCTGCTTCTTCTGGTTTTATTCTTTTAGTATAGTTTGGCATGGTCTGTTGTTATCGGCAGGTTCAATACTGAGTATATATATGATATGTACAGTAAACCGAATAAGTTACTGTTTTATTTCGACTTAATATAGCTATATGGTATATTCACGACGGAATAGTTCCGCCTAGGTCGGGATCTCAATTTCTGCCGCCGACCGTTTGTCGATCGTCACTAGCCGCCGAAAAGTGTTTCCCAAGGCAATATCATCGTCGTTGTTGCCTCTCCCTTTACGGTTCTAGTAAACCATGGAGACGTTTAGAGCATACCTTCTTCCAACCTAGATCTTGTGTGACATGATTCTAAGGGTTCTCCGTGCTTGTGTGTATATCTGTAGAAGCATGGACACTATTATACACTCAGAACTTCGGTCATTGTCGTTCGTTGGATTTCATTAGAGCAGCTTGGTTGAGTATTGACTCAATCCCTCAAAGGTATAATTTATTTTATAGTAATGTCACTTCTTGATCAATGTTCATTGCTAAATCTGACTTAATTTTGGTTTTTCGTATTGTTAATTCCACTGCGCACAAGTGTTGTGTTATATAGCAAACCCCAACAAATCTCTCCAAATGAGAATTCAAAAGCAGGTAAATAAACATATAATGTGACAACAGGAGGTGAACTCCTAAACACCTACTAATCTCTACAATAGAGCAACAAAAAGCTGTTATATTTAAAATAAAAGGAGAGTCACTAAAGAGAACTAGCAAACACCTGCTAATCTCATCAAAAGAGAATTCAAAAGTAGATAAATTTAAAATATATGAGGAGTACTTAGAGAGAACTCATGAATGCCTGTAAATCTCTTCAAAAGAGAAGTCAAAAGCAAGTAAATATATAACATGAGTACTTGAATATAACTCGCAAACACGTGCTAATCTCAACAAAAGAGAAGTCAAAACAGGTAAATAAACGTATATCTTGAGTACCTGAGGTGAACTCACTAACACCTGCTAATCTATCCAAAAGAGAAGGCAAAAACATATAAATAAATATATAATGTGAGTACCTAAGAAAAACTCGAGAAGACCTGCAGATATCTTAAAAAGAGATGTCAAAAAAAGTTAAATTTTAAATATATCGGGAGTACCTAAAGAGAACTCGTGAATGCCTGATAATCTCAACAAAACAGAATTCAAAAGCAGGTAAATAAACATATAACACTAGTATGTAAGGTGAACTCGCGAACACTTGCTAATATCTGTAAAAGAGAAGTCAAAAGCATGTAAATAAATATATAACATGAGAACTTGAATAAAACTAGTGAACACCTGCTAATCTCTACAAAAGAGAAGTCAAAAGCAAGTAAATAAACATATAACTTGAGTACCTGAGATGAACTTGCTAACACCTGCTAATCTCTGCAAAAGACAAGTCAAAAGCACATAAAAAATATATAACGCAAGTACCTAAGATAAACTCAGGAACACCTGCAGATATCTTCAAAAGAGATGTCAAAATAAGTTATATTTAAAATATAACAAGAGTACCTGCAGAGATCTCGTGAATTCCTGCTAATCTAAGTTAAAAAGAAATCAAAAGATGGTAAATAAACTTATAACGTGAGTACCTAAGGTGAACTCGCGAAAACTTGCTAATCTCTGTAGAAAAAGAAGTCAAAAGCAGGTAAATTTAAAATATAATGCGTGTACCTAAAGTGAAATCGTGAAAACCTACTAATCTCTGCAAAAGAGAAGTTAAAATAGGTAAATAAACATATAACGCGAGTACCTAAAGAGAACACGTTAAAAACTATTAATCCCAGCAAACGAAAAGTCAAAAGTCGGTAAATTAACATATAATGCAAGTACATGAAGAGATCTCGGAAACACCCGCTATTCTCTACAATAGAGAAGCCAAAACTAGGTAAATTAACATATAACTAAGAACCTGATGAAAACTCGCAACACATGCTAATCTCTGCAAAAGACAAGTCAAAAAATGTAAATAAACATATATTGCGAGTACCTGAGTTGAACTCGCAAACACCTGCAAATTTCTGTAAAAGAGATGTCAATTGCAGGTAAATTAACATATAACGCGATTACCAAAAGAGAACTCGCGAACACCTGCTAATCTCTACAAAAGAGAATTCAAAAGCAGTTAACATATAACGCTAGTACATGTATAGAAATCACAAACAACAACTAATCTCAGGAAAAGAAAATTCAAAAGCATGTAAATAAACATATAATGCGAGTACATAAAGTGAACATGCGAACACATGCTAATCTCTGTAAAATAGTAGTCAAAAGCCAGCAATTTTAAAATATAACATGAGAACCTGTAGAGAAATTTCAACTACCTACTAATCTCTGCAAAAGAGAAGTCAAAATAGGCAAAAAAAACATATAACCAGAGTACCTGAATAGAAATCGTGAACACCTACTAATCTCTGCATAAGAGAAGTGAAAAGCGGGTAGGTAAACACATAACGCGAGTACCTGAGGTGAACTCGCTAACACCCGCTAATATCTCCAAAAGAGAAATCAAAAGTAGGTAAATAAACATATAACATGAGTACCTGAGGTGAACTCGCGAAAATATACTAATCTCTGCAATAGAGAAGTCAAAACAGGTAAATAAACATTTAACGCGAGTACCTGAATAGAACTCACGAACAACTACTAATCTCTACAAAAGAGAAGTCAAAAGCAGATAAGTAAATATATAACATGAGTACCTGATATGAACTCGCTAACATCTACAAATCTCTTCAAAAAAGGAAGTCAAAAGCAGTTAAATAAACATGTAACGCGAGTACCTGAGGTGAACTCGCGGACACGTACTAATCACAAAAAAAGAGAAATAAAAAGCAGATAAATTTAAAATATAACTCGAGTAACTAAAGAGAACTCACCAACACCTTCTAAAATCCGAAAAAGAGAAGTCAAAACAGGTAAATTTAAAATATACCGTGAGTACCTAAAGAGAAATCACGAACACCTGCTAATCTCTTCAAAAGAGAAGTCAAAAGCACGTAAATTAACAAATAGCTCCAGTATCAGAAGCGACCTTGCAAACATTTACTAATCTATGCAAAAGAGAAGTCAAAAGCATGTAACAAACATATAATATGAGTACCTGAGTTCAACTAGCAAACACCTGCTAATCTCTCCAAAAAAGAAGTCAAAAGTAGGTAAATAAACATATAATGCGAGTTCCTGAAGTGAATTCGCGAATACCTACTAATCTCTATATATAAAAGCAAGTAAATTAAAATATAATGCGAGTACCTAAAGGGAACTCACGAACAACTGCTAATTTATGCAAAATAGAAGTCAAAAGCACGTAAATTTAAAATATAACGCAAGTACCTGAATAGTACTCGCGAACACGTGCTTTTCTTTACAAAAGAAAAGACAAGAGTAGCTAATATAACATATTACGCAAGTACTTGAATATAACTTGTGATTACCTGCTAATCTCTGCGAAAGAGAAGACAAAAGCATATAAATAAACATATAACATGAGTACCTAAGGTGAACTCGCTAACACGTGCTAATCTCTCCAAAAGGGAAGCCAAAAGTAGGTAAGTAAAAATATAACACTAGAACTTGAGATAAACTCGCGAACACCAACAAATATCTACAAAATTGAAGTCAAAAGTATTTAAATTTAAAATATAATGGGCATACCTGAATAGAATGCACAAACGCCTGCTAATATCTGCAGAAGAAAAGTCAAAAGCGGATAAGTAAACATATAATGTGAGTATTTGAGTTGAACTCACTAACACCTGTTAATCTTTCCAAAAGAGAAGTCAAAACACATAAATAAACATATAATGCGAGTACTTGAGGTGAACTCACGAACATCTACTAATCTTTGCAGAAGAGAAATAAAAAGCAGCTAAATTTAAAATATAATGCGAGTACCTAAAGAGAAAACACGAAACCCGTTAATATCTGTAAAAGAGATGTCAAAAGCTGGTAAATTTAAAATATAATGCGAGCACATGAAGAGAACTTACGAACACCTGCTAATCTGTACAAAAGAGAAGTCAAAAGTAGGTAAATTAACATATAATGCGAGTACTTGAATAGAACTCGCGAACACCTGCTAATCTCTACAAAAGAGCAGTCAAAAGCAGGTAAATAAACATATAACATTTGTACCCGAGGTTAACTCGCTAACACCTCATAATCTATCCAAATAAGAAGTCAAAAATAGGGAAAAAATATATATATAACGTGAGTACCTGAGATAAATTCGCGAACACTTGTAAATAAAAGAGAAGTCAAAAGAAGTTAAATTTTAAATATAACGGGAGTCCCTAATGAGAACTCAAAAACGCATGTCATCTCTACAAAAGAGAAGTCAAAAGCATGAAAATAAACATATAACACAAGAACCTAAGGTGGACTCACAAACACTTGGTAATCACTATAAAAGAGAAGTCAAAAGCAGCTAAATTTAATATATAATGTGAGACCCTGAAGAGAACTCATGAACACCTACTAATATCTGCAAAAAAGATGCCAAAACAGGTAAATAATTAGATAATGCGAGTACCAGAAGAGAACTATTAAACAACAATTAATCTCTGCAAAAGATAAGTTAAAAGTAGGTAAATTAAAATATAACGCGAGTATCTTAAGAGAACTGTAAACACCTGCTATTCTCTACAAAAGAGAAGTGAAACGCAAGTAAATTAACATATTACGCAAGTACCTGAAGAAAACTCGTGAACACCAGCTAATCTCTCCAAAAAATAGTCAAATACAGGTAAATAAAGAAATAACGTGAGTACCCGTATTGAACTCATGAACAACTACAAATCTCTCCAAAAGAGAAGTGAAAAGTAGGAAAATTTACATATAACGCAAGTACCTGAAGAGAACTCACGAATACCTGGTAATCTCTGCAAAAGTGAATTAAAAATCAGGTAAGTTAACATATAACACAAGTACCTGAATAGAACTCGCGAACACCATCTAATCTCTTCAAAAGAGATATCAATTTCAGGTAAACAAACATATAACGTGAGTACCTGAGGTCTAACACCTACTAATCTCTCCAAAAAGAGAAGTTAAAAGCAGGTAAATAAAAATATAATGCGAGTACCTGAGGCAAACTCACGAACACCTACAAATCTCTGCAAAAGAGAAATCAAAAGTAGTAAAATTTAAAATGTAATTAGAGAACCTGAAGAGAACTCGCGAACACTGTTTATCTCTGCAAAATAATAGCCAAAATCAGCTAAATAAACATATAATGCGAGTACCTAAGATAAACTCGCACACAACTGCTAATCTTAGTAAAAGTGAAGTCAAAAGCCGATAAATTTAAAATTATAATATGAATACCTGAAGAAAACTCGTGAATACCTACTAATACATCAAACGTGAGTTCCAGAATAGAACTAGTGAACAACTGTGGATCTGTGGAAATGAGAACTCAAAAGCAGGTAAGTAAACATATAACACGTGTACCTGAGGTGAACTCGCTAATGCCTGCTAATCACTCCAAAAGTGAAGTCAAAAGCAGATAAATAAAAATATATCTCAAGTACCTGAGGTAAACAAACGAACACCTACTAATCTATGTATAAGAGAAATAAAAAGCAGGTAAATTTAAAATATAATACGAGCACCTAAAGAGAACTCACGAATACATACTAATCTCCGCAAAACAGAATTCAAAAAAGGTAAATTTTAAATATAACATGAGTACTTGAAGAGAACTCGCAAACACCAGCTAATTTCTGCAAAAGAGAAGTCAAAAGCAAGTTAATAAACATATAATACGATAACTGAAATGAACATGCTAAAACCTGCTAATCTCTCTGCGAAAAATGGACAAAGAGCTAAATAAACAGCAAATTTTATTACTACAAGAAGATAATAATTACATATTTATGCCCCTTTATTTATAGAAAATGGGTGAGATGAGTGAATTACAACCAACGTTGTGAGACTAAACACAATCCGCGCGGCTTGTACGGTTTGACAATGTCAAACCGCACACGATACAAAAAGAATAACAAAAACTCCAAATAACATAAAGGGAAACCGCCAGTTCGTCAGGGAAGACAACTGGGCAATCCGTCAGACCGCAACTGCGGGCTACCACAAAGCCGCAGTTGTGCCTAACCTTCAGGCCGATGCTGCGGGATGCCACCTGACCGTATCTGCGCGTAATCATCACACCGCTGCTGCAGGTTGCCACTAGGCTGCAGTTGCAGCTTAACGACTAGACCACTAGTAGAGGATAACTACAAGACCGCTGCACCAACCTGCCAGACAATCAGACTGCCTAGACAGATCTCTAGACTGCCTAAACTGCTAACCGACTGACTTGAGTTCAAACTGCCAATTTCTAACACTCCCCCTCAAGTTAGAGCGTATATGTCAACCATGCCCAACTTGCTACAAACATCTGAAGCGAAAACTGATTTTGTGAATACGTCTATCAGTTCTTTATCAGAAGTGACGAAGGGAGTATAGATCTAATTCTTCAATACCTCTTCTCTAATGAAATGACAATCCACCCCAATGTGCTTCGTCCTCTCATGAAAGACAGGACTCTTTGTTATGTAAATGCCGGCTTTGTTATCACGGGACATTGGAAGAGGATGGTCGTAGGCTTCTCTCCAAGTCAAGCATAAGTGCATGTAGCCATATCAACTCGCAGGCAGTTGAGGTCATGCTCCTATAATCTGCTTCAGCACTTGACCTTGAAACCACTGCTTACTTCTTTCTTTTCCAGCAAACAAGGTTTCCTCCTACAAAGGTGGAAAAACCTTATGTAGACTTTCTATCCTCCTTATTATCAGCATTGCTGACATCAGAATATGCTTCAATATCCAGGTGACCATTCTTCTGAAACAACAAGCCCTTTCTTGGAGACCCTTTCACATACTTCAGAAACTTCATGGCAGATTGAAGTTGACACTCTCTAGGACTCTGTATAAACTAACTGACTTTCCCGACATCATAACAGATATCTAGTTTAATAACAGTCAGATCTAAAAGTTTTCCTACAAGTCTCCTGTATACAGTGAAATCTAGAAGAAGAGGAGAATCATCAGTCCGTCCATTATCATCACCAACTGCCATCGGGCAACAAGTAGGTTTCGTGCCTAGAAGACCTGTCTCCTTTAAGAGATCCATTGCATACTTTTATTTTGAAAGAACCACAGATTTCCTCTTTAGTGAAATCTCAATTCCCAGAAAGTACTTCGGTGTTCCATATCCTTAGTAACAAAATGTTGTCGAAGATGTCGTTTTACTCGATCAAAGATATCGTTATCATCACCGGTCAAAAGAATATCATCAACATAGACCGCAAGAACTACACGGCCTTTAGTAGTCTTGCGAATAAACGGAGAATGATCAGCAAAGATTTGACTGAACCCAATAAGAGAAACAATTGCACTAAACTTTTCAAATCAGGCTCGTAAACTTGTCTTCAAACCCTAAATTGCCTTCCGAAGCTTGCACACCTGAGAATACCCCAGAGCAATATACCCAGGAGGTTGCTCCATAGAGAACAACTTTTGCAAATCCCATAAAGGAAGTCATTCTTCACATCTAACCGAGACATTTCCCAGTCTCTATGAAAAGCTAGAGAAAATAGAACACGGTTATGCTGATGCGAGCAACAGGAGAGAAATTATCAAAGAAATCCACCACATATGTTTAAGTAAACCCTTTCGCAACATGCCTTGCCTTATAGCGATCAACATAGCCATCTGGAAGATAGTTAACCACAAAGACCCACCGACAACCAACCACATCAACGCCCAGAGGTGGGGGGACAAGAGTCCAAGTCCCTCTCTCTGTTAACGTTTTCATTTCTTCATCCATAGCAGCTTTCCACTAAGAAATAACAAGAGCTTCTTGATATGTTTTTAGAATGACAGTAGAAGAAATAGCATGTGCAAAATGCTTGGCAGTCAGTGAAAGCCGAGCATATAAGACAACATCATCTATCAGATGCTGAGTACATTATCGAACGCCCTTTCGCAGGGCAATATGTTGATCAAGATCAATACTAGCTGCAGGAGTCAATGTTGTGTCAGAAGGAAGAAAAGGCTCTGGAACCGGCATAGAGGGCTCCAAGGGCAACACTACAGGCTCCAGAGAAAGAGATGGAGTAACAGGAGTAGATGTTGATAGAACCGGCTCTGGCGGAGGTGCCGAGAGAATAGGTATGGAAGAAGAACTATCAGCAGGCACGAGAGAATAGGTAGGGGATAAATACGGAGTATCTTCAAAGAAGGTAACATCTGCCGAAACGTACTATTTGCACAAAAGAGGACCAATACATGATACCCCTTTTGAGGAGGACAATATCCAAGGAATATGAATTTAACTGAACGGGGAGAAAGTTTGCCACGTCCAGGAGAAGGGACTTGGACAAATGCTGTAGATCCAAAAGTTTTAAGTGGCAAAGGAAATGGTTCAACCTCTGGATATAAGAATGAAAATGGAGTCTTGCCCTGAAGAACAGACGAGGTAATACAGTTAATGAAATTGTAAGAGACAAGAATCGCATGAGCTCAATAAGACCGAGGGACATTCATTTGCAATGAAAGACTATGAGCAACATCCAGAAGTTGACGATTCTTGCATTCAGCAACGACATTGTATTGAGACGTATATGGACAACTTGTTTGATGAACCAAACCCTTGCTCGGACAGAAGTCAGAGAATTGATTGCTAACATATTCTTTGGCATTATCAGTACGAATAATCTGAATGGGCACACGAAACTGTGTGAAGATCTCATTATAAAATGCTGTGAATACAAAGAACAATTCAAAACGATTCTTCAAGAGATACAGCCAAGTTCATCTGGAGAAATCATCAATGAATGTGATAAAGTATAAGTTTCCCGAACCAAAAGTAGCAATAGGAGGAGGACCCCAGATGTCATAGTGAACTAGTTCCAAAGGATGTGAAGAACAACGCTTGTTCGAGCAGGGAAATAAGAGCGATAATGTTTACCCAACTCACATGCTACACATTTCAATGGCAAATCTTCTGAAGGAAGATATGGAAAAAGTTGATGATTGAGGCGAGAAGGAGGATGACCAAGATGACGATGCCATAGCTGAACATAGGAAGAAGCAGAAAGATCAACGTCATGGTAAAGATAAAAAAGGCCACACTAGCAGTACCAGTATCAATCGTAGCCTTGGAGACAGAATCAGAGAAAGAATAAGGGTGCTAGTAAAAGTAACCGTACAATTTAACATAGTGCAAAGAGCATGAATAGAGAGTAAATTGCACGGCAAAGTAGTGAAATAGAGAGTGTCCTCTAGCAGCAAATACAAAGAGAGTGTTGAAATTTGTGAAGTGAAAGTGGGTCATGGAGCAGGCCGGGTGGACTATGCGGCCTGAGCGGTCTGAGTCTGCGGCCTGGGCGGGCTGCTGATTGCGGCCTGGGGGACCTGTCTTGGATGGTGGCTTGGCTGTTCTTATGGAGCGGCCTGTGCGACCTCTATTGTGATCTGGGCGGTCTGGTGTGAGGCCTGGATAGTGTATGGCCAAGGAAGTCTTGCAACTTGGGCAACGAATGGAGCGGCCTGAGCGGACCGTGTTGGCGGTGCTCAGCTTGATTTGCGGCCTTGCATTTGACTAGCTCTTGTGAAAACCGGGTGGATTGGAAGTAGTATCCACAGTATGTTGGCGGACTTGTTTATTGCATCCGCGGAGTCCGCATTTGTGGACGCTTATGAGATTGGCTTTTATTCTTGCCGAGCTCTCCATGTTTTGATGGATGTTTCACATCTTTGTGGCGGACTGTCCTGCTAAATGGCGGTCTGGGTCTTCTGTGTCCGCCGTGCTCGAGCCAGTTGCTTGTTGGGCTACTAGACTTGGTCATTTTCTGTGACAAGTCCATGGTGTCCGCAGAGTCCGCAGAGTCCGTTGTTGACCGGGCAAACTGCCTATTGGTCGTGGACTCATGGCGGGCTGTGGCGTTGTTGTCGAGCTGTACGGACTGCCTCTTTGTCCAAGTACATTATGCAGAACGATGCAACATGTGTTGTGGTTATGTCTGCGTGTTGTGGTGTACTACGGACAGATGCAGCATGAGTTGCGGGTGTGTCTGCATGCTGTGTTGAGTGGCGGTCGGGCGCTATGCTTGCGTTGGGCGGGCTGGCACTGTGCTTGTGTTGTGTGGATTGGCTGTGTGTCCGCATAATGGCGGACTATCTTTGATCTGGAGCATGGAGGATTGAAGTCTGGCCAAGTCCTTGCGGACATGACGGACTGGGTTGTGTTAGCGCGCAAGCTGGGGTGGTGACTCTATTCACTAGGGTGGTGACCATACTCTTCACCTATAAATAGACACCCCCAGCACATCTAGAGTGACTGAATGAACAATAAGTGAGGGCTTGGTTAATTGTTGCAGTCTGGATTTTCCTGTCCGCGCGAGTTGAGTATAATTGACTGTTTGCTGTTAGCGGGTTGCACGGCTAACACTGAGGAGTCAGGAGTTTGGCTTTGACTACGATCAGCATCAGTGAAGTAGGCGGTTACAATCGGAGGTCTCAGCAGGTCGCTTCTGCGGCTTGACAACATTCTCTGCTTCAGCTTTCAGAGTTCAATAACCTGTCCGCCAAACTCGGTGGTCTAGGCGGTCTGTTCTTCAGTTCAGCCTCATCTTGTAGCAGTCAGCAAATAACGGTGTGTCTGCGTGGCCTTGCGGTCTCAGCGGACTCTGTGTTCTATTCGTCTTCTAGCAGTAGCAGCAGTTCGGGCAGCCTCAGCGACTTCGGCAGACTAGGCGGTCTCGGGGGTCTCCAGTGCTGTCCGCTCGAATTATTTTACTTGTTTTTTTCCTGTTCCTTTGTACTGGCGAAATCATGTCTTGCCACGTATACCTCGCCTTGTAAAGAAGAAATAATTTATGATATGCTTGCCCCTGTGATTGCATTTAGTTGTTGAGCTTGCTTTCCTGGTTTCCGCACGATCAAGGTGTGATCTTCATAGTTCTAAGGATATTAATTTGGCATTAGTCTATCTTGTTGATCACTTTGAGAAAATTCAACAAAGAGATGCCCAGTGCCAATACCACGTACAAGATTAGAAGTCCCATCAGCAAAAATAACCGGAGACGGCCTATTTGCCTCAAGCAAAGAGGAAAACAAATGAGAGTTGACAGTCATGTGACAAGTGGCACTAGAGTCAATAAGCCACTTATCAGAAGAGACCACAAGATCATGAGTAGTAGAAGAGAGAAGGGAATCCATCCGCTAGAAGAAGACAAAAAGAAGAAATACAAACCATGCGGTTAGAAACATGATGCACAAGAACAAGCGAGGAAAGAAGGCGCAGAAGAAACTGACCACAAGAAAGGTCATAGAAAAGGAGAAACCACACGGTCATGGTGTCAACACACCAACGGATAGAAAAGAGGCCGCAACCAAAATGTGGAGAGAGAGGCCGCAGCGATAAGAGAGAGAAAAGAAAGGGGAAGAGGAGACCGCACGATCACGGTGTCAGCACAATAGTGACAAGGAACCCGCCGCGAACACAATGTCGTACTCACGACAAAGAAGAAACAAGCGACAAGTATACTACTCACTCGGAGAAAGAAGAGAAAAAATAGCAAAAAGCAAAGAAGTCGCACGAACAGAACAAGTCGCAACAAAGGGCCTCTAACAAAGGAGGCAAATTCAAATGAAGCCTCAAAATAAGATGAAAGATAAGATCTAGAGTTCGCCCGGTCAAGGTGACAACACACCAGCGGCCAGGAAGAAGCCGCGACCAAAAGGTAAAACTCGCAATAGAGGAGAGAAACCACACAAACCCAACAAGCCGGAAAGAAGCGCGGTTAGCAGGGAAAGCCTGGCGAACAAAAAAACCCAGAAGGAAGCAAGTCGCAAGAACAATAAGAAGCAAGTGAGGGAAGGGAAGGGAAAGAAAGCAGACAAACAGGAAGAAGCCGGAGGAAGAGGTCGTGTAGTTAAACCAACAAACCGCGATCTTTTTGAAGTAAAGGATCGGTTGGATCTGATACCATGTGAAAAATGGAGAAAGAGCTAAATATACCGCAAACTTTATTACTCCAAAAAGATAATTATTACATAGATATGCCCACTTATTTATATGGGTGAGATGAGAGAATTACAACAAACGATGTGGTACTAAACACAATCTGCGTGGCTTATGTGGTTTAACAATGTCAAACCGCAAACTATACAAAAAGAATAACAAAAACTCCCAACAACACAAAGGGAAACCGCCAGTCCGCCAGGGAAGACCATCGGACAAGCCTCCAGACCGCAACTACAGGCTGCCACCAGGCCGCAGTTGTGGCAAACCATCAGACTGATGATGTGGGTTACCACCTAACTGCATTTGTGGGTAATCATCAAACTGCTATTGCAGGTTGCCACCAGGCCGAAGATTCAGCTTAACCATAGAACTCCAGTAGAAGATAACTACCAGACCGCTGTACCAACCTGGCAGACAATCAGACCGCCTGGAGAGACCTCTAGACTTCCTGAACTGCTAACCGCCCGACCTGAGGTCAAAATTCCAATTTTTAACACTCCCACTCAAGCTGGAGCGTATATGTCAACCATGCCCAGCTTACTACAAACATCTGAAGCGAAAATTGGCTTTGTAAAGCAGACTGCCAGTTCTTTATGGTAAGTTACAAACGGAGTACAAATCTGATTCTTCAATAACTCTTCTCTAATTAAATGACAATCCACCTCAATGTGCTTTGAACTCTCATGAAAGACCGAATTCTTTGTAATTTAAATGGCGGCTTTGTTATCATAGAACCTAGGAACAAGATGGTGGTAGACTTCTCACAAGTCAAGCATAAGTGTCTGCAGTCATTTCAACTCGCAGGTACTTGACATCATGCTCTTATACTCTGCTTCAACACTTGATATTGAATCCACGGCCTGCTTCTTACTTTTCCAGCTAACAAGCTTTCCTCCTACAAAGGATCTAAAACCCTGATGTAGACTCTCTATCCTCCTTGTTATCAGCATAGTTGGAATTAGAATATGGTTCAATATTTAGGTGACCATTCTTCTAAAATAACAGGTCCTTTCCTAGAGACCCTTTCATAAACTCCAGAATCTTCATGGCAGACCGAAGATGACACTCCCTAGGACTCTACATAAACTGACTGACTTTCCCAACTATATGACAGATATCTGGTCTAGTAACAGTCAGATATATATGTTTGCCTACAAGTCTCCTATATACAGTGAAATATGGAAGAAGAGGAGAATCATTAGTCCAGCCTTTGTCATCACCAACTGCTATTGGGCGACGAGCAGGTTTCGTGCCAAGAAGACAAATCTCCTTTAAGAGATCAAGCGCATACTTTCGCTGTGAAAGAAACATGTCTCCTGTATGAGTTCCTCTTTTGTGAAATCTCAATTCCCAGGAAGTACTTCGGCGTTCCAATATCCATAGTAACAAAATGTTGTCGAAGATGTCATTTGGGTAGATCAACCCCCTTGTTATCATCACTGGTAAAAAGAATGTCAATAACGTACATAGCAAATACTATAAGGATTTTAGTAGTCTTGCGTGTAAATAGAGAATGATCAGCAGTGCTTCGACTGAACCCAATAAGAGTAACAATTGCACTATCTTTTCAAAGCAGGATCGTGGACTCTGCTTCAAACCATAAATTGCCTACCAAAGCTTGCATTCCTGAGACTCCCCCTGAGCAACATACCCAGGAGGTTTCTCCATGTAGACCACTTCTTTCAAATCCCCATAAAAGAATTCATTCTTCACATCTAATTGAGACATTTCCCAGTCACTATTAACAGCCACAGAGAATAGAACACGGATAATGTGGATGCGAGCAATAGGAAAGAAAGTATCAAAGAAATTCACTCCATATGTCTGAGTAATCCCATTCGCAACAAGCCTTGCCTTATAGCGATCAACAGTGCCATTTGGAGGATTCTTAACCACAAAGACCTGCCAACTACGAACCACATCAATGCCCATAGGTTGGGGGACATGAGTCCGAGTTCCTCTCTAAGTTAACATGTTCATTTCTTCATCCATATCAGCTTTCCACTAAGGAATAACAAGAGCTTCTAGATATGTTTTCAGAATGACAGTAGAAGAAATAGTAAGAGAAAAATGCTTGGCAGTCGAGGAAAGACGAGCATATGAGACAACAACATCAATCGGATGTTGAGTACACTATCGAATGCCCTTTCACAGGATAATTGGAAGATCAAGGTCACTGCTAGCTGGAGGAGGCAATGTACTGTCAGATGAAATAAGAGGCTCTAGAATAGGCACAGAGGGATCCAAGGGTAGCACAGTAGGCTCTAGAGAAAGAGATGGAGCAATAATAATAGATGTGGAAAGAACCGACTCTGGTGGAGGTTGCGAGAGAATGGGCAGAGAAGAAGATGTATCAGCATGCACGAGAGAAGTAGGGAAGAAATACAGAGTATCTTCAAAGAAGGTTAGATCTGCCGAAATGTATTTTTTACGCAAAAGAGGATCCATAAATCGATACCCCTTTTGAGTAGGACAATAGTTACGGAATATGCATTTAAACGAATGGGGAGAAAGTTTGTCACATGTAGGAGAAGGGATGTGGACAAACGTTGTACATCCAAAAGTTTTAAGTTGCAAAGGAATTAGTTCGGCCTCTGGATATAAGGCTGAAAATGGAGTCTTGCCCTAAAGAACAGACGAGGGAATACAATTAATGAGATAGCAAGAGAGAAGAACCGCATGAACTCAATAAGTCTGAGGGACATTCATTTGCAATGAAATGCTATGAGCAACATCGAGAATATGACGATTCTTGCGTTCAGCAAAGCAATTCTATTGAGATGTATATGGACAACTTTTTTGATGAACCAAACCCTTGCTCGCATAGAAGTCAGAGATTTGATGGCTGACATATTCTTTGACATTATCAGTACGAATAACCTGAATGGGCACACAAAACTGTTTGAAGATCTCATTATAAAATGCAGTGAATATATAGAACAGTTCAGAACGATCCATCAAGAGATACAGCCAAGTGCATCTAGAGAAATCATCAATAAATGTGACAAAGTATAAGATTCCCAGACCAACAGTGGCAATAGGAGAAGGTCCCCAGATGTCAGAGTGAACTAGTTCAAAAGGACGCGAAGAACAACAGCCCATTCGAGCTCGAAAAGAAGAGTGATGATGTTTACCAAACTTACATGCTTCACAGTTCAAAGGTTAATCTTTTGAAGGAAGATTTAGAAAAATTTGATGAATGAGGCGAGAAGGAGGATGACCAAGATGATGATGCCAAAGCTGATCAAAGGAAGAAGCAGAAAGAGCAACATCGTGGTAAAAATAAAAAAAGGCCACCACTAGCATTATCAGCAGCAATCCTAGCCTTAGAGACAAAATCATTGAAAGAATAAGAGGTGCCTGATGGCACTTTTGGTAAGTGTATCGATCGTAGTCAAGTAATAAATTTGAGTAGTTGAATCCCTGGATATCAATCTCTGGAGGAGTTCGGGTAGGGAGTGTGACTTCGCTATTAAAAGAGGAATTGCAAAGGCCAACGTAATAAGGGATTTTTATTTTTGGTTTCCTAATTTTAACAACAATAAAACTAATGCACGCCTTCACCGCGTCGCCCGGGAGGATTACTCAAGTGAGTAATAAGGAGGATGGACAAACCATTGAGGGTCATAGTCACCTCTTTGCCACGCAGATTCCTAACAATTGTTAGGACGGCGTTATCATGTCAAAAACACAAAAGATGGAAGCGCACCAACACAATCAAGACCTAACACATGTCAACACATAGACATGCTGAAATCATTAAGTTAATCAAGTTATTTCTCATCAATCTAACAACCAAGAAATCAAGAGCAAAGCTAATACAAGAGAAGGGGGAGAGATACAACCAAACGCAGGAAGAGTTTCCATGATTCTCGGTCGGAGTCAAGGGTTGTCGGGCTTTGTCCGTGCTCGGTCTACAAATGACGTCCGTGGTTGAGAAGGGCTGCCACTTCCTTCTATTAACCTGTACTCTTCTTGAATATTCGTCTGGTTAAAGCTGACTGGAGAACTCCACGTATACAGCACCTAAGAGCTTGAAACAGAGCTTTGAGGTTGGAGAAGATGATATCGGCTGAAGATAAAGCTATTGAGAGCTTTTTTGAGAGAGAACGGTGGCCGAACGAGCTATCTAAGGAGGAGAGAGAAGAAAACGACAGGAGGAAGGTTTTCCCGCTCTAAGGAGCGGAAATGGAGGACTGGATGCATTAGGTGAATGAGACCTGCAGCTTAAATAGAGATGTCAGAAATAATGGTCACGCACGGTTTGGCACACGACCTTATGTTAACCATGTGATATCAACTTCCAGGCCACGATTGTGGAAGAAGATGCGTTGACCCGTGTGTTTCCTCACGCGTGGACACTTTAGCCTGTGCGTGAAGGAAAACGAACGAGTAACAACAGAAAGCAGAAATTTCCGGCAAGCAGGTGGAACCATGCGTTTTACTCGCACATGAGACCTTCTATCCGTGCATGAGCAAATCACACGATTAACCACAAAGCATAATAAATCAAGGTAACTACAATAAAACCGTCTGTTTCATTCGCGCACGGTTCCGAAGAAACCGTGTGTTAACCGTGCTTGAAGATCGTCGAGCTCATATCGACGATATTCGTCGAGCTCTACTTGACTCTTCTCCAACTCAACAAAACGCAGGATTGTGAAAAATCCATGCGCTAAGGAAACGCATGACCGTTCGTTTTCCATAAATCAGAATTCCTGCCTTGAGAAAAAATGCAATACCTGCACAGTAAAGAAAATAAAAACTGGAGCACAAGCTCCCAGCATCAAATATACAGCAAAGAATATCCAAAGGCGCATGGGGAGTACCCTAGTACATTCCCCCGACATCCCGGTGTAATTCGCAAACCAAAAAGGGCTGGAACAGTGCACAATGGATAAGTGAGGCCCTAATCAAGTATATGATAATTTCTAATGAAATAGTAGTTCATAAGCATGAAAATAAGCCCAGATGATTCCAAAAAACCCTATATAAATCAGACTCATCACACCACCAGAATTAAACATTTGCTCGTCCCGAGCAAATCTTCCCTAACGTGGACGAGTAAAATAGCCTAGTTGGCCTATAATTGCGTAGCAGAGTACCATGCGAAATCGCATACTGACGCTCTTAGGAATACTGTAGAAGGAATTTTTAATTATGCACTAATAAACTATATATTTCTAAAGGCGTATCAAAATATTATTACTAATCTACTATAGAATCGAGTGGAATCATTCTGTCACGCGCAAGGAGAAAGTAGACAATCACTAAGTGGAACATTGCCAAAGCAAGGGATCTGGATAACCTCCAAAGGAATCCACCAATATCGGTTACCATATGCTTGCCTGTTCACACTCTCTCTATGATACTAGTTCGTCTCAAGCGTGAATCCGTAGGAATTGGAATATAATGGAGGCTTTGACAAAGGTGGGGTGTACAAAGATAAACAAGACAGATACGCATACCCAAAATGAGACCGCTTAAAAACAATAACAATTATACTCAATGACAAACACGTGCAGTGCACCACTCGACTTGGATTTTTAACGGTGCGCGTACGCCCATAACGATCACAATACAACCAACTTTCACAAACATAAAAACACAACTCTACAATAATTTATTTTTCTTTTCTTTTCTTTTTCTTTTTTCTTTTCTTTCACTATTTTTTCTTTTAACCAAATAACCAAAACTAGCCGAAAACACGGTAAGACCACAACCTGCACAAACACCCACATAAATTCCACACATAACAGATACAAACTTCAATAAAACAAACCAATCGAGCGACCACATTTTTGAGTGCGAGTAGGAAAGACTATATGGCTTTGGTAGCGAGGTGTAGGGATATCAAAGGAATGGACAGGCTCAATGGGTATAACAATAGATAGATGTCGGGAATGGTACAAGGCTCAAACTAGACAAAGTGGCGGCCTACATCACGCGCACATTTGACTAACCAAGTACCCATGCTTTGAGAGTAGCTAGGGGCAAGTTCTTAGACACTGAGAAAGACAATCCCTCCTCCTGACTTGAGCAATACAATGATAGTGATGTCGAAACACATAACTAAGCTATAGTTTGATTCACACAAGATTCGAAGTAGACGAGTACAATAAAGAAGATTTATGCCAATAGAAATAATATACGCTATGAGCATAAAAAGAATCTAATTCTAAACGAAATCCTAAATGAGGCGTGAGCACTCGATTAGGAGCACAATAGGAGCGAACATTTTACTCCGCCTCGCAATCCATAGCCAGTGCCAAAATTTTCCAAATCGCAAACTAGTGACGATAAAACTGACGACGTGCTCCTGTTCAATCATGCACTCAAGTGTGGTGCAGTGGAATGCAATGCCAATCAATAATAGCAAATGAAAATATTCTTCTAGCATGACAGTGATATAATTCACGTGTATGAGTAACCCGCATAACACTCCCCACCAGACTTAGCCTAAACATCCTAACACCACAATGTGATCGTGAAATTAAAATGTTGGTAAGGATAAGGGGTTACCCAATGCTCAGAAATGAGCACACTAGAAAACTGGCGTTAATTTCTGTAGAAGGTCCAAGGCCCAAACGAACTTCACCTGAAAAAGCAAATACATCCAAGCACAACAATCATATTATAGAATATGCAAAAATGACAAAAACAAAATAATGGGTTGTCTCCGAGAAGCACATAAGAAAAGATAAAGTCTAGAGCCACACATAGCCTAAAGCAACAATTAAACTAAAAGAAATGGGGAGGGACCCGAAGATCCTTCACATCTCAGCTAAATGTTGACTGTGATAGATCCCCCCAGTCACGCGAGATGAGGAAGAAGCGAAAGCTTTAGGGCCCAGGGAAGCTGAATTTCCCCCTGCCACTAGCCTCTTCCTTCTCACGCCGGCAGGCAAAATCCTGCACCTTCTACTTTTGCAGTTCATTCCTTCGCAATTATACGGATGGAGATTTCCAGGGTGGTAGAACTACTCCATCCAATCCATAGGTATTCCCAGCTTTTTCATACGGAGGCATCCTTTCCTCACCCGCGAAGGGTGATAGATCCGCCCAAGTAACCTGTTTTATAGTTTACACAATTTATTTGAATCAATATAAGTCTTTGGTTCCAAATTAAGCAAGCTTTCATCAGCACTGCTCCGCTCCTTTGCTTCAACAACTTGACATTCAATATGCTCACAACCTTTTTCATCCACAACTTGTTGCAATACACGCAACTCCGATTTTGTTTCTCCTTCAGTTTTCTTCAGCGTACCCGTCTCAGCAATACTTGGCAAACTGTCAGATAACACAACATGTAATTCTGGCAGTTTTCCAGATTCATTCGGAATCATAGAGGGAAGGGATGGCGGTAAAGGCGAATCAACCTTGGTTGCCAAGGTTATACCACTCGCAATAAATTGCAACGTCGCCGCACTAGATTTCTGGAATTGGTCTCGTAAGATAGGTTTCGAAGCATTCCCCATTAGTCCCAAAACCTGAAAGTCAGTGATCACCGCAGCACCGTTCAATATCACTTCCACCTCCTTTATCTCACTGTCGGTCTTCACTACCGACCCATCTGCCAAAACAAGCGATTTCTGGACATTCGCCTCAATATTTAAATTAAATTTCTCAACATATTGCAAAGAAAGAAGGTTGCAAGAATATCTGGAATCACATAAGGCCATAGTCTCAACCACATTTATTTCACATATCACAGCCACTTCATTTTCAGTACACTCATCCGTCTCCCCCAATACACTTCCCTTGCTCACAGGGATTGTTTTTCGTGTCGCTCAAGAGGGCACCGCGAGTATGCTCAGAGAACACATGGGCCAGTTGACCAAGCTGTGTCTCCAAGTTTCACAAGGAGGCGGCCTGAGTGGCCATGTTGGATTGGGCCATCTCCACAAACTTTTCCATCATTTCTTCTCACACACTCTTTGGCATCCCTTGCGCGTTCTGATTATAACCAGCTTGCGGTGGTCACAGCTGGATATTAGAAGCTTGAGCATCAAACTGATGCTGGCCTCCATGCCACATTTGACCGGGCGCATATTGGTTCCAGGAGAAATTCAGATGATTTCTCGCTTTCGGGTTATAAGCATTGTTATAAGGAGCAGTGCAGTTTTATTTACTTATAAGATTTATATTATCATTAGCAAATATACCTGAGGGATCAGCAAAAGCTTTTCAGCTGGGCACTCATAAGTATGATGGCCGAGGTTTCGAGAACCCTGGCACGAAATAGCCATCACCTGAGCTTGAGGAGGGGTCAATCTAGTCAGCATCATCATTCCATCCAACATAGGATGGCTCGCCTCAGCTTGTGGATGCACTGCCTTTATCTCAAAAACATTTCTCGCACCCCTCAGTGCGTTTCTTCCCGTAGTCCAATACATGCTATGGGAACAGTGTCACGAAGGAGCCACAAAGCCTCATTGGAAGTTAGGTTCATGATAGTGCCTCCAGCCGCCGCGTCGATCATAGCCCTGTAATTGGGATCAACAGCAAAATAAATGATTTCAACTAAATTCTATAGCTCACAGCCATGCTGGGGGCATCGACACTGTAGATCAACAAATATCTCCCAGGCCATAGACAAAGTTTCTTGGTCTAGTTGCCAGAAAGTGGCTATCTCCCTTCGGGCGTTCACTATTTTGTCCACTGGGTGGAATTTTGCTAGGAACTTCGTGGAAAGAGCCTCCCACATAGTTGCAGTCCTGGGAACAATATTGTATAGCCAGGTTTTCGCCTTGTCCCTCAACAAAAATGGGAACAGCCTTAGATTCACCACGTCATCAGTAATACCGACATAGCAGAAGGTTCCACAAATCTCCAAGAATTCTGACAATGGAGCTGCTGATCCTCACTTGGCAAGGCCGAAAAATGCGTGTTATTTCGGATCATGTTGAGGATGGGTGGCATTATCTCGAAGTGGTTGTTTACGATGGTCGGGCCGAAGCTAGGTTAAACAATTCCCATGGTAGGGGTCGTGATATAACGGTCCAGGCCCATCAAGGTCCCGGGTTCGTTCCCCATTGGTAACAACCCGCCGTGTTGATAAATAGGTCGGGGAGGGGTTAAGGTGCATGGCCTGCAGGCATGAATGTGAAAGGCTGACTACCAGTAGTGGGCCTGGGTCTGCACTCTGGTAGGCCGGCGGTCTGGCTAGTTCCCATGTTGATGGGCCTGGACAGTTATATGTGAAGTCTCTCATTGTCCTAATACAGGGTTGGACCACCTCCCTATCCTCACCGACCCGTTTACCAATGCCATTTCCTCCTTGACCTAACTCTTCCATTCTTTCTCTACCTTCAGCAGCAACAGCACGTCGGCGAGCTCGCCTCGCTCGTGTAGTTTCAAGATCTACTCCAAGATCTTCCTCTATATTCCTAGGGTTTGGATCAATCATACAACACACAAAAAAATGATTGAAATGCCAAAAATGCTTGCAATAACTTTTCCAATAAAAAATACACACAACGGTTGCACTCCCCGGCAACAGTGCCAAAAACTTGATGACACTTTCAGCAAGTGTATCGATCGTAGGCAAGTTATAAATTTGAGGCGTTGAATCTCCGGATATCGATCTCTCGAGGAGTGCATGTAGGGAGTGTGACTTTGCAATTAAAAGAGGAATTGCAAGGGCCAATGTAACAAGGGATTTTGATTTTTGGTTTCCTAATTTTAACAACAATAAAACTATTGTGGGTCGCCTTCACCGCGTCGCTTGGGTGGATTACTCAAGTGAGTAATAAGGAGGATGAACAAACCATTGAGGGTCATAGTCACCTCTTCGCCACGCACGCTCCTAATAATTGTTAGGACGACATTATCGCGTCAAGAACACAAAAGATGGAAGCGCACCAACGCAATTAAGAACTAACATATATCAACACATAGACATGTTGAAATCATTAAGTAAATCAAGTTGTTTCTCATCAATCCAACAACCAAGTAATCAAGAGCAAAGAAACTACAAGAGAAGGGGGAGAGATACAACCAAATGCACGAAGACTTTCCGAGATTCGCAGCCGGAGTCAAGGGTTGTCGGGCCTTGTCCGTGCTCGGTCTACAGATGACGTCTATGATTGAGAAGGGTTGTCACTTCCTTATAATTACCCGTCTTCTTCGTGAGTAGTCGTCGGGTTAAATCTAACCGTAGAACTCCACGTATGCAGCACCTAAGAACTTGAAACGGATGTTTGAGGTTGGAGAAGATGATGGTGGCCGAAGCTGAAGCTATTGAGAGCTTTTGGAGGGAGAACGGCGGTCGGACGAGCTCTCCAAGGAGGAGAGAGAAGAAAATGGCAGGAGGAAGTTTTTCCTGCTCAAAGGAGCGAAAATGGAGGACTGGATGCATTAGGCGAATGAGACATGCGGCTTAAATAGAGAAGTCAGAAATAATGGTCATACATGATTTGGCGCATGACCGTGCATTAAACATGCGATATTAACTTCCAGGACAAGATTGCGGAAGTAGAGGAGTTTACCCGTGCATTTCCTCGCGCACGGACACTTCCTCCCGTGCGTGAAGTAAAACACACGAGTAACAACAGAAAGCAGAAATTTCCGGCAAGCAGGTGGAACTGTGTGTTTTATTCACACACGGGCCCGTCTGCTCGTGTGTGAGCAAATCACACGATTAACCACAGAGCACAATAAATCAAGGTAGCCACAGGAAAACCATTTGTTTCCTTCACGCACGGTTCCGAAGAAACCGTGCGTGAAGATCGTTGAGCTCAGCTCGACAATATTCATCGAGCTCAACTCGACTCTTCTCCAACTCAACAAAACGAACGATCAAGCAAAAAGCATGTGCTAAGGAAATGCACGACCGTGCGATTTCCACAAATTAGAATTCCTACCTTGGGGAAAACGCACTATCTGTACAGCAAAGAAAATCAAAACTAGAGCACAAGCTCCCAGCACCAAATATTTAGTAAAGAATATCCAAAGCAACACAGGGAGTACCGCAGTACATACCCCCGACATCCCGGTGCAATTCGAAAACCAAAATGGGCTAAAACAGTGCACAATGGCTATGTGAGGCCCTAATCAAATATATGACAATTCCTACTGAAATAACAGTGTCTAAGTATGAAAATAAGCATAGATGAGTCCGAAAAACCCGATATAAATTTGTCTCATTGTTGATGCACGAAAATGTAAAGGGGATCGAGCACCACCAACTAATAGTTCGAGCACAGGGGAATAGAAGGGGAAAGAGAGACTACGAGTATTAATCTACTAAGCAGAAGAGAGCAAGAAGAACAGCGGGGCCATGAGCCATGACAACAACAGACTTCGCCCATCGCGGCCTGAATGCCTCTCTAGCGACAGGCTTTTATTTGACTGAGGAACGGTTTATTACAAGTGAAGGAAAAGAGGAAGAGGCAAGAGCTGAGCAAGCTGGAGTCCACAAAGGTTAAGATTTGAGTCCGCAGCCTTTAACAAGCAGGCACCTGGGCACGAGTCAGCGTGCTTTGGGTGCACCACCTCCCACCAATTTATAGGATGGGGGACTGCCCAAACGGACAGGGCTAAAATAACCGGCTGCCCGGGGTACAGGAGAACCAGGAAGCGGTGACGGGAAGAAAACAAGAAAGAACACTCTAGTCTGCACAAAATGGGCGGACTGGGCTCGCGGGCTAGAGCTTCCATCAACTGCTGCAGGGCGTGATCCTGCTGGAGATTGGCGGCCTGGGCGGACTGGGCACTGTGTCCGCCAAAGTGGAATCTATCCAAAGATCCAAAGGCATGGCGAATTCGGCGGACGGAGCATTGAGTCCGCCGCTAGGGGATCAGCCTTGGGATGGCTGATTGCAGCTATTCTGCCGAGCTTGGCGAACTGCCGAACTGGGTCCGCCTATGATAAGCCAGGGACCTTAGAACTATGCCGAGTCGCCGGGCCATATGGATTGCCAAATTTAGTCCGCGGATAATGAAACAGGACCTTGGCATCTTTTAGGTGTTGCAGACTGAGGGGTTAACAGAATCCCCGCATATTTTTAAGTTTCCAGAAAACTTCGAAAATGTTTTCTTAACCGCCGAGTCCGCGAGCCTCATTAATGTCGTCAGCGCTATAAATATTGCTGGAGGGCCTGGAACTATTAAAAATTCCGATCGACACGGGGCATTATTCACCGCTTGCGGTCTCAACTTTGCAGTCCAGCATAGCGAGGTTTGGCGCTTTCTTCACTAGTATTAATGCAAAAAAGCGAGAAGACAATATCGCCAATGAAAACTAAGAATATAATGAAGAGAGTGACAAGAGGGGAGCCTGTCCGCTCTACTAGGGAGAGTTCCCATAGCCAGAAGCCTGCTGAGAAGGCAGTCTGCCATGCTGATATGGCTATACGCGAGAAGGAGAATGCTGCCGTCTCTCACGCTGAATAGCCGTTGAGAAGTGTGAAGTCATTAAATCTGTTGGACACCACCGCCACTCAAAAATCCGCGAACTCGGCCAACACAGTTTGTGAAAATAATGAAACCGAAGTGTCATCCCCCAACGCCCAGGAGCCCATCGTTAACCTTAATGCAGATAGGCGGTCTGCGGGAGAAGAAGTTGGAAAAGACGTGCCTTCAAAGGCATTGGTTGCTGCAAACCTTGAGACGGTCCGCAAGAGCCAGCAAGATTTAGGGAAGGCTGTCGTGGACTCTGTTGAGAAAACGGGCCCTTCTGGAAAGAAGAGGAAGAGGGACAGGTCAACTGTGGCTGAGCGGGTTGAAAAGAAGCTGCGAGCGATGAAAGAGAAAAATATCTCCGTGAGAACTGGAGATGCGGACTTAGTTACACCGGAGGCCCAAGTCCAGGGAGACAATTCCCTCTCCACGGTCAGTTTGTCCACGGACGAGATACTAGATTCCATAGACGTCGAACAACTTGATCTCATCAACGAATCCTTGTTGGGTGTACTGCAACCTGAGGTGGAAATCCTTCGGGTTAAGAGCGGCGAGCTCCCATCTTTATCCGCTGCTGAGGAAAAAGAGAAGGAAAGACTGAAAGTGAAGGTAGCAGAGCAGAAGAAACAAATCGCCGCACATGTAGCTACGGTTGATGCGGCCTCAAAGCAGGTTGCGGCGGACAAAAATGCTGAGGATCCGCGGACTGCCGCGGAGCTGTTGCAGACAGGTAACCTTCAACTGGCACCTAAATATTTTAAGCATTAGTGGCTTTATTGGTCGCTGCAGCGGAAGTCGAGACCGATCAAGATCATCACCGAGACTAATGATATTGTTGTTTCAACAAGCTCTGCTGCTGAAAAAAGTATCAAAGTCCATCGCGAATGGAAGAAACGGTTAAGCGCCTTTGACCCAGAGCGGGCAAGACGGCTATCTTCGATAGCCGGCAACTCGCTACTGCTTTTTCCAAAAGTGATCTTTTATCCTGATACTTTGAGTCCGCTGCGGACTGTATTTGAATGTGAAATTGACCTTCTTTGTTGCTGGTAGAAAGTCACCACCGGGCTCTATCGATAGTGGGGAGATTGTGGTTACACCGAATAACGGCGTTGACGCGGGCTCGCATGATGAGTTCGCAAGAGGTGAGCAGCCCAGCCTGAATAACATCAGAGAGTTAGAAAAGAAGTTTCAAGCTGAAATCCAAAAAATTAGAGTGGAGTTAAAGAAGGCGGAGCATGAGAAAGCCTTAAAGGATCAGATCGCCAGCATCTCAAGGGCGTTGGAGAGGTCTGATAGAGAGAAGAAGAGTCTTGCTGATTATGTCCGCTTCTACAAAGGAAAGAACTTGGCGATGGCACGAGAAGAGAAAGGGAAGCAGGATGCCGAGGTTACTGAGTAGAGATCGCGATTGCCAGATCGCGTCGCTCCGGAGGCGGCAGCACCAGTAGAGGATGACCAACATGCCGCTGACAAGGAGCTGAGGCCGGCAATGGAGCCGATGATTCCTGATGAGTCCACATTTTACACTTATTTTTGGACTCATCTGGGCTAGTTTTATCGCCTTAGCACTACACTTGAGAGCCTTTATTGCTTATTTGTGTTTATGTACCTATTTCACGATTAAGTGCACTGTAGGCCCGCTTCTGTGTGCTCTCTGTGTTTCCATTTCTGTTGTTATTCTTTATCCCTATCTTGGGGATGTGGTGTGCACGTTCTGGTGGCCTTTCTGCCCCTTCTGCTGGTACAGGGGTCGTGTGCGTGTTCCGGGATGATTGTGAAACAGGAATACTGCGCACGATCAGGGGATCTAATGCGCACGACCACTGGTCGTGCGCCCACGATCGTGCGCACTACTCTACGTTTTCTATAGAATCAGCCTGGGGTAAGCGCACGAACACTGGACTTACTGCGCACGACCACTGGTCGTGCGCCACTGTTCGTGCGCATTACACCCCATTTCTCATAACCCTGTCTCGGTAATCGCACGAGCACTGGCCATAGTGCGCACGACCACTGGTCGTGCGCCACTGCTCGTGCGCGTATATGCTGATGCTTCTTGTCCAGGTTGCAGGTTTATTTGGAAAAGCCGCACGATCATCGACCTACAGTGCGCACGACCACTGGTCGTGCGCCACTGATCGTGCGCACTGCTTCTACTGTCTCCATATAAAAGGCCCTGCTCCGCGTTTTAGGTCAACGCCTGTCATTTGCTGCGATCGGAGAGTGCGCGCGAATCCCCTTTTCACTTCTCCAGCTGCTCCATCACTTCCACCTTCGTCGGGAAGCCATTTCCACATACTCCGAAGATTTCCAACACTCCGGCGAAACCCTCGGCCATTGATGACTTCAACTCCAAGCTTTCCTGCAGAGTTGGTGAAGTAGATAACATAGAGAACGGACTTAAAGGCCTTCGAGGTGACAGATCGTTTGTACCGGAAGCCTCCTTGGACTGAGCCCGGAAGCGGATTGACAACTCGCTACTCCGGCCACGACCCGCGGTGGATCTTCATTCTCTTTTGGTTTACTCCTCTTCCCCTTCCTCTGTGTTATGACTGTTTTGAGCAGTGTAATGAATATTTCCATCCCTGAATATCAAGTTTACTTTCTATTTAATGGAATGTTAGTTTCTTCTTATGCTTGTGAGTTCTGTTTGTGAATGCGCCTCACTCACCCCACATCCACTTCATTCCCGTGCCTTGTCCGATTGCAATCCACACAAGAACGCTGCAATCCATTAGTTTCCCTTCCACTCGCCCAACTGAAGTTCGGCATAGCGGCCGACATACCCATTTCACCTTGCAAAGCGGTGTCGTCGACCCGCATAGTTTTTACTAGTTCAGTAGATCAAACATCCACAATCTCCCGAGTCCGCTATTTTCTTTTTGTTCTATTTTTAACTCTCATAACAATATTCTCGGTACTGTTGCCGTTCTACGCTAATTGCATTCCTCAAGAGACCGACACTTGGGGATTTACTCCCAAAACTTTATTACTTGTGCGACCGGTGCGCTTGCCATATTACACGCATCAAGTTTTTGGCGCCGTTGCCGGGGAATGCAACTGTAGAGCGACTTCGGATGACTTCCAATATTGTTATCAGAGTTAGTATTGTTTTGTTTTGACTGCTGTTTCTTCTATTGTGTAGCGTTTGCCGCAGTGAATGTAAGGCCGAGCTACAAGAGATTTTGTCACCTACGACCCAGAGATCGAACGTACTCTCTTAGTACGAAGACGCGCCGTAGCCATCATTTTTCTCCAATGGGAGACCAGCTGAATATTGATGCAGGCAACCGAGTTGGAGGGATACCTCATGACGACGAAAATGAAGTGAATCCTCCCCAGGTCCGCACCATGAGGGATTATACTACACCCACTGTTGGGAGTATATACCCCGGTTTGGACCTGCTATTACCAATCCTCCGTTCGAGATCAAACCAGCTATTCTGAATATTATTCGGAACAACGCTCGGTTCTCCGGAATGGCCACTGAAGACGCCCATCTTCACCTTACAGAATTCTCCGAGATCTGCGCCACGTTCCGCTACGCTGGAATCCCAGATGAAATAGTCAAGCTCCGCCTCTTCCCTTTTTCATTAAGAGACAAAGCCAAGACATGGCTTCACTCCCTTCCACCTGGAACAGCCCCAACCTGGGAGGCTTTGACTACCAAATTTCTAGCTAAGTTCCATCCGGTGGATCGGATCGTGAGCTTGAGGCGCGCAATAGCCAACTTCCGGCAAGCCGATCAAGAAAGCTTAGCCGAAGTTTGAGAGCGTTTTAATGAGCTGCTGAGGAAGTGCCCTAATCATGGATTCCAAACGTGTAATCTCGTCGAAAGTTTCTACTTTGCTATTGATCCCGACCACCGAGATATGATCGATGCTGCCTCCGGAGGAACCATCATGAATCTTGCTCCAGATGATGCTCTGAAAGTCTTGCAAGACACCGCAACTCACAGTGCGTACTGGACCGCGGGAAGAAACATCCCACGAAGCACCAGTGGAGTGTTTGCCTTGGATATCCCCAAGCCTGCTCCTACCGCCCCAGTGATGGCAATCTCATGTCAAGGGTGCGGAAGCACTGATCATCACAGCTTCGAATGCTCAGGAGTTGAGGTACAAGATGAATCTTTGTTTTTGAATGAATCTGTTAATTTTGTTGCCAATCAAAACAGGGGAGTGCCATACGGGAATACTTACAACCCGGGGGTGAGAAATCACCCCAACGTTTCTTGGAATCGTAACACATCTGGCCAAAGATGGCAACCGGGGCAGCATCAAAACGATGCGTATGCTTCCGGTAGCCAACCGCGGCCGCCTCAACCGAATTATTCCCAACGCCCCCCCATCGTTAAGAAAAATTCTTTGGAAGAAATGTTCGAGAAGTTTGTTGAGATTTCCCAGAGCAACATGACAAATCAGGCCGCCTCGATGTGCAAACTGGAGGCACAATTGGGCCAATTGGCTCAAGTGGTTTCCGAGCGCACCCAAGGCACCTTACCGAGCAACACGGAAAAGAACCCCCATGAACAAGGAAAGCGCCTTGGGGAGGACACTTCGGGAAACCGCAACGAACTTGTCATTAATTGTAAAATCAATAACATCGACACTCCAGCATTATACGATTCCGGGGCGTCCAACAACATAATCACTTTGCAAGATGCTGCAAAAATGCAGTTACAAGTTGACATTGAAAATCAGAAATCACTTATCTTAGCTAATGGCAATCTGGTTGACACGGAGGGAGGTGTGCGGGACGTTGAAATCGAGGTTAACGGCACCAGTATCACCACTGACTTTCAGGTTTTGGGACCACAGGACAATAACTCCATTCCTATATTAGGAGTCCCATTCCTAACAGCCAGTGCCGCATCCCTCGACTTTTCCAAAGGCCGTGTCACTTGGCCAAACGAAGAGTCCACCCTCGATGAAACATCCCTACATTTTTCTTCCATCCCAAATAACATTTCTCTGAGTGTCACAGATGTCAAGCTGGATTCAGGTTCCCCCGCATTGGAAGCACATCTGGAGAAGATGCCAAAGAACGGACTCCCTCCAGAAGTCGATGAGAAGCAGGAACTACTGGTCTACGAAGGGATCAATTGCACCAAAGCCACGACTGTCTTTCTACTGCCAGTCAATTCTGTTGTTGAGCAGGGCGAACTAAGTTTTATTCGGGAGAAATCCCTGGACAATAATTTGTATAATTCTGTTAAACGATCTGTGACTTGGGCAGATCCGGTTGCCGTCACGGTGTCGGATAGGCCGCCACCAACCACGATACAAGCAAACCCCACAGCCTACCTTCATTGGAAGTCTCCCACGGTGGAGAAACTGAAAGAGGCCAAGCGTTTACGCGAAGAGCGCTACGCTGCCTTCCGGCTCGCGAACGAGTGCACTTGCAGTAATAGGACAATGCCTACCCCGAATGCAAAAAGACACTCTGCTGTTCTCTCGCATCCCACCGGCGAGACTTACCATAAATCTGCGTATAGCTGATTGTGCCATCCTCTTTCTTGCTACTTGTTGAATGCTGGTTGCTCTATTTTTAATTTTGTTTCCTTTTGCTACTGCCAAGAACTCTCTATTTGAACTGCTAATACAGGTATTTGGTCCACCTTAAGGACAGTAAACAAAAGGGCTTTCGGGAGACAACCCAAGTTGGACCGTTCAGTCCTATGCTGTGTTTTGAGTTCTGTTTATTTCTTCATATATATATATGTGTCCAGATTTTGTTTGGCTTGCCTCCTTTAATCGCAGGTGCAGGAATATTAGAGACGCGGCAACTTGGCCGCACTTGGACATCTCATTGCCCGACTGGTATGCTCAATTTTGAGCATAGGTAACTTCCTACCCTAGCTATTTCTCCTCTTTGGAATGTTTATTTTTATTCATTGTCAACTTTAAGTCTGGGGGGGGGGGGGGGTAGTCTGCCTGTGGTCACTACACCGCACTTTCTGTTGCATTCCAGTTTCTTATTTACTTATTTCTTGTTTTTTTTGGTTACACACACTGAATCACCCACACGAGTGCGCTCTTACCCATGCGCACAACCCGAGTTAAATTTATTGCTTTTGT
This sequence comes from Platanthera guangdongensis, assembly GCA_039583875.1. NCBI lineage: Eukaryota > Viridiplantae > Streptophyta > Magnoliopsida > Asparagales > Orchidaceae > Platanthera > Platanthera guangdongensis. The sequence continues at coordinate 143,583,818 of CM077163.1, read as the reverse complement.
GTAAACTTTAAAATAGTGGTACTGGCTTAGGATTTCAGGATTGAGTAGTTTGAAACTCATGAAGTGCTCCTAATCGAATACTCATGGTTTGTGTAGAGTTAGGATAGAACTAATTTTTCTTTATGCTCGTAGAATTATTCTTTTCTGCTCACGTCAATATTGTTTGTACTGCTCAAAATCTGAATCTGGGATAATCAAACGATAGTGTAGGAATGTGTGTAGCCGCCACTAGACTCGTATTGCTCGAGTCGGGGGGAAGGATCATCTTTCTCAGTGGCTAAGAACTTGCCCTAAGCTACTCTCGAAGCATTGGTGCACGGTTAGTTAAGCGTGAGCATGACGTAGGACTTCTTTTTGGCTAGTTTGAGCCTTGTTTCGCCATTCCTACCTGTTAACCATTGCATGCCAAATTTGTGCCTACCCTTCCTTTGATCCAGCTCCACTCACTTTCACCAAGGCCAGAAGCTAAACCGACCTTCGCAATCAAATGCTTGAGCTGATTTGTAATTCCTGTTTTGCCGAGGTTATGATTAGTGGACATTGTTTTTGGGGGTGCTGATTTTATTCCCGTTTTGATTGCTTCGTTTGGGGATTGCTAGCGCAGAAAAGAAAACAACAGTTTATGAAAATAAAAAGCTGATTCGCACAATAGAAAAAACAAATATCTATGTGAAAGAATTGCTTTGAGATTTCGATCCCCATCCTCTGTATTGAATTTGGTCGGGTTCAGCCGTGTTCACACCCGGATTTCAAGCTAAGTCTGGGGGCGTGTGCCCCATTCTTTTCTAAGTGGCTGTTTTGGTTTGGGTTTTTTTCGCTCGCTTTGGTTGCATAGAGCCTTCATGTTTATCTTTGACCACCAAGCCGTTGCCTAAGCCCCATTTCCTCCTACAAGTCCTACTGATTCACGCTTGAGTCTAACCCGCGCCGTGGAGAGAGTGTGAACGTGCAAGCGTATGGTCCCCGACATTGGTGGATTCCTTTGGAGGTGATCCTGAGTCCCGAACTTTGCTAATGCTCACCTTAGTGGCCTGCCTACTTTCTTCCAGCACATGATCGCATGATTCTCCAGAATTCTAATTTTGAGCAATTACAATATTTATTTCCGTCTGTCGAATAGTTTAAACTACGTTGTATAATTAAAAAGTTTTTCTATTATATCTTCTATACTCATGATATATTTGATTTCTCGTCTTACTTCTTTCTGAAATTGCTGAGCCAGTTAGCTATCTTCGAGTCCATGGAGTGATGATTTGCTCGGGATGTGCAAATGGTTAAGTCTGGGGGTGTGATGAGTCCACATTTTACACTGATTTTTGGACTCATCTGGGCTAGTTTTATCGCCTTAGCACTACATTTGAGAGCCTTTATTGCTTATTTGTGTTTATGTACCTATTTCACGATTAAGTGCACTGTAGGCCCGCTTCTGTGTGCTCTCTGTGTTTCCATTTCTGTTGTTATTCTTTAGCCCTATCTCGGGGATGTGGTGTGCAAGTTCTGGTGGCGTTTCTGCCCCTTCTGCTGGTACAGGGGTCGTGTGCGTGTTCCGGGATGATTGTGAAACAGGAATACTGCGATCGATCAGGGGATCTAATGCGCACGACCACTGGTCGTGCGCCCCCGATCGTGCGCACTACTCTACGTTTTCTATAGAATCACCCTGGGGTAAGCGCACGACCACTGGACTTACTGCGCACGACCACTGGTCGTGCGCCACGGTTCGTGCGCATTACACCCCCTTTTTCATAACCCTATCTCGGTAATCGCACGAGTACTAGCCATAGTGCGCATGACCACTGGTCGTGCGCCACTTCTCGTGCGCGTATATGCTGATGCTTCTTGTCCAGGTTGTAGGTTTATTTGGAAAAGCCGCACGATCATCGACCTACAGTGCGCCACTGATCATGCGCACTGCTTCTGCTGTCTCCGTATAAAAGGCCCTGCTCCGCATTTTAGGTCAACGCCTGTCATTTGCACTTACTCCGAAGCATTCCAACACTCCGGCGAAGCCCTCGGCCATTGATGACTTCAACTCCAAGCTTTCCTGCAGAGTTGGTGAAGTAGATAACCTAGAGAACGGACTTAAAGGCCTTCGAGGTGACAGATCGTTGGTACCAGAAGCCTCCTTGGACTGAGCCCAGAAGCGGATTGACCACTCGCTACTCCGGCCACGACCCGCGGTGGATCTTCATTCTCTTTTGGTTTACTTCTCTTCCCCTTCCTCTGTGTTATGACTGTTTTGAGCAGTGTAATGAACATTTCCATCCCTGAATATCAAGTTTACTTTCTAGTTAATGGAATGTTAGTTTCTTCTTATGCTTGTGAGTTCTGTCTGTGAATGCGCCTCACTCACCCCACATCCACTTCATTCCCGTGCCTTGTCCGATTGCAATCCACACAAGAATGCTGCAATCCATTAGTTTCCCTTCCACTCGCCCAACTGAAGTTCGGCATAGCGGCCGACAAACCCATTTCACCTTGCGAAGCGGTGCCGTCGACCCGCATAGTTTTTACTAGTTCAGTAGATCAAACATCCACAATCTCCCGAGTCCGCTATTTTCTTTTTGTTCTATTTTTAACTCTCATAACAATATTCTCGGTACTGTTGCCGTTCTACGCTAATTGCATTCCTCAAGAGACCGACACTTGGGGATTTACTCCCAAAACTTTATTACTTGTGCGACCGGTGCACTTGCCGTATTACACGCATCAATTCCCCCGAGTCAGGTAGACCGAGAGGCCGCTCACATGCACCAGACCATTAACTCCATTCATCACCACATTTGTCGCTTGTATAGTGAAGTTCTTCAAATAAGTGACCAGGAAGCACACTTGTGCAGGGATAGGATGGAGAGGTCAACGCGAACTGAAAATAAAGACCGTTGAGTCCGCAAAACTGCGAACTATTCGATTTGTTGATGTATAATTATTTGTGCTTTAAACAATGCTCTATGTTGTGCCTTGTGATGAACTGTATTGTGCTTTATGCGGACTAAGTTAAATATCCGCACATTCTATTGTTAACTTGTGCTTTTGTGATCTGTGACGAACTGGGCGGACCAATGCTGCGTCCGCATTTCAACTAATTATCCTGTAGGTGGAAAAAGGTTACGAGTTGGCGGACTGAAAACCTTGTCCGCTTTATTTTGTGCTTTGAACTTTGCTTGGTAGACACTCGACTTGAAGCAGCAGTGTGAATTTAAGTTTGTGTCCGCGTTGTTTTTAATTTTTGCTGCATGAACAATTGGATTATGGCGGATTATGCGGACTGAATAAGCGAGCTGTGCGGCCTGGCCAAAAAAGCTGTCAGGCCCCACTACTATAAATATAGCCCCGTTGCTTCTTCTATGCAGGGAAACAGGTGTAGCTGAAGACCCTGCGGCCTGCCAAGATGGTGTCCGCCAGGACTGATGTTGCGGTTGCTTTCCATGCTGCCGACCACAGAAAATGCACAGTAACAGAGGCCTACCTTGAGGCCTTTGTTGAAAGAAAAATGGTGGACTCTAACTTGCTTGTCCTCCTTCCCGCCCATGAGGAAAGAATTAAATTTTCAACGGCGACTCAGATTGCCTTACCCATCGACCACTTCGATAGCGTATTCAAATTCCCATTATTATGGGATATTGCTGAAATATTCGAACACTACGAGATGGTGTCGGGCCAGCTCGCGCCCAACACCCTTGCCGCCATTTGCAGCTTTGTTTCTTATCTCCGGTTTGAGAAGATCGCCTTCTCAATGAATATTTTCCGCAAAATGTTCTCAGTCCGCTCAATAACATCGTCCGGAGGCCGCCCTTATAAGGGAATGATCTACTTCTACTGTAGAGGAATGAAGGTCGTTGGTCTTCCTAACAAGATCCATAACTGGACCTCAAGGTTTTTGATCTTCGAAGGCGACCTTGGGTTCGCGCATACTCATCCGCGAGAGCGCGTGGACTCCGCTTTCAAGAGTGTCCAGCTGGATGAGATGGAGTACGCCATTGTCAAATTTCTTGCTGATGACAGACTTGACATCGAGTACTACATCCTACTATTGGCGAGCCTGGCGGGCGTTTCGCGCGAAGAAAGTAAGCTTCTGCGGACTTATGGTTTGTATCCGCAGCGACCTGTGTGTTAACCCTTGTTCTTCTCTTGCAGCGACCGTGGTTGTGCCTGCCAACCTGCCACAGACGCCCAGCAGAAAAAAAAGAGGGAAAGGAAACAAGAGATCGCAAGAAAGAGGAAAGAAGAGGGGGACACCGCGGCGGACTACTCCTCTTCTGAAAGCTTTGCGATGCAGGGCTTTGGCAACCGTCAAAAGGATCTGAGGGGGAACCCGATGATCCGCTGGCACAATAATAACAAGCATGTATGCCTGTCGACAGCACTTCCATCGTGGAAAAGTTCGAAGATAACCCTTCATGTTCATGTCGCGATCTCCGCGCTCTATGGCAAGCGCAACTTGAGCGACTTGAAGAAGGTTACTGCTCCCGATCTCCCTCTGCTGGCCTCCCAAGCAAGTGCGAACAGCGTGGTGACGAACCACTTTGTCTATTCTCTGGCCAGAGACCTGCTCAGACAAAACGAGTAACTTCAAGAAGAAAAAAAGGGTGATCAAGGAAAGAATTGTGAGGCTAGGGAAAAAGGTCGCTCGGCAGAACGAAGAGCTGGGGGTGAGTTATATTTGCAGCGGTCTTAATTTGAAGTCTGTCGTGAACTGATGTTTGTTCCTTTGTTTCTCGCAGGATGCCTACGACTTTGAAAATAACAACTTGCAGGCCTCTATGCTCCCCTTTGTGAAGGAAACCGTTGAGATCTCTATCGAGCTATTTGTCCGCGGCGGCTTCGCAAAGGAAGGGGTGGACGATGTTCCTTTCCTGCAGCTCTTCCCTGAGTTGAAAGAGCAGGTTACGGCGATGGAGCAGGCTGCCAAACGAAAAGACGTCATCGTTGAGGAGGAGGAAGAAGAAGGAGGAGAAGAAGCAGAAGAAGAAGGCGAAGAATAAGGTGGGGAAGCCAAGACAATAGTTGACGACACTGGTTCAAGCCAACAATGCGGAGAACAGTCCGCCGAGTCCGACACCTCTGCATATTACTCTGTTGGCAAGAGCTCACATAGCGAGTCCGCGACCAGAACTAGTTCAGATGGTAGCAGTGGATGTGGCTCGGGGGGCTATTCTCCGGAGATTGATGTCGAAAGCCTAAGCCCTGCACTCCCTACAGAGAAGAAACAGAAGATCGCCGAGGCTGAATAATGTATTTTTGTTTTCTTTTGTAAATAGAGCGGACTCAAGTTTGTAGTCCATCGAATACATGAAAGATGTAACTTGATTTTTGATCAAATGGAAAAGGATATTCTGGTATCAGTGTGTCTCCTGCAATGTTCTCTATTTTTTGTACTGACGCAGTTAAGTTCGATCTCCATGTAGCAGTCCGTGTGACGCAAAGATCATTCGTACTGTGTAAGTTTCTGACTTGCTAATTCGGAAAGTTTCATTTAATAATTCGACCACTGTACGCCGTAAAAAGAATGAGAAGTTTAATTGGTTGTCGAAAAGATCAGGCGGACTCTGACGAGTTCTAATAACAGTCCGCGATTCTCTTTGTCAATAAGTCTTTTAAGCTTAATGATAACAAGCATGGTGGCCTTATATTTACTGTCAAACTGCGAGCTGAAAAGACCAACCGGGAACCAATCCTGCGGACTGGGCGGCTATAATTTCACAATTCGCACATATTCTAATAGAAATGATCTATAGCTTGACCAAGCGGGCAGGTGCGGCCGGAGCAGCATAACCTTTCTCACCGGGCTACAAGCTATACGATTAACCCAGTGAAAACTGGCGAACTGAGCGGATAACAAGAATGAAGTCCGCACTAAATAGATGAAATGATCTATAGCTTGTGACCAACTGGGCAGGTCCGACCGGAGCGGCATAACTTTTCTCATCGGGCCACAAGCTATACGATCAACCTAAGGAAGACTGACGGACTGAGCTGATAACAAGAATGCAGTCCGCACTGAATAGATGAAATGATCTATAGCTTGCAACCAAGCGGGCAGGTGCGGCCCGAGCAGCATAACTTTTCTCACCGGGCCACAAGCTATACGATCAACCCAAGGAAAACTGGCGGACTGAGCGGATAACAAAAATATAGTCCGCACTAAATAGATGAAATGATCTATAGCTTGCAACCAAGTGGCCAGGTGCGGCCGGAGCAACATAACTTTTCTCACCGGGCCAAATCTATACAATCAACTCAAGGAAAACTGGCGGACTGAGTGGATAAAAAAATGTAGTCCGCACTGAATAGATGAAATGATCTATAGCTTGCGACCAAGGGGGCAGGTGCGGCCGGAGCGGCATAACTTTTCTCACCGGGCCACAAGCTATACGATCAACCCAAGGAAAACTGCCGGACTGAGCGGATAACAAAAATGTAGTCCGCACTGAATAGATGAAATGGTCAATACCTTGCTGTAACGTCCCGAAACTCAAAAGAGCGACGGGAGGCGTTTTGGTCCAAATTTGGTACTTGGGAGGAGGCACACGGACTTGGACACGGGCATGTCCCAGGGCGTATCAGCCTCGAGTCGACGATTTGGCCGCGAAGTCGACATTTTACACTCGACGATGTGTCGAGAAGGGGCACACGGCCTGAGACACGGGTGTGTCGAGCCCGTGTCGACGATCGGCCCGGGAGTCGATATTTTCTCTCGATGATGTGTCGAGACAAGGCACACTGCCTAGGACCCGGGCGTGTCCAAGGCTGTGTCGGGTGGTCGGCGAACTTTGCTCGACGAAGTGTCGAGACAGTGAACATGGCCTGGAGCCCACGCGTGTTCGGGTTCGACACGGGCGTGTCACATAGGACACGGGCGTGTCCAAGACCCGTGTGAGTCTCGGGTTGTTTTCGGGGCTGTGTCTATGGGGAGACACGGCCGACCACACGGCCATGTCATTTGGAACACGGGTGTGTCAGGTCGAACACGGGCGTGTCGGATGCCCGTGTGTTTTTCTAGACGCGTCGATTTTGACGGCGAATGAGGGACATGTCCCTAGACACGGGCGTGTCACAGGCCGTGTTCGGCCCAGGTTTTACATTTCAGGTACGAATTGTAGCCATTCGTTTCCTTATTTTGGGATCCGACGGTTGGGGGTTGTTCCTACTGGGATATACCTGGGATTGGGCCTTTGAAACCCTCATTTTTACTTGAGTGGTTCTCTCTCTAAGTCAAGAGAGAGGTGAGAGAAAAGGACGAAGAAGAAGCCTAGATCCGGTCACCGGCGGAGCTTCGGAGCTCCAAATCGCGAACCGACTTCGGATCTACGGAGGCAAAGAGAGTGCGGTGCTTTTCCTCCGCTTACATTTCCATGACACCAAGGAAGAACGCTAGGGTAACGATTCTCTACTTGAGCATGTGAAGCTCTCCTTCTTTGCATAGGAAGCGCACTCTCGCGAGTTTGCGGTGAGTTGGAGTCATTCCTTCGGGTAGATATGTAAAGTCCCCGTTGTGTAGAGTCCGTAATCGAGAACGGACATAGGCATGATGTCTGAAGCCTACCCGAACAAGTTGGTCTGGATCGGTGATGTTGCATTGCATAAATGCCGGAGAAGACTCCGTGCGAATGTTTGTTTTTGTGTTTTTTCTACATGGTAGATTGCAACAGGGAACCTTAGGGATTAACCCAAAAGTGCACCCGGAAAACTGGGCAGATGCGTGATCTTGCCAACTTGGAGGCCTGTGAGCCAACTTGAACATAACCGGGTTATGTGATTTTGTGATGGAAACGGTACTCGGGAGAAGTTTGACCTGCTCATTTGGTTTAAATTACCGCTGCGATGTGAGCACGGGTTAGATGGAATCGTACCCGTTCTATGTTGTTCGGATTAGAGCCGTTGGAATAGATGAGGGTCTTCGGCGGTCTATGGTTTTAATTACCATGACCCATGCTGGGAAGACAAATTGCTCATTATTGGGCCGTCCCGAGGACGGTGGTGAGTCGGCGGGCTTTGACCGTGTTCACCGAGAATGTGCCCTGAGTGCACGAGGTGTGTGGTAGTGTGAGCCTACGCCTGTGATGAAATGTGTATTTATACACTACTTGGTTATGATAATAAGTGCAGGGAAGGAGCATCGCCGCCCCGAATTGGGGGCGGGATCATTATAATTTGGTCAGCATTGCTGACCGTTGCTTTTGTCTGCCACCGTGCAGTGGTTTGTTGTTTGCAGGTGCTGATGGACCAAGCGTTCAATAGCGGGCTAAATCCCAAATTGCGAAGCCGGCCCTTGAAGGCCTAATTGAAGTGTTTTCTTGCTTTTATTCATGTATGACCGGCCTGCGTGTTGTGGTTTGTAAAATATGTAATTTGAAGTAAACCATTTGTAAGGCCTTAAGGCCAGTACTTGTGTATGTACTACATTCCTATTTGGTGTATTAGTGGACATTCATGCTTGGTGCTGGGTTCTTTTAATTGCAACTTATAAAACTGCTTCCGCTAGAATGCTCTGTGTAGGACGTTAGATTGGTTGGATGGTTTCCATTGAGTAACCCCCGGTCTGTGTGTGGTATATGGCGTCGGGCCCCGGCCGGACCTACTGCTATATGTTATGCGATGGATAGGGGGTGTTACAATTTGGTATCAGACTACTAGTTTCGGTCAGGCTTAAAATGAATTCGTGGGTGAATTCTTTTTAAGGGGTGGTGAGCACATGTGTGTGCGTCATCGTTATAACAGTAAAAGAACCCATGAATGTCAACTTAGGAATGAAAATACACGTGTTTGGGGAACCTGTGTGTTCCTATAATTGCTGTTTGCAATTTTATTTGGTCGCTTAACGGTGTTTTGTACCACTATAGGTGACTAGAAGTTGTGATGGGCCGTCGGAACGTCGAGTTTCTGAGGCTAGCAGTGCACCTAATGATACTCCTGCAACTCCTCCATCGGTTGAGACCATACGATTGGTCGCCAAAACAGTGTTGGCCATGATGAATGCGCAACCTGCAAGGCAAATGTAGCAGCCCGCTCCCGCGTTGGAGCAGGTAGTAGTGGAGCCGTTGGTGCCAAGGAGGGAAACCGAGAGACAGCTCAAACATGTCATGAGCTTTAATCCTCCGGTATTCTCGGGGTTGGGAACCCCATCTCAAGCTGAAGGCTGGCTCTCCAGGGTGGAGAGAGTCATGACAGCAACGGAGACGGAGGAGTGGCAAATGACCACCATTACTACGTTCCTTTTGGACGGTGAAGCGAGATTGTGGTGGGAAGGATTGGAGCTGCACCTGTTGAGAGGTAGGCAACTTGTTGATGTCTCGATGGAGGAGTTCTCGAGACTATTCTTGGCTAGATACCTCCCTTCGGCGCAGAGGATAGCGTTGGAGAACGAGTTCTTGAAGTTGGTTCAAGGGGACAGTAACGTGGATGAATATCTCCACGAGTTTACTCATTTGAGTCGATATGCTAGCTCCACCATTGCGGATGAGGAGCACAAGATGAATCGATTCTATGAAGGTTGAGAGATGATTTGTGGCTACTACTCTCAGGGCCGATGACGCAGGGTTTCTTGACCTTAGTCAACACGGCCCGGTCCTTGGAGAAGGACATGAAGAATGTTCAAGCGAAGAAGAGCGTTGGTGATAAGAAGTCTGGGTTCAAAGTGCCGACTACTTCAAAGTCCGGCTATCAAAGATTCTTCAAGAAGCACAGGACTTCGGGTCCAGCTCCCTCTTCTGGTGCTTTTGGGGCGACTACGGGTCGGACCCCGGGCGCATGTTTTACTTATGGAAAGTCGGGGCACTTTGCCCGTGGTTGTTGGAGCGGACGTCCCAAGTACGAAAGGAAGCCGGGAGCGACTTACGAAGAGAAGGGCAAGGCGGTGGAGTCAACCGCGTCCCATTATGCTCCGGCCGAACCGAGGGTGTACAATCTTGGCCAACAGGAGGCCATCAAACAGGCGGATGTAGTGACAGGTAAAATTTAAATTTATAGCACGTTAATCTTTTAAATACTTGTTATGTGCTTGTTACCTTACCACTGCTTGTTTAGGCTTTGTGTTGATTTGTGAAAATCTGGCAGGAGCACTCTTCGATACGTGAGCTTCACACTCCTTCTTGTCCGAAGGATTTATATCACGCATCAGAGTCCCTTCTTCGATGGCGAAGGATACGTTGGATGTGTTGTTGCCCAATGGGTGTTCGATGCGCGCAGATAGAATCTACGGTGTTAAGATTCGCATTGGGTATCAAGAGTTCGATCTGCAAGCGTCGTTACTACCGTTGGTGGAGTTCGACGTTATATTTGGCATGGACTGGCTCTCGGAGCAGCAAGCCTATATTGATTGCAGTCGCAAGGAAGTCAAGTTGGGAGCAAGTCGTGAGACGACTTTTACGGGCTTAAAAGGGTCGAGCAAGACGTTTATGTCTGCTCTTCAGGTGGTGAAGGCGGTTCGTGCTGGTGTAGAGCTGTTCTTTACTCTAGTGGAGGTTGCAAAGTCGAAGCCCGCATTGGATAGTATTTCAGTGGTATCGGAGTACCCTGATGTGTTCCCTAGAGATCTTCTTGGAGCCCCGCCTCGGCGGGAGATGGATTTCACGATTGAGTTAGTGCCAGGTGCAAAGCTAGTGTCACGATCTCCATATCATCTAGCGCCTAAGGAAATGGCGTAGCTGAAGGTTCAACTACAAGAGTTGTTGGAGCAAGGGTATGTGGGCCCAAGTTCTTCGCCTTGGAGCGCGCCGGTCCTCTTTGTTAAGAAGAAGGACAGAAGCTTGAGGCTATGTATTGATTACCGGGAGCTCAACAAGTTGACGGAAAAGAACAAGTACCCGATCCCCCGGATCGATGATATTTTTGATCAGTTGGTCGGGTCGACGGTGTACTCAAAGTTGGATCTCAAGTCCGGGTACTATTAGCTGCGAATAAGGGAGAGTGATATCCCGAAGACAGCCTTTAGTACGAGATACAGGCATTACGAGTTTACGGTCATGCCATTTGGGCTGACTAATGCGCCGTCAGTGTTCATGGATTTGATGAACAGGACCTTCAAGGGAGTACTTGGACCATTTTGTGATCGTCTTCATCGATGATATTTTGGTGTACTCGCAGTGTGAGGAAGATCACTTCAGGCATATTCATTTGGTTTTGGAGACACTAAGGACGAATCAATTCTATGCCAAGTTCTCGAAGTGCGAGTTTTGGTTATCCTCGGTGGCGTTCCTCGGTCATATAGTGAGTGGAGAAGGTATTGCAGTGGATCCGGCGAAGATTGTTGCGATACGGGAGTGGCCTGAGCTTTCTACGGTAACGGAAGTCCGGAGATTTCTGGGGCTTGCTGGCTATTATAGGCGCTTCGTAGAGAAATTCTCGCGGATAGCGTTATCTCTTACTACTTTGACGAGGAAGGAGCAGCAGTTCATTTGGACGCCAGAGTGCGCGCGAGCTTTTGAGGAGTTGAAATGTCGGTTGACCACGGCGCCTGTGCTGAGTTCGTCGAGTGGGACCGAAGGTTATGAGATTTATAGCGATGCTTCGGGCAGCGGTTTGGGTTGCATGCTACTGCAACATGGAAGTGTGATAGCTTATGGCTCGAGACAGCTGAAAGTGCACGAGAGGAATTATCCGGTCCATGACTTGGAGTTAGCGGCCGTGCTTTTTGCCTTGAAGTTGTGGAGGCATTATTTGTACGGTGTGAAGATTGATATCTACACCGATCACAAGATCCTGAAGTATTAGATTGATCAGAAAGATCTGAATATGTGGCAGCGTAGATGGATGGAGTTCCTGGGGGACTATACATTCAAGATCCACTACGTGCCTGGTAAGGGCAATGTAGTTGCGGACACATTGAGTCGCTGGGCCCTAGCTCAAGCCAATTGGCTATTGATCCATGGCGAGCGGTTGGTTCGGGAGTTGGAGGCGTTGGAGATTGTTTTTGTTGATAAGCAATCAATTGCTGAAGCAGTACTGAATTGCACTGAAGTCCAATATGACCTGGCTGATCGGATTCGGCAGGCTTTGGATATGGATGTCCATATGAAGCAGTTTATGGTAGAGGCTCTGGATGGGTCAAATTCCCAATTCGTTGTGGTGGACGGATTGCTTTGGAAAGACGGTCGTCTTTGCATCCCAAGTGTGGGCAATTTGCGGGTGGACTTGTTGTACGAGGCACACCATACCAAGTACTCAATTCACCCGGGGAGCACAAAGATGTACCGTGATGTTAAGAAACTATTTTGGTGGCCGGGTTTGAAGAAGGATGTGGCACTCAATGTGGCGAAGTGCCAAACTTGCGCCTTGGTGAAGGCGGAATGCCAAAAGCCGGGAGGATTTCTGAAGCCCTTGCCTATTCCAGAGTGGAAATTCGACGACATCTCTATAGACTTTGTGCACGGGTTGCCAAGGTCGCAAAAGGGGAACAACGCCATCTATGTGGTCGTAGATCGGCTAACGAAGGTGTCGCATTTTATTCCGCATAGGAAGGATGATCCGGTGGAAAAGTTGGCAAAACTATATGTGGATAATATAGTACGGCTTCACGGTGTGCCCCGCAGCGTCGTGAGTGACCGAGATGGGTGGTTCACGTCCAATGATTGGAGGCTAGTGCAGCAAATGTTGGGAACAAAGTTAAAATTCAGCACAACCTTCCATCCGCAAACGGATTGGCAGACCGAGAGGGTCAATAGAACTATTGAAGACATTCTCCGCATGTGTGTCTTGGACTTTGGAAAGCAATGGGAAGACCATCTTTATTTGGTGGAATTTTCGTACAACAATAGCTACCAGACGAGTATTCAAATGGCGCCCTTTGAGGCCCTATATGGTAGAAAATGTCGTACGCCATTGTCTTGGTTAGAAACGGGTGAGTCAAAGTTGTACAAGCGCTAAGAGGTGGAAGATGATACGTCTTTGGTTTCGTACCATCCGGGAGAGGTTGTTAATCGCTCAGGACCGGCAAGCGAAGTACTATAATGCTAAGCACAGGAACGTGGAGTTCACTGTGGGCGACTGGGTGTACTTAAAGATCAAGTCGTTCAAGGGTGTCTCGCGGGTGCGGCGATTGAAAAAGCTAAGCCCGAGGTACCTTGGGCCGTTTGAGGTTCTGGAGCGGGTTGGTGAAGCAGCCTATCGGTTGAAGCTTTCAGTGGAGCTTAGTGGTTTACATGATGTATTCAATATTTCGGTGCTTCGGAAGGCGGTGAAAGAGCCTACGAAAGTGATCGCGGTTGATCAAGTGCCGATTGATAGTGGGTTGACGACAAAAGTCAAGCCCGTGCGGAATGAGGACTCGGAGGTCAAGCGGCTACGCAATAAAGAGATCAAGATGGTCAAGGTCCGATGGGACAATTACGGTCGAGAGGAGCTCTCTTGGGAACGAGAGCAGACTATGCTTGACGAGTATCCGGAGTTGTTCTGCTCAGGTACAATTTAATATTGGAACTTGTCTTTCCTTTATGTAATTTCATGGACGAAATTCTTTTAAGAGGGGGACAGTTGTAACGCCCCGAAACTCAAAAGAGCGACAGGAGGCATTTTGGGCCAAATCCGGTATTTGGTAGGAGGCACACGGCCTTGGACACGGGCGTGTCCCAGGGCGTGTCAGCCTCGAGTCGACGATTTGGCCACAAAGTCGACATTTTGCGCTCGACGATGTGTCGAGACGGGGCACACGGCCTAAGACACGGGCGTGTTTCAGGGCATGTCGAGCCCGTGTCGACGATCGGCCCGAGAGTCGACATATTTGCACGACGATGTGTCGAGACAAGGCACACGGCCTAGGACACTGGCGTGTCCAAGGCCGTGTCGGGTAGTCGACGAACTTCTCTTGACGAAGTGTCGAGATAGTGAACACGGCCTGGAGCCAAGGCGTGTTCGGGTTCGACATGGGCGTGTCACATAGGACACGGGCGTGTCCAAGACCCGTGTGAGTCTCGGGTTATTTTCGGGGCTGTGTCGATAGGGAGACATGGCCGACCACACGGCCGTGTCAGTTGGAACCCGGGCGTGTCAGGTCGAACATGGGCGTGTCGGATGACTGTGTGTTTTTCTAAACGCGTCGATTTTGACGGCGAATGAGGGACATGGCCCTGGACACGGGCGTGTCACATGCCTTGTTCGGCCCAGGTTTTACTTTTCAGCTACGAATCGTAGCCATTCGTTTCCTTATTTTGGGATCTGACGGTTGGGTGTTGTTCCTACTGGGATATACCCAGGATTGGGCCTTTGAAACCCTCATTTTTACGTGAGTGGTTCTCTTTCTAAGTCAAGAGATAAGTGAGAACAAAGGAGGAAGAAGAAGCCTAGATCCGGTCACCGGCGGAGCTTCAGAGCTCCAAATCGCGAACTGACTTCGGATCTACGGAGGCAAAGAGAGTGCAGTGCTTTTCATTCGCTTACATTTCCATGGCGCCAAGGAAGAACGCTAGGGTAACGATTCTCTACTTGAGCATGTGAAGCTCTCCTTCTTTGCATAGGAAGCCTGCTCTCGCGAGTTTGCGGTGAGTTGGAGGCATTCCTTCGGGTAGATATGTAAAGTTCCCATTGTGTAGAGTCCGTAATCGATAATGGACATATGCATGATGTGTGAAGCCTACCCGGACAAGTTGGTCTGGATCGGTGATGTTGCATTGCATAAATGCCGGAGAAGACTTCGTGCGAATGTTTATTTTCGGGTTTTTCTACGTTGTAGATTGCAACAAGGAACCTTGGGGATTAACCCAAAGGTGCACCCCGAAAACTAGGCAGATGCGTGATCTTGCCAACTTGGAGGCCTGTGAGCCAACTTGAACATAACCGGGTTATATGATTTTGTGATGGAAACGGGACACGGGAGAAGTTTGATCTGCGCATATGGTTTAAATTACAGCTGCGATGTGAGCACGGGTTAGATGGAACCGTACCCGTTCTATATCGTTCGGATTAGAGCCGTTGGCATAGATAAGGGTCTTCGGCGGTCTATGGTTTTAATTACCGTGACCCATGCCTGGAAGACATATTGCTCATTGTTGGGCCGTCCCGGGGACGGTGGTGAGTCGGCGGGCTTTGACCGTGTTCACCGAGAATGTGACTTGAGTGCACGGTGTGTGCGGCCGTATGAGCCTACTCCTGTGACAAAATGTATATTTATACACTGCTTGGTTATGCTAATAAGTGCAGGGAAGGAGCATCGCCGCCCCGAATTGGGGGCAGGATCGTTATAATTTGGTCAGCATTGCTGACCGTTGCTTTTGTTTGCCACCGTGCGGTGGTTTGTTTCTTGCAGGTGCTGCTGGACCAAGCGGTCAATAGCGGGCTAAAGCCCAAATTGCGAAGCCGGCCCTTGAAGGCCTAATTGAAGTGTTTACTTGCTTTTATTCATGTATGACCGCCCAGCGTGCCGTGGTTTGTAAAACATGTAATTTGAAGTAAACCATTTGTAAGGTCTTAAGGCCAGTACCTGTGTATGTACTACATTCCTATTTGGTGTATTAGTGGACATTCATGCTTGGTGCTAGGTTCTTTTAATTGCAACTTATAAAACTGCTTCCGCTAGAATGCTCTGTGTAGGACGTTGGATTGGTTGGATGGTTTCCATTGAGTAACCACCCGGTATGTCTGTGGTATATGGCATCAGGCCCCAGCCGGACCTACTACTATATGCTATGCGATAGATAGGAGGTGTTACACTTGCGACCAAGCAGGCAGGTGCGGCCGGAGCGGCATAACGTTTCTCACCGGGCGATAAGCTATACGATCAACCCAAGGAAAACTGGCGGACTGAGCGGATAACAAAATTGTAGTCAGCACTGAATAGATGAAATGATCTATATCTTGTGACCAAGAGGGCAGGTGCAGCCGGAGCGGCATAACTTTTATCACCGGGCTACAAGATATACGATCAACCCAAGGAAAACTGGCGGACTGAGCGGATAACAAAAATGTAGTCCGCACTGAATAGAGGAAATGATCTATAGCTTGCGAGCAAGCGGGCAGGTGCGGCCGGAGCGGCATAACTTTTCTCACCGGGCCACAAGCTATACGATCAACCAAAGGAAAACTGGCGGACTGAGCGGATAACAAAAATATAGTCTGCACTGAATAGATGAAATGATCTATAGCCTGCGACCAAGCGGGCAGGTGCGGCTGCAGCGGCATAACTTTTCTCACCGGGCCACAAGTCTTTGCACACTTAACGGAACGGTCCCCTGCCCTCTTGCCTGGAGTACAGTCTAAATTGATCTTTTTTGCAGTTGCGGACGGAGCGGCATAACCTTCCTCCAAGATCAACCAGGTTGTGGGTCTCCTGCAGGCACTGCTTGAGGGTAACACATAGTGTTCGAGGGTTACAAACTAAGATGACCCGTGGGCAGGTGCGGCCGGAGCGACATAACTTTTCACATGCGATCATCGAAGTTGTAACAATATCACTAAAGTGGCATGGTAGAGCTTAACTCCCACATTGTCCCTCCATAATGCAGAGGCGGGGTCAGGTACTAGCCGAGATCTGAAGTTTAGTTTCCTACCGCACTAGAGCCTGCAAGCTCCAACTACATGGTGCGAAATCTCCTCGCAACATGTGGTCTTTGTGGTGTTACGCTAATGACAACGGCTCTAGGGGAGGTTTGCTGAACTCGGCGATGTCTCCTGGTATCAGGCAACCGTTATTGATGTTCGAGAGAAAAATATAAAACATTAGGAAAAGTGTTAGTACGAATTCTTTGATTAATGAGAGGTTTTGCAAAGTTAGCATAAGAGAGAAAAGAGAGTTCAAAGATAGAACCGTTTTGAAATCTTCCTTGCTCAGCGTGCTAACTATTATGTTTGAATAGATAAAACACTTGAAGAAGTGTTAGCAAGCAGCTTTTACTCATAATGATTCTTGAAGAGACAACATAGAATGGAAAAGAGAAGGTTCAGGAATAGAACCGTTTGAGATCATCTCTGCTTCATGTATGTGGCAAATCCTCTCCCTCGTATGTTTGCAAGCAGTAAGCGCCACTCCTGAATGCTTCTTTGACAATGAAGGGGCCGACCCAATTCAGATTAAGTTTTCCAACTGAGCTAGCTCTTGCAGCTGCGTCAACTTTTTTAAGAACCAGATCTCCCACTTGAAAGTGTTTGATCCTTACGTTCTTATCAAAGTATCAGGCCATCCTTCTCTTGACTTCTTCCTGCCTTATTGTTGCATTGTCTCTAATTTCCTCAATGTGTTCCAGGCTGAATTTCATCTCTTCATTGTTCAGCTCAAGCCAGTCCTCAAAACCTTGCCTTGCAAGCAGAACTCTGGGTGATGGAACTTCAAACTCAACTGGAATGAAGTCTTCTGAGCCATGAGAAAGTTTGAACGGAGTTTCACCAGTTACGCATGAAGGTGTTGTTCTTAAGGACCAGAGGACCGATGGAAGTTGATCAACACAGCTGCCTTTGAGATTCTGCACTTTCTTCTGAAGTAAATTAAGGACCTGCTTGTTGGCTGCTTCAACTTCGCCATTGCTCCTGGGATGATGGACTGATGCAAACCGCAGTTCTGTCCCAATCTGCTTGCAAAAATCAATCATCTCTGCATTGTTGAACTGTAGCCCATTGTCGGTGATTATAGCCATTGGTATTTCATGTCGACAGACAATCTCTCCCCAAATGAAATTCCTGATGACCTGGGTTATTGTCTTTGCTAATGCCTTTGCTTCAATCCACTTGCTGAAGTAGTCAATCATCACTATGATGAAACGCCGTTGTCCGCTTGCCATGGCAAAAGGACCAATGAGATCCATCCCCCAAACTGCAAAGGGCCAAGGAGTTGTAATTAATTTGAGTGACTGAGCAGCCTTGTGTTGAAGTGGAGCAAACTTCTGGCACTGAACACACTTTCTAGCATAAGCCTCAGAGTCTCTCTTCATGGTGGGCCAGAAATATCCCAGCCGCAGGATCCGTCTTTCTAAAGTTCTTGCTCCTGAGTGACTTCCACACTCACCTGAATGAACTTCTTGCAAAACAGCCAGAGCTTCTTCTTCTGAAGCACATCTTGCCATGACAGAGAGGAATGTTTTCCAGTAGAGGATTCCTGCCACTAAGTAATAATGAGCTGCTTTTATTCTGAACCTTTTCTGATCTCTGATTGAATGATGAAAGTTCCCTGTTGACAGATAAAGAATGAATGTGTCCATCCAGGAGGGTCGTTGATCAACCTGCATCAACTCTCCTTCCTCCACTGTCGGGCGGAAGAGTTCGGAAGTTGTTCCTACTGGTGGAAGTCCATACTTGGCAAGAACATCTGCCTCCTCATTTTCTGTTCTAGGGATGTGCTCTATGGTAAATCTTTTGAATTTGCCGACTTCTATATTCACAAGAGCAAGATATTTCTTTAAGATAGGCTCTCTTGTCTCAAAGTTACCAAGAACTTGTGACGCCATCACCAGAGAATCAGTCTTGATATGAACATGATCAATTCTGAGTTCTCTTGCAAGTCTCAAGCTTGCTAGCAAAGCTTCGTACTCGGCTTGGTTATTCGTCACTGGAAAATAGAACCTGATGGCCTGCTCCAGTTTGATGTCGTTTGGGTTGATCAGAACCACTCCTGCTCCAGAAGACTTTCTGCCTGAGGCACCATCAACATAGATGGTCCAAGCCAAATGAGACCTTTCTGCTTGATCAGAACTGGACTATGCTGTGTCCATCATGAAGTTTGCTAGAGCTTGAGCTTTGATGGCTGTCTTGGGCACATAAGAAATTTCAAATTCACTCAATTCTATTGCCCATTTGGCTAATCTTCCAGAATGCTCCGGTTTCTCCAACACACTTTTCAAAGGTTGATCAGTAACGACTTGAATTGAGTGCACTTGGAAGTACGAACGGAGTCTGTGAACCGACATGACTAGTGCCAAGGCTAACTTTTCCAGAATTGGATATCGTGTCTCTGCACTTTTCAGAATATGGCTAACATAATAAGCCGGGAACTGCTTCCTGCTCTCTTCTCGAAGAAAAACAGAGCTGACTGCCTCAGGGTCAACTCCTAAGTACAAGAAAAGCATCTCCCCTGACCGGGGACTCTGGATCAGAGGTGTTGAAGTCAGCTGCTTCTTCAACTGCTCAAAGGCCTGAGAACACTCTTCTGTCCATTCAAAGTTGGATACTCCTCGAAGAGTTTTAAAGAAAGGAGCACTCTTATCTCCAACCCGAGAGAGTAACTCGCAAGAACTGCTAACCTCGCCCCTAACTGTTGAAATTCCTTAGGTGAACGGGGGTGAGGCATATAAAGAATAGCTTTTACTCTATCCGGATTGGGGGCAAGTCCCTCTGTAGTAAGGATATGACCGAGGAACTTCCCCTTACTCGCCCCAAAGGTGCACTTAAACGGGTTGAGCTTCATCTTATATCTACGCAGAGTAGCGAACGTCTCTACTAGATCTTGCAAATGCAGCGAAAAAGACTTACTCTTGATCAAGAGGTCGTCTACATATTCTTCTAGGTTCCTTCCTTTCTGTTGCTTAAATACACGGTCCATCATGCGTTGGTAGGTTGCACCAATATTTTTAAGCCCAAAGGGCATCACAAGGTAACAGTAGCAACCATCATTGGTAATGAATGACGTATGAGGAATGTCAGGTTTATTCATTATTATTTGGTGATAACCAGAAAATGCATCTAAAAAACTCATAAAGGAGTACACCGCAGAATCAACTAAAGAATCTATCTGAGGTAAGGGGTAACAATCTTTGGGGCATGCTTTATTAAGTATTGTAAAGTCTACACACATGCGCCACTTCCCTCCTGGTTTTTTAACCATTACAACATTGGATATCCAGGTAGGCATTGAATTTCACTAATGAAATTCGTCTTGAGGAGCTTCACAACCTCCTCTCTTATTGGTTCAGCAAGCTTCATTGATATATCTCTTTTCTTCTGCTACACGGGCTTGAAGTTGGGATCAACATTAAGGTGGTGGCAAGCAACATTCGGATCCACGCCCGGCATGTCCTCCGCTGACTAGGCGAAGACATCCAGAATCTTCAACAAGCAGGAGATCAGCTCGGCCTTCTGATTTTCATGCAACTCCGAGTTGATGGAGAGCTTTCTCTCCTCCCACTCAGCAATGGGGACTCCTTGCGTCACCTGGGCAGGTTCCAGGTGAGCTCCTCCATCAGCAGTAGTTTCTAAACATGGAGAGGCTTCTACAGCTGCTGCTAGAGCAATGGAAGGACTGGCAACAACCATGTTAACAGTGAGAACATAGCACTCCCTTGCTCTCCTTGGGTCACTCCTGACCCGACACATCCGTCCATTGGCGAAAAACTTGATCGCGAGGTGGTAAGTTGAGACCACAGCTTTATATTTGTTCAATAAAGGTCTGCCAAAGATGGCGTGATAACTGCTGGGAGTTTCAACCACTATGAATTGAACCTGCTTGGTTGCTCCTCCAAGCTTTACTGGCAGGGTGATGCTTCCTTCAACTTCTTTTCTCTCCCTAGAGAAGCCGTAGAGTGGACCTTCAGTGGAAAGCAGAGGCTTTCCAGTCTTCAGGGCCTCAAAGGTTGATTTAAACAGCAAGTTGACTGATCTTCCAGTATCAATGAGAATCCTATCAACCGTGAAATCCCCAATAACCGCCTTAATCACAACTACAACATCGAATGGATTTGTTGTTTGGGGCAGATCAGCTTGGCCAAAAGTGATGACCTCGCTCGGTGGAGTAGTGGAAGAGGAAGAGGACACCTTTGCTTGAGTGACCCTTGAGATCGAGGACTTCTGTGAAGACTCGGTTCCTGCCCCACCGTGAATAAAGAAGAGTCGTCCCAGGACTCTTTCATCATTCGCATCAAAGTATTCAACTGGAACGTTGATTTGCCACAGACGGCCTTCGCCCTCTACCTCCACACATTCTTGATAAGTTTCAGCTACTTCCTAGCCTTTGGAGGTGGATGACTTCGAAGAACAGTCTTTCTTGCTCAAATCAATCTTTCCCTCAACAAGCAGTCTCTCTATCGGCAGACGAAGGGCTTTGCAATCTTCGGTCAAGTGACCCTTCACTTTGTGGAATTGGTAGAAATGCGTATTGTTTCTTGGCCTCCACTCTATCTGAGGCCCTTGTTTCTTATCTTCCGATTTCTTCTGCAAGATCTGGATGACTTCGTCAAGATACAGACCTGTAATCTCCTCCACGGAGTTAGTATCACACTGGCTCGGAGCTGGCAGGGCTGCTTGCTGGAGAATGGGAAGCGCTTGCAGCGGTATGGCGGGAGTGGCGACCAACGACAGTCTCTGATCTTGAAACTGTTGATGGCCGAGAAAGGGTTTCTTGTGGCGGAAATTCCGGCGCCTTTGAGAAGAGGCTGGAAATCTGGGTAAGGGGGTGTGCTGTGATGATGGTTGCTATGAGAAGAAGAGCAGGATGGATCCCTTCCTTCAGCCTTAGCTGTCAGGGATGAGACATACGTAGGGTTGGCGTTCTCGCCTTCAATGAAGCGATTAAACATGGCGATCAACTCCTTGTATGTCGCTGGTGCCTTTTTTGTTGCTTTAAATTTTAAGGGGCCTTCCCGGAGGCCATGAATCAAGGCAACCTTATAGTAGTCTGGGTTGACATTCCTTACCCCCTGAATCTCTTTCTGGAAGCGATCAACGAATCATGCAACTGATTCATTGTCCCTTTGCTTGATCTCGAAGAGAGCAGTCGGTCCATCTTTTCTCTTTCTTGAGGTATCATACCTCAGCAACAGTTCGCTGCGAAGCTCAGCGAAGGAAGAAATCGTGCCCGAAGGCAGCTTATAAAACCACACTCTCGCCTGTCCTTCGAGAGTGGTAACCAAATGTTTGCACTTGATGGCGTCGGAGAGGCATCTCAGTTCAACTGCCCCATCGAACGCTTAGAGGTGGGCGACTGGATCTGTCTCCCCTAAGTAAAATGGAAGACGGGGTTCCCTGAAGTTGCTTGGAGCCGACTCCCATCGGATTCGATCGACAAAGGGAGACGGAGTCTCGAACTCAGTAGGGTAAAAAGGGCGAACTGAAGCTGGGGAGTCCGCGGGCTCGACGGACTGGCGATCAGCAAAAAGGAGCTGGCGGGCAGGAGTGCCCCTGGCTGTTTCTCTGAAAAAATTCATGAAGGAGGCGAATTGCTTGTCCTGAGTGTTGGGTACATTGGTTAAAATGTACCTGATTTGAAGAAGCCTCACCCTACTCAATGATATACATCAAAATGTATTTGATGTATGTTGAGTTTACTTGTGCAGGTTAAGTATTTACAGGAAAGAAGAAAAAGTTTCTAAGTCCATGTGTCGACACTCAGATGAAAAGTGTCGACACTTAAGAAGACTTGTGTCGACACCCAGGCAAGCAGTGTCGACACTTGGAGTCATTGTGTCGACACCAGTGATGCTGAGTCGACACCAGGCAGAAAGTGTCGACAAAAGGAGCTGTGTCGACACTCAATGAAGAAAAATCCAGTGAAGCAATGTCGACACTTAGAAGTTGTGTTGACACCCAGTGAAACTATGTCCACATCAGAAAGTGTCGACACTTGGAGCTGTGTCGACACTCAGCAAAAGTCAGCAGAGTCTAAGTACAAGTGTCGACACCCAGAGCAATATGTCGACACTCAGCTGAAGAGTCAACACTTGAAGAAAGTGTCGACACAAGAAAGAATGTGTCGACACTCAGCTGAAGACTCAACACTTGAAGAAAGTGTCGACACAAGGAGTTGTGTCGACACTTAGCAAAGTTCAAGAATATTCTAAGTACAAGTGTCGACACAAAGGAGATGTGTCGACACTCGGCCAGAGTCTCAACAGAAGAAGAATGTGTCGACACAAGAAGCTGTGTCGACACTCAGCAAGTATCAACACTGAAGACATGTGTCGACACCAAGAAGCAGTGTCGACACTGACAAGTTCAACACATGAAGATGTGTCGACACAAAGGAGATGTGTCGACACTTAGAAGAATTCAGCAATATACTGAAGTACAAGTACTTGTGTCGACACACATTATCAGTGTCAACACATGAAGAAGAAGAGTGTCGAGATTTAAAATCTACAACACAAGGAGTTGTGTCGACACCTTGTAGGCTAGTGTCGACACTTAGACAACTTGTGTCGACACTTGGTCTATAAGTCTCGACACTTAAAGACAGACAGTCTCGACACTTTCAGACAGTTACAGAATTTTCAAGAACTGACTGGATGACTTGACAGCTGCCATTCCAGCCGGTCTACTGCACCTGTCAGAGTTGTCAGAAATCAGTTATGAACCGGACCAGCCGGTTACCATGAAGAAGGCCTATAAATAGGCTTATGCTGTCTACAGAAAGTTGTTGTCCAAGTTGTTCAAGTAATTAACAAAGAAGAAGATCTAGCTATTCCTTGAAGAATCTAGTGAAGATCTAAGTAGTTGGAGAGAGAGAGCTCCATCCAAGAAGCCAGCCATTGGAACCAGTCTGAGAAGAAGGGTTCAGATTTGTTCTGAATCTTAAGTAGCAGAGATCAAGGATCAACTGCAGAGAGGTCAATCTTATTGAGTTCTACATTCAAGAAGCTTTGAAGAAAGCCAAGTCAGATTGATTTCAGTTCTTCCAAGAACTATCAAGAAACTCACAACTCTTCTCTCTTGTCTGAGTTGTGAGTGACAATTTTTTTTTGTATTCATATTATCTTGTAACGGATCTGAGTCTTTGTAAGCCTGTAATTATAAAGGCAGTGTAGGGCTTGAGTGCCTGAGTGTAGGGTTGAATCCTGAGTGTAGGCCTATTGTGGCTGAGTGTAGGCCTTGGTGGCTGAGTGTAGGCCTTGGTGGCTGAGTGTATGCTTTTGTATAAATAGGAACCTGTTTTGGGGCTGAGCTAGTAGTTTTGAATCTGTCTAGGCAGGGGGAAAGTGGGGAACCACTATAACCTGTTGTCCAAGTTGTTCAAGAAATAAATGTGGATAAACTCTGAATTCTTAACGTTAAAAAGATTTAAGTCACCTATTCACCCCCTCACCCCCCCTCTAGGTGATTAACAATATTTCAAGTGAAGAGGGGTTACTAGACTAATTCTGAGTAGATCCTGTTGGCAGATTCAGTCTAAGATTACAGAATCAAGAAAATCAAGAACCAGTTCCACTGAGAATCATAAGGAATTGGGATCCTAAGCTACCCATTTGCAGAAAGGAAATCTTTGGTTGGAGGGTGAGAGAGAAAGCTCCTAGGATTTATATCACAGTAAAAGAAGAATGTGCCATGAAGGTGCAGTCTTAGATGCAAATGGACACCTAAACCAAATGATGAGAGTCTGATGGAGGGCTCAGAATATCAAGTAAGTGGTTGCAACTTTTTTAGAATTTGATACACTGCAAGACATCCAAGGAAATGTGACTCTTATTGTGTCTTGAAGAAGTAAGGCAAGACAGAAAATCTTTGCTCAACCAGAATAGAAAGTTTTCAAGCTGATAGCATAACTGAATGCTATAAAAAGTTCTATAGGATTGTGAATGAGCTCATGTCCTATGGCAGAGAGTTCAGTAATTATGAGCTCAATGATAAGTTTCTAAGGTCCCTAACAAAAGATTGGGACACCAAGATCTGTGCCATTAGGGAACTGGCAAAGTTGGCAGAAATTCCTCCACCAACACTGTTTGGCAAACTGCTGTCCTATGAAATGCAGTTAATGGTGAGGAAAGAAGAGGAGAATTCAACAAGAAGTGAACATAAAGAAAGGACAGTGGCCTTCAAAATAGAAGCCCCCAGAAAGTACAGAAGTAAGTCACCAACTCCACCACCAAAAGTAGCTGAAACTGAGTCAGATGAGTCAGCAAGTAAAAATTCTGAAAGCAGTGAAAGTGTTGAGGACTTTGCTGCCTTCACAAGACATTTTCAGAAGTTCTTAAAGAAGAAACAATGGAGGACAAGGCCATCTACTTCACAGGGTAAAGAAGACTATTATCAGAATAAAAAGTCTTCAAAGAAAGACAGGAAAAAGTCCAAGTCTAGCAAAGCAACACTATCAAAAATTGTATGCTATTGCTGTAATAGACAAGGACATGTCATTGCAGATTGTCCAGAGAAGAGGAAGGAGTCTAGTGACAAGAAAAAAACTCAATACAAGGGCAAGAAGGAAAAGTCTTTTGTTGCCAAAAAGGACAAGAGCCTGTCAGATATTTCTTCATCAGAAACTGAGTCAGATGCTGAGGCATATATAGGACTGTTTGCTGAGGAAGAAGAAGAAGAGTTCATCCAGATTATGAACTCTATATATGAACAAGAGGACAGTCAGTGCCAAGGACTAATGGCATTGACAGAAAGTGACAAATTCCTGGAGCAGCCAGGACCTAGTAAGGTACAACATTGTTCTTTCAGTTCAATTTCTTGTGCTAGTACAGAGTCAGATTCATCATCATCAAGTGATGAGAGTGCATCTGAGTCTGAAGAGGATATTCATCAGTTGATAGATGAATATAAAGTTCTGTTGCAAGCATTTAAGAAATGCAAATCCTTGGCCAAGAGTCAAGCTAAGGAGATTGCAAGTCTGAAAATGGGTGCAACTGATTATGAGAAGATGTTTGATCAGAAGCTAAATGAGATAGCCAGACTGAAGCATATAACTGTGATTCAGATGGGGACTATATCACTTAAGAATGATCAAATCAAGAGTCTGGAGATTAATCTTCAGAAGGAGAAAGACTTAGTTGCTAGGTTTTCTAAACCTAAGTCAGTTCTACCCTTAATTGATGAATTTGTTCATCACAAAGGTAGAGCTGGATTGGGATTTACTAAACCAGCTAGGACTGTCAAGTCCAAGTCCAAGGGCAAAGCCCCAACTCTCAACAAGTCAGCTGTAGATAAAACAGCTAAGACTGTACCTAAGCAAAGGTACAATAAGTTTGAGTGTTGGTGCTGTGACAAGGTAGGCCACTTTGCAATGGACTGTTGGCACAATGCTAGTGCCAAAGTGAGTAGCAAACTGCCTGTTGGAAAACCTGCAGGTAGCTTTGTTAGGAAGCAAACTAACCAGTACCAAGGACCCAAGAATTTTTTGGGTTCTAAGGTTCACTAATCTGTTTTGCAGGTGAGTCCAAGTGGCCATGCCCCAATATGGTACTTGGACAGTGGATGTTCCAGACATATGACTGGAACAAGGGGTTTACTAAAGGACTATACACTCATCAAGGATGGTCCAAAAGTCACTTTTGGTGGTTCTGAAAAAGGGATCATCAAGGGTTTTGGTAATATTTCTAACTCCTATATTACAATTACTCAAGTGGCCTATGTTAAAGGTTTGAAACATAACCTTATTAGTATAAGTCAATTGAGTGATGTAGGATATGACATCTCATTTGTGAAAGATGGTTGTCATATTAGGAGGTCAAATGATCAAGAGATCATTTTGACTGGTTACAGAAAAAGGAATATCTACTGCCTAGACATTATGATTGAGAACAATGGTTCTCCAGTATGTCTTGTAGCTGATGAGACAGTCTCTCATTGTGTCAAATGGCATAAGAGGCTAGCCCATCTAAACTACAAGACAATTGGCAAACTCTTTAGTAAAGAGCTAGTGAGGAATGATCCTCAAGTTAAGTGTATTAAAGATGGTATTTGCTCAGCTTGTCAAAAGGGCAAGCAGACTAGATCCACCTTTAGAAGCATTGAAAACAAAGATGTTGTGAGGTGTTTATACCTCTTGCATATGGATCTCTTTGGTCCAATGCCAGTTCACAGCCTAGGTAGGAAGGTCTATACCTTTGTAGTTGTAGATGACTACTCAAGGTTTTCCTGGGTGTTCTTCCTTAGACAGAAATCTGAAACACCTAGTGTCTTCTATAGCTTTGTTAAACAAATTCAGAATGAACTAGATAGTACTGTGGTCAAAATAAGAAGTGACCATGGCACAGAATTTCCGTCTGATAGTATGACAAAACTATGTGAAGAATTTGTGATATTTCAAGAGTTTTCTTCACCAAGGACACCTCAGCAAAATGACATTGCTGAGAGGAAGAATAGAACCTTGATTGAGGCTGGTAGGACCCTATTAAGTGATACATCACTACCAGAATATTTCTGGGCTGAAGTAGTCAATACTGCTTGTCATGTTATTAATTGGGCTACCATTACTAAAAGCCACAACAAGACCCCCTATGAGGTTGTGAAAGGCAGGAAACCTAACCTATCCTACTTCAGGATCTTTGGTTGTAAGTGCTTTATACTTAACAATGGAAAGTCTTACTTGACTAAGTTTGCTGCCAAGTCCCAAGAGGGGATCTTTGTTGGGTACAGCAACAATAGTAAGGCTTATAGAGTCTACAACTTGTCTACTCAAGTTGTAGAGGAATCTGTACATGTAGTATTTGATGAAACTAGAATTACTAACAATGAGTTGTCTAGTAGTGTATGCAGCTCCACAGGTATAACAAAGAAGATGGACAAGCTCACTATAGAAGAAGAACCTACTGCAAGGTAGCAAGTAGAAGATTGTGGCTGCTGTCCAGGGGGAGTACTACATGTACCTAATGCAGAAGAAGTACAAGGAGTACAGCAGGATGAAGAAGTTGAAGAAGTTCAACCTGAAGCCAGGATGCCTCCAGCAAATAGGCATCTTAGAGATCATCCAGCAGAACAAATCAATGGTGATCCAAGACAAGGGGTACAGACAAGGAGCAGAAATCTGAATGCAGCAATCTACTCCAGTTTCCTATCCCAAGTTGAACCAAAGAAGTTTGAAGAATCCATCCTATACCCTCATTGGATTGAGGCAATACAAGAAGAGCTGAATCAGTTCAAGAGATGCAAGGTCTGGGAGCTTGTTCCTAAACCAAAAGACCACAACATAATTGGCACCAAGTGGATCTTTAGGAACAAGATGGATGAACATGGAGTCATCATTAAGAACAAAGCAAGATTGGTTGCTAAAGGATATAGGCATTAAGAAGGTATTGATTTTGATCAAACCTTTGCTCTAGTAGCCAGACTGGAAGTCACAAGGATGTTCCTGGCCTATGCAACCTTTCAAGGATTTAAAGTTTACCAAATGGATGTCAAGTCAGCATTTTTGAATGGTAATCTTAAAGAGGAAGTCTATGTGGAACAGCCATCAGGTTTTGTTGATTCAACTCTACCTAATCATGTCTATAAACTTAGGAAAGCATTATATGGGTTAAAGCAAGCCCCTAGGGCTTGGTATGAAACCCTGTCTAGTTTCCTCATTGAGAATAAGTTCACAAGGGGGAAAATAGACAAGACTCTATTCCTTAGGGAATCCAGAGGCAAAGTAATACTAGTCCAAATATATGTAGATGACATAATATTTGGGTCTACTGAAAGTAGTTTTGCAAAAAGTTTGCAAAACTAATGCAAGGACAATTTGAGATGAGTAGTATGGGAGAGCTTAAGTTCTTCTTGGGTCTCCAAGTAAGACAGACTGAGAATGGTTTATCCATATACCAGTCTAAGTTCATCCTAGAACTCATAAGGAAGTATGGTATGGATTCATCCAGTACCATGAAGACACCTATGGGGTCAAGTATGTCTCTTAGCAAGGATGATGCAGGGAAACCTGTAGATGAGTCTTTGTATAGAGGGATAGTTGGCTCCCTATTATATTTGACTGCAAGTAGACCAGATATCATGTATGCTACATGTGTCTGTGCAAGGTATCAAGCATGCCCTAAAGAGTCTCATTTGACAGCAGTCAAAAGAATATTGAGATATCTAAAGGGCACTCCTTATCTAGGCCTCTGGTACCCTAGGAATGGGGATTTTGAACTAACAGATTATTCAGATGCAGACTTTGCAGGATGCAAAGAAGACAGAAAAAGCACAACTGGAATCTGTCAATTCCTAGGTGGAAGACTGATTTCATGGAGTAGCAAAAAGCAAACAAGTGTGGCTATCTCCACTACAGAATCAGAATATGTGGCTGCAGGAAGTTGTTGTGCTCAACTTCTATGGATACAACATCAGCTTGAGGACTATGGAATTCAGGTAAGTAGAACTCCACTCTTTTGTGATTCTACAAGTGCTATATCAATTGCACATAATCCTATTTCCCATAGTAGAACTAAACATATTGAAATAAAATATCATTTTCTTAGGTAGCATGTAGAAAAAGAAGATATTTTACTGGAATATGTTAAGACAAATAATCAACTAGCTGATATGTATACTAAGCACTTAGAAGAAACTAAGTTCAATAGGTTTAAAATTGAACTAGGTATGATAAACTTAGAATAAGTTTATAGAAATGGCTAAGTAAAAAGGTGTTGACACACAGAGATATCTGTGTCGACACAGAAAAGTGGTGTCGACACTTCAGGAAAAAGGTGTCAACACATCTAGGAAGTTGGTGTCGACACTTCAGAAAATTAGTGTCGACACATGATAAGTCGGTGTCGACAGATCCAAGGTGGTGTCGACACTTAGTGTTTACTCAGAATTATCTAAGTAAAGACTCGACTATGTGTCGAGTTAAGTGATGTCGACACATAAACAAGTGTCGACACATATATATGTTGACTAAACTTGTGTCGACACATAGGTGTCGAGACATTATAAGTCAGTGTCGACACTTCTCGACAGTGCCGACACAATTTAAGATAGTTAACCCGCCTTTTCATCTTCAAAGCTAGAAAGGTATAAATAGGATTTTGCCTTAGTCTGTCGACACGCTTTCAAAAGTTTCGAGACCAAACTTGTGTGTCGACACCTCTCTTCTCTCCAGTCAAATTCTTCAAACCCTAATGGCGCCAAAGCTCGAGGAGAACATCAATGAAGGCTACGAACTGGTGCGACAAGCGTTTGAGGATGCAGACCCAGAGATCAAGAACGTGATAACCTAGTTGCAGACTCAGGGTTGGAATTTCTTGTTTTTGAGCCCACAAAGATCTGGAAGAAAGAAGTGTTAGAATTTCTAAATGGAGCTAACATAGACGAATCTGGATTCAAGATCAAATCCAGGGTACATGGAGAAAAGGATAAGGTTTCACCAAAAAGTTTGAGGAAAGTCCTTCAGTTACCAAGAACTAAGTAAGAAGAAGAGGTTACTGCTTCCAGGACCAGAGATGCATTGGCATGGTGTGGTCTGGATTCTAAAATGAAAATTGGATCAGTGTTTAATAGAAAGGGCATGAACAGCCAGGGGAAATTCCTTTCTGAAATTGTTGGCAAGGTAATCTTAAGTAAGCCTGGAGGGCATGATAGGGTATCAGCCCATATGTTCAGTATTATGACAAGGATAATCTTCACTTTGAAAACAGATTGGTCTGTTATAGTCTTTGAAAAGATTAAGGAAAGCCTAAAGAAGCCCAACTTGGGCAGGATCTTAAGTCTATACCTTGCTGGTATTATACCAGAAGTTATGAGTCAAGCTGCTGGCAGTAAAATCAACCATATGAGAAGAATGGACATGAGAATCTTCTCAAGATGGAACATAGTTTTGACAAAGGAGATGCCTACTCCTGAGAAAGAAACCCCACACAAGAAGAAGAAGAAAACTGCCTAGTGGCTCAGGTTTCCACTAGCAGCTCTGGTAGTGAAGAGCAAGTGGTCTTCACACCTGATGAAGAAGACACTGGAACTGCTGTGAAGTCTCCAGCCCAACAAGTAGTTGCTGAAAGGCAGGGGGAGCTACCTCAGGCTAGCCCCTTACACCAGGATTCAGTCCAGGGGGAGCCACTAGTAGTGGAAGAGTCAACTCCACTGGAAAGTGAGCAAGCTACAAACACAATTCTAGAGGTAATCACTGAGCTTAATGCTTTTGATTTGTCTGATGTTTATCAGCAACCACAGATTGATAGTCTACCACCAGATGTTGTCATGGAGGACACATCTGTTACAGTTCAAGTTGTATCTGATCCAGTGGTTGATGAGCCAAGAGTTTCTCCAGCCCATTCTCCACAAGAATATACAATGGAAGATTTGTTCCTTAACCTGGATCAAACTAATTTTGACAAAGAAACTGCTGCTGAGAAGGAGAATGCTCCAGTTGAGGGGGAGCAAGTGGTAATTCTTGAAGAACATGCAAGGCAAGAGCCTGAGAAACAACCAGCTGTTTAGGAGCTACCTAAGGAGAGGGTAGACATAGCTAGCACCTCAGCTTCTGAAGATTAGGAGGCTACCAGGGCTAAGAAAAAGAAGTTTCAAGTATTCAAAAGAAGGAGCCAGAGTTATAAAAAGGCATTGCAAACCATAGCACCACAGCCAGCACTACAACCAACTCCAACTGTAGATTACAGTTCTCTAATGGTTGCTCTGCAAATCAAGCTTGATGAGCACATGAAAGATTTAGAGACATATGTGGATGAGGGTCATAAATCCCTCCAATTTGATTTAGCCCAAGAAATAAAGTCTATTAGATTTGAAATGAATCTTAATAAGAAAGAGATGACTGACTGCTGCCACAAGGGAGGGAATGCAGTAGTCTACTTAGCTTCTCATCAAGAGAAAATCAAGGTTCAAGTAGATGACATAGCACTGAAGCAGGGGTATATTCTAGAGAACCAAATCAGAATGAATGACAATTTGACAGAATCTCACAATGCTATTGTCACAGAGATGAAGAATCTAGCTGCAGGGCAGACTCTAGCTAATGCTACAACTAAAGCAGACTTTGACAAAGCCTTACAAGAGGAAATTACTGCTGTTAAGACTGCCATACAAGACTCTCAGAAGATCATAACTGACAAACTCCAAAGGTTTAAAACTTACTTTAAAGATGGAGTCAACTATTTGGATGCCTAAATAAGATTTCAAAAGGATGATTTGAGGGATCACATGGTTAGAGAAGTCATAAAGGGGGAGAGAGTGTTAGTCAAAGACAGCTCTGATCATGCTAAATGGATTTCTAATTCTATCAGATCTACTCTTGGATATCCTCCTCTTTGTGATGATGATAATGTTGCAGAATCTGGGATTAATCCTGCATATCTAGGAGGGGAGCAACCTGAAGTGGCTCAAGTCATCTACCCTCCTCCAGATTTTGAAATGGTACATGCTGATATCCAGACCATGTATAGTCCACCTGATGGTACTCAGAAGGTTATTCTAGAAAAAGTGGTTCAGCCAGTATCAGAGGCTATGCAAGAAGCTCTACAGAAAGAAGAAGAAACTAGATTGTCCAAGAAGAGGTTCAGGGAACAAGCTGAACAAAGACCAGACTTTGAGCAGTGGAGTCCCACTTCCAGGAACATTATCTTAAATGCATGGAAAGATGCAAAAGACAACATTCAACACAGAAATAAATGGTTTTCTGAAGTGGAATGGAGGAAACATGAGACAAGGCAAGAAGCCATAGTCCAATACATAAGAAAGGCCAAGATGGGAAAGCTACCTCCTACTGCCCAGTAGCCTAGCAAGTACTTTCCCAAGCCTTATCATTATTTTGAGAGGCAAAAAATCAAAGCTGAAGAGCTAAAGAAGAAGGAGCTTAAAGGGAAAAAGCCTGCTGCTGCTGAAGACACTGAAGCCTCAGTACAAGCCAAAGTACAATCTGGGAAGGGCATAGAAATTAAGGAGGCTGAACAGAAATAGAATTGAAATTTTCTTAAGTTTACTATGTAATCTTTTGATGTTAAACATTCTGTAAACTTTTGGAAAATGAATATGACAAGTTATTAGAACAATGTGTTGTGTGATAAATTTGCTATGTGATGAATTTATTTCATAATTGTTCTGAGATAATGTCTATGTACACATGTTTAATTGATACATGTTTATGTTTTCCCTGATATATAATCCTGCTTTACATCATTTTGTAATTTTATTATGAATGGTATATATCATTGACTTAGGGTTATGACTTCTCCAAATAGTGGGAGATTGTTGGGTACATTGGTTCAAATGTACCTGATTTGAAAAAGCCTCACCCTACTCAATGATATACATCAAAATGTATTTGATGTATGTTGAGTTTACTTGTGCAGGTTAAGTATTTACAGGAAAGAAGAAAAAGTTTCTAAGTCCATGTGTCGACACTCAGAGGGAAAGTGTCGACACTTAATAAGACTTGTGTCGACACCAAGGCAAGCAGTGTCGACACTTGGAGTCATTGTGTCGACACCAGGGATGCTGAGTCGACACCAGGCAGAAAGTGTCGACACAAGGAGCTGTGTCGACACTCAATGAAGAAAAATACAGTGAAGCAGTGTCGACACTTAGCAGTTGTGTCGACACCCAGTGAAACTGTGTCTACATCAGAAAGTGTCGACACTTGGAGCTGTGTCGACACTCAGCAAAAGTCAGCAGAGTCTAAGTACAAGTGTCGACACCCAGAGCAATGTGTCGACACTCAGCTGAAGAGTCAACACTTGAAGAAAGTGTCGATACAAGAAAGAATGTGTCGACACTCAGCTGAAGACTCAATACTTGAAGAAAGTGTCGACACAAGGAGCTGTGTCGACACTTAGCAAAGTTCAAGAATATTCTAAGTACAAGTGTCGACACAAAGGAGATGTGTCGACACTCAGCCAGAGTCTCAACAGAAGAATAATGTGTCGACACAAGGAGCTGTGTCGACACTCAGCAAGTATCAACACTGAAGATATGTGTCGACACCAAGAAGCAGTGTCGACACTGACAAGTTCAACACATGAAGATGTGTCGACACAAAGGAGATGTGTCGACACTTACAAGAATTCAGCAATATACTGAAGTACAAGTACTTGTGGCGACACAAATTATCAGTGTCGACACATGAAGAAGAAGCAGTGTCGAGATTTAAAATCTACAACACAAGGAGTTGTGTCGAGACCTTGTAGGCTAGTGTCGACACTTAGACAACTTGTGTCGACACTTGGTCTATAAGTGTCGACACTTAAAGACAGACTGTCTCGACACTTTCAGAGAGTTACAGAATTTTCAAGAACTGACTGGATGACTTGACAGCTGCCATTCCAGCCGGTCTACTGCACCTGTCAGAGTTGTCAGAAATCAGTTATGAACCGGACCAGCCGGTTACCATGAAGAAGGCCTATAAATAGGCTTATGCTATCTACAGAAATTTGTTGTCCAAGTTGTTCAAGTAATTAACAAAGAAGAAGATCGAGCTATTCCTTGAAGAATCTAGTGAAGATCTAAGTAGTTGGAGAGAGAGAGCTCCATCCAAGAAGCCAGCCATTGGAACCAGGCTGAGAAGAAGGGTTCAGATTTGTTCTGAATCTTAAGTAGTAGAGATCAAGGATCAACTGCAGAGGAGGTCAATCTTATTGAGTTCTACATTCAAGAAGCTTTGAAGAAAGACAAGTCAGATTGATTTCAGCTGAGTTCTTCCAAGAACTCATCAAGAAACTCACAACTCTTCTCTCTTGTCTCTGAGTTGTTGAGTGACAATTTTTTTTTGTATTCATATTATCTTGTAGGATCCTTAGGGATCTGAGTCTTTGTAAGCCTGTAATTATAAAGGCTGAGTGTAGGGCTTGAGTGCCTGAGTGTAGGAGATTTGAATCTCTGAGTGTGGGCCTATTGTGGCTGAGTGTAGGCCTTGGTGGCTGAGTGTAGGCTTTGTGAAGAAGCTGAGTTGTAGGGCCTTGGGCCTGAGTTGTAGGAATCTGTTTTGGGGTTCTGAGCTAGTGGAGGAGTTTGGCCGAATCTAGTACACTGCTAGATAGGCGAAGGGGGAAAGTGGATGTACCCAAACATTGGGGAACCACTATAAACCTGTGTGTTCACTGTGTGTATGTGGTTTGCTGTGATTGCTGTTTAATTGCTGTGCAAAAGTAGATATAAATCTGTGATTAACTCTGAATTCTGCCTAAAAAGTTAAAAAGATTTAAGTCACCTATTCACCCCCCCCCCCTCTAGGTGATCAGGTACAATATCTTTCACTGAGGGCGTAGAGGGGCGGCGGACTGGAAAGGATGGTTAGGAGTGACTGGAGATTGCAGAAGCGGAGTTCAGCGAGCTGGGGTCTAGCGGACTAGCGAGTCCGTAGGCTCTACTACGGCCTAGGGAGCAAGCCGCTGGGTCAACATAAGCAAGGCCTGACTGATTGTATCGAGATGCTGATCAGTCTGCCTGCGGGATTGCACAAACTCAAAACGAGCTTGCTCGATGGCATCCCAAAGAGAATCGTCTGAAGAGCTGGAGTGGTCTGAGAAGCGAGCTCGGCGGTCTGACATGTCTGTCCGCTGTATTCGAAATACTACTCGAATCTGAAGGTAGCGTGTTAACTGTTGATGCACAAAAATGTAAAGGGGGTCGAGCACCACCAGCTAACAGTTCGAGCACAGGGGAATTGAAGCGGAAAGAGAGACTGCGAGTAGTAATCTACTAAGCAGACGAGAGCAAGAAGAACAGCAGGGCCGTGAGCCACGACAACAACAGACTTCGCCCGTCACGGCCTGAATGCCTCTCTAGTGACGGGCTTTTCTTTGACTGAAGAAGGGTTTGATTATAAGTGAAGGAAAAGAGGAAGAGGCAATAGCTGAGCAAGCTGGAGTCCGCAAAGCTTGAGATTTGAGTCTGTAGCCTTTAACAAGCGGTCTCCTGGGCACGAGTCAGCGTGCTTTGGGTGCACCACCTCCCCCCTATTTATAGGATGGTGGCCTGCACAAACGGGCAGGGCTAAAATAACCCACTGCCCGGGGTACAGGAGAACCTGGAAGCAGTGACGGGAAGCAAAAAAGAAAGAACACGTCCGTCCACACAAAATGGGCGGACTGGGCTCGCGTGCTAGAGCTTCCATCGACTGCTGTAGGGCATGATCCTGCCAGAGGATGGAGGCCTGGGCGGACTGGGCACTGTATCCGCCAAAGTGGAATCAATCCAAAGATCCAAAGGCATGGCGAATTGGGCGGATGGAGCATTGAGTCCGCTGATGGGGGATCAGCCTTGGGATGGCTGATTGCAGCTGCTCTGTCGAGCTTGCCGGACTGCCAAACCGCATCCGCCTATGATAAGCCAGGGATGTTAGAACTATGCCGAGTTGCCGGGCCATGTGGATTACCAAATTGAGTCCGTGGATAATGAAACAGGACCTTGGCATCTTGTAGGTGTTGCGGACTGAGGGGTTAACACTCATCAGTGGCAGTAAATGCAACCGTGCAATTTAACTTAGTGCAAAGAGCATGAAAAAGTGTAAATTACATAGGAAAGTAGGGACATATAGAGTGTCTTCTAGTAGCAAAGACGAAGAGAGATGAACAGTGTCAATACCACGCACAGGAGCAGAGTCCCATAAGAAATAACAGTAGGAGACATCCTGCTTTTCTCAAGAAAGGTGGAAAACAAACGAGAGTTGTCAGTGATGTGACAAGTGGAACCAGAGTCAATAAGCCACTTATCAAAGGAGACCACAAGAGCATAAGTATTAGAAGAGAGAAGGGAAGCCATATGCAAGAAGAAACTGGAAAGTAGAAAGACTAACCGCACGGTTAGAAACAAAATGCACAAGAACAAGCCAGCAAAGAATGCGCAGAAGAAACTGACCACAAGAATGGTCATAGAAAAGGAGAAATTGCACAGTTACGGTGTTAATACACAAGTGGCTAGCAAAGCTGCCGCGACCAAAATGTGGAGAGAGAGGCTACAGCGATAAGAGAGAGAAAAGAAATGGGAATAGGAGACCGAATGGTCACGATGTCAACACACCAGCGGCAAGGAACACACCGTGACCACAATGCGGTACTCGCAGCAAAGAAGAAATAAGCCGCTGGAAGACAACCCGCGGGGAGAAAGAAGAGAAGAAAGAGCAAACAGCGAAGAAGTCGCGCAAACAGAAGAAGCCGCAATAAAGGGCCTCTAACAAAGACGGCAAGAGCATAAGAAGCCGCACAATAAGAAGAAAGAGAAGAGCAAGAGTCCGCCCGGTCAAGGTGAGAACACACCAGTGGCCAG
Source organism: Platanthera guangdongensis (assembly GCA_039583875.1). Classification (NCBI taxonomy): domain Eukaryota; kingdom Viridiplantae; phylum Streptophyta; class Magnoliopsida; order Asparagales; family Orchidaceae; genus Platanthera; species Platanthera guangdongensis. The sequence continues at coordinate 143,547,071 of CM077163.1, read as the reverse complement.
TAAGAAGCCACGACCAAAAGGAGAAACTCGCAAAAGAGAATAGAAACTGCGCAAACACAACAAGCCGCAAAAAAGTAAGATTAGCAGAGAAAGTCGTGAGAACAAAAAAAACCCGGAAGGAAGTAAGTTGCAAGCACAGCGAGAAGCATGGGGGTAAGGGAAGGGAAAGAAATCGGACAAACGAGAAGAAGCCGGAGGAAGAGGCTGTGCGGTTAAACCAACAAATTATGGCCTTTTGAAGTTTAGGATCGGTTCGCTCTCATACCATGTGAAAAATGGACAAAGATCTAATAAACCGCAAACTTTGTTACTCCAAAAAGATTATTATTACATAGGTATGCCCCCTTATTTCTAGAAACTAGGTGAGATGAGAGAATTACAACAAATTATGTGGGGCTAAACACAATCTGCGTGGCTTGTGCGGTTTGACATAAAACCACACACTATACAAAAAGAATAACAAAAACTCCCAATAACACAAAGGGAAACCGCCAGTATGCCAGGGAAGACCGCTGGGCAAGCCACCAGACCGCCACTGCGGGTTGACACCATGCCGCAGTTGTGGCTAACCATAAGACCGATGCTACGAGTTGCCACCTGATCGCATCTGCGGTTAATCATCAGACCACAGTTGTGGGTTGCCACCAGGCCGCAGTTGTAGGTTAACCATCAGACCGCCAGCAGAGGTTAACTATCAAGCCGCTGCACCAACCCTCCAGACAATCAGACTGCCTGGACAGACCGCCAGACCGCCCGACTTGAGGTCAAACTGCCAATCTCTAACACTCTCCAAAAGATATGTCAAAAGCATGTGAATAAACATATAACACGAGTATCTAAGAAAAACTCACGAGCACCTACAAAAATCTACAAAAGAGAAGTCAAAAGCAGTTAAATTTAAAATGTAATCGGAGTACCTGACGAGAACTCATGGCCGCCTACTAATCTCTGCAAAAGATAAGTCAAAAGTAGGTAAATAAACATATGATGGGAGTTCCTGAGGTGAACTTGCTAACACCTACTAATCTCTCCAAAAGAGAAGTCAAAAGAAGTTAAATAAATATATAACACGATTACCTGAGGTGAACTCAGGAACACCTACTAATCTTAGTAAAAGAGAAATAAAAATCTTGTAAATTTAAAATATAACGCGAGTACATAAAGAGAACTCGCGAACACCTGCTAATCTCCGTAAAAGAGAAGTCAAAAGCAGGTAAATTTAAAATTTAACGTGATTACCTAAATAGAACTCACGAACACCAACAAATCTCTGCGAAAGAGAAGTCAAAAGCAAGAAAAATAATATCTAACACGAGTATCTGAAGAGAACTCTCTAATACATGTTAATCTCAGTAGAAGAGAAGTCAAAAGCAGGTAAATAAACATATAATTTGAGTACCTGAGGTGACCTCGCTAACACCTGCTAATCTCTCCAAAATATAAGTTAAAAGCAGCTAAATAAACATATTACGCGAGTACCGGCGGTGAACTTGCAAACACCAACTAATCTCTACAAAATAGAAACAAAAAGAAGGTAAATTTAAAATATAAGGTGTGTACCTAAAAGGAACTCGCAAACACCTGCTAATCTCCGCAAAAGAGAAGTCAAAAGCAGATAAATTTAAAATATAATGTGGGTATCTGAAGAGATCTCGGAACACCTGCTAATCTCTACAAAAGAAATGATAAAATAAATTAAATTAATATATAACGTGAATACTTGAATATAACTCACGAGCACCTATTAATCTTTGCAAAAGATAATCAAAAGTAGGTAAATACACATATAACATGAGTACCTGAGGTAAACTCGCTAACACCTGCTAATCTCTCCAAATGAGAAGTCAAAAGTATGTAAATAAATATATAATGCGAGTACCTGAGATAAAATCATGAACACCTGCAGATACCTCAAAAGAGAAGTCAAAATAAGTTCAATTTAAAATATAATGGGAGTACCTGAAGTGAACTCATGAACATCCATTAATCTACGAAAAAGAGAAGTCAAAAGCAGGTAAATAAACATATAACGCGACTACCTAAGGTGAACTCACAAACACTTGTTAATCTCTGTAAACGAGAAGACAAAAATAGGTAAATTCAAACTATATCGCGAGTGCCTGAAAAGAACTCGCGAACACCTACTAATATCATCAAAAGAGAAGTCAAAACTGGTAACAAAACTTATAACGCGAGTACTTGAATAGACCTCATGAACAACTATTAATATAAACAAAAAAAAGAAGACAAAAGTCGGTAAATTAACATATAACGTAAGTACTAGAAGAGATCTCGTAAACACCTGCTATTATCTACAAAAGAGAAGTTAAATGTAGGTAAATTAACATATAACACAAGTACTTGAAGAGAACTCGCAAACACATTCTAATGTTTACAAAAGAGAAGTAAAAAAATGGTAAATTAACTTTTATAACAAGTGCCTGAGTTGAAATCGCGAACACCTACAAATCTCTATAGAAGAGAAGTAAAAAGCAGGTAAACTAACATATAACATGAGTACTTGAAGATAACTCACGAACACCTGTTAATTTCTGCAAAAGAGAAGTCAAAAGCATGAAAATAAACATATAATGCGAGAACCTATGGGGAACTAGCAAATAGTTGCTAATCTTGTAATAGAGAATTCAAAATAGGTAAATTTAAAATATAATGCGAGTCCCTGAAGAGAACTCACGAACACCTAGTATTCTCTACAAAAAGAAGTCAAAACGGGTAAAAAAACTGATAGTGTGAGTACCTGAAGAGAACTGATGAACAACTATTATTCTCTACAAAAGTGAAGTCAAAAGTAGGTAAATTAACATATAATACGAATATCTCAAGAGATCTCGTGAACACCTAATATTCTAAAGACAAGAGAGTCAAAAGACGCAAAATAATATATTACACAAGTAGTTAAAGAAAATCGTGAACACATGCTAATCTCTCTAAAATATAAGTCGAAAATAGGTAAATAAAGATATAATGAGAGTACCTGAGGTAAACTCTCAAACTCCTGCAAATATTTATAAAAGAGATGAAGCGGGTAAATTAACATATAATAAAAGTTCCAGAAGGGAACTCACAAATACCTGTCAATCTTTGCAAAAGAGAATTCAAAATCAGGTAAGTTAACATATAACGTGAGTACCTGGATAGTACTCGCGAACAACAGCTAATCTCTACAAAAGAGAAGTCAAAATCAAGTAAATAAACATATTACACGTGTACTTGAGGTGAACTCGCTAATGTTAAGCCCGGAATCCACGACCAATTCGGGCAACCTTCCAGACCGGGTGGCCTGGTTCTTCTAGCCACCAAGCATGTCAAGCTGGGCAGTCGCCATATCAGGCCGCTGTCAGCACCGGCCCTGCTCAACGCCAAGGCCCAGGATACTGGACGTCAGCTCGCCGGGCGGAATTCGCCAAGCCACGCGGCTTCACTCCTTTCTCCTTTTTTTCACGTTTTATTCCCATCACCTCTGCCCGGCTCTCCTGTAGCCCGGGTAGCAGGTAACTTTAGCTCTGCCCGTCTGGGCAGGCCCCCGAGCCTATAAATAGGGGGAGGGTGCACTCCCAAAGGCACGCTAACTTGTCTCCAGGATCTCGCTTGTTATGAGTTGCGGTCTCATTTTTAGTACCTTGCGGCTTGCAGTCCGGTTGGATTGTTCGGTTTCCTCTTTTTCTTCTTGTAACTGCTTCATTGTTAATCAAAGGAAAGCCCGTCGCAAGAGAGGCATTCATGCCGCGACGGGCGAAGTTGGGTGTTGACGTGGTTCACGGCACTACTGTTCTCCTTCCCTCTTCTGCTCAGTAGATAGCTGCTTGCAGTTTGTCCTTTTCCCTTCTATTCCCCGGTGCTCAAACCGTTAGCTGGTGTTGCACGACTCCATGTCCGTTTTCGTTCATCAATTGTTAACACGCGACCTTTAGATCATGACATTTTTTGAAGTCTGCGGACAGAATGTCAGACTGTCAGACCGCTCAACCTGACCTTCAACCCGGCAAGGATCCCCTTTGGGAAGCAGTCGTGCAGTTAGCTCAAGAAACCGACAAAATTTCTCAAGTTACAGGTTTGCAGTTCGCAGCAATTTATGATGTCTTAGGAGCTATTATTAAGCGGATAGACGATCTGTCCGCACCAGCTCTGATCTCCTCTATCAACTCGGAGCCAGCGGTGGATAGTCCGCCTGTTAATCTGTTTGCTTGTCCGCAAGGAGAATAGCAAGCCTACCCACAGTCCTATCTGCAGGTCTACCCGCCAAATCGCCCGACATCCTATTCCCCTGTACAGTTCGCAGCCCCCTTGCGGGCTGTAAAACCCGATTCTCAGTTCATCGCTTACCCTGCTAATCGCATGAAGCTGATGCAAGACACTTCTGCTTCTACTTCTGCATGAAGTAAAAAGCACGTGTCAGCTTTATTTCAAGTCAAACAGCGTGAAAAGGAGACACTCTCTCACTTTATCGGACAATTTCAGAAGGAAGTTCTTGAAGTTGGGGGAGCCAATCCATAAGTGTATAAGATTGCCCTTATTGAGGGAATAAAGGAAGGATCGTTCAAGTTCAAAGCCAACATCAGAAAGGAAAAAACATATCAGGAGCTAATCAGTCTCGCTGATCAGTACTCTCGTGCTGGAAGAGGTACTTTTGACCGTGTCATGAAGAACAAAGCAAATTCCAAGGAATCCTTTCAGCCTCTAGGCCTGAAATCCAAGGACTCTAATCAATACTGTGAATATCACAAAGGAAAGGGTAACTTGACAGAATATTGTAAAGCTCTTAAGCAATTAGTGGAGAAGATGATGAAGCAGGGAAAGTTTGGTGATGTCGTCCAAAGGATTTTTACGTCCCACTCAGGAGCCTGAAAAGGCAAAGGCAGGCTGGACATCCTCCCCGGCTAAGTATAAATAGGCTCAAAAGGTCTCATCTTCAATCATGAGAATAAGCTCCAATGCGTCAGTTTGCTTTTATTACCAATTCATTTTTCTAAAGTTCCTTTATTGAATATATTTCTATTTCATATCTCAAAACCCCTTACTAACACTTTTTCAAGCGTTCTCTTTTCTTAACAGCTTGAGAAATAGGGATAACTGACTCCAAGAGACGTCGCCGAGTTCAGCGTAAACCTACCCTAGAACCGTTGAAATTAGCGTAACACCACAAAGACCACGTGTTGCGAGGAGATTTCGCACCATGTAGTGGGAGCATGCAGGTTCTAGCATGGTAGGATACTGAATTTCGGATCCCGGCTTGTACATGACCCCACCTCTACATCATCGAGGGACAGGGTGGGTGTTAAGCTCTACCATGCCACTTTAGGGATATCGTTACAACTTTGATGATCGCGTGTGAAAATCAATGCTATACGCACCTGTCCACGGATCATATTAGTTCGTGACCCTCGAATACTCTTTGGAACCCTCAAGCAGTGCCTGGAAGAGATCCACAGCTGGGTTGATCTCATAGGAAAGCAGTGCCACACGCACCTGACTGAAAGATCAACTTGGGCTGTACTTTAGGGAAGAGGGCAGTGAATGCTTCCCTTTTTTTGAGTAGGCAGCTTTTGTGACCTTGCGTGGAAAGCACTACCACACGCACCTGCCCGCATGGTCATCTAAGTCTGCAACTTTTGCAGTAGTTTTAGGCAAAGGTGCAAGCTTTCATCAGGTTGACCTCTCAGATTTCATGACCTTGCGTGGAAAGCAATGCCACATGCACCTGCCCGTTTGGTCACCTAAGTCTGGAGTGATTTGATTGCACAACATCTGCGACCTTGTGAGGAAAGCAATGCTATATGCACCTGCCCGCTTGTTCACATTAGTTATGAATCATTTCTTTCGGCAGACGAAGGCGCGGACTCAACATTGGTGTCCGCTGAGTCCGCAAGCTTTCGGTTTTCAATTAAGTTTTACTTTACTATCGTCTGTAGAGCTTGATTTATTATGTTTGCCAAGCCTTCTTGGGTGATGTGGATTACAGTTTTCGCGACCCTGTGTGGAAATTAATGGGCTTCGTGCGCACCTGCCCGCTTGTTTGCTTAAGTCTGTAATCCATCTTCCTCAGATCAAATAGAAGATTTATAATTCTCAGTTGCAGACCGCGCGGTTACATATGCCGGTTTGTCTCATTTGGCTTCTATATGCCTACCTATCGATTTAATATTTATATACTCGGGAGGTCGGCCGACCTATTTCGGGTAGTTAATTCTTTGCCTTAGTCCGCCAGCTTATTTATATATTCGGGAAGTCAGCTAAGCATACTTAAGTATAAAAATTACCGGCTTGCATGATCATATCAGAAGCCGCAGATTATTTGTCTTTTTCCTTAAGTCTCTTGCATAAAAGGCGCGATATGCATCAGAGTTCGCTCTAGCAGCAAACCTATATTTCATTATTAAGGCTTTTCAGCGGCTACAATGTTAACCGCGCGGCCTATTGTTCATAGTTTATTTGCAAATAAGCCGCGAGCATTTCTCTCTTCCCAGAAAATAACTCAATTTCTTCAATAAGGCTTTTGGCGATTTAAAACATAGCCGCTCGACTTATTATCAATGTGTATTCTCAAACAAGCTACACATCAAAAATTATCAATGTGTATTATCAATGTGTATTCTCTTCCCAGAATATTTCTCTCTCTCTTGCGGATAACTCCATTGAAGTCGCAGTATGGCCTCATACTGATTTATATGTTAACTATCTATTACATCGAAAATTACACTGAGACCGCGCAGACTTATACAAGTAAGAAAAATGAGAAGTGAATAAGCTACACATCAAAGGTAAAAGTTTTCCTTCATTTCTATTTCATATAGGTTTACAGAAGCTAACCGGGCGGTTTACAAAAATTATACCGTCGGTTTCCCAAAAAATTACAAAATACAAGTGAAAACAAAAAGTTCCTAATCGGCCGGCTTTAGTTTTTTAGCCGCAGGAGAACTTGAATCACCGCCACCCTCGATGTCGACGAAAGATTCAGAGTAACCGCTATTGCTAGCTATCGAACCACCAGAAGTCACAGGATATCTCCGCGCGGTCTCCGAGCCCTGACTGCCGGTCCCAGATGAAGCGCCTTCGCTCCGGCTTCCCTGGCCACCCTCTTCCTCGTCGTCTTCCTATTCTTCGCCGTCTTACTCGCCGACCTTGCCCTTGCCTTTGATCGCCATGTAGACAGTGGACACCCTCTTTTTCAAGGTGGGGTATATGTCGGTACAGGTAAAATCGGTGAAGTCGGCCGCTAAGCCGCCAAGGTCGCGGAGGCGGTTAAGCGCTCCATCGATCCCATGGACGACTTGAGGGAAGACATTATCTTGGAAGTTTGGGTTGGCTGGGTCGTACATCGCCTCCAAAAGAAGTGAAAGGTTTGACCGCGCTGTTTAATATTTTTAACCGCACAAGTATCAGGTGATGACTTTCCGCTTCCCTTTCCTTCAATCGTTTGTTTTCTTCTTCTTTCTCCTATAACCGCCTCTCTAGGACGCTTTTTTCTTTCATTAACTGCATGTAGGCAAGGCCCATGAAGTGGCTTGTCACGAAGCTCCTTGCCCTGACCTGTGCGGCTAACAGCGGCAAGTCGCCTTTAGGAAATTTGCGCAACGCCTTTAGGTTACTGTAACACCCCAGTTTTGAGAGAGGGTCGATTTGCGTTTCTGGAAATTTTTTTGGTTTCTGGCACGGGGCACATGGCCTGCGACACGGGCGTGTCGCAGGGCGTGTCGAGCCGTGTCGACACTCGGCCCGGGGTGTCGACACTTTCGCTCGATAATGTGTCGAGACTAGGGCTTACGGCCTACGACACCGGTGTGTCGCAGGGCGTGTCGAGCCCGTGTCGACACTCGGCCCGGGGTGTCGACACTTTCGCTCGACAGTATGTAACGCCCCCGGTTTTTCTGTGTTTTGTTTGATCTTTGGCTGGCGTTACGATGGCGTATTTCCGGCTTTTTGCCGTTGTAGAGCGTGGTCTTAGCTCTTAGGGTTCCCTGTGTAGCCAGTTTGTAGTCTGTTAGCAAGATTCCCCAGCTAGCCGGAGTCCGTTTGATGACTCGGCTGGGACTCTTAGGGAATGCTTGTGTTTTGGCTTCGGGTGGTGTTATCCCGGGTTTTTGTTGGGCGAATGCTAATTTCGGCTTCGCAGGTGTGTTCGTAGCGTGGGTTTTTAGCTGCGAGACGAATTTCGTCATTTTTCCGAGATGTTTCGGGTCTCGTGTTGTTTTGATTTTTTGCGTGTAAGTAATTAATATGTTGATTGTTTATTATTAAACTGTTGTATATATATATAGCCATAGGTTAGAAATAGGGCTCAGTTCTTTTGTTTCCTTTCTTTCCTCTGTTTAGAAGCCGCCGCCTGTGCGAGAGGAAGAGAACCGCCAGACTACCCTAGCCTTCGGACGCCGATTTCCTGGAGATTTAGCGGTCGAAATTCGATTTCGAGAGTGGATCTGGACTGCCCTCGCCTGGATCTGCATCCTTTCTGCTCCTCAGCTGGTGCTCTGTGGCTAGATCGGATAGTGTGGGACGCCGCCGACCAAGCTTTTCTGGTATTGAGGCAAGTGATGTCCCCTCATCCTTGCCAAAGTTGATCTTTGTCTTCTTTTGAATAAATTTTATCTCTTTCCTGCTTAGATCTTAGGTGTACGCTAGGGTTCGTTCCCGATCATGTCGTGGTTAGTGTAGAAAGTTCCAGTTAAATCTCAGTTTTCCTGAGGGATTGGGTCTATTAGGGACAGATTTGGTTCGGTCCAGGTCGGGTAGTTGCTTATGCTGATGGATGTTGTACCTTAGAGAGAGACCTCGTTCTCGTTTCTGGTTGTTTGCTGGATCTGGCGCCTGTTGCCAGTCGGGGTGTCGACACCGTTGTGTCGACACCAGCCAGTCAGGGTGTCGACACCGTTGTGTCGACACCGGCCAGTCGTGGTGTCGACACTTGGTGTCGACACCGGCCAGTCGTGGTGTCGACACTTGGTTTTGATACCATCAGTGGCAGTGTCGACACCTTGTGTCGACACCTGCCACAGTGGTGTCGACACTTGGTGTCGACAACAGCAGCGGCAGTGTCGACACCTTGTGTCGACACCGGCCGCAGTGGTGTCGACACTTGGTGTCGACACCAGCAGCGGCAGTGTCGACACCTTGTGTCGACACTGGCCGCAGTGGTGTCGACACTTGGTGTCGACACCAGCAGCGGCAGTGTTGACACCTTGTGTCGACACCGGCCGCAGTGGTGTCGACACTTGGTGTTGACACCAGCAGCGGCAGTGTCGACATCTTGTGTCAACACCGGCAGCAGTGGTGTCGACACTTGGTGTCGACACCCGCAGCGGCAGTGTTGACACCTTGTGTCGACACCGGCCGCAGTGGTGTCGACACTTGGTGTCGACACCGGCAGCGGTTGTGTCGACACCTTGTGTCGACACCGGCTTGTCGTGGTGTCGACACATCGTGTCGACACTGGGTGTTGCGCTAGTTTTGGGGTCAGGAAGACTCGGGGTTGGTTCTTTTTAGGCGTGCAAGGCCGCGTCGGTTGGACCCGACGTTTTTGCCTTGGGTTTGTGTGTTTCTTAGGATTGTTAGTGTGACTTTTCCCTAGGGGGGCTTTGGGTGTTCGGCTAATTTCTGCATGCTGACTCTTGGGTTGTGGCAGGTGGTGTAGTTTTGGTGGCCTCTGGAGGGGTGGTTTTATGTTGAGAGCTGTGGCCACCGCCTTTTTCCCCGGTTTGGGTTGGTGTGTGTGGGACCCTAAAGCTGCCACTGTTTCACCCCTTAGCCCTTTTTGGGTCTGATTGTGGTTATGTATTCAGATCCATGTTTTGACCACTTCCACATACCCACGTGTTAGGGCTGTTAGTCCCTTCCCTGCTTATGCTTTCTTTTCTTTTGGACATATATGTATATGTCTTGTTGCTGTTGCAGACTCTTTTGGTAGGGCATAATGGTTTTATTGCTCGCACTTGGTGTGCCCTGCTGTGCTCAAGACATTACTCTCTTTTTACTGTCACCCCTTTTCTTTTGCTTATAGCAGTTTGTTGCCGGGTTCGTAAACCCTTCTTCTTATTGCACATTATTCTATTGCTCTATTTACCTTTTGATTGTTCCCTTGCTGAGGTGTTCTATTCTTGGATGCCTCAGGTCCAGGTTGTATCCAGTTCAGCGACTAGTTCTTTTGGAGGGCTTGTTGGTGGCCTCTTGGGTAGCTGAGATAGCTGATACCCATTTTATTGTGAGGTAGTTCTTTACTTTTTTGTATAGACATACATACTCTCCAGTGGGTTCGTGTCAGGTTGTTGACGCCCACTAGTGGCTTCTTGTGATGCTGGGTATGAATTTAAACTGCTGATTTTGCCTACTTGTGGTTGGTTACTTGCTTCTGGGAAGGATTTATGCTAGGTTGCATGTTAGGTATTTTAAAACCCAAAAGTATTATTATATGTACCTCATGCATAACATGTTTCTAAAACAAAGACACTATTTTTCCTCAACATAAAACACTATTTTTCATACCTACTATATTCACCTTAGGGTCGTGCATACCATGAGTCGTCCCACAGGGACACTTATGCTCATTTAGGGTGTCAACTTAATTGAACCAAAGTATTTTCTGCTGCGTATAAATATAATTTTAACTGTGGACTAGTTGATCCACCGTGCCGAGGGATACGACCATTCAACTTAACTGATTTTCTTTCACATTTAATCAACGATTTTTCCTTAAAATCTAAGGTCTAGAGTTTTGCCTGAGCGTGTGCAGTTATCCCCTGCACGACGTGGCATCACGACACGTGTTTTCTCTTGCTCTGATACGATTTCTTCGTTGAGAAAATGCGGGTTGTGACAGTTAGTATCAGAGGGAGGTTGCTTGACAAAAGGTCGGGCAACCTTTCCCTTGTCTACATTAGTAGTTAGCATCATACCATTCACACACCGATATGTCATCAGCACGTCTTGTCCGAAACACGAACACTACACTCATGAGCATAAAGAAGTATACAGGGCATATTATGTAGTATGAGATGCATAATATGTGTTTGTATATGGATCCACCATAGGAGGCCACATGTGAGGGTTATGTAGTATGGGATGCATAACCTCACCACATGAATGCGGCTAGCATGTTTTCTTTTTCGTTGCATGGGAATGTTATGTAGTATGGGATGCATAACATTTTCATGTGTACGCCTCCCATGACATGTACTAAGGCCTTTTTTTAGAATGCATAGCACATCATGCATAGCATAACATTTCATAAGCACAACGTGCCAAGCTAAAGATTTGCAAGATGACATATGTACACACATGGTTTTGAGTCAAAAAGAATACAAATACATGCATTCATGGTTTAGGCACCTGAGTTAGTATGATGGTGGTGAACCATCTTAGGTTAAGCATAACATCATCATGTTAAAAACAACTCCCAGAGCAAGTTTATGCAGTTGAAGTTCATATTTAAGTGTGTTTGTCTGTACCAGGTAGTTTTGTTCTAGCTGATGGGCTAGGTTTCGTCTAAAGCTTGTGCGATTTTAGGATGGTGAGACGTCCTGCGACGAGATCGACCCCCCAATCCGAGGGTGAGACGTCAGGAGCACAGAGCGACGCGTTGGTAGAAAGCCTACGGCAGAGTAATGAGGAGTTATCGAGGCAGGTAGTGGCTATGCAGGCTCAGATTCAGTCCCTTGTAGCAGTGGTGGCGGGACAGACCCCGAGAGCTCAGGACCCCGCTGAGGGGGTAGCTGTTCCTGCCCCTCCTGCTCCTCCTGTTCCTTTGGTTGTGGTGCCCCCGGAGATGGCGTTCATATCCCAGTTTCAGCGGCTGAGACCCCCTACCTATGATGGGCAGGCAGATTTCATGATTTTGGATGACTGGCTGATTACCATTGAGGAGATGTTCTCTTACTCAGGGATTACGGACGATCAGAGAGTGATGCTTGCTGCCTACCAGCTCAAGGGATTAGCACAGAATTGGTGGCTGAGGGAGAAAAAGAGCTTAGTGGCAGGTTGCACTTGGGAGTCATTTAAGATGATGTTGTTAAGTAAGTTTCTGCCTTCAGTCGAGCGGGACCGGCTAATGAATGACTTTCTTCATTTAAAGCAGAGGAAACTCACGGTTAGTGAGTATGAGATCGAGTTTAGTAAGTTGAGTCGGTTTGCTCCGAGTCTGGTGAGTGTTGTGGCAGACCGAGTTAAGCGATTTCTGGGTGGACTAAGAAGCGACATTCAGCAGTTAGCAAATGCCTATGGAGCAGTTGGTTATGCCAGCATGGTTGAAGCTGCCTTGAGAGTTGAGGCCATTGAGAATGCCAAGAATAGAGGCCAGCAGTTAAGGAAGGATAAGCGGAAGCTCGGTGGAGGGAAGAGCCCTCAGGAACCTGATGCTGTCTCGAGGAAGAAGATCAAAGAGATTTGTAGCTTTTGTGGCCGGCCAGGCCACCCATTTGAGAAGTGTTTCAAAAGGTTTGGAGCGCAGGAGAAGGAGCAGGTGCACGCGATTCAGGGTGTTTCCAGGGGAGACTTGGTGTTTGCCTTGTGTGGAAGGAAGGGGCATGAGGCTGCCCGATGTTGGTTAAAAGATAAGGTCTGTTTTCAGTGCGGCCAGAAGGGTCATCTCAAGACAAGGTGCCCTCAGACCCAGCCTATTCTGCAGCCAGTTCCCCTCCAGGCTTTGCCACCGCCTCAGCAAATGGATAAAGGAAAGGGCAAGCTGAATGTGCTTTCGGCAAACGAAGCGAAGACCTCGACCCAGGTTATCTCAGGTTCGACTCCTCCCCAGTCGTTTCGTTATGTTCCCTTTTTGGTTGTAGTTTTCGTTTTAGCGCTTGTTGCCTTAGATGCGTGTGCAATTCATAGGACGATTTAAGGTAAAGAACCGCTGGGCGTGCGTTCTCTTCGATTCCTGCGCTACCCACTCGTTTGTGGCTAGAGCCTTCGTGGAGTGGTTCAGTTTGGGCCTAGATCGTGTTGGTGGTGCCTTCTGCGTTAAGTTCCCCTCCGGTGACTCTGTGGTTACGGATCTGGGTGTTCTCGATTGTCCAATTTTGTTGGGAGATTTTATAGCCAAGGTAGATCTGAAGGTGATTGACCTGGAGGACTTCGATGTTATTTTGGGCATGGACTGGTTGTCAAGATACGATGCTGTGATCCAGTGCAAGGGTAAGTGCTTGGACTTCGTCAAAGACAACGGTTAGCCAAGGAGCGTTTATGGACATTCCCTCTAGGAGTCTCCAATTATTTCTACGGTGCGCGCTCAGAAGTTGCTTGTTTCTGGCTGTTTTGCCTGTGTGGTCTCTCTGGTAGGGATGATTGTTAGGGTGTCCCGTTTGGAAGAGATCCCTGTGGTGTGTGATTTCTCTGATGTGTTTCCTGACGATCTTCCCGGTCTTCCACCCGATCGAGATGTCAAGTTTGCCATAGATTTGGAGCCAGGCACGCGTCCTATTGTAAAGGCGCCGTACCGGATGGCCCCGAGAGAGCTGGAAGAGTTGCGAATTCAGTTGGATGAGTTATTGGAAAAAGGATTTATAAGGCCGAGTTCTTTGCCTTGGGGTGCGCCAGTGCTGTTCGTTAAAAAGAAAGATGGGTCGATGAGGTTATGCATCGACTATAGAGAGCTGAACAAGGTTACTATTAAGAACAGGTACCCTTTGCCGCGAATCGACGATTTGTTTGACCAACTGCGTGGTAGTGTCGTGTTTTCCAAGATAGATCTTCGTTCGGGCTATCACCAGTTGAGGATTCGGGAGTCAAATGTTCCGCGGACGTCGTTCCGCTCTCGTCATGGGCATTTTGAGTTTTTGGTTATGTCTTTTGGATTGACTAATGCGCCCTCAGCTTTTATGGATTTGATGAACAGAGTTTTCAAGGACTTTCTAGATAAGTTTGTAATTGTCTTTATAGACGATGTTTTGGTGTATTCTAAAGATGCGGAGGAGCATGATCGACATTTGCGACTGGTCTTGGCGACTCTGAGAGACCATAAGCTATACGCCAAGCTGAGCAAATGTGAATTTTGGTTGCCTCAAGTTTCTTTTCTAGGCCACGTGGTTAATAAGGAGGGAAAATCGGTGGACCCAGAAAAGATCGCTGCTGTTATGGAATGGGCGAGACCTGTTACTCCCAAAGAGATCAGAAGCTTCTTGGGTTTGGCTGGTTATTATAGAAGATTTGTAGAAGGCTTCTCTATCTTGTCCGCGCCGTTGACCAAGTTGACGCAGAAGAATGTAGCCTTTATATGGGATGGTAAGTGTGAGAAGACTTTTGAGGAACTAAAAAGAAGGCTATGTTCGGCTCCAATTTTGTCCTTGCCTACGGAGGGTAGTGAGTATGATATATATGTGGATGCGTCGCATGTCAGACTGGGCTGCGTTTTGATGCAGGGCGGGAGGTGATTGCGTACGGGTCGAGGCAGCTAAAGACTCATGAGAGGAATTATCCTACGCATGACCTGGAGTTTGCGGCTGTGATCTATGCGCTGAAATTATGGAGGCATTTACTATATGGCGCGCAGTGCAAGATTTTCACGGATCATAAGATTTTGAAGTATGTCTTCACTCAGAAAGAATTGAATCTGCGCCAGCGGCGGTGGTTGGAGTACGTGGCCGACTATGATGTTGAAGTTCAGTATCATCCGGGCAAGGCAAATATGGTGGCTGATGCCCTAAGTCGGAAGCCAGGGAAGATTTTCAATCTTTCCGCCGAGCGTCTAGTGGAAGAGTTTCTTTTGATGGGCATTTCTGTGGGAAGCTGTGATTCACAGAGTAGCTTCGCAGTGGCAGAACCTTCGTGGATTTCGCTTACAAGACTGCATTAGAAGGACGATCCCGATCTTCTACATTTGTATCTTCTAGCTGAAAAAGGTGAATTACCAGACTTCTCTATAGATGATGCGGGTACCTTGAAGTATCGTGGCAGGTTTTGCATCCCCGCGGTTGGAGATATCCGGGATGTGGTGTGCAGAGAAGCCCACGGATCTAGTGTTGCCTACAATCCAGGGTCGACCAAGTTGTATCATGATTTAAAACAGAATGCCTGGTGGTACGGGATGAAGAAGGACATAGCCAGATTTCTTTCAGAGTGTTTCACTTGCAGGCGTGTGAAAGCCGACCATGGGAGGCCTGTGGCAAGATGACTCCCTTGGAGATTCCGATGTGGAAGTGGGAGAGTATCTCGATGGATTTCATTACCGGCTTACCGAGATCTCCTAAGGGGCATGATTCAGTTTGGTTAATCGTAGACAGATTGACGAAGAGCGCTCATTTCGTACCATTTAAGATCGACTATCCGATGAGGAAGATAGCCGAGCTGTATCTAGAAGAGGTTGTCAGATTGCATGGTGTACCCGTAAGTATCATATCAGATCGAGACTCCAGGTTCACGTCTCGTTTTTGGAAGAGCCTCCAAGAAGGGTTGGGTACAGATTTGAGATATTCCACGGCTTATCATCCGCAAACCAACGGTCAGACGGAGCGAGTAAATCAGATTGTGGAAGATATGATCCGATGCTATATTCTGGACAACAGAGGAGCGTGGGACGAGTGCTTGCAGCTTATGGAATTCGCATATAACAACAGTTATCAAGAAAGCTTGCAAATGGCTCCTTTTGAAGCTTTGTATTGGAGGCGCTGCAGGACTCCCTTGTTTTGGGCTGAGCTTGGCGAGGGACCTTTGTTGGGTCCAGAAGCGCTCGAGGAGATGGAAACCGCTGTGAAGCTTATTCGGGAAAAGCTTCGGATAGCCCAGGAGAGATATGAGAAGAACGCCAATCGGCGTAGATCGGACTTGGAATTTGCTGTGGGGGACTCGGTGTTCTTAAAGGTCTCCCCGTTGATTGGAGTCAAGCGGTTTGACAAGAATAGGAAGTTGGACCCAAGGTACATGGGGCCGTTTCCGATTGTTGAGCGGATTGGGGTATCAGCCTACAGGCTGGCTTTGCCCGCAAATTTCCCTGGCGTGCATGATGTCTTTCACGTCAGTCTGCTGCGGAAATGTGTGGTAAATGGCAGGCAGGTTTTGGATTCTGTGCCTCAGTTGGAGCCGAATCTTTCTTATGTGGAGGTGCCTGTCCGCATTTTGGATTCTCAAGTTCGGGCGTTGCGGAAGAAGACTATTCCTATGGTTAAAGTTTTATGGAGGAATCAGGATGTGGAAAGCGCGACTTGGGAGTTGGAGTCGGCTATGAGGGAGGCTCACCCTCATCTGTTTCCCTGATCTTGTGCCTGGTATGCTCTGTTTTATTATATAGCCCTTTCCTAGCTTTTTCTCTCTCCTTCTTTATAGGAGTATTGTGAGTAAAGTTTCGAGGCGAAACTTTCTTTTAGGGGGAGTGGCTGTAACGCCCCCGGTTTTTCTGTGTTTTGTTTGATCTTTGGCTGGCGTTACGATGGCGTATTTTCGGCTTTTTGCCGTTGTAGAACGTGGTCTTAGCTCTTAGGGTTCCCTGTGTAGCCTGTTTGTAGCCTGTTAGCAAGATTCCCAAGCTACCCGGAGACCGTTTGATGACTCGGCTGGGCCTCTTAGGGAATGCTTGTGTTTTGGCTTCGGGTGGTGTTATCCCGGGTTTTTGTTGGGCGAATGCTAATTTCGGCTTCGCAGGTGTGTTCGTAGCGTGGGTTTTTAGCTGTGAGGCGAATTTCGTCATTTTTCCGAGATGTTTCGGGTCTCGTGTTGTTTTGATTTTTTGAGTGTAAGTAATTAATATGTTGATTGTTTATTATTAAACTATTGTATATATATAGCCTTAGGTTAGAAATAGGGCTCGGTTCTTTTGTTTCCTTTCTTTTCTCTGTTTAGAAGACGCCGCCTGTGCGAGAGGAAGAGAACCGCCAGACTACCCTAGCCTTCGGACGCCGATTTCCTGGAGATTTAGCGGTCGAAATTCGATTTCGAGAGTGGATCTGGACTGCCCTCGCCTGGATCTGCATCCTTTCTGCTCCTCAGCTGGTGCTCTGCGGCTAGATCCGAGAGTGGGGGATGCCGCCGACCAAGCTTTTCTGGTATTGAGGCAAGTGATGTCCCCTCATCCTTGCGAAAGTTGATCTTTGTCTTCTTTTGAATAAATTTTATCTCTTTCCTGCTTAGATCTTTGGTGTACGCTAGGGTTCGTTCCCGATCATGTCGTGGTTAGTGTAGAAAGTTCCAATTAAATCTCAGTTTTCCTGAGGGATTGTGTCTATTAGGGACAGATTTGGTTCGGTTCAGGTCGGGTAGTTGCTTTTGCCGATGGATGTTGTACCCTAGAGAGAGACCTCGTTCTCGTTTCTGGTTGTTTGCTGGATCTGGCGCCTGTAGCCAGTCGGGGTGTCGACACCATTGTGTCGACACTGGCCAGTCGGGGAGTCGACACCGTTGTGTCGACACCAGACAGTCGTGGTGTCGACACTTGGTGTCGACACCGGCCAGTCGTGGTGTCGACACTTGGTTTCGACACCGGCAACGGCAGTGTCGACACCTTGTGTCGACACCGGCCGCAGTGGTGTCGACACTTGGTGTCGACACCAGCAGCGGCAGTGTCGACACCTTGTGTCGACACCGGCCACAGTGGTGTCGACACTTGGTGTCGACACCAGCAGCGGCAGTGTCGACACCTTGTGTCAACACCGGCCGCAGTGGTGTCGACACTTGGTGTCGACACCCGCAGCGGAAGTGTCGACACCTTGTGTCGACACCGGCTGCAGTGGTGTCGACACTTGGTGTCGACACCGGCAGCGGTTGTGTCGACACCTTGTGTCGACACCGGCTTGTCATGGTGTCGACACATCGTGTCGACACTGGGTGCTGCGCTTGTTTTGGGGTCAGGAAGACTCAGGGTTGGTTCTTTTTAGGCGTGCAAGGCCGCGTTGGTTGGACCTGACATTTTTGCCTTGGGTTCGTGTGTTTCTTAGGATTGTTAGTGTGACTTTTCCCTAGGGGGGGGGGGCTTTGGGTGTTCGGCTAATTTCTGCATGCCGACTCTTGGGTTGTGGCAGGTGGTGGAGTTTTGGTGGCCTCTGGAGGGGTGGTTTTATGTGGAGAGCTGTGGCCACCGCCTTTTGCCCCGGTTTGGGTTGGTGTGTGTGGGACCCTAAAGCTGCCACTGTTTGACCCCTTAGCCCTTTTTGGGTCTGATTGTGGTTATGTATTCAGATCCATGTTTTGACCACTGCCACTTACCCACGTGTTAGGGCTGTTATTCCCTTCCCTGCTTATGCTTTCTTTTCTTTTGGTATATATGTATATGTCTTGTTGTTGTTGCAGACTCTTTTCGTAGGGCATAATGGTTTTATTGCTCGCACTTGGTGTGCCCTGCTGTGCTCTAGACAGTACTCTCTTTTTACTGTCACCTCTTTTCTTTTGCTTATAGCAGTTTGTTGCCGGGTTGGTAAACCCTTCTTCTTATTGCACATTATTCTATTGCTCTATTTACCTTTTGATTGTTCCCTTGTTGAGGTGTTCTATTCTTGGATACCTCAGGTCCAGGTTGTAGCCAGTTCAGCGGCTAGTTCTTTTGGAGGGGCTTGTTGGTGGCCTTTTTGGTAGCTGAGATAGCTGATCCCCGTTTTATTATGAGGTAGTTCTTTACTTTTCTGTATAGACATACATACTCTCCAGTGGGTTCGTGTCAGGTTGTTGACGCCCACTGGTCGCTTCTTGTGATGCTGGGTATGAATTTAAACAGATAATTTTGCCTACTTGTGGTTGGTTACTTGCTTCTGGGAAGGATTTATGCTTGGTTGCATGTTAGGTATTTTAAACCCCAAAAGTATTATTATATGTACCTCATGCATAACATGTTTCTAAAACAAAGACACTATTTTTTCTCAACGTAAAACATTATTTTTCATACCTACTATATTCACCTTAGGGTCGTGCATACCATGAGTCGTCCCCCGGGGACACTTATGCTCATTTAGGGTGTCAACTTAATTGAACCAAAGTATTTTCTGCTGCGTATAAATATAATTTTAACTGTGGACTAACTGATCCACCGTGCCGAGGGATACGGCCATTCAACTTAAATGATTTTCTTTCACATTTAATCAACGATTTTTCCTTAAAATCTAAGGTCTAGAGTTTTGCCTGAGCGTGTGCAGTTATCCCCTGCACGACGTGGCATCATGGCACATGTTTTCTCTTGCTCTGATACGATTTCTTTGTTGAGAAAATGCGAGTTGTGACACAGTGTGTCGAGACAATGCACACGGCCTAGGACACGGGTGTGTCCAAGGCCGTGTGGGTTTGTCGACGAACTTCAGTCGACGATGTTCACTCGTCGAGTGTCGAGTGTCGAGACACACGGCCTGTGACACAGGCATGTCACAGGGCGTGTCCCACTAGGTCGACGATCTTCGCTCGACGTTTTTCCACGGTGTCGACACAAAGGCTGTCGACGAGTGTCGAGACTTGGCACATGGCTTGGGACATGGGCGTGTCCCAGGCCGTGTTACCTCTCGGGATGTTTTCGGGGCCGGGTCAATCGAGGCACACGGCCGTGTCATTGGGGACACGGGCGTGTCGGATCGAACACGTGCGTGTCGGATGCCCGTGTGCTGTTCCAGGCGCGTCGATTTGAGATGGAGAATGAGGCACACGACCCTGGACACGGGCGTGTGCCAGGTCGTGTTCGGCCGAGGTATTTTATTTTTCTGTCGGATCATGGCCTTTCTTTCCCTGATTTTAGGATCTGATGGTTCAGATCATTTCTTTAGTAGTTAAGTCCGAGAATAGGGTTGAAAACCCTCATTCTTCTCCAAGCTTTCTCTTACTAAAGATCTAGAGAGAAGTGAGAACAAGGAAGAAGGAGAAGGAGAGTTTGGGTTGTAGGAGAGGTTTCGGTGCTCCAAATCACGAGCCGAGTCCAGATCCGTGGAGGTTAGATCGTTGCGAAGGTTTTCATCCGGCTATTTCGCCATGACAAGGAAGAGGAGTCAGAAGGTAACGACACTTCTCCTCTCGGTCTTAGGATGCATGTCTTTAGCATTTTTTCTTTCTAGCTTTTGGGCACCAAACTCCCAAATAAGAGGGGTTTTGGTTTGCCAAGGTTCAAGAGGAACCTCCGGGTTGATTGAGTCCGTCCCAGGCATGATTTGCATTAGAGATCCGCTCCATTAGTGGATTAGGCATGGTGGGTGAAGCCGTAGTCGCGACCGTTAGTCCGACTCGGTGATGTTGCATACGAACGTTAAGGATTCGTAGAGATTCCGTTGCGGCAAGACGCCGTTTGTTATGTGGTGATGTTTTCCCCCTTTTTCTCTAGTGATTACGTGTAGTTGGAACCAGACAAGGTTAGTTCCTCGTGGCGGTAGATGTTTTCCTTGGTGGACAAGGTTAGCTCCGCATGAGTTGGAGATGGTTTCCTTGGTGCGCGGGAACGCTGCAGTACAAAGGAGGGACTAGGGTGGATTTGTCTTGGTTTGTGTTGTGCCGAGGCGTGGCTATGTCTCCGTGGTCGGCTGGCTATCCCGTGACATTCACGTCATGTGGGGAGAGTGTCCCGGCGAGACTATTCCCCTTCTGTGAGACTGACAAGAATGCCAAGCATGGGGACAAGCCTGGGCAATGAGGCCATGAGCGGGTGGGGTCCGGCAAGACTTCTTAGAATCGGTCAGTTTTGTGTTTGTTGGAATCCTGACATGAGACGTCAGAGCTTGTAGGAAAGCCCGGGGCTAAGACCTTGAGAGGGTGGGGCCTTGACAAGAGTTCCATGAGGCGGCCTGTGAGCCGTTGGGGGAAATGGTGACCCCCCTTTGTTTGCGGCTTTATGCCAATGTGGAATCGATGAGTACCCATATGATGTGATGATGTGCTAGATGCATACGAGTTAGGGTGCCTTGGGTGAAACCCAGGTTATTGCATACATGATTGCATAAGTAGACCCTTTTATTATATGCTCAACCAGTAGAGAACATGTATGATGTGTGTGACTTCCAAGCCTGTTTCTGTAGTTGCTTTTCTTGCTTATAATTATTGCATAAGAAGTGCTAACTTGCAGGTTGGAGGGGTACCCCGGGGTCCGTTAGGGGCGGCCGGGAGGAGATGTGTTGTTACACAGTTTGAGGTCAGCCTTTGCTGACCCACGTTACTAATAAATTTTACAGGGCAAGGATAGCATGCAGGAGCTAGCTCGCTGGCCAGAAAGGCCTAAGCCTCATGAAGTGCTTTATTTTTGTAGTTCTACTTTTGTGATGTTGTATGTTTGAGACTTATTTTGTCCGGCTTGCATGCCGAGGTAGACTAGGAGTGCTAAGCACATTCATGACTGTTGTATTATTTGATTTTGGACACTTGTTGTAAGGCCATAAGGCCATTTGTTTTACTCTTCTAGTGGTGGATAACTTCTTGTCCTGTTTTGTTTCCGCTGTGTTGTGCAAAGTGTTTTGAGTGTGGGTAGCTATATCAACTTTTAATAATAAAGCTGTGGCGTCCGTATGTTGTGGGGCCCCGGCCGGACCCATATTATACGTTCACTACAAGGGAGGTGTTACAATTTGGTATCAGAGCCAGGTTAGATTCATGGTCAATGCGTAGAGAAGTTATCCACATAAGAGTAACGCGGGACCAGGAGTGTCCTTATGTTTGAGTCTTGAGATTTGAGACTGATTCCTTGTTTCTTGTTTCTTGAAGAGTGCAAGCAACGAGGCGGGAACGTCGAGAGCAAGAGAAGTGCTTTCGGCGAGCAGTGCTACTGCTCCAGGTCTTTTGGGCACGGGTATAAACCCGCCGACTTCTGTCGTATGCTTGCAGAAGCGATGATGGCAGCCCAAGCTGCAGCGACAGGTCAGGTAGCAACCCCTGCTACACCGGACACGGAGGCGGCCGTGCCAGGCAGAGAGGCCAGGCGAGCGGAGACTTTGGCAGAAAGGGTGGTTGTCGGACATGGAGACCGACACATGAAGTACTTCCTGAGTTTCCATCCCCCGTCATTTAAGGGAGTGGGTACGCCAACGGATGCGAAGGAATGGTGGGTTCGCATTCAAGAGCTTTTAAGGGCGGCGGAGACGCCAGAGAAAAAGAAAGCTGAGTATGCGGCTTTCATGTTGGAAGGAGACGCCAAGTTATGGTGGGTGAGCCATAGCGGCCGCCAGTTCCCGGGACGCACCCCGTCAGTGGAGGAGTTTGGGGATGCGTTCCTAAAGAAGTATATTGCAGTTTCTACACGATTGGCCCTTCAGAGGCATTTTCTGCATTTAATGCAGCGAGACAAGACAGTAGATGAGTATGTGCAGGAGTTCACCCGTTTGGGTCGTTACGCTGGAAGGATGATGGCAGATGATGTAGAAAGGGATAACCTCTTCTACCAGGGGCTGAGGGAGAACATGAGACAACCCCTCATCTCCATGAAGAGAGCGGGATTCAATAAACTAGTTGAGGCTGCCAGGATTTTGGAAAGTGATTTGGAGCGAACCTAACGCCGTAAGGGTTTTACTCCCAAGCAAGGGGAAGGGAAGTCTTCCCAATCTCATGGAAATTCTGAAGGGAGTAGGTGGAGGAAGAAGCCTCACACTTCCAGATCCGGTGAGAAGAGCAATTGGACGCCTGGAGGTTCTCACTCTAGGGGACCGCCGACGTGTTACAACTGCGGTAAGGTGGGGCACATGGCTCGTGTTTGTCCCCAAGGAGGAGCGGGGCAAGAGGCTAGGCAGGAGCAGACTGTGCGCTCCGGCCCCAGTGCTGTAGAGAAAGGGAAGATGGCGGAGTTGAGCGCTTCTCGGTTCCAACCGATGCAACCAAGGGCTTACAACCTTGGACAGCAAGAAGCAATCCGCCAGACCGATGTGGTGACAGGTATGAAGAAAATTTAAGTTTAAATCTTGTGCTTCATCCTTTTAGACATTGGTGTGATGTCTATGTTGTAGGCTTCGTGTTAGTTTCAGGGTACCCCGCTAGGGTATTGTTTGATACGGGAGCATCGCACTCCTTTCTTGCGGAGAGCTTCATCCGGAGAATAGGAGTTGAGTCTTTCTCGGCGGACGCGGAGTTGAAAGTGCGCATGCCCGATGGGTCATCCTTGACCACTGGGGCCAAAGGGCGCATCTGTTGGGAGCTAGACGGAGTTGACTTCATTTTGGTAGCAGCGATTTTACCATTGGTTGAGTTCGATATCATTTTGGGCATGGACTGGCTTGCAGAGCAGCGCGCCAGTATTGATTGCCTATCTAAGGTAGTGACCCTAAAGAGCAAAGGGCAGGCGGAGGTCAAATTTGAGGGCCTTTGTGGAGTGGCCTGTTCCCTGATTTCGGCCATGCAGTTGATGCGGGCGGTTAACCAGGGTGGTGTAGCTCTTGTAGCATTATTGGAGGTTCGTCTCTCCCAGCTGTCTATTGATGAAGTGCCCGTAGTGACAGAGTTCAAGGATGTGTTTCCGGATGAACTTCCTGGAGTGCCTCCTCGGAGGGAGATCGATTTCTCAATCAAGTTAGTGTCGGAGGCTAGGCCAGTGTCACGTCCTCCATTTAGGATGGCGCCAAAGGAGTTGGCTGAACTTAAGGTACAGTTACAGGAATTGTTGGAGCAAGGGTATATCAGACCCAGTTCTTCATCGTGGAGTGCGCCGGTGTTGTTTGTAAAGAAGAAAGACGGTAGCATGCGGCTATGCATAGACTACCGAGAGCTGAATAAATTGACCGTCAAGAATAAGTATCCGATTTCTCGGATAGATGACTTGTTCGACCAATTGGTAGGGTCAGTGGTGTATTCAAAATTGGACTTGAGTCAGGCTATTATCAGCTGCGAATTCAGGATGAGGACATCCCCAAGACTGCCTTTGGTACAAGGTATGGGCACTTTGAGTTTACGGTGATGCCGTTCGGGCTGACGAATGCACATCTGTGTTCATGGATCTTATGAATCGAGTATTTCGGGAATACTTGGATTATTTTGTGGTTGTCTTCATTGATGACATCTTGGTGTATTCCAAATCGGAAGTGGAGCATGAGACCCACTTGAGAGTGGTCTTGCAAGTGTTGAGGGAGAATCAGTTGTATGCAAAATTCTCCAAGTGCGAGTTCTGGTTAGAGAAGGTGGCATTTTTGGTCCATGTGATTAGTGGTGATGGGGTGGCAGTAGATCCAACAAAAGTGGAGGCCATCAGAGATTGGCCAGTATTGAGGACCGTGGCGGAAGTCCGAAGTTTTCTTGGACTAGCCGGGTATTATAGGAGATTCGTGGAGAATTTCTCGCGGATAGCTCTACCCCTCACCTCACTCACTCGTAAAGATCATAAGTTTGTGTGGACTCAAGAGTGCAGCCAAGCATTTGAGGCACTGAAGGAGAAACTGATGATGGCTCCAATCCTAAGTCTACCGCAAGGGACCGAGGGATTTCAGATTTTCAGTGACGCATCGGGATGCGGTTTGGGTTGCGTTTTGGTGCAACATGGCAAGGTGATAGCTTTTGGGTCTAGACAACTGAAGCCTCATGAGAGGAATTACCCCGTCCATGAATTGGAGTTGGCGGCGGTAATTTTTGCGTTGAAAATATGGCGGCATTATGTTTATGGTGCAAAGGTGGAGATCTTCACGGATCACAAAAGCCTGAAGTACCTCTTGGATCAAAAGGACTTGAACATGAGGCAACGCAGGTGGGTTGAGTTTCTTGGAGACTACGAGGTGGCGATTCAGTATACGCCAGGTAAAGCCAATGTGGTGGCGGATGCTTTGAGTAGGAAGTACTCAGGGCAAGGGAATTGGATCGAAGCTCATGATGAGCGATTGTTACGGGAGTGGGAGTGCCTTGGTTTGGAATGTGTTGCGAGAGGCGAGTCCAGCGTGGCTCGGTTGAACTGGATTGAAGTGTAGAATGACTTGACCGATCGCATTCGGGAAGCGACTCGGTTGGATGTGGAGTTTCAACCATTTGTGTTGGAGGCTCAAACGGGCGAGAGCAGCGCCTGAGAGATGATTGATGGGATTTTGCGGAAGGACGGAAGGGTTTGTATACCGCAGTTCGGCAAACTCCATGAGGAGTTGATGTTTGAGGCTCACTTCACAAAGTACTCCATTCACCCGGGCAGTACAAAGATGTACTTGGATATGAAGAAATCCTTTTGGTGGCCGGGGCTGAAGTGGGACGTAGCTGTGTATGTGAATTGTTGCCAAACTTGTGCCTTGGTGAAGGCCGAGTGTCAGAAGATGGGTGGGTTCCTGAAGCCCCTTCCAATCCCTGAATGGAAATTTGATGACATCTCCATGGACTTTGTACATGGTTTTCCTAGATCGCAGCAAGGTAATGATGCTATTTGGGTGATTGTGGACTGCTTAACCAAGGTGGCCCACTTCATCCCAACTCAGAAAGAGGACAGCGTGGAGAAGCTAGTGGAGTTGTATGTTCGCAACATTGTGCGACTGCATGGGATTCCAAAGAGTATAGTCAGCGATCGAGATGGACGGTTTGTTGGAGTTACCATGATGATCTGGAAGTGATCAAACATGTAATCTCACTGCCAACGCGATATGAGCCTGCAGTGTCGCACATAAGAGATGTGGAGAAGTTGGACGATTGACTGTGTTGGTAAAGGTTACCAATCACCGACCTGAATAGGGTTGTAGGCAAAGTGTTGCCTTAAAAGGATCGTCGGGTTGGGCAAATGTTGCCTTAGAAGGCTGGTTAGATTGTCGTCCGAGGGTCGATAGCATTCGTCGAGAATCGTCTTTCTGATTCCCGCCGATCGACGAGAATCATCTCTTTGATTCTCGCAGATCGACGAGAATCGTCGAGAATCAATATGTTGATTCTCGACGATCGACGACTTCGACATATATCGTCGACCGCGGCTCGACGATCGACGCGTTCGTCGTGTATCATCAAGTCATGCTCGACGATCGGCGAGAATCGTCGAGTATTGTACTCTGATTCTCGCTGATTCTTGGTGATACTCGTCGACTGATTCTCGCCGAACCTGATCAGTGATTCTCGCCGATTGTCGCCGATTCTCACCGAATGATACTCGCCGATTCTGAACCCTAATTTCGGGTGGTCTGCGGATAGCGGAGTTTCTAAGTCTTTTATGCCTTTGGTATAAAAGGGATACTTAGGGTTTTCGGGATAGGACACTCTCTCGCGATTTTCTCCTGTAGCGAATCGAACCTGACGGAAGAGTTCCGCGCGTTCGCTCCGCCGATCCCGATCCCGCCGCCGGAAGAGTTCCGCCGCCGTGTTCGCTCCGTCGACCCCCTCTTCACCGGCGACTGTCGCTGGTGCTGCAATCCCTGGCGCGGACCTAGCAGTCCGTGGGAAAGCAAAGGTGCGGTCTTCTCCTTCCCGATAATCCGTGCGACGGATAGATCAGCGTTCTCCCGCTCGTGTGGACTTCTGCAGAAACATGGACATTATTCCACGTAGAACTCGCCGCTAGCAGGAAGAAGAAATTTGGAGCAACTCCGTTGAGTTGTGACTCAACACCACCGAGTTAATTTTTGCCTAGTTTTTGCTAACTTCTTGATTCAACGTTCATAGCCCGATCCAGATCTCTTTGGGTTTTTCTTGATGTTTATTTTTTCCGCTGCATGCACAAACGTTGTGCCATCCTCATAGAGAAACCCAACAGTGGTATCAGAGCGAGGTTCGGCCATGATCGTTGTTTTGGAAGTTTGTTATTCCAGTGCGGGTAAACCTAGGGATTTAGAAGTGTTCTAAATGTCTAGATTTAGTCTTGGTCTCCTCCAAGAACGTCTGGGATTTCGTGGGAATTTCTAAGTGTTAGAAATTGTTGTCTCCTTAGCAGTAACCATCCCTCGAGTATGTTTTGGATTGTGAATCCAACATAGAGAGATGAGCTTGTCTACTGCTTTAAGTTGAGTTGTCTTTGCCTTTGTCCAATGCATGTAAATCTGAGGATTTGGAAATTTCCGGATGTTCAGATTTAGCCCTTCCTTCTATCAATTGTTGATGGTGTTAGGATGTGCACATAAGGGATGCATGTGGTTTTAGAAGAATTTTGTTTTTCTTTGGATGTGCACATTTATCAAATGTTGATCATGGTTAATTGTTAACCTATAATTGAAAAATCCCTTCATCTAATATTAAGTGTTCGGATGCCTTCCGATGGATGACACTCTTCCTGCCTCGATCGATGAAGTGTGGGCTTGCCAAAGCAAGGTGCATTAATCTATCTTGGTAAGGGTGCGAGCGGATAATTGTGATATCCCACTGTCGACATCGGGTCATACTTAACTAGGTGACCTCAAAGGTTGAGTGCCTAGAGGCATAGGGTTGGCATGCACCATATGATGGATGCGAATAAGGAGTTATTCACCAACCATACAAGAATTGCATGAGGATGCAATTGGCAAGCGTTGCCTACCTAAATAACCGCATCGTGAGAGGAACGCCAAAGCGGACTCATAGTGTTGGTGAAATACGGATCTTGTCCACTAAGAGAGTAGCTCGCATGAACTCTCCGAATTGTTAGTGAGGGCTATCATTTCGAATAAAATAGTGGGAGTATTTTAATTGAAGTCCAAATTGAAATAAATTGTATTTGACATTTGGTACTGATTTTATTCTGCATAAATTCTTGTAGAATTCCATGGCAAGTGTTTCACACTCCACGTTGTCTCTGAGAGCCATCCTTGAGAAGGATAAGCTCAGTGGGACAAATTACATGGACTGGTACAGGAACCTGAGAATTGTTCTCAGGCAGGAGCGAAAGCTCTATGTCTTGGAAGAAGAAGCCCCCGAGGTGCCGACCGGGAACTCTTCCCGTGCTGAGAAGGATACTTATAAGAAGTATACTGACGATGCTTTGGATGTCGAATGCCTTATGCTTGCCACCATGAACTCTGAGCTTCAGAAGCAACATGAGAACATGGGGTGCAAGGAGATTGACGAGCATCTCAAGAAAATGTTTCAAGGGCAGGCTCGTCAAGAGAGGTTCGACATCACGAAAGCGTTGTTTCAGTGCAAGATGGGAGTTCGAGACTCAGTAGGGACTCACGTACTCAAGATGATTGGGTATATCGAGAACCTTGAAAGGCTGGGTTTTCCTCTTGGTCAAGAGTTGGCCACAGATCTGATCCTGCAATCGTTGCCGGACAGTTATGAGCAGTTCGTCTTGAACTACAACATGAATGAGATAGACAAGACACTGCCCGAACTCCTAGGCATGTTGAGAACTGCCGAAATCAACATGAAGAAGGCCAAGCCTGTCAGCCCCATACTGATGGTGCATAAGGGCAAGGGCAAAGCCAAGGGTTCCAAGAAGACGAAGGTGGGACCTAAGTCATATCTTGAGCCCAAGTCTTCAGCACTGATGAAAAAGAAAAGCACGGTGAAGGAAGGGAAATGCCACCACTGTGGCAAGGCTGGTCATTGGAGGAGGAACTGTCCTTCATACATTGAGGGTCTGCAGAAATTGAGGGGAGGTATGACTTCCGCTTCAAATGTTTACGTTATAGAGATAAACCTTTCTGCTCCTTCATCTTGGGTATTGGATACCGGATGTGGTTCTCACATTTGTACAAATGTGCAGGAACTGGGAAGGAGAAGATTGCAGAGTAAAGGGGAGGTGGACCTCCGCGTCGGCAATGGAGCAAGAGTTGCTGCTGTAGCCGTAGGGGTTTATCGTCTTTCTTTGCCCAGTGGGCTTGTAATAGAACTTGATAATTGTTATTTCGTTCCGGCCATAACTAGAAACATTATATCTATTTCATGTTTGGACATGATTGGATTTTCTTTTATAATTAAGAACAATTGTTGTTCTATATTTAAGAATGATGTTTGTTATGATGTAGCCCAATTGTTTAATGGTCTTTATGTTTTGAACTTGGACCATCTGATCTGTAATGTAGATAATAATAAAAGACTAAGAACAAATGACTCAAACCCTACGTATCTCTGGCATTGTCGTTTGGGCCATATCAACGAGAAGCGCATATCCAAACTCCATAGAGATGGACTTTTGGACTCATTTGATTATGAATCATTTGAGCGATGCGAATCTTGTTTGTTAGGCAAGATGACTAAAGCTCCTTTCACTGGTTATACTGAGAGGGCTGAGGATCTCTTGGGTGTTGTACATAGTGATGTATGCGGACCCATGAGTTCCATGGCTAGAGGAGGGTATTTCTACTTTGTTACATTTACTGATGATTTCAGTAGATACGGATATGTGTATCTTATGAAGTGCAAATCCGAGACCTTTGAAAAGTTCAAAGAGTTCAAGAATGAAGTAGAAAACCAGTTGGGTAAAAGGATTAAAGCACTCTGATCTGATCGAGGTGGCGAATACCTGAGTCATGAGTTCCGTGATCATCTGAAAGAGTGTGGTATTGTATCACAGCTCACTCCACCTAGAACACCACAACATAATGGTGTGTCTGAGAGGAGAAATCGTACTCTGTTAGACATGGTACGTTCGATGATGAGTCATGCAGACTTGCATGTTTCCTTTTGGGGTTTTGCTTTAGAGACTGCTGCAATGACATTGAATCGCGCTCTAACTAAAACGCTTCTGAAGACACCATATGAGATATGGACTGGGAAGCGTCCTAGTATGTCGTTCATTAAAATTTGGGGCTGTGAGGCATACGTGAGACGTCAAATGCCTGATAAGCTGGAACCCAAATTGGATAAATGTTATCTGGTGGGATATCCTAAGGAAACGAAAGGGTATTACTTTTACCTACCGTCTGAGGGAAAAGTATTTGTCGCAAGGACTGGTGTCTTCTTGGAGAAAGAGTTCTTGTCAAGAAAGACTGAAAAGGTAGAGCTTGAAGAAGTTCAAGAACCACATGTAGTGAATGAACCAGAATTGGATTCTGAGACAGGACTACAAGATATTGTAGCTAGAGAACCTGCTCAGGGAACACAAGTCCTACGTAGATCTGGTAGACCGAGGTTTGAGCCTGAGAGATATGGATTTCTCGTGTCTCAAATAGGTAATGTGTTGCTTATGGATCATAATGATGAACCATCAACCTACCAAGAGGCTATGAATGGACCAGACTCCGACAAATGGCTTGAGGCTATGAAATCCGAAATGGACTCCATGTATGCAAACCAAGTTTGGAACTTGGTGGAACCACCTGAAGGGGTACGACCCATAGGGTGCAAGTGGGTCTTCAAGAAGAAGACCGACATGGATGGGAATGTACAGACATTCAAAGGGCGACTGGTGGCTAAGGGTTTCAAGCAAATTCATGGTATTGACTATGATGAGACCTTTTCCCCTGTTGCCATGGTAAAGTCCATTAGGATATTGCTTGCTATTGCTGCGTATTATGACTACGAGATCTGGCAGATGGATGTCAAAACGGCTTTCCTTAATGGAAACCTCCTTGAGGAAGTGTATATGACACAACCCGAGGGTTTTGTATCCCCAGATGAAGCCACTAAAATATGCAAGCTGAATAAGTCCATTTATGGACTGAAACAGGCCTCTCGAAGTTGGAATCTTCGTTTTGATGAGAAAATCAAAGAGTTTGGTTTCATCAAGAATGAAGATGAACCTTGTGTTTACAAGCGAATCAGTGGGAGCATTGTTGTCTTCCTGATATTGTATGTAGATGACATACTGTTGATTGGGAATGACATTCCTACCCTGAAAGTTGTTAAGAACAACCTAGGGAACTGCTTTTCAATGAAGGATTTGGGTGAAGCGACTTATATACTCGGTATTAAGATCTATAGAGATAGATCGAAGAAGTTGCTGGGTTTGACCCAGAGTACGTACATCGAAAAGGTGTTGAAGCGGTTCAACATGCTTGAGTCCAAGAAAGGATTTTTGCCCATGTCTCATGGTGTGAATCTCTCTAAGGACCAGTGTCCAAAGTCTTGTGAAGATAAGGATCACATGAAGTTGATTCCATATGCTTCGGCAATTGGATCAATCATGTACGCGATGTTATGTACTCGACCCGATGTCTCCTTTGCTTTGAGCATGACTAGCAGGTATCAGTCAGACCCCAGTGAGTGTCACTGGATTGCAGTCAAGAATATCCTGAAGTACTTGAGAAGGACTAAGGAAGTGTTCTTGGTGTATGGTGGAGAGGAAGAGCTCGTTGTAAGTGGTTACACGGATGCTAGCTTCCAGACTGATAGAGACGACTCCAAGTCTCAGTCAGGTTTTGTGTTTTGCCTGAATGGAGGAGCTGTGAGCTGGAAGAGTTCCAAGCAAGAGACAGTTGCTGATTCTACAACAGAGGCCGAGTATATCGCAGCAGCTAATGCGGCGAAGGAGGCTGTATGGATTAGGAAATTCATCGGCGAGCTTGATATAGTTCCTAGCATTGTTGGTCCCGTAGTTCTCTACTGTGATAACAATGGTGCAATTGCACAATCTAAGGAACCTAGATCTCATCAGCGCTCCAAGCACATACTCCGGCGGTTTCATCTTATTCGTGAGATTGTCGAACGAGGAGATGTAAACATTTGCAGAGTGCCGACTGAGGAAAATATTGCGGATCCGCTAACAAAGCCTCTCGCGCAGAGAAAGCATGATGGTCATACTAGTTCGATGGGTATACGATACCTAAATGATCAACTCTAGCGAGAATCTTGTGGGTTGCATGTAATCTTGTATTTTGTTGGCTGTTTGTTCATATGATGAACTGTGTACCTAATTTTCTTTTTACAATTAATGGCAAATTCTTTTATTATGTTTTTCTATATGATAGTTAAATGTTAACATAATAGATACCCTTAGAATGTTCGCTTCCATGGGATATAAAGTACGTGACTTGAATGTGAGAGCCCATGATTTATTTGAAGCTTCATTCTTAAAGGTCCCTGGTCGAGTATCATCATAGAAGCTAAGGGTGATGATGATACATGAAGGCTAGCACGTGCGTTGACTGATGACCGGTTCTCACAGGTCATGATATTGTGATATCAAGTCATCACGTGAGTACTTGTTAGTGAACAAGTTGTACTGGACAGACCCAACCTGAGACTGCTCTGTGGATTGTCATCCAATCGTGTCACGAGTAGGTCTCAATTAACAATGGTGTTGTGATCCTTTGACCTGAAGTCACAGCATTCATCAAGTGAGGAAGAGCGTGCTTTGATGCCATCTAAAGTCTTCCTTGAGAAAGGTTGATGATAAGGGTGGTTGTTGGGCATGTTACGAATCATTTGGGTGTTTGTGTGTGAGCAGATATGAGATTTGTCCTCCTGTATGACAGGAGTTGCATCCATGGGCCCCTTGATGGAACTAGACTGAGAAATGCATGACCATGCTTGGTTGAGTCAATATGTGATATTGGACTCACCATTCTCTGGAAGTCCGTCCTGGATCAAGAAACTTGGATTGAGCTATTACGAGGGTGATACGGTCCATGCCTCTAGTTCTTTCCGGATGTAAGGGACAAAGGGACAAAGACAACGCTGATACATTGGTCATAAAGGCTTATGAGTTATAAACTCTTATTGCTTGGGGAGCAATGATGCATTGCTAGATGCCGCTCATTGTTTGTGAGGTTTTCGCTTTGATACTTTCGAGATCAAGTGGGAGTCTGTTGGAGTTACCATGATGATCTGGAAGTGATCAAACATGTAATCTCACTGCCAACGCGATATGAGCCTGCAGGGTCGCACATAAGAGATGTGGAGAAGTTGGACGATTGACTGTGTTGGTAAAGGTTACCAATCACCGACCTGAATAGGGTTGTAGGCAAAGTGTTGCCTTAAAAGGATCGTCGGGTTGGGCAAATGTTGCCTTAGAAGGCTGGTTAGATTGTCGTCCGAGGGTCGATAGCATTCGTCGAGAATCGTCTTTCTGATTCCCGCCGATCGACGAGAATCATCTCTTTGATTCTCGCTGATCGACGAGAATCGTCGAGAATCAATATGTTGATTCTCGACGATCGACGACTTCGACATATATCGTCGACCGCGGCTCGACGATCGACGCATTCGCCGTGTATCATCAAGTCATGCTCGACGATCGGCGAGAATCGTCGAGTATTGTACTCTGATTCTCGCCGATTCTTGGTGATACTCGTCGACTGATTCTCGCCGAACCTGATCAGTGATTCTCGCCGATTGTCGCCGATTCTCACCGAATGATACTCGCCGATTCTGAACCCTAATTTCGGGTGGTCTACGGATAGCGGAGTTTCTAAGTCTTTTATGCCTTTGGTATAAAAGGGATACTTAGGGTTTTCGGGATAGGACACTCTCTCGCGATTTTCTCCTGTAGCGAATCGAACCCGACGGAAGAGTTCCGCTCGTTCGCTCCGCCGATCCCGATCCCGCCGCCGGAAGAGTTCCGCCGCCGTGTTCGCTCCGTCGACCCCCTCTTCTCCGGCGACTGTCGCTGGTGCTGCAATCCCTGGCGAGGACCTAGCAGTCCGTGGGAAAGCAAAGGTGCGGTCTTCTCCTTCCCGATAATCCGTGCGACGGATAGATCGGCGTTCTCCCGCTCGTGTGGACTTCTGCAGAAACGTGGACATTATTCCACGTAGAACTCGCCGCTAGCAGGAAGAAGAAATTTGGAGCATCTCCGTTGAGTTGTGACTCAACGCCACCGAGGTAATTTTTGCCTAGTTTTTGCTAACTTCTTGGTTCAACGTTCATAGCCCGATCCACATCTCTTTGGGTTTTTCTTGATGTTTATTTTTTCCGCTGCGTGCACAAACGTTGTGCCATCCTCATAGAGAAACCCAACAGGTTTACGTCCAAGGACTGGAGACTAGTTCAAAAGATTTTGGGCACGAAGCTAAAGTTCAGTACGGCGTTCCATCCTCAAACTGATGGCCAAACTGAAAGAACAAATCGTACCATGGAGGATATGCTGAGAATGTGCGTTCTTGACTTTGGAAAGAAGTGGGAGGATCAACTCTTCATGGTGGAATTCGCATACAACAATAGTTTTCAAGCGAGTATAAAAATGGCGCCATTAGAAGCTTTGTATGGGAGGCGGTGTCGAACACCAATGTCTTGGGCAGAGGCGGGAGACAACAAAATTTTGGGAAAGGAGGTGGTAGTTGACGCTTGTGAGATGGTACGGACCATACAAGAGTGTATGAAGGTGGCGCAAGACCGTCAAGCAAAATACTTTAATGCTCGTCACCGGAAGTTGGAGTTTGTGGTAGGTGATTGGGTCTATTTGAAGATCAAACCGTTCAAAGGCGTCTCACGGCTTTGCCGACTCAAGAAGTTGAGTCCAAGGTTTTTGGGCCCTTTTGATATTGTTGAACGAGTGGGAGAAGCAGCCTATCGGTTGGCGTTGTCCGCGGAGCTGAGTGGATTGCATGACGTCTTCCATGTCTCCGTTTTGAGGAAAGCCTTGGTGGAGGCTAGTGTGGTGATTGAGCCGGCAACGGTGCCGATTGAGGAAGACTTGAGGACACGAGTCCTTCCAATTACTATAGAGGATTCAGAGACTCGGCAGTTGCGGAATAAAGAAGTTAAACTCGTGAAAGTCCGATGGAACAACTGCGGTCGAGAGGAGTTCTCTTGGGAGCGAGAACAGGCCATGCTAGAAGAGTATCCAGAACTCTTCATTTCAGGTACAAATTAAGTTTTTGTACCCTTTTGTTTTGTAATTTTGGGACGAAATTCTGTTAAGTGGGGGAGAGTTGTAACACCCCAGTTTTGAGAGAGGGTCGATTTGCGTTTCTGGAAATTTTTTTGGTTTTTGGCAGGGGGCACATGGCCTGCGACACGGGCTAGTCGTAGGGCGTGTCGAGCCGTGTCGACACTCGGCCCGGAGTGTCGACACTTTCGCTCGACAATGTGTCGAGACTAGGGCACACGGCCTGCGACACGGGCATGTCGCAGGGCATGTCGAGCCCGTGTCGACACTCGACCCGGGGTGTCGACACTTTCGCTCGACAGTGTGTCGAGACAAGGCACACGTCCTAGGACACGGGCGTGTCCAAGGCCGTGTGGGTCTATCGACGAACTTCAGTCGACGATGTTCACTCGTCGAGTGTCGAGTGTCGAGACACACGGCCTGTGACACGGGCGTGTCATAGGGCGTGTCCCACTTGGTTGACGATCTTCGCTCGATGTTTTTCCACGGTGTCGACACAAAGGCTGTCAACGAGTGTCGAGACTTGGCACACGGCGTGGGACACGGGCGTGTCCCAGGCCGTGTCACCTCTCGGGATGTTTTCGGGGCCGTGTCAATGGAGGCACACGGCCGGCCACACGGCCGTGTCATTGGGGACTCGTGCGTGTCGGATCGAACATAGGCGTGTCAGATGCCCGTGTGCTATTCCAGGCGCGTCGATTTGAGATGGCAAATGAGGCACACGGCTCTGGACACGGGCATGTGCCAGGCCGTGTTCGGCCCAGGTGTTTTATTTTTCTGTCGGATCGTGGCCTTTCTTTCCCTGATTTTAGGATGTGATGGTTCAGATCATTTCTTTAGGAGTTAAGTCCGAGAATAGGGTTGTTGGGTAATGTATCCACAATTACCCGGATTTGAGGAAGCCTCTTGTCAAGCTAAGATGAATTCACAATGTATTTGATGAAATCTTTCAAGTTGTGCTTGCAGTTATTCCACGCTAAGTGCACACCAATGTCAGGGTGCAGCAGGTCAATATACACGGGTCTGCACGAGGTAATCCCTCGTTGAGAAGATCAGTGTGTTGGCCTACGTGTACTCTCCCTATTGGAGTGTACTTATTTTCAAGTACAGGGCTGTGATCATGCAAGAGCATACAAGGAGCAAGGATGGGTCGAAGAGTAGCTTATGGGTGGAAAGACGAAAAATCGTCTAAGTGTGAATCGACGAGAATCACCAAGTGATTCTCGCCGATTCGTCAAGAATCACTGGCTGATTCTCGCAGTCTCTATCCGGCTACATCAAAGCGTGCGACTCTGGCGCTAAGTCATAATCGACGAGAATCACCAAGTGATTCTCGCCGATTCGGCGAGAATCACTAGTGATTCTCGCTGATTCGTCGAGAATCACTGGCTGATTCTCGCCGTCTCTATCAGGCTAAATCTGAGCATGCCAACAAGTAAACATCGTCGAGAATCACCTTTGATTCTCGCCGAATCGACGAGAATCACCTTTGATTCTCGCCTATTCGACGAGAATCACCTTCGATTGTCGCCGATTTTGACTTGGGCGATTTTCTGGAAACCACTGGACCGGACTCAGCCGCTGGCACTGTTTTGAACCGGGCTTGGGGTTTCTTCTGGTGGGACCCACAACGGTCATTTTGAAGACCTAATGTATAAATACACCTGTATTATTGAACAGTAGAAAGAGAGACAAAAATTCAAAAAGAAGCCGAGCCGTGACGTGACCTAGATCGCGAATTCCGCTCCGCCGCCGCCGACACCGCTCGTGCTAGTTGTTCGGCGCTTTAGATCGTGAATCTTCCAGATATTCCGTCGATAGAAGCTTAGCCAAGCATAGCGTCTCACTCGTCTAACCAGAGATCCTTTGTCTCTTGATTTGTTGATCGGGAAAACCTTCCCCGTCCGAATCGATCGAGATGATCGATCCTAGTGTGACCGTTGGAAGACCTTGCTAGCTTTTCTACGAAGATTGAATCTCCAAAGTACAGCAGCCACACACCGTTGTCGCCGCCGATTCCGAGAACCGAGCTGCCGCCCTTCTTGCCGTCGCCGGTTTCGGGGAGATTCTCTCCAAGAGAGATCTAGGGTTGTGGACTCTTCGTTGACTTCAAGAACACGTCATCGAACGAAGAGGGACACGTTAGTCTCCAAAAGTAGTTTGTATTTCTTGTACATTCTAGTTAATTTTTGTTGTAAAGGAACGTTGGTTCCTAGTTGTAAGGGTTGGGTGTAACCCGTGTTGTGGGAGTGTTGTCTCCTACGTGTGGAAGGGTTCCTTCCGATAGTGCAAGGATTGGATTTCAATCCTGTTGGTGAAGTGACCGAGTCGTCCATTGTTGGGAGATAGGTCGAAGGGGGAAAGTGGATGTACTCAAATCGGGGAACCACTATAAATAGCTTGTGTACTTTCTTTGCTGTGCTGGTTTGTTTACTTGTGCAGGTACTAATTCCGCAAAAACGCTGCACGTCACCTATCCCCCCCCCCCCACATAGGTGAAGGTAGTTGACACTAGGTGGACTTTCAAGTGGTATCAAAGCGAGGTTCCTCATCAAAAAGGTTAACACCTTGAGTAGAATCCTGCCACCTGTGTCAAAAGCATGGAGCTGGATCATGGGATCTCTCCACTAAGACTTCCCACGTGCACTAAGGAGTATTATCCCGTCTGGAAGATGAGAGTATCCTATTACCTGGAGGCTATCGATCCTCGAGCATCTCTCATCTTAGATAAGGGTCCTTCCATTCCTATGAAGACCTCCAGCTCTGGAAAGGATATCCCAATCGCCAAGGGTATTACTGAGATATCAGAGACTGAACTCTCATTATTTAACCTGGACAAGATGATTCGTCAGATCATCATGGATGTCTGGTCTGGACCTTCTCGATCTAGATTGGAAAAATGTGAGACGGCCAAATCTATTTGGGTAACCATCTCAGAGCTGATGGGAGGATCAAATAAAGCAGGGATCTGCTGTCAGCAAGAGGATGAAGCCAATGTGGGGGTCCTCGCCTCTGAAGATGAAGGCAAGGATCAATCAGACAGCATCAGGGCTCCAGTGTCCTTGTCAGAGACTGAAGAAGAAATTGAGGAAAGCAGTTCTGATGAGGCTGACACAACGGTCTCTGGCGCTAGTGGCAATAACTCTGAAGAGCAGGTAACTTCTTCATCTTGCCCCTTCTCTCTTGAAGTTCCTGAAGACAGGAACAGTTTCCCTTCAGAAAATCCTGATTCCCTGAAGAGAGCCCTTCAGAAGAGCAACCTACTTGTTGAGGAGCAAGCTCAGGAGATTGCTCGGCTGAAGATCTTGTTGGTTCTCCAATTGGCATCCAACAAGGTCAAGGACTCTAAAATCTCAGATCTAGAGAGTAGTCTAGAGAATGAGAAAAGGATAGTATCCAACTTTTCCAAGGTTGATGCTATGAAGAGAAAGGAAGAAAATGGGTGGATCTCCCGAATTATCAATTCATGGAGAAATGGGGAAACGGTATTCCGACCCCCCACTCCAGGCAGGAAGGGTACTCATCATGCCTTCAGGTATGATCACAGGAACAATCGTGGTAACTGCAAGGGTGATCTGTCCTCATGTGGAGACACCCATAGTGCAAGGGATGTCATGGCCACCCATGAGAGAATACCTAAAGCTCATTCTGAGCCCTTTGTATTCTCAGCCACTGCCCCTACTCGGCAGGAATCTGCTGGTATCAGCTCTCCGAACGCTTCTCTCCACCCAAGGACACATGAAAGGGAGGTTAGAAGTCATGCAGTAAGTTCTCATGGGGCCTCAGGAAGGAGGCTGACTGAAAGGTAGGCACCACCTCCCAGGCCTCATGACGCTCACTACATGCATTCCTTCCACCCTTCCATGTGTCACGGTGGAAGAGGAAATTTTGGGAGCAGATCCAGATCTATCCCGTTTGGACCTAGGCTCATGACTACCTCAGTCACTGGATCAGGTCAGAAACGGAGATACAACATTCACACGTGTTGGTGCTGTGGCAAGGTGGGACACTTTACCATTGACTGTTGGAACAACCCCTGTGTGTCAAGGGCAAGGGCCTATCCACATTTTCTGGGCAGAGGTAGTCTTCCTGACAGGATTTCTGAGGGAAGTCATTCGAGTGTTTATGCTAACAAGAACCTAGGACCCAATATGTATTGGGTTCCTAAGGTATGGTAACTCTCTTTTGCAGGGTAGTCTAGGTTCCCGTAAATATGATGGGAACTAGACAGCAGAGGTTTCAAGACTGAATTGGAACAAGCATCTGAAATAACAGAAGTGATATCTACATTGGTATACTCACATTGAGCACCTGGTATGTTTTAACCAGAGGGGCTAAATGATAACTCTCATAATCCCAGGTATTTTTGATCAGCTCCAAGACTTGAGTCATATTGTATCTACATTTACATATATATATATATTTATATATATATACACATATATGTGTGTACACCTAAGGATAGGTTAACGCGGTAAACATAAACCTTAGATACATCAATAAAGATTTATCTGTAATTCCACTGCTAGATTCGAGAACTAACATCTACAGGCGTAAATCAGTTCACTGAAAACTAACGAAGATACGTCATTGGAAATCACTACAACTTACAATTGACATCAAGAAATGTATGGAAAACCCGGTTCAAACCCTAAATAGATTGGCATTAAGAAATATATATATACTTAGAAGATTTTTAAAATTGTCTTGATATCAGAAGACTTCGAGAATCCTGCATACCTCTTAACCCGTAGATTCCTATTAAAGAATCCCTTCGATATCGACTTAGACAAACCCCCGCCGATCCTTAGCATCTCGCTCTTCACACGGAAACCCCGTTAAAACCCTGTTCAACCGGTCGATATCGCACAGGAATCCCGCCGACCCTTCATATTCCGCAGGAAACTCACCGAAGGAAACTCGCCGAAGGAAACTCGCCGATTCTTCCCCTTTCGTCGACAACCGCAGGAATCCCGCCTTTTCTTCCGTTGATATCAAGCAGGCAACTCGCTGGTTCTTCCCTCCGTAGATCACTCCTCTCGCGTCCAGGGCGCTCGTCCAAGTCTCGGCGGGTTCGATCGACCAAAGTCGCGATCGTCTTCCGGTTTCCCGTCGTTTCCGTCGATTCTCACCTTCTACGCTCTTGGGTAACCACTTTCTCACCCTTACAGTGACTTACTGTTAGTGTAGCTTCCCTCTTGATTTCTGATTAGGCGTAGTCTTGGGATTTCAGTCATGCAATGGCTCCAAGGACAACCGCCGGCCTGGTCACTGGATGTGAATTGGTACGAACAGGGTTCTCACATGCTTCTGATGAATTCAGAAACATCATCATCATGCTTGAAGAGGCTGGACTCTCCTTCATACTGGAGCACCCCTGCAAAATCTTGGACAAGGAAGTGATGGAGTTCTTCGCAACCGCCAAACTCCGGAATGAAGACTCTCTCATCAAGAGTAAGGTTGCAGGGGCAAAGATCAAGATGTCTGCAAGCAAGCTGACCCAATACTTGCAGCTCACTAGCTCTGCGCACGAGGATTATCTGGAGGAACAGGATAAAACCAGGACATTATTATTCTGTGGACTCGCTCGAGGAACTAGATCGATAAAGCAAAAGGATATGAATGAGGAGGGGAAACTTTTGTCAGACATCATTGGGCAAGTACTCATATGCAAATCGGGCTCTCATGACCACATCTCTGCGGACATGTTCAAGATCCTTGTGGCAATTGTCTGCAGAAAGAGATTCAACTTGGGGTGGGGGGGGCATTACTTTTTGAGAAGATAAAGGACACTCTCAGATCTCCAAGTTTTGGAAGAATTATCAGCCTATATCTCAATCAGTTAAATGGAGATAGGTTTGACATGAGTAAAGGAGTTCCACTGCATTTTTTGAAGAAAATGGACTCGAGCATATTTGACAGATGGGAGAGACGCATCGGGCAGGCTGCCATGGTAGAAGAACTAGAAGAATCTCCTGCCGAGGACGGAACTGTAGCTGATCCCTTGGTTATCCGCAATGAAATTCCTGATGCACTCACTGCAGGAATTGAGGGGGAGTCTTTACCCGCTTCTCCTAATATCATATCTGACATCTCTCAGATAGCTAGAGATGCAGTTGCGGATATACAAGAAGAAAGTGAAGATGTGATGGAAAATGAGGCGGCCCTGAACGTGTATGATCTAGGAGCCGAAGGTAATGTAGAGGAAAATGATGAGGGAGGTTTGAAAGATGATGCAGCTGAGAATGATTTCATGGATGATGAGGATGAGGAAGAAGGAAATATGGGACAGGAAGCATTAGAGCCTCAGTACATCACTGAAGTTCCATCTGACAAGCATGCTCCTGAGATCGTTCCTGAGAACATTGGTGCAACAGTGGAGGGGGAGTCATCTCAGCAGAGACTGCTAAGTACTTCCGAGAAATCTACTGAGGCTGAAAGTACTCCCCCCTTAGAGACTGTGCTAGTGTCCAGTTCTACAAGTGCATCTGCTGAAGAGCAAGGCCAAGGCATGCCTCAGGATCATCCACTACGAGCTGATCTAGCCAATCACACCGTGAATGTTATTCAAGGTATCGTGGATGAGCTCAAAGCATCTTTTGAGAAAGCTCAAAATAAAATGTTAAAAAGAATTAAGAAATCTGAGAATCTCATGCTCAAGAATGTTGTGGAAATCAATCACAAACTCGATTTGATGGAAAAGAAGTTTGAAGACAAGTATACAGCGGCCGGCCAAGCTGTAACTCTTCTTATGGACGGATTAATAATAATTCAAAAGTTTGATGGCAATATGGTGACTCTTAACAGCAATCAACAAGCCTTGGTTACCGAGTTCTCCAAGACTACAAAGCACATTGATGAGTCACTGCATTCTTATGCAAACTCCATTGCAGTCGAAGCAAAAAAGGGGGAGAAAGAATATACAGCTAAAATGGTCGAGCTTCAAGAAATCATAATCAAAAATTTTGAGCAGTCAAACACATATGTTTATGACAGTTGCTGGTGGATGCTCAAACAAGCGTTAGACGCTAACATCCCTGAGAATCCTGAGGGTACTCCTGCTCCTGAAATTAATACTGCGGCTGATGAAGGATCCAGTGCTGAAGAAGCTCCTTTAAATGAAGTTGATGCTCATAGGGCTGCTAGGGCCACCTCCAAGGCAAAACTGATGACAATGTTTGACCAAGGAGCCCTAACAAAATCTAGGGACAAGAGAAAATCTCGAGAAGGGACATCTAAGGAAACGGAAGCTGAAAAGAGAATCAGATTGAAGGAGGAGGAAGTAAGGAACGAAAGGTGGAGTCCGGTATCAAAGAGTATCATCTTGGACACATTCTGGCTACAAGAAAAAGGGGAAATCAATCAGAACGACCTATACAGCCAGCATGAGTTGGAGCTGCACAAGACATATGAAGCTAAACGGAACATCTTCTTCAGGACCAACACTGCGGCAGATAAAGCTCCTCCTCCCAGATACTATCCAAAGCCCAAGGAGTACGTTGAGAGGCAAATAAAGAAGTTTTTGGCTCAAAAACATAAGGATGACCTAGCCAAAGATCAATAGACAGAAATTTATAGCTTGTCATTGTCTCATGAACACTTCTATCTTTTCTTATCGTTATATGAACAATCTTGGGATATATATATATATATATATATATATATATATATATATATATATATATATATATATATATATATATATATATATATATATATGAATTTATTATTCACTCAAGCTTTGATCTGTTTGCCTCTATTTCCTTGTTCCGCATTTTTAAATTCTATATGATGTATATATTATCTGGATGGTGGCATTCATCTTAGCTAGTAGGATTTTGGCTTCGTCAAATAGGGGGAGATTGTTGGGTAATGTATCCACAATTACCTGGATTTAAAGAAGCCTCCTATCAAGCTAAGATGAATGCACAATGTATTTGATGAAATCTTTCAAGTTGTGCTTGCAGTTATTCCACGCTAAGTGCACACCAATGTCAGGGTGCAGTAGGTCAATATACACGGGTCTGCATGATGTAATCCCTCGTTGAGCAGATCAGTGTGTTGCCCTACGTGTACTCTCTCTATTGGAGTGTACTTATTTTTAAGTACAGGGCTGTGATCATGCATGAGCAGACAAGGAGCAAGGATGGGTCGAAGAGCAGCTCATGGGTGGAAAGACGAAAAATCGTCTAAGTGTGAATCGACGAGAATCACTAGTGATTCTCGCCGATTCGTCAAGAATCACTGGCTGATTCTCGCCGTCTCTATCCGGCTACATCAAAGCGCGCGACTCTGGCGCTAAGTCATAATCGACGAGAATCACCAAGTGATTCTCGCCGATTCGGCGAGAATCACTAGTGATTATCGCCGATTC
The DNA here is from genome assembly GCA_039583875.1 of Platanthera guangdongensis. Taxonomy (NCBI): domain Eukaryota; kingdom Viridiplantae; phylum Streptophyta; class Magnoliopsida; order Asparagales; family Orchidaceae; genus Platanthera; species Platanthera guangdongensis. Next base: position 143,504,265 of record CM077163.1, on the reverse strand, counting down.
GTCGAGAATCACTAGCTGATTCTCGCCGTCTCTATCAGGTTAAATCTGAGCGTGCCAATAAGTCAACATCGTCGAGAATCACCTTTGATTCTCGCCGAATCGACGAGAATCACCTTTGATTCTCGCCGATTCGACGAGAATCACCTTCGATTCTCGCCGATTTTGACTTGGGCGATTTTCTGGAAACCACTGGACCGGACTCAGCCGCTGGCACTGTTTTGAACCGGGCTTGGGATCTCTTCTGGTGGGACCCACAACGGTCATTTTGAAGACCTAATGTATAAATACACCTGTATTATTGAACAGTAGAAAGAGAGACAGAAATTCAAAAAGAAGCCGAGCCGTGACGTGACCTAGATCGCGAATTCCGCTCCGCCGCCGCCGACACCGCTCGTGCTAGTTGTTCACCGCTTTAGATCGTGAATCTTCCAGATCTTCCGTCGACAGTAGCTTAGCCAAGCATAGCGTCTCACACGTCTAACCAGAGATCCTTTGTCTCTTGATTTGTTGATCGGGAAAACCTTCCCCGTCCGAATCGATCGAGATGATCGATCCTAGTGTGACCGTTGGAAGACCTTGCTAGCTTTGCTACGAAGATTGAATCTCCAAAGTACAGCAGCCACACACCGTTGTCGCCGCCGATTCCGAGAACCGAGCTGCCGCCCTTCTTGCCGCCGCCGGTTTCAGGGAGATTCTCTCCAAGAGAGATCTAGGGTTGTGGACTCTTCGTTGACTTCAAGAACACGTCATCGAACGAAGAGGGACACCTTAGTCTCCAAAAGTAGTTTGTATTTCTTGTACATTCTAGTTCATTTTTGTTGTAAAGGAACGTTGGTTCCTAGTTGTAAGGGTTGTGTGCAACCCGTGTTGTGGAGTGTTGTCTCCTACGTGTGGAAGGGTTCCTTCCGATAGTGCAAGGATTGGATTTTAATCCTGTTGGTAAAGTGACCGAGTTGTCCCTTGTTGGGAGATAGGTCGAAGGGGAAAAGTGGATGTACCCAAATCGGGGAACCACTATAAATAGCTTGTGTACTTTCTTTGCTGTGCTGGTTTGTTTACTTATGCAGGTACAATTTTAATTCCTCAAAAATGCTGCACGTCACCTATCCCCCCCCCATAGGTGAAGGTAGTTGACACTAGGTGGACTTTCAAGGGTTGAAAACCCTCATTCTTCTCCAAGCTTTCTCTTACTAAAGATCTAGAGAGAAGTGAGAACAAGGAAGAAGGAGAAGGAGAGTTTGGGCTGTAGGAGAGGTTTCGGTGCTCCAAATCGCGAGCCGAGTTCAGATCCGTGGAGGTTAGATCGTTGCGAAGGTTTTCATCCGGCTATTTTGCCATGGCAAGAAAGAGGAGTCGGAAGGTAACGACACTTCTCCTCTCGGTCTTAGGATGCATGTCTTTAGCATCTTTTCTTTCTAGCTTTTGGGCACCAAACTCCCAAATAAGAGGGGTTTTGGTTTGCCAAGGTTCAAGAGGAACCTCTGGGTTGATTGAGTCCGTCCCCGGCATGATTTGCATTAGAGATCTGCTCCATTAGTGGTTTAGGCATGGTGGGTGAAGCCGTAGTCATGACCGTTAGTCCGACTCGGTGATGTTGCATACGAACGTTAAGGATTCGTAGAGATTCCGTTGCGGCAAGACGCCGTTTGTGATGTGGTGATGTTTTAACCCTTTTTCTCGAGTGAGTACGTGTAGTTGTAACCGGACAAGGTTAGCTACACATGGCGGTAGATGTTTTCCTTGGTGGACAAGGTTAGCTCCGCATGAGTTGGAGATGGTTTCCTTGGTGTGTGGGAACGCTGCAGTACAAAGGAGTGACTAGGGTGGATTTGTCTTGGTTTGTGTTGTGCCAAGGCGTGGCTATGTCTCCGTGGTCGGTTGGCTATCCCGTGACGTTCATGTCATGTGCGGAGAGTGTCCCAGCAATACTAGTCCCCTTCTGTGAGACTGACAAGAATGTCAAGCATGGGGACAAGCCCGGGCAATGAGGCCATGAGCGGGTGGGGTCCGACAAGGCTTCTTAGAATCGGTCAGTTTTGTGTTTGTTGGAATCCTGACATGAGACGTCAGAGCTTGTAGTCAAGCCCGGGGCTAAGACCTTGAGCGGGTGGGGCCTTGACAAGAGTTCCATGAGGCGGCCTGTGAGCCATTGGGAGAAATGGTGACCCCCCTTTGTTTGCGGCTTTATGTCAATGGGGAATCGATGAGTACCCATACGAGTTAGGGTGCCTTGGGTGAAACCCAGGTTATTACATACATGATTGCATAAGTAGGCCCTTTTATTATATGCTCAACCAGTAGAGAACATGTATGATGTGTGTGACATCCAAGCTTGTTTCTGTAGTTGCTTTTCTTGCTTATGATTATTGCATATGAAGTGCTAACTTGCAGGTTAGAGGGGTACCCCGGGGTCCATTAGGGGCGGCAGGGAGGAGATGTGTTGTTACACAGTTTGAGGTCAGCTTTTGCTGACCCACGTTACTAATAAATTTTACAGGGCAAGGATCGCATGCAGGAGCTAGCTCGCCAGCCAGAAAGGGCTAAGCCTCATGAAGTGCTTTCTTTTTGTAGTTCTACTTTTGTTATGTTATATGTTTGAGACTTATTTTGTCCGGCATGCATGCCGAGGTAGACTAGGAGTGCTAAGCACATTCATGACTGTTGTATTATTTGATTTTGGACACTTGTTGTAAGGCCATAAGGCCATTTGTTTTACTCTTCTAGTGGTAGATAACTTCTTGTCCTGTTTTGTTTCTGCTGTGTTGTGCAAAGTGTTTTGAGTGTGGGTAGCTATATCAACTTTTAATACTAAAGCTGTGGCGTCCGTATGTTGTGGGGCCCCGGCCGGACCCATATTATACGTTCACTACATGGGAGGTGTTACAGTTACAATTGTCATACAGTGCGGAGACAATCAAATTTGCGTGGCGGCTTATTTTTTCCCTCCCCTAGTAAGGGAGGGCGGTGGAGACCTTTACAGACTCGCCGTTCGGACTCCACAGCACAGCTGGGTTGCCATGGATGTCCTTCAGGCCGCTGCCGATTCCTTGCAGCACGAACTCACCGGAGGAGGCCGACTCTTCTTCTTCATCAACCCGTTGCGGCTTGGCCCGCCTGGCGCTCTTCTCTCTTTGTGTGAGCGTCAGGCCGCCAGGCGTTAGTGGCTTGTTTAGCGGGACCGCCACACCAGCTGCAAAGACAAAGTAAATAGTCAGTTAATAGACCGCACGACTAGCAAATCAGTTCGGCCGGTTTGAAGCTTACTGTCTTCCGCTTCAATTCCTTCCAAGGACGGTAGCAGCAGGATGTAATGGTTTACATCAAGCCGTTCTCCCTTGAAGAAGTCATGCATCTCCTTCTCCACGCTGTCCGGGCCACTACTGCCGAAGGCGGCCTCATCCCAGATTTGAGGGTTGACCGGCAGCAACCCTAGGTTACCCTCAAAGATGAGGTATCTTTCCGGCCAGTTGGGGATCTTGTTCGCCAGATTGATGACTTTCAAACCCCTATAGCCGAAGTATAAGTGCCCCCGGAAGATACTTGTCCCGGAGTCCAGGATAGACCGCACCGAGAAGCATTCCCGGAACAGCTTCATGGAGAATCGGACTCTCTCCGACCTCAAGTATGAGAGGAAGTTGTAGATTGCGGCTATTGAGTTTGGTGGCAGTTGTCCAGGCACAATGCCATAATGGTCGAAGATCTCCACGACCTCCATCATAACCGGGAAGCCGAAACCGCAGTCAAAATTGTCGATGGGGATGGCGATCTGGTTTGTGTGGGAGGTATTAATTCGCTCGTCCTTCAGCGAAAGACGCGCGACTAGCAGGATCCCCTGCATATGCTTCTCCATAAAGTCATCTCTCTCGGCTTTTGTAAGCCGACACTCTTTGGGATCAGCTGAGTGGAACGCAGAGGCTGCATAAGTCCTAACCGCGGAGGCCCTTTTAGACCGCATCGATTTGGACTTAGCCCGCATCTTTTCTGTCTTGTGATGAAATCTCTGGAGTCATCTCTTTTTATAGAAAACCAGTGGTGGTACAGTACTCAACGTCAAATCGCGGCTAGCCATCATGCCGCGTGACCTCAACCTGCAGGAAATACAGATTAAAGCAACAGTCAAGCCGCGGTCCAGTTCGCCTATCTGCGAGACCAAGTTCCTGCACTTAGAATAATTTCATGGCACAGACTGTGGATATTATGCTTCCAAGCCGGCGATCTGTTCGCCATACCGCGTGGTTAAACTCCTGTACTTGGATGTTTCAAAACAAAGAACATAAATGGTATTCATGAAATGCAGACCGCATAAACCGCAAGCAGTTCGCAACATAGTAAACATACATACAACAGTTTACATCAACCAAATTGTCCAACATCCAGCATAAAACATATATTACAACATAACGTTCAATATGTTCACGCGGCCTATCTCGCTCGAGTCGCTCAGCCTTGCGTATTGCCCTCCGGTCCCTCTCGCCTATTCGCACGACCTGGTCACCGGTTATTACAATCTCAATGTACACTTGGATAATCAGATTGTGAAGTGAGTGCAGAGACCGTTGAACCCGCACAGCGTCGCGATCTACTCTGGCGAATGGAACCATTAGTGGAGCCCGAGCTTCTAGCCAGCTAGAGGCTGCGGCCTGCCCGACCGCTGCGACCTCCGGTGGATTTGAAGCCCCACCAGAGGCCGGGCGTCCTGTTTCTGACAACTTCCCAGAAGCCGCTGGCGCAGGCCGCTGATTTCCGTCGGTCTCCACCGACGGACCTTGGTCTTTTCCTTTCTAAAGGCAGTGAATCTCACCTCTCTCCCTCTCAAGCCATCCGGCCATCAGCAACTGTTCTTGCATATCATGTTTCTCATCTCTTTCTTGCTCCAAGGCAGCCTGCATGTCTGCCATTTTCCACTCCGCGGACTGCAACCTGGCGGTCTCTTGCTCCAGTGCGGACTGCAACCATCACGTCTCCTGCTCCATGGTGGTCTGCAACTCTTGAATCCTTCTATCAGCAGCTTCCTGGGCACCCCGCTACTCCTCCTTAATCCGCAGGGCTTCAGCGTGCGCCCTCAAAGACGCATGCAATGTGTCGAACACCTTCTGGAAGTCAGCCATCTCTTTGTGGCGAACACTTGGCGGAGGTGGTGGCAGCATAGACAAGAGGGATATCACACCGCTCGGCTTCATCGCGGTCTCCGGTTCATCTGCAGAAGATAGAGCGCGGTCAGGTTCAGCCGGATAATTGCGACCTTATCGCAAGGAAATCAGTAGGATAATATCACTGATTTGATTTTTATCTCCTTCAGAGGCCGCGGTATGGTATCTAAACACTAACCGCCTGAATCGTTCGAGATATTTTTGCTTTATCTTTTCTTTCCATAGCCGCTCGGCTTCTTTAGCTCAACTTTTCAGTTGAGATGTGGTCAGGAAAAAGCTGGCCGGTGGATTTAAAATTGTGTTCGCCCCCTTCTTCCTTGACCGCGACTTGTAGAAGTTAACAATTCGCTTAATTTTCCCATGTTTACCTTGCATCACAGGAAGCGTGGTCGCCACCGGCTTCCCAGCGATAAAATTCTTCATCTCCTCCACCTTTTCTCGAAGTTTCAGTTTCTCAGCATCTTCATATACGTCGGAAGCCGGATCGCCAAGCTTCTTCCCGGTGACCTCGACGTCGTGGCGATGGACCTCCTCTAAAGCCACTGGGTTATCTAAAAACTATCCTGCTATTGTAAAGCTTCCATGCCCCTTAGAAGGTCACTAATCAACTCGCTAGCCGCGGATACATCCTCCGGCTCGCTCCGTTTGGGATCTATTATGGACGGATTCTCAGATACCTCTTTCTCGCGCGGCTTTTGTTGAAGACTGTCCGATCCGGTCTTTATAGAAATATTTTGGTTTCCGGACTGCATCTTCCTCATCTTCCTCATCATCCTTTCCTCAAGTGTCTCGCCCCTCTTCTTCTGTCGTTTCAAGGAGCCGACTACAATTTTTGTCCGCTTGCTTTTTTCAGTGAAAAGCCACGCGGTCTCCAGCATTTTTTCCGGCTTGTTGTCGTCCACAATGACTCGGTCGACCTTGGCCTGCAATTCGTGCGGCATGCAGGATTCAACGCTTTTTTCCTCTGTCTCACCTATTTTTAAGAGCACCTCACCCGATGGAGAGTAAGTTACCTCAAAAGATTTAGAAATTCTGATTTGTGGTGGAGCGATCTTGGAAAATGCTTCAGGATTGGTTGCGGCCTTCGAGACCACTTCAGGGTTGGTGGCGGCCTGCGTGTAATGTCCCGAATCGCACTAGGCCCCTCGTGCGTGTTTTGAGTCAGGAGAGCTTACTAGGGTTCATGAAGAGTGCTGACAACAGGGCAGCACATGTGAAGAGGAGGAGAAATTAGACAAGCATCAGACACGGGTAGAGACACGGGCGTGTCCCTACCCGTGTGCGTGTGTGTCGAGTTGAACTCGACGAGGCATGCTGAGATCGGCGATCTGTGTCGACATGATGTGACACGGGTAGCGACACGGGCGTGTCCCTACCCGTGTGTTTCGAGTTACACTCGACAAGGCGTGTCGAGACCGACGAGCTGTGTCGACACCATGTGACACGGGTAGCGACACTAGCGTGTCCCTACCAGTGTGTGTCGAGTTACACTCGACGAGAGGTGTCGAGATCGATGAACTGCGCGTCGACTTCGACGAATTAATATGACACGGGTAGAGACACGGGCGTGTCCCTACTCGTGTTCTCCAATCGACGATTTTGATCGAGATCGACGAAATGTTGAGGTCGTCGAAATGCATCCTGAGAAGGACACGGCCAGGGCACACGGCCGTGTCATGTGGACATGGGTCAGGACACGGGTCTGGACACGGGCGTGTCCCTACCCGTGTTAACTATTGAACCGACATGGAAATTGTCGATGCCGCTTCGCCCAGGCAGGACATGGGTAAGGACACGGCCGTGTCCCCACAGGTGTCACTTTTCATATATAAGGGAAGAGAAAAACCTAGCCGTTTTCATGCTCATTTCATTCCCTATTTCCTGTGAGAACTCCTGGTGAGAGAAAAAACTGCTGGATCAAGTTCTACAGGAGAAAATCCGCCATCACCGTGAAGGAGAAGATGCCGCCAAGGAGAATTATGAGATCCATGGCCGGAAATGGAGGAACTGCTGGAATTAATGTGAGTTTCCTACCCTCTCCCTTGGTGATAGATCTGTAGATATTTAGGCGAGACGTCGACTGAAAAGAGTCTTGACATGTGAGAAGATGCTTTCTCTAGGGTGAGGCCAATCCGGGGCTTGTGCTCTTGGTTAGTGGTGTCTTCAACCTCTCCGATCTTCTATGTGGAGATGGGGGATGATGTCTTTTAAGATATCTGCAAGGAGAAAATAACCAAATTAACAATCCAACAAGGCAAGTATACCTATCGAAATGCAGCTAGGGGACACAAGTGTCGTATTAAAATCCGGGAACCGTTGAGTAAGCTTACTCACACGAAATCTATTATTTTATCGACGGAAAAATTAGGGTTTAGAAGAAAGCTAAGCGTATTAAAGGAAGAGAACTAGTTGCTATGAAAGAGAGCTACTTGCATGAGAAGATAAAGAGAGCTAAAAGAGCGATTAAACTAAAGCTTAGGAACGATGAGGGGAAAAGGCACTCGATCAGAAATCACCTCGGCAAGAGTGGTTAGAAAAATACGATAAATAAACCTAAGATAATTAGGGTAAAGGTCCTTGACCGTGGAGGTTCCATGAATATTGACACGCTTCTCTCGAAGGCCGTGCCTAACTGAGTTTAGGAAGGTCCGACCGACTCTCGCCTAAATCGGAGGCCTAAAACACGCTTTACGTGGTGAACCCCACTATTGGATTTTACTCCAATCCGGGAGATTTGAACGTCTGTCTCTCTCGAGGGGTGCGAACAACTCCCTTTACTCTTGAGTGCTCATTTCAAACTTTCGGCCTCTCGGCTAGCCCAGAATGAAAGCAAAGGTGGAGAGTATATATCGATGATATACCTCCAACCCGTGATGAATTAAGAGTAATTCAAGGCTAAACCCTAAAAGGAAAAGGTAAGATTCAAAGCATCATAACCTAATCACTTGAACCTCGGATCATCAAGATCGAGTACATGGAGGATTAGTTAATCATGGTGAGGTGGAAGAGGGGGGATGAGTAGAAGAAAAATAATGAAAACAGAGCAGAAACGAAAAAGAAAACAACACTTTTTATTAATGGAAACAGGGATCTTACAACTTGAAAACTACAGATTACAAGTGCATGAAAGGTAAACTACACTATCATTAACATTATACTACAGAACGAAGCTAGGAACTAATACAGGGAAAGCATAAAGCTAGAGCTAAGAACTAAAAATGAAGAGACATGCTTAAAAAAGTTCAAAAATACAAAGGACAGAACCTCCCCTCTCAATGCAAAAAGTGTCACTGAACCCTTGGAGTTGGGCTCTATTTATAGAATTTTTTGGGTCGGGTCACGCCCCCCTGTCACGCCCGGGTCGGGCGTGACCCTGGGGCATGACAAATTTGGTGCGACTTTTTCGGGCTGGAATTTAATTCTGACGAAGTAGCTGAAGTACACGCCCAGAAGGCACGCCCTGGTAGGGCGTGTACCTGGGGCGTGTTCTTTGCGGCGTGACTTTGTTGAGCTGAAATTGAATGCTGGAGGTGACCGGCGGAATTGCTGAAGTACACGCCCATATGTCACGCCTGGGTCAGGCGTGACCCTGGGGCGTGACACTTTCGGTGCGACGATGGAGCGGGAAAAACGAGCGCGTTGCGGCGATTCCTCGGAACCTGGGGACACGCCTCTGGAACACGCCCGTGTCGGATGTGACACAGGCGTGAGCGAGGGCGTGTTCACTAAGTTTCTACGGAATGCAGTTTCAGGCCAATTGCTTCATAACTCTGGGTTACACGCCCCAGGTACACGCCCGGGTACGGCGTGACCTTGGGGTGTGTCATAGCAAAATTCGGCTGAAAGCCGTGAAAACCTGCAAAAAGCAGAAAAAATGCATTATCGACAAAAATATATACAAAGGGGAATCAAAATAAGTACTTTACAAGACATGATTTGCTTTAAAACCCTGAAAATATCCTAATAAAAATGACTGCAAACCGTATTATCAAATTTCCCCAAGCTTAAGTTTTGCTTGTCCCCAAGCAAAGATATAAAGACTAGCTAATCATAAAAAGTGACTAATTCAAAAAGTTTTAATCATACTTACACAAGTACTATGCGAAATTCTAGGTAGGGAGAATGTAAAATGTAAATCTAAAACAATTATTTTGGTATGGTTTAACTGTTATAAACTTTACTTAATAAAAATAAATCATCCAGAATTTTGACGAAATTCTTTAAATAGATTTAAGCAAGGCAATAAAAATGAAAAGAACGTATTGAGTTATTACTAGATCCAAGAAACGCATTATAATTATATCAATTAAATAACAAAAATCTAAGTTTAAATCCAAAACTAAAACTGATTTACTTTTCTTCTTTTCTTAGTTGTTAAATAAAATTTAAAAAGGCGTGAATCAAAAGAACTTAATAGGACCGAAACGTTTGGTTTAGGATTATGAATAGGAGTGAAATTCAAATATAAACATGGAGGTTTAAAAATCACACTAAACCAAAACAACGAGTTTCAAAAAAAAATAAATTTATTTTAAACAAAATATGTATATATAATGTTTTTTTCTTCTTCGTTTTTTTCTTTATTATTATTTATTTTTTATTTTTTTTTCATCATTCATTTTTTCTTTTTTTTTTCAAAACATGGCTTTTGAGTACACTTTTTTCAACAATTTCTCCAAAGATAACACAAAATTTCCTATCATGAAAATTTTAGAATGAAACTAAAAAAAAATTAGCGTGATTAGATAGGTAGGAATTTGGGCTTTGGTGAAAATGAAATGCTATGTGGAGTTATCAAATGAATTTGAAAAAAAGGCTCAAAAGCGGCTAACTAGTGGTAAAAGATTTTAGGTTGGCAGGAAAGCTCAAACGTAAACAAAAATGGCCTAAATCATTTTCACGCTTTTTTTAAATTTATTTAAAACATAGAGTTGATAAATTTCAAAAAGCAAGTTCGAGATAATAAAAGAAGATTGATGAAATTATCTTAAAAATAAAAATAATATGTGACTTGTATCGTTCATATCTAGTACGTTATTCAAAATTTGTTCTTACAAAAATTATCTAAAGACGAAAAAGAAAATAGTGGATGATAAATTTTAGAGAAAGTAAAGAAAATAAAGAACGGAAAACCATAATAGAAATGCACGTTTTAGAGAAATATTTCACCTTAACATGCTACCGTGAATTAGAAACACAGCATGACCAACATTTTACTTGTGAAATATGATAAAAAAATTATTAGAAAAAATATAATTAACTACGTTGTTTATAAAGAAGTTTGAGAAAAACAAAACATAAATATGGGGTACTTATTAAAATACCAAAATGCAGCTATATATATATTTTTTGGATTTTTTGGATTTTTTGGATATTTACAAAAAGCAAAAAGGAGGAACTCATCCCCCAAGCTTAAAATCTACATTGTCCTCAATGGAGAAGGAGGTCGGAGAACGAGAGAAAAGTAAAGTACAGAAATGAAAGACAGAATTGAAAAACAGGTACTTCCCCAGTTTTATGTTGCAGGGAAAGCTGAGTGATGCCGCTCCTCCATGCTTGTGTTGTGGATCTTCATGAAACATCGTCTGGTGGACTTTGTCATGGAATCAGAACCGTTGGAGCTGGCGATCGCAGAAGTTTCAGCTTGCCGGAGCCATTTGGGGCAAAAATTGTGAAATAAAGAAAATAGAAAAAGATAACTTGGGTTGCCTCCCAAGAGCGCCCTTTGTTTAAAGCGTCGTTTGAGCTCTACGCATCAAAATAAGATTGTCCAAAATATTGTTTAAAAATAAAGTTCGAATAATGTTCAAAGTTTTTGAGAAAAATAAAGTTCAGATTAATCAAATGTCAGGACCGGAAAGATAGAGTTAACAGGGTTGAGACTGACATCATCACAGAAATACAGTTTAACACGCTGACCATTCACTTTGAAAGTACCCTTATCAGGGTGAGAAATTAAAACAGTACCATAAGAAAAGACTTCTAAAACAGTAAAAGGCCCCGACCAACGTGATTTTAATTTACCCGAGAATAAACGTAAACGAGAATTATAAAGAAGAACTTGGTCGCCCGGCTTAAAGATTTTTGGGTGCCTAAGATGTCGATCGTGTAAACGCTTCGTCCGCTCTTTATAAAGTCTGTTATTTTCATATGCGTAAGAACGCCACTCGTCGAGTTCGTTAAGTTGAAATTTTCTAAAATCGCCGACAGAGTGGGGATCGAAGTTTAAAAATCGCAAGGCCCAAAAGGCGCGGTGTTCTAACTCTACGGGTAAATGACACGATTTTCCATAAACCAACCGATATGGCGTACATCCGAGGGCAGTTTTGTACGCTGTTCGGTAGGCCCATAGAGCATCGTCTAATTTGGCTGACCAGTCTTTTCTAGATGTTGAAACTGTCTTTTCTAAAATTCTTTTTATTTCTCTATTGACTACTTCGACTTGTCTGTTAGTTTGGGGGTGGTAGGCTGTGGAAAGCTTATGAGTAACGTCATATTTAGTTAGGATTTTTGAAAATTGTGCGTTACAGAAATGGGAACCCCTATCACTAACGATAGCGCGCGGCGTACCGAATCGAGAAAATAATTTTTTAAGGAAATTAACTACGACTCGGGCGTCATTCGTAGGAAGAGCTTGGGCTTCGGCCCAACGCGAAACATAATCAACGGCAACTAAAATGTACTTATTCCCGAAGCTAGAAGGAAAAGGGCCGACAAAATCAATCCCCCAGAGGTCGAAAACTTCGCACTCTAGGAAATAATTTTGTGGCATTTCATTTTTATTTGAAATATTCCCCGACTGTTGGCAACTATCACACCTACTCGCAAAGACATGCGCGTCTTTAAATTGGGTGGGCCAGTAAAAACCCGCGCTTAAGACTTTGTGAGCGGTGCGAGCAGCTTGATAGTGCCCACCTGTCGGTCCTTCATGCAAATGTTTAATAATATCTAATCCTTCATCAAAAGAAACACACCTCCTGATCACTTGGTCGGCACAAATTCTGAAAAGATGCGGGTCCTCCCAAAAATAGTTTTTCAGCTCAGAAAAGAATTTCTTCTTTTGCTGAGATGAAAAATCTTTTGGGAGCACACGAGCCACTAGATAGTTGGCGATGCGGGCAAACCAAGGAGAAGTAGATGTGTTAATTATGAACAGCTTCTCATCAAGGAAATAGTAATGAAAAGAATTTTCGTCTAATTGTTCTATAAACGGGTTGTCTAGGCGGGAAAGGTGGTCGGCGACCAAGTTCTCAGCACCTCGCTTATCACGGATCTCTAAGTCAAACTCCTGGAGGAGTAAGACCCAGCGAATCAAGCGAGGCTTGGCATCCGTTTTAGAGAGAAGATATTTGAAGGCCGAGTGGTCCGTAAAAACAATAATTTTCGAAAGAGTAATATAAGGGAAAAATTTGTCAAAAGCGAATACTACAGGTAAGAGCTCCTTCTCGGTTGTGGTGTAATTTTCCTGTACAGATGTGAGTGTTTTACTAGTGTAATAAATGGGGTGGAAGTTTTTGGAAATACGTTGACCTAGTACGACTCCCACCGCATAACTACTCGCATCACACATTATCTCAAATGGAAGATCCCACACCGGAGCTATCATGATTGGGGCATTAACTAATTTTTCTTTTATTAAATTGAAGGCAGCTAGACAGAGGTCATCAAAGATGAATGTGGCGACTTTTTCTAATAGATGGGTAAGGGGCTTGGTGATTTTGGAAAAGTCCTTTATGAAGCGGCGGTAGAAACCCGCATGACCCAGGAAACTTCTTATAGCTTTTATGTTCGTAGGTGGCGGCAGGTTCTCGATAACTTCTATTTTCGCAACGTCTACTTCAATACCCCTTTCAGAAATTTTATGTCCCAAAACTAACCCTTCCCTAGCCATAAAATGACATTTTTCCCAATTTAAGGCGAGGTTAGTTTCTTCGCATCTCTCTAAGACTTTTTCAAGGTTCTCTAAGCAACTATCGAAGGAATTCCCGAACACGGAGAAATCATCCATGAAAACTTCCATAATGCTTTCTACGTACTTGTCAAAGATGATGAGTATACATCGTTGGAATGTAGCTGGCGTATTGCACAATCCAAACGGCATTCTTCGGTAGGCGAAGGTGCCGAAGGGACAAGTAAACGTAGTTTTCTCCTGGTCCTCGGGGGAGATGGGGATTTGAAGATACCCCGAGAGGCCATCGAGAAAACAATAAAAGCTATGTCCGGAAAGTCATTCTAAAATCTGATCAATGAACGGCAAGGGGAAGTGATCCTTGCGGGTGGCGTCATTCAACTTACGGTAATCTATACACATTCGCCATCCGGTCACCGTTCGAGTCGGGATTAATTCATTATTTTCATTACTTACTACCGTTATCCCTCCCTTCTTTGGTACTACCTGTACTGGGCTAACCCACTTACTGTCGGATATAGGATAGATAATTCCTGCGTCTAACAATTTCATAACCTCGCCCTTAACTACGTCTTTCATGTTTAGGTTTGTACGGCGCTGAGGTTGTATAGAGTTACGTGAATTATCTTCCATTAAGATTTTATGAGTGCAGAAAGATGGGCTTATGCCCTTGATATCAGATATCTGCCAAGCAATAGCTTGGCGATGCTTTTGTAAAATTGAAAGAAGTTTATCCTTTTGTGCATCCGTGAGGTAGGCCGAAATTATGACAGGCAGCTTGGAGTCTTTTTCTAAGAAAGCGTATTGAAGGTGCTCTGGTAGTTCTTTCAGTTCCAAGGTAGGGGGGTCATCATACGAGGTTTTGGAAATTTGTTCTTTTTCAAAAACTATGTCCTCGTATACTTTTTTATATGTAAAATTAAAAGGGGTGTTGCTAGCGGCCATGGCGGCTTCGTGCAGCGATTCAGTTGGAAAAGTAGAAGTGGAACAAAAATCAAAAAATTCTTTTTCAAAATCAGAAAGGCAGGTGGAGGATTCTTCACTTAGGTGTAGAGATTCAGTTGGAGGAGTAGGAGATGAATAAAAATTGGAAAATTCTTTTTCAAAATCAGAGGTGTGAGAGAACGATTCTTCACTTACGGTATCCATGAAAAAACAGGAGTCATCATTAGCTAGTGTGTTCTTCATCGAGGGGGTGATAGAGAAAGTTACCTCATCGTCGCCCACTCGAAGGAAGGGCTTACCATTGCTTACGTCAATGATATCTCGGGAGATGGCAAGGAAGGGTCAGCCAAGGATCAGGGGAACCTCGACGTCTTCTTCGATGTCCAAAATGACAAAGTCCACCGGGAAGATGAACTTGTCAACTTTGACTAGGACGTCCCCCACTATTCCTAACGGGTATTTGAATGATCTGTCGGCGAGCAGGATACTCATGCGTGTGGGGTTGAGACTACCAATTCCTAACTTTTTAAACAACGAGAGGGGCATAAGATTAATACTCGCACCTAAGTCGGCGAAAGCGTGTTTGACAAAGAGATCACCAAAGACACACGGGATAGAGAAACTACCCGGGTCACTGATTTTCTTCGGTAATCCGTTTGTCAAAACCGCCGAGCACTCGGCATTTAACGTGACATGAGAAAGGTTCTCTAAATTCTTCTTGTTAGTTAGGTGGTCCTTAAGGTATTTTGCGTACTTCGGCATCTGGGATATGGCTTCGTGGAAAGGCAGATTTATGTGGATTTGTTTAAACATTTCTAAAAAACGGGTGTATTGATCATCCTGTCGTTGTTTATTAAGTTCAGAAGGGTATGGCGGGGATGGATTATTTTTAAAGGTGGGTGGTGGAGTGAGTTGTTTTTCTAAAATAGTAGTGATAATTTCTTCGGCAGAGGGTGGATTTTTTAAAATGGGAATGGAGCTTTGATTTTTTAAAGCGGAAGCGGAGATTGCCTCGGGCTCTTCACTAATCGTACCGGGAACTTTCTTCCCACTTCAAAGAGTTATAGCTTTCGCTTTCCCTCTCGGGTTGGCTCGGTATTAGAAGGAAGAGACCATACGGGTTGCTCAGAAATCATTTTAGCGAGCTGTCCTACCAGATTTTCTAAATTTTTAACACTTCCAGTTATGGTTCTAATCGTAGCGTCATTAGCATTCATGTATTTTGAAAACATTTCCTCCAAATTTGGAGGTTTTGGAAAACTTTGAGGAGGTGGTGGTGGTGCAGAAAAATCACTTTGCGGTTGCGGGCGCACAGCATTCGATGGATTGCTCCACAAAAATTCGGATGATTTCTTAACGCAGGATTATAACTATTCGGAAAATTAAAACCAGGAGGATGATAATTTGCAGCAGAAAAATTATTAAAAGCAGTTCTAGGCATATTATTTACAAAATCCAAATGTTCGGCGGGAGGAGTTGCAGATTCCCATACCTGAGGGGCGGAGGCAGCAGTCATCTCCGTAATTTTTTTGCTTAATATTTCAACTTGCAGTGCGAGTTGGGAGACGTTGTCCACTTCAAAGAGACCTGCAGGTTTTTTTGGGCGGGACCTAGGCACATTCCACTAGTAAGTGTTCATGGCCATGTCCTCAAACAGCTCAAGAGCTGCTTTCGGGGTCTTATGGTTTAAAGTACCGCCAGAAGCTGCATCTATCATTTGCTTTGTGCTTTGATTTAGCCCATTATAGAACGTCTGCACCTGCAACCATACATGCAGAGCGTGATGTGGGCATCGTCTTAATAATTCTTTAAATCTTTCCCAGGTTTCGTAAAGGGTCTCAGAGTCTATTTGTCCAAATGCAGAAATGTCATTCCTAAGTTTTGTAGTTTTAGCAGGCGGAAAATACTTTGCCAAAACGTTTTCAGTTAATTGCGTCCAAGTAGTTATGCTATTTTTAGGAAGGGTGTTCACCCACTGCTTAGCCTTAATTCTAAGAGAGAAATGAAATAATCTTAGCCTAATATCATCATTTGTCACACCATTTATCTTGAAGGTGTCACAAATCTCAAGAAAGCTGGCTATGTGTGCGTTCAGATCTTCATCTTGAAGCCCGTCAAATTGCACATACTGCTGCAACATTTGAATTATGCTAGGCTTCAGTTCGAAATTATTATTTGCTATTGCAGGGCGAACTATACTAGATTCTGTACCCTCGAGATTCGGTCGTGCATAATAGGACATAGGCCTTTGCACGGCTTCCTCTACGTTGGGTTCTTCCATTCTTAAGGTAGAAAATGACTCGGAATCCTCAACCAGCACTTGGGTAGTAGGGCCTTGAAATCGCGATCTTCTCTGAAGAGTATGCTCAATTTCGTGGTCCAGGTCCAAAATAACCGACGGACTTTCGCGGGTCATAGATTAGAAGAAGAGAGGAGAAGAAAGATGAAAAAAAAAATAAACTAGAAAATAAAAGAGCTAACGAAGTTCGAAATTTTTTTTTTGAAATAGATTTTTTTATGTTTTAACTCCCGAACTTCCCAAGGGCTACCCGGTGAAGGGTTCGCAAGGTACTAGACAAGATAGTGGCATTTAGAGCCACTTTGCCCTTTTCGAGAGAGTTAGGTGGTGTAGAAAAATTTGTGATGTGGGTTTCTATTAAGTAGGCGGTAATTAAAATCCAGCCATTTAACTCCGAGCGAGTAGGCGGAAAATAAAAGCTACACTCACGCACTCGACAGAAAATTAAAACACACCCACTCTACAGAAAGTAAACACACTTTACTGAAATAAATCCAGCCATTTAACTCAAGTGAGTAGGCGGAAAAATTAAAATTACGCACACTCTACAGAAATAAAGCCTGCCATTTAACTCAAGTGAGTATGCGGAAAAATTAAAAATACGCACACTTGCTTGAACAAAAGCCAGTCATTTAACTCAAGTGAGTAGGCAGAAAAATTTTAAGAAGGAGTGTGAGAAAGAGAAGTGATAAAATTAATATATTCGTGTTTTCAATTTATCAACGAGCGTTGCCTCCCCGACAACGGCGCCAAAAACTTGATGTATTTTAAGATATCTGCTAGGAGAAAATAACGAAAGTAACACTCCAACACGACAAGTATACCTATCGAAATGCAGCTAGGGGACACAAGTGTTGTATTAAAATCCGGGAACCGTTGAGTAAGCTTACTCACACGAAATCTATTATTTTATCGACGGAAAAATTATGGTTTAGAAGAAAGCTAAGCGTATTAAAGGAAGAGAACTAGTTGCTATGAAAGAGAGCTACTTGCATGAAAAGATAAAAAGAGCGATTAAACTAAAGGTTAGGAATGATGAGGGGAAAATGCACTCAATCAGAAATCACCTCGGCAAAGTGGTTAGAAAAATACGATAAATAAACCTAAGCTAATTAGGGTAAAGGTCCTTGATCGTGGAGGTTCCATGAATATTGACACGCTTCTCTTGAAGGCCGTGACTAACTGAGTTTAGGAAGGTCCGACCGACTCTCGCCTAAATCGGAGGCCTAAAACTCGCTTTACGCGGTGAACCACACTATTGGATTTTACTCCAATACGGGATATTTGAACGTATGTCTCTCTCGAGGGGTGCGAACAACTCCCTTTACTCTTGAGTGCTCATTTCAAACTTTCGGCCTCTCGGCTAGCCCAGAATGAAAGCAAAGGTGGAGAGTATATATCGATGATATACCTCCAACCCGTGATAAATCAAGAGTAATTCAAGGCTAAACCCTAAAAGGAAAAGGTAAGATTCAAAGCATCATAACCTAATCACTCGAACCTCGGATCATCAAGATCGAGTACATGGAGGATTAGTTAATCATGGTGAGGTCGAAGAGGGGGATGAGTAGAAGAAAAATAATGAAAACAGAGCAGAAACGAAAAAGAAAACAACACTTTTTATTAATGGAAACATGGATCTTACAACTTGAAAACTAGAGATTACAAGTGCATGAAAGGTAAACTACACTATCATTAACATTATACTACAGAACGAAGCTAGGAACTAATGCAGGGAAAGCATAAAGCTAGAGCTAAGAACTAAAAATGAAGAGACATGCTTAAAAAAGTTCAAAAATACAAAGGACAGAACCTCCCCTCTCAATGCAAAAAGTGTCACTGAACCCTTGGAGTTGGGCTCTATTTATAGAATTTTTCGGGTCGGGTCATGATAATACGGTTTGCAGTCAATTTTATTAGGATATTTTCGGGGTTTTAAAGCAAATCATGTCTTGTAAAGTACTTATTTTGATTCCCCTTTGTATATATTTTTGTCGCTAATGCATTTTTTCTGCTTTTTGCAGGTTTTCACGGCTTTCAGCTGAATTTTGCTGTGACACGCCCCAAGGTCACGCCCTACCAGGGCGTGTACCTAGGGAGTGTAACCCAGAGGAATGAAGCAATTGGTCCGAAACTGCATTCCGTGGAAACTTAGGCTTCATTTGTTTCGGCGGTGGCGGATCGATCCGGCTGGTGGAAACGGAGTGTTCGAAACGGAGGGGGGAGGTGGCTGCTCCAAACAGAGCTTTTTGGGGCATTTCTCAAGGCGGGCAGGTGGAAATGGAGCAAACGCCGCCGGAGATTCATTTGTTTACCCGCCTTCCGGCGGCATTTGCCCAAAATGGAGCCCCGAAACGCCCAAACAAATAGAGGCTTAGTGTACACGCCCTCGGTCACGCCCGTGTCACATCCGACACGGGCGTGTTCTAGAGGCGTGTCCCCAGGTTCCGAGGAATCTCCGCAGCGCGCTCGTTTTTTCCGCTCCACCGTCGCACCGAAAGTGTCACGCCCCAGGGTCACGCCTGACCCGGGCATGACATATGGGCGTGTACTTCAGCAATTCCGCCCGTCACCTCCAGCATTCAATTTCAGCTCAACAAAGTCGCGCCGCAAAGAACACGCCCCAGGTACACGCCCTACCAGGGCGTGACTTGTGGGCGTGTACCTCAACTACTTCGTCAGAATTAAATTCCAGCCCGAAAAAGTCGCGCCGAATGTGTCACGCCCCAGGGTCACGCCCGACCAGGGCGTGACAGGGGGGCGTGACCCGACACGAAAAATTCTATAAATAGAGCCCAACTCTAAGGGTTCAGGGACACTTTTCGGATTGAGAGGGGAGGTTCTGTCCTTTGTATTTTTGAACTTTTTTAAGCATGTCTTTTCATTTTTAGTTCTTAGCTCTGGCTTTATGCTTTCCCTGTATTAGTTCCTAGCTTCGTTCTGTAGTATAATGATAATGATAGTGTAGTTTACCTTTCCATGCACTTGTAATCTCTAGTTTTCAAGTTGTAAGATCCCTGTTTCCATTAATAAAAAGTGTTGTTTTCTCTTTCGTTTCTGCTCTGTTTTCACTATTTTCTTCTACTCATCCCCCTCTTCCACCTCACCATGATTAACTAATCCTCCATGTACTCGATCTTGATGATCCGAGGTTCGAGTGATTAGGTTATGATGCTTTGAATCTTACCTTTTCTTTTTAGGGTTTTAGCCTTGAATTACTCTTAATTTATCACGGGTTGGAGGTATATCATCGATATATACTCTCCACCTTTGCTTTCATTCTGGGCTAGCCGAGCGACCGAAAGTTTGAAATGAGCACTCAAGAGTAAACGGAGTTGTTCGCACCCATCGAGAGAGGCAGACGTTCAAATCTCCCGGATTGGAGTTAAATACAATAGCGGGGTTCACCGCGTAAAGCGAGTTTTAGGCCTCCGATTTAGGCGAGAGTCAGTCGGACCTTCCTAAACTCAGTTAGGCACTGCCTTCGAGAGAAGCGTGTCAATATTCATGGAACCTCCACAATCAAGGACCTTTACCCTAATTAGCTTAGGTTTATTTATCGTATTTTTCTAACCACTCTTGCCGAGGTGATTTCTGATCGAGTGCATTTTCCCCTCATCGTTACTAAGCTTAAGTTTAATCGCTCTTTTAGCTCTCTTTATCTTTTCATGCAAGTAGCTGTCTTTCATTGCAAGTAGTTCTCTTCCTTTAGTACGTTTAGCTTTCTTCTAAAAAACCTAATTTTTCCGTCGATAAAATAATAGATTTCATGTGAGTAAGCTTACTCAACTGTTCCCGGATTTTAATACGACACTTGTGTCCCCTAGCTGCATTTCGATAGGTATACTTGCCTTGTTGGATTGTTAGTTTGGTTATTTTCTCCTTGCAGATATCTAAGAGACAATCAAGTTTTTGGCGCCGTTGCCGGGGAGGCAACGCTCGTTGATAAATTGAAAACACAAATATATTAATTTTATCACTTCTCTTTCCCACCCTCCTTCTTAAAATTTTTCCGCCTACTCACTTGAGTTAAATGGCTGGATTTTGTTCAAGCAAGTGTGCGTATTTTTAATTTTTCTGCCTACTCACTTGAGTTAATTGGCTGGATTTATTTCAAGCAAGTGTGCGTATTTTTATTTTTCCGCCTACTCACTTGAGTTAATTAGCAGACTTTATTTCATTAGAGTGTGTTTACTTTCTATAGAGTGGGTGTGTTTTAATTTTCTGTCGAGTGCGTGAGTGTAGCTTTTATTTTTTCCGCCTACTCACTTGAGTTAAATGACTGGATTTTAATTACCGCCTACTTAATAGAAACCCACATCACAAATTTTTCTACACCACCTAACTCTCTCGAAAAGGGCAAAGTGGATGTAAATGCCACTATCTTGTCTAGTACCTTGCGAACCCTTCACCGGGTAGCCCTTGGGAAGTTCGGGAGTTAAAACATAAAAATCTATTTCAAAAAAAAAAAAAAATTTCGAACTTCATTAGCTCTTTTATTTTCTACTCTTTCTTCTCCTCTCTTCTTCTAGTGTATGACCCGCGGAATTCCGTCAGTTACTTTGGACCTGGACCACGAAATTGAGCGTACTCTTCGGAGAAGATCGCGATTTCAAGGCCCTACTACCCAAGTGCCGGTTGAGGATTACGTGTCATTTTCTACCTTAAGAATGGCAGAACACAACATGGAGGAAGCCGTGCAAAGGCCTATGTCCTATTATGCACGACCGAATCTCGAGGATACAGAATCTAGTATAGTTCGCCCTGCAATAAATAATAATAATTTCGAACAGAAGCCTAACATAATTCAAATGGTGCAGCAGTATGTGCAATTTGACGGGCTTCAAGATGAAGACCCGAACGCACACATAGCCAGCTTTCTTGAGATTTGTGACACCTTCAAGATAAATGGTGTCACAAATGATGCTATTAGGCTAAGATTATTTCCTTTCTCTCTTAGAATTAAGGCTAAGCAGTGGCTGAACACCCTTCCTAAAAATAGCATAACTACTTGGACGCAATTAACTGAAAAATTTTTGGTCAAGTATTTTCCGCCTGCTAAAACTGCAAAACTTAGGAATGACATTTCTGCCTTTGGACAAATAGACTCTGAGACCCTTTACGAAACCTGGGAAAGATTTAAAGAATTATTAAGACGATGCCCACATCACGCTCTGCCTGTATGGTTGCAGGTGCAGACGTTCTATAATGGGCTAAATCAAAGCACAAAGCAAATGATAGACGCGGCTTCTGGCGGTACTTTAAACCATAAGACCCCGGAAGCAGCTCTTGAGCTGTTTGAAGACATGGCCATGAACACTTACCAGTGGAATGTGCCTAGGTCCCGCCCAAACAAACCTGCAGGTCTCTTTGAAGTGGACAACGTCTCCGAACTCGCACTGTAAGTTGAAATATTAAGCAAAAAAATTACGGAGATGACTGCTGCCTCCGCCCCTCAGGTATGGGAATCTGCAACTCCTCCCGCTGAACATTTGGATTAAGTAAATAATATGCCTAGAACTGCTTTTAATAATTTTTCTGCTGCGAATTATCATCCTCCTGATTTTAATTTTCTGAATAGTTATAATCCTGCGTTAAGAAATCATCCGAATATTTCGTGGAGCAATCCATCGAATGCTGTGCGCCCGCCACCGCAAAGTGATTTTTCTTCACCACCACCTCCTCAAAGTTTTCCAAAACCTCCAAATTTGGAGGAAATGTTTTCAAAATACATGAATGCTAACGACGCTACGATTAGAACCTTAACCGGAAGTGTTAAAAATTTAGAAAATCAGGTAGGACAGCTCGCTAAAATGATTTCTGAGCGACCCGTAGGGTCTCTTCCTTCCAATACCGAGCCCAACCCGAGAGAGCAAGCGAAAGCTATAACTCTTCGGAGTGGGAAGAAAGTTCCCGGTATGATAAGTGAAGAGCCCGAGGCAATCTCCGCTTCCGCTTTAAAAAATCAAAGCTCCGTTCCCGTTTTAAAAATTCCACCCTCTGCCGAAGAAATTATCACTCCTATTTTAGAAAAACAACTCACTCCACCACCCACCTTTAAAAATAATCCATCCCCGCCATACCCTTCCGAACTTAATAAACAACGACAGGATGATCAATACACCCGTTTTTTAGAAATGTTTAAACAAATCCACATAAATCTGCCTTTCCACGAAGCCATATCCCAGATGCCTAAGTACGCAAAATACCTTAAGGACCTCCTAACCAACAAGAAGAAGTTAGAGAACCTTTCTCATGTCACGTTAAATGCCGAGTGCTCGGCGGTTTTGACAAACGGATTACCGAAGAAAATCAGTGACCCGGGTAATTTCTCTATCCCGTGTGTCTTTGGTGATCTCTTTGTCAAACACGCTTTAGCCGACTTAGGTGCGAGTATTAATCTTATGCCCCTATCGTTGTTTAAAAAGTTAGGAATTGGTAGTCTCAACCCCACACGCATGAGTATCCAGCTCGCCGACAGATCAGTCAAATACCCGTTAGGAATAGTGGAGGACGTCCTAGTCAAAGTTGACAAGTTCATCTTCCCGGTGGACTTTGTCATTTTGGACATCGAAGAAGACGTCGAGGTTCCCCTGATCCTTGGCCGACCCTTCCTTGCCACCTCCCGAGCTATCATTGATGTAAGCAATGGTAAGCTTTTCCTTCGAGTGGGCGACGATGAGGTAACTTTCTCTATCACCCCCTCGATGAAGAACACACTAGCTAATGATGACTCCTGTTTTTTCATGGATACCGTAAGTGAAGAATCCTTCGCTCACACCTTTGATTTTGAAGAAGAATTTTCCAATTTTTGTTCCTCTTCTACTCCTCCAACTGAATCTCTACACCTAAGTGAAGAATCCTCCACTCACCTTTCAGGTTTTGAAAAAGAATTTTTTGATTTTTGTTCCTCTTCTACTTTTCCAACTGAATTGCTGCATGAAGCCGCCATGGCCGCTAGCAACACCCCTTTTAATTTTACATATAAAAAAGTGTACGAGGACATAGTTTTTGAAAAAGAACAAATTTCCAAAACCTCGTATGATGACCCCCCTACCTTGGAACTGAAAGAACTACCAGAGCACCTTCGATACGCTTTCTTAGAAAAGGACTCCAAGCTGCCTGTCATAATTTTGGCCTACCTCACGGATGCACAAAAGGATAAACTTCTTTCAATTTTACAAAAGCATCGCCAAGCTATTGCTTGGTAGATATCTGATATCAAGGGTATAAGCCCATCTTTCTGCACTCATAAAATCTTAATGGAAGATAATTCACGTAACTCTATACAACCTCAGCGTCGTATAAACCCAAACATGAAAGACGTAGTTAAGGGCGAGGTTATGAAATTGTTAGACGCAGGAATTATCTATCCTATATCTGACAGTAAGTGGGTTAGCCCAGTACAGGTAGTACCAAAGAAGGGAGGGATAACAGTCGTAAGTAATGAAAATAATGAATTAATCCCGACTTGGACGGTGACCGGATGGCAAATGTGTATAGATTATCGTAAGTTGAATGACGCCACCCGCAAGGATCACTTCCCCTTGCCGTTCATTGATCAGATTTTAGAATGACTTTCCGGACATAGCTTTTATTGTTTTCTCGATGGCCTCTCGGGGTATCTTCAAATCCCCATCTCCCCCGAGGACCAGGAGAAAACTACGTTTACTTGTCCCTTCGGCACCTTCGCCTACCGAAGAATGCTGTTTGGATTGTGCAATGCGCCAGCTACATTCCAACGATGTATGCTCGCCATCTTTGACAAGTACGTATAAAGCATTATGGAAGTTTTTATGGATGATTTCTCCGTGTTCGGGAACTCCTTCGATAGTTGCTTAGAGAATCTTGAAAAAGTCTTAGAGCGATGCGAAGAAACTAACCTTGCCTTAAATTGGGAAAAATGTCATTTTATGGTAAGGGAAGGGTTAGTTTTGGGACATAAAATTTCTGAAAGGGGTATTGAAGTAGACGTTGCGAAAATAGAAGTTATCGAGAAGCTGCCGCCACCTACGAACATAAAAGCTATAAGAAGCTTCCTGGGTCATGCGGGTTTCTACCGCCGCTTCATAAAGGACTTTTCCAAAATCACCAATCCCCTTACCCATCTCTTAGAAAAAGACGCCCCATTCATCTTTGATGACCTCTACCTAGCTGCCTTCAATTTAATAAAAGAAAAATTAGTTAATGCCCCAATTATGATAGCTCCGGTGTGGGATCTTCCATTTGAGATAATGTGTGATGCGAGTAGTTATGCGGTGGGAGCCGTACTAGGTCAACGTATTTCCAAAAACTTCCACCCCATTTATTATGCTAGTAAAACACTCACATCTGCACAGGAAAATTACACCACAACCGAGAAGGAGCTCTTAGCTGTAGTATTCGCTTTTGACAAATTTCGCCCTTATATTACTCTTTCGAAAATTATTTTTTTTACGGACCACTCGGCCCTCAAATATCTTCTCTCTAAAATGGATGCCAAGCCTTGCTTGATTCGCTGGGTCTTACTCCTCCAGGAGTTTGACTTAGAGATTCGTGATAAGCGAGGTGCCGAGAACTTGGCCGTCGACCACCTTTCGTGCCTAGACAACCCATTTATAGAACAATTAGATGAAAATTCTTTTCATTACTATTTCCCTGATGAGAAGCTGTTCATAATTAACACATCTACTTCTCCTTGGTTTGCCCGCATTGCTAACTATCTAGTGGCCCGTGTGCTCCCAAAAGAGTTTTCATCTCAGCAAAAGAAGAAATTCTTTTCTGAGCTGAAAAACTATTTTTGGGAGGACCCGCATCTTTTCAGAATTTGTGCCGACCAAGTGATCAGGAGGTGTGTTTCATTTGATGAAGGATTAGATATTATTAGACATTTGCATGAAGGACCGACAGGTGGGCACTATCAAGCTGCTCGCACCGCTCACAAAGTGTTAAGCGCGGGTTTTTACTGGCCCACCCTGTTTAAAGACGCGCATGCCTTTGTGAGTAGGTGTGATAGTTGCCAACGGTCGGGGAATATTTCGAATAAAAATGAAATGCCACAAAATTATTTCCTAGAGTGCGAAGTTTTCGACCTATGGGGGATTGATTTTGTCAGCCCTTGAAAGTCCACCTAGTGTCAACTACCTTCACCTAGGGGGGGGGGGGAATAGGTGACGTGCAGTGTTTTTGCGGAATTAAAATTGTACCTGCACACGAAAATAAAACAGCACAGCAAATAGAGTACACAAGCTATTTATAGTGGTTCCCCGATTTGGGTACATCCACTTTCCCCCTTCGACCTATTTCCCAACAAGGGACGACTCGGTCTCTTCACCAACAGGATTGAAATCCAATCCTTGCACTATCGGAAGGATCCCTTCCACACGTAGGAGTCAACACTCCCACACCACGGGTTGCACCCAACCCTTACAACTAGGAACCAACGTTCCTTTACAACAAATATGAAACAAGAATGTACGAGAAATACAAACAACTTTTGGAGACTAAGGTGTCCCTCTTCGTTCGATGACGTGTTCTTGAAGTAATCGAAGAGTACACAACCCTAGATCTCACTTGGAGAGAATCTCCCCGGAACCGGTGGCGGCAAGAAGGGCGGCGACTAGATTCTCGGGAACGGTGGCGACAATGGAGAGCGGCTGCTGTACTTTGGAGATTCAAACTTCGTAGCAAAGCTAGCAAGGTCTTCCAACGGTCACACTAGGATCGATCGTCTCGATCGATTCGGACGGGGATGGTTTTCCCGATCAACAAATCAAGAGACAAGGGATCTCTGGTTAGACGCGTGAGACTCTAAGCTTGGTTAAGCTTCTGTCGCCGGGAGATCTGGAAGAAGCCACGATCTAGCAGCCGACGATCGACCAGCACGAGCGGCGACGGCGGCGACGGAGGTATCGCGATCTAGGTCACGTCGGCGGCTCGGCGTTTTCAAATCTTCCTTGTTGCTGTACTATTCAAAAATACGCGTGTATTTATACAGTCAAATACTCTTTTATGACCGTTATGGGTCCCACCTGAAGAAACCCTATAAGCGGTTCAAAATAGAGCCTTAACATTTGATCCAGTCCAGTGGGATCCAGAAAATTGCCCAAGTCAAAATCGGTGAAAATCGAAGGTGATTCTCGTCGAATCGGCGAGAATCAAAGGTGATTCTCGTCGATTCGGCGAGAATCAAAGGTGATTCTCGTCGATGTTGACTTGTTTGCACGCTCTAATTTAGCCGGATAGAGACGGCGAGAATCAGCCAGTGATTCTCGACGATTCGGCGAGAATCACTAGTGATTCTAGTCGATTATGACTTAGCGCCAGAGTCGCACGCTTTGATGTAGCCGGATAGAGACGGCGAGAATCAGACAGTGATTCTCGACGATTCGGCGAGAATCACTTAGTGATTCTCGCCGAATCGGCGAGAATCACTTGGTGATTCTCGTCGATTCACACTTAGACGATTTTTCGTCTTTCCACCCATGAGCTGCTCTTTGACCCATCCTTGCTTCTTGTCTGCTCTTGCAATATCACAGCCCTGTACTTGAAAATAAGTACACTCCAATAGAGAGAGTGCACGTAGGCCAACACACTGATCTACTCAACGAGGGATTACGTTGCGCAGACCCGTGTATATTGACCTACTGCACCCTGACATTGGTGTGCACTTAGCGTGGAATAACTGCAAGCACAACTTAAAAGGTTTCATCAAATACATTGTGAATTCATCTTAGCTTGACAGGAGGCTTCGTCAAATCCGGGTAATTGTGGATACATTACCCAACAATCTCCCCCTATTTGACGAAGCCAAAATCCTACTTGCTAAGATGAATGCCACCATCCAGATAATATATACATCATATAGAATTTAAAAATGCGACATAAGGAAATAGAAGCAAACAGATCAAAGCTTGAGTCAATAATAAATTCATATACATATATATATATATATATATATATATATTCCCAAGATTGTTTATATAACAATAAGAAAAGATAGAAGTGTGCATGAGACAATGAGAAGCTATAAATTTCTGTCTATTGATCTTTGGATAGGTCATCCTTATGTTTTTGAGCCAAAAACTTCTTTCTTTGCCTCTCAACATACTCCTTGGGCTTTGGATAGTATCTGGGAGGAGGAGCTTTATCTGCCGCAGTGTTGGTCCTGAAGAAGATGTTCCGTTTAGCTTCATACATCTTGTGCAGCTCCCACTCATGCTAGCTGTATACGTCGTTCCGATTGATTTCCCCTTTTTCTTGTAGCCAGAATGTGTCCAAGATGATACTCTTCGATACCGGACTCCACCTTTCGTTCCTTACTTCCTCCTCCTTCAATCTGATTCTCTTTTCAGCTTGCGTTTCCTTTGATGTCCCTTCTTGAGATTTTCTCTTGTCCCTAGCTTTTGCTAGGGCTCCTTGGTCAAACATTGCCATCAGTTTTGCCTTGGAGGTGGCCCTAGCCGCCCTATGAGCATCAGCTTCACTTAAAGGAGCTTCTTCAGCACTGGCTCCCGCATCAGCCGCAGTATTAATTTCAGGAGCAGGAGTACCCTCGGGATTTTCAGGGATGTTAGTGCCTAACGCTTGTTTGAGCATCCACCAACAACTGTCATAAACATATGTGTTTGACTGCTCAAAGTTTTTGATTATGATTTCTTGAAGCTCGGCCATCTTAGTTGTATATTCTTTCTCCCCCTTTTTGGCTTCGACTGCAATGGAGTTTGCATAAGAATGCAGTGACTCATCAATGTGCTTTGTAGTCCTGGAGAACTCGGTAACCAAGGCTTGTTGATTGGTGTTAAGAGTCACCATATTGCCATCAAACTTTTGAATGTTATTTGCTACGACATGGGCATTCTGATTTACTATTGTGAGAGTATCGGTGTTCCTTTTTAATCCGTCCATAAGAAGAGTTACAGCTTGGCCGGTCGCTGTATACTTGTCTTCAAACTTCTTTTCCATCACATCCAGTTTGTGATTGATCTCCACCACGTTCTTGAGTATGAGATTCTCAGATTTCTTAATTCTTTTTAACATTTTATTTTAATCTTTCTCAAAAGATGCTTTGAGCTCATCCACGATACCTTGAATAACATTCACGGTGTGATTGGCTAGATCAGCTCGTAGTGGATGATCCTGAGGCATTCCTTGGCCTTGCTCTTCAGCAGATGCACTTGTAGAGCTGGACACGAGCACAGTCTCTAAGGGGGGAATACTTGCAGCCTCTGTAGATTTCTCGGAAGTACTATACAGTCTCTGCTGAGAGGACTCCCCCTCCACTTTTGCACCAATGTTCTCAGGAACGATCTCAGGAGCGTGCTTGTCAGATGGAACTTCAGTGATGTCCTGAGGCTCCAATGCTTCCTGTCCCACATTTCCTTCTTCCTCATCCTCATCATCCATGAAATCATTCTCAGCTGCATCGTCTTCCAAACCTTCCTCAGCAGTCTCCTGTACATCACCTCCGGCTCCTAGATCGTTCAGATTCAGGGGCGCCTCATTTTCCATCACAACTTCACTTTCTTCTTGTAGATCTGCAACTGCATCTCTAGCTATCTGAGAGATGCCAGATATGACGTTAGCAGAAGCGGGTAGAGGCTCCCCCTCAATTCCTGCAGTCAGTGCATTAGGAATTTCACTGGGGATTACTAAGGAATCAGCCACAGTTCCGTCCTCGGCTGGAGATACTTCTTGTTGTTCTACCACGGCAGCCTGCCCAATGCATCTCTCCCATCTGTCAAATACGCTCGAGTCCATTTTCTTCAAGTAATGCAGTGGAACTCCTTTACTCATGTCATACCTATCTCCGTTTAACTGATTTAGATATAGACTGATGATTCGGCCAAAGCTAGGAGATCTGAGAGTGTCCTTTATCTTCTCAAAAAGCAATGCCCCCCAGTTGAATCTTTTTCTGCAGACAATTGCCACAAGGATCTTGAACATGTCCGCAGAGATGTGGTCATGAGAGCCCGGTTTGCATATGAGTACTTTCCCAATGATGTCTGACAGAAGTTTCCCCTCCTCATTCATATCCTTTCGCTTTATCGATCTAGTTCCTCGAGCGAGTCCACAGAATAATAATGTCTTGGTTTTATCCTGTTCCTCCAGATAATCCTCGTGCGCAGAGCTAGTGAGCTGCAAGTATTGGGTCAGCTTGTTTGCAGACATCTTAATCTTTGCCCCTGCAACCTTGCTCTTGATGAGAGAGTCTTCATTCCGGAGTTTGGCGGTTGCGAAGAACTCCATCACTTCCTTGTCCAAGATTTTACATGGGTGCTCCAGTATGAATGAGAGTCCAGCCTCTTCAAGCATGATAATGATGTTTCTGAATTCATCAGAAGCATGTGAGAACCCTGTTCGAACCAATTCACAACCAGTGACCAGGCCGTCGGTTGTCCTTGGAGCCATTGCAAGACTGAAATCCCAAGACTACGCCTAATCAGGAATCAAGAGGGAAGCTACACTAACAGTAAGTCACTGTAAGGGTGAGAAAGTGGTTACCCAAGAGCGTAGAAGGTGAGAATCGACGGAAACGACGGGAAACCGGAAGACGATTGCGACATTGGTTGATCGAACCCGCCGAGACTTGGACGAACGCCCTGGACGCGAGAGGAGTGATCTACGGAGGGAAGAATCGGCGAGTTGCCTGCTTGATATCAACGGAAGAGAAAGCGGGATTCCTGCGGTGGTCGACGGAAGGGGAAGAGTCGGCGAGTTTCCTTCGGCGAGTTTCCTTCGGCAAGTTTCCTTCGGTAAGTTTCCTGCGGAATATGAAGGGTCGGCGGGATTCCTTTGCGATATCGACCGGTTTAACATGGTTTTAATGGGGTTTCCGTGTGAAGAGCGAGATGCTAAGGATCGGTGGGAATTTGTCTAAGTCGAAATCGAAGAGATTCTTTAATAGGAATCTACGGGTTAAGAGGCATGCAGGATTCTCGAAGTCTTCTGATGTCAAGTCAATTTAAAAATCTTCTAAATATATATATATTTCTTAAAGCCAATCTATTTAGGGTTTGAACCGGGTTTTTCCATACATTTCTTGATGTCAATTGTAAGTTGTCGAGATTTCCAATGACGTATCTTCGTTAGTTTTCAGTGAACTGATTTACGCCTGTAGATGTTAGTTCTCGAATCTACCAGCGGAATTACCGATAAATCTTCATTGATGTATCTAAGGTTTAAGTTTACCGTGTTAACCTATCCTTAGGTGTACACACATATGTGTATATATATATATAAATATATATATGTAAATGTCGAGACAATATGACTTAAGTCTTGGAGCTGATCAAAAATACCTGGGATTATGAGAGTTATCATTTAGCCCCTCTGGTTAAAACATACCAGGTGCTCAATGTGAGTATGCCCATGTAGATATCACTTATGTTATTCCAGATGCTTGTTCCAATTCAGTCTTGAAACATCTACTGTCTAGTTCCTATCATATTTACGGGAACCAAGACTACCATGCAAAAGAGAGTTACTTTACCTTAGGAACCCAATACATATTGGGTCCTAGGTTCTTGTTAGCATAAACACTCGAATGCCTTCCCTCAGAAATCCTGTCAGGAAAACTACCTCTGCCCAGAAGATGTGGATAGGCCCTTGCCCTTGACACAGAGGGGTTGTGCCAACAGTCTATGGCAAAGTGTCCCACCTTGGCACAGCACCAACACGTGTGAATGTTGTATCTCCGTTTCTGACCTGATCTAGTGACTGAGGTAGTCATGAGCCTAGGTCCAAACGGGATAGATCTGGATCCGCTCAAAAAATTGCCTCTTCCACCGTGACACGTGGAAGGGTGGAAGGAATGCATGTAGCGAGCGTCACGAGGCCTGGGAGGCGGTGCCTTCCTTTCAGTCAGCCCCCTTCCTGAGGCCCCATGAGAACTTACAGCATGACTTCTAACCTCCCTTTCCTGTGTCCTTGGGTGGAGAGAAGAGTTCTGAGAGCTGATACCAGCAGATTCATGCCGAGTAGGGGCAGTGGCCGAGAATACAAAGGGCTCAGAATGAGCCTTAGGTATTCTCTCATGGGTGGCCATGACGGCCCTTGCACTATGGGTGTCTCCACATGAGGACAGATCACCCTTGTAGTGACCACGATTATTCCTGTGATCATACCTGAAGACATGATGAGTACCCTTCCTGCTTGGAGTGGGGGGTCGGAATACCGTTTCCCCATTTCTCCATGAATTGATAATTCGGGAGATCCACCCATTTTCTTCCTTTCTCTTCATAGCATCAACCTTGGAAAAGTTAGATACTATCCTTTTCTCATTCACTAGACTACTCTCTAGATCTGAGATTTTAGAGTCCTTGACCTTGTTGGATGCCAATTGGAGAACCAACAGGATCTTCAGCCGAGCAATCTCCTGAGCTTGCTCTTCAACAAGTAGGTTGCTTTTCTGAAGGGCTCTCTTCAGGGAATCAGGATTTTCTGAAGGGAAACAGTTCCTGTCTTCAGGAACTTCAAGAGAGTCGGGGCAAGATGAAGAAGTTACCTGCTCTTCAGTGTTATTGTCACTAGCGCCAGTGACCGTTGTATCATCCTCATCAAAACTGCTTTCCTCAATTTCTTCTTAAGTCTCTGACAAGGACACTGGAGCTCTGATGCTGTCCGATTGATCCTTTCCTTCATCTTCAGAGGCGAGGACCCCCACATAGGCTTCATCCTCTAGTTGACAGCAGATCCCAGCTTTCTTTGATCCCCCCATCAGCTCTGAGATCATTACCCAAATAGATTTGGCCGTCCCACATTTTTCCAATCTAGAGCGAGAAGGTCCAGACCAGACATCCATGATAATCTGACGTATCATCTTGTCTAGATTAAATAATGAGAGTTCCATCTCCGACATCTCAGCAATACACTTGGGTACTTGGATATTCTTTCCAAGGCCGGAGGTCTTCATAGGAATAAAAGGACCCTCTTCCAGGATGAAAGATGCTCGAGGATCGATAGCCTCCAAGTGATACGACACTCTCATCTTCCAGACGGGATTATACTCCTTTGTGCATGTGGGAAGTCTTAGTGGAGAGATCTCATGATCCAGCTCCATGCTTCTGATACTGGTGGCAGGATTCTACTCAAGGTGTAAACCTTTTTGATGAGTAACCTCCCTCTGATACCACTTGAAAGTCCACCTAGTGTCAACTACCTTCACCTAGGGGGGGGGGGAATTGGTGACGTGCAATGTTTTTGCGGAATTAAAATTGTACCTACACACGAAAATAAAACAGCACAGCAAATAGAGTACACAAGCTATTTATAGTGGTTCCCCGATTTGGGTACCTCAACTTTCCCCCTTCGACCTATCTCCCAACAAGGGACGACTCGGTCTCTTCACCAACAGGATTGAAATCCAATCCTTGCACTATCGGAAGGATCCCTTCCACACGTAGGAGTCAACACTCCCACACCACGGGTTGCACCCAACCCTTACAACTAGGAACCAACGTTCCTTTACAACAAATATGAAACAAGAATGTACAAGAAATACAAACAACTTTTGGAGACTAAGGTGTCCCTCTTCGTTCGATGACGTGTGTTGGGTACATTGGTCAAATGTACCTGATTTGAAGAAGCCTCACCTAACTCAATGATATACATCAGAATGTATTTGATGTTTGTTTGAGTTACTTGTGCAGGTTAGTTATACACTGGACTGAAGCTGAAAATTTCTAAGTCCATGTGTCGACACCCAGAGGGAAAGTGTCGACACTTGAGAAAGCTTGTGTCGACACCCAGACAAGCAGTGTCGACACTTGGAGTCATTGTGTCGACACCTGGGAAGAAGTGTCGACACCAGTCAGAAAGTGTCGACACTTGGAGCTGTGTCGACACTCAGTGTAGAAGGATGCAGAAAAGCTGTGTCGACACTTAGCAGAAGTGTCGACACCTAGTAGAGCTGAGTCAACATCAGAAAGTGTCGACACTTGGAGTTGTGTCGACACTCAGCATAATTCTGCAGAGACTAAGTACAAGTGTCGACACTCAACACAATGTGTCGACACTCATTCAGCACAGTCAACATATGAAGAATGTGTCGACACTCAGCACAATGTGTCGACACACACTTGAAGGAGTCAACACTTGAAGATTGTGTCGACACTCAGCACAATGTGTCGACACATAACCAGAAGACTCAACACTTGAAGAAAGTGTCGACACAAGGAGCTGTGTCGACACTTAGCAAAGAACAGATAAGTTGTTCACAATCATTACTTGTTGTGAGAATAATTGAAGTAGTTGATCAGACTAAATCAAGAAGTGATACACAGAGGATCAACACAAGAAGATCAGGCAGTCCAACTGCAGATCTAAGTAGTTGGAGAGAGAGAGCTCCAACCAAGGATTCAGTCTTTGGAACTAAGGCTGTGAAGAAGAATTCAGAGTCATCTGGATTTCAAGAAGCAGAGATCAAGGATTAACTGCAGAAGATTCAGACTAATTCAGTTCTACTCAAGAAGCTTTGAAGAAAGCTAAGTCAGTTTGGATCAAGCTGAGTTCTTCCAAGAACTCTTCAAGGAACTCTCAACTCCTCTCATCCTTTCTGAGTTGTAGAGTTAGCATTTGTAATTTCTATTTTAAACTTGTAAGATCCATTGGATCTGAGTGATTGTAAGCCTATTTTATAAAGGCTGAGGGTAGGGCTTGGTGCCTGAGTGTAGGAGTTGAAGAACTCTGAGTGTAGGCCTTTAATTGGCTGAGTGTAGGCCTGGGTGGCTGAGTGTTGGCCTTTTGGCTGAGTGTAAGGCTTTGGGCCTGAGGTAGGAACCTTGTTGGGTTCTGAGCTAGTGGAGAAGTTTGGCCGAATCTAGTACACTGCTAGATAGGCGAAGGGGGAAAGTGGATGTACCCAAAGATTGGGGAACCACTATAAAATCTTGTGTATTCTATGCTGTGATTGTACTGTGTTGAGAATTGCTGTGTGCTGTGATAACTTATTCAGAAATCTGTGTTATAAACTGTTGACTGCCAAACAAAAGTTAGAAAAGGATTAGGTCACCTATTCACCCCCCCCCCCCCTCTAGGTGTTTAGGTACCATATCTTTCAAGTGGTATCAGAGGAGGTTCCTCAAAATCAGGACTAACTGTCTGAGGATATCCAGTTTGGCAGATTCAGTATAAGTCAGAAAACAGGAAACAGTTTCAAGAAAATCAAGAACATGGGTTCTTCAGAGAATCATAAGGAGTTGGGTTCAATGAAACTACCTATATGCAGAAAAGAGATCTTTGGGATCTGGAAAGAGAGGGTTAGGCTTTTTATGGAAGCCTCTGATCCTAGGATATACATCACAGTCAAAGAAGGGCCATATGTGCCCATGAAGATTTCAGTATTGGATGCAAATCAGAGGACTCCAAAGGATTTCTCTGAAATGACCAAGGATGAGATTGTCCTAGCAACCATGGACAAAAGAGCACAGAATATAATAGTTAGTGCAATTGATGATGCCACCTTCCAGAACCTTATTCACTGTAAAACTGCAAAAGAAATGTGGGACACCCTCATTGTCTATATGGAAGGTTCTGAAGAAGTAAGGCAAGATAGGAAGTCCTTGCTTAATCAAGAATATGAGAGCTTTAGGCAAGGAAGAGGAGATAGCATCACTGAATGCTACAAGAAATTTTATAGAATTGTAAATGAACTCATGTCATATGGAAGAGAGTTCACAAACTATGAGTTGAATGATAAATTCTTAAGGTCCCTAACCAAAGACTGGGACACCAAGATTTGTGCCATCAGAGAAATGGCAAAGTTGGGAGAAATTCCTCCTCCCACACTTTTTGGCAAGTTGTTATCTTATGAGATGCAATTGTCAGTAAGAAAAGAAGAAGAAAAGTCAACAAGGACTGAATACAGAGAAAAGACTGTTGCCTTTAAGTCAGATGTACCCAGAAAGAGCAGGACCAAGTCATCAACTCCTCCTCCAGAGGTAGTTGAATCAGAATCTGAAGAGTCAGAAAGTACAAAATCTACAAGCAGTGAAAGTGATGAAGACTTTGCTGCATTCACCAGACATTTTCAGAAGTTCCTTAAGAAGAAACAGTGGAGGTCTAGACCTTCATCTTCCAAAGGGAAAGAGGTTCAGTATCAGGAAAAGAAGCCTTCAAAGAAGGACAAGAAAAGGACCAAGACTAGTAAGGCAACTGGATCCAAGATAATTTGTTACTGCTGCAATAGACAGGGCCATGTTATTGCAGACTGTCCTGAAAGAAGGAAAGAATCCAGTGACAAAAAGAAAACACACTTCAAAGGAAAGAAGGAGAAGTCCTTTGTTGCAAAGAATGAGAAGACTCTTTCAGATATGTCTTCTTCAGACACTGAGACAGATGCTGAAGCCTATATTGGGCTATTTGCTGAAGAAGAAGAAGAGTTTATGCAGATCATGGAATCTATCTATGAGCAAGAAGACTGTCAAAGCCAAGGACTGATGGCTTTGACTGAAAGTACCAAAAACCTGGAGCAGCCAGGACCCAGTCAGGTACAAGGTTTAACTCAAAGTTCTGATTTCAGTTCTAGTTCAGAGTCAGATTATTCTTCATCAAGTGATGAGAATATATCTGAGTCTGAGGGAGATATTCATCAACTCCTAGATGAATATCAAGTACTATTGCAAGCCTATAAGAAAAGCAAGACCCTAACCAAAAATTTGGCCAAGGAAATTGCTGATCTCAAGGCAGCTGCAATAGATTATGAGAAGAATTATGATAAAAAACTGAATGAAGTGGCCAGGCTGAAACACATTACTGTGATTCAGATGGGTACCATTACATTTAAGAATGATCAAATTAAGAAACTGGAGATTAATCTTCAGAAGGAGAAAGAGCTAGCAGCTAGGTTTTCAAAACCTAAATCAGTGCTACCCTTGATTGATGATTTTGTTCATCATAAAGGAAAGACTGGACTGGGTTTTGTTAATCCAGCTAGGACTGTTCAGGATCAGTCCAAGTCCAAGGGCAAAGCCCCAACATTCAACAAGACTGCTGTAGTTAAGACAGCTAAGTCAGAACCTAAGCAAAGGTACAACAAATTTGAATGTTGGTGCTGTGGCAAGGTTGGCCACTTTGCTTTGGATTGTTGGCACAATGCCAGTGCCAAGTTGTGTAGCAAGTTACCTGTTGGAAAGACAGCAGGTAGCTATGTCAAATTGCAAACTAACAATCACCAAGGACCCAAGTTTACTTTGGGTTCTAAGGTTCATTAATTTGTTTTGCAGGTAAATCCAAGTGGCCATACCCCTACATGGTACTTGGATAGTGGATGTTCCAGACACATGACTGGAACTAGGGGACTACTGAAGGACTACATCCCAATCAAAAATGGTCCAAAGGTGACCTTTGGTGGTTCTGAAAAAGGAATCAGCAAAGGGTTTGGTAACATTTCTTCTAACCTTGTTACCATTACTCAAGTGGCTTATGTTAAAGGTTTGAAACATAACCTCATTAGTATAAGTCAATTAAGTGATGTAGGGTATGACATCTCATTTGTTAAAAATGGTTGTCATATCAAGAGGTCAA
Source organism: Platanthera guangdongensis (assembly GCA_039583875.1). Lineage (NCBI taxonomy): Eukaryota > Viridiplantae > Streptophyta > Magnoliopsida > Asparagales > Orchidaceae > Platanthera > Platanthera guangdongensis. The sequence goes on along the minus strand of CM077163.1, from coordinate 143,467,460 downwards.
GTGATCAAAAGATCATTTTGACAGGTTATAGGAAGAGAAATGTCTATTGTTTAGACATTATGGTTGAGAACAATAGTTCTCCAGTTTGTCTTGTAGCTGATGAGACAGTCTCTCAATGTGTCAAGTGGCACAAGAGGCTTGCTCATCTTAATTACAAGACTATTGGCAAACTCTTTAGTAAAGAGTTAGTGAGGAATGGTCCTCAAGTTAAGTGTGTCAAAGATGGCATTTGCTCAGCTTGTCAAAAGGGCAAGCAGACTAAATCCACCTTTAGAAGCATTGACAACAAGGATGCTGTGAGGTGTTTATACCTCTTGCATATGGATCTATTTGGTCCAATGCCAGTTCACAGCTTAGGTAGGAAGGTCTACACCTTTGTAGTTGTTGATGACTACTCAAGGTTTTCCTGGGTGTTCTTCTTAAAGCAGAAATCTGAAACACCTAGTGTCTTCCACAGTTTTGTTAGGCAAATTCAGAATGAATTGAACTGTACAGTGGTCAAAATTAGAAGTGACCATGGTACAGAGTTTCAATCTGAAAGTATGACAAAACTATGTGAAGACTATGGGATATTTCAAGAATTCTCTTCACCTAGAACACCTCAGCAAAATGGCATTGCTGAAAGGAAAAATAGGACCTTGATAGAAGCTGGTAGGACCCTATTAAGTGATTCATCACTGCCAGAATATTTCTGGGCTGAAGCAGTAAACACTGCATGCCATGTGATTAATAGGGCTACCATCACTAAAAGGTTAAACAAGACCCCCTATGAAGTAGTGAAAGGCAGGAAACCAAATCTATCCTATTTCAGGATTTTTGGTTGTAAATGCTTCATACTTAACAATGGGAAGTCTTACTTAACTAAGTTTGCTGCCAAATCCCAAGAGGGAGTGTTTGTTGGGTACAACAGTAATAGTAAGGCTTATAGAGTCTACAACTTGACTACACAAGTTGTAGAGGAGTCTGTGCATGTAGTTTTTGATGAGACACTTCTTATTAACAATGAGTTGTCTAGTAGTGTGTGCAGCCCCACAGGTCTTTCTAAGAAGATGGACAAGCTAACCATGGAAGATGTACCTGCTGCAAGACAGCAAGTAGAAGAAGATGGCTTATGTCCAGGGGGAGAACTACATGTACCAGGAGCTGAAGAAGTTCAAGGAACTCAGCATGATGAAGATGCTGAAGAAGTACAACCAGAAGTAAGGATGCCTCCAGCCAACAGGCATCTAAGAGATCATCCAGTGGAGCTGATCATTGGAGATCCAAGACAAGGTGTTCAGACAAGGAGCAGAAATCAGAATGCTGCAGTATATTCAAGTTTTCTGTCTCAAATAGAACCAAAGAAATTTGAAGAAGCAATACAAGATCCACAGTGGACTGAAGCTATGCAGGAAGAGCTAAACCAGTTCAAGAGGTGCAAGGTTTGGGACTTAGTTCCTAAGCCTAAAGATCACAATGTGATAGGAACAAAGTGGATCTACAGAAACAAGTTAGATGAACAAGGAGTCATCATTAAGAATAAGGCAAGACTGGTTGCAAAAGGATATAGGCAAGAAGAAGGTATTGATTTTGATCAAACCTTTGCTCCAGTAGCCAGACTGGAAGCCATCAGGATGTTCTTGGCCTATGCAACCTACCAAGGATTCAAAGTATACCAAATGGATGTGAAGTCAGCATTCCTTAATGGTAATTTAAAAGAAGAAGTATATGTGGAGCAGCCTTCAGGTTTTGTTGATCCTACTCTTCCACATTATGTCTATAGACTTAGGAAAGCATTGTATGGGTTAAAGCAAGCTCCTAGAGCTTGGTATGAAACCCTATCTAGTTTCCTCATTGAGAACAAGTTCACAAGGGGGAAAATAGATAAGACTCTATTCCTTAGGGAATCTAGAGGCAAAGTAATACTTGTCCAAATATATGTAGATGACATTATATTTGGGTCTACTGAAAGTAGCCTTTGCAAAAAGTTTGCAAAGCTTATGCAGAGTCCATTTGAAATGAGTAGTATGGGAGAGCTGAAGTTTTTCTTGGGTCTCCAAGTTAAACAGACTGAAAGTGGATTATCCATATGTCAGTCTAAGTTCACCCTAGAACTCATAAGGAAATATGGTATGGATTCCTCCAGTACCATGAAGACTCCTATGGGGTCAAGTATGTCTCTAAGCAAGGATGATGCAGGGAAACCTGTGGATGAAACCTTGTATAGAGGGATAGTTGGCTCCCTACTATACTTGACTGCAAGTAGGCCTGACATTATGTATGCTACATGTGTTTGTGCCAGGTATCAAGCCTGCCCCAAAGAATCTCACTTGACTGCAGTCAAGAGAATCTTGAGATATCTAAAGGGCACACTTTATCTAGGCCTCTGGTACCCTAGGAATGGAGATTTTGATCTAACAGGCTATTCAGATGCAGACTTTGTAGGATGCAAAGAAGATAGAAAGAGCACAACTGGATCCTGTCAATTCCTAGGTGGAAGACTCATTTCATGGAGTAGTAAGAAGCAAACCAGTGTGGCCATCTCCACAGCTGAGTCAGAATATGTAGCTGCAGGAAGTTGCTGTGCTCAACTTCTGTGGATTCAACATCAGCTAGAAGACTATGGATGTCAGGTAAGTAGAACTCCACTTTATTGTGATTCTACAAGTGCTATTTCCATAGCTAATAACCCTGTATCACATAGTAGAACTAAATATATTGAGATAAAATATCACTTTCTTAGGGAGCATGTAGAAAGAAATGATATTGCACTTGAATATGTTAAAACAGATAATCAGATAGCTGATATGTTTACTAAGCCCTTAGAAGAAGCTAAGTTTAATAGGTTCAAAATTGAACTAGGTATGATAAATTTAGACTAAGTATACAGAACAAAAATTGGCTAAGTAAAAAAGTTTCGACACATAGACAAGTCTATGTCGACACAGAATAGTAAGTGTCGACACTTCAGGAAAATGGTGTCGACACATCTAGGAAGTTAGTGTCGACACTTCAGAATGTTAGTGTCGACACATGTCGAGTAGGTGTCGACACATCCAATAAAGTGTCGACACTTAAGTTTTACTCAGAATTTTTCTAAGTAAAGTCTCGACACATGTCGAGTATAGTGGTTTCGACACTTAACCAAGTGTCGACACATAAAATCTGTTGACTAAATTTATGTCGACACATGAGTGTCGAGACATTATAAGTCTGTGTCGACACTTATTGACAATGTCGACACATCATTAGAAATTCATCCCGCCTGTTCGTCTTCAAACAAGAAAGGTATAAATAGGGTTCTGTCTTTGATTGTCGACACGCTTTCAAAGTTTCGAGACCTAAACTCTTGTGTCAGCATTTCTCTCATCTCAAGACTAAATCTTCAAACCCTAATGGCTCCCAAGCTGGAAGAGAACGTTAACGAGGGATATGAACTGGTGCGTGGCGCATTCGATGACTGCGAACAAGTAATCAAATCAGTGATAACCCTAATTGCCAATTCAGGCTTGGAATTCTTGGTTTCAGAACCAACGAAAATATGGAAGAAGGAAGTCATTGAATTCCTTTCTGGCGCGTCTATAGATGACTCAGGCTTCAGGATTAAGTCCAGGGTGCATGGCACCAAAGTCAAAATTTCACCCAAGTCTTTAAGAAAGGTACTTCAGCTACCTAAAGTACAAGATGAAGAGGACGTAACTGCTTCTAAGACCAGGGAAGCTCTTACTTGGTGTGGACTGGATCCAAAGATGAAGGTGGGATCAGTCTTTAACAGGAAAGGTATGAATATTCAAGGCAAGTTCTTGTCTGAAGTAGTGGGCAAGGTAATACTGAGCAAGCCAGGAGGACATGACAGGGTGTCTGCCTCCATGTTTGAAGTCATGATCAGAATCATCTTCACTCTGAAGACAGATTGGTCAATGGTGGTTTATGAGAAAGTAAAAGAAAGCCTGAAGAAGCCCAATCTGGGCAGGATACTAAGTCTCTACCTGGCTGGATCAATTCCAGAGGTAATGAGCACTGCTGCAGGATCTAAGATCAATCATATGAGGAGAATGGACTCCAGGATATTCTCTAGATGGGAAAGGGTGCTGGTGTCAAAGGAATTGACCACCCCTGAGAAACAAGCTTCTAAGAGAGACTCTCCTCCCAGGAAAAAGAGGAAGACTGCTGCTGTGCCTCAAGAGTCCTCCAGCAGCTCAGGCAGTGAAGAACATGTGGTCTTCACTCCTGAAAGTCCAGTTGATGTGCCTGCAGAGAAGACACCTACTCCTCAGGAGGGAGCTAACATCCAGGGGGAGCTTCCAGGTGTAGCAGAACCATCTACACTGGAGAGTGAACAAGCCACCCTCCTCATTCAAGAGGTACTTGTTGATCTTAATACTTTGAACTTTTCAATAGTAAATTCTGATTTGTCTGATGATCATCAGCAAAATCAGCCAGCAAGTACAGTACCAGATGTTGGTCTTGCTGACACATCTGTTGTACAAGAAGTTATCCCTGATAAAGAAGTTGCTGAACCAAGTACATCTCCTGCACAGTCACCCCCAGAATACACAATGGAAGACCTCTTTCTAAATCTAGATCAAGAGGATTTTGACATGGAGAAGACTGCTGCAGATAAAGAGCAGGGTGCTGCTACTGAGGGGGAGAACATTGAAGTTGTGGAAGAGCCTAAAAGGCTAGATACTGAGAAGGCACAAGATGTGCATACTGAAAAACAATCCAGCCCTCAGGATAGGGTGGATATAGCCAGTACATCAGAATCTGAAGATGATGAAGCTGAGCAAGCTCAGAAAAAGAAGTTCTTTGTTTTCAAAAGAAGAAGCCAGAGCTATAAGAAGGCTCTCCAAACAGTTGCTCAACATTCCTTAGTTCAACAAGCTCCATCCACTGATTACAGTGCTCTACTGCTTGCCATGCAAATCAAGATGGATGAACAAAGGAAAGCTTTAGAAACATATGTTGATGAAGGGCATAAAGCACTACAATCTGATCTAGGTCAGGAAATCAAGTCAATAAGGTTTGAAATGAACCTTAATAAAACAGAGATGACTGATTGTTTTACAAAGGGTGCTCATGCAGTAGTCTATTTGGCAAACCATCAAGAGAAAATAAAGACTCAAGTTGATGATATAGCACTAAAACAAGGCTATGTACTGGAGAATCAACTCAGGATGAATGATAATTTGACTGCATCTCACAATGCCATAGTCACTGAACTCAAGAAAAAGTCTGATGAACCATCAACCTCCACTGCTGCTGCCAAGGCTGATTTTGATAAGATATTTCAAGCAGAGATTGCTACTATACAGACTGCAATAAAAGACTCACAGAAGGTCATTTCAGAATAGCTTACAAAGCTTAGACCTTTCTTTAAAGAGGGCATAAGGTATTTGGATAGCCAAATCCGATTCCAGAAAGATGATGTGAGAGATCATGTGGCCCAAGAAGTCATAAAGGGGGAGAGAGTGTTAGTCAAGGCCAGTTCTGAGCATGCCAAATGGATTTCAAATTCTATCAGGGCTACACTTGGATATCCTCCCCTGTGTGATGACAATGAAGTGGCTGAATCTGGTATTCAAAATGAATATCTTGGAGGTGAGCAACAGGCAGTGGCTGATGTAATCTATCCACCTCCAGACTTTGACATGATTCATGCAGATATAAGCACAATGTATAGTCCACCTGCTGGCAAGCCTAATATTATTCTGGAAAAGGTTGTTCAACCTATCACAGCTGCAATGCAAGAGGCTTTGGACAAAGAAGAAGAAACTAGGCTGTCAAAGAAGAAGTTTAGGGAAATTGCTGAGCAAAAGCCAGATTTTGAACAATGGAGCCCTACTTCTAGAAACATAATTCTCACAGCCTGGAAAGCTGCCAAGGACAATGCCCATGAGAGAAACAAGTGGTTCTCAGAGGCTGAATGGAGAAAGCATGAGAGTAGGCAGGAAGCAATTGTCCAATATAGAAGGAAGGCTAAGTTAGGAAAGCTACCTCCAACAGCTGTGGAGCCTAGCAAGTACTTTCCTAAGCCCTATCATTATTTTGAAAGACAAAAGATCAAGGCTGAAGAACAGAAGAGGAAGGACTCTAAAGGGAAGAAGTCTGCTGAAGCTGAGCCTGCTGCTGCTGCTGCTGTGAAAGCTCAAGTTAAAGCTGGAAAAGGCATTGTTATTAAAGAACCTGATCAGCACTAGATTAGGAATTAACTTGATGCTTGTTGTAATCTGTTAAGTGAAAAACATTGTAATACTTCATTGAAAATGTATAAGGAACATTATTGGAACAGTATATGATAAATATAGTATGAATGTTCTGAAATATGTGTGTTTCTTAATTATTCTGCAATGTTTATTAAGTATACATGTGTGCTTTATTACATGTTCAAGTTTACCCTGTTATCATTTATATGTTTTACATCATTTTGTAATTTTTAATTATGAGTGGTGTATATCATTGACTAAGGATTATGACTTCTCCAAATAGGGGGAGATTGTTGGGTACATTGGTCAAATGTACCTGATTTGAAGAAGCCTCACCTAACTCAATGATATACATCAGAATGTATTTGATGTTTGTTTGAGTTACTTGTGCAGGTTAGTTATACACTGGACTGAAGCTGAAAATTTCTAAGTCCATGTGTCGACACCCAGAGGAAAGTGTCGACACTTGAGAAAGCTTGTGTCGACACCCAGACAAGCAGTGTCGACACTTGGAGTCATTGTGTCGACACCTGGGAAGAAGTGTCGACACCAGTCAGAAAGTGTCGACACTTGGAGCTGTGTCAACACTCAGTGTAGAAGGATGCAGAAAAGCTGTGTCGACACTTAGCAGAAGTGTCGACACCTAGTAGAGCTGAGTCAACATCAGAAAGTGTCGACACTTGGAGTTGTGTCGACACTCAGCATAATTCTGCAGAGACTAAGTACAAGTGTCGACACTCAACACAATGTGTCGACACTCATTCAGCAGAGTCAACATATGAAGAATATGTCGACACTCAGCACAATGTGTCGACACACACTTAAAGGAGTCAACACTTGAAGATTGTGTCGACACTCAGCACAATGTGTCGACACATAACCAGAAGACTCAACACTTGAAGAAAGTGTCGACACAAGGAGCTGTGTCGACACTTAGCAAAGAACAGAAAAGTTGTAAAATATTCTAAGTACAAGTGTCGACACTAAAGGAATGTGTCGACACTCAGCTGAAGAAACAAGATTGAAGACTTGTGTCGACACCAAGAAGCAGTGTCGACACTTGACAGTTTCAACACATGAAGATGTGTCGACACAAAGGAGATGTGTCGACACTTAGAAGAATACAGATAAAGAATGAAGTACAAATACTTGTGTCGACACTCAATTTCAGTGTCGACACATGCAGAAGTAACTGTGTCGAGACATACAAGGAACTGTGTCGACACCTTGTAGACTTGTGTCGACACTTACACAACATGTGTCGACACTTGGTCTATAAGTGTCGACACTTAAGAACAGAAAGTCTCGACACTATCTGACAAGTTAGTGAGATTTCAAGAAGTGACTGGTTGACATGACAGCTGCCAATCCAGCCGGTCTACAGCAACTGTCAGTGAAGTCAAAAGTCTGTTATAAACCGGATCAGCCGGTTACCATGAAGGAAGCCTATAAATAGGCACCCACAGTTTACAGAATGATTTAGTGAAGTGGTTAAGTTGTTCACAATCATTACTTGTTGTGAGAATAATTGAAGTAGTTGATCAGACTAAATCAAGAAGTGATACACAGAGGATCAACACAAGAAGATCAGGCAGTCCAACTGCAGATCTAAGTAGTTGGAGAGAGAGAGCTCCAACCAAGGATTCAGTCTTTGGAACTAAGGCTGTGAAGAAGAATTCAGAGTCATCTGGATTTCAAGAAGCAGAGATCAAGGATTAACTGCAGAAGATTCAGACTAATTCAGTTCTACTCAAGAAGCTTTGAAGAAAGCTAAGTCAGTTTGGATCAAGCTGAGTTCTTCCAAGAACTCTTCAAGGAACTCTCAACTCCTCTCATCCTTTCTGAGTTGTAGAGTTAGCATTTGTAATTTCTATTTTAAACTTGTAAGATCCATTGGATCTGAGTGATTGTAAGCCTATTTTATAAAGGCTGAGGGTAGGGCTTGGTGCCTGAGTGTAGGAGTTGAAGAACTCTGAGTGTAGGCCTTTAATTGGCTGAGTGTAGGCCTGGGTGGCTGAGTGTAGGCCTTTTGGCTGAGTGTAAGGCTTTGGGCCTGAGGTAGGAACCTTGTTGGGTTCTGAGCTAGTGGAGAAGTTTGGCCGAATCTAGTACACTGCTAGATAGGCGAAGGGGGAAAGTGGATGTACCCAAAGATTGGGGAGCCACTATAAAATCTTGTGTATTCTGTGCTGTGATTGTACTGTGTTGAGAATTGCTGTGTGCTGTGATAACTTATTCAGAAATCTGTGTTATAAACTGTTGACTGCCAAACAAAAGTTAGAAAAGGATTAGGTCACCTATTAACCCCCCCTCTAGGTGTTTAGGTACCATATCTTTCAAGTGGTATCAGAGCCAGGTGCAGAGAAGAGTCCACAACCCTAGATCTCACTTGAAGTAATCGAAGAGTCCACAACCCTAGATCTCACTTGGAGAGAATCTCCCCGGAACCGGCGGTGGCAAGAAGGGCGGCAGCTAGATTCTTAGGAACGACGGCGACAACGGAGTGCGGCTGCTGTACTTTGGAGATTCAAACTTCGTAGCAAAGCTAGCAAGGTCTTCCAACGGTCACACTAGGATCGATTGTCTCGATCGATTCGGACGGGGAAGGTTTTCCCGATCAACAAATCAAGAGACAAGGGATCTCTGGTTAGACGCATGAGACTCTAAGCTTGGCTAAGCTTCTGTCGCCGGGAGATCTGGAAGAAACCACGATCTAGCAGCCGGCGATGGACCAGCACGAGCAGCGACGGCGGCGGCGGAGGTATCGCGATCCAGGTCACGTTGGCGGCTCGGCTTTTTCAATTCTTCTTTGCTGCTGTACTGTTCAAAAATACGCGTGTATTTATACAGTCAAATACTCTTTTATGACCGTTATGGGTCCCCCCTGAAGAAACCCTAAAAGCGGTTCAAAATAGAGCCTTAACATTTGATCCGGTCTAGTGGGATCCAGAAAATTGCCCAAGTCAAAATCGGCGAGAATCGAAGGTGATTCTCGTCGAATCGGCGAGAATCAAAGGTGATTCTCGTCGATTCGGCGAGAATCAAAGGGGATTCTCGTCGATGTTGACTTGTTTGCACGCTCTGATTTAGCCGGATAGAGACGGCGAGAATCAGCTAGTGATTCTCGACGATTCGGCGAGAATCACTAGTGATTCTCGTCGATTATGACTTAGCGCCAGAGTCGCACGCTTTGATGTAGCCGGATAGAGACGACGAGAATCAAACAGTGATTCTCGACGATTCGGCGAGAATCACTTAGTGATTCTTGCCTAATCGGCGAGAATCACTTGGTGATTCTCGTCGATTCACACTTAGACGATTTTTCGTCTTTCCACCCATGAGCTACTCTTTGACCCATCCTTGCTCCTTGTCTGCTCTTGCAATTTCACAGCCCTGTACTTGAAAATAAGTACACTCCAATAGAGAGAGTGCATGTGGGCCAACACACTGATCTGCTCAACGAGGGATTACGTTGCGCAGACCAGTGTATATTGACCTACTGCACCCTGACATTGGTGTGCACTTAGAGTGGAATAACTGCAAGCACAACTTAAAAGGTTTCATCAAATACATTGTGAATTCATCTTAGCTTGACAGGAGGATTCGTCAAATCCGGGTAATTGTGGATACATTACCCAACAGCCCTTTTCCTTCTAGCTTCGGGAAATATGTATATTTTAGTTGCCGTTGATTATGTTTCGCGTTGGGCCGAAGCCCAAGCTCTTCCTACGAATGATGCCCGAGTCGTAGTTAATTTCCTAAAAAAATTATTTTCTCGATTCGGTACGCCGCGCGCTATCGCTAGTGATAGGGGTTCCCATTTCTGTAACGCACAATTTTCAAAAATCCTAACTAAATATGGCGTTACTCATAAGCTTTTCACTGCCTACCACCCCCAAACTAACGGACAAGTCGAAGTAGTCAATAGAGAAATAAAAAGAATTTTGGAAAAGACTGTTTCAACATCTAGAAAAGACTGGTCAGCCAAATTAGACGATGCTCTATGGGCCTACCGAACAGCGTACAAAACCGCCCTCGGATGTACGCCATATCTGTTAGTTTATGGAAAATCGTGTCATTTACCCGTAGAGTTAGAACACCGCGCCTTTTGGGCCTTACGATTTTTAAACTTCGATCCCCACTCTGTCGGCAATTTTAGAAAATTTCAACTTAACGAACTCAACGAGTGGTGCTCTTACGCATATGAAAATAACAGACTTTATAAAGAGCGGATGAAGCGTTTACACGATCGACATCTTAGGCACCCAAAAATCTTTAAGTCGGGCGACCAAGTGCTTCTTTATAATTCTCGTTTACGTTTATTCCCGGGTAAATTAAAATCACGTTGGTCGGGGCCTTTTACTGTTTTAGAAGTCTTTTCTTATGGTACTGTTTTAATTTCCCACCCTGATAAGGGTACTTTCAAAGTGAATGGTCAGCGTCTTAAACTGTATTTCTGTGATGATGTCAGTCTCAACCCTGTTAACTCTATCTTTCCGGTCCTGACATTTGATTAATCTGCACTTTATTTTACTCACAAACTTTGACCTTTATTCGAACTTTATTTTTAAATAATATTTGGGACAATCTTATTTTGATGCGTCGAGCTCAAACGACGCTTTAAACAAAGGGCGCTCTTGGGAGGCAACCCAAGTTATCTTTTTCTGTTTTCTTTATTTTACACTTTTTGCCCCGAATGGCTCCGGCAACCTGAAACTTCTGCGATCGCCTGCTCCAACGGTTCTGATTCCATGACAAAGTCCACCAGACGACGTTTCCTGAAGATCCACAGAACACGCATGGAGGAACGACATCACTCAGCTTTCCCTGCAACATAAAACCGGGGAAGTACCTTTTTTCAATTCTGTCTTTCATTTCTGTACTTTACTTTTCTCTCGTTCTCCGACCACCTTCTCCATTGAGGACAATGTAGATTTTAAGCTTGGGGGATGAGTTCCTCCTTTTTGCTTTTTGTAAATATCCAAAAAATTACAAAAAAAATTAAAAAATTCAAAAACAAATTCAAAAAAAAAATTATTATTATATATATATAGCTGCATTTTGGTATTTCAATAAGTACCCCATGTTTATGTTTTGTTTTTCTCAAACTTCTTTATAAACAACGTAGTTAATTATAATTTTTCTAATCATTCTTTTTAATCATATTTCACAAGTAAAATGTTGGCCATGCTGTGTTTCTAATTCACGGTAGCATGTTAAGGTAAAATATTTCTCTAAAACGTGCATTTCTATTATGGTTTTCCGTTCTTTATTTTCTTTACTTTCTCTAAAAATTTATCATCCACTATTTTCCTTTTCGTCTTTAGATAATTTTTGTAAGAACAAATTTCGAATAACGTAGTAGATATGAATGATCCAAGTCACATATTATTTTTATTTTCAAGATAATTTCATCAATCTTCTTTTATTATCTCGAACTTGTTTTTTGAAATTTATCGACTCTATGTTTTAAATAAATTAAAAAAAAGCGTGAAAATGATTTAGACCATTTTTGTTTACGTTTGAGCTTTCGTGCCAACCTAAAATCTTTTACCACTAGTTAGCCGCTTTTGAGCCTTTTTTCCAAATTCATTTGATAACTTCACACAGCATTTCATTTTCACCAAAGCCCAAATTCCTATCTATCTAATCACACTAATTTTTTTGATAGGAAATTTTGTGTTATCTTTGGAGAAATTGTTGAAAAAAGTGTACTCAAAAGCAATGTATTGAAAAAAAAAGAGAAAAAATGAATGAAAATAATAATAATAAAAAAAGAGATAAATAATCATAAATAAAAAAAATAAATTTATTTATACATATTTTGTTTAAAATAAATTTTTTTTTTTGAAACTCGTTGTTTTGGTTTAATGTGATTTTTAAGCCTCCATGTTTATATTTGAATTCCACTGCTATTCATATTCCTAAATCAAACGTTTCGGTCCTATTAAGTCCTTTTGATTCACACCTTTTTTTTAATTTTATTTAACAACTACGAAAAGAAGAAAAGTAAATCGGTTTTAGTTTTGGATTTAAACTTAGATTTTTGTCATTTAATTGATATAATTATAATGCGTTGCTTGGATCTAGTAATAACTCAATACGTTCTTTTCATTTTCATTGCCTTGCTTAAATCTATTTAAAGAATTTCGTCAAAATTCTGGATGATTTATTTTTATTAAGTAAAGTTTATAAAAGTTAAACCATACCAAAATAATTGTTTTAGATTTACGTTTTACATTCTCCCTACCCAGAATTTCGCATAGTACTTGTGTAAGTATGATTAAAACTTTTTGAATTAGTCACTTTTATGATTAGCTAGTCTTTATATCTTTGCTTGGGGACAAGCAAAACTTAAGCTTGGGGGAATTTGATAATACGGTTTGCAGTCAATTTTATTAGGATATTTTCGGGGTTTTAAAGCAAATCATGTCTTGTAAAGTACTTATTTTGATTCCCCTTTGTATATATTTTTGTCGCTAATGCATTTTTTCAGCTTTTTGCAGGTTTTCACGGCTTTCAGCCGAATTTTGCTGTGACACGCCCCAAGGTCACGCCCTACCAGGGCGTGTACCTAGGGCGTGTAACCCAGATGAATGAAGCAATTGGTCCGAAACTGCATTCCGTCGAAACTTAGTGTACACGCCCTCGTTCACGCCCGTGTCACATCCGACACGTGCGTGTTCTAGAGGCGTGTCCCCAGGTTCCGAGGAATCGCCGCAGCGTGCTCGTTTTTCCCGCTCCACCGTCGCACCGAAAGTGTCACGCCCCAGGGTCACGCCTGACCCGGGCGTGACATATGGGCGTGTACTTCAGCAATTCCGCCCGTCACCTCCAGCATTCAATTTCAGCTCAACAAAGTCATGCGGCAAAGAACACGCCCCAGGTACACGCCCTACCAGGGCGTGACTTGTGGCCGTGTACCTCAACTACTTCGTCAGAATTAAATTCCAGCCCGAAAAAGTCGCGCCGAATGTGTCACGCCCCAGGGTCACGCGAGACCAGGCCGTGACAGGGGGGCGTGACCCGACCCGAAAAATTCTATAAATAGAGCCCAACTCTAAGGGTTCAGGGACACTTTTCGGATTGAGAGGGGAGGTTCTGTCCTTTGTATTTTTGAACTTTTTTAAGCATGTCTTTTCATTTTTAGTTCTTAGCTCTAGCTTTATGCTTTCCCTGTATTAGTTCCTAGCTTCGTTCTGTAGTATAATGATAATGATAGTGTAGTTTACCTTTCCATGCACTTGTAATCTCTAGTTTTCAAGTTGTATGATCCCTTTTTCCATTAATAAAAAGTGTTGTTTTCTCTTTCGTTTCTGCTCTGTTTTCACTATTTTCTTCTACTCATCCCCCCTCTTCCACCTCACCATGATTAACTAATCCTCCATGTACTCGATCTTGATGATCCGAGGTTCGAGTGATTAGGTTATGATGCTTTGAATCTTACCTTTTCTTTTTAGGGTTTTAGCCTTGAATTACTCTTGATTTATCACGGGTTGGAGGTATATCATCGATATATACTCTCCACCTTTGCTTTCATTCTGGGCTAGCCGAGAGGCCGAAAGTTTGAAATGACCACTCAAGAGTAAAGGGAGTTGTTCGCACCCCTCGAGAGAGGCAGACGTTCAAATCTCCCGGATTGGAGTAAAATCCAATAGCGGGGTTCACCGCGTAAAGCGAGTTTTAGGCCTCCGATTTAGGCGAGAGTCGGTCGGACCTTTCTAAACTCAGTTAGGCACGACCTTCGAGAGAAGCGTGTCAATATTCATGGAACCTCCACGGTCAAGGACCTTTACCCTAATTAGCTTAGGTTTATTTATCGTATTTTTCTAACCACTCTTGCCGAGGTGATTTCTGATCGAGTGTATTTTCCCCTCATCGTTACTAAGCTTAAGTTTAATCGCTCTTTTAGCTCTCTTTATCTTTTCATGCAAGTAGCTCTCTTTCATTGCAAGTAGTTCTCTTCTTTTAGTACGTTTAGCTTTCTTCTAAAAAACCTAATTTTTCCATCGATAAAATAATAGATTTCGTGTGAGTAAGCTTACTCAACTGTTCCCGGATTTTAATACGACACTTGTGTCCCCTAGCTGAATTTCGATAGGTATACTTGCCTTGTTGGATTGTTAGTTTGGTTATTTTCTCCTTGCAGATATCTAAGAGACAATCAGGTCACGCCCCCCTGTCACGCCCGGGTCAGGCGTGACCCTGGGGCGTGACAAATTCGGTGCGACTTTTTCGGGCTGGAATTTAATTCTGACGAAGTAGCTGAAGTACACGCCCAGAAGGCACGCCATGGTAGGGCGTGTACCTGGGGCATGTTATTTGCGGCGTGACTTTGTTGAGCTGAAATTGAATGCTGGAGGTGACGGGCGGAATTGCTGAAGTACACGCCCATATGTCACGCCCGGGTCAGGCGTGACCCTGGGGCGTGACACTTTCGGTGCGACGATGGAGCGGGAAAAACGAGCGCGTTGCGGAGATTCCTCGAAACCTGGGGACACGCCTCTGGAACACGCCCGTGCCGGATGTGACACGGGCGTGACCGAGGGCGTGTTCACTAAGTTTCCACGGAATGCAGTTTCGGACCAATTGTTCATTCCTCTAGGTTACACGCCCTAGGTACACGCCCGGGTAGGGTGTGACCTTGGGGCGTGTCACAGCAAAATTCGGCTGAAAGCCGTGAAACCTGCAAAAAGCAAAAAAAATGCATTAGCGACAAAAATATATACAAAGGGGAATCAAAATAAGTACTTTACAAGACATGATTTGCTTTAAAACCCCGAAAATATCCTAATAAAAATGACTGCAAACCGTATTATCAGGGGATGGTTTCGTGAAGAGCAAAGGCCTCTTGAGGTTGAATAAGGGAGGAGATTTTCTGGAACGATTTGGGAAGATCGCCTTGAGGAGGAAGATGAACCGATGTCGTTCATTCCGCCATAAGATGCATGCAGAATCTGTATTCTGCGCGCAGTGAACTTCGTGGCCATTTTTAAGTATGTTATGGCCAGATCTGTGCTTTCGGCTAAACACGAAAGTTGAAGCCCTTGAAAATACCTTTCCAACGATGGTTGCACGACTTCAAACGAAGTGTGTAGTCACGGGAAAGCCTAAACGAAAATGGTGTTCAACAAATCCTGCATGCAGAAATTGTGTTCTGTACGCAGCAGAATTCAAGTCCGATTTCAAATAGGATAATCTCAAAACTTGGTTGAGGTTTGAAAATGAAAGTTGGAGACCACGGAAAGACCTTTCCATCGTGGGGTAACACGTCTTCACCGGATTCTTGTAGCTTCAGGAATCTCCGGTCGAAGTTGCTATCCAGATTCCAACTGCACCTAAATTCTGGGCTTATATAAGATGGATTTGGATTCGGTGGAATTAATATTGCAAGTTACTTGGCTTGGATGAAATCTTATGATTAATCATTTGTTGCATGATTGATGTAGCTCATTAAACCGATTTCATTTAATCAAATTATGAAGCAATCTTTTTTAAATGATTTGACTTGATTGGAATTGAAAGATTGATATTTGCGCGCATCATGTTTATAATATGTCATTATCATATGTAAAGTGTGATAGATCTTTATATGCGCATCATGTTTATACTACATTGTCATTATTTGGAAGCCATGTATAAGAATAAATTATGGCCATGAGTAAGGTTGACTAATGGAATGAGTGTAGTAGTCCAATACTTAGACCATCGTCTCCCTACGGGTAGTATTGTGATGGGATGTAAGTGCGTGTTGACCGTCACTTGTTTGGTCGTGTTGAGATAAGGTGTGGATGGATGGTTGGGATGTGCCCTCGTGCTTAATTCCGCGGTCCCTTCCTTGTTATGTTGATGAGGCATTTGCATGTGGTGTGACTCGACACGCGGTGTCGTAATCCTGGGTTAAGGATAGTGTGGCAGGTCTACGGGCTCGCCAGTCGTCACACCGACGGGAGTCGACATTTAAACTTTGGGCGGTTGGGCTGTGTCCTCGGTGTTCACGTCCCGGGGCCCCTTCCATGCCAAGTGAACTGTTAGGATGTGTCCTCGTGCTTACTTTCGAGGCCCGTTCCGGGTCACGCAAGGTCAGTTCGGGCTGTGTTCTTGGTGCACATCTACCCAAGACCCTGCTGGGCCATAGTACGCATGGGCTCCGCTGTTGTGTTCTTAGCGTTGAGGCGTACAGAGGCCTAGGTGAAGTAGTGTGGATACCCGCCTAGTTGTAGAAGTGCCCGTTCTACTTGTACAACCCCGTGTCCGGCGAGCAAGGTCACCAGGGACTAAGCAGAATGGGCAGAATGGTTTGAGGACAATAGGCGAGCTCGGTAGTGGAGGGGGCGAGCCCGAGCTCGGCATCCGTCGACCAGAGATCGACGTTCGGCGACCCCGAGCTCGGCATTCGCCGAGCGAGCTACAACTCGCGTCCTAACAAAGGGGCTCGGCTGCAGTAGGCGAGCAGAACATGCTGAGGTGGTCAGAGCTCACAGCTCGCCTGGAAGTATGAGGTACTTTTTTACTGTTTTGCCCACGTTGGTCTGCCCATAGCCCATCAAAACAGCGGAGGTTGGCTGTTGGCAGACCCGTCTAGCGGTTTTCTGGTAACTTCAGGTCAGTTCTTTTGGTTATTGGCAGTTCAGATCTCAAAAAACTATAAATAGGACCCAAGGGGTACCCCAGAGAGGAGGTTTTTTCCAGTGCTCTCCTACTCTAATTTTCAAGTGCTTTCTGAGGGTACCTTAGCTTGGCTTCTAGCTAAGGATGGGAAGTGCTCTGAGATCTTCCGGGTTTGTGGTGGGACCTCCCTGCCGAGCCCTTGGGTCTGTGTCACCTTGTCTTCTTTGTTGTTTTGCTTGCAGGAGTGAAGTAGGCGCGAGACCACCCCTTCCCCAAGGGCGAACTCCACAGGAGATCGAGGAATCAGTTCCAACATTTTGGTGCGGTGAGCGTGGACAGTGGTCAGTGCAGAAAAGCTTTAGTGAGTTCAATGAGAGGAGGACAGGGATCTGACGGGCAGAACTCGCCGCCGCCCCCGCCTCTCGCAATGGTGGGGATGTTGGAAGACTTCAGGAACGAGGTGCTGGGCCTCTTCAAGTTCGCACTCGGCGTGCGGGCCGAGTGCTCGACTCCTGCAGCCCAGATCGCGGCCGCCCCCTCTTTGGGCGAGGACACTCCCGGCAGGTGAGCTGGGAAGGAAGTGGCCGAGGAAGGCCGTGGGTGCGAGCTCCCCGGCCGCGAGCTCTTCTCCGGCTCGGCAGCCCGAGGCCGGATCGGCGAGCTGGGCTCGTGAGACTCGCCGGCTCGCCCAGTGGGGGGAGACAGTCCTTTCAGCGAGCTGGTCTCCTCAGCTCCAGTTCCAGACGGGTTCAGGGAGCCCGAGATGTCCTACTACACCGGGAAGGGAAACCCGGTCCAGCATGTCTAATGGTTCGAGGATGTGGTATCCATACGTCAGATGTCGGACGGATTCAAACGCCGACTCTTCGCCATCACCCTCCAGGAGAAGTTAAGGGAGTGGTTCCACCAGCTCCCGGCCAGCTCCATCTACTGCTTCGAGGACCCGCGCCGAGGGTTCATGCTGAGGTTCACTACCTCGAAGAAGAGGAAGAAGGAGTCCGAGTCTTTGTTCCACATTAAGTAGGGGGTGAACGAGACGTTGGGGAGCTACGTGGACCGATTTTAGGAGGAAGTTACTCAGGTCCAGGAGATGCCGAGCCATAGTCTGATGATGGCCTTTACCCTGGGCCTGCAGTAGGGTTTCTTCCGAATGGAGCTGAAGAGAGTTCCTCCCCTCTCCTACGAGGAGTTGATGGGGAGGGCGGCGTGAGAGGTCGACGGGGATGCGTCGAACCCGGAGTTTGCAAGGAAGCTGGACAAGTGGGCCACAGAGGAAGAGAAGGAGTTAAGAGGAGGGAAGGGACAGGAGGAGAGAAGAGGAGAGCCTAGGCAGAGGGAGCAAAGGCAGCTCCAGTGGCAACAACAGCCGAGGTGGGGGCATCAGGAGCCCGACCATCAGCTGGGTTGGAGACCTGAGTGGCAGGGGCAGGGGCCATAGAGAGGGTACTACAGAAGGGGTCACTAACAGGGGAGGCAAGATCAGTTCCACCCTCCGGGCTGGAGGCAGGGCCAGAGGCCCTGGCTCCCCGATCAAGAGGAGGCCATGACCATAGCCTTGGGAGCAAGGAGGGGGATTATGAGGAGGAGGAGAAGAGAGGTCAGGTTGGAGCTGCCCTATTGTGACTTCCATCATGAAGAGGGGCACGCCACAGCCACCTGCCCGGAATTCCTCGAGGTGAGAGGGAATAGGGAACATCAGCAGCAACAGCAAGGGGTTCGGCAAGAAGTGAGGATTGAGGAGGTCCTGCCTCGGGCGGAGGAGGATTGTTGCGAAGACCGGGTGGATGTTGGAACCCGAGGGGGGATCGGAGTGATCCACGGGGGAGTAGGGGTCGAGGCTTCCCGCAAGGCAAGCCTCCACACCATGTATCGGCGAAGCGTCGCCTCCACATCCCAAACCCCACCCCCAGAGGAGAGGATCACTTTCTCCAGGTGGGATATGCCAGACCAGGAGGACCCATTTTGCGATGCGCTGGTCATCAAGGCAGCCATCGAGAATTTCACTGTCTCCCGGATCCTCGTGGACAACGGAAGCTCCGTCAACGTCATCTTCAAAAAGGCGTTTGCCGCGATGAAAGTGGAGGCAAAGAGGGTGCTGGCCTCAAATGGACCCTTGTTCGGGTTTTCAGGAGAAAGGAAGGAAGTAGAGGGAGGAGTTGGCCTCCATGTTACCCTCGGGGGGCAGTCCAAGAACTGCAGGTTCGTCATTGTGGACGCACTCAGCAGCTACAGCGCCATCTTCGAGAGGCCCCTTATCAGCGCCTTCCGCTGCATCCCCTCGTCTTTCCATCAGTGCCTAAAGTTCAACGCCGAGGGGATTCAGGTCAAGGTCAGAGGGGACACCAAGGTGGCGCGGGAGTGCTATGTCACTGCGGTAAACACCATCTCTTGGATGGAGGGAGCCGAAGAGATGGGACTCAGGATGGAGGAGGCAGGGCAGGGAGCAGGAGAGGAGGAGCTGGAAAGGAAGAATTGCGTAGGGGAGGAGGTGGCAGGAGGAGACCTGGAGGAGGTGGCCGAAGTAAGGGCCGGAGGAGAAGAGATGGAGGTAGAGGTCCCCGTTCTGGAGGAAGGGGATGCTGAAGGATGGGGGGAGAAGTCTAGGCTGGAGGCTGCAGAGGAAGTGGTAGAGCTGGAAGTGCTCATTAGAGGAGGCAGGATGGAGAAGATCCGTGTCAGCAGGGGGCTGACCCCGGAGGACCAAGGCAGGATGCTGGAGTGCATTCAGAAGAACGTGGACATCTTAACTTGGAACGCCGCGGAGATGCCGGGGGTTGACGCGAATGTGGCTTGCCACCGCCCCAACCTGGACCCGGGAACACGCCCCATTCAGCAGAAGAAGAGGTCCACTGCGGACAAGCTGGCGGAGCCCATCAGGGAGGAGGTGGCAAAGCTCCTCAAGGTCGGCTTCGTGTCTGAGATTCAGTACCCCGGCTGGGTCTCCAACATGGTAATGGTTAAAAAAGGAGACGGCCGATGGAGGATGTGTATCGACTTTTCCTTACTTAATAAAGCTTGTCCTAAGGACTGTTATCCTTTGCCTCGGATCGACGCGCTGGTTGACTCAGCCGTCGGTTTTTCTGTAATGAATTTTTTAGATGCTTTTTTAGGTTATCATCAAATCAGATGCACCCCCCAGACATCAAATATATCTCATTCATCATAGGGGATGGATGCTATTGCTACAAGATAATGCCCTTCGGGTTGAAGAATGCTGGGGAGACTTACCAGAAAATGATGGATAGGGTCTTCAAGGAGCAGAGGGGGAGGAATTAGGAAGTGTATGTAGATGACCTCATGATCAAAAGTCGGGATATGGACTCCCATCTCCGGGATCTGGTGGAAACCTTTGCCACCCTGCACAAATACAAGATGCGGTTGAACCCCCTAAAATATGTCTTTGGGGCCAGCCGGGGAAAGTTCTTGGGGCACCTCCTCACCCCCGCGGGGGTCGAGCCGAATCCAGATAAGGTCAGGGCAATCTTGGAGCTAGGGTCCCCGCGGAATGCTAAGGAGGTCCAACGGCTGATGGGGAAGCTAGCAGGGCTGAGTCATTTCCTTTCTCGGGTAGGGGAGAAATGCTCCCCCTTCTTCAAAACCCTGAGGGGTAGTCAGAAGTTCGAGTGGACCATGGAGTGAGAGGAGGCGTTCCAGTCCCTCAAGATGCAGTTAACTCAGGCTCCGCTACTCCAAGGGCCGAAGGAGGCGGAAGACCTGTTCTTATACCTCGGGGTCGGGGCGGAGGCCTTGAGCTCCGTCTTAGTTCGTGAAGAAGGGAAGAAGCAGCTCCCTATTTATTACGTAAGCCGGGTCCTGAGGAAGGCCGATCTCCGGTACCCGATTCTGGAGAAGCTAGCCTTCACCCTGATCATCTCGGCAAGGAGGTTGCGACCTTACTTCCAGGCGCATTCAATCCGAGTGGTGACCGACCACCCTCTCCGCAACATCTTTGAGGGGGTGGAACATTCAGGCAGGCTGGCTAAGTGGTCGGTGGAACTGAGCGAGTTCGATGTCTCCTTCGTTCCACGGCTCTCGATCAAAGCTCAAGCGATGGCCGACTTCTTGGCCGACTATGTGGTTGAAGTTGCGGAGGAAGAGCTCACCCGCCCGACTCCTTGGAAGGTGAGGGTGGATGGTGCCTCGGGGAGGCATTTCCTTGGAGTGGGGGTGATCCTGGAAAGCCCTCAAGGGACCCGAATCGAGCAGACGATGGTGGTACACTTCCCCATTACAAACAACCAGGCCCAATACGAGGCCGTGATAGCAGGGTAAATGTCTGGCCAAGGAGCTGGGGGTGTCAGACATGGAGGTCCTTACTGATTCCATGGTGGTGGCTTCCCAGATCAACGGGGAGTTCGAGGCAAGGGAGCCCACCCTGCGATCATACTTAGCCAAGGTAAAGGGGATCATAGGCACTTTTCAAACTTTCACCATCAGACACGTGCCCAGGGAAGAGAATGAACAAGCCGATCAGCTAGCAAAGCATGGACCCCAGGTGGGGGGTACCATCACCGACCTGTTCCGCCCCTCCATCGAAGATTGAGAGCTCATGGAAATTGATCAACAAACTTCGTGGATGGACCTAGTGGAGGCTTTACTCTCCACGGTAGAGTATCCGGAGGGGGAACATAAGAAGAAGCTTAGGCACAAGTCAGCGTATTACCTCCTCCAGGACGGGCAGCTGTATAGGAAGACCCTCTCTGGGATGTTGGCTTACTGCGTGACAGAGGGCGAAGTACGAAGTATCTTGGAGGAAGTCCACTCCGGGGAATGTGGGAGTCACTCCGGGAGTCGGACCCTGGAAGGGAGGATAGTCAGGCAAGGGTATTTCTGGCCCACCCTGGGCCGAGACGCCGCAGAGTTCGCAAGAAGATGTCATAAGTGCCAGCTGTTTGCCCCTCTCCAGCTACAGCCGACCCAGCGACTCAGAAGTATCACGGCCCCATGGCCCTTCGCAATTTGGGGAATGGATTTGGTCAGGCCATTCCCCCAAGCCAGTGGTCAGAGAAGATTCCTCCTGGTAATGATTGACTACTTCTCCGAGTGGATGGAGGTGAAGGAGCTGGCCAAGGTGACCTCCCAGGTAATCAGGAACTTTGTTTGGGGGAAGATCATCTGCCGCCATGGGCTCCCCCAAGCCATTGTCATGGACAACGGGCCCCAGTTCGCCAGCGCCGAATTCACCAGCTTTTGCGAACAACTTGGAATCGACCTTAGGTTCGCCTCAGTCCATCACCCCAGGATCAACGGGCAGGTGGAGGCCGCAAATAAGATCATCGTCAACCTCCTCAAGAAGAAGGTGGAGAATTTGAAGGGGAGCTGGGTGGAGCAGCTTCCCGCGGTTCTTTGAGCCCTAAGAACCACCCCCAGCACGACTACCAGAGAGACCCCATTCAAGCTCTCCCACAGGTGCAAGGCAGTGCTCCCCGTGGAATTTGAATTCCAAACACCCCGAGTAGTTGCGGCCAAAGAAGGCCGAGAGGAGTGGCAAGCGGAGAACGAGGAGGAGCTGAGGCTCTCCCTTGACATGGTGGAGGAGCTGAGGGACCTTTCTGCTATCAGGCAGGAGGAAGTGAAAAGGAGAATGGCCAAGTACTTTGACAAGCATGTCAGGGTGAAATAGTTCATGGAAGGGGATTTGATGCTGAAGAATGTGGATGCGGCAGGGAGGTCAGCATCCTTAGGAAAGCTCAACCCTAGCTCGGAGGGACCCTTCATTGTAAAAGAAGCTTTGAAGTCAAGAGGCTATCGACTCCAAATTGTAGAGGGCGAGACCCTGAGTCTCACTTGGAGTGGTGACGACCTAAAACGATTTTTCCCCTAAAGCATGTAAGCGATACTTTGATTATAATAAATTTCTTCAACTCTCCAGTATTATCATAGCTGGCCTGCATAGAGGAATGGAATGTGTTTGGACCCCGAGAAAATCCCACTGCCAGGCTCTCATCTAGCTTGCAGGGCCGGAAGTCACTCGTTGTCATCCTTGGCCTCGAGCAGATCCCACTGTCAGGCTCTCACCTAGCTGACAGGGCCGGAAGTCACTCGATGGAATGTGTTTGGACCCCCAGAAGATCCTGCAGTCAGGCTCTCACCTAGCTCGCCGGGCCGGAAGTCACTCGGTGTCATCCTTGGCCTAGAGAAGATCCCGCTGTCAGGATCTCACCTAGCTGGCAGGGCTGGAAGTCACTCGATGGAATGTGTTTGGACCCCGAGAAGATCCCGCTGCCAGGCTCTCACCTAGCTAGCAGGGCCAGAAGTCACTCGGTGTCATCCTTGGCCTCGAGCAGATCCCGCTGTTAGGCTCTCACCTAGCTGACAGGGCTAGAAGTCACTCGATGGAATGTGTTTGGACCCCGAGAAGATCCCGCTGCCAGGCTCTCACCTAGCTAGCAGGGCCGGAAGTCACTCGGTGTCATCCTTGGCCTCGATAAGATGCCGCTGTCAGGCTCTCACCTAGCTGGCTGGGCCGGAAGTTACTCGATGGAATGTGTTTGGACCCCGAGAAGATCCCGCTGCCAGGCTCTCACCTAGCTGGCAGGGCCGGAAGTCACTCGGTGTCATCATTGGCCTGGAGAAGATCCCGCTGCCAGGCTCTCACCTAGCTGGAAGGGCTGGAAGTCACTCGATGGAATGTGTTTGGACCACGAGAAGATCCCGCTGTCAGGTTCTCACCTAGCTGGCAGGGCTGGAAGTCACTCGGAGTTATCCTTGGCCTCGAGAAGATCCCGCTGCCAGGCTCTCACCTAGCTGGCAGGGCCGGAAGTCACTCGATGGAATATGTTTTGACCCCGAGAAGATCCCGCTGCCACGCTCTCACGTAGCTGGCAGGGCCGGAAGTCACTCGGTGTCATCCTTGGCCTCGAGAAGATCCCGCTGCCATGCTCTCACCTACCTGGCAGGGCCGGAAGTCACTCGATGGAATGTGTTTAGACCCCGAGAAGATCCCGCTGCCAGGCTCTCACCTAGCTGGCAGGGCCGGAAGTCACTCGGTGTCATCCTTGGCCTCGAGAAGATCCCACTGTCAGGATCTCACCTAGCTGACAGGGGCGGAAGTCACTCGATGGTGTCGGCCTCGAAGTCGCCAGATAAAGATAAAAGTCTCAGTTCCAGGAAGCAAGGGGGGAGGGGGTTCTGTAAAGGCGAGCTCGGGCTCGGCAAAACCAGCTCGACATAATCAAAAAGGAAGGCAAGCCAGGCCGGAGGACTCTGCATGGGCGAGGGTGGACTCGTCATTCCCGGCTCGGCATTGGCGAGTAGGTCGCGGAACCGGGCCTCGCCAAAGGAAGGCGAGCCAGGCCGGATGTACCTTACCCCTTTGCCCGTTTGACTTACAAAATTCTCCTTTTTTCGGGTTCAGCCGGAACGGCCCGCGTGCGAGTTTTGGTGGCATGACAAGGGCAGGGAGCGACCCGCCCCTGAATCGCTTGGGGCTCGGCGGACACTCAAAACGCATCCACAAGCGGGCAAGATCTCGTAACTACTCTACTCGCGGAACCTGACTCGGCGAGGCCGCGTGGGGAAGCACTCGCATATATCCAGAGCATAACAAATGAAGTAAAGGAAAAGGTAAAGAGAAAGAGGAAGTGGCACGGGTATGATCAAAAACTCTTTCATTAATTGTTTACAAAAAGTAATTACAGGGGGCTCGCCTCGGCGAGTGAACAAAAAGAAGAAAGAAAAAGAGAGGAAGAATCCTCAGGCCTCGCCCCCTCCGCCGGACTGGTCCTCGCCGTCACCCGAAGGATCCTGGAAGCTTTTCCCGAACATAGCGTCCAGGCTGTCTTCCTTCTCGCTGGGCGGCGTTGCCGGGAACAGGCTCGGCATCAGGTCCCGAGCCGAGATCCACTCGCACCCCTCCACCAGCACACCAGAATCCTTCATCATCTAGAGGGTGCACTCGGCGGCTTGGATGGAGTTGATCCGCAATCTCTCGACGAGGTCGGCCTCGCCAAAGATCCGCGGGCTCTTGTAGGGGAGGGTGGGGTCGATGTCGTGAGGCGGGAAGAAGATCTCTGCCTGGCGACGGACCTCGCTGAGGAGGTGCTGATTCTCCCCCTTCAGCTTCGTGTTCGTGCCCTCCAGCTCGGCGAGGCGTGCGCGCAGCTGTCCGATCTCCTCCCCCTGCTCTGCATTGCGAGCCCGGAGCTCCCCTGCAGCCTTGGCATCCACAGCCAGGAGTGCGTGCAGCTGGCTGATCTCCTCCCCCACCTCGGTGTTGCGAGCCTGAAGATCCCCAGCGGCCTTGGCTTCCTGGTAAAGAGTCCATTTAGCAGAACCACAAAATATTGTAAGTAAAAGAGAAGAGCAGCGCTTGACACTTACCAGCCCGCTGGCGGCTTGGGCGAGTAGACCCTCCGCTATGCCGAGCCGCCTCGCCTGATCGGTAACCTTATCCTTGGCGAGGTCGCGAGCTTGCTCAACCTTTTCGAGTTGGTGGCTGAGGGCGAAGCTGCGGCGTGCCAGCATGTGATGCAGCTCCATGGTCCACAGGTGGGACTGCAGGCCCTCATGGCCGAGCTGCCGGAGGGTCATCTTTTTGTAGGCCTCGGCATCCTCCCGGCCATATAGGCCGAAGCCGAGGGCGTAGGCGTGACCGGTGGCAGGCTCGCGGTCGTGCCAGGAGGGGTGCAGAGTGGAGACGGAGACTCGATGAGCGAGCTCGTCCCACTACAGCATGGGCTCGCCCGCCGAGTCCTTCCACCGCGCGCCGAAGTTGAAGAGGGGGTGTTGCTTCGGCGTCGCACGCTCGCGGGCGGCCCTCTTCGCCGACGGTGGAGGGGAGATCGCCGCCGTGGCAGAGGGGCCCTCGCCACCTTTCCGGACCTTGCTGGTTGTCTCCTTTAGCGGGCTCTCCGGCGACACGTCGGGAGGGGTCTTCGACGAGCTGATGTATTTGGGTCCGGGCTGTTGTTGTTGTTGCCCCCGCGGAGCCAGCAGGGCCCTCTGCATCTTCTTTAATTGTTGCTGGCGAAGCAGCTGGTTCGATCCCGCATCCTCAGGATGCCTCTTGCTGGAAGAGGGTTGCAAGAGGACCGCATCATCTCGGCAGGCCGCCGCCGCCGCCCTCTCGCGAGCAAGAGGGTCGGTATGGAGCCCCGGATCCGTGAACGGCGGATTCACGGGGATTATTCGCTCCCCTGCAGGAAAATACTTTGAGAAAGTTAGAAATTCAGCAATGATGCGGCGAGCCCGGCGGTCAGGCGATCTCGGCAAGATGGGGAGAGAAGCATACCTTCGCCGGTCAGAACAGGAGGGAGCGCGTCGAGGCCCCTTCGTAGGAAGGCGACCTCGAAGTCCTTTTGGAGGAAGTACTTATGGAGCTCGGCGTCGTTGCCGGACACGGCCGGCGGGCGGTACACCTCCTCGCCCTTCTGCTGAGGCGAGTAGGGGATGTTCCGGAGATTGCCCTTGATGAAGGCGATCTTGGTCATCCAGGTATAGTGCTTGTTCGCGATCTCGCGAACTTTGATCAGCGAGCCACCAAAGTAGGCGACCCCATCCGGCGTCGCCTTGTAGGAGAAGAGCTTCCTGAACACCGTCAGGTTGAACTCGATCCTCTCCCGCCAGAGGTAACTCGCGAATGCCACCATCATCGCGATGGTGTTGGAGTTCAGCTGCGCGGGCACGGCTCCGTAATATTTTAAGATTTGCCGGATCTCCGGTCACAGGGGGAGGCGTAACCCCACCTCAAAATGTGAGAGGGGGAAGGCGAGCTCGTCCTCATAAAACGTGTTGATGGCCTCCCCCTGTCTCGGCCTGCGTGCCTCAAAGCCCGGCGGCACGCGCTCCGCCACAAACTCAGCGAGCTCCTCCTCGCTAGTGTGCCCCTCGAAGAAGTAGTAGTTCGTGAAGTGCTGCGTGCACTTGGAGCGGCCGTCGGCATCTGGATTCGTCTTGCCCATATTCGCGGAGGAGGAGGTAGAGCACGAGCAGGAAATGGAAAAGCACGAGGAGAGGGAAAGAAAGTAATAAAGGCACGGTACGGGGTAGGTTGTCCAATCAGCGCAGCTCGCTGCCCCAACTCGCCGACTTCCGGCGCATCCCAGCCAAGGCTAAGCCAAACATTGCAGCATTTTATTTGAGTAGCATGATGAAGAATATTCTAAAAGCTATTTGTTACAAAGATAAAGTTTCAGGAATTAAAAAGCGGGGCGCGCAAGCAGGGAGGGCATCGGGATGCGAGTACCGGTCGTCTCGGCAAAGGAGCCGCTCACTTACCTACCCCGGCCTCGCGACCCCCACCCCCCAGGCTGCCGCGCGCGGAGCAGCTCGCGGATCCTTCCGGAATTCCTCTGCGCAACCGAGAGACCGTCATCTATCTCGTCCAAGAGCCGGGAGGGGGACATCAGCTCGCCGGCCTGGCCGCGTCGCACCTCGTCGGCGAGACGAGCGTAGTGGCGCTGCAGCATCTCGTTGACCCCCTACACCTCGCGCAGCCCGCACACCAGCTTCTTGAGAAGCTTGACATCCCTCCTCGTCAGCTCGCCTTGATCCACCTCAGGACCTAGGTGAGAGTCCAGCGAGCTTGGGGAAGGGAGGGGAGAGTAGTGGGCTGCACGCGATGATTCCTCGGCAGCGGATTGACTGGGAAGAGCTGTGAAGGCAGGCATCAGCAAGAAGAGATGCAGGAAAAACGGCATGAGGCAAGAAGTCAGCAAGACTGACCAGACGAGCTCGGCAGCTCAAGGGAGGTGTGAGGAGGGATGAACCTCAGATCCTTCCCACGACCTGGGCCGCGAGCCCCCGGTGAGATGAGTTCGAATCCCGGGGTGGGGATGGCCCCCAGACCCGCCCCCGCAGCCACATCAGTTTGGTGAGGAGGAGAGGCCCGTACTGGCGAGTTCGGCCTCTGTGAGCTCACAGGAAGGATCCCAAAGAGAAGAGGCGGGTCTTGGGGATGGCTGCCCGGCGCCATGAACTGCGAGTAGGCGAGCTTGGTCTCGCCTCGCGGTGTGGGCTCTCGCGGCGCGACACCCCCCACCCCCCCCCCCCCCCCCCCATCTGGTGGACCGTCCGGGTCATCGCCGACTACGACAACCACTCTATCCTTCTCAAGAACAGTCCGAGTGGAAGAGCCAGTCTCGCGAGCCAGGGTGGCTGATAATACAGTTTATAGTCAATTTAATTAGTGTATTTTCAGGGTTTCAAAGCAAATCATGTCTTGTAAAGTGCTTATTTTGATTCACCTTTGTATATATTTTTGTCGCTAATGCGTTTTTCTGCTTTTTGCAGGTTTTCACGGCTTTCAGCCGAATTTTGCTGAGACACGCCCCGTGGTCACGCCCTACCCGGGCATGTACCTAGGGCGTGTAACCCAGAGGAATGAAGCAATTGGTACGAAACTGCATTCCGTGGAAACTTACTGTACACGCCCTCTGTCACGCCCGTGTCACATCCGACACGGGCGTGTTCTAGAGGCGTGTCCCTAGGTTCCGAGGAATCGCTAGCAATGCGCTCGTTTTTCCCGCTCCACCGTCGCACCGAAAGTGTCATGCCCCTGGGTCACGCCCGACCCGGGCGTGCCATATGGGTGTGTACTTCAACAAGCACGCCCGTCACCTCCAGCATTCAATTCGAGCTCAACAAAGTCACGACGCAAAGAACACGCCCCAGGTACACGCCCTACCAAGGCGTAGCATTTGGGCGTGTACTTCAGCTACTTCGCCAGAATTAAATTCCAGCCCGAAAAAGTCGCGTCGAATGTGTCATGCCCCAGGGTCACGCCCGACCCGGGCATGACAGGGGGGCGTGACCCGACCCGAAAAAATTTATAAATAGAGCCCATCTCCAAGGGTTCAGACACACTTTGGCTGAGAGGGAGAGGTTCTACCCCTCTATTTAATGTTCCTTTTATGCTCTCTCGTTTTGTATTCTCCTTAATCCTAGTTAGTTAAGCTTTTGTAATAGCTTTTATTAATGCTTTATTTGCTAATGATAGGGCCAGAATAGGATTTCAATTTCATGCACTTGTAATCTCGTTCAATTTCATGCTGTAAGCTCGTCTTGATTTTAATAAAAGTGATCTTGTTGTCTTCTCTTTACTACTTCGTGTCTTTATGCTTTACTACTCATCCCCCCTCTTCCACCTCACCATGATTAACTAATCCTCCATGTACTCGATCTTGATGATATGAGGTTCGAGTGATTACATTATGATGCTTTGAATCTTACCTTTCCTTTTTAGGGTTTAGCCTTGAATTACTCTTGATTTATCACGGGTTGGAGGTATATCATCGATATATACTCTCCACCTTTGCTTCATTCTGGGCTAGCCGAGAGGCCGAAAGTTTGAAAAGAGTACTCAAGGGTAAAGGGTGTTGTTCGCACCCCTCGAGAGAGGCGGAAGTTCAATTCTCCCGGATTGGAGTAAAATCCAATAGAAGGGTTCGCAGCATAAAGCGGGTTTTAGGCCTCCGATTCAGACGAAAGTTCAGCCAGACCTTCCTAAACTCAGATGGGCATGACTTCGAGAGAAGCATGTTCTTGCTTTTAGAACCTCCGCGGTGAAGGTCTCTTGCCTTATTAATTGAAAAAGTTTATTATTGCATCTTTTGATCAACTTAAGCCGAGGTAATTCTCGGTCGAGTACTATCGCTTAATCATCATTTAGCTTTTCTCAAAATTGCAAGTAAAACATTCTCATTTCTCTAATTTAGTAAGCAACCCCAAAAAAACTTTTAATTGATAAGATAATAGTAACTATTTGAAGTAGAAGTACTCAATTCGCCCCGGGTAATACGACCTTGATATTGAACTTAATATCCTATACTATATGCGACAAGGTATACTTGCCTTCATCAAATATAGAATCGGAGAACATCTCACAACTACACTTCCACCTTCTCCTCCCTTAACTTTGTCTTCTCCACGCATAACCCCTTCTCCGCTAAAGAATTTTATATCAAGTTTTTGGCGCCGTTGCCGGGGACTCATGTTTTGATATTTCGAAAAAAAGATAGCTATTAATTTTATCGTTTTTCCTTTTCTCTCGCTCTCGTAACAGTTTTATCTCTGCCCCCCCCCCCCCCCCCCCCCGCTTTCTCTCTTTTTAAGTGTATGACCCGAGAAAGCTCATCGATTATTCCTTTTGATCCTGAGATAGAGTGCACCGCTTTGCGTCGCCTCCGTTCTCGTGACCAGGAATCGCATTTAGGCATCGATGAGTCGATCGGGGACACTGCCACAAAAACGATGGATCCTAATCCGCCCAACCCAAACGAGGCCCAACAAAGGACTATGTCCTATTATGCGAGGCCGAACCTGGAGGGTACACAATCAAGTATTGTTCGCCCCACAGTGGCAAACAACAACTTTGAGATCAAGTCCAGCATCATCCAAATGGTGCAACAGTCGGTAACCTTCGATGGACTCCCGGACGAGGATCCAAATTGTCACATTGTAAATTTTCTCGAAATCTGTGATACTTTTAAAATCAATGGAGTCTCAGATGATGCCATTCGATTACGTCTCTTCCCTTTCTCTTTGCGGTCAAAGGCCAAGCAGTGGCTGAGCTCTCTTCCTAGAGGGTCCATCACCACGTGGGCCTAGATGGCAGGGAAATTTCTTACCAAGTATTTCCCGCCTGCGAAGACCGCCAAATTGCGCACGGATATTGCATCCTTCATGCAAATAGACTCGGAGACTCTCTACGATACATGTGAGCGCTTCAAGGAGCTATTGCGAAGGTGCCCACACCACGCGCTTCCAATTTGGCAACAAGTGCAAATATTTTATAACGGCCTAAATTCCTTAACAAGGCAAATGATCGACGCGGCCGCTGGGGGAACGCTAAATAACAAAACCCCAGAGGCCGCTCAGGAACTTTTTGAGGAAATGGCTATGAATTCGTATCAATGGAATACGCCATGCGTGCGGGCTAACAAACCAGCGGGAGTCTTTGAAATTGACGCTACTTCGAATCTTGCCCTCCAAGTTGAGCGGTTAACAAAGCAGGTGGCGGAGATGACTGCTTCCTCCGCCACTCCTCCTTGGTTTAATAATTTTAATAACTCTGCTTTTACAGAAGAGCATGTTGACTTCATGGGAAATGCTCCTCGGCCCTCCTATAACCCGAACAACGCACCGTATAATAACACTTACAATGCAGGTTATAGGAGCCATCCGAATTTCTCATGGAGCAACCAAGGAAATGCTCAACGCCCCCATAACCCCCCTCATAATCATGGCCAAACATTTAATCTAGCTCCCCCCTTAAATTTAAATCCGCCTGGTTTCCAACTGCAACAGGCAAAGCCCTCTTCACTTGAAGAGGTCTTTGCCAAATACGTTGCTACAAATGAAACAAATATCAGGAATATTGCCGGGTCCATCAAAAACTTGGAAAACCAAGTGGGACAGCTTGCCAAGATGATCTCCGATCGGCAACAAGGAGCTTTGTCAGGCAATACCGAGCAAAATCCAAGAGAAAGTGCAAACTCCATTACCCTCCGCAGTGGAAAAGAAGTTGCTATACCAAGAGAAACTATGGTACCTCTACCTTCTCCTCTCTCTCCTCCTGTTATTTTAGCTTCAAATTTGCCTACTATGCCTACGCCACATATGTCTAATCCAAAAATACTGTATCCGTCTAAACTTAAAAATGAACGCGCTGAAGAAAGTTACAAAACATTTTTAGAAATTCTAAAAAAAATTCATATAAATGTGCCGTTCTGCAAGGCTATCTCTCAAATATCGAAATACGCGAAATATCTCAAGGAGCTCCTATCAAATAAGAAAACGCTCGAGGATATTTCGCATATTTCCTTAAATGCAGAATGCTCCACGGTTGTGCTCAACAAATTACCCCGCAAAGCGAATGACCCGGGAAGGTTCTCCATCCCGTGCCTATTCGGTAATTCGTTGGTCAAACATGCGTTGGCGGACTTGGGAGCAAGCATAAATCTCATGCCCTTTTCGCTTTTTAAATGTAGGTCTAGGGTCTCCGAACCCCACTCGTATGAGCATACAGCAAGCCGATCGTTCTGTGAAATTTCTGATAGGGATTGTGGAGGATGTCTTGGTCAAGGTGGACAAATTCATCTTCCCGGTGGATTTTGTCATACTAGACATCGAAGAGGATGCCGATGTACCCCTGATACTCGGTCGCCCCTTCCTTGCCACCTCCCGCGCTATTATTGATGTCAGTGATGGAAAGCTCCTCCTTCAGGTTGGAGATGATGAAATCACTTTCAGCATTAATCCCTCCATGCGCAACACCCTAGAGCAAGATGATTCCTGCTTTTATCTAGAGGAATTCTTCAAAAATGAATTTTTTGTGCCTTTGGAATTAATTTCTCCACCATTTGATGAATCTCTTATCACTGAGCTCTTCTGCTTAGAGGAAGTCTCTCGCACTACCTCCCCGAATCGCTTCCCATGGACACCATAAAATTCAAAACCTCTTATGAGGAACCACCCATATTGGAGCTTAAGAAACTCCCCCCTCATCTGCAGTATCTTTTCCTCGAAAATGACTCTAAGCTACCGGTTATTATCTCCTCGGATCTGAGCAACTCAGAAATTTCTGAGTTGACTCTAGTTTTGCAAAATCACCGCCATGCAATTGCGTGGCAGTTATCCGATATTAAGGGGATTAGCCCATCATTCTGTACACACAAGATTTTCTTAGATAATAACTTTCGTAGTACTATCCAGCCCCAACGACGTTTAAATCCAAACATGAAGGACGTCGTGAAGGCTGAGGTTATTAAGCTTCTAGATGCGGGAATTATCTATCCCATCTCCGATAGTACTTGGGTAAGCCCAGTCCAGGTCATGCCAAAGAAAGGCGGAGTCACGGTAGTGGCCAATGAAAATAATGAATTAATTCCAACACGTACTATTATGGGTTGGCGAATGTGCATTGATTACCGAAAACTCAATGACGCCACCCGAAAAGACCACTTCCCGCTCCCCTTTATCGACCAAATTTTAGAACGACTTTTCGGTCACTCCTGCTACTGCTTTCTCGACGGTCTCTCGGGGTACCTCCAAATCCCTATTTCACCTGAAGACCAAGAGAAGACAACCTTTACCTGCCATTTGGTTTATGTAATGCACCGGCTACATTTCAGCGATGTATGCTGGCGATATTCAATGAATTGGTAGAAGAAGTAATGGAGGTTTTTATGGATGACTTCTCGGTGTTTGGTAGTTCTTTTGCGAATTGTTTAAAAAATCTCGAGCACGTGTTGATTCGTTGTGAGGAAACTAACTTAGTCCTCAACTGGGAGAAATGCCATTTTATGGTCCGAGAGGGATTAGTCCTCGACCATAAGATTTCAGGCAAGGGGGTCGAGGTCGACCGGGCCAAGATCGAAATTATTGAAAAGCTCCCCCCTCCAACGAATATTAAAGCCATTCGTAGTTTTCTTGGGCACGCGGGATTTTATCGGCGTTTTATCCAAAATTTTTCAAAAATAACGAAGCCGATCACCCATCTTCTCGAGAAAGAGTCACCTTTCAATTTTAACAACGATTGTCATCTTGCTTTCAATTTAGTAAAAGAAAAATTAGTAAACTCTCCAATTCTAGTTGCTCCGGACTGGTCGCTCCCTTTCGAAATCATGTGCGATGGTAGTGATACTGCGGTAAGCGCGGCCTTAGGCCAGAGGGTGGAAAAATTCTTCCACCCGATTTATTATGCAAGCAAGACACACACGTCTGCACATGCCAACTACACCACCACCGAGAAAGAGCTCCTAGCAATTGTTTTTGCCATTGATAAGTTTAGGTCTTATATCACCCTCTCCAAAGTAATTGTTTTTACGGATCACTCAGCTCTTCGTTTTTTATTTAGTAAAGCGGACGCAAAGCCCCGCCTTTTGTGATGGATCCTCCTCTTGTAGGAGTTTGATTTAGAAATCCGGGACAAAAGAGGGGCCGAAAATTTGACGGCCGACCATTTATCTCGTTTAGAAAACCCTGCCAGCAAATTATTAGTGGAAGCCGACATTAACGATAAATTCCCTGAAGAGCGCCTCTTCGCTCTCGAAAATTCAAAAGATTATCTCGTGCCCTGGTTCGCCGTCTTTGCCAATTATTTAGTGGCTCGGGTCTTGCCAAAGGAATTCTCAAGTCAGAAAAAGAAGAAATTCTTTTCTGATTTAAAGAATTACTTTTGGGAAGACCCTTTCTTATTCAGAGACTGTGTGGATCAGGTTGTGCGGCATTGCGTTTCGAGTGAGGAAGGAGTGCAAATATTGGGACATTACCATGAAGGACCAACAGGTGGTCATTATCAAGCGAACCGCACCGTAAGAAAGGTGCTGGAGGCGGGCTTCTATTGGCCCACGCTATTCAAGATGCTCACACCCTAGTGAGTACTTGCGATAGTTGCCAGCGGGCAGGCAATATCTCACGGCGGGATGAGATGCCTCAAAATATTTTCCTCGAATGTGAAATTTTTGATCTTTGGGGCATCGACTTCATTGGCCCCCTTCCCCCCTCTTATCAAAATAAATACATTCTCGTAGCTGTCGACTATTTATCAAGGTGGACGGAAGCGCAAGCTCTCCCCACCAACGATGCATGAGTCGTTGTAAAATTTCTAAAAAAATTATTCTCTCGATTTGGTACGCCACACGCTATAATTAGTGACAGGGGAACCCATTTCTGCAATAGCCAGTTTGCCAAAATTTTGGCAAAATATGGAGTGATGCACACATTTTCCGCCGCCTATCACCCCCAGACGAGCGGTCAAGTCGAGGTTGTTAATCGAGAATTGAAACTTATTTTAGAGAAAACCGTATCATTAAACAGGAAGGATTGGGCACTAAAACTAGATGATGCCCTATGGGCCAATCGAATGACATATAAGACCGCCATCGGCTGCACGCCGTATCGATTGGTTTATGGTAAGGCTTGCCACCTTCCAGTTGAGTTAGAGCACCGTGCGTTTTGGGCCCTCAAAACATTAAATCTAGATCCAACCCTAACCACCGAACACCGTAAATTTCAGCTCAATGAACTCGATGAGTGGCGGGCGAACGCTTACGAGAGTAATCGGCTTTATAAAGTGCGAACAAAGTTCTACCATGACAAAAATATTAAATTTCCTAAATCTTTTTCGCCGGGCGATCTCGTCCTTCTTTATAACTCTCGGATTCGCCTCTTTCCAGGAAAATTAAAATCGCGATGGTCCGGCCCCTTTATAGTTAAAGAGGCTTGGCCGTATGGGATGGTTCTCATTTCGCACCTGGATAAGGGTGAATTTAAGGTAAATGGTCAGCGATTAAAACTCTATTTGCCTAACGATTTACTCCCTGCTGCGACGGAACAATTACTGCTATCGAACTCCTGAACTATTTCGTTTCTCCTTCATTTGGACTGTAATAATTTAAGACTTATTATTTTTGGACAATATTCTTTTGGTCGAGCTCAAACAACCTTTATAAACAAAAGGCGCTCATGGGAGGCAACCCAACTTTTTTTTTCAGTTTTCTTTATTTTACACTTTTTTCCCCGGACGGCTCCACAAGATGCTGCTAAATCCATCTCAGAGTCCAACAAAAGACTTTTTCTGACGATTCAAAGCACAAGCATGGAGGAGCGGCATCACTCAGCTTTCGCTACAAACTAAAACCGGGGAAGTACCTATTTTCAATTCTGTCTTTCATTTCTGTACTTTAATTTTCTCTCGTTCTCCAACCTCCTTCTCCATTGAGGACAATGTAGATTTTAAGCTTGGGGGAGGACTTCCTCCTTCTTTTTGCTTTTTGTAAATATCTTTTACTTTTTATAAAAATCCAAAAATCTAAAAATTCAAAAAATATATAGTTGCAATTTGGTATTTCAATAGTACCCCATGTTTGTGTTTTGTTTTTCTCAAAATTTTTTATAAACAACGTAGTTAATTATAATTTTTGTAATCATTATTTTTTTAATCATATTTCACAAGTAAAATGTTGGTCATGCTGTGTTTCTAATTCACGGTAGCATGTTAAGGTGAAATATTTCCCTAAAACACGCATTTCTATTATGGTTTTTCGTTCTTTATTTTCTTTACTTTCTCTAAAATTCATCATCCACTATTTTCCTTTTCGTTTTTAGATAATTTTTGTAAGAACAACTTTTGAATAATGTAGTAGATATGAACGATCCAAGTCACATATTATTTTTATTTTCAAGATAATTTCATCAATCTTCTTTTATTATCTCGAATTTGCTTTTTGAAAATTTTCAAATCTATGTTTTAAATAAATTTAAAAAGCGTGAAAATGATTTAGGCCGTTTTTGTTTACGTTTGAGCTTTTCTGCCAACCTAAAATCTTATACCACTAGTTTGCCGCTTTTGAGCATTTTTGCCAATTTCATTTGATAACTCCACATAGCATTTCATTTTCACCAATGCCAAAATTCCTACCTATCTAATCACGCTAAATGTTTTGAGTTTCATTCAAAAATTTTCATAATCATGCTAGGAAAGTTTGTGTTATCTTTGGAGAAATTATTGAAAAAATTATACTCAAAAGCAATGTTTGATTTTATTTGGCCAATTCAACATGAAAGAAAAAAAAAATTTTGGCCTTTGTTTTGAAAAAAGAAAGAAAAAAATGACGAAAAAAATATAAATAATCATAAAGAAGAAAAAGAAACAAAATATATATATTTTGTTTAAAATAAAATTTTTTTTTGAAACTCTTTGTTTCGGTTTAGTGTGATTTTAAGCCTCCATGTTTATCTTTGAATTTCACTCCTATTCATGATCCTAAACCAAACGTTTCGGTCCTATTAAGTCCTTTTGATTCACGTCTTTTTAAATCTTATTTAATAGCTACGAAAAGAAGAAAAGTAAATCAGTTTTAGTTCTGGATTTAAACTTAGATTTTTGTTATTTAATTGATATAATTATAATGCGTTGCTTGGATCTAGTAACAACTCAATACGTTCTTGGATCTCGTCAAAATTCTGGATGATTTATTTTCGTTAAGTAAAGTTTATAAAAGTTAAACCGTACCAAAATAATTGTTTTAGATTTACGTTTTACATCCTCCCTACCTGGAATTTCGCATATTACTTGTGTAAGCATGATTCAAACTTTTTGAATTAGTTACTTTTTATGATTAGCTAGTTTTTATATCTTTGCTTGGGGACAAGCAAAATTTAAGGTTGGGGGAATTTGATAATACAGTTTATAGTCAATTTTATTAGGGTATTTTAAGGGTTTCAAAGCAAATCATGTCTTGTAAAGTGCTTATTTTGATTCACCTTTGTATATATTTTTGTCGCTAATGCGTTTTTCTGCTTTTTGCATGTTTTTACGGCTTTCAGCCGAATTTTGCTGAGACACGCCCCCTGGTCATGCCCTACCCGGGCGTGTACCTAGGGCGTGTAACCCAGACGAATGAAGCAATTGGTCCGAAACTGCATTCCGTGGAAACTTAGTGTACACGCCCTCTATCACGCCCGTGTCACATCCGACACAGGCATGTTCTAGAGGTGTGTCCCCAGGTTCCGAGGAATCGCCGCAACGCGCTCGTTTTTCCCGCTCCACCGTCGCACCGAAAGTGTCACGCCCCCGGGTCATGCCCGACCCGGGCGTTCCATATGGGCGTGTACTTCAACAAGCACGCCCGTCACCTCCAGCATTCAATTCCAGCTCAATAAAGTCACGCCGCAAAGAACACGCCCCAGGTACACGCCCTACCAAGGCGTGACATTTGGGCGTGTACTTCAGCTACTTCGCCAGAATTAAATTCCAGCCCGAAAAAGTCGCGCCGAATGTGTCATGCCCCAGGGTCATGCCCGACCCGGGCGTGACAGGGGGGCATGACCCGACCCGAAAAAATCTATAAATAGAGCCCATCTCCAAGGGTTCATACACACTTTGGCTGAGAGGGAGAGGTTCTGCCCCTCTGTTTAATGTTCCTTTTATGCTCTCTCGTTTTGTATTCTCCTTAATCCTAGTTAGTTAAGCTTTTATAATAGCTCTTATTAATGCTTTAGTTGCTAATGATAGGGCCAGAATAGGATTTCAATTTCATGAACTTGTAATCTCGTTCAATTTCATGCTATAAGCTCGTCTTGATTTTAATAAAAGTGATCTTGTTGTCTTCTCTTTACTACTTCGTGTCTTTATGCTTTACTACTCATCCTACCTCTTCCACCTCACCATGATTAACTAATCCTCCATGTACTCGATCTTGATGATCTGAGGTTCGAGTGATGAAGTTATGATGCTTTGAATCTTACCTTTCCTTTTTAGTATTTATCCTTGAATTACTCTTGATTTATCACGGGTTGGAGGTATATCATCGATATATACTCTCCACCTTTGCATCATTTTGGGCTAGCCGAGAGGCCGAAAGTTTGAAAAGAGCACTCAATAGTAAAGGGAGTTGTTCGCACCCCTCGAGAGAGGCAGACGTTCAATTCTCCCGGATTGAAGTAAAATCCAATAGAAGGGTTCGCAGCATAAAGCGGGTTTTAGGCCTCCGATTCGGACGAAAGTTCGGTCAGACCTTCCTAAACTCAGATGGGCATAACTTCGAGAGAAGCATGTTCTTACTTTTAGAACCTCCGCGGTCAAGGTCTCTTGCCTTATTAATTGAAAAAGTTTATTATTGCATCTTTTGATCAACTTGAGCCGAGGTGATTCTCGATCGAGTACTATCGCTTAATCATCATTTAGCTTTTCTCAAAATTGCAAGTAAAACATTCTCACTTCTCTAATTTAGTAAGCAACCCCAAAACAACTTTTAATTGATAAGATAATAGTAACTCCTTGAAGTAGAAGTACTCAATTCGCCCCGGGTAATACGACCTTGATATTGAACTTAATATCATATACTATATGCGACAAGGTATACTTGCCTTCATCGAATATAGAATCGGAGAACATCTCACAACTACACTTCCACCTTCTCCTCCCTTAACTTTGTCTTCTCCACGCATAACCCCTTCTCCGCTAAAAACTTTTATATCAGTGGCCCTCAGGTCGTTGTAAATGGGCTCAGCCGCCTCAGGGAATGCCTTTGACCGCTTAGAACCGGGCTCGACAGAATCAACGTGAGGGGATTTGGCATTGACCACCTTCAGGGCGGCCATGTGAGCTGCAGAGGCTTGGCAAGCCCGGTCTATGCGCTCTTGGATCTCCTTGGGAAGTGGCATCCTGGCAGGGTTGGAGCAAAGGGAATGGCAAGAGTCAGGCAGGGGGGCATGCGCACATATATATAGCCACAGGTGGACCCCACCGGAAGATTCCCTCCAACTCGCCAACCCGCGCTCGCCGCACACTTGGGGTTGGATGTTTCTTTCCGAGCTTTGACAAGCTCAAAAAGAGCGGGGATTGTGTATAACCCCGTGTCCGACAAGGAAGGTCACCAGGGACTAAGCAGAATGGGCAGAATGGGCTGAGGACAATAGGCGAGCTCGGCAGTGGAGGGTGCGAGCCCGAGCTCGGCATCCGTCGACCAGAGATCTACGTTCGGTGACCCCGAGCTCGGCATTCGCCGAGCGAGCTACAACTCGCGTCCTAACAGCGGGGCTCGGCAGCAGTAGGCGAGCAGAACATGCCGAGGTGGTCAGAGCTCACAGCTCGCCTTAAAGTATGAGGTACTTTTTACTGTTTTGCCCCCGTTGGTCTGCCCATAGCCCATCAAAACAGTGGAGTTTGGCTGTTGGCAGACCCGTCCAGGGGTTTTCTGGTAACTTCAGGTCAGTTCTTTTGGTTATTGGCAGTCCAGATCTCAGAAAACTATAAATAGGACCCAAGGGGTACCCAGAGAGGAGGTTTTTTCTAGTGCTCTCCTGCTCCAATCTTCAAGTGCTTTCTGAGGGTACCTTAGCTCGGCTTCTTGGTAAGGAGGGGAAGCGCTCTGAGATCTTCCGGGTTTGTGGTGGGACCTCCCTACCGAGCCCTTGGGTCTGTGTCACCTTGTCTTCTTTGTTGTTTTGCTTGCAGGATTGAAGTAGGCGCGAGACACCCCTTCCCCAAGGGAGAACTCCACAGGAGATCGAGGAATCAGTTCCAACACTACTGTCACCGCCTGTCCACAGCGGCTGATGCCTGAGGGGTTAGCTACCTGCTCGAAAAGTGGGAACTACAGTCTGTGTCGACATGGCAATTGCATCGGTGTGATCATGGGTGAGTCATTGCATAGCATTCATAGCATTTCATATCATTGCACAACAAGATCCTCATCGTATAAGTTTGTATGGGCACTCTTATACGATGAGTTACCCTTATGTAACCTGATCCTTAACTTATAAGTTCGAATGGGCATTCTTATAAGTTAAGTTACTTTCCTGCTATTACTTATACTTGTTAGTTTAGTATAGCTCTTAAATAACTGCTGATTATGATACTGTTACTCTTACTCTATTGCCACCTGCTTGTACCTCTTTTACTTGCAAATATATATTACCCTTGTTCCTTTTCTCCGTAGGGTGCCGAGGAGTCGCCGGGGGAGCAGATGTGAAACCACTTAGTCGTTTCGACTAACGGTTGCTACGTCTTCCTTTTTAGGAGGTCACGCCGCAGGTAGAGCAGCTGCAACTACGCAGCAGGACAGCCAGGCCAGGACGACAAGGCCTGAAGTGACAGTGTCGTCGATACCGTCGGTTACTGATGTTTGTATTTTGATACTCTAATGTAGCCCGGTTGGGCACTGATTAGCTGTACTCTGATATATTGTAGAAGCATGTTTTGGCTTCTCCTTTATTGATGTATTTGGACTTTATTACTTAGTGTGGATTTTGACTTCTCTTGCTTATTATATTTGGTTGGGTTGGCATGTTCTATTGATATTATTGTAGCCGGCGGAATAGGCATCTTGTGGTACAGGTTAGCCCGTGTGCTAATGTTACCGCAAGGCGGCTGTTCCGGGCATAAGACTCCCCCTTCGTGCCGTGTTTTGGGATCCGGGAAGGGGGGGGGGGTCTTACAAATGTTATCAGTTTTCCACGATCCTCAACTAAAGAAGTCATTCAACAATGGTGCCACCCCCATTTGATTAGTCAGTTTGGGGACAAACTGACTTAGCGGAAGCAGTGGTGTGCCCATATGTAATTCACGCTAAGTATGTCCAACTTTGACCTTAAGATTAGCCAACTTGACCATACATTTGCGTTTTATGTGTAGATTCCAGCGCTCGTTGAGGAGGTGAGAGGCACTCCTACGCCCTCCATACCCACTCCCACTCAGTTCCAACAATCTGAGTTGGGGCTGACGCTCACTGCCATCCTCGATGCTTCTAGGGCGCAGCAGACCCCGGTGCAACAACAGGACCCGAGCTCCAACTGGCTGAGCACCTTCCGGGCTCTCTCCCCTCCCGCCTACCTTGGGACAGAGTCAGCCGTATGTACAGAGCAATGGCTAGACACATTTCAGGAGTTGTTGGCTGGTATCCGTTGCCCGGCCAACATGGCAGTGACATTGGCGGTGTCCGTCTTAGACTCACATGCTAAGAGGTGGTGGAAGTCCCTCATGGGCTCCACCTTCCAAGGCCGGGTCTACACAGAGATTAGTTGGAGTGAATTCTCGCGTGTTTTCATGGAGCACTTTATCCCTACATCGGCCCGAGATGAGCTTGAGCAGAGGTTTATTCTACTAAAGCAGGGATCAAAGTCGGCTACGTAATACCAGTGGGAATTCCAGCATCTCACAAGGTTTGCGGATTCTTACGAGTTGGATGACAGAGGTTATGCCAAGCGCTTCTACAAAGGGCTGCGAGATCCCCTAAGGCAGTCCCTGTTATTTATAGCGGATGGAAGCTTGGCGGAGATCATTGATATGGCTAAAAGATTGAAGGCGGACCAGTTGGGATGCAGTAAGAGGCCTGCGGAGGACGTGATGGAAGCTGACCCATGGAATAGAAGGAGGTGATACTTCAGAGGAGGAAGAGGATATCAAAGAGGTGGAGGCCGTGTCCACCGGAACTATAGAGTGGAGCATCCGGTTCCGCAACCGCCTGCGTTGCCTCCATCCCCACAACCTCAGTAATTTCAACAACCTGAAGGGCGTCGTGGGCTGGTGTGCTTCAAATGTAACCAGCCGAGCCACATCCGACGTTTCTGCCCGCAGCTATATGGGAACGCACCTCCTGCTCTCCCTCCTGCTCTCCCTCCAATAGCCCCACGAGGATGGGGATATATGCGCGGGCGAGGACGAGGACCGCGAGGAGGTAACCCCGGCCCTGCTAGGGATCGGGTGTACGCGCTTGACATGGCGCAGGAACGGAACCCACAAGATGTGATTGCAGGTATGATTTAATTAATTAACATATTTTCATGGTCTAACTTGAATTGTTTAAGACTTACTAGACACCTAGCAATAAGTTTTGGTTGTTGGTACTTAGGCACCGTGATTATTGGCAGGAAGACGGCCTATGTGATGTTCGATACCGGTGCCTCACACTCCTTTGTGTCCGAGTATTTCATAAAAGACATGGAGGGTGTACAATACTTCACTGGCATAGCCCGACGTGTACGCCTTCCGGATGGCTCGGAGATGATCGCAACCGCCAAGTGCGAGTTGGAGATATTTATTGATGGGAAGGCCTTTGATACGCCAGCCATGGTTCTGAGAATGCCGAAGTTTGACATCATTTTGGGCATGACATGGCTGGACTAGCACTTCACGAGGATCGACTGCGCGGAGAAGCGGATCTATTTGAGACATGGAGACTCTGACGTCATCTTCCAAGGTATTGGCTTCGTGCCTCGCATGATGTTATCTTCCGTCCAGGTTGTAAAAGCTCATATGAAGGGGGACGAGGTATTCATGATCTGGTTCGAGTTGAAGGAAGAAGCATTAGAATTAAAGGACATACGGGTTGTGCGGGATTTTCCCGAGGTATTTCTTGAGAAGTTACCCGGATTGCCCCCGCATAGAGAGGTTGACTTCCAGATTAATCTAGTACCAGGTGCCAAGCCTGTATCCAAGGCTCCGTATAGAATGGCCCCGAAAGAACTCGCGGAGTTTAGAGTTCAATTGCAAGAACTGGTGGAGTCAGGGTTTGTTCGGCCCAGTTCATCACCCTGGGGAGCCCCTGTGCTGTTCGTGAAGAAGATGGATGGAACCGTGCGTTTGTGCATAGATTATCGCGAACTCAATCGGTTGACGGTGCGGAACACTTATCCGCTACCTCGGATCGACGAGTTGTTCGATCATCTAATGGGAGCACGTTGTTTCTCTAAACTGGATTTGCGCTCTGGATACTATCAGTTGAGGATACAAGAAGGGGACATTCAGAAAATAGCCTTCAGTTCAAGATATGGTTTGTATGAGTTCACGGTAATGCCGTTTGGGCTCACAAATGCCCCTTCGGCCTTCATGAGCCTGATGAACAAGGTGTTTGAACCATATTTGGACATCTTCGTCATTGTTTTAATCGATGGCATCTTGGTCTACTCAAAGATGGAGGAGGAGCATGTCGAGCACCTGACCTTGGTTTTGAAGAAATTGAAGGAGCACGCCTTGTACACCAAGTTTAGCAAGTGTGAATTCTGGCTTAAGGTGGTTGCCTTCTTGGGGCATGTGATCAGTGGAGCAGGATTAGCAATGGATCCAGCAAAGGTGCGAGCCGTGAAGGAGTGGTCGCCTTTGAAGTCGGCGGCCGATGTGAGGAGTTTCCTTGGACTTGTCGGGTACTACCGCAAGTTCGTGAAAGGATTTTCCAAGATTTCCCTTCCACTTTCCTCCTTGACGAAGAAGGGTGTGCCATTTGAGTGGACACCACAATGTGAAGCGGCGTTCAAAGAGCTGAAGGATAGGCTTACCTCCGCCCCCATCCTTGCACTTCCATCTGGGAAGGAAGGTTTTCAGGTATATACTGACGCATTGTATCAAGGGATGGGAGCGGTACTGATGCAGCACGGGCACGTGATCGCATATGCTTCAAGACAGTTAAAGAAACATGAAATTAATTACCCGGTCCATGATTTGGAGTTGGGAGCAGTGGTGTTCGCTTTGAAGGTCTGGAGGAATTATCTATATGGCGTCCACTGCGAGATCTTTTCCGATCACAAAAACTTGAAGTATGTCCACACTCATAAGGAGTTGAACCTGAGACAACAGCGGTGGTTGGAATTTCTATGCGACTATGAGTTCACCATGAACTACCACCCTGGGAAAGCGAACTCAGTAGCCGATGCCTTGAGTAGAAAAGTGTCAGGCTTTAGCCCAGAGTCTCGGTTGATGAGTATGTAGTTGGCTCGGATGATTGAGGAGATGGATATTACTCTGGTATTCAAGGCTCCTTCGGCAGAGTATGCGGAGTTTTTGGCAAGCATGAGCATAGTTTGTGATATTCGGGACCGGATTCGGGTGG
Organism: Platanthera guangdongensis; assembly: GCA_039583875.1. Taxonomy (NCBI): domain Eukaryota; kingdom Viridiplantae; phylum Streptophyta; class Magnoliopsida; order Asparagales; family Orchidaceae; genus Platanthera; species Platanthera guangdongensis. The sequence continues at coordinate 143,423,392 of CM077163.1, read as the reverse complement.
AGCAAGGCATGGATGCGGCCTTGGCCCCGACAATCAAGCCAATTGAAGATGGGACCACCGATGAGTACACACTAAAAGATGGCCTCGTTTATTTTCGTGGCCGACTCTATATTCCCAAGGGCGGAAAAATCCGGGATGATATCTTGAGAGAGGCACATTCCTCTAAATATTTTGTACACCTGGGTATTGCCAAGATGTACGCTGGCTTACGGAAGACCATGTGCTGGCCAGGAATGAAAAAGGATGTTCGTTTCTATCTTACACATTGCGAAGCTTGTCAAAGAGTGAAGGCTGAATGCAAGAGTCCTGTTGGTTTGTTGCAGTCGTTTCCCATTCCCGAATGAAAGTTCGAGGATATCTCCATGGACTTTGTCCATAGGCTACCTCGTTCCCGCTCCGGGAATGATTCAGTGTGGGTTATTGTTGATCGACTGACAAAGGTGGCCCGGTTCATTCCAATGAAGAAGGAAGCACACGTGGATATTTTGGTACGCCTTTTTGTGGAGCAATTTGTACGGTATCATGGCGTGCCCAAGTCAATTGTTTCGGATCGGGATGGTCAGTTTACATCCAAGGAGTGGAAGGCGGTATGGGCGTATTTCGGCTCGCGCCTAACCTTTAGTACTGCATTTCACCCTCAGACGGACGGGCATTCTGAAAGGACCATTAGTTCATTGGAGGATCTGCTGAGATTATGTGTGTTGGATAGAGGAGAGCCGTGGGAAAGGCTCTTGACCCTGGTGGAATTTTCCTACAATAATAGCCATCAGGCGAGCATCGATATGGCGCCCCATGAAGCCCTTTACGGAAGAAGGTGCAGGACCCCCCTGTCTTGACTGCAGGATGAAGATCCGAAGGCATTGGGAAATGAATATATAGATGATACTGATGCGGCGGTCAGATTGATACGGGATCGCATGTTGGAGGCTCAAAGTCGACAGGCGAATTATTACAATAAAAAGCACCGGATGGTGGAGTTCCAAGTGGGCGATAAAGTGTTCCTCAAGATTCGGCCGATGCATGGAGTGTCGCGGGTGCGTGGGGTGAAAAATCTCAGCCCAAGGTATGTTGGGCCTTATACTATACTAGAAAGGATTGGCCCGTTGGCCTATCGGTTGGAGTTACCACCAGAACTAGAGAATCTCCACGATGTGTTCCATGTGTCGTCGCTCCGAAAAGCACTGTTGCGGCCCGACCAATATATTCCCACTACTGATGGTGCAGTGGCGTCAGATAGGTATGTGCGACTAGAGCCGGTGCGGATTGTTGACAACGAGACAAGAACTTTGCGACGCAAAAGTGTACCCTTGGTGAAGGTTCTATGGTCCAACCATGGGAAGGAGGAGTACACATGGGAGCCATTGGATTTGATGCAGCAACGCTACCCGGAGTTGTTTGCTCAAGGTAATTTTATTTAAAAGCATATGTTAAATTTTTTTGTTATGCTTTTCTCCCCACAGCCTAAGCCTGATTTCGGGGACAAAATCTTTTATTTTGTTTATAGGATTTGTAACATCCCGAATCGCACTAGGCCCCTCGTGCGTGTTTTGAGTCAGGAGATTGACTAGGGTTCATGAAGAGTGCTGACAACAGGGCAGCATATGTGAAGAGGAGGAGAAATTAGACAAGCATGAGACACGGGTAGAGACACGGGTGTGTCCCTACCCGTGTGCGTGTGCATCGAGTTGAACTCGATGTGGCATGCCGAGATCGACGAGCTATGTCGACATGATGTGACACGGGTAGCGACACGGGCGTGTCCCTACCCGTGTGTGTCGAGTTACACTCGACAGGGCGTGTCGAGACTGACGAGCTGTGTCGACACCATGTGACACAGGTAGTGACACGGGCGTGTCCCTACCCGTGTGTGTCAAGTTACACTCGATGAGTGTTGTCGAGATCGATGAACTACACGTCGACTTCGACGAATTAACATGACACGGGTAGAGACACGGGCGTGTCCCTACCCGTGTTCTCCTGTCGACGATTTTGATCGAGATCGACGAAATGTTGAGATCGTCGAAATGCATCCCGAGAAGGACACATCCAGGGCACACGGCCGTGTCATGTGGACACGAGTCGGGACACGTGTCTGGAAACGGGCGTGTCCCTACCCGTGTCAACTATTGAACTGACATGGAAACTGTCGTTGCCGCTTTGCCCAGGCAGGACACGGGTAAGGACACGGCCGTGTCCCTACCCGTGTCACTTTTCATATATAAGGGAAGAGAAAACCCTATCCATTTTCATGCTCATTTCATTCCATATTTCCTGTGAGAACTCCTGGTGAGAGAGAAAACAGCTGGAGCATGTTCTACAGGAGAAAATCTGCCATCACCGTGAAGGAGAAGATGTCGCCAAGGAGAATTACGACATCCATGGCCGGAAATGGAGGAACCGCTGGAATCGATGTGAGTTTCCTACCCTCTCCGTTGGTGCTAGATCTGTAGATATTTAGGCGAGACGTCGACTCAAAAGTGTCTTGACATGTGAGAAGATGCTTTCTCTAGGGTGAGGCCAATCCGGGGCTTGTGCTCTTGGTTAGTGGTGTCTTCAACCTCTCCGATCTTCTATGTGGAGATGGGGGATGGTTTCGTGAAGAGCAAAGGCCTCTTCAGGTTGAATAAGGGAGGAGATTTTCTGGAACAATTTGGGAAGATCGCCTTGAGGAGGAAGATGAACCGATGCCGTTCATTGCGCCTTAAGATGCGTGCAGAATCTGTATTATGCGCGCAACGAACTTCGTGGCCATTTTTAAGCATGTTATGGCCAGATCTGTGCTTTCCGCTAAACACAAAAGTTGAATCCCTTGAAAATACCTTTCCAACGAATGGTTGCACGACTTCAGGCGAAGTATGTAGCCACAGGAAAGCCTAAACAAAAATGGTGTTCAACAAATCCTGTATGCAGAAATTGTGTTCTATACGCAGCAGACTTCAAGTCCGATTTCAAATAGGATAATTTCAAAACTGGGTTGAGGTCTGAATACGGAAGGTATAGAACACGGAAAGACCTTTCCATCGTGGGGTTACACATCTTCACCGGATTATTGTAGCTTCAGGAATCTCCGGTCAAAGTTGTTGTCCAGATTCCAACTTCACCTAAATTCTGGGCTTATATAAGATGGATTTGGATTCGGTGGAATTAATATTGCAAGTTACTTGGCTTGGATGAACTCTTATGATTAATCATTTGTTGCATGATTGATGTAGCTCATTAAACCGATTTCATATAATCAAATTATGAAGCAATCTTATTTAAACGATTTGACTTGATTGGAATTGAAAGATTGATATTTGTGTGCATCATGTTTATAATATGTCATTATCATATGTAAAGTGTGATAGATCTTTATATGCGCATCATGTTTATACTATGTTGTCATTATTTGGAAGCCATGTAAAGGAATAAACTATGGCCATGAGTAAGGTTGACTAATGGAATGAGTGTAGTAGTCCAATACTTAGAGCATCGTTTCCCTATGGGTAGTATTGTGAAGGGATGTAAGTGCGGTGTTGACCGTCACTTGTTTGGTCGTGTTGAGATAAGGTGTGGATGGATGGTTGGGCTGTGTCCTCGTGCTTACTTCCAAGGCCCCTTCCTTGTTATGTTGATGAGGCATTTGCATGTGGTGTGAGTTGACACGTGGTGTCGTAATCCTGGGTTAAGGATAGTGTGGCAGGTCTACGGGCTCGCCAATCGTCACACCGATGGGAGTCAACAGTTAGACTTTGGGCGGTTGGGCTGTGTCCTCAGTGTTCACGTCCCGGTGCCCATTCTGTGCCAAGTGAACGGTTGGGATGTGTCCTCGTGCTTACTTCTGAGGCCCCTTCCGGGTCACGCAAGGTCAGTTCGGGCTGTGTTCTTGGTGCACATCTACCCAAGACCCCACTGGGCCATAGTACGCATGGGCTCTGCTATTGTGTTCTTAGCATTGAGGCGTACGGAGGCCTAGGTGAAGTAGTGTGGATACCCGCCTAGTAGTAGAAGTGCCCGTTCTACTATCACCGCCTGGCCACGGCGGCTGATGCCTGAGGGGTTAGCTACCTGCTCGAAAAGTGGGAACTACAGTCTGTGTCGACATGGCAATTGCATGGGTGTGATCATGGGTGAGTTATTGCATAGCATTCATAGCATTTCATATCATTGCACAACAAGATCCTCATCGTATAAGTTTATATGGGCACTCTGATATGATGAGTTACCCTTATGTAACCCGATCCTTAACTTATAGGTTCGAATGGGCATTCTTATAAGTTAAGTTACTTTCCTGCTGTTACTTATTCTTGTTAGTTTAGTATAGCTCTTAAATAACTGTTGATTATGATACTGCTACTCTTACTCTATTGCCACCTGCTTGTACCTCTTTTACTTGCATATATATATACGAGTGACAGGCACGGGCCTTCGGCCCGGGGGGCAAATGTCGTGGGTGCGACAAATATCGTGGGTGCGACAAATGTCGTGTGTGCGACAAATGTCGTGGGTGCGACAAATGTCGTGGGCGCGACAAATGTCGTGGGCGCGACAAATGTCGTGGGTGCGACAAATGTCGTGGGTGCGACAAATGTCGTGGGTGCGACAAATGTCGTGGGTGCGACAAATGTCGTGGCTGCGACATATGTCGTGGCTGCGACATATGTCGTGGCTGCGACATATGTCGTGGGTGCGACATATGTCGTGGGTGCGACATATGTCGTGGGTGCGACATATGTCGTGGGTACGACATTCGTCGTGGGTGAGACATTCGTCGTGGGTGCGACATTCGTCGTGGGTGCGACATTCGTCGTGGGTGCGACATTCGTCGTGGGTGCGACATTCGTCGTGGGTGCGACATTCGTCGACGGGTGCGACATTTGCCGTGGGTGCGATATTTGTCGTGTGGAACAATAACCATCTAAGAATGACGTCCAACTATAAATTAGTATCAACAATGTCTGGTTATATAGAAAATGATATTGACGATAGAGTTTCTGAATTGATTAAAGATTTGATGATGTTATAACAATATAAGTTCTTTACAAAGCACATTAACAAAAACATACATGCATCTTACCTGAACATATACCACAATTGATATCCTCATACTCATCATTTTTAACCCAAATGAAGTGTAGTCTTTTAATCATCTAACAAAACGTATGATCTACAAAATAAAATTTTTAAAAAAATAAGTACATTGATTTTAAATTTCAGTCTTTATGCAAAAAAGAAATCTGCAATGACAAAGAATATCAGAACTTTACTGTACCTTGTGCATTGTTCAATCAGAGGCAGCATGAGATCATACGCTGCGGGATCTTGAAATTATAGCTAAAAACAATCAACGTCATGATTCTGCAGTGAGCAATGAAAATGAATCTTTATTTTAGTATTCGACCAATTGAAGTAGTTCTTATTTACGAAATAAAATTTAGTTGTATTTGATATCATACCGTGCTTCTCATTATTGTGGAGTCAACTCGATCAAATATTTCTCTGAATACCACGTTTTTAGTGAACACGCCTTCATGACCCTCGATAACATAGTTTTTTACTAATACTCTTGTGGTATGTGTTGAAACCCCTCGAGATAAAGAAATGTACAATTGACCATGACTGAATACATGATTTAGAAGATAGATCCCGACATTCCCTATTGTCTGTCCCTGAGACTTGTTAATTGTTAAAGAAAAGCTCAATCTGATAGGAAATTGTTTTCTCGTTAGTTCAAACGGCATCTTGTAATCCTCTGCACTCTTAAGTGGTATGCGTGGAATAAAAACTCGTAAACCCTTGAAATGTCCTACCAATATATTTGCCTCAATGATATTTCTTCCAAATCTACGACATATTAGTCTAGTGCCGTTGCATAATCCAATTTTTGGATCTATATTTCGGAGCAGCATAATGGGGCAGCCACGCTTTAATGTTAGTTTGTACGGGGGTAGATTTCCGGGATTAATTGAGTTTAAAAATTCTGGGAGATATAAGTTATGGTTATCGTCAGAGACAGAGTCAAAAGAATAGTAAGTTGTACTATCCCCCGGGAACATAAACATGCATTTTTCATTCAGGTTGTTAACATCTTCATTCAATGGACTTATTAGGGCCCTTGTCTCCATATACTCGACATCATTACTGTCGATATTGTACATTTGCATTTTAGGGAAAACAAAATTTATTAAATCATCAACGAAATGCTCTCCTTCCCAAGGCAAAACAATTGTGTCAAGAAGACGAATCATATCATTCTCTACTGTTGGCTCCTCGCCATTTCCAACCCTGAGCAAGTATTCTTCAAATCGGATGTCATCGCGTGCCCTCATATTTTCTGTTAGTTTAAGCAACTTCACTTCTGGCCGTAAGAAAGACTCGATGATGCTTGACCTAATTATCTCCAGTCTTGTACCATTCACAACGACGGGTGTAACCTGTCTGAAATCACCCCCCATTATAAGAACCTATCCACCAAAAGGTTTGTCATTTCCAAGCACATCTCGCAATGTACGATCTAGTATTTCAAAAGTTTTCTTGTTTGCCATGGGCGCCTCATCCCAGATAATTGCAGATGCAAGTTCGACCAGTTTGCACATATCTGATTGTTTACTGAAACCACAATTCAATACGTTTTCGAGTTTAATTGGTATTTTGAATCGAGAGTGTGAAGTACAGCCACCCGAAAGCAAATTTGCTGCTATACCAGAAGTTGCAGTAGCTATAATAATGCGTCCTTCTTTACGGAAAGTTGATAATATAGACCGGTAGAGGAAAGTTTTACCGGTCCCACCAGGGCCGTCAACGAAAAAAATAGCTCTGTTTCCTTCTGCTATACTTTTGCATATAGTGTTGTACGCAATTTGTTGTCCATTATTCAAGAGTGCCCTCGAATGTAAATCCGCATCGGATATTGGAATTGATAGTTCGTTGTCAATCAAACCGGGTAAGTCTACCAAATATTGTATGCCCTCGCTTAATCTTGGCAAGTCAAAATCTTTAGTGCTTTTATTATATTGTTCGAAAATATTGTTTAGCTCAGAAAGTAATCTATTAATTAAGAAATTAATGTTTGAAGTGCTGGTGCTACCGTAATATTCGATCATTGCCATATAATTTTCATCCCAGAGTATCCTGACCCCAGTCGGCTGACAATACAACAATATTGTTGCAAATAATCTTCGTAATGCATGAGGCATTTTGAAATTTCTGGCATCAGCTAGACATTCTCTAATGCTGTTGTCTTCTTCAAGCAACCCGTGCTTCTCAGCAGCTTCTTTGAATGTTGCACAACGATGCCCATAGACAGTGTATAGGTTATCAAATGATGTTGGTGCTGGAATGTGGTTTAGTAAGAGACGCAAGTAGAATCGTTCTCCCTCCGTAGGTGATACAGCGTAAATGCGACCAATGACTATTCGATTCTGCGTCTTTTTATCCATCTCCTTGTTGGAGTAAGCCATCGGTAATGTCTTGCAAAGTCCACATATAAATATTGTGTGAATTCTAACTCGTCATTGTATACTTTGAAGAACTCTGTTAACATTGTTCGTGAATTACGTTCATCAGCGAGCACATTAGAGACAGTCTGATTAGCTTGAAACCTAACTTGATGTTGATTAGGTAGATGGATCTGTAATCTTACAACTGAAGGATATGTTTGATACATATGGTAATTGAACAACCTCCTTGAAGCTTCGGGAGGGCAAATCCAACGTCCATCGACGTATTTACTTACTTCTTCATAGTTCTGACCCGAGCGTACTTCGAATGCAACCCAGTCGGGACCCTTGTATACGTACTTGTATAGGTATTTGATGCTCTTAATGCTACTGCATATTTCCACGTTTATATGACAATCATATTTGAGTAGAAGCCAGGGGTTATACGGAACGACCCAGCCATTATCGATTACCAAGTTGTCATCACGACCCAGTGTTATTCTCCTGTCATCGTCCCGATGACGGTATAGGAGATACGAATCAATTCCGTGTGTTGTGCTTTCAATGAAAGGTTTTGGGAATCCCTTTTTGTAAACATTATTTTTCATGCATTGTGCGTTCGGTCTCAATCGTCCACACGGCCCGTGTATCATATGTTTAAGTACTGCATTATATAGCTCGGGTTCTTCTGTTTCTATCGGTATTTCTGCTCATACGACCCTGTCATAATCGTCTGGACTATTGAGCCTATCGTGCTAGTTGAAAATAAATAGCATATGTGCATGTGGTAGTCCACGCTTTTGAAACTCGACAACATGAACGTGAGCAACCACTCTACCAAGAACGCCTTTGTGGAAAACGTCGTCCTTTAAACATTCTAGCTTTGCATGGAAAATTATGGAGATTAAATCTGGGCGATCTTGAGGCGTTTGTCCAGGAGAGAGATCGTTGATTATCTCCGGCCACGAAGGATTACGGGTCATTGTTAGGAAAATATCTGGCTTGCCAAAATTGCGCACAACTGCCATAGCATCCTGATACCTCTGGTACATATCTCTGGGACTTCCGATAAAAGATGACGGTAAGATTGTTCTACGTCCCACATTCCCTGTAAAATGATTAAATAGAATTAATTTATAAGTTGCGTCGAACCGTAAGCTTTAAAATGTGACTTTCTATCAAGTATGATTGATTTTATATGTACCTACATCGTTTTCACCAGTATATAAACAATCTTGTAAACCTTGATAATGCTCAGCCCTAATATCACTTTGGTGGGACCGAATCCAGCGTAGTTTTTGGGTTTCAACTTTTATGTACATATCAACCATGTATTGTTGTAGTAAACGTCCAACATGTAGTAGTATAGAAGGTGTGTTTCTGCGTTGCTGCATATACAATCTCTAAATTAGCAGGTTGATATAAAAAAGTAAGATTTCTATTGTATGTGTTGTTATATTTGTTTTACCTGAAGCAAGTATGAGTAGTAGTCGCAGCAGCTAGTTCGTTCTGTACAATCAAGTAGTTCATCTCCACGCCAACCGTATGTCCCGTGCGGTCGTAGTAGCGGATACTGTAGAGGGTCGTAAAAGCCAGAGTACTCCTTGATAGATATTAGATTACCTGAAGTTGTTTCGATGAGTATGTCTATATCGTTGGTCTCCATAAAGTCATCAGCTCCTTCCAATATCGCCGCAACCTGTGATGTCGTTGGGAGTGAGTACTGACGCTAAACTGAAGGCCTCTCCTTAATTAATAATCTGCACTGCCGAAGATTTGGTTGTTTTGCAAGCTGCCTGAAAGTCTGTACGAAGGGGTTTACCGCATCTAGTATGCTGGACATCTTTTCAAGTGTTGGGATATGAAGTCCTGGACTCTCGAGCAACCTATTCTCAACTTCATGTTCAGTGTCATAAATGAACATTTGCAAGTAACGTGGGCGAGTACCATTTTCTGGGAGGAGAGAGCCAATCTTGTGATATATTGCACCGTGCGCTCTAAAAGTATAGATACCCTGATTAAATGCTGACATGTTTTCATCAAATGTGACTCCCATAGATGTGAAGGAGTATACGTTGTTGTAAGCACGTATATTCTGTCTAAAGTTACGTGCTTCGGTAGTTTCTGCAGTGTACAGTTCAAGTAACTCAGGCGGTGCCGTGATATTAGGTAGATCCACTAAACCTCCTTTGCAGCATAGAGTTGATGTCTCTGTGTGGAAAAGTTTTGCATGACAATGTGAACAAATAATAGAGGAAGAGAGTGTGACTGTGGGCACATTAAGTGCTGGGTAATAGTTTCTTGCTGTGAAATGTGTTGTCGTTCTTCGATTTGGGTTATTGCCTGCATGTTAACATGGAGGATTTATTACGCAACAAATGTGATTAATAGGTCCAAATGTTGAAATTGTACAGGTATAAAGGAGACTACCGAGAAGGCTAGACGGCCCCGTAGACATCTCTACATCGGCTTCATTTGTAGTTCTTTGTTGTTGTAGACGTGCAGTTCTTCGTTGAATTTGTGTTTGTACGTTTGCTTGACGTCTTCTAGTACTTGGTTCTCCGTGCTATAGTTGTTGGGTATTGGCTAGCGCCCTTTGAGGGATTTCAACACATACAAAATGGTAAGAGTTTTATGTTTGTTTAAATAGAATTCTTGTTGTTTTAGTTGCGTGTGTAATAAAATTGAATAGCTGAGGTTGGTTTGAGACTGAGTTAGTCATATTAGTGTATGTAGAGTAGGTGGATGTGGAACATAAGGTGTTGTGGGATTACTTGTCTGCATGTTATTACTTTGTTGTTGTTCAGAGAGATTCTCTGTTGTAGCGGTTATTTCCATGAGTCGTTGAAGTTGCCGTGCTTCTCTTCTTCGAGCATTTGTTGCGTCACGTCGGTCTTGAGATGATGCATAGATTCGTGGTCTTCCTCTTGGGCGATATGTTCCCGGTGGCAAGACGGTGGTGTTTGCTTCATGTAGATAGCGAAGCTCGCGTCTTATTTCAGCACGCGCTTGAAGCTGGGCGGTCGTTGGCATCTAAATTTGGCGGACATGCAGTTGTGATTACAATCAACATGTATTAAACACAAATCATGTAAAAATAAACAACGTATTTGAGATTGAAGGGGCATATAAATTTAACAATTTTTTGTTAGAGCAAAACAAAAGTGTTTCAGTTACGTCATTATTGACCTATTAAAAAGAAGTATCACACCTCCAAAATGCCTAGGTAAAAAACAATTAGCACTGCCTAGTAAATATGTGCAATATTACTGTTATAGTTAGAAGGATACACAAATTAAACAAAAAGGGACCATTGTTCAGTAGCAAAGCTTTACTATAGATAAATTCAAGGGGAAAAAATATCAGGCTGAACAGCTACTTAACAGTAAAATAATTCATAATTCAGACGTAAATTGGGCAAAGCTTTACTATAGACATTTATTTGATGGTACTTCATTTTAATATAGTATAGATATAAGCTCAAGCCTTTTTAACCAGCATTATTAAATGGTGTAAATATCCTCTTTTCAATTATTAGTTTATATTGACAGGCAAATGTACAATGAAATGAAAAATGAAATCAGGAGTCGAGCCGTACAACCCAATTAAACACTGGTTGGTGAACACAAATTCTAAAACGGAATGAAAATAATATACACAAACGCAAGGCAATAGAGAATGACTGAATGTTTTTAGATCCTTAACATTTAACAATGACTGAATGTTTTTAGATCCTTAACAGTTAACAATGACTGAATGTTTTTAGATCCGCACAGTAAAAAATGACTGAATGTTTTTAGATCTAATAACATCTTATAATGTAATTTAGAAAATGACTGAATGTTTTTAGATCCTTAACAGTTAACAATGACTGAATGTTTTTACAGACTTTAGTCATGTAACTGTGCGGATCACATGTAACTGTGCGGATCCTTAACTATGTCGGGATCTAAAAATATTCAGTCATTGATTTAGTTGCAGAACGAAATCAATGGAAATTACATAACCTGTAAACCTGTGCGGATCACATTTAACAGTTCCAAAACGAAATCAATGGAATTTAGATAACCTGCAAATCAAGGGGGCGTTTTGGAAATATTAGAGAAAATATTGCTGAAATTCGATCTCCACAGTCGGGCTCGTTAGATGATCTCCAGCAGGCGATGCTTGAGCTGAAAGGAGAGTAATAAGGTTTAAGAACATCTTTGCTAATCCGGATCTTAATTAAAATTGCAATCAGATGATTTGTAAGTGTGGAATGTAAATAAAGAGGTGAAGCCATAGATCTCAATCTAAAATGAAATTAGAAATCAGTGGATGTAAATTGAAAATGAATTCCAAAAACGGCTACTATGGAAATCAGTGACAGGTAAATAATACATGTGAGAGGCACGGACACATGTTAGTATGTAATATCTGATTAAAACTCGAGTGACATATTAAACTCAAGTGAGAGGCACAAACCATTGACTAATATAAAACTGATTGCTAGTGTAATATTACAAAAGAGTAATATAACATGTTCATTCAATATAAGATGTGTCTAAACAATGACTCAAAACAATAACTCAGTTCAATATAACCGAATGTTCCTAATTCTGATAAACGTAATCTGCGAGTTTAAACAAAAGTAACTACGAAATCAAAATCAAAATTAGCGAGAAAAAATAAGAGTTCGAAGGACAGAAGAGGGTGTTTCCACTGATATGGTTGTATATTTGCAAACTTTATGGGTAGCAAACAGTTCCAGAAACTCAAAATATGCCCTAATATAGACGTGATAATGGAGAAACACTGCAGGCTCTCATTGATGAAGGCTAGCTGAAAACACAACAACTATGTGAAATTTTATATAACATATGGTCAAATAAAAGGCACGAACACATACATCACCTAGTTTTGTTTTTAAGAAAAGGATCCTGATTAAAAAAATGTTCCAACAGGGGATTATGCAAGTATCTGTATTGGCATGGCCTCAAACCAAAAGTGATTTACCTTACTTGAAATTTACTAAACCCTGTAGTTCTGATCCATATACAGCGGTGTATGTATTTTCTGCATTGTAAATTGAATCTGATGGGATTAAAAAAATAATGTCAGTATTGGGTGGATGTTGAAGGTATTGAAGTATTTGGGAAGAAGAAATCAGGAGACCAAATTTGTGGTTGAAGAGGACGGAGTGCTTCCAGGTTGAGACAGAAGACAACGAAGTCAATGGAGATCGCAGAGATGGTAGCGCTGGAGCTGAGATGCCGCGGGAAGAAGAAATTAGGTAAATCGTAAAGAGATCTATAAAATGAGGAGCGCAGAAATGTTAGATGCAGGAAAAGTGATATGAGACCGTGGAGATCTTACATCTTGGGAGTAGAGCTCAGAGATGTAAGCCAGCAGAGGATGGAGATTCATGCACAGAGGAGGCGCGATCGGTCGCAGCGGGGAGGCGCGATCGGTCGGAGGGAAAGCTTTCACAGCCGCGATCTGGAGGCGCGATCGGTCAGAGCGGTAAACCTTTCGCAGCGGTACGACGCGGAGGAGATGAACTCAAAGCGAGCGGTACGAAGCGGAGGAGATGAACCTTTTGCAGCGGGGATGCACGAGCGAGAAGTGGATCGTACGACGCGGGAGGAGATGCGAGTCGTAGAGGAAAAGCTAGGGTTGAATGTCGTGGGAGGAATTCCGCCTGGAGTTCTGAATTTTTATAGTTGATTTGTTGTGGTTAAATGGACGGTTCGGATTTGCCTAATGTCTTATTAAGCTAGGCAAATACTCCATGATGATATTTCTTTTTAATATAGTATAGATATTACCCTTGTTCCTTTTCTCCGCCCGGTGCCGAGGAGTCGCCGGGGGAGCGGATGTGAAACCACTTAGTCGTTTCGACTAACGGTTGCTACGTCTTCCTTTTTAGGAGGTCATGCCGCAGGTAGAACAGCCGCAGACTACGCAGCAGGACAGCAAGGCCAGGACGATAAGGCCTGAAGTGACGGTGCTGTCGATACCGTCGGTTACTGATGTTTGTATTTTGATACTCTAATGTAGCCCGGTTGGGCACTGATTAGCTGTACTCTGATATATTGTAGAAGCATGTTTTGGCTTCTCATTTATTGATGTATTTGGACTTTATTACTTAGTGTGGATTTTGACTTCTCTTGTGTATTATATTTGGTTGGGTTGGCATGTTCTATTGATATTGTTGTAGCCGGCGGAATAGGCGTCTTGTGGTACAGGTTAGCCCATGTGCTAATGCTACCGCAAGGCGGCTGTTCTAGGCATAAGACTCCCCCTTAGTGCCGTGTTTTGGGATCTGGGAGGGGGGGTCTTACACTGCGAAGATTCACCGACGGTGTGCGTCGGTCTCTTTTCAGAATCACAAGCTGCTGGGGTCACCTGTTTCCCAGTCTTCTTCGCAGGCTGTCAGTCAGAGTCATCTGGTTTCTGGCTCAAGCTCTTCTTTTTTTCTGTCGATTTCTTGTCGCGGGATAACATCGATGACATGATGTCAATCTTGTACATGACCGCATCGACTTGAAGAATTCTAACCGTAAGTGGCGAGTAGCGACTCGTGGTGTAAGACCCCCCCCCCTTTTTTTTAAACATTGTGGTCTTAGGCCCAGAACTGCCGCTTAGCGGTGATACCTTCACGCCCCGAAGGGTCATCACCTCGAAACGCCGATTCTACCGGCCGATTCAATCACAGAAAAGCAACAAAAGCAGAGTAAGCATAAGAGCGGTAAAACTCTAACCAAAAGTCGACAATAATATCACATCAGAGTAAATATATCTCCATGAATGGAGAGTCCACAAATATAATGTACTGAAAAAAAGGGTTTAAGCCCGCTACATCAAATCCTCACTACATAGTCACTCAAGCAGAAGCAAAATAAAACACTACTAAAGTCAGGGGCTCACAGTCCCCATCGTCTGAACTCCGGTGCTAGTCTGCCCCATCTCCAAGCATGCCAACCTGCGGGGCTGCTCCTCCAAGCAAGGGATCTTTTACAGGGCTCCCATCGTATAAAGAGTCCCATACCAATTTATACGCTGCGGTGTCGGTTATTAACAACAACAATATATATATATATATATATATATATATATATATATATATATATATATATATATATATATATATATATATAAATAACCTTAATTTATAAACTTGCCCACACAAGCTTATAGACCAAGGGTCGTTTTGCAGGGCCTATTGTATAAGCGTCCCATACCAATTATACAATAGGTGACAGGGGTTTTATGCTATGATTATGCTATGATATGCAAGTGGGTTATGATGCGATCATGCAAGTGCAACTCACCCACCTGACTCTGTGCACACAGACCTTTAGTTCCCCCTTCTAGAGCCGAACCTCCCAGGATACCTCCGTAGTGGCAGACGGAAGCGGTGGGTTGGGCCTCACCCACCTCTAAACCAGTAAAGCACTACCGTTCAGACCTATCGTACGACACAACGCTGGTGCACTAAGCGGACTCCTGCGTACTCTTGCCGGCTGGCGCACCGGACTTATGTTGGCGAAGTGCTAGCCACACTTGCCGAGTCAACGTATTGGCGTCGGTGCATCGACACTCCAATACCGAAGACCCACCACCTTTATTTTATGCACATGCATCCTTATGTATCAGTACTGAGCCAGAGCTCCCCGGACCATCCCGTCCGTCACAAACATCAACCGTGCCAAAGCTCACCAGGACATCCTGCCCCTCACAAATATCAACTGAGTCAAACAAAATTCTCGAGACACCGGGGTATGTGGAAGTGTACCCCTAATTATTCTAGTTGCTCTTTAAGATTTTATCACTCCTACAGTTTACGTTAGCCCAGGACTGCCCAAGGTTTACCCCGTGAAGGGCTCTCGAAGGCACTAGGAACTACGATGGGATTACGCCCAAAGCTCTCTTTCGCAATGCACTTACTATTATTGGTTGCTACCTGATTTCCCGACTCTTAATTAATTTTACAGAATCTAGCCCTAGTGCATTAACACTTCCTCCCTACGGGAAGGACGATCTTTCGCCGATCCCGAGCACTACCTAACACTAGTCAACCTCTCACTCTACTAATCCCGTCTTCCAATGATGAACTCCTTTATTTACCCAAACCAGCAACCAGATGAGGATTCAACTCTTCAAAATTCATTACCCACTCTAGTTCCGTTTCCGCAGTTACTATATGCAGACGACCCTATACTATATGAGATGTATAAAGGAGGTACTCTGGATAGTCTTCCAAATCTCCTATAAATTTTACCAGAGGTCTATCATAACAAATTTAGTCTAAAATTAGAGATCCATAATTTTTCTAATTAATTTGATATTTATCGAATTTTCCAAAAGTTTGGCCATGGGTAATTTTGAACATGAACTATATGATCTACTCAAGTAATGGCCACCCAAAATTTTTGATCACTAAATTAACAGAGATTTCTGACTAGATACAAATTTCCATAACTCTTCAGAAACTATTTGACCTCTAATTAATTTATCCAAAATATTTCCCTTAATCATATGTAAAGAAGGAAGTACCAAAATTATTCATCAGAAAATTATACAAAAATTACAAAGTCTTAATATGGTTCAAAAAAGATCACTGTACAAAAATCATAATTTTAGAGGCTTGCTAGACTCCAAAATAAATTAAATTAATGTTTCATGGGAAACCATACTTAATGAAGCAACCCTTAAAAAAAGTCATCCAAAAATTCTATAAACATTCACAGAGCGTTAAAACATAATAATAAGACCTCTGGCTAAATTTAATCAATTTCCCGCAAGTAGTTTCTTCCTAATAAATATCTAAGTAAATATTACAAATTACCAATTTGTTAATGAAGTATCCAAAATAATAATCCTAAATTCGTAATAAAATATCCAGAGCTTGTACTAACCTCAAAAACTACGCAACCCAAATCTCATCACTTTCAAAGAGTTTTTATGAGATTTTCTATCCCTACAAGGTTTGTGCCCTAACCTAGGGTTAGGGTTTTGAGGGGGTTTAAGGCATCCAAATTCCCTGAAATTTTAAACAGAGAACTATACTAATCCTATGGTCCTCTCCACAAAGTTTCAAGTCAATCCAAGGTCATTTGACCCTATGATCTTCAAACCATAAAAATCCCCATTAAGGAACCTACCCTTGGGTTATAGGGCTACCCTACACTTAACCACCCCAAATTTCATTGGAGGGTGAGTCATACTATAAAAAGTCAGTGGCCAAAATATCAACCTCTGTTGAGGTGATTTGACCACTCAAAACCCAAAGAGGATGCTTGACCTATTTAACCCTAAAAGGGGTCAACCTAGGGTTGGATCAATACCTAACATAAACATCTCCAAATGAGATGAACTTTTACGAGAACCCTAACATGCCCTCTAAGACCTCCCACCCAAATTTGGTGGGATTTTGAGGTGTTTAGGACACCTAATTAATTTATTCATATATTATTAAATTTTCCTAAATACTATAAAAAAATTTTCTCCAGAAATTTTGAATTTTGGACAGGCCCTAGGTATAGGTAGACTCCCTGCCCAAATGTCTGGTCATTTTGACAAGGGATGAATGGTGGGCATCCATTTGAATCTCAGGATAGCCATAGGTATATGGGCCACCAAAATGGGTGCTGTGGTCTAACCAAGACTCCAAAATGAGCTAAATCAATTTTAAATTAAACTAGACATAAAGGGCTTCATTTTCGATGTTGAGCACTTTTTATGTTCTAGCTTCTAAGTATTTTTAAAAATTAAAACCAATAAATATAATATCTATGACATAATTAAATAATCAGAAAATGACATACTATAGTTTAAAATCAAATATGGCACGAATCTTGGCGCAAGGTGGACGGGATCCGTCCATCTTCTACCTTGAGCTGACGGCCAGGATTTATTCTTCCTGGGCCAGTTTCAAGCGGCTGCCGCCGGCCATCCAGCCGCCTCCGCGGCCGGCTACCACCACCATCACCTCCGTTGAGGTGGTGGATGTCGCCAGGCGGCGTCACAGCCGCCGAAGAGCCCTATTCCGGTGATCCCAACGGTTGCATTTTTGCGGAAAAACCAGGAAAATCTCCCTTTGGATCGGGCTCAATTGATCTCGAACCTTGGCCCTAAAGATTCCTAAGATCTACCCATGAAAGAAGGAGTAGTGGAGGACCTTGCAGGCGGCCTGAAGTCGAGAAGATTGTCGGAAAGCCATCTTTAAAGGCGGCGCCGCTCGGTTTCTGCAACTACATACTTGGGAGGATTAGTTTCTTCAGGTAAGGATTGGGAAATCTTCCTCTCGGCCCGCTGAAGGTGTTTAAAGACTCAGATTTGGAGGGGAGAGGCTGGATCATCAATGTACATTAAGGCCATTAATGGCCACATTCAGCCATGGTAGATGGGGCTGAACCAGCCCCTTGGTGGCCAGGGAAGCGGCTGGAAACTTCTCTCCTTCCCTAGGGGAGTTGAATTCAGCCATTAAAGATGTCCTTTGGCCTTCCCTTTGTCGAGCCCCTTCCATCCCCCTTCTTTTTTTTCTCTCTCCTCCAATACCATGGAAATGAAGCTCACTCTCTCTCCTAGTCACCAAGTTGACTTGGTCAATCTGTAGGTCTATTGGTAGCCCATCCATACACATCATTCTCCTAAAGAAGCCACATGAGGAGGCTTGAACTTGGGCTAGCCTAATTGGGCTAGGTTGACCCAAGGTAGGCTTGGGTTGACCTTGGTCTTTTTGACCTTTTTGCTTGCCCCTAAAGAGTCCCTAGTGACCCATTGATCTCCCCTAAGGTCTAGGTAGGGTTGGATAGGGCTGACTTGGCATCTTGGAGGTCACTTGTCCCTTGGTAAGGGCACTTTGACCACTTTATGGCTAGAGTTGACTTGGGTCAACATGACCATTTGGGTTGACGCCAAGGTGTCCTTGGTGACCCAATGACTTCCCCTGAGGTCTAGGAAGGGTTATGTACGGTTACCTTGCACTTTGGAGGTCACCTACCCTTAGTAAGGGTATTTTGACCAGATTAGGGGCTTGAGTTGACTTGGGTCAACTTGTCCTCTAGGGCTGACCTCAATGTGTCCTTAGTGACCCACTGACCTCACTTTAGGTCTAGGAAGACTTGGGCAATGTTGGTTGGGCAACTTAGAGGCCAACTGCCCTTTGTTAGGGCACCTTGCCCAATTTAGGCCTATGGTGGTCCTATGTCAAATTGGTCACTTTGGGTTGACTCCAATGGACCCTTAAGGCTCCAGTGGACCCTCTGATAGGTTAGTGATGTTATGGTGGGGTCATGCTATCATGGTGAAGCCCTTAAGGTCAAAACCTAGGTTTTGTGATGTGGCTGTGCCATAGGCAGACCAAGGTGATTCTCACCTTGGCCTTCACTCACTTTGCCCTTTTTAGCTTCCTTGGGTTTTGTCATGACCTAGTCATGGCCAAAACCACTATTAGGTGTCTAGTTGGAAATGAGATGTTACAAATCCCAATAAACAAAACAAAGATTTCGTCCCCGAAATCAAGGTTAAGCCTACAGGAATTTCTATCGAAGAAAAGGAAACTTGTAACATCCCATAGGAAATGACAGATTACATCCCGACGCCATGTTTGCTAAGTGGGGCTTAAAGGGAAACCTAAATCTATGTCCAATCAGCCCAATTGTCAAAGCTAAGATTCCAATAAACAAAAGATTAGCCTCTACTTTTCCTAGAGCAGCCCTACTAGTTTAAAATAGGTTAGTAAATTGAACATCTTGAGAGGTTGTGAGGTATACCTGAATGAACAGCTCTGGATATTTTTGTCGCATCATGTCCTACGGTTATCAGGTATGCTATTCCTGGCTGTGGTTTCTCCACAGAACTTTGACTAACGGAACCTTCTTGCGACGCAAGATCCGTACTCCTCTGCCATCGATCCGAACCGGCTCCAAGTGAACTGACCGGTATGAGGCTACCAGCCCATCTGTGGTAGAAATCTGCTGCTCCGGGTGTAGTAGAGCCCTCCTAAGTGAAGAAATATGGAACACATCGTGTAAACCCGTCAGTTCCGGTGGCTACTCCAGCCTATAAGCTAGGGGCCCGATCCGCTCCAGGATCCTATAAGGGCCCATATACCTAGGGATGAGCTTCTTATTCTGACCAAGCACTCAAGAAACTCCATGTATGGGCCGGATCTTCAAGAAAACCCGGTCTCCCACCTGAAACTCTACCTGACGGTGTCGGGCGTCGTAGTACTTAGCATGTCGGCTCTGCGCTTCCAGCATTCTGTCCCGTATCAGTCTCACCTGAGATTCGGTGTCTGTAACATCCCATTTCCAACTAGACCCCTAAGAGTGGTTTTAGACTTGATAAGGTCATTACAAAACCATAGAAAGCTAAAATGGGCCAAGAGAAAGAAGGCCAATGTGAGAATCACCTTGGTCTACCTGTGGCACAACCTTATCACAAAACCTAGGGTTTGACCTTAGGGCTTCACCATGACTTCATGACACCACCATAACATCACTAACCTATTAGGGGGTCTACTAGAGCCTTAATGGTCCATTGAAGACAACCCAAAGTGGCCAATTTGACCTAGGACCTCCATAGGCCTAAATCGAGCAAGGTGCCCTAACAAAGGGCAGTTGACCTCTAATGTGCCCAACCAACCTTGCCCAGGTTTTCCTAGACCTAAAGTGAGGTCAATGGGTCACTAAGGACACATTGGGGTCAGCCCTAGAGGCCAAGTTGACCCAAGCCAACTCAAGCCCCTAATATGGTCAAAGTGCCCATACTAAGGGTAGGTGACCTCCAAGGTGCAAGGTAACCCTACATAACCCTTCCTAGACGTCAGGGTAATCCATGTGGTCACCAAGTATCCCTTGGAGTCAACCCAAATGGTCATGTTGACCAAAGTCAACTCTAGCCCCAAAGTTGTCAAAGTGCCCTTACCAAGGGTCATGTGACCTCCAAGGTGCCAAGTCAACACTACCCAACCATACATAGACCTTAGGGGAGACCAATGAGTCACCAAGGAGACATTGGGGTCAACCCAAATGGCCATGTTGACCAAGGTCAAATCTACCTTAAGGTTAAGTCAAATTAGCCAAATGGGGTAACCCAAGCTCAAGCCCATCTCCCCCACTTGGGCTAACTTAATTTTAATTAATAATAATGACTTATGGGCTGCAAATAGACTAGAGTGATGAACAAATTCGGTCATGAGGGGGAAGGAGAGAGAAAACTCCAATTTCCCTTTCATGGAGGAGAGAGAAAATGGAGTAAAGGCCATTCATGCCATGGGGAAGCCAAGGGCCATCCTTCCTTGCTTGATTCATCTCCCCTAACAGCCCTGAGATGATTAGGAGACTTTCCAGGCTCTTCCACTGGCAGGATGCACTGAACCACCAAGGCCAAGAGGTGGCTTTCAAGGCCATTAATGGCCATTGATGATCCAGCCTCTCCCATCCACATCTGAGTCTTTAAACACCTTCAGGGGGATGAGAGGAAGATTTCCCAATCCTTACCTGAAGAAACCGAGACTCCCCACTGTGTAGTTGCAGAAACCGAGCAGCACCGCCTTCAAAGATGGCTTTCCAACGATTGTCTCGACTGCAGGCCGCTGTCAAGGTCCTCCTCTACACCTTCTTCCATGGATAGTTCTTAGCAATCATTAGGGCCAATGTTTGGGCTCAATTGAGCCCGTTCCAATTCAAAATATCCCCTGGTTTTTTCACAAATTTCACTTCTCGGGTTCGCCGGAAAATGGCCCTCCGGCGGCCAAGCCGCCGCCTGGCGACAGCCACCACCTCAACGGAGGTGGTGGTGGTCGTGGACGGCTGGGGAGGTGGCCGAATCGTAGGCGGCAGCGCTTGAAAGGAGCTCCAGGCGGAATAAATCTTGGCCGTCGGCTCAAGGTTGAAGATGACTAGATGTCGTCGACTGTTGCATCAAGATTCGTGCTAAATATGATAATATACTATAGGATATAATATCAGATTATTTCATTCTATCACACTTTATGTATTTATTGCTTCTAATTTTTAAAAATACATAGATGTTGTTTCATAAAATGTCATCATCATGAAAATTGTAGACTAGTGAGGGTACTTTAATACAAAATTAGTTTGAACCAATTTGGGTTCAAGGTTTGACCAGGGCACTCATTTTGGTGGGACCTACACCTAGGGCTAGGCAGACATGAAACTGAGTGCCCACACTTCATCCTTGGTCCAAATCAATTAAAATTTTAGCAGGGAGCCAACCCTAGCTATGCTTAGGTCCTGTCCAAAATTCAGAATTTTTGGAGGAAAGTTTTCTATAGTTTGTAGGAAAATTTAATAATTGATGAATAAATTAATTAGGTATCCTAAACACCTCAAAATCCCCCCAAATTTGGATGGGAGGTCATAGAGGGCATGTTAGGGCTCTGGTAAATGTTTCATCTCATTTGGATATGTTTTGGTTAGGTTTTGATCCAACCCTAGGTTGGCCCCTTTTAGGGTTAAATAGGTCAAGCATCCCCTTTGGGTTTTAGGTGGTCAAACCACCTCAATAGAGGTTGATATTTTGCCCACTGACTTTTTATAGTATGAATCACTCTCCAATGGAATTTGGGGTGGTTAAGTGTAGGGTAGCCCTAGAACCCTAGGTTAGGCTCCTTAATGGGGATTTTTTTAGGGTTTGAAGATCATAGGGTCAAATGACGTTGGTTTGACTTGAAACTTTGTGGAGAGGACCATAGGATTTGTATAGTTCTCTGGTTAAAATTTTAAGGAATTTGGAAGCCTTAAACCCCCTCAAAAACCTAACCCTAGCTTAGGGAACAAATATTGTAGGGATAGAAAATGTCACAAAAACTCTTTGAAAAGTCATGAGATTTGGGTCGAGTAGTTTTTGAGGTTAGTACAAGCTCTGAAAAGTTTATTATGAATTTATGATTATTATTTTGCATACTTCATTAACAAATTGGTAATTTATAATATTTACTTATAAATTTATTAGGAAGAAACCACTTGCTGAAAATTGATGAAATTTTGCCAGAGGACTTCTTTTTATGTTTTAAAGCCCTGCGAAGTTTTAAAGAATTTTTGGATGATTATTTTTAAGGGTTGCTTCATTAAGTATGGTTACCCTTGAAAATTTAATTTAATTTATTTTGGAGTCTATCAAGCCTCTAAAATTATGATTTTTGTACAATGACCATTTCTGAACCATATTAATACTCTGTAATTTTTGTATAATTTTTTGATGAATACATTTGGTACTTCCTTCTTTACATATGATTAAGGGAAATATTTTGGATAAATTAATTAGAGGTAAAATATTTTCTGAATAATTATGGAAATTTGTATCTGGTCATATATCTCTGTTACTTTAGTGATTAAAATTTTTGGGTGGCCATTACTTGAGTAGATCATATAGTTCATGTTCAAAATTGCCCATGGCCAAACATTTGGGAAAATTCAATAAATATCAAATTAATTAGAAAAATTATGGATCTCTGATATTAGACAACATTTGTTATGATAGACCTCTGGTAAAATTTATTGGAGATTTGGAAGAAAATCCAGAATACCTCCTTTATACACCTCACATAGTATAGGGTAGTCTGCATGTAGTAACCGCGGAAACTGAACTGGCGTGGGTAGTGAATTTTGGAGAGTTGAATCCTCAGTATGTTGTTGGTTTCGGTAAACAAAGGAGTTCATCATTGGAAGACGGGATTTGTAGAGTGAGAGGTTGACTAGTGTTAGGTGATGCCCAGGAAGGGCAAAAGATCGTCCTTCCCGTAGGGAGGAAGTGTTTAAATGCATTAGGGATAGACTCAGTGAAATTAACTTTGGGTTGGGAAATCAGGTAGTAACCAATAATAGTAAGTGCCTTGCGAAAGGGTGCTTTGGGCGTAATCCCATCGTAGTTCCTAGTGCCTTCGAGAGCCCTTCCCGGGGTATACATGGGGCAGTCCAGGGCTAACGTAAACTGTAGGAGTGATAAATCGTATAAAGCAACTACAATAATTACGGGTTCACTTTCACCCACCCCGGTGTCTCTGGAAGTTAGGATGTCCGAGCGGTAGGCTCGGTGATTGTGGAGAGGGACAGAATGGC
The DNA here is from genome assembly GCA_039583875.1 of Platanthera guangdongensis. Classification (NCBI taxonomy): domain Eukaryota; kingdom Viridiplantae; phylum Streptophyta; class Magnoliopsida; order Asparagales; family Orchidaceae; genus Platanthera; species Platanthera guangdongensis. The sequence goes on along the minus strand of CM077163.1, from coordinate 143,399,901 downwards.
CCGGCGAGCTTTGGCTCGGTTGATATTTGTGAGGGGCAGGATGGCCCGGCGAGCTTTGGCTCGGTTGATGTTTGTGACGGATGGGATAGTCGGAGGAGCTTTGGCTCAGTACTGATACATAAGGTTGTATGTTCATAAAATAAAGGTGGTGGGTCTTCGGTATTGGAGTGTCGATGCACCGACGCCAATACGTTGACTCGGCAAGTGTGGCTAACACTTCGCCAACAGAAGTCTGGTGCGCCAGCCGACAAGAGTACGCAGGAGTCCGCTTAGTGCACCAGCATTGAGGCATATGATAGGTCTGACCGGTAGTGCTTTACTGGTTTAGAGGTGGATGAGGCCCAACCCACCGCTTCCGTCTTCCACTACGGAGGTATCCTGGGAGGTTCGGCTCCAGAAAGAGGGAACTAAAGTTCTGTGTGCACAGAGTCTGGTGGGTGAGTGGCACTTGCATGATCGCATCATAACCCACTTGCATGTCATGGCACAATCATAGCATAAAACCCCTGTCACCTATTGTATAAGTGGTATGTGACGCTTATACAATAGGCCCTGCAAAATGACCCCTTGATCTATAAGCTTGTGTGGGCAAGTTTATAAATTAAGGTCAAATTCTTTATATATATATATATATATATATATATATATATTGCTGATAATAACCGACACCCCAATGTATAAATTGGTATGGGACTCTTTATACGATGGGAGCCCTGTAAAAGATCCCTTGCTTATACGTTTCCGTATAAGTTAAGGTTACTTTTCATACTTTACTTTACTGCCACATGTACTATAAACATTGCTTGTATAGGTCCGCTGCCATCTGCTTCTTGATTACTCTCCACCTTCAAGTCCGCCCCTTTCTTCCTCTCCATTCGGTGCCTAGGGGCCATGAGGGAAGGGGTGGGGGATGATAGGACTTAGTCTTATAGACTAATGATTTTCGAATCACATCATTTAGGGGATCGTGGAGCCCAGCATGGAGGAGCAACCCCGTAGGACGACACGCTTGGAGATGGGGCAGTCTAGCACCGGAGTTCAGACTACGGGGACTGTGAGCCCCTTACTTTAGTAGTGCTTTATTTTGCTTCCGCTTAAGTGACTATGTAGTGAGGATTTGATGTAGCGGGCTTAAGCCCTTATTTTCAGTACATTATATTCTGTGGACTCTCCCTTCATGGAGATATATTTACTCTGTTGTGATATTATTGTGGACATTTGATTAGAGTTTTACCACTCTCGTGCTTACTCTACTTTTGTTGCTTTTCTGTGATCGAATCGGTCGGCAGAATCGGCGATTTGCGGTGATGACCCCTCAGGGCGTGAAGGTGTCACCGTAAAGCGGAGGTTCTGGGCCTAAGGTCACGGTGTTAAAAAGGGGGGGGGGGGTCTTCCAAGTGGTATCAGAGGAAACCTCGATCGAAAAGTAACAGTCCACAACCCCTAGGTCACCCCAGTGCGAGTTTAGTTTGGGGACAAACTAAGCAGCAGAAGCAGTGGTGTGCCCATAAGGGGAATCACATATAAAGTCCACCTTTTCATTAATTCCACTTGTTCATCAGCTAACAATTGGAATTCTTTTTTGTAGCCTGCGGCAAACCTTGCCCCCCAGCAGGGAGCACCTGCGGCTGCAAAAATCCCATCTTATAATTCTCTAGTCAATGAGTTAGACTCAATCCACTAGGAGACATGACAATCCACGATAACTTATAGTATGCCCTAATCTGAAATAGACCTTGGGTATGAACTCGGTTAAGCTAAGGAGGTACCTAAAGAAAATAATGGAGGAGTATAACACGAGGATGGCTACCTAAGCCATAAACTCATTTGGCTCTACGGTCCCTATCAAGGATTACTCAAAATGGTAGGACTGCTTTAAGGAGAATTGAGACCAATAATCCATTAGCAAAATGGTAGAACACACATAGTATCAACCCTCATACCAGTAACAAGATTACCTGGAGACAACCACCACGATAAACACCGAAAGTCGGATAGGAATTCAAGTTCAGAAGAGACCCAGTTGGGATTGGGGATATTTTGACCCGGATAAGGTTGTCATAAATATGACTCGGAGGGTTTAAAGTATGGAGTATATCAATAGATTCAGGTTGGAACCCCAAGTCAAAGATTGATGCCCTAGGGATTGTGCACCCCGCTAGGATGGATATAATATGGTAATATCAAAGATACTCAGCCCAAGGCAGGTAGAGACTTATCTTTTGTTTATTGGGGGCTTATATTTTTTTTTCGGGGGCATGTCTTTTGTTTATTGGGCAAATTAGTTACTGACTTGGGTTTCCCTTAGGTCTCATCTAGAAAAGTTTGCGTCGTAAATATAGTGAAATGGACTTAAACTGTATTCGGTGCTACTCAGGCGTATTTGTAGGGATAAGAATCTGATTGTGAAGTGGAGATTTTATAGAGTCGTTGTCCACCAGTACAAACGAGAAATTTAATCATCGGAAGTTTGGTGTATCTCGGAACGTGTATCTCCCTGGAGTGAAGAAGGGCGTCATGGATTTTGTGATGCACGGTGAGGTCCGTCGCCCGATGAAGGTTAAGTGCAAGAACTTTTGGGAAACTATAACAGTCACTGCCCGGTTAGTGGGGAAGTTCGAGGATATAATTAGGGATTTTCATACACATGATTCCTCATCTGCACTCCGGGCATAATAATAATTGGAACATCAACGATAGACTGGCCGAGATATCTAGGGTCACCCTGACCTGAAAGAAAAGTCCCGTAGGTGTTGCATAAGTTTTGTGAGTAGTTGTTCTTTATCATGGTGTGCTTAAGATGATTGTGTTGAATCAGGATGGATAGTGTACATCCAAGGAGAGAAGATCAGTTCAGGCTTATCTAGGCTCTCGGTCGACATTCAACACAACCCTCCACCCTTGTACGGAAGGAGATGTAGGACTCTGCTTTCATGGATTCAGGACGAGGATCCGAAGGTGTTGGGATCGAATTTTGTCGAAGACACTGAGGCTCAGGTGAGAATGATACGTGACAGAATGCTGGAAGCGTAGAGCCGACATGCCAAGTACTATGACGCCCAACACCGTCAGGTAGATTTTCAGGTGGGATACCGGGTTTTCTTGAAGATCTGGCCCATGCACGGAGTTTCATGGGTGCGTGGTTGGAAGAGGAAGCTCAGCCCTAAGTATATGGGCCCTTACCGGATCCTAGAGCGGTTTGGGCCCCTAGCTTACAGGCTGGAGTTGCCACCAGAACTGATAGGTTTACACGATATGTTCCATATATCTTCTCTTAGGAGTGCTCTACTACACCCGGAGCAGAAGATTTCGACCACAGATGGACTGGTAGCTTCAGACCGGTCAGTTCACTTGGAGCCAGTTCGGATCGATGACAGAGGGGTATGGATCTTGCGTCGCAGGAAGGTTCCGTTAGTCAAATTTCTGTGAAAAACCACGGCCAGGAGGAGAATACCTAGGAACCGCAGGATCTGATGCGACAAAAATATCCAGAGCTGTTCAGTCAGGTATACCTCACAACCTCTCAAGATGTTCAATTTACTTTCCTGTTTTAAACTAGTAGGGCTGCTCTAGGAAGAGCAGAGGCTAATCTTTTGTTTATTGGGATCTTGGCTTTGCCAATTGGGCAAATTGGTCAAAGGTATAGGTTTCTATTTAAAACCACCTTAGCAAACATGTTGTCAAGATGTAATCTCTCACTTCTTATGGGATGTTACAAGTTTCCTTTTCTTCGATAGAAATTCCCGTAGGCTTAACGTTGATTTCGGGGACGAAATCTTTGTTTTGTTTATTGGGATTTGTAACATCTCATTTCCAACTAGACCCCTAAGAGTGGTTTTGGCCATGATAAGGTCATGACAAAACCCTAGAAAGCTAAAAAGGGCCAAGAGATAAAAGGCCAATGTGAGAATCACCTTGGTCTACCTGTGGCACAACCACCATGACTCCACCACAACATCACTAACCTATCAGAGGGTCCACTAGAGCCTTAAGGGTCCATTTAAGTCAACCCAAAGTGGCCAATTTGACCTAGGACCACCATAGGCCTAAATCGAGCAAGGTGCCCTAACAAAGGGTAGTTGACCTCTAATGTGCCCAACCAACCTTGCCCAGGTCTTCCTAGACCTAAAGTGAGGTCAATGGATCACTAAGGACACATTGGGGTCAACCCTAGAGGCCAAGTTGACCCAAGTCAACTCAAGCCCCTAATCTGTTCAAAGTGCCCTAAATAAGGGCAGGTGACCTCCAAGGTGCAAGGAAACCCTACATAACCATTCCTAGACCTCAGGAGAAACCATCGGGTCACCAAGGACCCCTTGGGGTCAACCCAAATGGTCATGATGACCAAAGACAACTCTAGCCCCAAATTGGTCAAAGTGCCCTTACCAAGGGTCAAGTGACCTCCAAGGTGCCAAGTCAACCCTACCCAACACTACATAGACCTTAGGGGAGACCAATGAGTCACCAAGGACCCATTGGGTTCAACCCATATGGCCTTGTTGACCAAGGTCAACTCTACCTTAAGGTTAAGTCAAATTAGCCAAATGGGCTAACCCAAGCTCATGCCCATCTCCCCCACTTGGGCTAACTTAATTTTAATTAATAATAATGATTTATGGGGTGCAAATAGACTAGAGTGATGAACAAATTCGGCCATGAGGGGGCAGGAGAGAGAAAACTCCAATTTCCCTTTAATGGAGGAGAGAGAAAATGGAGTAAAGGCCATTCATGCCATGGGGAAGCCAAGGGCCATCCTTCCTTGCTAGATTCATCTCACCTAACAGCCCTGAGAAGATTAGGAGAATTTCCAGGCTCTTCCACAGGCAGGATGCACTGAACCACCAAGGCCGAGAGGTGGCATTCAAGGCTGTTAATGGCCATTGATGATCCATCCTCTCCCATCACCATCTGAGTCTTTAAACACCTTCAGGGAGCCGAGAGGAAGATTTTCCAATCCTTACCTGAATAAACCGAGCCTCCCCACTGTGTAGTTGTATAAAACGAGCGGCGCCGACTTCAAATATGGCTTTCCGACGATTGTCTCGACTTCAGGCCGCCGACAAGGTCCTCCTCTACATCTTCTTCCATGGATAGTACTAAGCAATCATTAGGGCCAAGGTTCGGGCTCAATTGAGCCCATTCCAATTCGAAATTTCCCCTGGTTTTTCCGCAAATTTCACTTCTCAGGTTCACCAAAAAATGGCCCTCCGGCGGCCAAGCCGCCGCCTGGCGACAGCCACCACCTCAACGGAGGTGGTGGTGGCGGTGGCCGGCCGGGGAAGTGGCCGGATCGCCGGCGGCAGCGCTTGGAAGGAGCTCCAGGCGGGTTAAATATTGGTCGTCGGCTCAAGGTTGAAGATGACCAGATGTCGTCGACTATTGCGTCAACATTCGTGCTAACTATGATAATATACTATTGGATAAAATATCAGATTATTTCATTTTGTCACACTTTATGTATTTAATGTTTCTAATTTTTAAAAATACATAAAGGCTGTTTCATAAAAAGTCATCAGCATAAAAATTGTAGACCAGTGAGTCTACCTTAATAAAAAAATTGGTTTGAACCAATTTGTGTGCCTGGTTTGACCAGGGCACTCATTTTGGTGGCACCTACACCTAGCACTAGGCAGATATTAAACTAAGTTCCCACACTTTATCCTTAGTCCAAATTAATTGAAATTTTGGCAGGGAGTCTACCCTAGCTATACCTATAGCATGGCCAAAATTCAGAATATTTGAGAAAATTTGTCTATAGTTTTTAGGAAAATTTAATAATCCATGAATAAATTAATTAGGTGTCCTAAACACCTCAAAATCCCCCCAAATTTGTGTGGGAGGTGTTAGACGGCATGTTATGGCTCTAGTAAATGTTTCATCTCATTTGGATATGTTTTGGTTAGGTTTTGATCTAATCCTAGGTTGGCCCCTTTTAGGGTTAAATAGGTCAAGCATCACCTTGGGGTTTTGGGTGGTCAAATCACCTCAGTAGAGGTTGATATTTTGGCCACTGACTTTTTATAGTATGAATCACTCTCCAATGGAATATGGGGTGGTTAAGTGTATTGTAGACCAAGAACCCTAGGGCAGGCTCCTTAATGGGGATTTTTTTAGGGTTTGAAGATCATAGGGTCAAATGACCTTGGTTTGACTTGAAATTTTGTGGAGATGACCATAGGATTAGTATAGTTCTCTGGATAAATTTTAGGGAAATTGGAAGCCTTAAACCCCCTCAAAACCCTAACCCTAGCTTAGGGCACAAACCTTGTAGGGATAGAAAATGTCACAAAAACTCTTTGAAAAGTGATGAGATTTGGGTTTCGTAGTTGTTGACGTTAGTACAAGCTCTGGAAATTTTATTATGAATCTAGGATTATTATTGTGGATACTTCATTAACAAATTGGTAATTTGTAATATTTACTTAGAAATTTATTAGGAAGCAACTACCTGCTGGAAATTGATGAAATTTAGCCAAATGACGTATTATTATGTTTTAAAGCTCTGTGAATTTTTAAATAATTTTTGGATGATTACTTTTAAGGGTTGCTTCATTAAGTATGGTTTCCTCTAAAAACTTTATTTAATTTATTTTGGCGTCTAGCAAGCCTCTAAAATTATGATTTTTGTACAATGATCTTTTCTGAACCATATTAAGATTCTGTAATTTTTGTATAATTGTTTGATGAATAAATATGGTACTTCCTTCTTTACATATTATTAAGGGAAATATTTTGGATAAATTAATTAGATGTCAAATAGTTTTTGAATAATTATTGAAATTTGTATCTAGTCATATATCTCTGTTACTTTAGTGTTCAGAATTTTTCGGCGGCCATTTCTTGAGTAGATCATATAGTTCATGTTCAAAAATGTCCATGGCGAAACATTTGGGAAAATTCAATAAATATCAAATTAATTAGAAAAATTATGGATCTCTGCTTTTCGACTAAATTTGTTATGATAGACCTCTTATAAAATTTATAGGAGATTTGGAAGACAATCCGGAGTACCTCCTTTATACACCTCATATAGTATAGGGTGGTGTGCATGTAGTAATCGCGGAAACTGAACTGGGGTGGGTAGTGAATTTTGGAGAGCTGAATCCTCAGTAAGTTGTTGGTTTGGGTAAATAAAGGAGTTCATCATTGGAAGACTGGATTTGTAGAGTGAGAGGTTGACTAGTGTTAGTTGGTGACCAGGAACGGCGAAAGATCTTCCTTCCCGTAGGGAGGAAGTGTTTAAATGCACTAGGGCTAGACTCAGTGAAATTAACTATGGGTTGGGAAATCGGGTAGCAACCAATAATAGAAAGTGCCTTGCAAATAGGAGCTTTGGGAGTAATCCCATCGTAGTTCCTAGTACCTTCGAGAGCCCTTCACGGGGTATACCTTGGGCAGTCCTGGGCTAACGTAAACTGTAGGAGTGATAAATCTTAAAGAGCAACTAGAATAATTAGAGGTTCACTTTCACACACCCCGGTGTCTCGGGAAGTTAGGATGTCCGAGCGGTAGGCTCGGTGGTTGTGGAAAGGGGCAGAATGACTCGTCGAGCTTTGGCTCGGTTGATATTTGTGAGGGGCAGGATGGCCCGACGAGCTTTAGCTCTGTTGATGTTTTTGACGAACGGGATGGTCCGGGGAGCTTTGGCTCGGTACTGATATATATGGTTGCATGTGCATAAAATAAAGGTGGTGAGTTTTCGGTATTGGAGTGTCAATGCACCAACGCCAATACGTTGACTCGGCAAGTGTTGCGAGCACTTCGCCAACAGAAATCCGGTGCGCCAGCAGGCAAGAGTACGCAGGAGTCCGCTTAGTACACTAGCATTGAGGCATACGATATGTCTTACCGGTAGCGCTTTACTAGTTTAGAGGTAGGCGAGGCCCAACCCACCGCTTCTGTCTGCCACTACGGATGTATCCTGGGAGGTTCGGCTCCAGAAAAGGGGAACTAAAGGTCTGTGTGCATAGAGTTGGGTGGGTGAGTTGCACTTGAATGATCGCATCATAACCCACTTGCATGTCATGGCATAATCATAGCATAAAACCCCTGTAACCTGTTGTATAAGTGGTATGTGATGCTTATACAATGGGCCCTGCAAAACGACCCCTTGGTCTATAAGCTTGTGTGGGAAAGTTTATAAATTAAGGTTAAATTGTTTATATATATATATTGCTTATAATAACCGACACCCCAATGTATAAATTGGTATGAGACTCTTTATACGATGGGAGCCCTGTAAAAGATCCCTTACTTATACATTTTTGTATAAGTTAAGGTTACTTTTCATACTTACTTTACTACCACATGTACTATAAACATTGCTAGTATAGGTACGCTGCAATATGCTTCTTGATTACTCTCCACCTTCAAGACCTACCCTTTCTTCCTCTCCGCTCGGTGCCTACGGGCCATGGGGGAAGCGGTGGGGGATGATAGGACTTAGTCTTATAGACTAACGGTTTTCGAACCACATAATTTAGGGGATCGTGGAGCCCAGCATGGAGGAGCAGCGCCGCAGGACGACACGCTTGGAGATGGGGCAGTCTAGCACCAGAGTTCAGACAACGGGGACTGTGAGCCCCTGACTTTAGTAGTGTTTTATTTTGCTTCCGCTTGAGTGACTATGTAGTAAGTATTTGATGTAGCGGGGTTAAGCCCTTATTTTCAGAACATTATATTCTGTGGACTCTCCCTTCGTGGAGATATATTTACTCTGATGTGATATTATAGTGGACATTTAATTAGAGTTTTACCACTCTCGTGCTTACTCTACTTTTGTTGCTTTTCTGTGATCGAATAGGCCGGCAGAATCGGAGATTTGTGGTGATGGCCCTTCAGGGCGTGAAGGTGTCACCGTAAAGCGGTGTTTCTGGGCCTAAGACCACGGTGTTAAAAAAAGGGGTCTTACAGTGTCTTCGACAAAATCCGATCCCAACGCCATCGTATCCTCGTCCTGAATCCACGAAAGTGGAGTACTACATCTCCTTCCAAACAAGGCTTCATAAGGAGCCATCCCTATGCTGGACTGGTAGCTGTTGTTATAGGAGAACTCAACCAGTGGTAAAAGATTCTCCAAAGGTTCATTTCGATCCAGAATGCATAGCCTTAGGAGGTCCTCAAATGTCTGCTTGGTGCGTTCCGTCTGCCCATCCGTCTGGGGATGAAATGCTATGCTGAAGGTCCGTCGCGTGCCTAAGTAAGCCTGTATGGATCTCCACTCCCTGGATGTGAACCGACCATCCCGATCTGACACGATTGTCCTGGGCACCCCGTGGTAACGAATGAACTGCTCTACAAATCTCCGCACTAGTACCCCAACCGAGTCATATTTTCTGATCGGAATGAATCTGGCGACCTTCGTCAGCCGATCGACAATGACCCAAATCGAATCATTTTCCGTCCGTGATCGGGGAAGGCCATGAATGAAATTCATCGCGATGTCCTCAAATTTCCACTCTAGCACCAGAAGTGGCTGTAGCAATCCCCGACCAGAACATCGTCTTCTTCAAGTCTATCGTCATCTTGGTGATCCCCGGGTGTATAGAATATCTGCTACAATGTGCTTCCGCCATTATGTCCTCCCGAATCTGACCTCCTGCGGGTATATAGACCCTGTCTCTGAAATATACCAATCCATCTCTCAGTGAATAATCTCCTGTCGAAGCCTCCTCCAAGGCTTGGAATATCGGCTCTACCCATGCATCTATCTTCTGTCTGTCCTGAATACGGTCCCGAATATCATCTATGGCGACCATCGATGCTAGATACTCCATTGAAAGTGTAGCTAGATCTGATATACTCTAGAGGGGGGGTGAATAGAGTATATGGTGCTTGAAAACTTTTTACAACAATTGTTGTAATCTGAGTGAGAAGGGAAGCAATTATTAAATCTAATCACAGAACTAAACTAATCACAAAATAATCACAGAACAATCACAGCCAGAAACAAAAGATAAAGACAAGCAATCCATATGACACAAGGAACTATAGTGGTTCCCCTAAACTTGGGTACATCCACTCTTCTACCACCCTAGGTAGGAATCCACTGCAGGATGAGTTGATCAGGTGTCCTGGGCACCAATGAGCTTTTGATAAGGTGCTCAAAAACCAAATCAGATTTTTTGATCAGGTGTCTTTCCACCAATGAGCTTTTGACAAGGTGCTCAAAAATCAAACTCAAACTTTTGAAGGGAGTTTGAGAAAACCTTTACAGAGATGGGGATGAGAGATTTATGGAAGTCTTCTCTTTCTCAAAGCAGCTGAGAAGACTATGTGGATTTGATGGTGTCAAAGCTCCCCATGATTCCTTGAGATGTTCAAGAAAAGAAGCTTTGTTGTAGGGTGATAGGCCTTCAGAAGTTGATCTCCAGCAAATGATGATTTCAGCAACAGCTGAAATGTTAGGTGTCTGGAGTCTTAAAAGATGTTGGCCTTGAACACTTGAGACAAGAGAGATCAGAAGATTTTAGAAAGTTTGATCTCCTTGGATGTGTGTTCTTGAGAGAATTCTTTGAGACAGAGAATATTTTTTTTCTTGTTCTTCTTGTCTGTGTCTGAGGATTAGTGATAGAGAGATTCAAAAATCTTATCTTTTATTCTCTGGTACTGAATAGAAAAACATCCTCTGTCAAGAATAGTCGTTGGCCTGCATTAATTGCATCCTTAATTGCAAAATGTCTTCTGGAGGAAAGTCCAAAGAAACATTCCTTGATAATCCCTTGAAACTTGGTCGAGAATAAATAAAAACGGCTAGAAAATCTTCTGAATTAATTGCTGAATAACTCCTGAATTTGAATCTTGAAAAAATCCTTGAAGTCATCAGATAACGTCGAACTGAGCTCTGCTATCGTCGAACTGAGCTCAGCGATTTGGACTTAGACAACAACAAAAATCGTCGATCTGAGCTCAAAGATCATCGAACTGAGCTCAGAGATAGAGATCCAATACCGAGTCAAGATCGTCGAACTGAGCTCGAAGATCGTCGAATGGAGTTCGACGATTTGTTAAAGTTGAGCTCAGCGATCGTCGAATGTAGTTCGACGATCTATCGTAGTTGAGCTAGACGATCGTCGATTGGAGTTCGACGAATCGTCGTGCTGAGTTCGACGATATGACTTAGTCTCAAACTGAAAAATTCTTGGTCTTGAGGGCAGCTTCCAAACCTAGACTTCTAACCCTTAGAATCAATTCTAGTTGACCTTTAGATCTATACAGGAGGTCAAAAACTGGTTTCCTAGAGACATAGTGATCCTGACCTAAATTAGTAATAGGGTGTTCCAACAATCTCTCCCTATTTGGGTTAGGATTACTATTTACAGAATTTGGAAAAATAAAATAACAACATACACAACAACAATACAGAAAAGCAATAAGCAGGGCATTGCAGAACCATAGATATTATCATCCCACATAATAATCAGAAATCAGAGTGATTGTCACCTTACATAATCATTTCTTCTCCTTGCTCTTAATGAGTTTGATTTCTCTATTGGGGTTGAGAGCTTCCTTCTTTGATCTTGTATCATCTGCTGCACCTAAAGAGATTTGTTGTTTGGGCCTGGGAACTACAGCTTCATGATGCAGCTCCATGTATCTATCAGAATCAAAGAATTTGCTTGAACCATATCTTTCCAACTCTTTCTTTCTCTGTTCAGATAATGTAGTGATGTTGGAGGGGTCTTTGCCTTGCTCTCTAGCTTTCTTAATCTAGTCCAGTACAGCAAGATCTTTCATCCTTGTAGTCCAAGCAGTTGGATTGTTTTCAGGATCTTCAAATGGCACTGGTGGCTTATATCTATTAGATGGATTATCCTGAGGAGGCCTGGATGAAACTACTTCCTTCAGTTTATAGGGAAAAGGAACAGAGGTTGTGTCTGATGAGATTTGTCCTTCCCTGGAGTAGGGATGTTTCCTTGAATAACCTTTAGAATAAACCTGGAATTCTCTTTGATTGCCTCTATAGTTTCCTCTTCTGTATTGAGAACCCCTGGACTGGCTTCCCCTATGATAAGATCTGGCATGAGGCTGATAGGGGGTTTGACTTCTTGCATAGGGTTGAGCAGCTGAATTTCCACCTTCACCTGCATCAGGAGGAGGTGGTGGAGGAGGATGAGGATGTTGAAATTGAGAAGATCCTTTTTCATATTTCCTCTTTTTCTTCATGGCTTTGAGTTGATTCTTTGAATACTGCATCCAGTGCTCAGTTATGGGGCAATCATGAATAATATAATATGGTATGTCATTATTGTCCTTGACTTTGGCTGGAGGTACTCTCTTCATGGCTTTGCTCCTTGCCTTTCTCTTTCTTGCAATGGTAGCAGAAGAATCATCAGAATCTATCTTGAACTCATCACTTTCAGAACTTTGCTCATCATAAAGAGCATCAATCTTTTTCATCAAATCGTTCTTGAGCTAGGTTGAAGCAGATGAAGCAGCAGAGGTTGGAGCAGCAGCAGATACAACACTTGTAGCAATTGTAGTTGAAGCAGAAGCAAAGGTTTAAGCAGCAGTAGATACAGAACTAGTAATAGAAGTTGAAGCAGCAACAACATCAGTAGATACTGAAGTTGTGGCAGTAATAACAGCAGTTGGGGCAGCAATAGTTTCACTTTCAGAAACAACAATATCAGCAGCAGGAGGAATGTCATCAGCAAACACAGAAGGCTCAACATCATGTGCCTCTGTCATCTGCATATCCTTAGAAATTGACTCATCAGCAGTATCAGCAATAATATCTACAAAATTTTCAGCAAGAAGGGCAGCAACATCAGAAGCATCAACAGTGCTTTCAGCAGGAGTAGCAGCAGCATATACTGAATTAACAAAGGAAGTTATAATGCTGGTATCACAGCATGAGAAGGGCACAAGGGCCTTGGACAAATCCTCTGATGGTTGGAGTGCAACTGTTTCTGGAAGACAAGCTTTCTCTGGCAGACAACTGAAATACATTGAATCAAATACTGAGAGTAAGGACCTAATGTCCACTGGAAAGACTGCAACAGGAGGGGGAACTGGAGCTTGAGGAAGAGCAGCAGCAGCAGCAACAACAAAAGCTGAAGAAATAGCAGACACAGCAGACAAGCTCACTTCATAGGGCATCTCCCCCTGCCTAGATTCAGACAAGGCTGGATCAAGGCACACTGTTGAAGGGATTGCATGAGGGATGAAGGAGGAGAGCCTGGCAGAAAGAGCTGCCACTGACTGGAGTAAGGGAGCCAAGGAGGTCTCCAAGAGAAGAGATAGCCTGGGGGCTAGCAATTCATATATCCTGCCAGCAAGTGCTGGAAGATCTACTTGCTCAGCAGTGACTGGAGTAGAGGATGGAGGTGGAGCTATTGGTGATGGTAGTGGAGAGCTAGTGTATTGGGGAAGAGATGGTTGAGGTGTGGGTAAAGTGGTGATGGAGGACAGTGGGATGGAGATAGATGGTGTGAAGGTGGGTTGATCAATGATCTCTTGCAGAAGGTATTTATTAGAGGTTGATGATGAGGCTAGCTCAGGAGGTGAGGAGGGTGAGTCATCCATGAAGGAATCATCAATAAGATTGAATGAGGGAATGGAGGGTGAAGTGGCAGAGTCTGGTTGAGAGTAGGAGTATAATGGATGGAAGTGTTCTTCTATGACAGTTGGAATTGGAGATGGTATTGATGTTGGAGAAGGGCTGGAGATGATGATAGTGGATGGAGTTTGAATGGTGGATGGAATTGGAAGAGATGGAATTGGAGGAGGAGGAGGAGGAGGAGGAGGAGAGGCAGCAGCAGGCAGGTCATCTGCAGGGGCAGAGACATGAGGGGAAGTGACTATGGCAGTCCCGGTGCCTGAAGGTGTGCTGGAAGAGGGCCTACTAGGCTTGATAATCTGCCTGTCCCATTTACCAAATAGGGCACAGGACAGTCTCCTGGAAGCATTAATGTGTATCCCTGAAGATACTAGCAATGCATGGCATCTGTTCTGCAGAAAAAGGCCTAAAATCCTCCCAAAATTTACAAAACTCTTATTAATTTTCTTTTTAATTAGGTCGAAGAAGACCTCTCCCCAATTCAGATTTTTCTTGTCCACTATGGCTCCCATTAAGCAGAGCTGATACCTGGAAATAGTATCATGGGCAGAGTTCTTAGCCAACAGGACCTTCCCAACTACATCAGCCAAGAATCTATATTCCACAGACAGATTCTTCTTCAACATCTTGCTAGGGTTAGCCTCAGAATGACCCATTCTTGCAAGCAAGTCAGCATATTCTTCTCCAGATAAATCAGCAGAATCTCCACCAGTACTTAACTCAAAAACTTCTGTTAGAATTGCTGGGGTCAAGGGTACCTGTGTGCCAGAAATTGATCCAACGATTGTGTTTTGATCCTGATTGTGGGCAGTGTAGACCCACTCTTTAATTTCATCAGCAGCAAGTTTAATCCTTGTGGTCATGATTGTAGCAAGTTTCTGCTCCTTGAACAACTCCAAGATGTCCTGGAAAACCTGATCTGTCATGCTGAAGGACTACATGTCATTGTCAAAGCCGGCATCAAATTTCATGGCGGCGAGAACAATAACAGAAACGGCCATAGTTACCTGTAAAGAATCAACAAACAAAACGACCAAGTGCAGAAATGTTTGGAGGGAAAGAAAGTTTTTGCAGAGAAATCGAAAGCGCAAAAGGAGAACGACGGCGAAAAATGAATTTTATATTAGGGTTCGACGCATAAATGGAAAGATCGTTGAACTCTGTTCGACGATCGGGGCTTCTAAAGGAATCTGAAGAGTCTTCAATATCCTCGATCTCAGTCCGACGATATTGGAGAGCGTCGAGCTCTGTTCGACGATCGTTTAGAGAACAAAATCGTCGAGCGCCGTTCGACGATCGCTGACCGGAAGAGATAGTTCATACTATCTGAGAAACGCTGAACTCAGGTCGACGATTTCAGAAATCGTCGATCTCCGTTCGACGATCTGGGGGAAAATCGTCGAGCGCAGTTCAGAGAGCAGAAAAACTCTAGACACTAAGAAAAATCAAGATGTTTGCCTAGTCTTGGTCAATTTTTAAACTTTTAAAATCTTGGATATTATTTAAGACTTCCTCCATCGAACATTCCTAACTTATTTAGGAAGAAGGTGTGTTTCTTTTCATCCAAGGGCTTGGTGAAAATATCTCCCCTTTGTAAGTCAGTTGGGATTTATTGCAGTTCAATTTTATTCTTTTCAACATTATCCCTTAAGAAGTGATGCATAATCTCTATATGTTTTGTCCTACTATGGAGGACTGGATTTTGAGCTATAGAAATAGCACTGGTGTTATCACAAAAGATTTTAGACTTCTCTAAGTTATAGCCATAGTATAGTAGTTGGTTTTGAATCCACAAGATTTGTGAGCAACAACTACCTGCTGCCATATATTCAGCTTCAGCAGTTGTAGTTGACACAGAAGTTTGTTTCTTACAAAACCAAGAGACAAGTCTGTCACCAAGGAACTGACAAGTTCCACTGGTGCTTTTCCTGTCAATTCTGCATCCAGCATAATCAGTATCAGAAAATCCAGTTAAATCAAATGCTGAATCATTTGGATACCAGAGACCTAGATTTGGACAACTCTTAACATACCTGAGAATCCTCTTTACTAGTGTTAGTTGTGACTCTCTAGGGCTTACTTGGAACCTAGCACATATACATGTAGCAAACATTATATCTGGTCTACTAGCTATAAGGTACAGTAAAGAGCCAATCATTGCTCTATATGTTGTCTGATCAATAGGTTTCCCATGTTCATCAGCATCCAATACAGCATTAGTAGGCATAGGTGTTTTCATACAAGATGCTTCAGACATGCCAAATTTCTTAACCAATTCATTTGCATACTTGGTTTGAGAAATAAAGATGCCTTCAGCATGCTGTTTGACTTGCAATCCTAGGAAGAAGGATAGCTCACCAATGCTACTCATTTCAAATTTAAAATGCATTAGGTTGGAAAACCTTCTGCACAATTTTGAGTCAGTAGAACCAAAAATAATATCATCTACATAGATCTGTACTAGTAGGGTATGGGACTTATGGGTTCTAATGAAAAGAGTTTGGTCTACTCTACCCCTTATAAATCCATTTTCCAAAAGAAAGCATGCTAGGGTCTCATACCATACTCTAGGAGCTTGCTTGAGACCATATAATGCTTTGTTCAACTTAAAAACATAATCAGGATAAGTTGGAGAGATAAAACCTGGAGGTTCTCTGACATATACTTCTTCTTTGATGTCACCATTTAGAAATGCACTTTTGACATCCATCTGATATACCTTGAATCCTTTATGTGCTGCATAAGATAAAAAGATTCTGATGGCTTCCAATCTTGCAACTGGTGCAAAAGTCTGGTCATAGTCTATTTCTTCTTCTTGAGAATATCCTTGAGCAACTAGCCTTGCCTTGTTCCTTACAATTACTCCTTGATCATCCAGTTCTTTTTCTGAACACCCACTTTGTTCCAACAATAGAGTGATCCTTAGGCTTTGGCACTAGTTCCCACACTTTGTTCCTTTCAAATTGATGCAACTCTTCTTGCATTGCAATGATCCAGTGTGGATCTTGCTCTGCATCTTGAATGGACTCGGGTTCAATTTGAGATAGGAAGCAGGTGTGCAACAGGTTTTGGTTGACCTGATTTCTGGTTTGCACACCAGCTGAGATGTCTCCAATTATTTGGGAAATTGGATGGTCTCTTGATGTTACTAAATCAACAGGGGGTGTTGATTGTTCACCAACCTGTGTTGTTGTTTCCTCTTGTGGTACAACAACTGGCTCTTCAGGTTGTTCTTCAATATATCGAATACTTTCTTCATCTTCACTGCTTTCCTCTTTTTGAGTAACCTGTAACTTGTTCAAGTCTTCAACAAGAGAGTGTTCCTGCAAAGGTTCTATGGTAGAAGATATCTTCTCCTTGAAAGACATGTTAGATTCATCAAATGATATATAAACAGATTCCTCAATTTTTAGAGATGATTTATTATAAACCCTATAAGTCTTGCTGATCATGGAGTATCCCAGAAACACTCCTTCATCAGCTTTAGCTTGAAATTTTGCTAAATATTTCTTGTCATTATTATGTATGTAGCAAATACAACCAAAAACTCTGAAATAATCAACTTTAGGTTTCTTCCCTTTGAGTAATTCATAGGGAGTCTTACCCTTTAGTTTATGTATCAAACTTCTATTCAGCACATAGTTATAGGTGTTCACTGCCTCTGCCCAAAAGGATAGAGGAAGGTGAGCATCTGACAACAGTGTAGTGGCAGATTCAATAAGGGTTCTATTTTTCCTTTCAGCTACCCCATTTTGTTGAGGAGTTCTAGGAGCTGAGAAAGTATGCATGATCCCTTCACTCTTACAGAACTCTTACATAAGAAGAGAATCAAACTCTGTCCCATGATCACTTCTGATCAGGGCAATGTAAGTATTGAACTCAATCTGTATACATTTGAGAAACTCTGTCAGACACTTAAAGTTATCAGACTTCTTCCTTAGAAAGAACACCCAAGTGAATCTAGAGAAGTCATCTACAACTACTAAAGTGTAAGATTTCCCTCCTAGGCTTTGTACTGTGATGGGTCCAAAAAGATCCATTTGTAACAGATACAATATCCTAGGTGAATCACTCTTATTAAGTGACTTAAAACTATTTTTAGTTTGCTTGCCTAATTGACAAGCCCTGCAGAGTCCTTCCTTCTTGTAGGGGCCAGAAGATAGTCCTCTAACAAGGTTGTCCTTGGATAGCCTAGCAATAGTTCTAAGGTTTAGGTGTCCTAGTCTCTTATGCCATAAAATATTTGGTCTACAAACAGAATTGAATAGGCAAATATCTACATCTGTTGAAAGAAAATCTACTAGATAGATGTTACCTTTCCTTTTACCTGTCAACACAGTTGTGTTGTCCTCTGACTTGATTTTGCATAATACTTTGCTGAAGGTCACCTGGTAGCCTTCATCACACAGCTGATTGATGCTTATTAAGTTGTGCTTCAGTACTTCCACATAAGCTACCTTCTTGAATGTTAGTGATCCAATCTGGACTGCACCATATCCTTTATTTTGTCCAAAGTTTGAATCACCAAAGATAACTTTGGGTCCAAGCTTGGCTCTAAAGGATGTGAGGTTGTCCTTGTTTCCTGTCATGTGCTTAGAGCACCCACTATCCAGGTACCATTGCTGGTTAGATGTTGGATATGTCTTCACCTGCACATAAAATAATTCATTTGTTTTTGACCCAGTTTACCTTGGGCCTAGGTTGATAACCTTTAAACTCTGAAATAAAAGACATCCCAGGTTGACTCTTATAACCTTCAGGATGATATCTCCTTGGAGGTATAATCCATTCAGTATAAGGGTTAAAGATTTGGGATGAAGGACCCCTAGGATTGGATTTTGATTTGCCCTTGAAAGAGTTTCCAGAGCTCTGACCTCTGTTCGACGATCGTGGAGCTGCGTTCGATGATCTTGGGTCAGATCGTCGAGCTCCGTTCGACGGTCGACTATAGCAGAGTTCAGGAACTTGAGATCATCGACCTGAGTTCGACGATTTTGCCTGAGATCGTAGTTCTGCTTTCGGCGATCGTCGAACTCCGTTCGATAATTTCTGCTAGGACTTAGTTTTCTTGGGCAGATCAGAATTTTTCCTAGCTACCTCTACAACTCCCTTTCCTTTATCAGAAATGAACTTGATTGGAGTTATTAGAACTATGGGTTGGCTGGATGAAGCACCCAAGCCCAGTGTACTATTAAATCTGCAGTTCACTGTGCTTGTGATGTCCATCAGCTTGATGCTTCTCCCATTAAGGGATTCTTCAAGCTTCTTGGCCTCAGATAGCTCACCTTTCAGTGAAGCTATCTACTCCCTATAGCAATCCAACTCCTGAGAGTGTTTGAGGTTTTCTGACTTTAAGGTATTATGTTCAGATAAAAGATTTCTGAGAGAGATAATTTCTTTCTCATATTTTAGCAGGTCTAAACATAATGCTTTAAACTCAGATTTAAAGTCCTCTGAATTAAAATCAAATGAACTAATTACCTGATCTTCTTCAAGTTGAGTCTCTGAATCTGACTCTGACTCTTCTTCATCTGAATTATGTTGTGAGGCATTGATTGCCATCATGCAGAACTCTTTCTCTTTTGCATCATCTTCATCATCACTGGAGCTGGATGAGGCTTCTAACTCCTCTTCAGTCTCACTCCAGGATTCAGCAACAAACCCCTTACTTGTGTGTTTGTTTTTGCTTGAGGAGGCTTTGCCATTGCCATTCCTCTTGGAGTCTTTCTCCTTTCTTCTTTCTTTCTTGTCCCTTCTGTCCTTGTTTTTTTTTCTAGACAGTCAGGAATAATGTGCCCTGGTTTCCTGCAACCAAAGCAGACAATTTCCTTATTATTAATTGACTTATCATATCTTGGCTTATCATGCTCCTTGTATGATCTCCTTCTGAAGTCCTTTCTGGTCATCTTGTAAAATCTTTTGGCCAACAGACTGAGCAGTTCATCATTGCCTGTGACTTTGTCTTCAGGCTGATCTTCAGTTGCCTAAAGGCTATTGTCTTCTCTTTTCGTGTGGCTGGTGAGGCAGCCTTCTGTTCTTCTTCTCTATTCTTGATGAGTAGCACATAAGATTTGAGCTTACCCAATAGAGCTTCTATGGTGATCTCATTCAAACTTCTGACATCCTTGATTGGCCAGATTCTTGAATCCCAAGAGCTAGAGAAGCACATTAGAATTTTGTCATTGAGTTCAGTTAGTGATATCTCCTTATCCAAAGTCCTGAGTTCACTGACTATTAGACTGAGCCTGTTGTACATATCTCCAACTCACTCAGCTTCTCCCTTCTTGAAATTCTCAAATTGGGATATGAGGTGGGATCTCCTGTCCTTTCTCTCATGAGCAGAGCCTGAGACTATTTCAGAGAGTTTATCCAAGATTTCCTTTGCTGAATTGCATTCAACCACCTTTTGAAAGATATCATCAGACGTGGTCTAGGCTAAGATGTTCATAGCCTTGGCATCAGCTACCTTCCATTTCTTGATATCAGCATCTGTTCCTGATGGAGGTGGAACAGCATTTGTACTTGAGTTCTCTGGAGGTCTTGGACAGACTGTCAAAACAGAGTTAAAAATATCATCGTCAATAGAATTCATGTATAATCTGATCCTTGCTTTCCAAAGTGCAAACTTGGATAGATTGCACACTAGAGGTCTGGTGCTAGCATAATCTTTGTTTTGGGCCATGATTTGTGAAAACAAAATCTAATAATAAACTCAAAAGAAAACAGATCTAACTAGAAATCTTTGGGTTTAGGTGTTAGCCTGTGCAACCACGAAGGTGTGGTATGTTTAACCAACCTGGCTCTGATACCAATTGAAAGTGCAGCTAGATCTGATATACTCTAGAGGGGGGTGAATAGAGTATATGGTGCTTGAAAACTTTTTACAACAATTATTGTAATCTGAGTGAGCAGGGAATCAATTATTAAATCTAATCACAGAACTAAACTAATCACAAAATAATCACAGAACAATCACAGCCAGAAATAAAAGATAAAGACAAGCAATCCAGATGACACAAGGAACTATAGTGGTTCCCCTAAACTTGGGTACATCCACTCTTCTACAACCCTAGGTAGGAATCCACTACAGGATGAGTTGATCAGGTGTCCTGGGCACCAATGAGCTTTTGATAAGGTGCTCAAAAACCAAATTAGATTTTTTGATCAGGTGTCTTGCCACCAATGAGCTTTTGACAAGGTGCTCAAAAACAAAACTCAAACTTTTTAAGGGAGTTTGAGAAACCCTTTACAGAGATGGGGATGAGAGATTTATGGAAGTCTTCTCTTTCTCAAAGCAGCTGAGAAGACTATGTGGATTTGATGGTGTCAAAGCTCCCCCTGAGTCCTTGAGATGTTCAGGAAAAGAAGCTTTGCTGTAGGGTGATAGGCATTCAGAAGTTGATCTCCAGCAAATGATGATTTCAGCAATAGCTGAAATGTTAGGTGTCTGGAGTCTTGAAAGATGTTGGCCTTGAACATTTGAGACAAGAGAGATCAGAAGATTTCAGAAAGTTTGATCTCCTTGGATGTGTGTTCTTGAGCGAATTCTTTGAGACAGAGAATATTTTTTTTCTTGTTCTTCTTATCTGTGTCTGAGGATTAGTGATAGAGAGATTCAAAAATCTTATCTTTTATTCTCTGGTACTGAATAGAAAAACATCCTCTGTCAAGAATAGTCGTTGGCCTGCATTAAGTACATCCTTAATTGCAAAATGTATTATGGAGGAAAGTCCAAAGAAACATTCCTTGATAATCCCTTGAAACTTGGTCCAGAATAAATGAAAACGGCTAGAAAATCTTCTGAATTAATTGCTGAATAACTCCTGAATTTGAATCTTGAAAAAATCATAGAAGTCATCAGAAAATGTCAAACTGAGCTCTGCTATCGTCGAACTGAGTTCAGCGATTTGGACTTAGACAGCAACAAAAATCATCGATCTGAGCTCAAAGATCGTCGAACTGAGCTCAGAGATAGAGATCCAATACTGAGTCAAGTTCGTCGAACTGAGCTCGAAGATCGTCGAATGGAGTTCGACGATTTGTTGAAGTTGAGCTCAGCGATCGTCGAATGGAGTTCGACGATCTGTCAAAGTTGAGCTAGACGATCGTCGATTGGAGTTCGACGAATCGTCGTGCTGAGTTCGACGATATGACTTAGTCTCAAACTGAAAAATTCTTGGTCTTGAGGGCAGCTTCCAAACCTAGACTTCTAACCCTTAGACTCAATTCTAGTTGACCTTTAGATCTATACAGGAGGTCAAAAACCGGTTTCCTAGAGACATAGTGATCCTGACCCAAATTAGTAATAGGGTGTTCCAACAATCTCCATGTACAGCTCTGGATAATTATCGGACACTAGGGATATCTGCATATCTCTGAATGACCGGACTAGCTCCATAGACATTAGCTGTGGTCCCTTCCATGAGGTATCTCCTCTCCGGCTTAGAGCATCTGCCACGACGTTTGCCTTCCCGGGATGGTAGTGCATGGTGTACTCGTACTCCGACAGGAACTCCACCCAAAGCCTCTGTCTGATGTTCAGTTCCTTCTGTGTGTCCACATATCTCAAATTCTTGTGATCGGAGAAGATGTCACAGTAAATCCCGTAGAGGTAGTGTCACCAAATCTTCAAAGCAAAGATCACTACACCCATCTCCAGATCATGCACCGGATAGTTCTTCTCATGTATCTTCAGCTGTTGGGAGGTGTAGGCTATTACGTGCCCGTTATGCATCAGAACGACACCCATTCCCTGGTAGGAGGCGTCCGTGTACACCTGGAATCCCTCCCTTCCTGACGGAAGAGCGAGAATGAGAGCCGAGGTAAGTCGACCCTTCAAATCCACAAAGACCGCCTCGCATTGTGGCGTCCAAATGAAAGGGGATTCCTTCTTCGTCAGGTATGTAAGAGGGAGTGCAATCCGGGAGAATCCTTCGATGAACATCCGATAATATCCAACAAGTCCCAGGAAGCTCCGTACATCGGTGGTTGTCTTCAACGGTGGCCAATCTTGAACTGCCCGAATCTTGGCCGGGTCTAATACCAACCCTGCACCGCTGATGATATGACCTAAGAAGGCCACCTCCTTTAGCCAAAACTGGCATTTGCTGAACTTTGCATACAGTTGGTGTTCTCGTAGCCTATGTAGAGTCAAAGTCAGGTGTTGTGTATGCTCTTCCTCCATTCATGAGGCTTGTAAATGCTGACGACGCATTTGTGAGCCCGAATGGCATCACTGTAAACTCAAACCGTCCGTACCTACTACTGAAGGAGGTCTTTGGAATGTCCTCCTCTCAAATCCGTAGCTGGTAATATCCTGACCTCAAATCAAGTTTTGATAAGAAATGCGCTCCTTCCAGTTGATCGAACAACTCATCAATCCGTGGTAGCGGATATGTATTCGGGACTGTCAGATTGTTCAGCGCTCGATAATCAATACACAAGCGAAGACTTTCGTCCTTCTTCTTAACAAATAGCATCAGGGCTCCCCACGGCGAAGAGCTTGGCCGAACAAACCCTGCCTCAACCAGTTCCTACAACTAACTTCGGAACTCTGTCAACTCTTTCGGGGCCATCCGGTAAGGGGCCCTAGATGTCAGCTTGGCGCCCGGCACAAGCTGTATGTGTAAGTCCTGATCTCGGTGCGGAGGTAGTCCTGACAGTTTCTCTGGAAAGACGTCAGCGAAATCTCGCACCACCGGAATGTCTTCCACAGACTCCTTGGCCTCCTCCATCTCAAATATAATCTGATAAACCTCCTCTCCCTGCAGATGGGCCTTAACGGCCTATACTGAAGATAAGAGTATACGAGAGGCAGGTCTTATACCTTCGATGATAATGATAGAGTACTTGTGCCTCACGGTGATCCTCTTTGCTTGGAAATCAATCTGGGCATGGTTCCAGTGCAACCATGTCATGCCCAGGATCAACTCGTAGACTGGCATCCTTAAGATCGTTGCCGATACCTCAAATGACTTTCCGCCAATCTCTGCCTCCATGTTGCAGTGGGCAGAGGTGAATAGCTCCGATCCGTCGAGTAGACGCACCCTCCTCATCAGGCCTGTGAACCGCTCCACTCCTTCCAGCCCATCCACAAAGGCCTCCGACAAGAACGAGTGCGAAGCACCGTGTCGAACAGTGTATAGGCGGGCTTGCCGGTGATGAAGACTATACCTGGGGCGGTTAAATGTCTTAGTATTCTATAACGAGTTTTCTTCCCTATTTATTCTACCTAGTGCAGTTCTACTAATTTGACAACTAAGAAAGGGAATCCTACTTAAACAATGAAACATTTTGGCGTACCTACTATTACCTGCTCTGGGTTCCTAGGCTGCGCCAGGTCTAAAGCATACACCTGCTCTGTTTCTTGTCTACGATCCCCTCCCTGGTATCCACGTCCTCGTCCACGACCTCATCCTCCAAGATACTGCACTAGCTGGGTAGACGGTGGTGCTGGTGGGGGTTCCCCCCTCATGGGGCAGTTCCTCCTGATGTGCCCCACCTGATGGCAATTGAAGCATTTCAGCGGGGGATATGCCATTCCCCCGGGTCCCTGTCCCTCCCGTATCTGAAGAGGTGGTGGAGACACCACCACTGGCTCCCTTGTCTCCTGTCTTGCCTCTTGACGAGGCTGGTGCTCGACCCTCCTCCCGTCCGTGATACGGGCTCATCTCTAATCGTTCCTTGCTCCTCGACCCTGATCCTCCACTGGCCGTTTTCGGCCCCGAGTAGCCTGCCAATCAGCCTCTATCCTTTTTGCCATCTCTAGTATCCGGGAAATGGTCCCGTCGGATATGAACAGTAGAGTCTCCCTCAACTCCTCTCGTAGGCCCTTGTAGAAACTTTTGGTATATCCTGCCTCATTTAACTGATAAGAGTCTGCAAACCGGGATAGATGGTTGAACTCTCGGTGATACTCCACCACCGTCTTATTCCCATGTCTCAACTGCAAAAATCTATCCTCCAGCTCGTCCCTGGACGACTATGGAACAAAGTGTTCCAACAACACGCCCCTGAAATCCTCCCAAGAAATCTCCGCTACTTCCCTGTCCGCAAATGTCGTGTCCAGCGAGGTCTTCCACCATCTCTTTGCATGCGACTCCAGACAGAAGATCACCAAGGGCACCCTCTCCTCCCAAGGGCACCGTATCCCGGTCAGTATCTCGTACATAATATACAACCACTCCTCCGTCCGAACAGCGGACTCAGTCCCCAAGTAGGATGGGGGAGCAAGTCCTCGGAAAATACTCAGCCAGTTGGCCCCATGGTTTGGCTGCGGAGCCAGAACCTGTTAGGCCCTAAAATATTCCAAGATGACTGTCATAGTCTATCCCATCTCCGACTGTAAAAATGGAGTGGGGACCGGTCGAGGTGGTACGACGTCCGGAGTATGCTGGGCTCCGCCTTGTGGAGTGGGCTGAGCTGGGGGCTGCAAAACAAACATCATTAGTTGGTAATCGACTCAAACCTAACTAAAGTGGAAACTTTACATGTTATCCCTCATATGGGCACACCACTGCTTCCGCTGCTTAGTTTGTCCCCAAACTAAACTCGTGCGGGGGTGACCCAGGGGTTGTGGACTGTTACTTTTCGATCGAGGTTTGCTCTGATACCACTTGTAAGACCCCCCCACCCCCCCTCTTTTTTTAAACACCTGGGTCTTAGGCCCAGAACCGCTGCTTAGCGGTGACACCTTCACGCCCTGAAGGGTCATCACCGCGAAATGCCGATTCTGCCGGCCGATTCAATCAAAGAAAAGCAACAAAAATAGAGTAAGCATAAGAGCGGTAAAACTCTAACCAAAAGTCCACAATAATATGACATCAGAGTAAATATATCTCCACGAAGGGAGAGTCCACAAATATAATGTACTGAAAATAAGGGCTTAAGCCCACTACATCAAATCCTCACTACATAGTCACTCAAGCGGAAGCAAAATAAAACACTACTAAAGTCAGGGGCTCTCAGTCCCCGTCGTCTGAACTCCGGTGCTAGACTGCCCCATCTCCAATCGTGCCGACCTGCGGGGCTGCTCCTCCATGATGGGCTCCACGATCCCCTAAATGATGTGGTTCGAAAACCATTTGTCTAAAAGGCTAAGTCCTATTATCCCCCACCCCTTCTCCCATGGACCCTAGGCACCGACCAGAGAGGAAGAAATGGGAGGACTTGAAGGTGGAGAGTAATCAAGAAACAGATGGCAGCGGAACTATACCAGCAATGTTTATAGTACATTTGGCAGTAAAGTAAAGTATGAAAAGTAATCTTAACTTATACGGAAATGTATAAGCAAGGGATCTTTTACAGGGCTCTCATTGTATAAATAGTCACATACCAATTTATACGCTGGGGTGTCAGTTATTAACAGGAATATATATATAAAGAAATTAATCTTAATTTATAAACTTGCCCAAACAAGCTTATAGACCAAGGGGTCATTTGCAGGGCCTATTGTATAAGCGTCCCATACCACTTATACAATAGGTGACAGGAGTTTTATGCTATGATTATGCTATGACATGCAAGTGGGTTATGATGCGATCATGCAAGTGCAACTCACCCACCCGACTCTGTGCATACACACCTTTAGTTCACCATTTCTGGAGCCGAACCTCCCACGATACCCTCTGTAGTGGAAAATGGAAGCGGTGGGTTGGGCCTCGCCCACCTCTAAACCAGTAAAGCACTACTGGTCAGGCTTAATCGTATGCCTCAACGCTGGTGCACTAAGCGTACTCCTGCGTACTCTTGCCGGCTGACACACCGGACTTCTGTTGGCGAAGTGCTAGCCATACTTGCCGAGTCAACGTATTGGTGTCGGTGCATCGACACTCCAATACCGAAGACCCACCACCTTTATTTTATGCACATGCAACCTTATGTATCAGTACCGAGCCAGAGCTCCCGGGACCATCCCGTCCGTCACAAACATTAACCGAGCCAAAGCTCGCCGGGCCATCCTGCCCCTCACAAATATCAACCGAGTCAAACCAACTTCCTGAGACACCGGGGTGTGTAGAAGTGAACCCCTAATTATTCTAGTTGCTTTTTAAGATTTTATCACTCCTACAGTTTACGTTAGCCTAGGACTGCCCAAGGTATACCCCGTGATGGGTTCTCGAAGGCACTAGGAACTACGATGAGATTACGCCCAAAGCTCCCTTTCGCAAGGCACTTACTATTATTGGTTGCTACCCGATTTCCTGACCCTTAATTAATTTTACAGAATCTAGCCCTAGTGCATTAACACTTCCTCCCTACGGGAAGGACGATCTTTCGCCGATCTCGAGCACCACCTAACACTAGTCAACCTCTCACTCTACTAATCCCGTCTTCCAATGATGAATTCCTTTATTTACCCAAAACAGCAACCTACTGAGGATTCAACTCTTCAAAATTCATTACCCACTCTAGTTCCGTTTCCGCAGTTACTATATGCAGACCACCCTATAATATATGAGATATATAAAGGAGGTACTTCGGATTGTCTTCGAAATCTCCTATAAATTTTACCAAAGGTCTATCATAACAAATGTAGTCTAAAATAAGAGATCCATAATTTTTCTAATTAATTTGATATTTATCGAATTTTCTCAAATATTTTGCCAGGGGCAATTTTGAACATGAACTATATGATCTACTCAAGTAATGGCCACCAAAAATTTTTGATCACTAAATTAATAAAGATTTATGACTAGATACAAATTTCCATAATTCTTCAGAAAGTATTTGACCTCTAATTAATTTATCAAAAATATTTCCCTAAATCATATGTAATGAAGGAAGTACCAAAATTATTCATCAGAAAATTATACAAAAATTACAGAGTCTTAATATTGTTCACAAAAGATCATTGTATAGAAATCATAATTTTAGAGGCTTACTAGACTCCAAAATAAATTAAATTAATGTTTCATGGGAAACCATACTTAATGAAGCAACCCTTAAAAATAATCATCCAAAAATTTTATAAACATTCACAGAGCTTTAAAACTTAATAATAAGTCCTTTAGCTAACTTTCATCAATTTCTAGCAAGTAGTTTCTTCCTAATAAATTTCTAAGTGAATATTACAAATTACCAATTTGTTAATGAAGTATCCAAAATAATAATCCTAATTTCGTAATAAAATTTCCAGAGCTTGTACTAACCTCAAAAACTACTCAACCCAAATCTCATCACTTTTCAAAGAGTTTTTGTGACATTTTCTATCCCTAGAATGTTTGTTCCATAAGCTAGGGTTAGGGTTTTGAGGGGGTTTAAGGCTTCCAAATTCCCTAAAATTTTAACCAGAGAACTATACTAATCCTATGGTCCTCTCCACAAAGTGTCAAGTCAATCCAAGGTCATTTGGCCCTATGATCTTCAAACCCTAAAAATCCCCATTAAGGAACCTACCCTTGGTTTCTAGGGCTACCCTACACTTAACCACCGCAAATTCCATTGGAGGGTGCATCATACTATAAAAAGTCAGTGGCCAAAATATCAACCTCTGTTGAGGTGATTTGACCACTCAAAACCCATAGGGGATGCTTGACCTATTTAACCCTAAAGGGGTCAACCTAGGGTTGTATCAATACCTAACCTAAATATCTCCAAATGAGATGAAACATTTACCAGAGCCCTAACATGCCCTCTAAGACCTCCCACCCTAATTTAGGGGGATTTTGAGGTGTTTAGGACAAAAAAATAATTTATTCATATATTATAAAATTTTCCTAAAACATACAGAAAAGTTTCTCCAAAAATTCTGAATTTTGGACAGGCCCTAGGTATAGCTTGGGTAGACTCGCTTCCCAAATCTCAGGTCATTTGGACAAGGGATGAATGGTGGGAATCCATTTGAATATCAGGATAGCTTTAGGTATAGGGCCCACAAAAATGGGTGCTGTGGTCTAACCAAGACTCCAAATTGAGTGAAATCAATTGTAAATTAAACTAGACATCAAGGGCTTCATTTTTATGTTGACCACGTTTCTGTTCTAGCCTCTAAGTATTTTTAAAAATTAAAACCAATAAATACAAAATCTGTGACATAATTAAATAATCAGAAAATGATATACTATAGTTTAAAATCAAATATGGCACGAATCTTGGCGCAAGGTGGACGGGATCCATTCATCTTCTACCTTGAGCCGACGACCAGGATTTATTCTTCCTGGGCCAGTTTCAAGCGGCTGCCGCCGACCATCCAGCCGCATCCCCGGCCGGCCACCGCCACCATCACCTCCGTTGAGGTGGTGGCTGTCGCCAGGCGGCGTCACAGCCGTCAGAGTTCCCTATTCCGGCTATCCCGACGGTTGCATTTTTGTGGAAAAAACAGGAAAAATCTCCATTTGGATCGGGCTCAATTGAGCCCGAACCTTGGCCCTAAAGATTCCTAAGATCTATCCATAAAAGGAGTAGAGGAGGACCTTGTAGGCGACCTGAAGTCGTGAAGATCGTCGGAAAGCCATCTTTGAAAGCGGCAACGCTCGGTTTCTGCAACTACACATTGGGGAGGCTTGGTTTCTTCGGGTAAGGATTGGGAAATCTTCCTCTCGCCCCCCTGAAGGTGTTTAAAGACTCAGATGGGGAGGGGAGAGGCTGGATCATCAATGGCCATTAAGGCCATTAATGGCCACATTTGGTCATGGTAGAGGGGGCTGAACCAGGCCCTTGGTGGCCATGGAAGCTACTGGAAACTTCTCCCCTTCCCTAATGGAGTTGAATTCAGCCATTAAAGGTGGCCTTTGGCCTTCCCTTGGCCGAGCCCCTTCCTTCCCCCTTCTTTCATTTTTCTCTCTCCTCCATAACCATAGAAATGAAGCTTACTATCTCTCCTAGTCACTAAGTTGACTTGGTCAATCTGGAGGTCTATTGGCAGCACATCCATACACATCATTCTCCTAAAGAAGCCACATGAGGAGGCTTGAACTTGGGCTAGCATATTTGGGCTAGGTTGACCCAAGGTAAGCTTGGGTTGACCTTGGTCTTTTTGACCTTTTTGGTTGCCCCTTGATAATACGGTTTATAGTCAATTTTATTAGGGTATTTTCAGGATTTCAAATCAAATCATGTCTTCTAAAGTGCTTACTTTGATCGACCTTTGTATATATTTTTGTCGCTAATGCGTTTTTCTGCTTTTTGCATGTTTTCACGGCTTTCAGCCGAATTTTGCTGTGACACGCCCCCTGGTCACGCCCTACCCGGGCGTGTACCTAGGGCGTGTAACCCAGAGGAATGAAGCAATTGGTCTGAAACTGCATTCCGTGGAAACTTAGTGTACACGCCCTCTGTCACACCCGTGTCACATCCGACACGGGCGTGTTCTAGAGGCGTGTCCCCAAGTTCCGGGTCACGCCCGACCCGGGTGTGACATATGGGCGTGTACTTCAACAACCACGCCCGTCAACTCCAGCAGTTAATTTCAGCACGAAAAAGTCGCATCGACCGTGTCACGCCCCAGGTACATGCCCTACCAGGGTGTGTCAGGGGGCGTGACCCATCCCGAAAAAAAGCTATAAATTGAGCCCTTCCCCAAGGGTTCAGGACACTTTTTGGCTCAGAGGGGGAGGTTCTGCCCCTCTGTTTAATGTTCCTTTTATGCTTTTATGCACTCTCGCTTTGTATTTTCCTTAATCCTAGTTAGTTAAGGTTTTGTAATAGCTTTTATTAATGCTTTAGTTGCTAATGATAGGGCCAGTATAGGATTTCAATTCCATGCACTTGTAATCTCGTTCAATTTCATGCTGTAAGCTCGTCTTAATTTTAATAAAAGTGCTCTTGTTTTCTTCTCTTTACTACTTTGTGTCTTTATGCTTTACTACTCAATCCCCCTCTTCCACCTCACCATGATTAACTAATCCTCCTTGTAATCGATCTTGATGATCCGATGTTCGAGTGATTAAGTTATGATGCTTTGATTCTTACCTTTCCTTTTTAGGGTTTATCCTTGAATTACTCTTGATTTATCACGGGTTGGAGGTATATCATCGATATATACTATCCACCTTTGCTTCATTCTGGGCTAGCCGAGAGGCCGAAAGTTTGAAATGAGCACTCAAGAGTAAAGGGAGTTGTTCTCACCCCTCGAGATAGGAAGACGTTCAATTCTCCCGAATTGGAGTAAAATCCAATAGAGGGGTTCGCAGCATAAAGCGGGTTTTAGGCCTCCGATTCGGACGAAAGTTTGGTCAGACCTTCCTAAACTCAGATGGGCATGACTTCGAGAGAAGCATGTTCTTGCTTTTAGCACCTCCGCGGTCAAGGTCTTTTGCCTTTTTAATTGAAAAAAAGTTTATTATTGCATCTTTTGATCAACTTAAGCCGAGGTGATTCTCGATCGAGTACTATCGCTTAATCATCATTTAGCTTTTCTCAAAATTTCAAGCAAAGCATTCCCACTTCTCTAATTTAGTAAGCAACCCCAAAACAACTTTTAATTGAAAAGATAATAGTAACTCCTTGAAGTAGAAGTACTCAATTCGCCCCGGGTAATACGACCTTGATATTGAACTTAATATCCTATACTATATGCGACAAGGTATACTTGCCTTCATCGAATATAGAATCGAAGAACATCTCACAACTACACTTCCACCTTCTCCTCCCTTAACTTTGTCTTATCCGCGCATAACCCCTTCTCCGCTTAATAATTTTATATCAAGTTTTTGGCGCCGTTGCCGGGGACTCATGTTTTGATATTTTGAAAAAAGGATAGCTATTAATTTTATTGTTTTTCCTTTTCTCTCGCTCTCGTAACGGTTTTATCTCTTTCCCCCCTCTTCCTCTCTTTTTAAGTGTATGACCTGGGAAAGCTCATCGATTATTCCTTTTGATCCTGAGATAGAGCGCACCGCTTTGCGTCGCCTCCGTTCTCGTGACCAGGAATCGCATTTAGGCATCGAAGAGTCGATCGGGGACACCGCCACAGAAACGATGGATCCTAATCCGCCCAACACAAATGAGGCCCAACAAAGGACTATGTCCTATTATGCGAGGCCGAACCTGGAGGGTACACAATCAAGTATTGTTCGCCCCACAGTGGCGAACAATAACTTTGAGATCAAGTCCAGCATCATCCAAATGTTGCAGCAGTCGGTAACCTTCGATGGTCTCCCGGACGAGGATCCAAATTGTCACATTGCAAATTTTCTCGAAATCTGTGATATATTTAAAATCAAAGGAGTCTCAGATGACTCCATTCAATTACGTCTCTTCCCTTTCTCTTTGCGGTCAAAGGCCAAGCAGTGGCTGAGCTCTCTTCCTAGAGGGTCCATCACCACGTGGGCCGAGATGGCAGGGAAATTTCTTACCAAGTATTTCCCGCCTGCAAAGACCGCCAAATTGCACACGGATATTGCATCCTTCATGCAAATAGACTCGGAGACTCTCTACGATACATGGGAGCGCTTCAAGGAGCTATTGCGAAGGTGCCCACACCACGCGCTTCCAATTTGGCAACAAGTGCAAATATTTTATAACGGCCTAAATTCCTTAATAAGGCAAATGATCGACGCGGCCGCTGGGGGACACTAAATAACAAAACCCCAGAGGCCGCTCAGGAACTTTTTGAGGAAATGGCTATGAATTCATATCAATGGAATACGCCCCGATTGCGGGCTGACAATCCAGCGGGAGTCTTTGAAATTGACGCTACTTCGAATCTTGCCCTCCAAGTTGAGCGGTTAACAAAGCAAGTGGCGGAGATGACTGCTTCCTCCGCCACTCCTCCTTGGTTTAATAATTATAATAACTCTGCTTTTACAGAAGAGCATGTTGACTTCATGGGAAATGCTCCTCGGCCCTCCTATAACCCGAATAACGCACCGTACAATAACACTTACAATGCGGGTTATAGGAGCCATCCGAATTTCTCATGGAGCAACAAAGGAAATGCTCAACGCCCCCATAACCCCCCTCATAATCATAGCCAAACATTTAATCTATCTCCCCCCTTAAATTTAAATCCACCTGGTTTCCAACCGCAACAGGAAAAGCCCTCTTCACTTGAAGAGGTCTTTGCCAAATATGTTGCTACAAATGAAATAAATATTAGGAATATTGTCGGGTCCATCAAAAACTTGGAAAACCAAGTGGGACAGCTAGCCAAGATGATCTCCGATCGGCAACAAGGAGCTTTGTCAGGCAATACCGAGCAAAATCCAAGAGAAAGTGCAAACTCCATTACCCTCCGCAGTGGAAAAGAAGTTGCTATACCAAGCGAACCTATGGTACCTCTCCCTTCTCCTCTCTCTCCTCCTATTATTTTAGCTTCGAATTTGCCTAGTACGCCTACGCCACATATGTCTAATACAAAATTACCGTATCCGTCTAAACTTAAAAATGAACGAGTTGAAGAAAGTTACAAAAAATTTTTAGAAATTCTAACAAAAATTCATATAAACGTGCCGTTCTGCGAGGCTATCTCTCAAATGCCGAAATACGCGAAATATCTCAAGGAGCTCCTATCAAATAAGAAAAAGCTCGAGGATATTTCGCATATTTCCTTAAATGCAGAATGCTCCGCGGTTGTGCTCAACAAATTACCCCGTAAGGCAAATGACCCGGGAAGGTTCTCCATCCCGTGCCTATTCGGTAATTCGTTGGTCAAACATGCGTTGGCGGACTTGGGAGCAAGCATAAATCTCATGCCCTTTTCGCTTTTTAAGAAATTAGGTCTAGGGTCTCCGAACCCCACTCGTATGAGCATACAGCTAGCCGATCATTCTGTGAAATATCCGATAGGGATTGTGGAGGATGTCTTGGTCAAGGTGGACAAATTCATCTTTCCGGTGGATTTTGTCATCCTAGACATCGAAGAGGATGCCGATGTACCCTTGAAACTCGACCGCCCCTTCCTTGCCCCCTCCCGCGCTATTATTGATGTTAGTGATGGAAAGCTCCTCCTTCGGGTTGGAGATGATGAAATCACATTCAGCATTAATCCTTCCATGCGCAACACCCTAGAGCAAGATGATTCCTGCTTTTATCTAGAGGAATTCTTCGAAAATGAATTTTTTGTGCCTTTGGAATTAATTTCTCCACCATTTGATGAATCTCTTATCACTGAGCTCTTCTGCTTAGAGGAAGTCTCTCGCACTACCCTCCCCGAATCGCTTCCCATGGACACCATAAAATTCAAAACCTCTTACAAGGAATCACCCATATTGGAGCTTAAGAAACTCCCCCCTCATCTGCAGTATCTTTTCCTCGAAAATGACTCTAAGCTACCGGTTATTATCTCCTCGGATCTGAGCAACTCAGAAATTTTTGAGTTGACTCTAGTTTTGCAAAATCACTGCCATGCAATTGCGTGGCAGTTATCCGATATTAAGGGGATTAGCCCATCATTCTGTACACACAAGATCTTCTTAGATAATAACTTTCGTAGTACTATCCAGCCCCAACGACGTTTAAATCCAAACATGAAGGATGTCGTGAAGGCTGAGGATATTAAGCTTCTAGATGCGGGAATTATCTATCCCATCTCCGATAGTACTTGGGTAAGCCCAGTCCAGGTCGTGCCAAAGAAAGGCGGGGTCATGGTAGTGGCCAATGAAAATAACGAATTAATTCCAACCCGTACTATTACGGGTTGGCGGATGTGCATTGATTACCGCAAACTCAATGATGCAACCCGAAAAGACCACTTCCCGCTACCCTTTATCGACCAAATTTTAGAACGACTTTCCGGTCACTCGTTCTACTGCTTTCTCGACGGTCTCTCGGTGTACCTCCAAATCCCAATTTCACCTGAAGACCAAGAGAAGACTAACTTTACCTGTCCATTTGGCACCTTCGCTTATAGACGGATGACATTTGGTTTATGTAATGCACCGACTACATTTCAGTGATGTATGCTGGCGATTCGTTGTGAGGAAACTAATCTAGCCCTCAACTGGGAGAAATGCCATTTTATGGTCCGAGAGGGATTAGTCCTCGGCCATAAGATTTCAGGCAAGGGGATCGAGGTCGACCGGGCTAAGATCGAAATTATTGAAAAGCTCCCCCCTCCAACGAATATTAAAGCCATTCGTAGTTTTCTTGGCACGCGGGATTTTATCGGCGTTTTATCCAAAATATTTCCAAAATAACGAAGCCGATAACCCATCTTCTCGAGAAAGAGTCACCTTTCAATTTTAACAACGATTGTCATCTTGCTTTCAATTTAATAAAAGAAAAATTAGTAAACTCTCCAATTTTAGTTGCTCCGGATTGGTCGCTCCCTTTCGAAATCATGTGCGATGCTAGTGATACTGCGGTAGGCGCGGTCTTAGGCCAGCGGGTGGATAAATTCTTCCACCCGATTTATTATGCAAGCAAGAGACTCACGTCTGCACAGGCCAACTACACCACCACCAAGAAAGAGCTCCTAGCAATTGTTTTTGCCTTTGATAAGTTTAGGTCTTATATCACCCTCTCCAAAGTAATCATTTTTACGGATCACTCAGCTCTTCGTTTTTTATTTAGCAAAGCGGACCAAAGCCCCGCCTTTTGCGATGGATCCTCCTCTTGCAGGAGTTTGATTTAGAAATCCGGGACAAAAGAGGGGCCGAAACTTTGGCGGCCGACCATTTATCTCGTTTAGAAAACCCTGCCAGCGAATTATTAGTGGAAGCCGACATTAATGATAAATTCCCTGAAGAGTGCCACTTCGCTCTCGAAAATTCAAAAGATTATCTCGTGCCCTGGTTCGCCGACTTTGCCAATTATTTAGTGGCTCGGGTCTTGCCAAAGGAATTCTCAAGTCAGAAAAAGAAGAAATTCTTTTCTGATTTAAAGAATTACTTTTGGGAAGACCCTTTCTTATTCAGAATCTGTGTGGATCAGGTAGTGCGGTGTTGCGTTACGAGTGAAGAAGGAGTGCAAATTTTGGGACATTGCCATGAAGGACCAACAGGTGGTCATTATCAAGCGAACCGCACCGCAAGAAAGGTGCTGGAGGCGGGTTTCTATTGGCCCACGCTATTCAAGGATGCTCACACCCTAGTGAGTACTTGCGATAGTTGCCAGCGGGCAGGCAATATCTCACGGCGGGACGAGATGCCTCAAAATGTTTTCTTCGAATGCGAAATCTTCGATCTTTGGGGCATCAACTTCATTGGCCCCCTTCCCCCCTCTTATCAAAATAAATACATTCTCGTAGCTGTCGACTATGTATCAAGGTGGACGGAAGCACAAGCTCTCCCCACCAACGATGCACGAGTCGTTGTAAACTTTCTAAAAAAATTATTCTCTCGATTTGGTACGCCACGCGCTATAATTAGTGACAGGGGAACCAATTTCTGCAATAGCTAGTTTGCCAAAATTTTGGCAAAATATGGAGTAACGCACAAACTTTCCACCGCCAATCACCCCCAGACGAGCGGTCAAGTCGAGGTTGTTAATCGAGAATTGAAACGTATTTTAGAGAAAACCGTATCCTTAAACAGGAAGGATTGGGCACTAAAACTAGATGATGCACTATGGTCCAATCGAACGGCATATAAGACCGCCATCGGCTGCACGCCGTATCGCTTGGTTTATGGTAAGGCTTGCCACCTTCCAGTTGAGTTAGAGCACCGTGCGTTTTGGGCCCTCAAAACATTAAATCTAGATCCAACCCTAACCGCCGAACACCGTAAATTTCAGCTCAGTGAACTCGACGAGTGGCGGGCGAACGCTTATGAGAGTAATAGGCTTTATAAAGAGCGAACAAACTTCTACCATGACAAACATATTAAATTTCCTAAATCTTTTTCGCCGGGCGATCTCGTCCTTTTTTATAACTCTCGGTTTCGTCTCTTTCCAGGAAAATTAAAATCGCGATGGTCCGGCCCTTTTATTGTTAAAGAGGCTTGGCCGTATGGGACGGTTCTCATTTCGCACCCGGATAAGGTGAATTTAAGGTAAATGGTCTGCGAATAAAACTCTATTTGCCTAACGATTTACTTCCTGCTTCGACGGAACAATTACTGCTATCGAACTCATGAACTCTTTCGTTTCTCCTTCATTTGGACTGTAATAATTTAAGACTTCTTATTGTTGGACAATATTCTTTTGGTCGAGCTCAAACGACCTTTATAAACAAAGGGCGCTCTTGGGAGGCAACCCAACTTTTTTTTTCTGTTTTCTTTATTTTACACTTTTTGCCCCGGACGGCTCCAAAAGTTGCGGCTTCAAAAATCACCGCCGTCGATGCTGCTAAATCCATCACAAAGTCCAACAAAGACTTTTCCTGACGATTCAAAGCCCATGCATGGAGGAGCGGCATCACTCAGCTTTCGCTGCAAACTAAAACCGGGGAAGTACCTGTTTTTCAATTCTGTCTTTCATTTCTGTACTTTAATTTTCTCTCGTTCTCCAACCTCCTTCTCCATTGCGGACAATGTAGATTTTAAGCTTGGGGGAGGACTTTCTCCTTGTTTTTGCCTTTTGTAAATATCTTTTACTTTTCCAAAAAAACTATATATCTGCATTCTCGTATTTCAATAGTACCACATGTTTTTGTTTTGTTTTTCTCAAAACTTTTTATAAACAACGTAGTTAATTATAATTTCTCTAATCATTATTTTTTAATCATATTTCACAAGTAAAATATTGGCCATGCTGTGTTTCTAATTCACGGTAGCATGTTAAGGTGAAATATTTCTCTAAAACGCGCATTTCTATTATGGTTTTCCGTTCTTTATTTTCTTTACTTTCCCTAAAATTCATCATCCACTATTTTCCTTTTCGTTTTTAGATAATTTTTGTAAGAACAACTTTTGAATAACGTAGTAGATATGAACGATCCAAGTCACATATTATTTTTATTTTCAAGATAATTTCATCAATCTTCTTTTATTATCTCGGACTTGCTTTTTGATTTTTTTCAAATCTATGTTTTAAATAAATTTAAAAAGCGTGAAAATGATTTAGGCAGTTTTTGTTTACGTTTGAGCTTTCGTGCCAACCTAAAATCTTTTACCACTAGTTAGCCGCTTTTGAGCCTTTTTTTTTCAATTTCATTTGATAACTCCACATAGCATTTCATTTTCACCAAAGCCAAAATTCCTACCTATCTAATCACGCTAAATTTTTTTGAGTTTCTTTCAAAAATTTTTATAATCATGCTAGGAAATTTTGTGTTATCTTCGGAAAAATTATTGAAAACAAAAGTGTACTCAAAAGCAATGTTTGATTTGGCCAATTCAACATGAAAGAAAAAATTTTTATGGCCTTTGTTTTGAAAAAAGAAAAAAAAGACAAAAAAATAAATAATAATAAAGAAGAAAAAGAAACAAAATATATATATTTTGTTTAAAACAAAATTTTTTTTTGAAACTCTGTGTTTTGGTTTAGTGTGATTTTAAGCCTCCATGCTTATCTTTGAATTTCACTCCTATTCATGATCCTAAACCAAACGTTTCAGTCCTATTAAGTCTTTTTGATTCACGCCTTTTTAAATTTTATTTAACAGCTACGAAACGAAGAAAAGTAAATCAGTTTTAGTTCTGGATTTAAACTTAGATTTTTGTTATTTAATTGATATAATTATAATGCGTTGCTTGTATCTAGTAACAACTCAATAAGTTCTTTTCATTTTCGTTGCCTTGCTTAAATTCATTTAAAGAGTCTCGTCAAAATTCTGGATGATTTATTTTCGTTAAGTAAAGTTTATAAAAGTTAAACCATACCAAAATAATTGTTTTAGATTTACGTTTTACATTCTCCCTACCTAGAATTTCGCATAGTACTTGTGTAAGCATGATTAAAACTTTTTGAATTAGTCACTTTTTATGATTAGCTAGTTTTTATATCTTTGTTTGGGGACAAGCAAAACTTATGCTTGAGGGAATTTGATAATACATTTTATAGTCAATTTTATTAGGGTATTTTCAGGATTTCAAATCAAATCATGTCTTGTAAAGTGCTTATTTTGATCGACCTTTGTATATATTTTTGTCGCTAATGCGTTTTTCTGCTTTTTACAGGTTTTCACGGCTTTCAGCCAAATTTTGCTGTGACACGCCCCCTGGCCACGCCCTACCCGGGCGTGTACCTAGGGCGTGTAACCCAGTGGAATGAAGCAATTGGTCTGAAACTGCATTCCGTGGAAACTTAGTGTACACGCCCTCTGTCACGCCCGTGTCACATCCGACACGGGCGTGTTCTAGAGGCGTATCCCCAGGTTCCGAGGAATCGCTGCAGCGCGCTTGTTTTTCCCACTTCACCGTCGCACCGAATGTGTCACGCCCCCGGGTCACGCCCGACCCGGGCGTGACATATGGGCGTGTACTTCAACAACCACGCCCGTCAACTCCAGCAGTTAATTTCAGCACGAAAAAGTCGCACCGACCGTGTCTCGCCCTAGGTACACGCCCTACCAGGGCGTGTCAGGGGGCGTGACCCATCCCGAAAAAAAGCTATAAATTGAGGCCTTCCCCAAGGGTTCAGGACACTTTTTGGCTGAGAGGGGGAGGTTCTGCCCCTCTGTTTAATGTTCCTTTTATGCTTTTATGCTCTCTCGCTTTGTATTTTCCTTAATCCTAGTTAGTTAAGCTTTTGTAATAGCTTTTATTAATGCTTTAGTTGCTAATGATAAGGCCAGAATAGGATTTCAATTCCATGCACTTGTAATCTCGTTCAATTTCATGTTGTAAGCTCGTCTTAATTTTAATAAAAGTGCTCTTGTTTTCTTCTCTTTACTACTTTGTGTCTTTATGCTTTACTACTCATCCCCCCTCTTCCACCTCACCATGATTAACTAATCCTCCTTGTACTCGATCTTGATGATCCGAGGTTCGAGTGATTAAGTTATGATGCTTTGAATCTTACCTTTCCTTTTTAGGGTTTATCCTTGAATTACTCTTGATTTATCACGGGTTGGAGGTATATCATCGATATATACTCTCCTCCTTTGCTTCATTCTGGGCTAGCCGAGAGGCCGAAAGTTTGAAATGTGCACTCAAGAGTAAAGGGAGTTATTCGCACCCCTCGAGAGAGGCAGACGTTCAATTCTCCCGGATTGGAGTAAAATCCAATAGAGGAGTTCGCAGCATAAAGCGGGTTTTAGGCCTCCTATTCGGACGAAAGTTCGGTTAGACCTTCCTAAACTCAGATGGGCATGACTTTGAGAGAAGCATGTTCTTGCTTTTAGCACCTCCGCGGTCAAGGTCGTTTGCCTTTTTAATTGAAAAAAGTTTATTATTGCATCTTTTGATCAACTTAAGCCGAGGTGATTCTCGATCGAGTACTATCGCTTAATCATCATTTAACTTTTCTCAAAATTGCAAGCAAAGCATTCTCACTTCTCTTATTTAGTAAGCAACCCCAAAACAACTTTTAATTGATAAGATAATAGTAACTCCCTGAAGTAGAAGTACTCAATTCTCCCCGGGTAATACGACCTTGATATTGAACTTAATATCCTATACTATATGCGACAAGGTATACTTGCCTTCATCCAATATAGAATCGGAGAACATCTCACAACTACACTTCCACCTTCTCCTCCCTTAACTTTGTCTTCTCCGTGCATAACCCTTCTCCGCTTAATAATTTTATATCACCCCTAAAGTGTCCCTAGTGACCCATTGATCTCCCCTAAGGTCTAGGTAGGGTTGGATAGGGCTGACTTGACATCTTGGAGGTCACTTGTCCCTTGGTAAGGGCACTTTGACCACTTTAGGGCTAGAGTTGACTTGGGTCAACATGACCATTTAGGTTGACCCCAAGGGGTCCTTGGTGACCCCATGGCTTTCCCTGAGGTCTAGGAAGGGTTCTGTAGGGT
The DNA here is from genome assembly GCA_039583875.1 of Platanthera guangdongensis. Lineage (NCBI taxonomy): Eukaryota > Viridiplantae > Streptophyta > Magnoliopsida > Asparagales > Orchidaceae > Platanthera > Platanthera guangdongensis. The sequence goes on along the minus strand of CM077163.1, from coordinate 143,359,603 downwards.
TACCTTGCACTTTGGAGGTCACCTACCCATAGTAAGGGTACTTTGACCAGATTACGGGCTTGAGTTGACTTGGGTCAACTTGGCCTCTAGGGCTGACCCCATTGTGTCCTTTGTGACCCACTGACCTCACTTTAGGTATAGGAAGACCTGGGAAAGGTTGGTTGGGAAACTTAGAGGCCAACTGCCCTTTGTTAGGGCACCTTGCCCAATTTAGGCCTATGGTGGTCCTAGTTCAAATTGGTCACTTTGGGTTCACTCCAATGGACCCTTAAGTCTCTAGTGGACCCTCTGATAGGTTGGTGATGTTGTGGTGGGGTCATGGTGTCATGGTGAAGCCCTTAAGGTCAAACCCTAGGTTTTGTGATGACACTGTGCCATAGGAAGACCAAGGTGATTCTCAACTTGGCCTTCTATCACTTGGCCCTTTTTAGCTTCCTTGGGTTTTGTCATGACCTAGTCATGGCCAAAACCACTCTTAGGGGTCTAGTTGGAAATGGGATGTTACACGTGGTTTGGCAGAGATCTTGGAAAATGACAAGGGTCAGGGGATTTTATAGACGTCGATGCATTAAAGGCAGTCGCGGTCTCCGACTTAGTTCTACATTTTCGAAGTTTCTCCGAAACTTAAAAATGTGTGGGGATTATGTTAAGCCCGGAATCCGCGACCAGTTCACGCAACCTTCCAGACCGGGCGGCCTGGTTCTTTTAGCCGCCAAGCATGTCAAGCCGGGCGGTCTCCATATCAGGCCGTCGTCAGCGCCAACCCTGCTCAATGTCATGGCCCAGGACAAAGGCCGTCAACTCGCCGGGAGGAATCTGCCAGGCCGCGCGGCTTTCCTCCATTCTCCGTTTTTGCTTGTTTGCTTCCCCTCACCTCTGCTCGGTTCTCCTGTACCCCAGGCAGCCGGTAACTTTAGCCCTACCCGTTTGGGTAGGCCCCTGAGCCTATAAATAGGGGGAGGGTGCACTCCCTAAGGAATGCTGACTTGTCTCCAGGAGATCGCTTGTTAAGAGCTGCGGTCTCAATTCTAATGCCTTACGGCTTGTAGTCCGGCCTGCTTGTTCGGTTTCATCTTCATCTTCTTGTAATTGCTTCTTTGTTAATCAAAGGAAAGCCCATCGCAAGAGAGGCATTCAAGCCGCGACGGGAGAAGTCGGGTATTGTCGTGGTTCACGGCTCTGCTGTTCTCCTTCTCTCGTCCGCTCAGTAGATAGCTGCTTGCAGTTTGTCCTTTTCTCTTCTATTCCACCGTGCTCGAACCGTTAGCTGTTGTTGCCCGACTCCCTGTCCGTTTTCATGCATCAACAACTAACAACTGCTAATCTCTCCAAAAGAGAAGTCAAAATCAGGTAAATAAATATATAATGCGAGTACCTGAGGCGAACTCATGAACACCTGCAAATCTCTACAAAAGATAAATCGAAAGATGTTAAATGCAAAACATAACTAGAGAAGCTGAAGAGAAATAGCGAACACCTGCTAATCTCTGCAAAATAAAAGTCAAAAGCAGGTAAATAAATATATAATGCGAGTACCTAAGGTAAACTCGCGAACACCTACAAATCTTTGTAAAAGAGAAGTCAAAAAATAGTAAATTTTAAATATAAAGCAAGTACCCGAAGAGAACTCACAAACACCTACTAATATATATAATGTGAGTACCTGAATAGAACTTGCGAACACCTGCTATTCTAAGCATGTGATAATTCAAAAGCAGGTAAGTAAACATGTAATGATAGTACTTGAGGAGAACTCACTAACACCTGCTAATCTCTCCAAAAGAGAAGTAAAAAGGAGGTAAATATACTTATAACTCTAGTACCTGATGTGAACTTACGAATACCTACAAATCTATGCATAAGAGAAATAAAAGCACGTAAATTTAAAATATAACACGAGTACCTAAAGAGAACCACAAACACCAACTAATCTCTGTAAAAGAGAAGTCAAAAGCAGGTAAATTTTAAATATAACATGAGTACCTGAAGAGAACTCGCGTACACCTACAAATCTCTACAAAAGATATGTCAAAAGCAGGTAAATAAACATATAATTCGTGTACCTGAAACGAACAGACCTCCTAATCTCTCAAAAAGAGATGTCAAAAGCAGACAAATAAACATATAACGCTGGTACCTGAGATAAAATTCTGGGCACCTTCAAAAATCTGCAAAAGAGAAGTCAAAACTATACAACTTCGGGCTCGTAGGATCAGATCAGGCTCGAAGAGAGGGGAAAGTAAGGCAAGATGGACTCTTTCGCAGAAACCTACTCGCTGGTGAGTGAGTCCCAGGAAAAGTGGTACTCGCCGGGTTAAGGCCGGCTCGCTAGGAGAGAGGACCACAGCGGTTCGGGCAAGAGGGGCTCAGTGGCTTAGGCGAGACAGACCAAGAGGGAGGGTCCAGCGGCTCAAGGCGAGTGCCTTCCTAGGTGAGACGGATCCGGAGGGAGGGTCCGGAGGATCAAGGTAAGAGCCTTTCCAGGCAAGACGGACCCGGAGGGAGGGTCCGGAGGATCAAGGCAAGAGCCTTCCCAGGCGAGACGGACCCAGAAGGAGGGTCCAACAGCTCAGGAGAGAGCCTTACTAGGCGAGTCTAGCCCTATAGGTTGGAGCTCTCGCCTGCAAGACGGTGCTCTCGCCGAGCACCGGTTTAGTTGGAATGCGGTTCATCTTTTTATACCTAGGTGATTTTATGCTTTTGCCCTCGGTGGTCTGCATATAACCCTTCAGAACAACAGAGTTTGGCTGTTGGCAGACACAACCAAAGGTATTTTTGTAATTTCAAGTCGGTTCAGTTTGGTTATTGGTAGTTCTAACTCAGAAAACTATAAATAGGCCATAGGGGTTCTTCGGAAGCACTTTTTCCCGGGATTTTAAGAGTTTTCCTGTGCTTTCTGAGGAGCTCCAAGCCCTTCTTTTGTCTTTGGAGGGGAAGCTCTCAAAGATCTTCTGGATAAACGGTGGGATCTCCCTGCTGCGGCTTTGTGCCGGTTTTTAGTCCTACACAACCAGTCGGAGTTCAGGGCTTGTGACGAGTACGTGTTGGCTACGCCCCTATTTTAGAACTTTCATTGAAGTCAAATTTTGGCTTCAACAGTTTTAGTGTGGTGAGCATGGAAGGTAGCCAACACAAGAAAGTTTTGAGTTTGGTCTGATGGCAGGAGGTGAAGGTGAAGGATCTGGTTTAGGAGGTTCCCCATCCCGGGGAGAGGAGGCGATGAGGAAGATGCTGGAAGTCTTCAGGAGCGAGGTATTGCAGACTATCAGCTTGGTCTTCTCAGTAAGGATCGAGTGGGCAACACCTCATGTTCCGATAGAGGCAGTCCCGCTCTTGGGCGAGAACGCTCCTGGGCAGCGCCCCGAGAAGGAGGTCCCGGCAAAGGTTGGCGAGAGGGACATGGTCGTGCGAGAGCTCTTCCCAGGCTGGCATTCCGGGAAGGAGATTCTAGCAGAAGTTGGCGAGAGGGAGGCAACTGTGCAAGAGCTCTTCCCTAGACATGGTCTCGCAGATCGGGCCAGCCAGCCAAGGCCGCGAGACATGCCCTCTCGGCAAGAAGGAGGAGAGAGCCCATTCAGTGAGCTCATCATCTCTGTCCCGGTGCCGGAGGGGTTTCGGTAGACCGACATGTCCTACTACTCGGGGAAAGATGACCCTGTACAACATGTGCAGTGGTTTGATGATGTTTTTTCGATAAGAGAGATGATGGATGCCTTCAAGTGTCGGCTGTTTGACATCACGTTGAAGGAGAAGGCACGGGATTGGTTCCACCAGTTTCCAGCAAGTTCAATCTACAGTTTTAAGGATCTGCGTTGAAGTTTTCTGTTGAGGTTTTAGACATCAAAGAAGCGTAAGAAGGAGGCGGAGTGCCTGTTTGCGGTGAGGCAGAAGCAAGACGAGATGTTGGGTCATTATGTTGACTAGTTTCGAGAAGAGATCCTCCTGGTCCAGGAGGTCCCAGGGTATGCACTGATGCTCGCTTTTACCCCAGGGCTGAGGCCGGGATTCTTTAGCATGGAGCTAAAGAGAGTGCCCCCCTCTCTTTTGAGGAACTCATGGAAAGGGCGGCGAAGGAGATAGACTTCGAGAGAGCCAACCCGTCCTTTGCTAGAAAGCTAGCCAGGTTAGCGGAGGATGACGTGAAGGAGCCGGGAGAAGGAAGGCAGAGGGAGTAGAGAGATGAGAGAAAGAGGAGGAACCTTGAGGATAGGGGAAGTAGGGACAGCATCAAGGATGGGCGATCCGGGAGCCGAACAACCAGTTAGGTTGGAGGCCTCAGGATTGGCGCCTCCAGGAGTAAGGAGGAGGCTTTCAGGGAAGAGAGAACTTTCGCGAGCTGAGGAAGTTTGATTAGCTGGCGAGGAGGCAAGAGCTGAGGGGTCACTTCCCGCATCAATAGGACGCAATGGAGGTATGCCGAGGTAGAGGAGGAAGGAGAGGAGCTCAGGGAGGATCCAGAAGAAGAGGAGGTGGAGAAGGAAGAGGGGGCTGGGTAGCGTTGCTGTTCTGCGACTTCCACCGGGAGGAGGGTCACGCGACGGCCACCTGTCCAGAGGTCTTGGAGATGAGAGAAGCCAGGGGCTAGGGAGATAAGATCCGCCGATAAGGATTATGGAGGTGTAGCATGGGGAGACGAAATATAGGTGTGAGGACCGGGCGGATGTAGGAACCCGGTGAGGGATCGGGGTGATCCACGAAGGAGTTGGGATTGAGACAACTCAAAAGGTGAGCCTAAAGACCATGTTCCGAAGGGGGGTATCCTCGACCTCCCAGGCTCCCCCTGCGAAGAAAAATTTACCTTTTCTTCAGCAGATATGCCGAATTATGAGGACCGTTCTGTGATGCCTTGGTGATCAAGACAGCAGTCGAGAATATCACGGTCTCTAGAATCTTGGTGGACAACGGGAGCTCCGTGAATGTGATCTTCAAGAAGGCCTTCGATGTGATGAAGGTCGAGGGCAAGAGGGTGGTTGTTGATGCAGAAAATGCGCCCTCAAATTCCAGTAAAAAGGGAAAAAAGAGAGAAGGAAACTGCAAGCAACCGTTTACTAATGGACCAAGGAAAAAATGGTGATCAAGATAGATTCGAGACCGTAAAGTCCGAGATTCGAGTCCGCAGCTTTCACTAAATGGGCTTCTGGACTTGAGTCAGCGAGCTTTGGGTGCACCACCTCCCCCCTATTTATATTATGGGGTCCTACCCAAACGGGCAGGGCTAAAATAATCAGCTGCCCAGGGGACAGGAGAACCGAGCAACGGTGACGGGAAGGAAAAAAGAAAGAACACACCAGTCCGCGCAAAAGGGGCAGACTGGACTCGCGGGCTGGAGCTTCCATCTACTGTTGCTAGGCGCGATCCTGCTGGAGGACCGCGGCCTGGGCGGACTGATCTTTGCGTTCGCCTGAAGAGCTATCTCGGGAACTGATCACCGGGGCATGCCGAGCTGGGCGGACTGAGAGCCGAGTCCGCCACTAAAGGGGATTAATCTTGGGATTTGCTGAATGTCGACGCTTTACCGATCTAGGCGGACTGCTAAACCGAGTCCGCCGCTAATGTGCCTGGGACCTTGGAATTGTTGTGGACTTTGGGGTTTACATAATCCCCGCACATTTTTAAGTTTTTGGAAACTTCAAAAATGTTTGCTTAACCGCCGAGTCCGCTGAAAGTGCAGCTAGATCTGATATACTCTAGAGGGGGTGAATAGAGTATATGGTGCTTTGAAACTTTTTACAACAATTGTTGTAATAAGAGTGAGCAGGGAAGCAGTTAAAAATCTAATCACAGAACTAAACTATACAAAAGCTAATCACAGAATAATCAAGGCCAGAAACAAAAATAAAAACAAGCAAAACCAGAAGACACAAGGAAATATAGTGGTTCCCCTAAACTTGGGTACATCCACTCTTCTACCACCCTAGGTAGGAATCCACTGCAGGATGAGTTGATCAGGTGTCCTGGGCACCAATGAACTTTTGATAAGGTGCTCAAAAACCAAATCAGATTTTTTGATCAGGTGTTTTGCCACCAATGAGCTTTTGACAAGGTGCTCAAAAACCAAGCTCAAACTTTTGAAGGGAGTTTGAGGAACCCTTTACAGAGAGGGTGTGAGAGAGTGATGGAAGTCTTCTCTTTCTCAAACAACTGAGAAGACTATGTGGATTGTTGATGTCAAAGCTCCCCCTGAATCCTTGAGATCTTCAGGAAAAGAAGCTTTGCTGAGGGTGATAGGCCTTCAAAACTTGAGCTCCAACAAAAGATGGTTTCAGCAACAGCTGAAATGTTGAATGTCTGGAGTCTTGAAATTTGTTGGCCTTGAACACTTGAAAACTAGAGAGATCTGAAGATTTTAGAAAAGGTTGATCTCCTTGGATGAGTGTTCTTGAGAATTCTTTGAGACAGAATATTTTGTTGAAGATTATTGATGTCTGTCTGTGTGTGTGTGTGTATCTCTGTCTCTCTCTATCTTAGAGATTCAAAAAGAATTCTTCTCTTTTATTCTCTGGTACTGAATGGAAAAACATTCTCTGAGAAGAATAGCCGTTGGCCTGCATTAATTGCATCCTTAATTGCAAAATCTCTTATGGAGGAAAGTCTATAGAAATATTCCTTGAAAATCTCTTGAAACTTGGTCCAGAAATGAATGAAAACGGCTAGGAAATCTTCCGAATTAATTGCAGAATAACTCCTTAACTGATTTGAATTCTAATCTAGAAACATCCTTGAAGTTATCTGAAAACGTCGAACTGAGCTCTACTATCGTTGAACTGAGCTCAGCGATATGGACTAATACACCAGCAAAATATCGTCGATTTGAGCTCAAAGATCGTCGAACTGAGCTCAGAGATAGAAATCCAAAGCTGAGTCAAGATCGTCGACCTGAGCTCACCGATCGTCGAATGGAGTTCGACGATATGATGAAGTTGAGCTCAGCTATCGTCGAATGGAGTTCGACGATCTGTCGAAGTTGAGCTAGACGATCGTCGATCGGAGTTCGACGAATCGTCGTGCTGAGCTCGACGATATGACTTAGTCTCCAAACAGAAAATCCTGGTCTTGAGGGCAGCTTCCAAACCTAGACTTCTAACCCTTAGACTCAATTCTAATTGACCTATTGAGCTATACAGGAGGTCAAGCATTTGTTTCCTAGAGACATAGTGATCTTGACCCAAATTAGTAATAGGGTGTTCCAACAATCTCCCCCTATTTGGGTTAGGATTACTATTTACAAACTTTGGAAAAATTAAATAACAACATATAAGTAGCAACACAGAAAAGCAACAAGCTAGACATAGCAGAACCACAGAAATATATAACATCCCAGATAGTAATCAGAATTCACAGAGATTGTCACCTTACATTGTCATTTCTTTTCCTTGCCCTTAACAAGTTTGATTTCTCTGTTGGGATTGAGGGCTTCTTTCTTTGATCTGGTATCATCTGCTGCACCTAAAATGTTTGCTGTTTAGGCCTGGGAACTACAGCTTCAGGATGCAATTCCATATACCTATCAGAATCAAAGAACTTGCTTGATGCATATCTTTCTAGCTCTTTCTTTCTCTGTTCAGACATTGTTGAGATGTTGGATGAATCTTTTCCCTGCTCTCTAGCCTTTTTGATTTGATCCAGTGCAGCTAGTTCTTTCAATCTTGCAGTCCAAGCAGCTGGATTGTTCTCAGGGTCCTCAAAGGGTACTGGTGGCTCATATCTGTTAGAGGGATTGTCTTGAGGAGGCCTGGATGACACAGTTTCATTCAGCTTATAGGGGAAAGGACCAGATGTGGTATCAGAAGAAATTTGACCTCCCCTGGAATATGGGTGTTGCCTTGAGTAACCTTTGGAGTAGACTTGGAGATCTCTTTGATTTCCTCTGTATCCTCCTCTCCTGGATTGAGAACCCCTGGATTGGCTTCCCCTATTATAGGATCTAGCATGAGGTTGATAGGGGGCCTGACTTCTGGCAGGGGGTTGAGCAGTAGAACTTCCACCTGCACATGCATCAGGAGGAGGTGGTGGAGGAGGATGAGAGTGTTGGAATTGTGAGGAACCCTTTTCATATTTTCTCTTCTTTTTCATTGCCTTCAGCTGATTCTTAGAGTACTGCATCCAGTGCTCAGTGATAGGGCAGTCATGAAGAATGTAGTATGGAATATCATTGTTGTCTTTGACCATGGCAGGAGGTACTCTCTTCATGGCTTTGCTCCTTGCCTTTCTTTTCCTGGCAATGGTAGCAGAAGAGTCATCAGAGTCTGTTCTGAACTCATCACTTTCAGAACTCTGATCATCATAAAGGGCATCTATTTTCTTCATCAGATCCTTCTTGAGATGTATAGAAGCAGATGAGGCAACAGAGGGTGTAGCAGCAGGTGTTGAAGCAGTAACAGCAGTGATAGCAGCAGATATTGAAGGTGTTGCAATTAGAGTAGAAGCAGTAACCACAGCAGCAGCAACTATAGGCTATGGAGAAGTGACAGCAGCAACAACAGTCTCACTAATAGCAACATCAACAGTAGAGAAATCATCAGAAACTGCAGAAGGCTCAAACTCAGGTTCCTCTGACATAAGAATTTCCTTGGAAATTGGCTCAACAGCAATAACAGAAATATTAGCAGCAGTAGAGGCAACAACATCAACATCAACAACAATGCTTTCAGCAGAAGAAGCAGCAGCATATACTGAGTGAACAAAAGAGGTGATGATGCTTGGGTCACAACAAGAGAATGGCACAAGTGCCTTGGATAGATCCTCTGGGGGTTGGACAACAGTTATCTCTGGCAGACAGCTGAAATATGCAGAATCAAAATTTGAAAGCAAAGTCCTGAGGTCTAATGCCAAGATTGCAGCAGGAGGAACTTGATCTTGACGCACAGCAGCAGCAGCAACAAGAACTGAGGAAGCAGCAGTAGGCAGGCTCACTGAGACATCAACAGCAGCAGCAACAGACAGGCTCACAGAAACAGCAGCAACAGCAGCAGCAGGAAGACTCACTTCATAGGGCATCTCCCCCTGCCTAGATTCAGACAAGTCTGGATCAAGGCACACTGCTGTAGGGGCTGCCTGAGGGAATAGAGATGAGAGCCTGGCAGAGAGAGCTGCCACTGACAGGTGTAGTGGAGCCAAGGAGGTCTCCAACAGAAGAGAGAGCCTGGGGGCAAGCAACTCATACAACCTGTCAGCAAGGGCTGGAAGGTCTACTTGCTCAAGGGTGACTGGAGCAGAGGTAGAAGATGGAGGAGCAGCTGAGGGTGAGGGTAGTGGAGAGCTGGTGAATGGTGGAAGGGAGGGTTGAGGTGTTGGTAAGGTGGATATGGAGGACAGTGGGAAGGAAATAGATGGGGTGAATGTGGGTTGGTCAATAATTTCTTGTAGAAGGTCTTGATAGGAAGTGGAGGATGAGGGTAGCTCAGGAGGAGAGGATGGTGAAACATCCATAAAGGAATCATCAATGAGGGTGAAGGACGGAATGGAGGGTGATGAAGTGGCATCTGGTGGAGGGTAGGAGAATAATTGATGGAAGTGGTCTTCTGGTGTTGGTAGAAGAGGGACTGGAGATGGTGTGGATGTTGGAGAGGGGCTGGAGATGATGATGGTGGATGGGGTTAGAATGGTAGATGGTATGGGAAGAGATGGAATTGGAGGAGGAGGAGGAGGAGAGGCAACAACAACAGGCAGGTCATTTGCAAGGGCAGAGACCTATGACGAAGTGACTCTGAGAGTCCTTGTGCCTGAAGGAGTGCTGGAGGAGGGCCTGCTGGGCTTGCTGATTTGTCTGTCCCACTTTCCAAAGAGGGCACAAGACAGTCTCTTGGAAGCATTGATATGGATTCCAGAGGAGACCAGCAAAGCAGGGAACCTGTGCTGCAGAAACACCCCAATAATCCTTCCAAAGTTTACAAAACTTTTGTTGATCTTCTTCTTGATAAGGTCAAAGAAGACTTCTCCCCAATTCAAATTTTTCATGTCTACAAGGGCTCCCATGTGGCAGAGTTGATACCTTGAGATTGTATCATGGGCAGAGTGCTTAGCCAGTAGCACTTTCCCAACTACATCTGTCATGAATCTGTATTCCACAGATAGGTTCTTTTTCAAGAGCTTGCTAGGGCTGGCCTCAGAATGACCCATTCTGGCAAGCAGGTCAGAATACTCTTCTCAAGACAAGTCAGCAGTATCTTCACCATTTCTCAACTCAAAAACCTCTGATAAAATTGCTGGGGTTAGAGGTACCTGTGTGCCAGATATTGACCCAACAATGGTGGAGTTGTCTTGATTGTGGGCAGTGTAGACCCATTCCTTGATCTCATCAGATGCAAGCTTGATCCTTGTGGTCATAATTGCTGTCAGGTTCTGTTCTTTGAATAACCCCAAAATATCTTGAAAGACCTGGTCGGTTGTGCTGAAGGATTCCATGTCGATGTCGAAGCCAGCATCAAACTTCATGGCGGCAAGAACAGCAACAGACACAGCCATGGGTACCTGCAAAAATTCAACAAACAAAACGACCAAGTGCAGAACTGTTTGGAGGGAAAGAAAATTCTTGCAGAGAAATCGAAAGCGCAAAGGAGAACGACGGCGAAAAATGAATTTTATATTAGGGTTCGATGCAGAATTGGAAAGATCGTTGAACTCAGTTCGACGATCGAGGCTTCTAAAGGAATCTGAAGAGTCTTCAACATCGTCGATCTCCGTTCGACGATATTGGAGAGCGTCGAGCTCTGTTCGACGATCGTTTAGAGAACATAATCATCGAGGTTCGACGATCGTTGACCGGAAGAGATAGTTCATACTATCTGAGAGACGCTGAACTCAGGTCGACGATTTAAGAAATCATCGATCTCCGTTTGATGATCTTGGGACAAATCGTCGAGCGCAGTTCAGAGATCAGAAAAATTCTAGACACTAAAAAAAATCAGGATGTTTGCCTAGTCTTGGTCAATTTTTAACCTTTCAAAATCTTGGATATTATTTAAGACTTCCTCCATCTAACATTCCTAACTGATTTAGGAAGAAGGTGTGTTTCTTTTCATCCAATGGCTTGGTGAAAATATCTCCCCTTTGTAAATCAGTTGGGATATATTGTAGTTCAATTTTATTGTTTTCAACATTATCCCTTAAGAAATGATGTCTAATCTCTATGTGTTTTGTCCTACTATGGAGGACTGGATTTTGAGCTATAGAAATAGCACTGGTGTTATCACAAAAGTTTTAGACTTCTCTAAGTTGTAGCCATAGTCTAGGAGTTGGTTTTGAATCCACAAGATTTGTGAATAACAACTGCCTGCAGCCATATATTCAGCTTCAGCAGTTGAAGTTGACACAGATGTTTGTTTCTTACAAAACCAAGAGACAAGTCTGTCACCAAGGAACTGACAAGTTCCACTGGTGCTTTTCCTGTCAATTCTGCATCCAGCATAATCAGCATCAGAGAATCCAGTTAAATCAAATGCTGAATCTTTTGGATACCAGAGACCTAGATTTGGATAACTTTTAACATACCTGAGAATCCTCTTTACTAGTGTTAGGTGTGACTCTCTAGGGCTTACTTGGAACCTAGCACATATACATGTAGCAAACATTATATCTGGTCTACTAGCTGTAAGATACAGTAAAGAGCCAATCATTGCTCTGTATGTTGTCTGATCAACAGGTTTCCCATGTTCATCAGCATCTAATACAACATTAGTAGGCATGGGTGTTTTCATACAAGATGCTTCAGACATACCAAATTTCTTAACCAATTCATTTGCATACTTGGTTTGAGAAATGAAGATGCCTTCAGCATGCTGTTTGACTTGCAATCCTGGGAAGAAAGATAGCTCACCCATGCTACTCATCTCAAATTTAGAATGCATTAGGTTGGAAAACCTTCTGCACAATTTGGAGTCAGTAGAACCAAAAATAATATCGTCTACATAAATCTGTACTAGTAGGGTATGGGACTTATGGGTACTAATGAAAAGAGTTTGGTCTACTCTACCCCTTATAAAACCATTTTCCAAGAGAAAGCATGCTAGGGTCTCATACCATGCTCTAGGAGCTTGCTTGAGACCATATAATGCTTTATTCAATCTAAAAACATAATCAGGATAAGTTGGAGAGATAAAACCTGGAGGTTGTCTGACATATACTTCCTCTTTGATATCTGCATTTAGAAATGCACTTTTGACATCCATCTGATATACCTTGAAGCCTTTATGTGCTGCATAAGCTAAAAATATTCTGATGGCTTCTAATCTTGCAACTGGTGCAAAGGTCTGGTCGTAGTCTATTCCTTCTTCTTGAGAATATCCCTGAGCAACTAGCCTTGCCTTGTTCCTTATAATTACTCCTTGATCATCCAGTTTGTTTCTGAATACCCATTTTGTTCCAACAATGGAGTGATCCTTAGGCTTTGGTACTAGTTCTCATACTTTGTTTCTCTCAAATTGATGCAACTCCTCTTGCATTGCAATGATCCAGTGTGGATCTTACTCTGCATCTTGAATGGACTGAGGTTCAATTTGAGATAGGAAGCAGGTGTGCAACAGGTTTTGGTTGACCTGATTTCTGGTTTGCACACCAGCTGAGATGTCTCCAATTATTTGGGAAATTGGATGGTCTCTTGATGTTACTAAATCAACAGGGGGTGTTGATTGTTCACCAACCTGTGTTGTTGTTTCCTCTTATGGTACAACAACTGGCTCTTCAAGTTGTTCTTCAATATGTTGAGCACTTTCTTCATCTTCACTGCTTTCATCCCTTTGGGTAACCTGTAACTTGTTCAGGTCTTCAACTAGAGAATGTTCCTGTAAGGGTTCTATGGTAGAAGAGATCTTCTCCTTAAAAGACATGTTAGATTCATCAAATGATATATGAACAGATTCCTCAATTTTTAAAGATGATTTATTATAGACCCTATAAGCCTTGCTGATCATGGAGTATCCCAGAAACACTCCTTCATCAGCTTTAGCTTGAAATTTTGCTAAATATTTCTTGTCATTGTTATGAATGTAGCAAATGCAACCAAAGACTCTAAAATAATCAACTTTAGGTTTCTTCCATTTGAGTAATTCATAGGGAGCCTTTCCCTTTATTTTATGTATCAAACTTCTATTCAACACATAGTTGGAGGTGTTCACTGCCTCTGCCCAAAAGGATAGGGGAAGGTGAGCATCTGACAACAATGTAGTGGCAGATTCAATAAGGGTTCTATTTTTCCTTTCAGCTACCTCATTTTGTTGAGGAGTTCTAGGAGCTGAGAAAGTATGCCTGATCCCTTCACTCTGACAGAACTCTTGCATAAGAAGAGAATCAAACTTTGTCCCATGATCACTTCTGATCAGTGCAATGTGAGTATTGAACTCAATCTGTATACATTTGAGAAACTCTGTCAGACACTTAAAGTTATCAGACTTCTTCCTTAGAAAGAACACCCATGTGAATCTAGAGAAGTCATCTACAACAAATAAAGTGTAGGATTTCCCTCCTAGGCTTTGTACTGTGATGGGTCCAAAAAGATCCATGTGTAACAGATACAATATCGTAGGTGAATCACTCTTATTAAGTGACTTAAAGCTATTTTTAGTTTGCTTGCCTAATTGACAAGCCCTGGAGAGTCCTTCCTTCTTGTAGGGGCCAGAAGGTAGTGCTCTAACAAGGTTGTCCTTGGATAGCCTAGCAATAGTTGTAATGTTTAGGTGTCTTAGTCTCTTATGCCATAGGATGTTTGGTCTACAGACAGATTTAAACAGGCAAATATCTACATCAGTTGAAAGAAAGTCTACTAGATAGATGTTACCTTTCCTTTTACCTGTCAACACAGTTGTGTTGTCCTCTGACTTGATTTTGCATAAGGCTTTGCTGAAGGTCACCTGGTAGCCTTCATCACACAGCTGACTGATGCTAATTAGGTTGTGCTTCAGTCCTTCCACATAAGCTACCTCCTTGAAAGTTACTGATCCAATCTAGACTGCACCATATCCTTTAGTCTGTCCAAAGTTTGAGTCACCGAAGATAACTTTGGGTCCAAGCTTGGCTCTAAAGGAAGTGAGGTTGTCCTTGTTCCCTGTCATGTGCTTAGAGCACCCACTATCCAAGTACCATTGTTGGTTAGATGTTGGATAGGTCTTCACCTGCACATAAGACAATTCATTTGTTTTTGACCCAGTTTACCTTGGGCCTAGGTTGATAACCTTTAAATTATGAAATGAAAGACATCCCAGGTTGACTCTTATATCATTCAGGATGATATCGCCTTGGAGGTATAATCCATTCAGTATAAGGGTTAAAGATTTGGGATGAAGGACCCTTAGGATTGGATTTCGATTTGCCCTTGAAAAATTTTCCAGAGCTCTGACCTCTGTTCGACGATCTTAGAGCTGCGTTCGACGATCTTGGGTCAGATCGTCGAGCTCCGTTCGACGGTCGACTATGGCTGAGATCAGGAACTTGAGATCGTCGACCTGCGTTCGACGATTTTTCCTGAGATCGTCGATCTACGTTCGGCGATCGTCGATCTCCGTTTGGCGATCGTCGAGCTCCGTTCGACGATTTCTGCTAGGACTTAGTTTTCTGGGGCAGATCAGAATTTTTCCTAGCAACCTCTACAACTCCCTTTCCTTTATCAGAAGTGAATTTGATTGGAGTTGTTAGAACTATGGGTTGGCTGGAAGAAGCACCCAAGCCCAGTGTACTATTAAATCTGGAGTTCACTGTGCTTGTGATGTCCATCAGCTTGATGCTTCTCCCATTAAGGGATTCTTCAAGCTTCTTGGCCTCAGACAGCTCACTCTTCAGTGAAGCTATCTGCTCCCTACAGCACTCCAACTCTTGAGAGAGTTTGAGGTTTTCTGATTTTAAAGTATTATATTCAGATAATTGATTTCTGAGAGAGATAATTTCTTTCTCAGACTTTAGCAGGTCTAAACACAATGCTTTAAATTCAGATTTAAAGTCCTCTGAATTAAAATCAAAAGAAATGATTACCTGATCTTCTTCAGGTTGAGTCTCTGAATCTGACTCTGACTCTTCTTCTTCTGAATTATGCTGTGAGGCATTGATTGCCATCATGTAGAACTCTTTTTCTTCTGCATCATCCTCATCATCACTGGAGCTGGATGAGGCTTCTGACTCTTCTTCAGTCTCACTCCAGGATTCAGCAACAAACCCCTTTCTTGTATGTTTATTTTTGCTTGATGAGGGTTTGCCATTGCCATTCCTCTTGGAGTATTTCTCCTTTCTTCTTTATTTCCTGTCCCTTCTGTCCTTGTTTTTGTTTTCTGGACAGTCAGGAACTATATGCCCTGATTTCCTGCAACCAAAGCAAATAATGTCTTTATTATTATTATTAATGGACTTGTCATACCTTGGCTTATCATGTTCCTTGTATGATCTCCTTCTGAAGTACTTTCTGGCCATCTTATAAAATCTTTTGGCCAACAGACTGAGCAGATCTTCATTGCCTGTGACTTTATCTTCAGGCTGATCTTCAGTTGCCTTGAAGGCTATGGTCTTCTCTTCTCTTGTGGCTGGTGAGGCAGCCTTCTGTTCTTCTTCTCTATTCTTGATGAGTAGCTCATAATATTTGAGCTTGCCCAATAGAGCTTCAGTAGTGATCTCATTCAGACTTCTGGCATCCTTAATTGGCCAGATTCTTGAATCCCAAGTGCTAGGGAAGCACATTAGAATCTTGTCATTGAGTTCAGTTAGTGAAATCTCTTTATCCAATGTCCTGAGTTCACTGACAATTAGACTGAGCCTGTTGTACATATCTCCCACTGACTTAGTTTCTCCCTTCTTGAAATTCTCATATTGAGATATGAGGTGGGATCTCCTATCTTTTCTCTCATCAGCTGAGCCTGAGACTATTTCTGAGAGTTTGTCCCAAATTTCCTTAGCTGAATTGCATTCAGCCACCTTTTGAAATATGTCATCAGACATTGTCTGGGCCAAGATGTTCATAGCCTTGGCATCACCTACCTTCCATCTCTTGATATCAACATCTGTTCCTGATGGAGGTGGAACAACATTTGTACTTGTGTTCTCTGGGGGTCTTGGACACACTATCAAAACAGAGTTAAAAATATCTTCGTCAATAGAATTTATGTACAGTCTGATCCTTGCTTTCCAAAGTGCAAACTTGGATAGATTGCACACTGGAGGTCTGGTGCTAGCATAATCTTTGTTTTGGGTCATGATTTGTGAAAACAAAATCTAATGATAAAATACAAAAGAAAACAGATCTAACTTGGGATCTTTGGGTTCAGGTGTTAGCCTGTGCAACCACCAAGGTGTGGTATGTTTAACCAACCTCGCTCTGATACCAATTGAAAGTGCAGTTAGATCTGATATACTCTAGAGGGGGGTGAATAGAGTATATGGTGCTTTGAAACTTTTTACAACAATTGTTGTAATAACAGTGAGCAGGGAAGCAGTTAAAAATCTAATCACAGAACTAAACTATACAAAAGCTAATCACAGAATAATCAAGGCCAGAAACAAAACAAAAAAACAAGCAAAACCAGAAGACACAAGGAAATATAGTGGTTCCCCTAAACTTGGGTACATCCACTCTTCTACCACCCTAGGTAGGAATCCACTACAGGATGAGTTGATCAGGTGTCCTGCGCACCAATGAGCTTTTGATAAGGTGCTCAAAAACCAAATCAGATTTTTTTGATCAGGTGTCTTGCCACCAATGAGCTTTTGACAAGGTGCTCAAAAACCAAGCTCAAACTTTTGAAGGGAGTTTGAGAAACCCTTTACAGAGAGGGGGTGAGATAGTGATGGAAGTCTTCTCTTTCTCAAACAACTGAGAAGACTATGTGGATTGTTGATGTCAAAGCTCCCCCTGAATCCTTGAGATCTTCAGGAAAAGAAGCTTTGCTGAGGGTGATAGGCCTTCAAAACTTGAGCTCCAGCAAAAGATGGTTTCAGCAACAGCTGAAATGTTGAATGTCTGGAGTCTTGAAATATGTTGGCCTTGAACACTTGAAAACTAGAGAGATCTGAAGATTTTAGAAAAGGTTGATCTCCTTGGATGAGTGTTCTTGAGAATTCTTTGAGACAGAATATTTTGTTGAAGATTATTGATGTATGTCTGTGTGTCCGTGTATCTCTGTCTCTCTCTATCTTAGAGATTCAAAAAGAATTCTTCTCTTTTATTCTCTAATACTGAATGGAAAAACATTCTCTGAGAAGAATAGTCGTTGGCCTGTATTAATTGCATCCTTAATTGCAAAATCTCTTCTGGAGGAAAGTCTATAGAAATATTCCTTGAAAATCCCTCGAAACTTGGTCCAGAAATGAATGAAAACGGCTAGGAAGTCTTCAGAATTTATTGCAGAATAACTCCTTAACTGATTTGAATTTGAATCTAGAAACATCCTTGAAGTTATCTGAAAACGTCGAACTGAGCTCTACTATCGTTGAACTGAGCTCAGCGATATGGACTAATACAGCAGCAAAATATCGTCGATCTGAGCTAAAAGATCGTCGAACTGAGCTCAGAGATAGAAATCCAAAGCTGAGTCAAGATCGTCGACCTGAGCTCACCGATCGTCGAATGGAGTTCGACGATATGATGAAGTTGAGCTCAGCGATCGTCGAATGGAGTTCGACGATCTATCAAAGTTGAGCTAGACGATCGTTGATCGGAGTTCGACGAATCGTCGTGCTGAGCTCGACGATATGACTTAGTCTCCAAACAGAAAATCCTGGTCTTGAGGGCAGCTTCCAAACCTAGACTTCTAACCCTTAGACTCAATTCTAATTGACCTATTGAGCTATACAGGAGGTCAAGCATTTGTTTCCTAGAGACATAGTGATCCTGACCCAAATTAGTAATAGGGTGTTCCAACATCCGCAAATCTCATTAATGCTGTCAGCGCTATAAATATCGTCGGCGGGGCTGGAATTGTCAAAAGTATCAACGACACGGGTCTGTATTCACCTCTTGTGATCTCAACTTTGCAGTTCGGCATGGCGAGACTCGGCGCTTTCTTCACTAGCCTTACTGCAAAAAACGAAAAACCAATAACACCAATGAAAACTAAGAAAGTGATAAAGAGATTGTCGAGAGGGGAGCCTGTCCGCTCTGCTGGAGAGAGTTCTCATAGCAAGAAGCCTGCTGAGGAAGCAGCCCACCATGACGATGTGCCTGTGTGCGGGAAGGAGGTCGCCACCGCATCTCACACTGAACAACCGTCAAAAAGTGCGGATAAGACATTATATCTGTCAGATGCTACCCACACTCAGAAAATGGCGAACTCGGCAGGCATGGTTTGTGCAAACAACGAAACCGAAGTGTCATCCCCCAACGCCTAGCAGCCCATTGTTAACCTTGATGAAGATAGGCGCTCTGCGGGAGACGAAGTTGGGGAAGGCATGCCTTCAAAGACATTGGTGGCTGCAAACCTTGAGACAGTCCACGAGTGCCAGCCAGATTTAGGGAAGGCTGTCGCGGACTTTGTTGAGAAAAAGGCCCCTTCTGGAAAGAAGAGGAAGAGGGACAAGTCCACTGTGGCCGAGCGGGTTGAAAAGAAGTTGCGGTCGATGAAAGAGAAAAATATCTCCGTGCAGACTGGAGATGCGGACTTACAACACAGGCCGCATGAAAAAGAAGTTCCTGAAAGTGACTTAGTTACTCCGGAGGCCCAAGTCCAGTGAGACAATTCCCTCTCCAGGGTCAGTTTGTCTACTGATGAGATACTTGATTCTATAGACGTCGAACAACTTGATCTCATCAACAAATCTTTGTTGGATGTGCTGCATCCTGAGGTAGAAATTGTGGGAGTTAAGATTAGCGAGCTCCCTCCTTTATCCGCCACTGAGGAAAAAGAGAAGGAAAAAATTGAAAGAGAAGATAGCGGAACAAAAGTAGCAGATCGCCGCCCATGTGGCTACGGTTGAGGCGGCCTCGAAGAAGGCCGCGACAGACAAAGAAGCTGAACTTCTGCGGATTGCTGCAGAGCTACTACAGACAGGTAACCTCCAACCGACGCCTAAATACTTTAAGAGTCAGTGGCTTTTGCGGGTAACCGTAGCAGAAGTGGAGGCCAATCAAGATCGTCACCGAGACCGATGACATTGTTGTTTCCACAAGATCTGCGGCTGAAAAGAGATTCAAAGTCCATCATGAATGGAAGAAACAGTTAAGCGCCTTTGACCCGGAGCGGGAAAGGTGGACTATCTTCGATATCCGCAAACTCATTGCTGCTTTTTCCAAAAGTGATCTTTTATCTTGGTACCTTGAGTCCGCTGCGGACTGTATTGGAATGTGAAATTGACCTTCTTTGTTGCAGGTAGAAAGTCACCACCGGGCTCTATCGAGATTAGGGAGATTGTGATTACACCGAATACTGGAGTTGACGCGGGCTCGCATGATGAGTTCGCAAAAGGCGAGCATCCCAGCCTGGATAACATAAGAGAGTTAGAAAAGAAGTTTCAAGCTGAAATTCAAAAAATTAGAGCGGAGTTAAAGAAGGCATAAGAGCGCGACAAGGAATCGGTGGAGCGCGAGAAAGCCTTAAAGGACCAGATCACCAGCATCTCAAGGGCGCTGGAGAGATCTGATAGAGAGAAGAAAAGGCTTGATGATGATGTCCGCTTCTATAAAGGAAAGCACTTGGCGATGGCACGGGAGGAGAAAGGGAAGCGGGCTGCCAAGGTCACCGAGCAGAGATCGTGATTCATAGATCGCGTCCCTCTGGAGGCAGCAACACCCGTGGAGGGTAGCCAGCACACCGCGGACTAGGAGCTGAGGCCGGCAATGGAGCCGATGGTTCCCCTGAGTTAGATAAACCGGGAGGCCGCTCACATGCATCGTACCATTAACTCCATTCATCATCACATCTGTCGCTTGTATAGCGAAGTGCTTCAAATAAGTGACCAGGCAGCGCACTTGTGCAGGGACAGGACGGAGAGGTTATCGCAAACTGAAAATCGAGACCGCTGAGTCCGCAAAAACGGCAAACTATTTGATTTGTTGATGTATACTTATTTGTGCCTTAAACAATGCTCTATGCTACGGCTTGTGATGGACTGTACTGTGCTTTATGCGTACTAAATGAGATATCCGCACATTATATCATTAGTTTATGCTTGTGCTGTGATCTGTGACGAACTGTGCGGACTAATGCTATGTCCGCTTCTCAGAATTTAACTTGTGAATGTCTGCAGGTGGGAAGTATCGCGAGCTGGGCAGACTGAAACTGTGTCCGCTTTATTTTGTGCTTTGAACTTGACAGGTATTCCGGAGACTAGAAATAGCAAAGAGAGCAGACTCGAGTTTTGTGTCCACGTTATTCTTATTTTTGCTGCATGAAAACTGTGGTGCGAACTTTGCGGACTCGAAAGTCGAGCTGTGCGGCCTGGCCAAAAAGCTATCAGACCTCCGTTACTATAAATATTGCCTTGTTTTCTCTTTTATGCAGGAAAACAACTGTGAGAGGATCCTACGGCCTGTAGACATCGTGTCCGCCAGAACTGATGCTGCGGTTGCTTTCCAAACTGCCTATCACAAGAAGTGTACTTTGACGGAGGCCGACCTTGAGGCCTTTGTTGAGAGACATATGGCGGACTCCGCTCTGCTTGTCTGCCTTCCTGTTCATGAAGAAAGATTAAACTTTTCGACAGCGACCCAGATCACTGTGCCTATTGACCACTTCGATAGAGGATTCAGATTTCCACTACTATGAGAGATGGTGGAGATATTCGAACACTAAGGGATGGTGCCAGGCCAGCTCGCGCAGAACACCCTCGCTGCCATTTATAGCTTCCTTTCTTACTTTCGGTATGAGAAGATTACTTTTTCCATTAACATATTCCGCAAGATCTTCTCAGCTCGCTCAATAACTCTGTCTGGAGGCCGCCCTTACAAAAGGGTGATCTATGTTTAGTGCAGAGGAAGGAAGGTTGTGGGTTTGCCCAACAAGATCCATAACTGGACCTCGAGGTTTCTGATCTTCAAGGGCAACCTCGGGTTTGTTCAAACCTATCAGCAGGAGCGCGCGGACTCCACCTTCGAGAGTGTCCAGCTTGATGCGGTGGAGCTCTACATTGTTGAGTTTCTTGCTGGAGCCAAGCTGGACATAGAGCACTATATCCTGCTGCTGGTGGGCTTGGGTGACGTCAATCGTGAATAAAGTAAGCTTCTGCGGACTTACTCTTGTATCAGCCGCGACCTGCATGGTTAACATGTTCTGCAGCGACTTTGGCCGTGCCCGCAAACCTACCACAAATGCCAAGCGGGTTTACCCCTACACAGAGGGAGAGAAAACAGGAAGTCACAAGAAAAAGGAAAGAAGAGGGGGATCCCGCGGCGGATTGCTCCTCTTCAGAAAGCTTTGCGATGTAGGGCTTTGGCAACCGCCAGAAGGATCTGTGGGGGAACCCGATGATCCACTGGCATAATAAGAATAAGCATCTCCGCCTGTCGACAGCGCTTCCATCATGGAAGAGTTCGAAGATCACCCGCCGCGCTCATGTCGCGATTTCCGCTCTTTATGGGAAATGCAATTTGAGAGACTTGAAGCAGGTTGCCGTTGCCGACCTCCCTCGGCTGGCCGCCCAGGCAAGCGCGAACAGCACTGTTACCAACCACTTCGTCTTTTCGCTGACAAGGGATCTGTATAGGCAGAATGACCAACTTCAGGATGAGGTGAAGTTGGTAAAGGAAAGAAACAAGCGGCTGGGGAAAAGAGTTGCTGTGCAGAAAGATGAGCTGGCGGTAAGCTTGGCAATTTTATGACGTTGTTTGAAGTCCGCAGCGAGCTGACATTCATGCCTTTGTCTTTTGCAGGTCGCGTACGACTTGGAAAATGATAACTTCAAGGCCGCTATACCCCCCTTTGTGCAGGAAACTGTTGAGATCGCTATCGAGCGATTTGTCCGCGGCGGCTTCGCAAAGGAAGGGGTGGACGGTGTCCCTTTTCTGCAGCTCTTCCCCGAGTTGCAAGAGCAGGTCGCGACGATGGAGCGGACTGCCGAAGGAAAAGATATCATTGTTGAGGAGGAAGGAGAAGAAGGAGAAGAATGAGAAGAAGAAGATGGAGAAGAAGAAGAAAACAGAGAAGGCGGAGAAGCCAAGACAATTGCCTACGATACTGGTTCGAGCCAGCAAGGCAGAGATCAGTCCGTCGAGTCCGATGCCTCTGTATCTTCCTCTGCTACCGAGAGCTCGCATAGCGAGTCCGCGGCCAGCACAGGTTTAGATGGAAATAGTGGAAGTGGCTCGGAGGGCTATTCTCCAGAAGTTGATGTCGAAAGCCCAAGCCCTCCTGCAGAAAAGAAACAGAAGACTGCCGAAGCAAAATAATGTACTTATTGTTTTTAACATTTTTGTAAAGAGAGCGGACTTAAGTTTGGAGACCGCTGAATACACGAAAGATGTAACTATTTTTGATTAAATAGAAAAGGATATTCCGGTATCAGTGTTTTTTCTGTAATGTTCTCTGTTTTTTGTTATTGAAATGTGTTGACGTAGTTAAATGTAATCTCCATGTAGTCGTCCGCATAGTGCAAATATCGTCCACACTGCATAAGTTTCTGACTTGCTAATTAGGAAAATTTATTGAAAATTTGACCACTGTTCGCCGCAAAAAAAAAGAATGAAACCAAAGTTTAGTTGGTTGCCAAAGTAAAAGATCATGCGGAATCTGACGAGTTCCGATAGTAGCCCGCGATTCTCTTTGTTAACAAACCTTTTAAGCTTAATGATAGTAAGCATTGCGGCCTCAAACTTTCTGTTAAACTGTGAGCTGAAATGACCAACCGGGGACCAATCCTGCGGTCCGGGCGGCTATAATTTCACAGTTCGCACGCATTTTAATAGAAATGATCTATAGCTTGACGATAACTAAGGCCGACAATAATTCAGGCCGTGATATTTTATTTGCAGCTCGCCCAGTACTAGTGACTTGTCAAAAAGGACATTACTGGTGGACTCTGATGGATTCCAATTCTAGTCCGCATGTAAATAAATTTTTGCGAGTTAAGAAAGATCAATCCGAGCAGGTACCACCTGTGTGTAGTATTTATTTTCTCATAGTCGGGTCACAAAAAACCTCAAGATCAATCCGAACTTGGTGGACTGTGCGGACACCATAGCGCAGTCCGTAATTGAGATTGAAATGACTCACAACACTAGGTGACCAAGCGGGCAGGCGCAGCCGGAGCGGCATTGCTTTCCTCGCTGGGTCACAGAGGATGTAAAATCAACGCAAGGTATTGGCGGACTGAGCAGACTTAAATTTTGCAGTCCGCGCCTTATCAACTTCATATGAAGAATGAGATACAGGCCTGTGTGACCAAGTGGGCAGGTGCGGCCGGAGCAGCATTGCTTTCCTTACGGGGTCATAGAAGTTGTAAGCTCAACGGAAAGGTTTACCTCCCTCTTGCCTGGAGTACACCCTAAATTAATCTTTCGGGTAGGTGCGACCGGAGCAACATTGCTTTCCTCTGAGATCAACAAGGTTGTGGGTCTCCTGCATGCACCGCTTGAGGGTACCAGAGATTATTCGAGCGTACAAACTTGAATGATCTATGGGCAGGTGCCAGATGGCATTACTTTCCTCAAAGAGAACACCAATGTGTACGCTATCCCTTGCAAGCTTAGTAGAGCTGTCAACCACCCTATCCCTCCAAAAATGCAGAGGTGGAGTCAGGTACTAGCTAGGATCCAAATCTAGTAGCCCACCGCACAAGAATCTGCAAGCTCCCACTACACGGTTCAAAATCTCCCCGTAACACGTGATCATCGTGGTGTTACGCTAATGACAACAATTCTTAGGAGGGGTCCAAGCTGGACTTGGCGATGTCTCCTGGTGTGGTGATTTTTTACTTTGCATGGTAGATAAGAGAAAGTGATTGTGCCCTGTATGAAAAAAGTATTAGCCAGAGATTCTTATTGCCATAATCATTGAAATGAACACAAATGATAAGTGTTTGCTTAAGCATAAAAACGCATTAAATCATCGCCATTCCAATTATGGGGGACATCTTCTCCGTCATAGGTTTGTAGTTGATATGCTCCATTCCTCGGGACTTTCTTAATGATGAAATGATATATAGCTTGCGACCAAGCGGGCAAGTGCGGCTGGAGCGGCATAACCTTTCACTCCGGGACACAAGCTATACGATCAACCCAAGAAAAACTATGGACTGAGCAGATACAATAATGCAGTCCGCACTGAATAGAGAAATGATCTATAGCTTGCGACCAAACGGGCAGGTGCGGCCGAAGTGGCATAACTTTTCTCACCGGGCCATAAGCTATACCATCAACCCAAGAAAAACTACGGACTGGGCGGATACCATAATACAGTCCGCACTGAATAGATTCCCTGTGAAGAGTAAGCTACAGACTTGTGACCAATTGGGCAGGTGCGGCCGAAGCAGCATTACTTTTCTCACCGGGTAACAAGCTTTGCACACTCAACGGAACAGTCCACTGCCCTCTTGCTTGGAGTACAGTCTGAGTTGATCTTTTTGAAAGGTGCGGCTGGTGCGGCATTACTTTTCTCCAAGATCAACAAGGCTATGGGTCTCCTGCATGCACTGCTTGAGGGTACCACGGAGTGTTCGAGGGTTACAAACTAAGATGACCCGTGGGCATGTGCGGTCAGAGCAGCATAACTTTTCACATGCAATCATCAAAGTTGTAACAATATCCCTAATGAGGCATGGTAGAGCTTAACTCCCACCCTGTCCCTCCATAATGCAGAGGTGGGGTCAGGTACTAGCCGGGATTCGAAGTTCAGTATCGTACCGCACTAGAACCTGCGAGCTCCCACTATATGGTGTGAAATCTCCTCGCAATACGTGGTCTTTGTGGTGTTACGCTAATGACAACGACTCTAGGGGAGGTTTGCTAAACTCAGCGTTGTCTCCTGGTATCAGGCAACCGTTATTGAAGTTCGGGAGAGTAGGAGAAAACACTAGAAAAAGTGTTAGTATGAATTCTTTGATTAATAAGAAGCTTTTGCAAAGTTAACATAAGAGAGAAAAGAGAGTTCAAGGATAGAACCATTTTGGAATCTTCCTTGCTCAATATGCTAACCGTTACTATTCAACAGATATAATCACTTGAAGAAATGTCAGCAAGCATATTTTACTCATAATGATTCTTGAAGAGATTACATAGATAGGAAATAAAAGGAGGAGGTTCAGGAATAGAACCGTTTGAGATCATCTTCGCTCCATGTATGTGGCATATCCTGTCCCTTATATGTTTGCAAGCGGTAAGCGTCGCTCTTTAACACTTCTTTGAAAATGAAGGTGCCGGCCCAATTCGGATTAAGCTTTCCTGCTGAGCTGGCTCTTGCAGTAGCGTAAACTATTTTAAGAACCAGATCTCACACTTAAAAGTGTTTGATCCTTACGTTCTTATCAAAGTATCGGGCCATCCTTCTCTTGACCTCTTCCTGTCTTATTGCTGCTTTGTATCTGATTTCCTCGATGTGCTCCAGGCTGAATTTCATCTCTTCATTGTTCAACTCAAGCCAGTCCTCAAAACCTTGCCTTGCAAGCAGATTTCTAGGTGATGGAACTTCAAACTCAACTGGAATGAGGGCTTCCGAGCCATGAGAAAGTTTGAACGGAGTTTCCCCAGTTGCGGATGAAGGTGTTGTTCTTAAGGACCAGAGGACCGATGGAAGTTGATCAGCACAGCTGCCTTTTAGAGTCTGCACTTTCTTCTTAAGTAAATTGAGGACCTGCTTGTTGGCTGCTTCAACTTGGCCATTGCTTTTGGGATGATGGACTGATGCAAACCGCAGTTCTGTTCTGATCTGCTTGCAAAAATCGATCATCTCTACATTGATGAACTGTGGCCCGTTGTCGGTGATTATTGCCATTAGTATTCCATGCCGGCAGACAATCTCTCCCCAAATAAAAATCTTGATGACCTGAGTTATTGTCTTTGCCAATGCGTTTGCTTCAATCCACTTGCTGAAGTAGTTAATCATTACTATGATAAAATGTCGTTGTCCGCTTGCCATGGGAAAGGGACCAATGAGATCCATCCCCCAAACTGCAAAGAGCCAAGGAGTTTCAATTGATCTGAGTGACTGAGCCGCTTGATGTTGAAGTGGAGCAAACTTCTGGCACTGAACACACTTTCTGGCATAAGCCTCAGAATATCTCTTCATGGTAGGCCAGAAATATCCCTGCCGCAGGATCCGTCTTTCTAGTGTTCTTGCTCCTGAGTGACTTCCACACTCACCTGAATGAACTTCTTGCAAAACAGCTGGAGCTTCTTCTTCTGAAATGCACCTTGCCATAGCAGACAGGGAGGTTTTTCTGTAGAGGACTCCTACTACTAAGTAATAGTGAGATGCTTTTATTCTAAACTTTTTCTGATCTTTGATTGAATGATGAAAGTTCCCTTTTGACAGATAAAGACTGAATGGATCCATCTAGGAGGGACACTGATCAACCTGCATCAACTCTTCTTCCTCCACTGCCGGGCGGAAGAGTTCAGAAGTTGTTCCTCCTTATGGCAGTCCATACTTGGCAAGAACATCTGCCTCCTCATTTTCTGTTCTAATGATGTGCTCAATGGTAAAGCTTTTGAATTTGCCGACTTCTATTTTCACAAGAGCATGGTATTTCTTCAAAATCAGTTCTCTGGTTTCAAAGTTACCAAGGACTTGTGACGCCATCACCAGAGAATCAGTCTTGGTATGAACATGATCAATTCCAAGTTCTCTTGAAAGTCTCAAGCTCGCTAGCAATGCTTCATACTCGGCCTGATTATTGGTCACTGGAAAATAGAACTTGATTGCCTGCTCAAGTTTGATGTTGTTTGGGTTGATTAGAACCACTCCTGCTCCAGAAGAATTTCTGCCTGAAGCACCATCGACATAGATGGTCCAAGCCAAAGGAGACCTTTCTGCTTGATCAGAACTGTACTCTGCTATGTCAATCAAGAAGTCTGCTAGAACTTGAGCTTTGATAGTTGTTCTGGGAACATAAGAAATTTCAAATTCACTTAATTCTATTGCCCATTTCGCTAATCTGCCAGAATGTTTCGGTCTATCCAACACACTTTTCAAAGGTTGATTAGTAACAATTTGAATTGAGTGCACCAGGAAGTACGGACGGAGTCTGCGAGCAGACATAACTAGTGCCAAGGCTAACTTTTCCAGAATTTTATACCATATCTCTACACTTTTCAGAATATGACTGACATAATAAACTTGGAACTGCTTCCTGCTCTCTTCTCGAAGAAGAATAGAGCTGACCGCCTCAGGGCCAACTTCTAAGTACAAGAAAAGCATCTTCCCTGATCGGGGACTCTGGAGTAATGGTGTTGAAGTCAGCTGCTTCTTTAGCTGTTCAAAAGCCTTAGAACACACTTCTGTCCAATCAAATTTGGACGCTCCTCGAAGAGTTTTAAAGAAAGAAGCACTCTTGTCTCCAACCCTAGAGAGGAGCCTCCCAAGACCTGCTAACCTCCCCCCTAACTGTTGAACTTCCTTAGGCGAATGGGGGGGAGACATATCAAGAATAGCTTTTACTTTGTCTGGATTGGGGGCAAGCCCTTCTACAGTAAGGAGGTGACCAAGGAACTTTCCCTTACTCGCCCCAAAAGTTCACTTCAACGGGTTGAGCTTCATTTTATATCTATGCAGAGTAGTGAACGTCTCTACTAGATCTTCCAAGTGTAGTGAAAAAGACTTGCTCTTGATCAAGAGATCGTCTACGTACACTTCTAGTTTTTTTCCTTTTTGTTGCTTAAATACATGGTCCATCATGCGTTGGTAGGTTGCACCAGCATTTTATGCCCAAAGGGCATCACAAGGTAACAGTAGCAACCATCATTGGTAATGAATGACGTATGAGGAACATAAGGTTTATGCATTCTTATTTGGTGATAACCATAAAATGCATCTAAAAAACTCATAAAGGAGTACCCTACCGCAGAATAAACTAAAGAATCTATCCGAGGCAAGGGGTAACAATTTTTGGGGCACACTTTATTAAGTTTTGTGAAGTCTAGACACATGCGCCACTTCCCTCCTAGTTTTTTAACCATTACAACATTGGATATCGAGGTAGGGTATTGAATTTCACAAATAAAATTTACCTTGAGGAACTTTGCGACCTCCTCTATTATTGGTTCGGCAAGCTTCGTTGCCACATATCTTTTCTTCTGCTGCACAGGCTTGAAGCTGGGATCAACATTAAGGTGGTGGCAAGCAACATCCGGATCTACGCCCGGTATGTCATCAGCTGACCAGGCGAAGACATCCAGGTTCTTCAGTAAACAGGAGATCATCTCGGCCTTCTGATCTTCAGGCAACTCCGAGTTGATGGAGAGCTTTTTTCCTCCCCCACAGCAATGGGGACTCCTTGCGTCACCTGGGCATGTTGCAGGTGAGCTCCTATATCAGCAGCAGTTTCTGAACTTGGAGAGGCTTCTGCAGCTGCTGCTAGGATAATTGGAGGACTGGCTTCAGCCATGTTGATAGTGCGAACATAACATTCCCTTGCTCTCCTTGGGTCACTCCTGACCCTGCATATCCGTCCATCGGTAAAAAACTTGATCGCGAGGTGGAATGTTGAGACCTCCGCTTGATACTTATTCAACAAGGGTCTGCCGAAGATGGCGTGATAACTGCTAGGAGCATCAACCACTATGAATTAAACCTGTTTGGTTTCCCCTCCAAGCTTTACTGGTAGGGTGACACTTCTTCGACATCTTTTCTCTCACCAGAGAAGCAATAGAGTGGCCCTTCGGTGGAAAGCAGAGGTTTTCCAGTCTTCAGGGCCTCAAAGGTTGATTTGAACAGCAGGTTGGCTGAGCTACCAGTATCAATGAGAATCCTGTTAACCATAAAATCTCCAATAATAGCCTTAATCATGACTGCATCATCAAATGGATTGGCCGTTTGAGGCAAATCAGCTTGGCCAAAAGTGATAACCTCGCTTGATGGAGCAGAGGAAGAGGAAGAGGCAACCTCTGCTCGAGTGACCCTGAAAATTGAGGACTTCTGAGTAGACTCTGTTCCTATCCTACCATGAATGAAGAAGAGTTGCCCCAGGGCTCCTTCATCATCCACATCAAAGCATTCAACTGGAATGTTGATTGGCCCCAGACGGCCTTCATCCTCTACCTCTACACACTCCAAATAAGCTTCAGCTACCTCTTTGCCCTTGGAGGTAGATGGCTTCGAAGAAGAGTCCTTCTTGCTCAAATCAATCTTGCACTCAGCAAGCAGTTTCTCTATCAGCAGACGAAGGGCTTTGCAATCTTCGGTCAAGTGACCCTTCTCTTTGTGAAACTGGCAGAAATGTGCGTTGTTCCTTGGCCTCAACTCTCTCTGAGGCCCTTGTTTCTTCTCATCTATTGGGTGCATTGGAAAATGTGTACCAGATTTGGAGAAGCCTCACCCAACTCAGTGATATACATCAAGGTGTATTTGATGTTGTTTTGAGTTTACATGTGCAGGTTAAGAAAATGCAGGAAAAGTTTCAAAGTCCATGAGTCGACACCAGAAGAAGCTATGTCGACACTTGTGAAGACTTGTGTCGACACTTGATAAAATCTGTGTTGACACCTGGAGCCAGTTGTGTCGACACTTGGAAAAGTTGTGTCGACACCAGAAGGAATTGTGTCGACACAAAGGACTTGTGTAGACACACAGAAAGTTCAGACTGCATCAACTGTTCCGACACACAGTACTTGTGTCGACACATAGAAAGTTCAGTCGACATCAACTATGTCGACACAAAGGACTTGTGTCGACACACTCATCAGAATTCTTCAAAGTTAATTGTGCCAAGACAAGAAGTGACTGTGTCGACACACAGGACTT
The DNA here is from genome assembly GCA_039583875.1 of Platanthera guangdongensis. Taxonomy (NCBI): domain Eukaryota; kingdom Viridiplantae; phylum Streptophyta; class Magnoliopsida; order Asparagales; family Orchidaceae; genus Platanthera; species Platanthera guangdongensis. Next base: position 143,329,811 of record CM077163.1, on the reverse strand, counting down.
GTGTCGACACATTCTTACGGAAGCTATATCGAGAAGCAGTGTCGACACCATGAGAGATGTGTCGACACCATCAAGGATTATGACGACACTTACTCTACTTGTGTCGACACATGTGAAGTTCAGATTCGACACTTTGTTGACAGAGACAAAGTTTCAAGAAGTGACTGGAGACTTGACAGCTGCCATTACCAACCGGTCTACTACAACTGTCAGATCTGTCAGAAGTTGGTTAGCAACTGGATCAGCCGGTAACCTTGGATGAAGTCTATATAAAGATAGATTCTATCAACTGAAAATAACAACCACATCAGACGGAAAAAGAAGACGAAGTACTCAACACACAATTACAACAGAAGATCCAACATACACAAGAAAATCCAGTCAGAGATTTTCAAGTGGATCTAAGTGAAGAATTTCAAGAGTTCTTCAGAAGAATTTGTAGAGAGAGAGAGAGCTCCAATAATTCAAGTGAAGAAAGAGACTATCATCAACTGGTCTCTTATGAGCAGATCCTGAACTATCTGCAAAGAAGAATTCAAATTGATTTTTTTATTTTAGAAGGAAGCTGATTGAAGATCATCTTCAATAAATTCAACTTTATTGTGTTCAGATTCAAGAAGCTTTGAAGAAAGCCAAAGTCAGGTTGATTTCTGGGTAATTAGATTTTTCAAGAACTGATCAAGAATATTTTCTACCCATTCTCTCTCAACTTGGGTGGAAGATAAAACTTATTTTATATCTTTTTTTGTAAGATCGTTATTGATCTCAGTTGTAAGCCTAGTTTATAAAGGCTGAGGTAGGGGTGAGTGCCTGAGGTAGGAGATTTTCATCTCTGAGTTGTAGGCCTTGGGAACGCTGAGGTAGGGCTGTGTGCCTGAGGTTGGAGATTTGATTCTCTGAGTTGTAGGCCTGGGTGTAGGCTGTGGTAGGGCTTAATTGCCTGAGTTGTAGGAGTGTGGACTCACTATGAGTTGTAGAGTTCTGAGCTGTAAGATCTGTTGATCTGAGAAGGAAGGAAGAAGTTGGGCCGAATCTAGCACACTGCTAAATAGGCGAAGGGGGAAAGTGGATGTACCCATCATTTGGGGAACTACTATAAATCTGTGTGCCATCTGTGATTGTGTGTGATTTTGTGATTTCTGTGATGTGATAGCTGTAGATCTGATTGATTCTATTTGATTATCTGAATTAATATTCTGTCTTAGAGTAAAAAGGAATTGCACCTATTCACCCCCCCCCCCCTCTATGTGTTTAGGTGATCTTGAAACCAATTCTTTCAAGTGGTATCAGAGGGAGGTTACTCAAAGATAGACTTAACAGTCTGAGTAAGATCCGTGAAGCAGAATTAATTAGAAAAGATGGGTTCAGGATAAAATCATAAGGAACTTGGTTCCATGAATTTGCCCATCTGTAGGAAAGAAATCTTTGGAATATGGAAAGAAAGGGTCAGACTGTTTATGGAAGCATCTGATCCAAGAATATATATGACTGTTAAGGAAGGGCCTTATATACCTATGAAAGTCTCAGTTCTTGATGTTAATCAGAGGACACCAAAAGATTTTCAGAAATAACTAAGGATGAGATTATCTTGGCTACTATGGACAAGAGAGCTCAGAATATTATAGTGAGTGTCATAGATGACTCAACATTTCAAAATCTGATTCATTGTAAAACCTCCAAGGAGATGTGAGACACATTGATAGTCTACATGGACGGATCAGAAGAAGTTAGGCAAGATATAAAGCCAATGCTTAATCAGGAATATGAGAGCTTTAGACAAAGCAAATCAGACAACATCACTGAGTATTATAAAAAGTTCTTCAGAATTGTGAATAAACTTATGTCATATGGAAGGATCTTTAGTACATATGAGTTAAATGATAAATTCCTTAGATCTCTGACTAAGGATTGGGACACCAAGATCTGTGTCATCAGGGAAGTGGCCAGACTGGCAGAAATCTCTCCTCCAACTCTATTTGGCAAATTGCTTTCTTATGAAATGCGACTCATGTCTAGAAAGGCGGAAGAAAAAAGTACAAAAGTTGACCATAGAGAAAAATCAGTGGCCTTCAAGGCAAAAGCCACAAGAAAAGATAGGAGGATGTCTTCATCTCTTTCTAAGAAAGCTGCAGCAGTGATCTCTGAAAGTTCTGATAGTCACACCTCAGACAGCAATCATTCTGATGAGGACATTGCTGCCTTCACAAGGTAGTTTCAGAATGTTTTGAAGAAGAAACAGTGGAGAACTAAGCCATCCTCTTCTCAGTCCAAGGATGAATATTATCAGAAAAGAAAGTCATCTAGAAAGGACAAGAGTAGGTCAAAACCTAGCAAAATAACAACTTCAAAGATTGTGTGCTATTGCTACAACAGACCTAGACATGTAGTAGCTGATTGTACATACAAAAGAAAGGAATCTGCAGATAAGAAGAAGTCTCAGTATAAGAACAAGAAGGAGAAATCCTTTGTAGCAAAGAAAGAGAAAAGCTGGATAGATCCATCATCTTCAGATTCTGAATTTGATGCTGAAGCTTATATTGGTCTATTTGCAACAGAAGAAGAGACTGAGTTCTTGCAATTACTGGACTCAATAAATGGAACTGAAGATCATTAGTGTAAAGGGCTGATGGCCCTGACTGATGAAGATCACTGTCAGGATCAACCTGGTCCCAGTATGGTAAAAAGTTTATCTGAAGACTTTGATTATTACACTGGCTCAGAATCATAAGCATTTGCATCAAAAGATATGGATGGATTTGAATCTAAAGGAGATATTCAACAACTTATAGATGAATATGGTGATTTGTTGCAGGCATTTAAGAGATGCAAAAACCTGACTAAAATTCAGGCTAAGGAAATTGCAGCTCTTAAGTTGGCTGCATCTGATTCAGAAAAACTGCTGCATCAGAAGATGAATGAGATTGCCAAACTGAAAAACATAACAGTTATTCAGATGGGAACAATCACATTCAAGAGTGATCAAATCAAAAGTCTGGAAGTCAGACTTCAGAAGGAAAAGGATCTAGTGGCTAGTTTCTCTAAGCCAAAATCTATTCTACCCTTAATTCATGACTTTGTGTCTCAAAAGGGTAAGGCAGGATTGGGCTTTAAGGGAAATACTAGGGCAGCTTATTCCAAAAGGAAAAATGAAATCCCCAGTCAAGCCACTTGTCTTCAATCCTCCTATTGCCCTCAGAAAAGTGCAACAACCTAGCAAGATATATGATCATGATATCATACACGGTCATGGTAAGTTTGACATTCAGAATGACAAGAGGTCACCAGCACTCAAACAAAGAAACACTGTACCTATAGTATTAAGAACAGCTGACAGCAAAGCTATTAAAGTTGTACCTAAATAGAGGTATAATAGATTTGAGTGTTGGTATTGTGACAAGGTGGGACACTTTGCCATTGACTATTGGCATAACACTAGTGTCAGGATGAATGCCATCTTACCTGCAAGAAGGGTTGCTACAAATTATGCTAAATTTCAGTCTAACCTGAACCAAGGACCCAAGAACAATTTGGGTTCTAAGGTTAAGTAATTATTTGTTGCAGATAAGTCCAAGTGGCCATGTGATTGGCCCGCGAACAGACTCTTACTGTGGTTGGTTCGGTGAGTCGATCGCTGCGGGCTTGCTAGATGAGGCAAGTGCACCTATCGCAAGTAGTACTCGATATTCAGGAGAATACCGAGGTCGTATTATTCCCGGGAATGGGTTGATTACCCCTACTCCTCCGAAAACACTATTATTTTACTGAAATAGAAGTTGAGGGTTTTAAGTAAAATGGGAACGAAAATAGATTTTATGAAAATAGTCGATGAAAAGATAACTCCCGGTATCGAATTGCGTTAGGATTAAAAATAGATTTGAATAACTAGATATCTAAAGTTTCAATTTTATTAATGCGGAAACTTGGTCATGGAGGTTCAAAATAATGAGCTCACCTATCTCTAGGAATATCGCTCACCTAGACATTAAGGCTATTCGACCGGGCTCTCGTCCGACGAAGGATTCCCCTTAATGCCCGCAGTACGCTAAGAACCCCGCTATTGGGTGGGGAACCCAATCCGATAGAGTTAGCGTGCCTCCTCTCTCGAGGGTTAGTGCAGAACCCTATCTACCCAGGGGTGATCTGTCTATATACACGGCCTCTCGTCTAGCTAGCGTATGGATAACGGAAATAGAGCCCACACGTCGATATGTGGGTCTACGCGTCGTTAACCCGGGGTAAACCTTAAGTTTTTAATTAAATTGAAAAATTACACATTTGGTTATTTAAAACATTTTAGATCCCAATGCTCTTCGATACCGAGGGATAAAAGCAATTAGCCACTCATCGAAATGAGAATAGCTTATATGTTTGGTTGTGCGAGCGTTCTAAATTATTCGCTGAAAGGTTATAAAGAAAATAAGAAGAAAAGTAAAATATCCTAACATTAGAAAAGTTTTTACAAATAAACACACCCGCACTCATTTAAACATATAAGAAGTGACAGAAATAAAACTAGGTTACACATAAATGAAAATTGCATAATTGACATTTGTAGGTCCCACTCAAACGAGTGGGGGCGGGAAATAAAAGTTGAAAATTGCATAATTGAAATTGCAAGTCACACTCAAACGAGTGGGGGCGGAAAATTAAAGCTGAAAATTGCAAGTCCTACTCAAACGAGTAGGACTGAAATGAAAGCGAGTTCTACTCAAACGAGTAGGAGAAAATAAATGCGATTATATGGCTTTCTTAAATATTTACATCAAAATAAAGTCCGACCATTTAACTCCTAGCGAGTAGGCAGAAAATCAAATCCAGCCATTTAACTCAAGTGAGTAGGCGGAAAAATAAAGAATGAAAATTACAAGTCCTACTCAAACGAGTAGGACTGAAAATACAGACCGACCATTTAACTCAAATGAGTACGCGGAAAAATAAAAACAACACACGCACTCTACTTGAATAAAATCCAGCCAATTAACTTAAATGAGTAGGTGGAAAAATAAAAACAACACACGCACTCTACTTGAATAAAATCCAGCCAATTAACTCAAATGAGTACGCGGAAAAATAAAAACAACACACGCACTCTACTTGAAAGTAACTACTCACGCACTCGACATAAATAAACACACACACACACACACACACACTTGCATAATTTAACTTAGCAGCTGAAAAATATCTCATACACGCACACACTCGTGCTAAAATAATTGCAAAAATCAAAGTTATCGAAAAATTAAAATGACTACATTTCTACCACTGGAATGCAGTAGAAATGCATAAAAAAGCAAAATAAAAATTGTTTGTGCAAAAAGTTTTCAAATTAAAGTGAGAAAAGCAAGTGCCCGAAAAATTAAAACGTTTACATTTTTACTGTTAGATTTTGATAGAAATGCTTAAAAAGTGAAAATAAAAATTGTTCGAGCGAAAATATTTTTTGTAATTACTTAAAATGAAAGTTGATGAAAAATAAAAATAACAATTTATACATTCCTATAGCATGATAAAATGGTTAAAAAAGTGGTAGTAAGCTAAAAAGAAGCAATGGTTTTATAATTAAAACAAACTAAAAGCTAAGTTAAGAGGAATGAAAACTACCTTTTTAATGTTTTACAAGTTCATAAGAACGCATTTTGAAGCATGAAAATCCTAAGTCTAACCAATTTTTAAGAGTTTGAGAATGAAATCGGCCATAATAACGGTTATAAATTTTGTTATAATTAAAAGGAAAACAAGAACATTTTCGTTTTAAAACATAATTTTTGCAATTTTAAGCTTATACACACACACACGCATTATGAAAATGAAAATGAAAGTATATAAGATTGATGAAAAGGAGGCCTTTAGAGAAAATTCAGAGCATATAAGGATGAGAAAAATATCTATTTTATTAATAAAAGAAGCTGATTACAGGATGTTGGGTACATTGGTATAAATGTACCTGATTTGAAGAAGCCTCATCCAACTCAATGATATACATCAAAATGTATTTGATGTGTTTTGAGTTTACTTGTGCAGGTTAAGTATTTGCTGGAAATGATGAAAACGTTTCTAAGTCCATGTGTCGACACCCAGAGGGAAAGTGTCGACACTTAAGAAGACTTGTATCGACACCCAGTCAAGCAGTGTCGACACTTGGAGTCATTGTGTCGACTCCAGGGATGCTGAGTCAACACCAGACAGAAAGTGTCGACACAAGGAGCTGTGTCGACACTCAGTGAAGAAAAGTGCAGTGAAGCAGTGTCAACACTTAACAGTTGTGTCGACACCCAGAGAAACTGTGTCTACATCAAAACGTGTCGACACTTGGAGACTGTGTCGACACTCAGCAAAAGTCAGCAGAAACTAAGTACAAGTGTCGACACCCAGAACAATGTGTCGACACTCAGCAGAAGAGTCAACACTTGAAGTAAGTGTCGACACCCAGAACAATGTGTCGACACTTAGCAGAAGAGTCAACACTTGAAGTAAGTGTCGACACCCAGAACAATGTGTCGACACTTAGCTGAAGACTCAACACTTGAAGAAAGTGTCGACACAAGGAGCTGTGTCGACACTTAGCAATGTTCAGAAAATTCTAAGTACAAGTGTCGACACTAAGGGAATGTGTCGACACTCATCCAGAGTCTCGACAGAAGAAGCTGTGTCGACACAAGGAGCTGTGTCGACACTCAACAAGTTTCAACACTGAAGACATGTGTCGACACCAAGAAGCAGTGTCGACACTTAACAGATTCAACACATGAAGATGTATCGACACAAAGGTGTTGTGTCGACACTTAGAATAGTTCAGCAAAATACTGAAGTACAAGTACTTGTGTCGACACTCAATTTCAGTGTCGACACATGAAGAAGAAGTAGTGTCGAGATATAAAATCTACAACACAAGGAGTTGTGTCGACACCTTGTAGGCTAGTGTCGACACTTAGACAACATGTGTCGACACTTGGTCTATAAGTGTCGACACTTAAAGACAGATAGTCTCGACACTTCTAGACAGTTATAGAATTTTCAAGAACTGACTGGATGACTTGACAGCTGCCATTCCAGCCGATCTACAGCACCTGTCAGAGTTGTCAGAATTCAGTTATGGACCGGACCAGCCGGTTACCATGAAGAAAGCCTATAAATAGACTTATGCTGTCTACAGAAAGTGGTTGTTCAAATTATTGATCAAGTATTTAAAAAAGAAGATCTAGCTATTCCTTGAAGAATCAAGTGCAGATCTAAGAAGTTGGAGAGAGAGGGCTCCATCTAAGAAATCAGTTGTTGGAACCAGACTGAGAAGAAGGGTTCAGATTTATTCTGAATCTTAAGTAGCAGAGATCAAGGATCAACTGCAGAAGGAGTCAATCTTATTGAGTTCTATATTCAAGAAACTTTGAAGAAAGCCAAGTCAGATTGATTTCAGCTGAGTTCTTCAAAGAACTCATCAAGAAACTCACAACTCCCCTCTCTTGTCTCTGAGTTGCTGAGTTAACATAATTGTATTCATATTTTTCTTGTAGGATCCTTTGGATCTGAGTCTTGTAAGCCTGCAATTATAAAGGCTGAGTGTAGGGCTTGAGAGCCTGATTGTAGGAGATTGAAATCTCTGAGTGTAGGCCTTGGTGGCTGAGTGTAGGCCTTGGTGGCTGAGTGTAGGCCTTGGTGGCTGAGTGTAGGCTTATGTGGCTGAGTGTAGGCTTTGTGAAGAAGCTGAGTTGTAGGGCTTTGGGCCTGAGGTGTAGGAACCAGTTTTGGGTTCTGAGATAGTGGAGGAGTTTGGCCGAATCTAGTACACTGCTAGATAGGCGAAGGGGGAAAGTGGATGTACCCAAATCTTGGGGAACCACTATAAAACTGTGTGTCTACTGTGTGTTGTGGTTTGCTGTGATTGCTGTGTGATTGCTGTGCAAAAGTAGATATAAATCTGTGTTAGAAACTGATTGCTGCCATAAAAAGTTAAAAAGATTCAAGTCACCTATTCACCCCCCCCCTCTAGGTGTTTAGGTACAATATCTTTCAAGTGGTATCAGAGCCAGGTTACTCAAAAAAAGGACATAACTGTCTGAGTAGATCCTGTTGGCAGATTCAGTCTAACTCAATTACAGAATCAAGAAAATCAAGAACCATGGGTTCCACTGAAAATCACAAGGAATTGGGATCCATGAAGCTACCCATATGTAGGAAAGAGATCTTTGGTATCTGGAAGGAAAGGGTGAGACTCTTTATGGAAGCCTCAGACCCTAGGATTTATATCACTGTGAAGGAAGGGCCATATGTGCCCATGAAGGTGTCAGTATTAGATGCAAATCAGAGAACACCTAAGGATTTCTCTGAAATGACAAAGGATGAGATTATTCTCGCCACCATGGACAAAAGTGCTCAAAACATTATAGTGAGTGCTATAGATGATGCAACTTTTCAGAATCTGATACACTGTAAGACAGCTAAAGAAATGTGGGATACTCTTATTGTGTATATGGAGGGTTCTGAAGAAGTAAGGCAAGACATAAAATCCTTGCTAAACCAAGAGTATGAAAGTTTTAGACAAGGAAAAGCTGATAGCATAACTGAGTGCTATAAAAAGTTCTACAGGATAGTGAATGAGCTCATGTCCTATGGCAGAGAGTTCAGTAATTATGAACTCAATGATAAGTTTCTATGGTCCCTAACTAAATATTAGGACACCAAGATCTGTGCCATTAGAGAAATGGCAAAGTTGGGAGAAATTCCTCCACCAACACTATTTGGCAAACTGCTGCCTTATGAAATGCAGTTGATGGTGAGGAAAGAAGAGGAGAAATCAACAAGAAGTGAACATAAAGAAAGAACAGTGGCCTTCAAAACAGAAACCCCCAGAAAGTACAGGAGTAAATCACCAACTCCACCTCCAAAAGTAGTTGAGACTGAGTCAGAAGATTCAGAAAGCAAGAAGTCTGAGAGCAGTGAAAGTGATGAGGACTTTACTGCTTTCACAAGACATTTCCAGAAGTTCTTAAGGAAGAAACAGTGGAGGACAAGGCCTTCTACATCACAGAGAAAAGAAGACTACTATCAGGACAAAAAGTCTTCAAAGAAAGACAGGAAAAAGACTAAGTCTAGCAAGGCAACTCTTTCAAAAATAGTATGCTATTGCTGTAATAGACAAGGTCATGTTATTGCAGATTGTCCAGAAAAAAGGAAGGAGTCTAGTGACAAGAAAAAGACTCTATACAAGGGCAAAAAGGAAAAGTCTTTTGTTGCCAAAAAGGACAAGAGTCTGTCAGATATCTCTTCATCAGAAACTGAGTCAGATGCTGGGGCATATATAGGGCTGTTTGCTGAGGAAGAAGAAGAAGAGTTCATGCAGATTATGAACTCTATTTATGAACAAGAGGACAGTCAGTGCCAAGGACTAATGGCATTGACAGAAAGTGACAAAATCCTGGAGCAGCCAGGACCTAGTAAGGTACAACATTGTTCTCTTAGTTCAATTTCTTGTGCCAGTACAGAATCAGATTCATCATCATCAAATGATGATAGTGCATCTGAGTCTGAAGAAGATATTCATCAGTTGATAGATGAATATAAAGTTCTGTTGCAAGCTTATAAGAAGAGCAAGTCCCTAGCCAAAAGTCAGGCAAAGGAAATTGCTGATCTCAAAGCTGCTGCAACTGATTTTGAGAAATTGTTTGATGAAAAGCTTAATGAGATAGCCAGACTGAAGCACATAATTGTGATTCAGATGGGGACTATATCATTTAAGAATGATCATATCAAGAGTCTGGAGATTAATCTTCAGAAGGAGAAAGACTTAGTTGCTAGGTTTTCTAAACCTAAGTCTGTTTTGCCCATAATTGATGAATTTGTTCATCACAAAGGCAAAGCTGGACTGGGATTTACTAGACCTGCAAGGACTATTCAGTCCAAGTCCAAGTCCAAGGGCAAAGCCCCAACTCTCAACAAGTCTGCTGTAGATAAAACAACAAAGACAGTACCTAAGCAAAGGTACAATAAGTTTGAGTGTTGGTGTTGTGGCAAGGTAGGCCACTTTGCAATGGACTGTTGGCATAATGCTAGTGCCAAAGTGAGTAGCAAACTGCCTGTTGGAAAACCAGCAGGTAGCCTTGTCAGGATGCAAATTAATAAGTACCAAGGACCCAAGAATTCTTTGGGTTCTAAGGTTCACTAATCTGTTTTGTAGGTGAGTCCATGTGGCCATGCTCCTATATGGTACTTGGACAGTGGATGTTCCAGACATATGACTCGAACAAGGGAATTGCTAAAGGACTACACTCCAATCAAAGATGGTCCTAAAGTCACCTTTGGTGGTTCTGAAAAAGGAATCATCAAAGGGTTTGGTAACATTTCTAGTAACTTAGTTACCATTACTCAAGTGGCTTATGTTAAAGGTTTGAAACACAACCTAATTAGTATAAGTCAATTAAGTGATGTATGATATGACATCACATTTGTTAAGAATGGTTGTCATATCAGGAGGTCAAATGATCAAGAGATCATTTTGAATGGCTATAGAAAAAGAAATGTCTACTGCTTAGACATTATGTGTGAGATCAATGGTTCTCAAGTATGTCTTGTAGCTGATGAGACAGTCTCTCATTGTGTCAAATGGCATAAGAGGCTAGCCCATCTAAACTACAAGACAATTGGCAAACTCTTTAGCAAAGAGTTAGTGAGGAATGGTCCTCAAGTTAAGTATATTAAAGATGGTATTTGCTCAGCTTGTCAAAAGGGCAAGCAGACTAGATACACCTTTAGAAGCATTGAAAATAAAGATGTTGTGAGGTGTTTATACCTCTTGCATATGGATCTCTTTGGTCCAATGCCAGTTCACAGCCTAGGTAGGAAGGTCTATACCTTTGTAGTTGTAGATGACTACTCAAGGTTTTCCTGGGTGTTCTTTCTTAGGCAGAAATCTGAAACACCCAATGTCTTCTATAGGTTTGTCAAACAGATTCAGAATGAACTAAATAGTACAGTGGTCAAAATAAGAAGTGACCATGGTAATGAGTTTCAGTCTGATAGCATGACAAAACTATGTGAAGAATTTTGGATATTTCAAGAGTTTTCTTCACCAAGAACACCTCAGCAAAATGGCATTGCTGAGAGGAAGAATAGAACCTTGATTGAGGCTGGTAGGACCCTATTAAGTGATACATCACTACCAGAATATTTCTGGGCTGAAGCAGTCAATACTGCATGCCAAGTTATTAATAGGGCTACCATAACTAAAAGTCTCAACAAGACCCCCTATGAGGTTGTGAAAGGCAGGAAACCAAACATATCCTACTTCAGGATCTTTGGTTGTAAGTGCTTCATACTTAACAATGGAAAGTCTTACTTGACTAAGTTTGCTGCCAAGTCCCAAGAGGGAATTTTTGTTGCGTACAGCAACAACAGTAAGGCTTATAGAGTCTACAACTTGTCTACACAAGTTGTAGAAGAATCTCTACATGTCGTATTTGATGAAACTAGACTTATTAACAATGAGTTGTCTAGTAGTGTATGCAGCCCCATAGGTTTAACTAAGAAGATGGACAAGCTCACTATAGAAGAAGAACCTACTGCAAGACAGCATATAGAAGACAGTGGCTGTTGTCCAGGGGGAGTACTACATGTACCAAATGCAGAAGAAGTACAAGGAGTACAACAAGATGAAGAAGTTGAAGAAGTTCAACCTGAGACAAGGATGCCTCCAGCCAATAGGCATCTAAGAGATCCTCCAGCTGAACAAATCATTGGTGATCCAAGACAAGGGGTACAGATAAGGAGCAGAAACCTGAATGCAGCAATCTACTCTAGTTTTCTATCCCAAGTTGAACCAAAGAAGTTTGAAGAAGCCATCCAAGACCCACATTGGATTGATGCAATGCAAGAAGAGCTGAATCAGTTCAAGAGGTGCAAGGTCTGGGAGCTGGTTCCTAAACCAAAAGACCACAATATAATTGGGACAAAGTGGATCTTTAGGAACAAGATGGATGAACATGGAGTCATCATTAAGAACAAAGCAAGATTGGTTGCTAAAGGATATAGGCAGGAAGAAGGTATTGATTTTGATCAAACCTTTGCTCCAGTAGCCAGACTGGAAGCCATAAGGATGTTCCTGGCCTATGCAACCTTTCAAGGATTCAAAGTTTACCAAATGGATGTCAAGTCAGCATTTATAAATGGTAATCCTAAAGAAGAAGTCTATGTGGAATAGCCATCAGGTTTTGTTGATTCAACTCTACCTAATCATGTCTATAGACTTAGGAAAGCTTTATATGGGTTAAAGCAAGCCCCTAGGGCTTGGTATGAAACCCTGTCTAGTTTCCTCATTGAGAATAAGTTCACAAGGGGGAAAATAGACAAGACTCTATTCCTTAGGGAATCTACAGGCAAAGTAATACTTGTCCAAATATATGTAGATGACATTATATTTGGGTCTACTGAAAGTAGCCTTTGCAAAAAGTTTGCAAAGCTAATGCAAGGTCAATTTGAGATAAGTAGTATGGGAGAGCTAAAGTTATTCTTGGGTCTCCAAGTAAGACAGACTAAGAGTGGTTTATCCATATGCCAGTCTAAGTTCACCCTAGAACTCATAAGGAAGTATGGTATGGATTCATCCAGCACCATGAAAACTCCTATGGGGTCAAGTATGTCTCTTAGAAAGGATGATGCAGGGAAACCTGTAGATGAAACCTTGTATAGAGGGATAGTTGGCTCCCTTTTATACTTGACTACAAGTAGACCAGATATCATGTATGCTACATGTGTGTGTGCAAGGTATCAAGCCTGCCCTAAAGAGTCTCATTTGACAGCAGTGAAAAGAATATTGAGATATCTGAAGGGCACTCCTTATCTAGGCCTCTGGTACCCTAGGAATAGGGATTTTGAACTAACATGTTATTCAGATGCAGACTTTGCAGGATGCAAAGAAGACAGAAAAAGCACTACTGGAACCTGTCAATTCCTAGGTGGGAGACTGATTTCATGGAGTAGCAAAAAGCAAACAAGTGTGGCTATCTCCATTGCAGAATCAGAATATGTTGGCTGCTGGAAGTTGCTGTGCTCAACTTCTGTGGATACAACATCAGCTTGAGGACTATGGATTTCAGGTAAGTAGAACTCCACTCTTCTGTGATTCTACTAGTGCTATTTCAATTGCACATAATCCTGTTTCCCATAGTAGAACTAAACATATTGAGTTAAAATACCATTTTCTTAGGGAGCATGTAGAGAAAGAGGATATTTTACTAGAATATGTTAAAACTGATAATCAACTAGCTGATATGTATACTAAGCCCCTAGAAGAAACTAAGTTCAATAGGTTTAAAATTGAACTAGGTATGATAAACTTAGAGTAAGTTTATAGAGTTGGAAATGGCTAAGTAAAAAGGTGTCGACACACAGAGATTTCTGTGTCGACACAGAATAGTGGTGTCGACACTTCAGGAAAAAGGTGTCGACACATCTAGGATGTTGGTGTCGACACTTCAGAATATTAGTGTCGACACATGACAAGTAGGTGTCGACACATCCAAGGTGGTGTCGACACTTAGGTTTTACTCAGAATTATCTAAGTAAAGTCTCGACTAAATGTCGAGTTAAGTGGTGTCGACACATAAACAAGTGTCGACACATATAATCTGTTGACTAAACTTGTGTCGACACATATGTGTCGAGACATTATAAGTCAGTGTCGACAATTATCGCCAGTGTCGACACAATTTAAGTTAGCTGCCCGCCTTTTCATCTTCAAACCTAGAAAGGTATAAATAGGATTTTACCTTAGTCTGTCGACACACTTTCAAAAGTTTCGAGACCAAACTTGAGTGTCGACACCTCTCTTCTCTCTCAGTTCAAATTCTTCAAACCCTAATGGCGCCAAAGCTTGAGGAGAACGTCAACGAAGGGTATGAACTGGTGCGCGACGCATTTGGTGATGCCGACCAAGAAATCAAGACTGCGATAACCCTAGTTGCAGACTCGGGGTTAGAATTCCTTGTTTCTGAACCTACTAAAATCTGGAAGAAAGAGGTACTGGAATTCCTCAATGGAGCTGAAGTGGACGAATCTGGATACAAGATCAAATCCAGAGTTCATGGTGCAAAGGTTAAGGTTTCACAAAAAAGTTTGAGAAAGGTACTACAGTTACCAAGAACTAAGGAAGAAGATGAAGTAACTGCTTTCAGGACCAGAGATGCATTGGTATGGTGTGGTCTGGATTCTAAAATGAAAATTGGATCAGTGTTTCTTAGAAAGGGCATGAACAGCCAAGGGAAATTCCTTTCTGAAATTGTTGGAAAGGTAATATTAAGTAAGCCTGGAGGGCATGATAGAGTATCTGCCCATATGTTCAGCATTATGACCAGGATAATCTTCAATCTGAAAACTGACTGGTCTGTAGTGATCTTTGAGAAGATCAAGGAAAGTCTGAAGAAGCCCAACTTGGGCAGGATCATAAGCTTATACCTAGCTGGAAGCATACCAGAAGTTATGGGTCAGACTGCTGGCACTAAAATAAATCATATGAGGAAAATGGATATGAGGATATTATCCAGATGGGACAGGGTGTTGTCTAAGGAGATGCCAACCCCTGAGAAGATCACTCCTGAGAAGGAAACTCCACAGAAGAAGAAGAAGAAGTCTGTCCCAATGGCTCAGGATCCAACTAGCAGTACTGATAGTGAAGACAAGTGGTCTTCACACCTGATGAGCATGAAGAAGAGACTGTTGAGAAAACTCCAGCTCAACAAGTAGTTGCTGAGAGGCAGGGGGAGCTACCACCAGCTAGCCCCTTACATCAGGATCAAGTCCAGGGGGAGCCATTAGTTGTGGAAGAGCCCACTCCTCTTGAGAGTGAGCAAGCAACCAACATCATCCTAGAGGTAATCACTGAGCTTAATGCTTTAGATTTTCCTTTAGAGGATACTGATTTGTCTGTTGTTTATCAGCAAACACAGATTGATAGTCATGTTCCAGATGTTGTCATGGAAGACACATCTGTTACAGTTGAAGTGGTATCTGATCAAGTGGTAGATGAGCAAAGAATTTCTCCTGCCCATTCTCCACAAGAATACACAATGGAAGATCTGTTCCTTAACCTGGATCAACAAGACTTTGACAAGGACAATGCTGCTGCTGAGGGGGAGAATGCTCCAGTTGAGGAGCAAGTGCCCATTGATGAAAAGCCTGCAAGGCAAGAGACTGAGAAGGCACCAGATGTGCAGAAGGAGATACCCCCAAGCCTTAAGGAGAGGGTAGAAATTGCTAGCTCCTCAGCTTCTGAAGATGAGGAGGCAGCAAGAGCTAAGAAGAAGAAATTTCAAGTATTTAGAAGAAGGAGCCAAAGTTATAAGAAGGCTCTACAAACTGTTGCTCCACATCATATATCACAGCCAGCTCCAACTGTTGATTATAGTGCTTTAATGGTTGCAATGCAAATCAAGTTGGATGAGCACAGGCAGGCCATTGAGAAATATGTGGATGAGGGGCACAAATCTCTCCAATTTGATTTGGCCCAGGATACTAAATCCATAAGATTTGAGATGAATCTCAATAAGAAAGAGATGACTGACTGCTTCCACAAGGGTTGGAATGCAGTAGTCTATCTTGCAACTCATCAAGAAAAGATAAAGGCTCAAGTAGATGACATAGCACAGAAGCAGGGGTATGTTCTAGAGAACCAAATTAGAATGAATGATAATTTGACACAATCTCACAATGCTATAGTCACAGAGTTGAAGAATCTAGCTGCAGGGCAGACTCCAGCTACTATTAAAGCAGAATTTGACAAAGTATTTCAAGAAGAAATCACTACTGTTAAAACTGCCATCCAAGACTCACAGAAGATCATCACTAACAAACTCCAAAGGTTAAAATCTTTCTTTAAAGATGGAGTCAATTATTTGGATAGTCAAGTGAGATTTCAAAAAGATGATGTGAGAGATCACATAGAAAGAGAAGTCATAAAGGGGGAGAGAGTGTTAGTCAAGGCCAGCTCTGATCATGCCAAGTGGATATCAAATTCTATCAGAGCTACTCTTGGATATCCTCCTCTTTGTGATGATGATAATGTTGCTGAATCTGGCATATATCCTGAATATCTAGGAGGGGAGCAACCTGAAGTAGCTCAAGTCATCTACCCTCCTCCAGATTTCGATATGATTCATGCTGACATACAGTCCATGTATAGCCCACCTGGGGGAAAGGACAATGTCATTATAGAAAAAGTTGTTCAGCCAATCTCTGAAGCTATGCAAGAAGCTATGCAGAAAGAAGAAGAAACTAGATTGTCAAAGAAGAGGTTCAGGGAGCAAGCTGAACAAAGATCTGACTTTGAGCAGTGGAGCCCCACCTCTAGGAACATTATTTTGACTGCCTGGAAAGCTGCAAAAGATAATGTGCTAGACAGGAACAAGTGGTTTTCTGAGGCTGAATGGAGAAAGCATGAGACAAGGCAGGAGGCTATAGTCCAATATAGAAGAAAGGCCAAGATGGGAAAGCTAACTCCTACTGCCCAGGAGCCTAGCAAGTACTTTCCCAAGCCATATCATTATTTTGAGAGGCAAAAAATTAAGGCTGAGGAACTTAAGAAGAAAGATCTGAAAGGTAAGAAGCCTGCTGAAACTGAAGATGCTGAAGCCCCTGTGCAAGCAAGGATAAAATCTGGAAAAGGGATTGTGATCAAAGATGCTGATCAAGAATAGAATTAGAATTTTCTTAAAAGTTTACTATGTAATCTGTTTGATGTAAAACATTCTGTAAACTTTTGAAAATGAATATGACAGATATTAGAATAATGTGTTATATGTTAAATCTATTTCATATTTGTTCTGTGATGATGTCTATGTATACATGTTTGATTGATACATGTTTATGATTGCCCTGCTATATATAATCCTGCTTTACATCATTTTGTAATTTTATTATGAATGGTGTATATCATTGACTAAGGGTTATGACTTCTCCAAATAGGGGGAGATTGTTGGGAACATTGGTCTAAATATACCTGATTTGAAGAAGCCTCATCCAACTCAATGATATACATCAAAATGTATTTGATGTGTTTTGAGTTTACTTGTGCAGGTTAAGTATTTGCAGGAAATGATGAAAAAGTTTCTAAGTCCATGTGTCGACACCCAGAGGGAAAGTGTCGACACTTAAGAAGACTTGTGTCGACACCCAGTCAAGCAGTGTCGACACTTGGAGTCATTGTGTCGACATCAGGGATGCTGAGTCAACACCAGACAGAAAGTGTCGACACAAGGAGCTGTGTCGACACTCAGTGAAGAAAAGTGCAGTGAAGCAGTGTCAACACTTAACAGTTGTGTCGACACCCAGAGAAACTGTGTCTACATCAAAAAGTGTCGACACTTGGAGACTGTGTCGACACTCAGCAAAAGTTAGCAGAAACTAAGTACAAGTGTCGACACCAAGAACAATGTGTCGACACTCAGCAGAAGAGTCAACACTTGAAGTAAGTGTCGACACCCAGAACAATGTGTCGACACTTAGCAGAAGAGTCAACACTTGAAGTAAGTGTCGACACCCAGAACAATGTGTCGACACTTAGCTGAAGACTCAACACTTGAAGAAAGTGTCGACACAAGGAGCTGTGTCGACACTTAGCAAAGTTCAGAAAATTCTAAGTACAAGTGTCGACACTAAGGGAATGTGTCGACACTCAGCCAGAGTCTCGACAGAAGAAGCTGTGTCGACACAAGGAGCTGTGTCGACACTCAACAAGTTTCAACACTGAAGACATGTGTCGACACCAAGAAGCAGTGTCGACACTTAACAGATTCAACACATGAAGATGTGTCGACACAAAGGTGTTGTGTTGACACTTAGAAGAGTTCAGCAAAATACTGAAGTAAAGTACTTGTGTCGACACTCAATTTCAGTGTCGACACATGAAGAAGAAGTAGTGTCGAGATATAAAATCTACAACACAAGGAGTTGTGTCGACACCTTGTAGGCTAGTGTCGACACTTAGACAACATGTGTCGACACTTGGTCTATAAGTGTCGACACTTAAAGACAGATAGTCTCGACACTTCTAGACAATTACAGAATTTTCAAGAACTGACTGGATGACTTGACAGCTGCCATTCCAGCCGGTCTACAGCACCTGTCAGAGTTGTCAGAATTTAGTTATGGACCGGACCAGCCGGTTATCATGAATAAGGCCTATAAATAGGCTTATGCTGTCTACAAAAAGTGGTTGTTCAAATTATTGATCAAGTATTTAAAAAAGAAGATCTAGCTATTCATTGAAGAATCAAGTGTAGATCTAAGAAGTTGGAGAGAGAGGGCTCCATCCAAGAAATCAGTTGTTGGAACCAGACTGAGAAGAAGGGTTCAGATTTATTCTGAATCTTAAGTAGCAGAGATCAAGGATCAACTGCAGAAGGAGTCAATCTTATTGAGTTCTACATTCAAGAAGGTTTGAAGAAAGCCAAGTCAGATTGATTTCAGCTGAGTTCTTCCAAGAACTCATCAAGAAACTCACAACTCCCCTCTCTTGTCTCTGAGTTGCTGAGTTAACATAATTGTATTCATATTTTTATTGTAGGATCCTTTGGATCTGAGTCTTGTAAGCCTGCAATTATAAAGGCTGGGTGTAGGACTTGAGAGCCTGAGTGTAGGAGATTGAAATCTCTGAGTATAGGCCTTGCTGGCTGAGTGTAGGCCTTGGTGGCTGAGTGTAGGCCTTGGTGGCTGAGTGCAGGCCTATGTGGCTGAGTGTAGGCTTTGTGAAGAAGCTGAGTTGTAGGGCCTTTAGCCTGAGGTGTAGGAACCAGTTTTGGGTTCTGAGATAGTGGAGGAGTTTGGCCGAATCTAGTACACTGCTAGATAGGCGAAGGGGGAAAGTGGATGTACCCAAATCTTGGGGAACCACTATAAAACTGTGTGTCTACTGTGTGTTGTGGTTTGCTGTGATTGCTGTGTGATTGCTGTGCAAAAGTAGATATAAATCTGTGTTAGAAACTGATTGCTGCCATAAAAAGTTAAAAAGATTCAAGTCACCTATTCACCCCCCTCTCTAGGTGTTTAGGTACAATATCTTTCACAGGAGCTTAAACAAACTAACTTCAAAAAAAGGGGGGAAGAGAATCCTTACATAGCACTAAAGCAGCTCTAACGGCAGCCCTTATACATCAAAATGGTTCGGATTTTTGGAACCCTTAACTCATACAGCAGCTGCCCTTAAATAGGCAAAAATTTCCAAGTACACGCCCTCCGATACGGGCGTGTCGGGGGGCGTGTCAGCACTATTTTACAGCGGAATTCGGCGATCTGATGGATTTGATGGCGATTTGACTTTGCGGCCGAAAACACGGCGGTCACATCCTCGGTCACGGGCGTGACTGTGGGCGTGTTGTTCGGCGCTTAAAGGCGTTGTTGACTTCGGGATTCGCCGGCGGCAGTTTGTCGGGCTGACACGGGCGTGGCGCACATCTAACACGGGCGTGTCCCTCTTGGGTTCGACGAACGTTGAGCGCGAAACGGTGACCTGGCTGGCACGGGGCGTGTCGGGCTGACACGGGCGTGTCGCACATCGGACACGGGCGTGTCCCTCTTGGGTCGACGAACGTCGAGTTGAAATCGTCGAGCGGGATGGACACGGCTTGGTCACGCCCCGTGTCGGATTGACACAGGTGTGTCGAATCATTGAACACGGGCGTGTCAGGCTTTTCTCTTCAAAAATGGCTGCTTCTCGGGATTTTGAGCTGTCACGCCCTGGTCACGGGCGTGACCAATATGTCACGGGCGTGACATGACATTTTTTTGCAGATTTTGATTTTTTTCCTGAAAAATAAAATAAAACAAGTTAGTATAATATTTACAAAAATAGGAGCATTTTATTGAATAAAAAAAAGTAGAAATGACAAAAATTAATTAAAACGACTTAAGTAATGTACATAAAAATAGGTATATTTACAATTCATCAAATACCCCCATACTTAAGCTTTTGCTATTTCAGAGCAAAAGTTTGAGATGAACTTATAAGGAATAGAAAAAACTCTAAGTTTAGCTATCGCTTAATCAATTATAAGAGAGATCTAAATAAATAAACGGGGTGTAAGAGTTAAGTCCTAAATGTATGAAGATGATTTAAATAGCGCAAAAGTTTTGGCCAAAAGACTTCTTGATATAATCGAATAGAAAGCAATAATTGTAATGATTAGATTAACAAGAATAGTTTGGAATTATATGAACTTTTAGCATATATGAGTTTTACTGGAAATAATACAATTTACAAATTATGCTCTCAAAAAGATTTTTGAATTAAATCTAGAATCGTGGAATTGGCTAAGGGGGTTAATGTTGGTTTATGAAGAGGGTTTTGATCTTTGAGGCGAGGTAATTTTTTCTCGAACCTCCATGTTTTTTTTGGATTATTAGAAAAACGAAATCTTATTTTCCAAATATCGATTTTTTTCAACTTCATAATAAATTTTAACCCAATGTATATGTGTAGGAGTAATGAATTTTATCCTTTTACTTCATAACATATAATCTTTTTAATCTATTGGGTGCCTATGTTTACGGAACGAAGTCTTATTCCCATTAACATAGGATCTTTTAAGGATAACAATTTTATCATGCCAAGTAGGTCATGATAAGGAAGGTGAGAAAAGAAAACTAGATTTTTTATTAAAAAATAATTTTGAGAGCAACCTTAATAAATTGTAAGTTCCAATTTTTCAGAAACCTAAAAGTAAACATAATTGAATGCTATAATCGTTATTTTCTAACATAATACACGTGCTCCTATCAATGAAAAATTAGAAGTAGTGCCTAAAACAAGTTCGATATTTTTAACGAAGCATAATGAATTTGTTAAAACGTAACCCCGAATAATTAAATTTTTCAATCAATAATTAACAAACGAATAACAAACAAAGAATTAATAAAATTCACATATAAATAAACTCAAAGAAAAATTTTTGGATAGCAAGAAAATTAAGGATGGTATATTTGATTTATTTGTTTCAAAATATTTTTTGGTTTTTTTAGAGTTTTTTTCATCATTTTTTTGGGGTTTTTATTTATTATCTCCTTTTTTTGTATTTTGGTTTTGGTTTACTCAAAATTTTTTTTAATTTTTGTTTAGTTTTTCCATTTTTTTATTTTTGAATTTTTTTTATTTTGAACTTATTATCTTTTTAGATTTTTTAGGTTTTGCGGAAAGTGCGAGAAAAAGAAACAGTATTCACAAGAATGAGAGAGAAAAGAAAGGGGGAGAGAGAAGATTATTTACAAAAATATTTACACAGATTTGTACAAAATGAAACAAAATTTTTTTTTGAAATTTTGGTTTTCTAATTTTTTTTGAGTTTGTGTTTTATATATATATTTTTTGGTTTTGTTTTTTTATTTTACAATTTTTTGGGATTTTTGGTTTAAAAAGACAGAGAAAAGAAAACATTTTAAAGACAGAAAAAAAAATTAGGCCTTAAGTTTTTGGGATTTTTTATATATATATATTTTTTTGGAAGTGCAGAAAATAGAAATACAGTGCAGAAAATAGAAGTGCGAAAAATAAAGTAAGAAGACACCCTCATACTTAAGTCCAACATTGTCCCCAATGTTGTAACGTAAGTATGTGGAACAAAACAGGGAAGAGAGTATATACAAAGAAAAGAAAGAGGGGGGGGGGGGGTAGAAGCTTCCCTGATAGGAGGTGGGGAAGGCGTAGTTTAGGAACCCTTCATTAGGAAGAAAGATAGCAAAGAAAAAGGTAAAGAGATAGCGAAAAAGATAAACATGGGGTGCCTCCCTGGAGCGCTTTGTTTATAGTCGCGTAGCTTGACTATGTTGGCAGTTTATATATCTAGGAGGGTTATGGATTCGAAATTATCGCCCACAGGATCTCCTGCTATGTATAATTTTAAACGATGACCGTTCACTTTAAACGAACCTTTATCCGGGTGGTAGACGAGTACGGTCCCATAAGGCCAAACCTCTTCAACTTTGAAGGGGCCGGACCAACGTGATCTAAGCTTTCCGGGGAAAAGTCTAAGTCGTGAGTTATAAAGAAGGACAAGATTGCTCTGAGAAAAAGTTTTTTGGGGCTTGAGTTTTCGGTCGTGATAAAACTCAGAACGCTCCTTATAGAACTTATTGCTCTTGTAAGCGTTTGCACGTCATTCATCGAGCTCGTTTAGTTGCAGTTTTCTATTTTGTGCGGCTAAGTTAGCGTCGAGATTTAAAAGTTTTAAAGCCCAAAGTGCGCGATGTTCTAATTCTACGGGTAGATGACACGTTTTGTCGTACACTAATCGATACGGCGTACAACCAATTGCGGTTTTGTATGCGGTACGATAAGCCCACAACGCATCGTCGAGTTTGATGGACCAATCTTTCCTATAGTGGTGAGTATA
Organism: Platanthera guangdongensis; assembly: GCA_039583875.1. Classification (NCBI taxonomy): domain Eukaryota; kingdom Viridiplantae; phylum Streptophyta; class Magnoliopsida; order Asparagales; family Orchidaceae; genus Platanthera; species Platanthera guangdongensis. The sequence goes on along the minus strand of CM077163.1, from coordinate 143,307,444 downwards.
GTGGTGAGTATTCCCGCCTGTCACGTGGGTGACCCGGGTTCGATCCCCGGCAACGGCGCCAAAAACTTGATTGGCCCGCAAACAGACTCTTACTATGGTTGGTTCGGTGAGTCGATCGCCGCGGGCTTGCTAGATGAGGCAAGTGCACCTATCGCAAGTAGTACTCGATATTTTGGAGAATACCGAGGTCGTATTATTCCCGGGAACGGGTTGATTACCCCTACTCCTCCGAAAACACTATTATTTTACCGAAATAGAAGTTGAGGGTTTCAAGTAAAATGGGAACGATAATAGATTTTAAGAAAATAGTCGATGAAAAGATAACTCCCGGTATCGAATTGCGTTAGGATTAAAAATAGATTTGAATAACTAGATATCTAAAGTTTCAATTTAATTAATGCGTAAACTTGGCCGTGGAGGTTCAAAATAATGAGCTCACCTATCTCTAGGAATATCGCTCACCTAGACATTAAGGCTATTCAACCGGGCTCTCGTCCGACGAAAGATTCACTTAATGCCCGCAGTATGCTAAGAACCCCGCTATTGGATGGGGAACCCAATCCGGTAGAGTTAGCACGCCTCCTCTCTCGAGGGTTAGTGCGGAACTTTATCTACCCAGGGGTGGTCTATCCATATGTACGGCCTCTCGGCTAGCTAGCGTATGGATAACGGAAATAGAGCCCACACATCTAAATGTGGGTCTACGTGTCGTAAACCCGGGGTAAACCTTAAGTTTTTAATTAAATTGAAAAATTAGACATTTGGTTATTTAAAACATTTTAGATCCCAAAGCTCTTCGATACCGCGGGGTAAAAGCAATTAGCCACTCATCGGAATGAGAATAGCTTATATGTTTGGTTGTGCGAGCGTTCTAAACTATTCGCTGAAAGGTTATAAAGAAAATAAGAAGAAAAGTAAAATATCCTAACATTAGAAAAGTTTTTACAAATAAATACACCCGCACTCATTTAAACATATAAGAAGAGACAGAAATAAAACTAAGTTACACATAAAAGAAAATTGCATAATTGACATTCGCAGGTCCCACTCAAACGAGTGGGGGCGGGAAATAAAAGCTGAAAATTGCATAATTGAAATTGCAAGTCCCACTCAAACGAGTGGGGGCGGAAAATTAAAGCTGAAAATTGCAAGTCCTACTCAAACGAGTAGGACTGAAATGAAAGCGAGTCCTACTCAAATGAGTAGGAGAAAATAAATGCGATTACATGGCTTTCTTAAATATTTACATCAAAATAAAGTCCGACCATTTAACTCCTAGCGAGTAGGCGGAAAATCAAATCCAGCCATTTAACTCAAGTGAGTAGGCGGAAAAATAAAGAATGAAAATTACAAGTCCTACTCAAACGAGTAGGACTGAAAATACAGACCGGCCATTTAACTCAAATGAGTAGGCGGAAAAATAAAAACAACACACGCACTCTACTTGAATAAAATCCAGCCAATTAACTCAAATGAGTAGGCGAAAAAATAAAAACAACACACGCACTCTACTTGAATAAAATCCAGCCAATTAACTCAAATGAGTAGGCGGAAAAATAAAAACAACACACGCACTCTACTTGAAAGTAACTACTCACGCACTCGACATAAATAAACACACACACACACACACACACACTTGCATAATTTAACTTAGGAGCTGAAAAATATCTCATACACGCACACACTCGTGCTAAAATAATTGCAAAAATCAAAGTTATCGAAAAATTAAATTGACTGCATTTCTACCGCTGGAATGCAGTAGAAATGCATAAAAAGGCAAAATAAAAATTGTTTGAGCAAAAAGTTTTCAAATTAAAGTGAGAAAGGCAAGTGCCCGAAAAATTAAAACGTTTACATTTTTACCATTAGATTTTGATAGAAATGCTTAAAAAGTGAAAATAAAAATTGCTCGAGCGAAAATATTTTTTGTAATTACTTAAAATGAAAGTTGATGAAAAAAAAATTAACAATTTATACATTCCTATAGCATGATAAAATGGTTTAAAAAGTGGGAGTAAGCTAAAAAGAAGCAATGGTTTTATAATTAAAACAAAGTAAAAGCTAAGTTAAGAGAAATGAAAACTACCTTTTTAATGTTTTACAAGTTCATAAGAACGCATTTTGAAACATGAAAATCCTAAGTCTAACAAATTTTTAAGAGTTTGAGAATGAAATCGGCCATAATAACGGCTATAAATTTTGTTATAATTGAAAGGAAAACAAGAACATTTTCGTTTTAAAACATAATTTTTGCAATTTTAAACTTATACACACACACGCGCGCATTATGAAAATGAAAATGAAAGTATATAAGATTGATGAAAAGGAGGCCTTTAGAGAAAATTCAGAGCATATAAGGATGAGAAAAATATCTATTTTATTAATAAAAGAAGTTGATTACAGGAGCTTAAACAAACTAACTTCAAAAAAAGGGGGGGAGAGAATCCTTACATAGCACTAAAGCAGCTCTAATGGCAGCCCTTATACATCAAAATGGTTCGGATTTTTGGAACCCTTAACTCATACAGAAGCTGCCCTTAAATAGGCAAAAATTTCTAAGTACACGCCCTCCGACACGGGCGTGTCGGGGGGGCGTGTCGGGGGGTGCGTGTCAGCACTATTTTACAGCGGAATTCGGCGATCTGACGGATTGGATGGCGATTTGACTTTGCGGCCGAAAACACGGCGGTCACGCCCTCGGTCACGGGCGTGACGGTGGGCGTGTCGTTCGGAACTTAAAGGGCGTTGTTGACTTCGGGATTTGCCGGCGGCAGTTTATCGGGCTGACACGGGCGTGGTGCACATCGGACACGGGCGTGTCCCTCTTTGGTTCGACGAACGTGGAGCGCGAAACGGTGACCTGGCTGGTACGGGGCGTGTCGGGCTGACACGGGCGTGTCGCACATCGGACACGGGCGTGTCCCTCTTGGGTCGACGAACGTCGAGTTGAAATCGTCGAGCGGGATGGACACGGCTTGGTCACGCCCCGTGTCGGATTGACACGGGCGTATCGAATCATTGAACACGGGCGTGTCAGTCTTTTCTCTTCAAAATTGGCTTCTTCTCAGGATTTTGAGCTGTCAAGCCCTGGTCACGGGCGTGACCAATATGTTACGGGCGTGACATGACATTTTTTTGCAGATTTTGATTTTTTTCCTGAAAAATAAAATAAAACAAGTTAGTATAATATTAACAAAAATAGGAGCATTTTATTGAATAAAAACAAGTAGAAATGACAAAAATTAATTAAAACGACTTAAGTAATGTACATACAAAATAGGTATATTGACAATTCATCACCATGCCCCTTTATGGTACTTGGACATTGGATGTTCCAGACATATGACTGGAACAAGAGGATTGCTGAAGGACTACTCACCCATTTTGAATGGACCTAAAGTAATCTTTGGTGGTTCTGAAAAAGGAGTCATCAATGGTTTTGGTAACATTTCTAACAGCTCAATTACTATCACTCAAGTGGCTTATGTGAAGGGTTTGAAACATAACTTAATAAGCATAAGTCAACTGAGTGATCTTGGATATGATATTTCATTCATTAAGAATGGTTGTCATATTAAAAGGTCAAGTGATCAGAAGATCATGTTGACTGGTTATAGGAAAGGAAATGTATATTGCTTAAACTTTGTGAATGAGAATAAAGTTTCTCCTATTTGTCTTGTAGCTGATGAGAAAGCCTCTCATTGTGTCAAATGGCATAAGAGGCTAGCTTATATTAATTACAAGACTATTGGTCAACTCTTTGATAAAGAGTTAGTGAGGAATGGTCCTCAAGTTAAGTGTATTAAGGATGGAATATGCTCAGCTTGTCAAAAAGGCAAGCAAACCAGATCCCCCTTTCATAGCCTAGAAACCAAAGACTCAGTGAGGTGTTTATACCTTTTGCATATGGATTTATTTGGTTCAATGCCAGTTCAGAGCATAGGTAGGAAAGTCTACACATTTGTGGTTGTATATGACTATTCTAGATTTTCATGGGTTTTCTTTCTGAGGCGGAAATCTGAAACCCCAACTATTTTCTGCAACTTTGTTAAGAAAATTCAGAATGAACTGAATAATTTAGTGGTCAAAATCAAAAGTGACCATGGAACTAAATTTCAATCTGAAAATATGATAACGTTGTGTGAAGGATTTGGGATTCATCAGGAATTCTCCTCACCTAGAACTCCTCAGCAAAATGGAATTGCTGAAAGAAAGAATATGACTCTCATTGAGGCAGGTAGAACTCTATTGAGTGACACTTCTCTCCCAGAATATTTCTGGGCTGAGGCAGTAAACACTGCATGTCATGTGCTCAAAAGGGCTTATATCACTAAGAGCCACAAAAAGACACCCTATGAGGTTTTGAAAGGCAGGAAACCAAACTTATCCTATTTTAGGATCTTTGGTTGCAAGTGCTATTTGCTTAACAATGGCAAGTCTTATCTAACAAAGTTTGCTGCCAAATCCCAGGATGGGATATTTGTTGGGTACAGCAATAATAGTAAGGCTTATAGAGTTTATAACTTGACTACACAAGTTGTAGAAGAGTCGGTTCATGTTATATTTGATGAATCAAGACTTAATAACAGAAGATGGACATGTTGACTATCAAAGATGATCAAACTGCTGGACTAGATGAAGATAAAGATGCTTGCTGTACAGGGGGAGAACAAGTCTCTCTGGATGAAGAAGACACTGAAGTACAGTAGAATGAAGAAAATGGAGAAAGTGAAACTGTAGATAGACTTCCTCAAGCAGTTAGACATTTAAAGGATCATCCTGTACACCAGATTAATTGTGATCCTAGACAAGGGGTTCAAACTAGAAGCAGGAGCTTGAACACTGTACTATGCTCAAGCTTCTTGTCTCAACAGGAACCTAAAAGATTTGAAGAAGCTATACAAGACCCACACTAGATTGATGCTATGCAGGAGGAGTTAAATCAATTCAGGAAATGGAAGGTCTGGGAGTTGGTTCCTAAACCAAAACACCACAATGTCATAAGGACTAAGTGGATCTTTAGGAACAAGCTAGATGAGAGTGGGATCATAATTAAGAATAACGCAAGGCTGGTTGTCAAAGGATACATGCAAGAAGAGGGAATAGACTTTGATCAAACATTTGCCCCTGTGGCAAGGTTGGAAGCAATAAGACTATTCCTAGCCTATGCAACCTATCAGGGTTTCAAAGTGTTCCAAATGGATGTTAAGTCAGTCTTCCTGAATGGAGACTTAAAGGAGGAAGTCTATGTAGAACAACTATCAGGTTTTATTGATCCACTCTATCCTAATTATGTGTATAGGCTTAGGAAAGCCCAATATGGTTTGAAACAAGCCCCAAGGGCTTGGTATGAAACCTTGTCTACTTTTCTCATTGAGAACAAATTCTCAAGGGGGAAAATAGACAAAACTCTATTCCTTAGGGAATCCAAAGGGAAGATAATTCTAGTCCAGATATATGTTGATGACATAATATTTGGTTCTACTGAAAACAACCTTTGTAGGAAGTTTGCTAAACTTATGCAAGGGAAGTTTGAGATGAGAAGCATGGGAGAACTTAAGTTCTTCTTGGGACTCCAAGTAAGACAGACTGATGATGGCCTGTCCATATCCCAGTCTAAGTTCACCCAGGAGTTAATTAAGAAGTATGTTATGGAGTCATCCACTACCATGAGAACTCCAATGGGGACAAGTATGTCTCTAAGCAAAGATGATGCAGGAAAACCTGTAAATGAGTCTTTGTATAGAGGGATAGTTGGCTCCCTCCTTTATCTGACTGCTAGTAGACATGACATCATGTATGCTACATGTGTCTGTGCTAGGTATAAATCCTGCCCAAAAGAATCTCATTATACTGTTGTTAAGAGGATTTTGAGATATCTTAAGGGCACACCTAATCTAGGCCTTTGGTACCCTAAGAATAGAGATATTATACTAACTAGATATTCAGATGCAGACTTTGCAGGATGCAAAGAAGATAGGAAAAGCACAACTGACACCTGTCAATTTCTAAGAGGAAGATTGGTGTCTTGGAGATGTGAGAAGCAGACTAGTGTGGCAATCTTCACAGATGAGTTTGAGTATGTAGCTGCTGGGAGCTGCTGTGCACAACTGTTGTGGATACAGTGTCAGCTTAAAGATTATGGTATCCAGGTAAGTAGAACTCCTTTATTCTCTGACTCTTCCAGTGCTATTTCTATTGCTCATAATCCTGTTTCTCATAGTAGAACAAAGCATATAGAAATAAGATATCATTTTTTAGGGATCATGTAGAAAAAGAGGATATCTGTTTAGAATTTGTCAATACAAGTTTTCAAATTACTGACATGTTCACTAAGCCCTTGGATGAAACTAAATTCAATAATTGTAAAATTGAATTAGGTATGCTGAACATAGTATAGATTGACAAATTTGTCTAAGTAATTTTGTGTCAACATAAAAATTGATCTATGTCTACACAAAGAAATTGTGTCGACACATCTAGAAAATTAGTGTCAACACTTCAGAGGAATTGTGTCGACACCTCCAGAAGTTATGTCGACACTTCGAATTAGAGTCGACGCCGAATTTCTGTTGAACTAATAAGTATGTCTGTGTCGACACATCATCAATTGGTTTCGATACATTGTAGTCAACACTTCTGTCGAGACATTAGCTGTCTATATCGACACCATCTCAACAGTATCGACACATTAAGTAAATTTTGACGCGACTTTTGACCTTCTATGTTTAGACACATATATATAGGTCAAGCACAAACCCTGTCGACACAATCTCCCGATTTTTTTTGAGACTAGATTCTTCTGTCGACAAACTCCTCTTCTCTATTCAAGATTTCTCACCATCCCAATGGCGCCTAAACTTGACGAAAATGTGAGCGAGGGTTATGAACTGGTACAGAATGCTTTTGACAATGCTGAACCAGCGATTCAAGCTGTGATGGCCCTAATTACAGAAAATGGATTGGAGTATTTGACATCAGAACCTACAAAGATATGGAAGAAGAAAATCTTTGAGTTCTATGGAGCTGCAACTCAGGATTCAACTGGACTAAAGATTAGGTCTTCAGTTCATGGTAATAAAATCAAACTCAAAGAGTATCTGAAAAATTCTTCATCTGCCCTAAAATCAAGAAGACGAAGAAGTTACCTCTTCTAAGACCAGGGAAGCACTCCAGTGGTGTGGATTAGATCCCACCATGAAAATTGGATCATCCATGAATAGAAAAGGAATGAATGTACAAGGAAAATTCCTTTCTGAAGTAGTTAGAAAAGTAATCTTATGCAAACCAGGTGGACATGATAGGGTCTCAGCCTACATGTTCAGCCTCATGACCAGGATCACCTACAAAATCAGCACCAATTGGTCTGCAGTCATATATGAAACGATTAGAGAAAGCATCAATAAACTTAATCTGGGAAGGATATTAAGCTTATACTTGGCTGAAGCAATTCCAGAAGTGATGCAACAGGCTGCTGGATCCAAGATCAATCACATGAGGAGAATGGATCTAAGGATAATCTCTAGATAGGATAGAGTGCTGGTAAATGACATGGCTGATGAAAAGAGGCCAGAGAATACCGAGAAATCACCTTCTCAAGACATTAGACTTGATGATCAGATGCAGGGGGAGCCTCATCTTGAGGAAGAGCCAACACACTTAGAAAGTGAAATGGTTACTCAAACTATTCTTGAGGTAATCCAAGAAGTTAATCAAACAATTTTCAATAATGAGGATGAAACACTAACTGTGCCCTTGGTTGATGTTGACCAGACCACTCAACTAAACAATCAAGCATAGGATGTTGTCATGGAGGATACATCTACAGCTGCTGATGATCCAGAGTTAAGTGTGCCTGCAGTCCAACCTCAACAAGAGTTTACCCTTGAAGAGTTGTTCTTTGATATAGAGTAAGTAAGAACTGAGGGGTAGAAAGTCAGAACTCAGGGGGAACAAGCAAGAACTGAGGGGGAGTAAGCTGGAATTGAGGGGGAGCAACCTATGACTGAAAAGGAATTGCCTCCTAGTCATGAGGGAAGAGTTGATATAGCAAGTACCTCAGCTTCTGAAGATGAAGCAGAATCTCAAGCAAAGAAGTGAAAGCTAATGGTTTTCAGAAGAAGAAGCCAAAGCTATAAAAAGGCATTGCAAACTGCTCCACAACCAGTTCCTGCACAAGATTATAGCTCTTTGTTGGTATCTTTGCAAGTAAAGTTAGATGAACAAAGGATAGCCATGGAGAAATATATGGATGAAACTCATAAAGATTTGCAATTCTCCTTGGCTCAAGATATCAAATAAATTAGATTTGAGGTAAACCAGAATAAGAGGGAGATGATAGATTGCTTCCATAAAGGAGGTAATGCTGTTGTTTTTCTGGCAAAACAACAAGAAGGAATAAAGACACAGATTAATGACATAGTCATAAAGCAAGGATATGTCCTTGAAAATCCACTTAGAATGAATGACAATCTGACTGAATACTGCTAATGCCCTAACTGAGGCAAGGGCTAAAGAGAAATCTGAGTTTGATAAGAAACTTCAAGAGTATTTAACCACTTTCCAATCTGCACTTCAAGCCTCTCAGAAGATTATATCTGGTCAGCTTCAAAAGTTTAAAGCCTATTATGTAGAGGGAACAAATTTTTAAGATACTCAAATAAGGTTCCAAAAGAATGATCTTAGATATCATATTGAAAGAGAAGTCATAAAGGGGGAGAGGGTGATAGTCAATGCTAGCTCAGAGCATGCCAAATGGATAACAAATAATGTTAGAGCAACTCTGGGATATCCACCCCTATGTGATGATGACAACATAGCTGAGTCAGGAATTCAAGCTGTAGGAATTGAAGGGGGTCAGTAGGAAGTAGCTCAAATCATATATCCCCCTTCTAATGTTGAGCAAATTCAACACCTGGTTGATCAGATGTACAGCCCTCCAGAGGGTACTAAAATGTTATCATTGAGAAAGTAGAAATGTCAGAGGCAGCTTTGACTAAAGAGTAAGAAGCTCAACATTCAAAGAAAAGATTTAGAGAACACACAGTGTTGAAGCCTGATTTTGAGCAATGGAGTCTTACTTCCAGGAATATTATATTAACTGCCTGGAAAGCTGTGAAGGACAAGACCCATGACAGGGCTAAATGGTATACTGAGCAAGAATGGAACAAGTATGAATCCAGGCAGGAAGCCATTCTTAAATATAGAAGGAAAGCAAAAGATGGGAAGTTACCTGCTAATGCTTTGGAGCCTAGCAAGTACTTCCCCAAGCCTTTTCATTATTTTGAAAAGCAAAAGAAAAGGGCTGAAGAATAAAAGAAGAAAGATCTAAAAGGCAAGAAGCTAGATGAAGATACTGATGCTCTAGTACAAGCCAAGATCCAGTCAGGCAAAGGCATAGTCATCAAGGAGCCATACCAGCGTTAGAATAAATTAAACTAGATTTTACAACAATGTAATCTTTAGTTGTTAAAAAATCTATGTAAACTAATTGTTGACAAACTTTTGTTAGTTTAAACAAAACAATGATTCATGCTCATTGTGTTTGCATCATTCTGTAATGACTTATTATACATGTTTTGTTTATATGTTACCCTGTCATGTAATGTTTATATACATCATAATTTGTGTTTATTATAAATGGTGTATATCATTGACTATGAGTTATGACGTCTCCAAATAGGGAGATATTGTTGGGTACATTGGAAAATGTGTAGCAGATTTGGAGAAGCCTCACCCGACTCAGTGATATACATCAAGGTGTATTTGATGTTGTTTTGAGTTTACATGTGCAGGTTATGAACATGCAGGAAATGTTTCTAAGTCCATGAGTCAACATCAGAAGAAGCTGTGTCGACACTTGTGAAGACTTGTGTCGACACTTGAGAAATGCTGTGTCGACACATGAAGCCAGTTGTGTCGACACTTGGAAAAGCTGTGTCGACACCAAAAGAATTGTGTCGACACATAGGACTTGTGTCGAAACACAGAAAGTTCAGACTACATCAACTGTGTCGACACTGATGGTTAAAACTCCAAAATTATTTACGGTCACGCGGCGACCCGGCGGTTTTATTTAAGTAGAAAAGCGGATTTGATTTTATTTAAGAAAATGGGGCGCGCGTATTTATTTATTTGGATATAAAACAGTTTAGGTCGAGTTTTAATGAAAGGAGGCAAGTGCACCTATCGTGAGTAGTACATGATATTCCGGGTGGAATATCTAGGTCGTATTGTTCTCGGGGTCGGTTCGATTATTTCTACTCTTCCCTGGAGGGGACTATTATTTTACCAATAATACTTGTCGGGTATTTATATATATAAAAGAAAGGCAGAAAACATAAAAAGAAACCATAAAAAGAAAGCTTGAAGGTGGTGCCGATGAAGAGCTTAGCTCGATGGCACTGAAAAAACAATTGAACTAAAGTAAACTTTAAATAAAAAGAGCTCCTAAATTTCTAATTAATTAAGGCGGAGACTTGGCCGTGGAGGTTCCACTAAAATGAGCTCACCTAGCTATAGGGCTATCGCTCAACTGAACGCTAAGACTATTCGACCGAACGTTAGTCCGACGAAGGATTCCTCTTAACGCCTGCATTACGCTAAGAACCCCGCTATTGGGTGGCGAACCCAATCCGGTACAGTTGGCGCGCCTCCTCTCTCGAGGGTTAGTGCGGAACTCTCTTTGCCAAGGGGTGATCGGTCCATATGCACGGCCTCTCGGCTAGCTAGCATATGGACTACGGAAATAGGGCCCACACATCGATATGTGGTCCTACGCATTGTAAACCTCCGGCAAACCTTAAGTACTTTTAATTAATTAGAAAAATTAGACCTTTAATTATTTTAAGCTATTTTATCTGTCTCAATGCTCTTCGATGCCGAGGGCTAAGAACGATTAGCCACTCATCGGAATGGGGACGGCTTGCGGGAAAAGCAGAAAATAAAGCAGTAAAGAAAATGGTAAATAAAAGTAGTAAATGAAAGCAGGAAAATAAAGCAGAAAATTACAAGTCCTACTCAAACGAGTAGAACTGAAGAAAGCTGTAAATTGCGAGTCCCGACGCAAATGCGTGGGCGGGAGAAAGAAAGCGGGTCCTACTCAAACGAGTAGGACTTAATAAATGAAACACACGCACACACTCGACATAAAGTAAAACTCACGCACACACTCTCTCGATATAAATGAAAACACACACACACAAATCCTACTCAAATGAGTAGGGAAAATAAAGACCTGCCATTTAACTCGAATGAGTAGGCGGAAATAAAGAAAATTACAAACTCATACACTCTACAGAAAGTAAAATAAGCAAGCGTCATTTAACTCTTAACGAGTAGGCGGAAATAAATGCGCACACACACATGAGCGAAAAAATTAAGAAAAACTAAGTTGACAAAAAAATAAAATAACTGCATTTCTACCGCTAGAATGCGGTAGAAATGCGTAAAAAGCTGGAATAAAAATAAACCGGGCAAAAAGGTTTGCAAATAAACGCAAAATGAAAATGCCCGAAAAATTAAAACGAATACATTTATACCGCTAGAATGCGGTAGAAATGCATAAAAAGAGAACGAAAAAATTAAAAGAGCAAAAAGTTTTTGAAATAAAATCAGAAACAAAAATGCTTGAAAAATTAAAACGATTATGTTTTCATTCTTATAACTCCGTATAAATGCTAAAAATGTGAAAATAAACTTAGAATAATGAAAAGGTTTTACATCCTAAAAAGAAAAATCTAAGTTAAAAGAAATGATAGTTACTTTGAAATCAGTTTTACGGGTTTATAACAATGAGATAGAAAACTATAAAAACCTAATCTAAACAAGTCTAAGTAAAGTTAATGAAAACATTAAAGTAAAAAACTATACTCATACACTCGCACACACCTTTTAAAAAAACTAAAACTAAGTTAAAATAAAAGCAAAAAAGGGATAAGATTGCATAAGGGATGAAACATAGATGAAGTCCAAGAGTTGTAATGGAAAAAAAACTACAATTGCATTAATAAAAAAGGTTATTACAAAGCTAAAAAAGAGAAGAGAAAGAGGTAGAGAAAATATCCCTTACAACACATTTGGATTTCATCCCAGCAGCATAACACTTATACAAAATGGTTCAAAAAAGTGGAACAGGAACTCAAGCAGAACACTGGAATTTATAGGGAAAAATTTACAAGTACACGCCCTTGGTCACGGGCGTGACAGGGGTCGTGTCAGTACTATTTGCGAAGGCGGCCGGCGATTTGACGGGAAAGTGGACTTCGGGTTGGACACGTGTCGGTCTCGCAGTGGTCACGCCCCAGGTCACGGGCGTGATGCTGGGCGTGTCATGGAGGTGGATCTGGGCGCGGGTTGTGCCGAAAGTCTTCGGCCAGGTATTGTCGGGCCAGCTGGAAAGGTCACGCCCCAGGTCACGGGCGTGACTCTGGGCGTGTCAGTTGGTGTCAACACTCGACGAATGTCGAGCGGAAAGTGTCGAGTTGAAATCATTGAGCTGAGATTGAGTCACGCCCTAGGTCACGGGCGTGACTCTGGGCGTGTCGAGGAGGTCGATGATTGTTGAGCTGGAAACGTCGAGCGGGTGGACACGGGCTTGGATCACGCCCCGTGTCGGGTGACACGGGCGTGACTCCGGGCATGTCAAGCTTTGCTTCTCAAAAATTTGCTGATTTCACGGTTTTTGACATGTCACGCCCTGGTCACGGGCGTGACCAATATGTCACGGGCGTGACATGACAATTTTTGGCAGATTTTTCATTTTTTCTGAAACATAAAAATAAAGCAAGTCAGCAAAATTATTTACAAAAAAGGAGCAATTTATTAAGCAAAAATATGTAAAAATGATGAAAAGAAATGAAAACGACTAAATTAATGTACAGAAAAATAGGTATATTTACAATTCATCAAATACCCCCATACTTAAACTTTTGCTATTCTAGAGCAAAAGTTGGAGATGAACTTATAAGGAATAAAAGAAATCCTAAGTTTAGCTACCGCTTGAATTAATTAAAAGTAAGATCAAAATAAACATCCGGGGTTAAAAAATTAAATCCTAATTTATGAAATGTTATAAATAGAGGAAGAGTTTCAAAAAGACTTCTAGATAAAATAAAATAGAAAGCAAAAATTCATTTTTGTTAGTTTAACAAAGATGGATTGGATTTATATAAAAAAACTTAGTATAAAAGAAGTTAAAGAAAATAATGCAATTTAAAAATTATGCTCTCAAAAAATTTTAAATTAAGTCTAGAATCATTGAAATATGCTAAGTGGTTTGGTGGTTTATGAAGAAGGCTTGAATATTGAGGTGAGGTAATTTTTTCTCGAACCTCCAATTTTTTTCTTTTCGGATAGTTAGGAAAATGAAATCTTATTTTCCTAACACATAATAATTTTTTTCTTTCTTCATAAATAAATAACCCAATATATATGTGCAGGAGTAATGAATTTTATCATCTTACTCCATAGCATATAATCTTTTTAAATATTGGGTGCCTATGTTTACGGAATGAAATCTTATTCCCATTGACATAAGATCTTTTAAAGGATAAAGGTAAACATGTCAAGTAAGACATGAAAAAAATGGAAGTGTGTTTAGTTTTTCAAAAGGAAAACTAGATTTTAAAAAAAGTTTTGAGAGCAACCTTTTTAAAATGAACGTTCCTATCTTTCTAAAAGCATGAAGTAGAAGTAATTGAAATCTATGCATGTTATTTTCTAACATAAAAAACGAGCTTCTATTTATAAAATTAGAAGTGGTGGTGAAAAACAAGTTCTCTATTATAAGGAAAAGACATAAAAAATTCTTTAAATCATAACCCCAGACACTTAAATCTGTCAAACTTTAATTAATAAACGAATAGTAAGCAAAGAATAACTAAAATTCGCATATAGATTAACTCGAAACTAGATTTTTGGAAAGTAAAAAGGGTTAAGATATGGTATATTCGAATTATTTTGTTACATTTTTTTGGAATTTTTACAGTTTTTATCATTTTTTGTGTTTTAATTATTATCTTTTTAAGATTTTTAGAGTTATTTTCTTTTTTTTTTAGGATTTTTGGTTTTCTAATTAATTTCTTTTTTGGATTTTTTTAGTGTATTTCGATAAGTAATTTACAAGAATGAGGAGAGAAAGAAGTGCTATTTACAAAGAAGATAGAGGGAAAAGAGAGATTTTTACAAATAAAGTGCAAAGTAAAAACTCGAATGCAGCCCGCAAACAGGCTCTTATTTGAATGGTTGGTTCGATGAGTCGAATGTCGCGGGCAGGCAGAATGCAAGCTTTTACAAATAAGAAGATGGGGGGGGGAAATTTTTTTTACAAAAAATATTTACAAAGTAAAAAGATTTTTTGAATTTTTTAGTTTTATGAATTTTTTTTTGAAGTTTTATGATAACAAAAACAAGGAAATTTTTTTTAGATTTTAAGTTTTGCAAATTTTTTGTATTTTTGATGAGTATAGAATAAAAAATGCAGTATAGGAAAACACCCCTATACTTAAACACAACATTGTCCCCAATGTTGCAGTCTAAGTATGCGGAACGATTAATATATAAAATATAATATGTGAAAAAAATAAAAAGAGAGGGTAGGAACTTCCCTGAAGATGAGTACGGGGAGGCCCGGGTCGAAACCCTGCAATTATTGTTAACAGAAGAAAAAAAACGATAACAGAAAAAAAAAAAAAGATTAACTCGGCCTAAAGTGTGCAGGCGGTAGGGGGCAAGTGCTTGGGCGACTCAAAGGTAGCCAAGGACTTAGCTAAGTGAGTGTGATGGAAATGCGCTCCCCAAGCGAGCACAAGAATGGAAAGCGCGCCGAAACAAAATAAATTATAATATAATAAGTTAAATTAAATTAAACAAATTATATACATTATTTTTTTGGTTTTGGTTTTTTTTTTTAAAATCAAATTATTATATTTGTTTTTGTGTTTATAAGTAGATTTTTACTTTTATATAGTTGTTTTTTTTTTCATAAAAAGAATGAAAATAAATTTTGTTTCTTTTGTTTTTGTTAAGTTTTTTTTCATTTTTTTTGGGTTTTAGTGTTTTTTTAGTTGTTTTTTTTAATTTTATAGTGTTTTCAAATTTTTATTTTTAAGGTTTTTCAAATTTTTTTAGTTTTGAAGTTTTCAAAAATTTTTTTTGTTTGTTTTATAATTTTGTAAAATTTTTTTTTATAGTTATTATTATTATTTTTTTTAATTATCATTAGTAATAAAATTTTTGGGGGCCCTTTTTGTAATTCTTAGTACATATATATATAAATAGGTAAAATTAATAGATTTACAGGGTTCAAAATAACAAAACGACAATCTCCCCGGCAACGGCGCCAAAAACTTGATGGTTAAAACTCCAAAATTATTTACGGTCACGCGGCGACCCGACGGTTTTATTTAAGTAGAAAAGCGGATTTGATTTTATTTAAGAAAACGGGGCGCGCGTATTTATTTATTTGGATATAAAACGGTTTAGATCGAGTTTTAACGAAAGGAGGCAAGTGCACCTATCGTGAGTAGTACAGGATATTCCGGGGGGAATATCGAGGTCGTATTGTTCTCGGGGTCGGTTCGATTATTTCTACTCTTCCCAGGAGGGGACTATTATTTTACCGATAATACTTATCGGGTATTTATATATATAAAAGAAAGGCAGAAAACATAAAAAGAAAGCATAAAAAGAAAGCTTGAAGGTGGTGCCGATGAAGAGCTTAGCTCGATGGCACCGAAAAAACAATTGAACTAAAGTTAACTTTACATAAAAAGAGCTCCTAAATTTCTAATTAATTAAGGCGGAGACTTGGCCGTGGAGGTTCCACTAAAATGAGCTCACCTAGCTATAGGGCTATCGCTCACCTGAACGCTAAGACTATTCGACCGAACGTTAGTCCGACGAAGGATTCCTCTTAATGCCCGCATTAGGCTAAGAACCCCGCTATTGGGTGGGGAACCCAATCCAGTAGAGTTGGCGCGCCTTCTCTCTCGAGGGTTAGTGCGGAACTCTCTTTGTCAAGGGGTGATCGGTCCATATGCACGGCCTCTCGGCTAGCTAGCATATGGACTACGGAAATAGGGCCAACACATCGATATGTGGTCCTACGCATCGTAAACCCCGGGCAAACCTTAAGTACTTTTAATTAATTAGAAAAATTAGACCTTTAATTATTTTAAGCTATTTTATCTGTCCCAATGCTCTTCGATGCCGAGGGCTAAGAACGATTAGCCACTCATCGGAATGGGGACGGCTTGCGGGAAAAGCAGAAAATAAAGCAGTAAAGAAAACGGTAAATAAAAGCAGTAAATGAAAGCAGGAAAATAAAGCAGAAAATTACAAGTCCTACTCAAACGAGTAGGACTGAAGAAAGCTGTAAATTGCGAGTCCCGGCGCAAATGCATGGGCGGGAGAAAGAAAGCGGGTCCTACTCAAACGAGTAGGACTAAATAAATGCAACACACGCACACACTCGACATAAAGTAAAACTCACGCACACACTCTCTCAACATAAATGAAAACACACACACACAAATCGTACTCAGATGAGTAGGGAAAATAAAGACCTGCCATTTAACTCGAATGAGTAGGCGGAAATAAAGAAAATTACAAACTCACGCACTCTACAGAAAGTAAAATAAGCAAGCGCCATTTAACTCTTAACGAGTAGGCGGAAATAAATGCGCACACAGACATGAGCGAAAAAATTAAGAAAAACTAAGTTGACGAAAAATTAAAATAACTGCATTTCTACCGCTAGAATGCGGTAGAAATGCGTAAAAAGCTGAAATAAAAATAAACCGGGCAAAAAGGTTTGCAATAAACGCAAAATGAAAATGCCCGAAAAATTAAAACGAATACATTTATACCGCTAGAATGCGGTAGAAATGCCTAAAAAGAGAACGAAAAAATTAAAAGAGCAAAACGTTTTTGAAATAAAATCAGAAATGAAAATGCTTGAAAAATTAAAACGATTATGTTTTCATTCTTATAACTCCGTAAAAATGGTAAAAAAGTGAAAATAAACTGAAAATAATGAAAAGGTTTTACATCCTAAAAAGAAAAATCTAAGTTAAAAGAAATGATAGTTACTTTGAAATCAGTTTTACGAGTTTATAACAATGAGATAGAAAGCTATAAAAACCTAATCTAAACAAGTCTAAGTAAAGTTAATGAAAACATTAAAGTAAAAACTATACTCATACACTCACACACGCCTTTTAAAAGAACTAAAACTAAGTTAAAACAAAAGCAAAAAAGGGATAAGATTGCATAAGGGATGAAACATAGATGAAGTCCAAGAGTTGTAATGAAAAAAAAACTACAATTGCATTAATAAAAAAGGTTATTACAAAGCTAAAAAAGAGAAGAGAAAGAGGGAGAGAAAATATCCCTTACAACACATTTGGATTTCATCCCAGCAGCATAACACTTATACAAAATGGTTCAAAAAAGTGGAACAGGAACTCAAGCAGAACACTGGAATTTATAGGGAAAAATTTACAAGTACACGCCCTTAGTCACGGGCGTGACAGGGGGCGTGTCAGTACTATTTGCGAAGGCGGCCGGCGATTTGACGGGAAAGTGGACTTCGGGCTGGACACGTGTTGGTCTCGCAGTGGTCACGCCCCAGGTCATGGGCGTGATGCTGGGCGTGTCATGGAGGTGGATCTGGGCGCGGGTTGCGCCGAAAGTCTTCGGGCAGGTCTTGTCGGGCCAGCTGGAAAGGTCACGCCCCAGGTCACGGGCGTGACTCTGGGCGTGTCAGTTGGTGTCGACACTCGACGAATGTCGAGCGAAAAGTGTCGAGTTGAAATTGTTGAGCTGAGATTGAGTCACGCCCTAGGTCACGGGCGTGACTCTGGGCGTGTCGAGGAGGTCGACGATCGTTGAGCTGGAAACGTTGAGCGGGTGGACACGGGCTTGGATCACGGCCCGTGTTGGGTGACACGGGCGTGACTCCGGGCGTGTCAAGCTTTGCTTCTCAAAAATTTGCTGATTTCACGGTTTTTGACGTGTCACGCCCTGGTCACGGGCGTGACCAATATGTCACGGGCGTGACATGACAATTTTTGACAGATTTTTCATTTTTTCTGAAACATAAAAATAAAGCAAGTCAGCAAAATTATTTACAAAAAAGGAGCAATTTATTAAGGAAATATATGTAAAAATGACGAAAAGAAATGAAAACGACTAAATTAATGTACAAAAAAATAGGTATATTTACAATTCATCAAATACCCACATACTTAAGCTTTTGCTATTCTAGAGCAAAAGTTGGAGATGAACTTATAAGGAATAAAAGAAATCCTAAGTTTAGCTAACGCTTGAATTAATTCAAAGTAAGATCAAAATAAACATCTGGGGTTAATGAATTAAATCATAATTTATGAAATGTTATAAATAGAGGAAGAGTTTCAAAAAGACTTCTAGATAAAATAAAATAGAAAGCAAAAATTCATTTTTGTTAGTTTAACAAAGATGGATTGGATTTATATAAAAAACCTTAGCTTAAAAGAAGTTAAAGGAAATAATGCAATTTAAAAATTATGCTCTCAAAAAATTTTAAATTAAGTCTAGAATCATTGAAATATGCTAAGTGGTTTGGTGGTTTATGAAGAAGGCTTGAATATTGAGGTGAGATAATTTTTTCTCGAACCTCCAATTTTTTTCTTTTCGGATAGTTAGGAAAATGAAATCTTATTTTCCTAACACATAATAATTTTTTTCTTTCTTCATAAATTAATAACCCAATGTATATGTGTAGGAGTAATGAATTTTATCCTCTTACTCCATAGCATATAATATTTTTAAATATTGGGTGCCTATTTTTACGGAATGAAATCTTATTCCCATTGACATAAGATCTTTTAAGGGATAAAGGTAAACATGTCAAGTAAGACATGAAAAAAATGGAAGTGGGTTTAGTTTTTCAAAAGGAAAACTAGATTTTAAAAAAAGTTTTGAGAGCAACATTTTTAAAATGAACGTTCCTATCTTTCTAAAAGCATGAAGTAGAAATAATTGAAATCCATGGATGCTATTTTCTAACATAAAAAACGAGCTTCTATTTATAAAATTAGAAGTGGTGATGAAAAACAAGTTCTCTATTATAAGGAAAAGACATAAAAAATTCTTTAAATCATAACCCCAGACACTTAAATATGTTAAACTTTAATTAGTAAACGAACAGTAAGCAAAAAATAACTAAAATTCGCATATAAATTAACTCGAAACTAGATTTTTGGAAAGCAAAAAGGGTTAAGATATGATATATTCGAATTATTTTGTTACATTTTTTGGAATTTTTAGAGTTTTTATCATTTTTTTTTGTGTTTTAATTATTATCTTTTTAAGATTTTTAGAGTTATTTTCTTTTTTTTAGGTTTTTTGGTTTTTCTAATTAATTTCTTTTTTTGATTTTTTTTACTGTATTTCGATAAGTAATTTACAAGAATGAGAAGAGAAAGAAGTGCTATTTACAAAGAAGATAGATGGAAAAGAGAGATTTTTACAAATAAAGTACAAAGTAAAAACTCGAATGCAGCCCGCGAACAGACTCTTATTTGAATGGTTGGTTCGATGAGTCGAACGTCGCGGGCAGGCAGAATGCAAGCTTTTATAAATAAGAAGATGGGGGGGGGGGAAATTTTTTTACAAAAAATATTTACAAAGTAAAAAGATTTTTTGAATTTTTGAGTTTTATGAATTTTTTTTTGAAGTTTTATGATAATAAAAACAAGGAAAAAATTTTTAGATTTTAAATTTTGCAAATTTTTTGTATTTTTGATGAGTACAGAATAAAAAATGCAGTATAGGAAAACACCCCCATACTTAAACCCAACATTGTCCCCAATGTTGCAGTCTAAGTATGCGGAACGATTAATATACAAAATATAATATGTGAAAAAAATAAAAAGAGAGGGTAGGAACTTTCCTAAAGATGTGTACGGGGAGGCCCGGGTCGAAACCCTGCAATTATTGTTAGAAGAAGAAAAAAAATGATAACAGAAAAAACAAGCAAAAAAAAAGATTAACTTGGCCTAAAGTGTGCAGGCGGTAGGGGGCAAGTGCGTGGGCGACTCAAAGGTAGCCAAGGCCTTAGCTAAGTGAGTGTGATGGAAATGCGCTCCCCAAGCGCGCACAAGAATGGAATGCGCGCCGAAAGAAAATAAATTAAAATATAATAAGTTAAATTAAATTAAACAAAATATATACATTATTTTTTTGGTTTTGTTTTTTTTTTGTTTTAAAATCAAATTATTATATTTGTTTTTGAGTTTATAAGTAGATTTTTAGTTTTATATAGTTGTTTTTTTCATAAAAAGAATGAAAATAAATTTTGTTTCTTTTGTTTTTGTTAAGTTTTTTTTCATTTTTTTTTGGGTTTTAGTGTTTTTTTAGTTGTTTTTTTTAGTTTTATAGTGTTTTCAAATTTTTAGTTTTTAAGGTTTTTCAAAATTTTTTAGTTTTGAAGTTTTCAAAATTTTTTTTTGTTTGTTTTATAATTTTGTAATTTTTTTATAGTTATTATTATTATTATTTTTAATTATTATTAGTAATAAAATTTTTGGGGGCCCTTTTTGTAATTCTTAGTACATATATATATAAATAGGTAAAATTAATAGATTTCTAGGGTTCAAAATAACGAAAAGACAATCTCCCCGGCAACGACGTCAAAAACTTGATGCTTAAAACTCCAAAATTATTTACGGTCATGCGGCGACCCGGCGGTTTTATTTAAGTAGAAAAGCGAATTTGATTTTATTTAAGAAAACGGGGCGCGCGTATTTATTTATTTGGATATAAAACGGTTTAGATCGAGTTTTAACGAAAGGAGACAAGTGCACCTATCGTGAGTAGTACAGGATATTCCGGGTGGAATATCGAGGTCGTATTGTTCTCGGGGTCGGTTCGATTATTTCTACTCTTCCCTGGAGGGGACTATTATTTTATCGATAATACTTGTCGGGTATTTATATATATAAAAGAAAGGCAGAAAACATAAAAAGAAAGCATAAAAAGAAAGCTTGAAGGTGGTGCCGATGAAGAGCTTAGCTCGATGGCACCGAAAAAACAATTGAACTTAAGTAAACTTTAAATAAAAAGAGCTCCTAAATTTCTAATTAATTAATGTTGAGACTTGGCCGTGGAGGTTCCACTAAAATGAGCTCACCTAGCTATAGGGCTATCGCTCACCTGAAAGCTAAGACTATTCGACCGAACGTTAGTCCGACGAAGGATTCCTCTTAACGCCCGCATTATGCTAAGAACCCCGCTATTGGGTGGGGAACCCAATCCGGTAGAGTTGGCGCGCCTCCTCTCTCGAGGGTTAGTGCGGAACTCTCTTTGCCAAGGGGTGATCGGTCCATATGCACGGCCTCTCGGCTAGCTAGCATATGGACTACGGAAATAGGGCCCACACATCGATATGTGGTCCTACGCGTTGTAAACCCCGGGCAAACCTTAAGTACTTTTAATTAATTAGAAAAATTAGACCTTTAATTACTTTAAGATATTTTATCTGTCCCAATGCTCTTCGATGCCGAGGGCTAAGAACGATTAGCCACTCATCGGAATGGGGACGGCTTGCGGGAAAAGCAGAAAATAAAGCAGTAAAGAAAACGGTAAATAAAAGCAGTAAATGAAAGCAGGAAAATAAAGTAGAAAATTACAAGTCCTACTCAAACGAGTAGGACTGAAGAAAGCTGTAAATTGCGAGTCCCGGCGCAAATGCGTGGGCGGGAGAAAGAAAGCGGGTCCTACTCAAACGAGTAGGACTAAATAAATGCAACACACGCACACACTCGACATAAAGTAAAACTCACGCACACACTCTCTCAACATAAATGAAAACATACACACACACAAATCGTACTCAAATGAGTAGGGAAAAGAAAGACCTGCCATTTAACTCGAATGAGTAGGCGGAAATAAAGAAAATTACAAACTCACGCACTCTACAGAAAGTAAAATAAGCAAGCGCCATTTAACTCTTAACGAGTAGGCGGAAATAAATGCGCGCACACACATGAGCGAAAAAATTAAGAAAAACTAAGTTGATGAAAAATTAAAATAACTGCATTTCTAACGCTAGAATGCGGTAGAAATGCGTAAAAAGCTGAAATAAAAATAAACCGGGCAAAAAGGTTTGCAAATAAACGTAAAATGAAAATACCCGAAAAATTAAAACGAATACATTTATACCGCTAGAATACGGTAGAAATGCATAAAAAGAGAACGAAAAAATTAAAAGAGCAAAAAGTTTTTGAAATAAAATCAGAAACGAAAATGCTTGAAAAATTAAAACGATTATGTTTTCATTCTTATAACTCTGTAAAAATGCTAAAAAAGTGAAAATAAACTGAAAATAATGAAAAGGTTTTACATCCTAAAAAGAAAAATCTAAGTTAAAAGAAATGATAGTTACTTTGAAATCAGTTTTACGGGTTTATAAAAATGAGATAGAAAGCTATAAAAACCTAATCTAAACAAGTCTAAGTAAAGTTAATGAAAACATTAAAGTAAAAACTATACTCATACACTCACACACGCCTTTTAAAAGAACTAAAACTAAGTTAAAACAAAAGCAAAAAAGGGATAAGATTGCATAAGGGATGAAACATAGATGAAGTCCAAGAGTTGTAATGGAAAAAAAAACTACAATTGCATTAATAAAAAAGGTTATTACAAAGATAAAAAAGAGAAGAGAAAGAGGGAGAGAAAATATCCCTTACAACACATTTGGATTTCATCCCAGCAGCATAACACTTATACAAAATGGTTCAAAAAAGTGGAACAAGAACTCAAGCAGAACACTGGAATTTATAGGGAAAAATTTACAAGTACACGCCCTTGGTCACGGGCATGACAGGGGGCGTGTTAGTACTATTTACGAAGGCGGCCAGCGATTTGACGGGAAAGTGGACTTCGGGCTGGACACGTGTCGGTCTCGCAGTGGTCACGCCCCAGGTCACGGGCGTGACGCTGGGCGTGTCACGGAGGTGGATCTGGGCGCGGGTTGCGCCGAAAGTCTTCGGGCGGGTCTTGTCGGGCCAGCTGGAAAGGTCACGCCCCAGGTCACGGGCATGACTCTAGGCGTGTCAGTTGGTGTCGACACTCGACGAATGTCGAGCGGAAAGTGCCGAGTTGAAATCGTTGAGCTGAGATTGAGTCACACCCTAGGTCACGGGTGTGACTCTAGGCGTGTCGAGGAGGTAGACGATCGTTGAGCTGGAAACGTCGAGCGGGTGGACACGGGCTTGGATCACGCCCCGTGTCGGGTGACACGGGCGTGACTCCGGGCGTGTCAAGCTTTGCTTCTCAAAAATTTGCTGATTTCACGGTTTTTGACGTGTCATGCCTGGTCACGGGCGTGACCAATATGTCACGGGCGTGACATGACAATTTTTGGCAGATTTTTCATTTTTTTTGAAACATAAAAATAAAGCAAGTCAGCAAAATTATTTACAAAAAAGGAGCAATTTATTAAGCAAAAATATGTAAAAATGACGAAAAGAAATGAAAACGACTAAATTAATGTACAGAAAAATAGGTATATTGACAATTCATCAGACACACAGGACTTGTGTCGACACACAGAAAGTTCAGTCGACACCAACTGTGTCGACACACAAGACTTGTGTCGACACACTCATCAGAATTCTTCAAAGTTAATTCTGCCAAGACAAGAAGTGATTGTGTCGACACACAGGACTTGTGTCGACACATTCTTACAGAAGCTATGTCGAGAAGCTGTGTCGAAACCATGAGAGCTGTGTCGAAACCATCAATGATTGTGTCGACACTTAGTCTACTTGTGTCGACACATGTGAAGTTCAGATTCGACACTTTGCTGACAGAGACAAAGTTTCAAGCAGTGACTGGAGACTTGACAGCTGCCATTATCAACCGGTCTACTGCAACTGTCAGATCTGTCAGAAGTTGGTTAGCAACCGGATCAACCGGTAACCTTGGATGAAGTTTATATAAAGACAGATTCTATTAACTGAAAACAACAACCACAACAGATGGAAAAAGTAGACGAAGTACTTAACACACAATTACAACAGAAGATCCAACATACACATGAAAATCCGGTCAGAGATTTTCAAGTGGATCTAAGTGAAGAATTTCAAAAGTTCTTCAGAAGAATTTGTAGATAGAGAGAGCTCCAACAATTCAAGTGAAGAAAGAGACTATCATCAACTAGTCTCTTAAGAGCAGATCCTGAACTATCTGCAAAGAAGATTTCAGATTGATTTCTGGATTTTAGAAGGAAGCTGATTGAAGATCATCTTCAAGAAATTCAACCTTATTGTGTTCAGATTTAAGAAGCTTTGTAGAAAGGCAAAGTCAGGTTGATTTCTGGGTAATTAGATTTTTCAAGAACTGATCAAGAA
Source organism: Platanthera guangdongensis (assembly GCA_039583875.1). Taxonomy (NCBI): domain Eukaryota; kingdom Viridiplantae; phylum Streptophyta; class Magnoliopsida; order Asparagales; family Orchidaceae; genus Platanthera; species Platanthera guangdongensis. Next base: position 143,283,040 of record CM077163.1, on the reverse strand, counting down.
TATTTTCTACCCATTCTCTCTCAACTTGGGTGGAAGATAAAACTTATTTTATATCTTTTTTTTCTGTAAGATCATTATTGATCTGAGTTATAAGCCTAATTTATAAAGACTGAGGTAGGGCTGAGTGTCTGATGTAATGCCCTGAAACTTAAAAGAGTGACGGGAGGCGTTCCGGGCAAAATTTGGAATTTGGCAGAAGGCACACGGCCTGGGACACGGGCGTGTCTCAGGGCGTGTCGTGTTGGGTTCGACGATTTGGCCAAGAGGTCGACGAAATTGGGTTCGACGATCGTCGAGCAGGAAACACGGCCCTGGCCATGGGCGTGTCCCAGGGCGTGTCGAGTTTGGTTCGACGATCGAGTCGTGGGTTCGACGATCGGGCCGTGTGTTCGACGATCGGGCCAGCGATCTCCGTTCGACGATCTGGCTGCGTTCGACGATTTGGCCAGAGATTTCCATTCGATGATTTGACTGTGTTCGATGATTTGGCCAGAGATTTCCGTTCTACGATCTGGCAGCGGTCGACAATCTTGGTTCGACGATCGTCGAGCGCGGGGCAGATTGTGGCGTGTTTGACTCTGTCGACGCGAAGTGTCGACGCACGGGTTTTAGCGGGAGTTGACTAATTGTTCCGACACTGTTTTGACACAGACGTGTCCTGCTCCTGTTGGTGATTCATGTGGTGTTTTGCCCCATTTATCCAGGTCGGACCTGGATCGTATCCGTGCATCCTTTTTGTGGGATCTGACGGCTGTGGTTATCCCAAAGGGGTTATACCCGAGAGAAGGGTTTCAAAACCTTTATTTTTCTGTCGTAGTTCTCTGTCTAAATCTTAGAGAGGGGAGAGCAAAGGAGGAATAAGAAGTCTAGATTCAGTCATTGGAGGAGTTTTAGAGCTCCAAATCGCGAGCCGACTTCGGATCTACGAAGGTAAGGAGATTGCGGTGCTTTTCATCCGCATTTATTTCTATGGCGCCAAGGAAGAATGCTAGGGTAACGATTCTCTACTTGACCATGTGAAGCTCTAAATCTTTTGCATAGGAAACCCGCTCTCGCGAGATTGCGGTGAGTTTGAGACATTCCTTCGGGTAGATATGTAAAGTCCCCGTTATTTAGAGTCCGTATTCGAGAACGGACATAGAGATGATGTGTGAAGCCTATCCGGACATGTTGGTCTGGATCGGTGATGTTGCATTGTATAAATGTCCAGAGAAGACTCCGTCCGAATGTGTGTTTTTTGGGTTTTCTACGTTGTAGACTACAACAGGGAGCCTTGGTGATTAAACCCAAGTTGCACCCAGAAAACTGGGCAGATGCGTGATCTTGCCAACTTGGTGGCCTGGGATCCAACTTGAACATAATCAGGTTATGTGAAATGTGTGACGAAAACGGGACTCGGAAGAAGTTTGACCCACGCATATGTTTTAAATTAACGTTGCGGTGTGAGCAACGGGTTAGGTGGAACCGTACCCGTTCTATGTCGTTCGGTTAGAGCCGTTGGCATAGATGAGGGTCTTCAGCGGTCTATGGTTTAAATTACCGTGACCCATGCCAGAAAAAAAATGTTCATTGTTTGGCCGTCCAAAGGGATGGTGGTGAGTCGGCGGACTTTGACCGTGATCACCGAAAAAGTGCCCTGAGTGCACGGGGTGTGTGGCCGTACGAGCCTACGCCTGTGTTATAGTGACATTACTATACTGCTGGATTATACTAATAAAGTGCAGGGAAGGAGCATCGCCGCCGCGTGTTGAGGGCGGGATCGTTATAATTTGGTCAGCATTGCTGACCATTGCTTTTGTTTGCCACCGTGCGGTGGATTGTGCTTGCAGGTGTTGCTGGACCAAGCGGTCAATAGCGGGCTAAAGACAAATTGCGAAGCCGGACCTCGAAGGCCTAATTGGAGTGTTTTACTTACTTTTGTTCATGTATGACCGACCTGCGAGCCGTGGTATGGAAAACATGTAATATGAGTAAACCATTTGTAAGGCCTTAAGGCCAGTACTTGTGTATGTACTTCATTCCTTTTTGGCTTGTTAGTGGACATTCATGCTTGTTGCTGGGTTCTTTTAATTGCAACTATTTAAACTGCTTCCGCTAGAATGACTCTGTGTAAGACATTGGAATGGTTCGATGGTTTCCATTGAGTAACCACCCGGTCTTTCTATGGTATATGGCGTCGGGCCCCAGCCGGACCTACTGCTATATGCTATGCGACGGATAGGGGGTGTTACAATTTGGTATCAGACTAATGGTTTCGATCAGGCTTAAAATAAGATTCGTGGACGAATTCTTTTCAAGGAGTGGTGAGCACACGTGTGTGCATCATCATTATAACAACAAAAGAACCCATGAATGTCCACTTAGGAATGACAATACACGTGTTTGGGGAACCTGCGTGTTCCTATAATTGCTGTTTGCAATTCTGTTTGGTGGCTTAACGGTGTTTTATGCCACTATAGGTGACCAGAAGCAGTGCTGGGCCGTTGGAACGTCGAGTTTCTGAGGCTAGCAGTGCAACAAATGATGCTCATGCAACGCCTCCTTCGGCCGAAACCATTCGACTGGTGGCTGAAGCATTGTTTGCAATGATCAATGCGCAGCCTGAAAGGCAGGTGCAGCAGCCCGCTCCTGCGATGAAGCAGGTACCACTACAAGCGGCTGAGCAGAGAAGGATGGAACAGGTAGTAGAGGAGTCGTTGGTGCCAAGGAGGGAAACCGAGAGACAGCTCAAACATGTCATGAGCTTTAATCCTCCGGTATTCTCGGGGTTGGGAACCTCATCTCAAGATGAAGACTGGCTCTCCCATATGAAGAGAGTCTTGACAGCGACAGAGACGGAGGATTGGCAGATGACCACTATAGCTACGTTCCTGTTGGATGGACACGCTAGGCTGTGGTGGGAGGGTTTGGAGCTGCATCTATTGGGAGGATGGCAACTTATAGACGTCTCGATGGAAGAGTTCTCGAGACTATTCTTGGCTAGGTACCTCCCTTCGGCGTAGAGGATAGTGTTGGAGAATGGGATCCTGAATTTGGTTCAAGGAGACAGTAGCGTGGATGAATATCTCCACGAGTTTAATCGATTGATTCGATATGCTAGCTCCACCATCGCGGATGAGGAGCGCAAGACGAATCGATTCTATGAAGGGTTAAGAGATGATTTAAGGTTACTACTTTCGGGGCCGATGATGCAGGGTTTCTTGACCTTGGTCAACACGTCCCGGTCCTTGGAAAAGGACATGAAGAATATTCAAGCGAAGAAGAGCATTGGTGATAAGAAGTCTGGGTTCAAAGTGCCGACTGCTTCAAAGTCCGGCTATCAAAGGTTCTGTAAGAAGTCTAGGACTTCGGGTCCAGCTCCTTCTTCTAGTGCTTCTGGGGCGACTACGGATCGGACACCGGGTGCATGTTTTACTTGTGGAAAGTTGTGGCACTTTGCCCGCGATTGCTGGAGCGGACGTCCCAAGTCCTAAAGGAAGCCGGGAGCGACTTATGAAGAGAAGTCCAAGGCGGTGGAGTCAACCGCATCCCATTATGCTCCAGCCCAACCGAGGGTTTATAATCTTTGCCAATAGGAGGCCATCAAACAGGCGGATGTGGTGACAGGTAAAATTTAAATTTATAGCAAGTTAATCTGTTAAATACTTGTTATGTGCTTGTTACCTTACCACTGCTTGTTTAGGATTTGTTTTGATTTGTGAGTATCTAGCAAGAGCACTCTTTGACACGGGAGCTTCACACTCCTTCTTGTCTGTTGGGTACATTGGAATATATGTACCTGATTTGAAGAAGCCTCACCCTACTCAATGATATACATCAAGGTGTATTTGATGTGCTTCGAGTTTATATGTGTAGGTTAAGTAATTGCAGAAAAATGCAGAAAAGTTTCTAAGTCCATGTGTCGACACCTAGAGGAGAAGTGATGAATTGTAAATATACGCATTTTTGTGTACATTAATTTAGTCGTTTTCATTTTTTTTTCGTCATTTTTTCATGTTTTTGCTTAATAAATTGCTCCTTTTTTGTAAAAAATTTTGCTGACTTGCTTTATTTTTATGTTTCAGAAAATATCAAAAATCTGCCAAAAATTGCAAAGTCACGCCCGTGACATATTGGTCACGCCCGTGACCAGGGCGTGACAGCTCAAAATCCCGTCAATCAGCAAATTTTAAAGAGAAAAGCTTGACACGCCCGGGGTCACGCCCGTGTCACCCGACACGGGGCGTGACCCAACCCGTGTCCACCCGCTCGACGTTTTCAGCTCAACGTTCGTCGACCCCTAGACACGCCTAGAGTCACGCCCGTGACCTAGGGCGTGACACCTCTTCTCGCTCGACGATTTTCAACTCGACATTTTCCACTCGACGTTTGGCGAGTGTCGACACCAACCGACACGCCCAGAGTCACGCCCGTGACCTGGGGCGTGACATCTCCACCTGGCCGATAAGACCCGCGCGACGACTTTCGGCACGACCCGCGCCCAGATCCACCTCCTTGACACGCCCACTGTCATGCCCGTGACCTGGGGCGTGACCACTACGGGACCGACACGTGTCCAGCCCGAGGTCAAATTTCTAGTCACATTGCCGGCCGCCATCATGAATAGTGTGGACACGCCCCCTGACATGCCCGTGTCAGAGGGTGTGTACTTGTAAATTTTTTGTCTATTAATTCAGAGCTTCTGCTTGAGTTCTTGTTCCCTTTTTGGATCCATTTTGCTTATGAGTTATGCTGTTGGGATGAGTTCCAAATGCTATGTAAGGGATATTTTCTCCCCCTCTCTTTAGCTTTTTGTTTTTGTTCCTTTGTAACCGTGTTTTTACTTAATAAAATGTGTTATTTTCGTCTCTTTATATGGTGTTGGAATGAGTCTAAGCAACACTCTCTTAAGCAATCTTACTTTTCATTTGGTTTTAACTTAGTTTTAGTTTTTTAAAATGGGTGTGTGTGTATGAGTTTAGCTTTTTAGTTGTATGTTTAGTTAATTTTCTTACTTCGTTTTGTTAACTTAGGTTTTTATAACCTTCTATTTCATTGTTATTAATCCGTAAAAATGATTTCAAGGTGATTTTCATTTCTTTTAACTTAGATTTTTTTTCTTTTTAGGATGTAAAACTTTTTCGTTCTTTTCATTTTATTTTCACTTTTTAATCAGTTTTACGGAGTTATAAGAATGATTATATTGCTGTTTTAATTTTTCATGCACTTAGTTTTTCATTTTAAACTTTTTCTCTTTTAATTTTTTCGCTCTCTTTTTATGCATTTCTACCGCATTCTAGCGGTAGAAATGTATTCGTTTTAATTTTTCGGGCATTTTCATTTTGCGTTTATTTGCAAACCTTTTTGCCCGGTTTATTTTTATTTCAGCTTTTTACGCATTTCTACCGAATTCTAGCGGTAGAAATGCAGTTATTTTAATTTTTCGTCAACTTAGTTTTTCTTAATTTTTTCGCTCATGTGTGTGCGCATTTATTTCCGCCTACTATTAAGAGTTAAATGGCGCTTTGCTTTATTCCATTCAGTAGAGTGTGTGAGTTTTTACATTTTGTCGTGTGGGTGTGTTTACTTTATGTTGTGTGTGTGAGTTTTAAATTCAGTAGAGTGTGTGTGTTTTACTTTATGTCGAGAGTGTGTGTGCGTGAGTTTTACTTTCTGTAGAGTGCGTGCGTGTGTTGCATTTATTTAATCCTACTCATTTGAGTAGGACCCGCTTTCTTTCTCCCGCCCACGCATTTGCGTCGGGACTCGCAATTTACAGCTTTCTTCAATCCTACTCATTTGAGTAGGACTTGCAATTTTCAGCTTTCGTTTTCTGCTTTATTTTACTGCTTTCATTTCCTGCTTTCAATTTTCAGCTTTCTTTTCTGCTTTTCCCGCAAGCCGTCCCCATTCCGATGAGTGGCTAACCGTTCTTAGCCCTCGGTATAGAAGAGCATTGAGACAAATAAAATAGCTTAAAATAACTAAAGGTCGTATTTTTATAATTAATTAAAAGTACTTATGGTTTGCCCGGGGTAAACGACGCGTAGGACCACATATCGATGTGTGGGCCCTATTTCCGTAGTCCATATGCTAGCTAGCCGAGAGGCCGTGCATATGGACCGATCACCCCTTGGCAAAGAGAGTTCCGCACTAACCCTCGAGAGAGGAGGCGCGCCAACTCTACCGGATTTGGTTCCCTACCCAATAGCGGGGTTCTTTGCGTAATGCGGGCGTTAAGAGGAATCCTTCATAGGACGAGAGCCCGGTCGAATAGTCTTAGTGGTCAGGGGAGCGATAGTCCTAGAGATAGGTGAGCTCATTTTAGTGGAACCTCCACGGCCAAGTCTCCGCCTTAATTAATTAGAAATTTAGGAGCTCTTTTTATTAAAAGTCTATTTTAGTTAAATTGTTTTTTCGGTGCCATCGAGCTAAGCTCTTCATCGGCACCACCTTCAAGCTTTCTTTTTATTGCTTTCATTTTCAGTTTTATTTTGTCATTTTTATTTTATATAAAATATAACCCGACAAGTTAAATATCAGTAAAATAATAGTTCCCTCCAGGGAAGAGTAGAAATAATCGAACCCACCCCAAGAACAATACGACCTCAATATTCCACCCGGAATATCCTGTACTACTCACGATAGGTGCACTTGGCTCCTTTCGTTAAAACTCGATCTAACCCGTTTTATATCCAAATAAATAAATACGCGTGCCCCGTTTTTTAAATATAATCACATCCGCTTTTTTTCTCAAATAAAACCGTCTGGGCGCCGCGCTTCGTAAATAATTTTTGGAGTTTTAACCATCAAGTTTTTGGCGCCGTTGCCGGGGACAAGTCGTTTCGTTATTTTGAACCCTGAAAATCTATTAATTTTACCTATATCTATATATATAACAAAAATTAAAAATGGCCAACAAAAATATAAAAATAATAATAATAATAAAACCTATAAAAAAATTATTACAAAATTATAAAAAAAACATTTTTTTTTGAAAAACTAATAAAACTAAAAAAAAATTTTAAAAAAAAACATTAAAAACTTAAAATTTGAAAAATCTATAAAACTAAAAACAAACTAAAAAAAAAAAGTAAAAACCCAAAAAATGAAAAAAAAAACTTAACAAAAATTTTTTTTTCTTTTCATTATTTTTTTGAAAAAAAAAACTATAAAATAAACAAAACAAAAAAATTCGAAAAAATGAATAACTTAATAAAAAAAACATATACTTTCATTATTTTTATGAACACAACAAAAAAAACACTAACTAAAAAACCTACCTAAAAAATCAACGAAAAAATAAACAAATCTACTTAAAAACACCAAAAAATATAATAATTTGATATTAATAACTGTATATATGTTTTATTTAACTTCTTTTATTTTAATTTATTTTATTTCGTTTCACTTTACTTTGGCATGCTTCCATTATTGTGCGTGCTAGGGGATCACATTTTTATCACGCAATGGTCGCTAACGCCTTAGCTACCTTCCGAGTCACCCACACACCTGCCCCTACCGCCCGCATATCTTTTAGCCGAATTTATCTTTTTTGCTTTTATGATTGCCTTTTTTTGCTTCTTTGTTCTTCTTCTAACCAATAATGCAGGGTTTCAACCCGGGCCTCCCGCACTCGTCTAAGGGCAGCTTCTACCCTCTCTTTTTATTTTGTTTTTGTACATCTTTTAATTTGTATATTATCTGTTCCGCATACCTAGATTGCAACATTGAGGACAATGCTGGGTTTAAGTATGAGGGTGTTTTCCTATACTGCATTTTTTATTCTGTACTCATCAAAAATACAAAAAAAATTTCAAAACTTAAAACATAAAAAAATAATTCTCCTTGTTTTTTTTAATAAACAAAAAAAAATCATAAAGCACAAAAAAAAACACCAAAAAAAATCTTATAAAACATCAAAAAATTCAAAAAACATTTTCTACTTTGTAAATATTTTTCAAAAAGTAAATCTCTCTTCCCCCCCCCCCTCTCTTCCTTTTTTATAAAAACTCACTTCGTGGCATAACCGCGGCGTTCAGCTCATCGAACCAACCATCCAAATAAGAGTCTGTTCGCGGGCCGCCTTCGAGTTTTTTTTTCTTTGTACATTATTTAAAAATAAAAATAAAAAAATTTTGATCTCTTTCCACCCTCTCTTCTTTATAAATAACACTTCTTTCTTTCCTATTTCTTGTAAATAACTTATCAAAAAAAAAACAAAAAAAATCAAACAAAAATTATTAAAACCAAAAAAAGATAATAACTCTAAAAATCCTAAAAAGATAATAATTAAAACACAAAAAAATGATAAAATCCCTAAAAAATAAAAAAAATATTTGTTTTGTTAATTATGTAACAAAATAAATCAAATATATCATTTCTTAACCTTTTTTGCTTTCCAAAAATCTAGTTTTGAGTTAATTTATAAGCGAATTTTAATTATTCTTTGCTTACTATTCATTTATTAATTAAAGTTTGATAGATTTAAGTGTCTGGGGTTAAGTTTTAAAGAATTTTTTTTCTTATCCTTATAATAGGGAACTTGTTTTTCACCACCACTTCTAATTTTTATAAAAAAAAGCTCATTTTTTATGTTAGAAAATAACATCCATGGATTTCAATTATTTCTACTTCATGCTTTTAGAAAAATAGGAAAGTTCATTTTAAAAAAGGTTGCTCTCAAAACTTTTTGATTAAAAGCTAGTTTTCTTTTTGAAAAATAAACCCACTTCCATTTTTTTTCATGTCTTACTTGACATGTTTCCCCTATCCCTTAAAAAATCTTATGTTAATGGGAATAAAATTTTGAAAGTCCACTTAGTGTCAACTACCTTCACCTATGGGGGGGGGGGGAATAGGTGTCTTGCAGCGTTTTTGCGGAATTAAAATCGTACTTTGCACACGAAAACAAAACAACACAGCACAAAAAGGACACAAGCAAATTATAGTGGTTCCCCGATTTGGGTACATCCACTTTCCCCCTTCGACCTATCTCCCAACCAGGGACGACTCGGTCACTTCACCAAAAGGATTGAAATTCAATCCTTGCACTAACGGAAGGAACCCTTCCACACGTAGGAGTCACCACTCCACAACACGGGTTGCACCCAACCCTTACAACTAGGGACCAATCGGTCTGTTACAAAGAAATTGAAAATAGATTGTATAAGAAATACAAACAACTTATGGAGACTAAGGTGTCCCTCTTCGTTCGATGACGTGTTCTTGAAGTCAACGAAGAGTCCACAACCCTAGATCTCACTCGGAGAGAATCTCCCCGAAAACGGCGGCGGCAAGAAGGGCGGTGGCTTGGTTCTCGGGATCGGCGGTGATAACGGCGTGCTGCGTCTGTTCTTTGGAGATTCAATCTTCGTAGCAAAGCTAGCAAGATATTCCAACGGTCACACTAGGATCGATCGTCTCGATCGATTCGGAAGGGGAAGGTTTTCTGGATCAACGAATCAAGAGACAAAGGATCTCTGGTTAGACGCGTGAGATGCAGTGCTTGGCTGAGCTTCTGTCGCCGGGAGATCTGGAAGAAACCACGATCAAAAGCCGGCGATCAACTACACGAGCGGCGACGGCGGCGGCGGAGAAGGAGTTCAGATCTACGTCACGTCGGCGGCTCGGCTTTCGTTTTTCAAATTGCATGATGGACTATTCAAAAATACGCGAGTATTTATACAGTAGAATACTTCTTTATGAACGTTGTGGGTCCCACCAGAAGAAACCCTAAAACTGGTTCAAAACAGCGCCTTGACATTTGATCCAGTCCAGCGTGCTTCAGAAATTTGCCTAAGGCAAAATCGGCGAGAATCGAAGGTCATTCTCGACGATTCGACGAGAATCGAAGGTCATTCTCGACGATTCGTCGAGAATCAGCCAATGATTCTCGACGATTTTGACTTAGCGACAGATTTGCACGCTCTGATTTAGCCGGATAGAGACGGCGAGAATCAGCCAGTGATTCTCGACGATTCGGCGAGAATCACTAGTGATTCTCGCCGAATCGGCGAGAATCGCTTGGTGATTCTCGTCGATTATTACTTAGACGGTTTTTCGTCTTTCCACCCATGAGCTGCTCTTTGACCCATCCTTGCTCCTTGTCTGCTCTTGCATTATCACAAACCTGTACTTAAAAATAAGTACACTCCAATAGAGAGAGTACACATAGGCCAACACACTGATCTGCTCAACGAGGGATTACGTCGCGCAGACCCATGTATATTGACCTACTGCACCCTGACATTGGTGTGTACTTAACATGGAATAACTGCAAGCACAACTTAAAAGATTTCATCAAATACATTGTCTATTTACCTTAGCTTGTTCAGGGGCTTCTTCAAATCAGGTATGTTGTGGATACAATACCCAACAATCTCCGCCTATTTGAAGAAGCCTAAACCCTACAAGCTAAGGTGAATAGAGCGTATGAGAATGAAAATCATAAACTTAAAATTGAGTTGAGAGAGATATTCATTAGCAATACCAATTTCTTGAGAGCAAACTTGGAGCCACCTTAGCCTTAGCCGAGAGGGTAATCTCCCCCTTTTCGGCTTCTGCAAATCTGGGTCTGTTGCATTTGACCCGTTGCTCCCCCTCAGTTCTTGCACCTGTGCTCACACTTGAGTTCCTGGCAGAGGCTCCCCCTAGATGCACGAGCCTGGAGCTTCTGTAGTCTTCATTCCTCAGAGTTTAGCATCCCCAATTTAGTTTTGAAAAGACTGAACTTGGCTTCGTCTAAGGGCTTTGTGAAAATATCTGCAATCTGCTTGTCCGTGGGAACATAACAGAGAGAGATGTCCTTGTTCTCCACGTGCTCCCGAATGAAGTGGTAGCGCACTTCAATATGCTTCGTTCTGCTGTGCGATACCGGATTGTTGGCAATTGCAATTGCACTGGAGGAGTCGCAGTACATTGGTACTTCCTTGAACTGAAGGTCATAGTCGGCTAACTGGTTTATTATCCATAGGAGTTGTGCACAACAGCTGCCTGCCGAGATGTACTCAGACTCTGCTGTGGAGGTTGCTACACAATTCTGCTTCTTGCTGTTCCACGAGATAAGCCTTCTTCCGAGCAATTGACACGTCCCGGAAGTGCTTTTCCTGTCATCCCTACTCCCTGTAAAATTAGCATCTGAATAACCTATTAGCTCGACATCATTATTTCTCAGGCACCACAAGCCAAGATTGGGAGTACCTTTAAGGTATCTTAGAATTCGCTTTGCAGCGACATAGTGAGATTCCTTAGTGTTCACCTGATATCTAGCACAGACACATGTGGAGAACATGATATCCGGTCTACTGGAAGTAAGGTAGAGCAGGGATCCAATGATGCTTCTGTATTTGGTTTCTTCGAAAGGTTTACCTTTCTCATCCTTATCCAGAGACATAGTGGATCCCATTGGAGTCCTCATAGAGGTTGCATTCTCCATAGCGAATTTCTTGAGGAGTTCATTTGTGAACTTCGTCTGAGAGATGAAGATTCCATCCTCAGACTGTTTCACTTGAAGTCCCAAGAAATACTTTAGCTCTCCCATACTGCTCATTTCAAACTTTCCTTGCATAAGTTTAGAAAACGTTTTGCAAAGATTGTTGTCCGTTGAGCCGAATATAATGTCATCGACATAGATTTGCACCAGCAAAATCTTGCCTTTGACTTCCCTGGGAAACAATGTCTTATCTATTTTACCTCTAGAGAAGTTGTTCTCAAGAAGAAAACTAGATAAAGTCTCATACCAAGCTCGTGGAGCTTGTTTTAAACCATATAGAGCTTTATTAAGAAAATATACATAATTGGGATAAGTAGGATTGAGAAAACCTGGGGGTTGAGCGATGTATACTTCCTCTTTCAGGTCTCCGTTCAAGAATGCTGATTTCACATCCATTTGATAGACTGTGAATCCTTTGTGCGAAGCATACGCCAGGAACAAGTTGATTGCCTCGAGCCTTGCCACTGGTGCAAAGGTCTGGTCGAAGTCAATCGCCTCCTCCTATCTATAACCTTGAGCCACCAGCCTGGCCTTGTTCTTTATGATGACACCATGTTCATCCAGTTTGTTTCTGAAGATCCACTTGGTGCCAATCACATTCTGCTTTTGTGGTCTGGGAACCAGCGTCCAAATGTTGCATCGTTCGAATTGATGCAGTTCATCTTGCATGGCCAAAATCCATGCCGCATCTTTGTTCGCCTCGTCGAACTTCTTTGGCTCAACCTGTGACATGAAGCTAAGATGCAAAATCTCGTTAATAGTACCTCTTCGAGTTCTGACACCGTCACGAGGATCTCCGATGATCTGATCTCTAGGATGATCCCTCACGTGCTGGAGCTCTAGAAGTCTGGCATCTGGAGCTTCGACTACTTCTTGGGCTTCTTCTTCTTCTAAGAGATTTGCTCCATTTTGATCTTCAACATTCCCAGTTGACGTTGAGGTGGAAACTTTGACGTACTTAGGAGTTTCATCTTTAGCGGTCTCATCGAGACTCAGCTGTTCAAGTCGTGCACCTGCATCTTCAAGAATACCGCTGGAAGAATTGATGTTAAGCAAGCTTCCTTCATCAAATACAACATTAATTGATTCTTCTACCACTAGGGTTTTCTTATTGAAGACCCTATATGCCCGACTGTGGGTACTATAGCCCATGAATATGCCTTCGAAGCATTTTTCACCAAATTTAGTACGCGGGTACTTCCCATTATTCAGTACATAACATCTGCAACCAAAGATCCTCAAATAGGACATGGTTGGTTTCCTGCCTTTTAGTAGTTCGTAGGGCATCTTACGATGACTTTTGTTGATTAATGCCCGGTTTTGAACATGACAAGCCGTATTGACCGCCTCAGCACATAAGTATTCTGGGAGTGAAGCGTCATTCAAAATTGTCGTGCAGGCTTCAATGAGTGTTCTATTTCTCCTCTCTGCGACTCCGTTTTGTTGAGGAGTACGCGGGGAGGAAAACTCATGAAAGATGCCAAGTTCTTCACAGAACTCTGTCATAGCACCAGACTCGAACTATGTTCCATGGTCACTTCTGATTTTGACCACTCAGCAGTTAAGTTCGTTCTGGATCTGCTTGACAAAGCTGGTGAAGATGTCAAACGTATCAGACTTTCATTTTAAAAAGAACACCCAGGTAAACCGAGAGTGATCATCTACAATCACGAGCGTATAGGACTTCCCTCCTAAGCTATGAACTTGCATTGGACCAAACAAGTCCATGTGCAGAAGATAAAGACATCTGGAGGAGTCTTTGTCTGAGATGCCCTTAAAGGTATCCCGAGTCTGTTTGCCCATCTGGCATGTAGGACAGGGACTATCTTTGATACACTTAATAATGGGAGCATCCCTCACTAAATCTTTGGAAAATAGCATATTAATTATCTTGTAATTAATATGTGCCAATCTCTTGTGCCATTGTTCACAAAGAGATGCACTGCCTTTTGCTACTAGGCATACGGGAGTAGATGAATCTAAGCTAAGAAAATCTAAGCAGAAGATATTTCTGCTCCTAATGCCTGATAATACCGTCTTAGAAGAGGCACATGAGATTATCAGGCATTTATCCTTGCAGAACTTAACGTCATACCCTTTATCACATAACTGACTTACACTGATCAGCTTATGGTTTAACCCTTCAACATAGGCCACGTCGGTGATAGAGATTATACCGTTGGAAATCATACCGTAACCTCTGGTGACTCCTCGATCTGACCCCCCAAAGATGACTTTGGGTCCATTCTCGACTAGAGTGTAATCACGCAGTAGGCTTCTTGTCCCAGTCATATGCCGGGAGCATCCACTGTCCAAGTACCATATTGGAGTTTTGGTGGCCTTTGGATATTCCTGCAAAACAAAATTAATTTCCCTTAGGAACCCAATCGAACTTGGGTCGTAGATTCTTGGTTAGCATACTCCCCCTCGGGTGGTTAACCCTATGAGTGGTCGGCCTCGCATTGCTAACATAAGTAGTCTCGTTATACCTCGGATTAAACTAACAATCCACGACAAAGTGACCGACTTTGCCACAACACCAACAGTCAAATCTGTTGTACCTCTTCCTAGGCTCCTGCTTTACCCTGGGAATGGTGGGTACAGCCGGGGCCTTGGATCTGGACGTGGAGGCATCATAGTGATTGCAGTCACATGACTTCTTCACCTTTTGTTCCTTCAGTATAATAGGCTTGGCTTTTGGTGCCTGCTTTCTATTATGGTCGCTAGAGAATTGAGCATAATTTCCCATGTGTATTTCCTCATAAGGTGCCTTGAAGACACTCTCACCGAAGTTGCGGGGAAAAGTCCAACCATCATATCGGCTCTTTGGCTTTGCAACCGAGGGCCGGAAATGATGACCAAAGGTTGACTCAAAGTCATGTTGGTTGTAGGGAAAGCTAGGCTTTCTCAACGCAACAGGACTGAGTGGGGCCTTTCCCTTTTCAGCAGCAGAGGCCTTCTTGGCGACCTTATTCTTTCTCTGGTTCCTGTTTCTCCTGGATGAGGAACCAGATACCCCTACATGACCCATGACAGCTCCTTTGGCCTGAGTAGAGAAGGTATCAACTAATGGAAGAACTGTTTTTGGCATAGAGAAGCTCTTGACGATCTTCCTTTCTGCCGCAAGTTGTTCTTCCAACTTGTCGACTTCCTCCTGCTTAAGATCAAGGAGCTTAAGAGACTCTGAATTCTTTGAAGTCAGGTCTAGGTGCTCCTATCGGAGAGAGATCAAACTGGTGATCTCTTCCCTTAGGGAGACACTCTCACCCTTAAGGAATTTCACTTCCTTTTTCTCAGCCTTCAATCTCTTACGACACTACTCGAAAGTGTTGAGCAGAAGCTCATACTTCTCGAGGAGCTCCGCTTCACGGGCCGAAGGGCTATCCTCAGGGTCATCATCCTGAGACTCAGGATCAGATTCAGAGTCGGAGAGAGGGGTGTGATCTTTTACCTTCCCAGTAAATGGGGGGCATTCTCCTTCTGAGTTGGAGCGACCCACCAGCCCGAAGTAGGCTTCCTCATCATCACTGGAGTTTGAGGAATCAGACTCACTCAGTGTCTTTGGCTTTTTGGCAATGTAGCTCCTCTCTTTCTTCTTATCTCTAGAGGACTTGTGCTCCTCTCCCTTCCCCTTTTCTCTCTTGCCTTGGTGGCAGTCGGCCACGACGTGTCCTGGCTTATTGCATCCAAAACAAATAATGTCAGAGGAGCGATGTTTGTTCGGTTTAGAAGCATACCTGTCAGAAGAATAATTTTTCTTCTGATGCCTGGAGGAGGAGCCGTCTCTCTTTCTTTGATTCCTCATCTTGAGCAACTTCTTGAATTCTCGGGTGATGAGGGAGAAATCTTCCTCAGACAACTCTGACCTGGAGGAGCATGGCTCGGAGTCCTCCTCCTCATCCTTTTTCCCGGCACGGTATGAAACCGCACCCTTGCCCTTCCTGGAGTGAATGGCTTTTAGGGCCACAGTCTTTTCCTTGGCTGCAGCCTTCTCTGCTTCTTCTTCTGCTTTCGTGGTGTTCAGTTGAAGCTCATAGGACATCAGCTTCCCAAACAGAATTTGCGGGTCTGTTTCAGGAAGTCTGCCAAACTCTCGGATGGCGCAGATCTTTGTGTCCCATTCCTTAGTAAGGGACCTAAGGAATTTATCATTAAGTTCACCATCAGTGAACACTCTTCCATATCCTTTGAGGGCATTGACAATCTTGAGGAAGTTCTCGAAGGTGACTCTGATCTCTTCCTTAGGCCCTTGTCTAAAGGCCTCATATTTCTGGTTCAGGAGGGATCTCCGATCATCCATCACTTCATCTGTGCCCTCCATTAGGATAATCAGGCAGTGCCAGATCTCCTTTGCTGTCCTACAGTTGCAGAAGTTCTGCATCATTGAGTCATCGACCGCGCTGACCAGAATGTTCTGCGCCT
This sequence comes from Platanthera guangdongensis, assembly GCA_039583875.1. Lineage (NCBI taxonomy): Eukaryota > Viridiplantae > Streptophyta > Magnoliopsida > Asparagales > Orchidaceae > Platanthera > Platanthera guangdongensis. The sequence goes on along the minus strand of CM077163.1, from coordinate 143,267,145 downwards.
TCTTGTCAAGTCCCACCAGCACCATCTCGTCCTTGTCCATTTCAGAAATTTTCTTTGGCACTTTCTTGGTAGTATCAATGGTGGAGGCCTTAGTGGGGACATAAGGTCCCTCCTCCAAGATCATGAAGAGTCGGGGATCGACCGCTTCCATGTAGAACCTAATCCTTTCCTTCCAGATAGGAAAGTTTAGCCTGGTGCACACTGGGATCTTGCCTGTGTACTTGAGTCCGTCCATAGTAGAAGTCTGCCTTCTTCTAGACACTAGTGGCAGGAACTTACTCAAGGTGTGAACCTTTTTGATGTGTAACCTCGCTTTGATACCACTTGAAAGTCCACTTAGTGTCAACTACCTTCACCTATGGGGGGGGGGGGAATAGGTGTCTTGCAGCGTTTTTGCGGAATTAAAATCGTACCTGCACACGAAAACAAAACAACACAGCACAGAAAGGACACAAGCAAATTATAGTGGTTCCCCGATTTGGGTACATCCACTTTCCCCCTTCGACCTATCTCCCAACCAGGGACGACTCGGTTACTTCACCAACAGGATTGAAATCCAATCCTTGCACTAACGGAAGGAACCCTTCCACACGTAGGAGTCACCACTCCCACAACACGGGTTGCACCCAACCCTTACAACTAGGGACCAATCGGTCCGTTACAAAGAAATTGAAAATAGATTGTATAAGAAATACAAACAACTTATGGAGACTAAGGTGTCCCTCTTCGTTCGATGACGTGTTCTTGAAGTCAACGAAGAGTCCACAACCCTAGATCTCACTTGGAGAGAATCTCCCCGAAACCGGCGGCGGCAAGAAGGGCGGCGGCTTGGTTCTCGGGATCGGCGGAGACAACGGCATGCTGCGGCTGTTCTTTGGAGATTTAATCTTCATAGAAAAGCTAGCAAGATCTTCCAACGGTCACACTAGGATCGATCATCTCGATCGATTCGGAAGTGGAAGGTTTTCCCGATCAATGAATCAAGAGACAAAGGATCTCTGGTTAGATGCGTGAGATGCAGTGCTTGGCTGAGCTTCTATCGCCGGTAGATCTGGAAGAAACCACGATCAAAAGCCGGCGATCAACTGCACGAGCGGCGACGACGGCGGCGGAGAAGGAGTTCCGATCTAGGTCACGTCGGCGGCTCGGCTTTCGTTTTTCAAATTGCTTGATGGACTGTTAAAAAATATGCGAGTATTTATACAGTAGAATACTTCTTTATGACCGTTGTGTGTCCCACCAGAAGAAACCCTAAAACCGGTTCAAAACAACGCCTTGACATTTGATCCGGTCCAGCGTGCTTCAGAAATGCGCCTAAGGCAAAATCGGCGAGAATCGAAGGTCATTCTCGACGATTCGGCGAGAATCGAAGGTCATTCTCGACGATTCGGCGAGAATCAGCCAGTGATTCTCGACGATTTAGACTTAGCGACAGATTTGCACTCTCTGATTTAGCCGGATAGAGACGGCGAGAATCAGCCAGTGATTCTCGACGATTCGGCGAGAATCACTAGTGATTCTCGCCGAATCGACGAGAATCACTTTGTGATTCTCGTCGATTATTACTTAGACAATTTTTCGTCTTTCCACCCATGAGCTGCTATTTGACCCATCCTTGCTCCTTGTCTGCTCTTGCATTATCACAGCCCTGTACTTGAAAATAAGTACACTCCAATAGAGAGAGTACACGTAGGCCAACACACTAATCTGCTCAACGAGGGATTACGTCGCGCAGACCCGTGTATATTGACCTACTGCACCCTGACATTGGTGTGTACTTAGCGTGGAATAACTGCAAACACAACTTAAAAGATTTCATCAAATACATTGTCTATTTACCTTAGCTTGTTCAGGGGCTTCTTCAAATCAGGTACGTTGTGGATACAATACCCAACATATTTCATTTCGTAAACATAGGCACCCATTATTTAAAAAGATTATATGTTATGGAGTAAGAGGATAAAATTCATTCCTCCTACACATATACATTGGGTTATTTATTATTTATGAAGAAATAAAAAAAATATTATATGTTAGGAAAATAAGATTTCATTTTCCTAACTATCCAAAAAGAAAAAAATTGGAGGTTCGAGAAAAAATTACCTCGCCTCTATATTCAAGCCTTCTTCATAAACCACCAAACCACTTAGCCTATTTCAATGATTCTAGAATTAATTTAAATTTTTTTGAGAGCATAACTTTTAAATTGCATTATTTCCTTTAACTTATTTTAAACTAAAGTTTTTTATATAAATCCAATCCATCTTTGTTAAACAAACAAAAATAAATTTTTGCTTTCTATTTTATTTTATCTTGAAGTCTTTTTGAAACTCTTCCTCTATTTATAACATTTCATAAATTAGGATTTAATTCTTTAACCCTGGATGTTTATTTTGATCTTACTTTTAATTAAGTCAAGCGGTAGCTAAACTTAGGATTTCTTTTATTCCTTATAAGTTCATCTCCAACTTTTGCTCTGGAATAGCAAAAGCTTAAGTATGGGGGTATTTGATGAATTGTAAATATACGCATTTTTGTGTACATTAATTTAGTCGTTTTCATTTCTTTTCGTCATTTTTTCATGTTTTTTCTTAATAAATTGCTCATTTTTTTAAATAAATTTGCTGACTTGCTTTATTTTTATGTTTCAGAAAATTTCAAAAATCTGCCAAAAATTGCAAAGTCACGCCCGTGACATATTGGTCACGCCCGTGACCAGGGCGTGACAGCTCAAAATCCCGTCAATCAGCAAATTTTGAAGAGAAAAGCTTGAAACGCCCGGGGTCACGCCCGTGTCACCTAACACGGGGCGTGACCCAACCCGTGTCCACCTGCTCGACGTTTTCAGCTCAACGTTCGTCGACCCCTCGACATGCCTAGAGTCAAGCCCGTGACCTAGGGCGTGACACCTCTTCCCGCTCGACGATTTTCAACTCGACATTTTCCCCTCGATGTTTGTCGAGTGTCGACACCAACCGACACGCCCAGAGTCACGCCCGTGACCTGGGGCTTGACATCTCCACATGGCCGACAAGACCCGCGCGACGACTTTCGGCGCGACCCGCGCCCAGATTCACCTCCTTGACACGCTCACCGTCACGCCCGTGACCTGGTGCGTGACCACTGCGGGACCGACAGGTGTCCAGCCCGAAGTCAAATTTCCAGTCACATCGCCGGCCGCCATCATGAATAGTGTCGACACGCCCCCTGATACGCCCGTGTCAGCGGGTGTGTACTTGTAAATTTTTTGTCTATAAATTCAGTGCTTCTGCTTGAGTTCTTGTTCCCTTTTTTTGATCCATTTTGCTTAGGAGTTATGCTGTTGGGATGAGTTCCAAATGCTATGTAATGGATATTTTCTCCCCCTCTCTTTAGCTTTTTGTTTTTGTTCCTTTGTAACCGTGTTTTTACTTAATAAAATGTGTAATTTTCGTCTCTTTATATGGTGTTGGAATGAGTCTAAGCAACACTCTCTTAAGCAATCTTACTTTTCATTTTGTTTTAACTTAGTTTTAGTTCTTTTAAAATGGGTGTGTGTGTGTGTATGAGTTTATCTTTTTAGTTGTATGTTTAGTTAATTTTCTTACTTCATTTTGTTAACTTAGGTTTTTATAGCCTTCTATTTCATTGTTATAAATCCATAAAAATGATTTCAAGGTGATTTTCATTTCTTCTAACTTAGATTTTTTTTCTTTTTAGGATGTAAAACATTTTTGTTCTTTTCGTTTTATTTTCACTTTTAATCAGTTTTACGGATTTATAGGAATGATTATATAGTTCTTTTAATTTTTCATGCACTTAGTTTTTCATTTTAAACTTTTGCTCTTTTAATTTTTTCGGTCTCTTTTTATGCATTTCTACAGCATTCTATCGGTAGAAATGTATTCGTTTTAATTTTTAGGGCATTTTCATTTTGCGTTTATTTGCAAACCTTTTTGCCCGGTTTATTTTTATTTCAGCTTTTTACGCATTTCTACCGCATTCTAGCGGTAGAAATGCAGTTATTTTAATTTTTCGTCAACTTAGTTTTTCTTAATTTTTTCGCTCATGTATGTGTGCGCATTTATTTCCGCCTACTCATTAAGAGTTAAATGGCACTTTGCTTTATTCCATTCAGTATAATGTGTGAGTTTTTACATTTTATCGTGTGGGTGTGTTTACTTTATGTTGTGTGTGTGAGTTTTAAATTCAGTAGAGTGCGTGTGTTTTACTTTATGTCGAGAGTGTGTGTGCGTGAGTTTTACTTTCTGTAGAGTGTGTGCGTGTGTTGCATTTATTTAGTCCTACTCATTTGAGTAGGACCCGCTTTCTTTCTCCCGCCCACGCATTTGCGCCGGGACTCGCAATTTACAGCTTTCTTCAGTCCTACTCATTTGAGTAGGACTTGCAATTTTCAGCTTTCCTTTATTGCTTTATTTTACTGCTTTCATTTCCTGCTTTCAATTTTCAGCTTTCTTTTCTGCTTTTCCCGCAAGCCGTCCCCATTCCGATGAGTGGCTAACCATTCTTAGCCCTCGGTATCGAAGAGCATTGGGACAAATAAAATAGCTTAAAATAACTAAAGGTCGTATTTTTCTAATTAATTAAAAGTACTTATGGTTTGCCCGGGGTAAACGACGCGTAGGACCACATATCATTGTGTGGGCCCTATTTCCGTAGTCCATATGCTAGCTAGCCGAGAGGCTGTGCATATGGACCGATCACCCCTTGGCAAGGAGAGTTCTGCACTAACCCTCGAGAGAGGAAGCGCGCCAACTCTACCGGATTGGGTTCCCCAACCAATAGCGGGGTTCTTTGCGTAATGCGAGCGTTAAGAGGAATCCTTCGTCGGACGAGAGCCCGGTCGAATAATCTTAGCGTTCAGGTGAGCGATAGTCCTAGAGATAGGTGAGCTCATTTTAGTGGAACCTCCACGGCCAAGTCTCCGCCTTAATTAATTAGAAATTTAGGAGCTCTTTTTATTAAAAGTCTATTTTAGTTAAATTGTTTTTTTGGTGCCATCGAGCTAAGCTCTTCATCGGCACCACCTTCAAGCTTTCTTTTTATTGCTTTCATTTTCAGTTTTATTTTGTCATTTTTATTTTATATAAAATATAACCCGACAAGTTAAATATCGGTAAAATAATAGTCCCCTCCAGGGAAGAGTAGAAATAATCGAACTGACCCCGAGAACAATACGACCTCGATATTCCACCCGGAATATCTTGTACTACTCACAATAGGTGCACTTGCCTCCTTTAGTTAAAACTCGATCTAACCCGTTTTATATCCAAATAAATAAATACGCGCGCCCCGTTTTCTAAATATAATCACATCCGCCTTTTTTCTCAAATAAAACCATCGGTGCGCTGCGCTTCGTAAATAATTTTTGGAGTTTTAACCATCAAGAAGTGTCGACACTTATGAAGGCTTGTGTCAACACCTAGAGAAGTTGTGTCGACACTTGGAGTAATTGTGTCGACAGCAGGAAGGCAGAGTCGACACCAGAAGAAAAGTGTCGACACATACAGGCTGTGTCGACACACTGTGAAGAATTGTCAACATTATTTGTGTAGACACTCAGAGGCAGTGTCGACACCCAAAGAAACTTTATCGACATCAAATGTGTCGACACCAGGAGGATGTGTTGACACTCAGCAAACTTCAACAAAGTTAAAGTATTTGTGTCGACACAAAGGAGATGTGTCGACACTCAGCAAGTTTTCAACACATGAAGGCATGGTCGACACAAAGGAGATGTGTCGACACTCAGCAAGTTTCAACACATGAAGGCATGTGTCGACACAAAGGAGATGTGTCGACACTCAGCAAGTTTCAACACAATAAGATGTGTCGACATAAAGGGGTTGTGTCGACACTCAGCAGAATTCAACTAAGTATCAAAGAAGAAGTATTTGTGTCGACACACTCAACCAGTGTCGACACATTCAATAGAAGGCTTGTGTCGACACACAGAATCAGTGTCGACACATTCTGAATAAGCAGTGTCGAGAAGCTGTTACAACAACACAAGGAGTTGTGTCGACACCATCAAGGCTAGTGACGACACTTAGTCTACTTGTGTCGACACTTAGTCTATTTGTGTCGACACATAATGACTATCTGTCTCGACACTTTTAGTTAGTGATAGTGATTTCAAGAAGTGACTGGATGACTTGACAGCTGCCATTTCAACTGGTCAACTGCAACTGTTAGAGCCGTCAGAAGGTTGTTAGAAACCGGATCAGCCAGTCGCCATGGAGAAAGCTTATATAAAGGACTTTCTCCTTCAATAGAACAGGGAGAAGATTGATAAAAATTAATCAAGAGATCTAACGACACAAAGAAGACCTTCAACAGAAGATCTAAGAAGTTGGAGAGAGAGAGCTCCTTCTAAGAAGAGCAGCTGCTGAACCAGGCTGCAAAGTAAGATTCAGATTGAGATCTGAATCTCAAGACAGGAGTTGATTGAAGATCATCTGCACAGGAGATTCAACCATACTGTGTTCTAATTCAAGAAGCTTTGAAGAAAGCCAAGGGTGATTGATCTCTGCCTATTTCTTCCAAAAACTCATCAAGAAGCTAGTCAATTCATCTCTCTCAGTCAAAGTTGTGGTTAATTACCTTGTATTATTAAATTCTTGTAGGATCCTAAGGGATCTGAGTTGTAAGCCTAAACTATAAAGGCTGAGGTAGGGCTCTTGTGCCTGAGTGTAGGAGATTCTATTCTCTGAGTGTAGGCCTTGATTGAAGGCTGAGGTAGGGCTGTTTAGCCTGAGTGTAGGTCTTGGTGAACACTGAGTGGTAGGGCTTTGTGCCTGAGTTGTAGGAGTGTGGACACTCTGAGTTGTAGGAACCTGTTTGGGGATCTGAGTTGTAAGATCTGAGGATCTGAGAAGAAGTGGAGAAGTTAGGCCGAATCTAGTACACTACTAGATAGGCGAAGGGGGAAAGTGGATGTACCCAGACCTTGGGTAACCACTATAAAAATCTATGTGCACTCTATGAATGTTAGTTTATGTGGTTGCTGTGTTGTGATAGCTGTTGAATTGCATTTGATGTTTAAAGTTATTTACAATTGATCTGCCTTTAAAGTCAAAAGAAAAAGAACACCTATTCACCCCCCCCCCCTCTAGGTGGTTAGGCACTATTTCTTTTAAGTGGTATCAGAGCGAGGTTACTCAAAAAGGACATAACAGTCTGAGTAAGATCCTGTAGGCAGAATCAGAATAAACAAGAATCAAGAAAATGAGTTCTAGTGAGAATCACAAAGAGCTGGGGTCCATGAAATTGCCAATCTGTAGAAAAGAGTTTTTTGGCATTTGGAAAGAGAGGGTTAGACTCTTTATGGAAGCATCTTACCCAACAATAGACATTACAGTTAAAGAAGGGTCATATGTTCCAATGAAGATATCCATTCTATATGCATATCAGAAAACTCCCAAGGACTTTTTTGAAATGACTAAAAATGAAATAATTCTGGCCACTATGGACAAGAGGGCTCAGAATATAATTGTTAGTGCTATTGATGAAGCAACATTTCGGAACATAATTCATTTTAAAACTTCTAAAGAAATGTGAGACACCTTAATACTCTATATGGAGGGATCAGAAGAAGCAAGACAAGAGAGGAAGTCTTTGTTAAATCAGGAATATGAAAGTTTCAGACAAGGAAAGTCTGATAGCATTACTGAATGCTACAAGAAGTTCTATAGGATAGTAAATGAATTGATGTCCTATGGAAGAGAATTCAGCAACTATGAGCTGAATGACAAGTTCTTAAGATCCCTGACTAAGGACTGGGACACCAAGATTTGTGCCATTAGGGAAATGGCCAAATTAGCTGATATACCTCCTCCAACATTTTTTGGAAAACTGTTATCTTATGAGATGCAGTTATTGGCTAGAAAGGAGGAAGAGAAGACTACTAGAGTGGAGCACAAGGAAAGATTTGTGGCCTTCAAAACTAAAGCCACTAGGAAGTATGGAAGCAAGTATCCATCTCCACCTCAAATAGTTGTTGAGGCTGTGACAGATAATTCAGAAAGCAAGAATTCAGATAGCAGTGAAAGTGATGAAGTCTCTGCAGCTTTCACTAGGCATTTTCAAAAGTTTCTGAAGAAGAAGCAGTGGAGGTCTAAGCCTTCCACTTCTCAGCCAAAAGATGACTATTATCAGAAAAGAAAGTAATCAAGGAATGACAGAAGCAGATCCAAGCCAAGTAAAGCTACATCTTCAATAATTGTGCGTTATTGCTGCAATAGACAGGGACATGTAGTGGTTGACTGTCCTGAAAAGAGCAAGGAGTCAACTGACAAAAAGAAGACTCAGTTTAAGTGCAAAAAGGAAAAGTCCTTTGTTGCTAAAAAAGACAAAAGTTTGACTGATCAGTCATCTTCAGAATCAGACTCAGAAGCTGAAGCCTATATTGGATTGTTTGCTGAAGAGGAGGAAGATGAGTTCATGCAGTTAATGAATTCAATTTATGAGCATGAGAACAATCAGTGCAAAGGGCTGATAGCCTTATCTGAAGGAGACAAAATCCAGGATCAGCCTGGACCAAGTAAGGTACAAAGTTGTTCTTCTAGTTCAATTTCTAGTACTGAGTCAGAATCAGATACATCTGCATCAAGTGATGTGGTTGGGCCTTCCCCCTTCGCCGAATCTAGTACACTACTAGATAGGCGAAGGGGGAAAGTGGATGTACCCAGACCTTGGGGAACCACTATAAAAATCTGTGTGCACTCTATGAATGTAAGTTTCTGTGGTTGTTGTGTTGTGATAGCTGTAGAATTGCATTTGATGTTTAAAGTTATTTACAATTGATCTGCCTTTAAAGTCAAAAGAAAAAGAACACCTATTCACCCCCCTCTAGGTGGTTAGGCACTATTTCTTTTAAGTGGTATCAGAGCGAGGTTACTTAAAAAGGACATAATAGTCTGAGTAAGATCCTGTAGGCAGAATCAGAATAAACAAGAATCAAGAAAATGGGTTCTAGTGAGAATCACAAAGAGTTGGGGTCCATAAAATTGCCAATCTGTAGAAAAAAGATTTTTGGCATTTGGAAAGAGAGGGTTAGACTCTTTATGGAATCATCTGACCCAAGAATATACATTACAGTTAAAGAAGGACCATATGTGCCAATGAAGATATCCATTCTATATGCATATCAGAAAACTCCCAAGGACTTTTCTGAAATGACTAAAGATGAAATAATTCTGGCCACTATGGACAAGAGGGCTCAGAATATAATTGTTAGTGCTATTGATGATGCAACATTTCAGAACATAATTCATTTTAAAACTTCTAAAGAAATGTGAGACACATTAATAGTCTATATGGAGGGATCAGAAGAAGTAAGACAAGACAGGAAGTTTTTGTTAAATCAGGAATATGAAAGTTTGAGACAAGGAAAGTCTGATAGAATTACTGAATACTACAAGAAGTTCTATAGGATAGTAAATGAATTGATGTCCTATGGAAGAGAATTCAGCAACTATGAGCTGAATGACAAGTTCTTAAGATCCCTGACTAAGGACTGGGACACAAAGATTTGTATCATTAGGGAAATGGCCAAATTAGCTGATATACCTCCTCCAACATTGTTTGGAAAACTGTTATCTTATGAAATGCAGTTATTGGCTAGAAAGGAGGAAGAGAAGACTACTAGAGTGGAGCACAAGGAAAGATCTGTGGCCTTCAAAACTAAAGCCACTATGAAGTATAGAAGCAAGTATCCATCTCCACCTCAAATAGTTGCTGAGGCTGTGACAGATAATTCAGAAAGCAAGAATTCAGATAGCAGTGAAAGTGATGAAGACTCTGCAGCTTTCGCTAGGCATTTTCAAAAGTTTCTGAAGAAGAAGCATTGGAGGTCTAAGCCTTCCACTTCTCAGCCAAAAGATGACTATTATTAGAAAAGAAAGTAATCAAGGAATGACAGAAGCAGATCCAAGCCAAGCAAAGCTACATCTTCAATAATTGTGTGCTATTGCTGCAATAGATAGGGACATGTAGTGGTTGACTGTCCTGAAAAGAGGAAGGAGTCAACTGACAAAAAGAAGACTCAGTTTAAGGGCAAAAAGGAAAAGTCCTTTGTTGCTAAGAAAGATAAAAGTTTGACTGATCAGTCATCTTCAGAATCAGACTCAGAAGCTGAAGCCTATATTGGATTGTTTGCTGAAGAGGAGGAAGATGAGTTCATGTAGTTAATGAATTCAATTTATGAGCATGAGGACAATCAGTGCAAAGGGCTGATGGACTTATCTGAAGGAGACAAAATCCAGGATAAGCCTGGACCAAGTAAGGTACAAAGTTGTTCTTCTAGTTTAATTTCTAATACTGAGTCAGAATCAGATACATCTGCATCAAGTGATGTGGGTGGGTCTGAATCTGAAGGAGATATTCATCAGGTAATTGATGAATATAGGGACTTGTTGCAGGCCTTGAAGAAAACCAAAACCTTAGCCAAAACTCAAGCAAAGGAGATTGCTAGTCTTAAATTGGTTGTTGCTGATTCAGACAAGTTCTTTGATCAGAAACTGAATGAAATAGCCAGGCTAAAGAACATTACTGTGATTCAGATGGGTATTATTACATTTAAGAATGATCAAATTAGAAATCTAGAGGCTAGACTTCAGAAGGAGAGAGATTGTAGCATGTTTTTCTAAACCAAAATCTATTTTACCTTTGATAGATGAGTTTGTACCTCATAAGGGTAAAACTGGATTGGGGTTTACAAAACCTGCCTGGACAGCTAGGTCCAAATCTAAGGGCAAAGCCCCAGCACTAAACAATAAGCCTGCAGTATATAATTCAGCTAGGGTTGTACCTAAACAAAGGTACAACAAGTTTTAGTGCTGGTGTTGTGGCAAGATAGGCCACTTTGCCATAGATTGTTGGCACAATTCAAGTGTCAAGGAGAGTAGCAAACTGCCTGCTAGAACAGCTACATGTAGTTTTTTTAAAGGTCAGACTAACCTTCACCAAGGACCCAAGAATTATTTGGGTTCTAAGGTTAAGTAATCTGTTTTGCAGGTGAGTCCATGTGGCCATGCCCCTATATGGTACTTGGACAGTGGATGTTCCAGGCACATGAGTGGAACTAGGGAGTTGTTGAAGGACTATACACCAATCAAGGATGGCCCTAAAGTTACCTTTGGTGGTTCAGAAAAAGGAATCATCAAAGGCTTTGGTAACATTTCTAGTAACCAAATTACAATTACTCAAGTGGCTTATGTAAAGGGTTTGAAACATAACCTCATTAACATAAGTCAGCTGAGTGATTTAGGTTATGACATCTCATTTGTCAAGGATGGTTGTCATATTAAAAGGTCAAGTGATCAAAAGATCATTCTGACAGGATATAGGAAGAGAAATGTATTGTCTTGACTTTGCATGTGAGAACAATGTTTCTCCTATTTGTCTTGTAGCTGATGAGAAAGTCTCACATTGTGTTAAATGGCACAAGAGGCTGGCTCATCTTAACTATAAGACAACTGGCCAACTCTTTAGCAAAGAGTTAGTGAGAAATGGTCCTCAGGTTAAGTGTATAAAGGATGGGATATGCTCAGCTTGTCAAAAAGGCAAGTAAACCAAATCCACCTTTCATAGCCTTGAGAACAAAGATGTTGTGAGGTGTCTATACCTCTTGCATATGGATCTTTTTGGTCCTATACCAGTTCACAGCCTAGGTAGGAAGGTCTACACATTTGTGGTAGTAGATGACTATTCAAGGTATTCCTGGGTGTTCTTCTTTTGACAAAAATCTGAAACCCCAAGTATCTTATATAGTTTTGTTAAACAAATTCAGAATGAATTGGACAGTACAGTGGTCAAAATCAGAAGTGACCATGGAACTGAATTTCAGTCTGACAGTATGACAAAACTGTGTGAAGAATTTGGAACCTTTCAGGAATTTTCCTCACCAAGAACACCTCAGCAAAATGGTATTGCTGAAAGGAAAAATAGAACCTTGATAGAGGTTGGTAGAACCCTATTGACTGACATATCTCTCCTAGAATATTTCTGGGCTGAGGCAGTAAACACTGCTTATCATGTGATTATAGGGCTACTATCACCAAGAGCCACAAGAAGACCCCCTATGAGATGTGAAGGGCAGAAAACCAACTTTATCCTATTTCAGGATCTTTGGTTGCAAGTGTTATATACTTAACAATGGTAAGTCTTATCTAACCAAGTTTGCTGCCAAATCCCAATAGGGGATCTTTGTTGTTTACAACAATAATAGTAAGGCTTATAGGGTCTACAACTTGATTACTCAAGTTGTAGAAAGTCTGTTCTTGTAGTTTTTGATGAAGCTAGACTTATTAACAATGAATTGCCAGAGAAGTATTTGCAACTCTACAAGTGTAACTGAGAAGATGGACAAGCTTACCTCAATAGAAGGTCCTTCTGCAAGTCAGCAAGTGGAAGATGGTGGCTGTTGTCCAGGGGGAGTAACAAGATACACCTGATGCTGAAGAAGACCAAGAGGTGCAGCTAAATGAAGAGACTGAAGATGTACAACCTGAAGACAGGCTGCCTCCAGCAAATAGGAATTAAAGGATCATCCAGCCAATCAAATATTTGGAGATCCCAGACAAGGGGTGCAAACAGGAGCAGGAATCTAAGTACAGTTCTTTACTCCAGTTTTCTATCCAAGTAGAGCCAAAGAAGTTTTGAAGAAGCAATCCTAGACCCTCATTGGATTGAGTCATGCAAGAGGAGCTGAATCAATTCAAAGATGCAAGGTCTGGGAGCTAGTTCCTAAACCCAAGGACCACAACATTATTGGAACTAAGTGGATCTTTAGGAACAAGTTGGATGAGAATGGAATCATCATAAAGAATAAAGCTAGACTTGTTGCAAAGGGATATAGGCAGGAAGAAGGTATTGATTTTGATCAAACCTTTGCTCCAGTAGCAAGACTGGAAGCAATAAGGATGTTCCTTGCCTATGCAACATATTAAGGATTTATGGTATATCAAATGGATGTTAAGTCAGCTTTTCTGAATGGAAATCTGAAGGAAGAAGTCTATGTAGAGCAGCCATGAGGTTTTGTTGATTCTCTAAAACCTGATTATGTTTATAGACTTAGGAAGGCTTTGTATGGGTTAAAACAAGCCCCAAGGGCTTGGTATGAAATCCTGTCTAGTTTCCTCATTGAGAACAAATTCTCAAGGGGAAAATAGACAAGATTCTATTCCTTAGGGAATCCATAGGCAAGATTATCTTAGTCCAAATATATGTAGATGACATAATATTTGGGTCTACAGAAAGTAGTCTTTGCAGAAAGTTTGCAAAACTTATGCAAGGACAATTTGAAATGAGCAGTATGGGGAAACTTAAGTTCTTCATGGGTCTCCAAGTTAGACAGATTGAAGCTGGATTATTCATATGCCAGTCTAAGTTCACGCTAGAGTTGATAAGGAAGTATGGTATGGAATCATCCACTACCATGAAACTCCTATGAGGTCAAGCATGTCTCTAAGCAAAGATGATGCAGGGAAACCTGTAGATGAAACTTTGTATAGAGTGATAGTTGGATCCCTACTGTATTTGACTTCTAGTAGACCAGATATCATGTATGCTACATGTGTCTGTGCTAGCTACCAAGCATGCCCTAAAGATTCTCATCTAACTGCAGTCAAAAGTATTTTGAGATATCTTAAGGTCACACATTATCTAGGCCTTTAGTACCCTAGGAATGGAGATTTTGTACTGACAGGTTATTCAGATGCAGATTTTGCAGGCTGCAATGAAGATAGGAAGAGTACCACGGTAACCTTTCAATTTGTAGGTGGAAGGCTGGTGTCTTGGAGTAGCAAGAAGCAGACCATTGTGTCCATCTCTACAGCTGAGTCAGAATATGTTGTTGCAGGAAGTTGTTGTGCACAACTCTTATGGATTCAACACCAGCTAGAAGACTATTATTCAAGTAAGTATAACAACTTTATTTTGTGATTCTACAAGTGTCTTTCTATTGTAAATAATCATGTCTCACATAGTAGGACTAAGCACATAGAAATTAAATACTATTTTCTAAGAGAACATGTCGAAAAAGAAGACATTTCCCTAGAGTATATTAAGACAGATAATCAGTTAGCTGATATGTTTACTAAGCCCCTAGATGAAATCAAATTCAATAAGTTTAAAATTGAATTAGGAATGATAAACTTAGAATAGTTTAAAATTGGCTAAGTAAAAAGGTGTCGACACACAGAGTTGTCTGTGTCGACACATAGGAGTGGTGTCGACATTTCAGAGAAATGGTGTCGACACATCTAGACAGTAAGTGTCGACACTTTAGAGAATTAGTGTCGACACATGCAAAGTAGGTGTCAACACATCCGGGTGGTGTCGACACTTAGGATTTACACAGAATTCATCGAGTAGAGTCTCGACTAAGTGTCGAACTAAGATATATAAGTGTCGACATATATATTCTGTCGAGTATATTTGTGTCGACACATAGTTGTCGAGACATTAGAAGTAAGTGTCGACACTTTTCACAGTGTCGATACATTTCAAGATTTTTGACGTGCCTTTTCACTTCGATTCTAGAAAGGTATAAATAGGTCTTCACCAATGTTTGTCGACACGCTCACCTTAGTTTCGAGACAAAACTTATGTGTCGACATCTCTCTTCTCTAAATTCAAAATTTCTTCAAACCCTAATGGCACCCAAGCTAGAAGAGAACATTAATGAAGGTTATGAGCTCGTGCGACACGCCTTTGATGAGCGGGACCAGAAATCCAAGGTGTGGTAACCCTAGTTGCATAGACTGGGTTAGAGTATCTTGTGTCAGAACCAATCAAGATATGGAAGAGGAAGACCTCGAATTCTTTACTGTAGCTACCCTAGATGACACTGGTCTTAAGATTAAATCTAAAGTCCATGGAGTGTTAGGTGAAGGTCACCCAGAAGAATCTCAGAAAAGTTCTACATCTCCTAGAACTAAAGAAGAGGAAGATGTACCTGCTTCAAAGACAAGGGAGGCACTGGCATGGTATGGCTTGATTCAAGACGAAGATTGGATCAGTGTTCAACAGGAAAGGCATGAACAGAGGGCAAGTTCTTGTCTGAAATAGTTGGCAAGGTAATTCTGAGCAAGCCTGGGTGGGCATGATATAATATCAGCTCACATGTTCAGTCTGATGACAAGGATAATTTTCCAGCTTAAAACTGTTTGGTCAGTAGTCATGTTTGATAAGATAAAGGAAAGTCTGAGGAGCGAAATCTGGGTAGGATTTTGAGTTTATACTTAGCGGGAAGTATCCCTGAAGTGATGAACCAAGCTGCTGGTTCTAAAATAATCAATATGAGGAGAATGGATGTAAGAATTATTTCAAGATGGGATATAGTGTTGACAAAGGAACTGCCAACTCAGAAAGGAAAACACCTCAGAAGAAGAAGAAGAGAAGCATTGTGGCTCCAGAATCTCAAGTAGCTCAGAGGAGCAGGTGGTTTTTAGTTCTGATGATGGAGAAGATGACAATGCTGGAAAGTCACCAACAAGATAAGAAGATGCCCAGAGGCAGGGGGAGCAACCATCAGTAGTATTCACCTGGATCAACTCAGGGGGAGCCTCTACATGTGGATGAGCCAACTCAATTAGAGAGTGAAAGAGATACCCAAAACATTCTAGAGGTAATCACTGAAGTTAATCAATTAAATTTCACTATTTGAGGATGAAGTTTTGACTGAAATCTATTGATGTTGATCAGCAAACACAGTTACATAGTCAACCACAAGATGCTGGCATGGAGGATACATCAGTTGCTGATAAAGAGGTATCAGTTGCTCCTGAGATCAGAGATTCTCCAGTTCAACCTCAACATGAGTTTACACTAGAAGAGCTGTTCCCTGATCTATTACAGACTGACTTTGAGGGAGAGAAAGCAGCTGTTGAGGGGGAGAAGGTCAATCTTGAGGGGAGCAAATAAAGGAGACTGCTACAAAAGAGACTGAGGAGCAAAGGAATGCTGAGGAGCTACCAAGGATTGAGAAGGATTTACCTCCTAGCCCTAAGGACAGGGTAGACATTGCCAGTACTTCTGCTTCAGAGGATGAAGAGGCTACTAGAGCCAAGAAAAGAAAGTTCTAGGTCTTCAAGAGAAGAAGCCAGACATACAAAAAGGCACTGCAAACCATTGTTCCACAAGAATCCCCAACTACTGACTATAGTTCATTGTTGGTGGCTTTGCAAATCAAGCTGGATGAGCAAAGAAAGGCTATGGAAACTTATATGGATGATCACAATAAGGAGCTACAATTTTCCTTAGCTCAAGACATAAAGTCCATAAGATTTGAAGTAAATCAACACAAGAAGGAAATGACTGATTGTTTCCATAAAGGAGGAAATACAGTGGTCTATCTAGCTACTCATCAAGAGAATATCAATAAACAAGTTGTTGACATGGCAGTAAAATAAGGATATGTTTTGGAAAATCAGATTAGAATGAATGACAATCTGACTGCTTCTCATAATGCCATTATCATAGAAATGAAGAATCTTGCAGCTGCTCAGACTGCAGCAAGGACTACTGCCAAGGCTGAGTTTGATAAGCAACTACAAGAGAGCCTAAATGCTGTTAAAACTGCCATTGAAGATGCTTAGAAGGCAATTACTGACAAGATACAAAGGTTAAAACCTTTTTATAAAGATGGAGTTAACTATTTAAATGCTCAGATCAGATTCCAAAAGGATGATCTTAGGGATCATATCGAAAGAGAAGTCATAAAGGGGGAGAGGGTATTAGTCAAAGCAGGCTCTGACCATGCTAAATGGATTTCAAACAGCATCAGAGCCACCCTTGGATATCCACTTTTATGCGATGATGATAATGTAGCAGAGTCTGGAATAAATCCTGCATATTTTGGAGGAGAGCAAGCTGAAGTAGCTCAGGTGATCTACCCTCCTGCAGATTTTGACATGATACATCAGGAGGTACAGTCTATGTATAGTCCTCCTAAGGGTAATCAGAATGTTATTCTGAGAAAGTAGTACAGCCTGTGCCAGAGGCAGTACTAAAAGAGGAGGAAGCCCAATTATCTAAGAAGAGGTTCAGAGAACAGACTGAATTAAGGCCAGACTTTGAGCAATGGAGCCCAACCTCTAGGAATATCATATTAACTGCTTGGAAGGCTGTAAAGGATAATTTCCTAGAGAGGGGCAAATGGTATTCTGACCAAGAGTGGAAAAAACATGAAGCTAGGCAAGAAGCCATTGTTTAATACAGAAGGAAGGCTAAATTAGGGAAGCTACCTCCTAATGCATAGGAACTAGCAAGTATTTCCCTAAGCCTTATCACTATTTTGAGAGACAGAAGATAAGAGCTGAAGAACAGAAAAAGAAAGATCTTAAAGGGAAGAAGCCTGCTGATGATAATGATGCTCCAGTTCAAGCAAAGATTCAATCTGGAAAGGGCATTGTTATCAAGGAGACAGAGCAGCCATAGATTATGATTTTCTTAAGTTTACAACTCTGTAATCTTTTACATTAAAATAAATGTAAACTTTTGGTTAATGAGACTGTTGGAAGTTATAACAAAATAATGTTTGATCTGTTACATTTGTATTCTGTAATGATTGTTTATACATGTTTTGTTAAGTATTTACCCTGTCATATAATACTGTTTTACATCATACTGAGAATTTGTTATGTATGGTGTATATCATTGACTAAGGGTTATGACTTCTCCAAATAGGGGGAGATTGTTGGGTACATTGGAATATATGTACCTGATTTGAAGAAGCCTCACCCTACTCAATAATATACATCAAGGTGTATTTGATGTGCTTTGAGTTTATAGTGCAGGTTAAGTAATTGCAGAAAAATGCAGAAAAGTTTCTAAGTCCATGTGTCGACACCTAGAGGAGAAGTGTCAACACTTATAAAGGCTTGTGTCGACATCTAGAGAAGCTGTGTCGACACTTGGAGTAATTGTGTCGACACCAGGAAGGTAGAGTCGACACTAGAAGAAAAGTGTCGACACATATAGGCTGTGTCGACACACTGTGAAGAATTGTCAACATTATCTGTGTCGACACATAGAGGCAGTGTCGACACCCAGAGAAACTTTGTCGACATCAAATGTGTCGACACCAGGAGGCTGTGTCGACACTCAGCAAACTTCAACAAAGTTAAAGTACTTGTGTCGACACGAAGGAGATGTGTCGACACTCAACAAGTTTTCAACACATGAAGACACGTGTCGACACAAAGGAGATGTGTCGACACTCAGCAAGTTTTAACACATGAAGGCATGTGTCGACACAAAGGAGATGTGTCGACACTCAGCAAGTTTCAACACAAGAAGATGTGTCGACACTTAGTAGAATTCAACTAAGTATCAAAGAAAAAGTATTTGTGTCGACACACTCAACCAGTGTCGACACATTCAACAGAAGGCTTGTGTCAACACACAGAATCAGTGTCGACACATTCTGAAGAAGCAGTGTCGAGAAGCTGTTACAACAACACAAGGAGTTGTGTCGACACCATCAAGGCTAGTGTCGACACTTAGTCTACTTGTGTCGACACTTAGTCTATTTGTGTCGACACATAATGACTATCTGTCTCGACACTTTCAGTCAGTGACAGTTTCAAGAAGTGACTGGATGACTTGATAGCTATCATTTCAACCGATCAACTACAACTATCAGAGCCATTAGAAGGTTGTTAGAAACCGGATCAGCTGGTCACCATGGAGAAAGCTTATATAAAGGACTTTCTCCTTCAGCAGAACAGGGAGAAGATTGATAACAATTAATCAAGAGATCTAACAATACGAAGAAGACCTTCAACAGAAGATGTAAGAAGTTGGAGAGAGAGAGAGCTCCTTCTAAGAAGAGCAGCTGCTGAACCAGCTGCAAAGAAGATTCAATTGAGATCTGAATCTCAGAAAACAGTTGATTGAGAA